>OX374618.1:17681666-19006250 GCA_947347705.1 Nymphula nitidulata | reverse complement strand
ATAGACCTAAAAGTCTACTCAAGTCCCTAGATGAACTTTATGAGCAAGTCCCCATCGCCCTTCTAAGAGACTATTTGTTCTCTAATAATATCCTTCTAAACGAACAGTTCGACTTTCGCGCCAACCACTCGTGCACCCACCAAGATCAGCGAAGATATACCAAACAAATAAGAAAAGTTACAGAATTTGACGAAAATTATAGTCAGTGAGATTTAGAAGCAGATATGCCTTTCGAGATATTTAAGCAAAAGAAAGATGAATTTATTTTCAACTGTGACGAATGTCGTGATGGACATCAGTATTTTTTTCTTATTCATCCCTGAAAGTTTTAGTGCGCGCTAGATACGTAACCTTATGTATAATTCTACATCTAGATACATTATTATTAATATGTAATAACATGTTTAAAACCTCTACATTTTTATCGACAGCCCTACTACAGCATGCGTTGTGAATGGGCGGTCTGTTTCATCCTAGCCCGCTGATTGTTTCCTCGATGCGTTCGCCAAATGCCGGATTTAATTCAATACTAAAGTCATTACCGTGCTTAACCCTGCTTCAATTTTATTTAAAACTGCCATTAAGCTTGTTTGCGCTTAACTACTGGGATCTGGCATGCAATTTTACTTTGGGGAGTGGTCAATTTCAAATAATGTGAATCTGAATTTTACGTGTAAGGGTGATAACGCAAAGAAACAGCTTACCAGCGCCAACAACCTGCTTCTTAATATTATCACCCTTAAGATGATAATAATAAAGACGATAGTCGGCGCCGGTAACATGTTTCTTTATGTTATCACCCTTACAAATAATCATTGTTGAACGAGCGCTGGTTTTTCAATCGGAAAGCAATATCATTTTAAAGTCAACATCACTATACGTTAATCTTACGGCCAAATACTTAATAAACGCTGCCGAATTAAAAGTAGTGTCAAAAGTAACGTTTGTCAAATTATAAATTAGACTAGAACCATTAAAATATATAAGCGGAATGCAATGTGATAATGACTCCTAGTGCTTTTTGTCTTCTTCTTCTTATGATAATTCATTAGAAGATTGTGCCTTGAAAAGCCGAAGTTTTAACTATACTTGTTTTGCTGTTATAGTTTTTATGGCTATGTTTAATTTAACATTACTTAAAAGAACAGTAAAAGTATTTTTAATATTTATAACTTTTCTTTTTTAACCCCCGACGAAAAAAGAGGGGTGCTATAAGTTTGACGTGTCTGTCTGTGTATCTGTGTGTCTATCTGTGGCATCGTAGCGCCTAAACGAATGGACCAACTTTGATTCGGTTTTTTTTGTTTGAAAGCTGATGAGCCTACGATGGTTCTTAGCTATAATTTATGAAGATCAGTTCAGGCGTTTGATGACTATCAGCTCATTTTCTACATGATAATAGGGTTTTACAAACTTTTACACATCCCATTGATTTGAAATTTGGTGTACTGTCACTTCGGTGACATTCCCATGACATACTATCCTTGAGCTGATCCTTTACCATCAAAAAGTCCGCGAAATGCTTAATTCTTCAGAAACTTACAGCAAATATAGCGTGTTTGGACTCTTATGAATATTCTCAATGAGATGGTGTTAGATTGATGATTAATGACGCCGGGTTTACTTAAAATTTTTAATTTTGTATTTTTTTAATATTCATAGTAATCATAGTAATTTACTAGGTGGTAGGCCCGTATGTAGGGTCGTCTGGGTAGGTACCACCGCCTTTCTTATTTCAGCCGTGAAACAGTTCGCTGTGTTTCGGATTGAAAGGAAAGCTAGCCAGTGTAATTACTGGGCATGGACGGCATTTCATCTTAGGCCTCAGGATGATAACGCACCTGCAATATCAAGTGATTTTCTCAAGAGAGCGGTAACTGTCGCCTATAGACACCTGCAATAACAAGTAATTGGCGGTAACCGCTTACCATCAGGTGGGCCGTCAGCTTGTTTGTCATCTAGTTGTATAAAAAATCCTTACAAACAAAAAATATTTATCTAACTTGTTTTACATTTGACCGATATATTGGTTGGATTGAGAGAGCTTCCTCCTTTTTTATTATATCGGTTAAAAATACGTAAAAACTTAATGAATTTCAGTACTTACTTTCAGTCATATCCCACTGGGATCGCCTGATATCGTTCATGAATATTGTAGCGAGAGAGCATAGTCGTGTTCCTTAAAATTTTTAAAGGTAGTCGAAGTTTCCTAGCATAAGAGCGAAGATTTTAGTATAAAATACTTTTTAACAAACTGCCGTTCAGGGGCTGATGGAAGGAAGGCAAGAGAATACGGGTGCAACAGGGACTCCTCCCCGTGCAGTACATATTTGTATATTTAGAGACAGTGCAACAGGTAATACAATAGAGGAACATCGCTCTCTTCATGTAAAATTCATCCAGTGAAATAACTTCAATAAATCGACTTATTGTGAAAGAAAGGATTGCTTTCTTAATATCTTTCAAACATTTTCTATCATCATTATAGTTATCAGCACCAGCCCTGACCACTGCTGGGTACAAGCCTTCCTACATGGGAGAAACACATGAAGCGTTTGCCATAACACCACCACGCTGGTCCAATTGGTGGGTTAAAATGGTTGCAGTAACAACCGGGACAAACGGCTTAACGCACCTTCCTGAGCACGAAGGAGCTCAAGATTACAAATTTTAATTGACCCATCTTGGGATCGACCATGTCGAAAGCTTTTTCTTTTTCGTAATCGAAACCAGAGCACTTAACCCACTTCTCCATCGCCATCGCGCTCCTCATTTATTATATTGTTAATTTGGATACTAATAATATAAATGCGTTCGAAATCAACTGCGTCTGTCTGTCTGTCTGTTACGTTTCCGCGCTTGAACCACTGAACTGATTAAGCTGATTTGGTATGATACCTAATTATAAATAAATAGTAAAATGATAAGTTATTCTTTTATACCAATCACTATGGCCGCTGGTATCATAGAGTAAAATGTATATAGGGAACTGGTATTATACATGCATCAATGCAAACTTCATCAGAGGAGCTTGGGTGTTCAGTTTGTAGACTGATAACATTATTAACGCCAACTGCAGGGTTAAGTTTGCGAGCTGAGTTAGATATTAACTGACTCGTATTACTATGGAAACTAACACGTTACTAACCAACAGTTTAAATAATGTTTGTTTAGTTAAAACGTACATTATGTAAACTTGTTGAATAAATCCTGACATATCTTTTTTATTATGTCAAGCCACACAATCCAGACACTATTGGTTTTTGACTGTTATATACCCCCCAGACAAACTTGGCCTAACAAATAAAACGTAGAACATTTTGAAGACAAATTAAAATTAACTCTTAACAGATCTTGATCTACACGCTGTAGTGTGTTCAGCGAAGTTCCTGCCAGATCCCTTTTTTGAACTTGGCTAAACACCAGCAAAGTTCAAAAACAGGATCTGGCATCGCGCTGTGTGTGATTACACAAATATTTCGTCCTCCTTTTGAGCATTAAACAACTCGTAAACTATTGAAAAGAAGAAGAGCTCTCTAGCTTAAAAACCGGCATTTTTATGACTGACTCACTCACTCATCAAAAACCTAACACACTTCTAGATGATCCAGACACTGGATATTTGGTACCATGGTATTTAGATTATACAAAGGAAAAAATCTTAAAACTCAAAATTATTTCTAATTAGTATCAAGAAAGAAATAATAACATCAAGTAATTTATAATAATACCGTAAGGTGACTGATTAAATAATTGCTAGGATACATTACATATTTTTTCTCAAACTTAAAGTTTCTTATTATTGCAGAAAAAATATATACAGAGTGTGACGACAATACGCCAATAAATTAAAACATCGACTATATTAGTTTATAAAGTCAACAAACGGGAAGTTTTAATTACTATTTTTAGTATATTTATACATATTTTACTTAAAGAATAATAATAATATTATATGGATTTATTCTATTTATTGATGTATGTATGATTAATTACCTCATAAATATAACCTGCCCTTAATTACATCGTATGTGATGCTAACTATAAATTATGAGCCGGATGTTATTACCTATGAGCTGTCCGGTCATGTATCCCTCAAAAGAAAGGGGTTCGGCAGAATATTAGCGCTCCGTGTAACGCGAAGCAAAATGCTGAGCTAGACTTGTTCCCTGCCTGGGTGGGTGGGTGATGGTATAGCCATAGACCGTCATTGATACTTTTTTTATATTGAATAAAAGCTGTAATAAAATCTGTCAAAATTTCAAATCTTCTCCTTCTCCTTCTCCTTCTCCTTCTCCTTCTCCTTCTCCTTCTCCTTCTCCTTCTCCTTCTCCTTCTCCTTCTCCTTCTCCTTCTCCTTCTCCTTCTCCTTCTCCTTCTCCTTCTCCTTCTCCTTCTCCTTCTCCTTCTCCTTCTCCTTCTCCTTCTCCTTCTCCTTCTCCTTCTCCTTCTCCTTCTCCTTCTCCTTCTCTTTCTCTTTCTCTTTCTCTTTCTCCTTCTCCTTCTCCTTCTCCTTCTCCTTCTCCTTCTCCTTCTCCTTCTCCTTCTCCTTCTCCTTCTTCTTCTCGTTCTCCTTCTCCTTCTCCTTCTCCTTCTCCTTCTCCTTCTCCTTCTCCTTCTCCTTCTCCTTCTCCTTCTCCTTCTCCTTCTCCTTCTCCTTCTCCTTCTCCTTCTCCTTCTCCTTCTCCTTCTCCTTCTCCTTCTCCTTCTCCTTCTCCTTCTCCTTCTCCTTCTCCTTCTCCTTCTCCTTCTCCTTCTCCTTCTCTTTTTGTGTGTGCATCTTTCTAGAAAACAATGCTTATGTGCCAGTATAGCGGCTAGTTTTTCACGCGATGAACAATATACGTTTAAATGCATTATAGAGGTACACAGTACTTTCATCTCACGAAGCGACGCGCAATGACTAGCGCTTTACTTGTGATAGTCAAATGTCAAACATGCTGCGAATGTGTGCGTGGATACAAGTGGCGTTAGCTAATAAATTTTAACAAATGAAAATAGGTATTATAATTTTATTTTAAAATATGAATGTTAATCTGTATAACTTATTTTATTTACGTTTAGTCTACTTCGTGAGATAAAAGTACTTTAAAAGTTATGTTAGTTTTTTTGTCTAGTTTTATTTATAAAAAGTGGTAAAACCACCTTATTATACAAAATGAATCTACCTCAGATTTTTAACAAGAATGCTATAACTACTTATCATATAAAATATTCACTCTCCATATTCTGCCAACGTATGAACGACATAACCAGAAGGCGAACTGGCAAAACATTCACAAAAGAGGGAATCAATTCAGATGACGCATGTACTTGGCAATATTTCAAATTCCTTTTGATACAATATTCTTCTACACTTTATTTCTCGTATGGTCGTAACCGCAGCCTCAGTCAGCAAATGTGCACATATTATATGGTGTACTCCTAACGTAGACACAAATCAATATTTTATAGAAAAACAAACTGGCAAACTGTTGCCCAAAATTCTAATAATGCGAAAAGTTAGAGCACCAGGGCTATTTTAGTGGTTAGTCACACACCCATGCTTCCCTTAGCCCGTGGCGCAGGACAGGCGTAAATGTATTTTACCGTCGCGGGCAGCAGAAAGTATAAAGTATAAGTTTTATGCTAATGTAACTAAAAGTAATTCAAAAAACAACAATTCCTAACTGAGGATGCTAGTGGCGGCTAGGTACCAAGTTGCCCGTGTGGTTGCGACGCTAGGAGGTACTGTTGAAAGAACTGCCTGTCGATTCTGTAACAAAACTCGCACCTCACTTCGCAAGTCACTTCGAATTCAACTGTCAAATAGAGCAAATTTTCATACATTTTTTGCTCTATTTGACAGTTGAATTCGAAGTGACTTGCGAAGTGAGGTGCGAGATTCGTTACAGAATCGCACCCCTGATCGTAGAGAATCGATAGATTTTAATGAAGGCACAGAGACCTCCAATTGCTGCACAGATTGCAGCAATTGGAGGTCCCTAACAACCTAGAACCTCTACAATTGCTTCACTTAGCGCCTTCTATCGGCTATATCATAGAGAGTGCTCTGAAGAGTCTTTTGCCCTTATCCTGATCATCTGCCTGTGCTGAATTCCGCATAACAATGAATATTGTTAATCAAAATATTCTTTACTTCCTCAATCCGGGTGGCTGCTCTAAGCTCTGCGCGAGTGTGGTACCCAATCACGAAACGTGAAACACGAATAGCCGCATCCCGAAAACACGACACTACGAAAATAGCTTACACGAATAATGCTTTGTGAAATCACGAAATTACGTTGGTAATGTAAGATTATATATGATTTATTTATTAATATTTGTGGTGAACAAATATTCAGCAAACATCGTTCGAAGAAAAAATATCCGCCATGATTATTTATCATTTGACGCGATAGCTTCTATAAAGATCGCTACTAATGTTTACTTATATTATGAAACACATAAATGAACAAAAACTTGTGACCTTTTTAATTTTCAGGGTTCCGTACAAAAACGGGACCCTATTACTAAGACGCCGCTGTCCGCCCGGCCGTCTTACACCAGGCTGCATCTCATGAACCGTGATAGTTAGATAGTTGAAATTTTCACAGATGATGAATTTCTGTTGCCGCTATAACAACAAATACTAATAAACGGAATAAAATAAATATTTAAAGGGGCTCCCATACAACAAACGTGATTTTTTTATTGTTTTTGCTCGATATTTTGATCCGTGCGGTGACGGATTAAGAATACGATTCACCGCCGCATTTCTTCCCGTGGGTGTCGTAAGAGGCGACTAAGGGATTACCGAGCTACCAACTGCTCGACTTACCGTCTGGTTAGTGACCACCGTACGCATGGCGTAAAACCCGCCAAGTGACCACTTGTGGTCGCGTTCCGGAATCAGTCAGCGTTCAAACAGAGCTTGTGGAGACGTTGCGGCGATGTATGCGGTCAGTGACGGCTTCCGTCTAACCAGAGCCAGGTGGACTGCATTGACCCGCCGACCAGGGAGACCCGAAGAAACGGCTGTTTCGCTGGCCGCCCGTGGTACAGAACAGGGGCCCAAGCGAACAAAACCAGTTCGTGAGGCTGCCCTATCATGCCACGCATAATCTTGGGGTGGTCCGTCATGCCGGTTGGTGATCGGGTGGTGGAGTCCCGGCGGCCATTCCCGGGGGGGTTCGGGGGCCCTTCCGTTCGGCGGGCAAGCGCTTCTCTGCTGTCGGATTTTACCTGGGGAATCAGGCCTCACGCTTTGACCGTATATATAGCGACAACGTCCCCCCAATTCACGCCTCTCCTCCTTCATCATCTACTATGGCAGCGCTCAGAAACATTTCCGGTCGTCCAACGGTGCACACCCCCACCACAAACACGCTGTTTGAGGTCGGGCTCACTAACATCCGTGGGCTCCATGCTAACCTCAATGCCGTCCACCAACATCTCGAGACGGCTCGACCCGAAATGCTGTTTTTGACGGAGACGCAAATACTCCGCCCGGCAGACACTAGCTACATGTATTACCCCGGCTACGCTCTTGAAGAGTCCTTCAAAGTGAAGGCCGGGGTATGCTTGTTTGTCCGGGTGGATGTTTGCTGTCGCCGTCTGCGCTGTTTGGAGGACCCTTCCTACTCTATTCTTGGGGTGCATGTGGACCTGGGCACACATTGCCGTATCTACGTTTGCCTCTATAGATCCCACAGCGGTGACATGGAGACAACTCGACTTTTCGAACATCTTAGTCGGGTGGCAGATGTTGCGCAGGAGCAGTTTCCAACCGCGGAATTGGTGTTTTTTGTGGACTTCAACGCTCACCACGAGTCGTGGTTAAGTTCCTCTAAAACTGACCATGCTTTTGAAATAAAACCAATTTACCGGATTTAACTCGCGTTTAATTAGATGTTACATTATTATTATTCACCCGACGTTTCGATTACTTTACAGCGATCGTGGTCACGGGAAGACTGAAGATGTCAGTTGTCTTTGATAAGTTTTAAGTTAACTACCGTCACTTTGTGTTATATTTTGAGCGGTCCGAATTACGCATACGGAGCTCACGGTGTCAGTTTTTTGGGCAGTGTGAGGACGGGCTTGGGACTTTATTATTCGAATGATGGGATCCCAAGCTGGTGGTACACTCCAACCATCTTCTTTATTGAAATTAGGATGTTTTTTGATTTCAATAGCCTCACGTAACATTCTAGGAATGAAACGGTGTTCTTTGGCGAGGATCTGGGGCTTATCAAATCTGATATAGTGATTGGGTCCGTCAAGAGCGTGTTCACACACCGCCGACTTCGTTTCGCGCCTGTGTTTTACGTCAGCTATATGTTCTTTTACCCGGGTGCCTATGCTTCTCTTTGTTTGACCTATGTATGAGAGGCCGCAGTCACAATCTAACTTGTATATGCCTGCATCTTGTAAGGGGATATTGCACTTGACAGGTGGTAGGAATTGGTTAATCTTATTCGGCGGCTTGAAATAAGTTTTAATTGAAGCACGCTTCAAGATGTTGCCAATCTTGTCAGTGACACCTTTCATATATGGTAGTACAGCAGGTTGACGTTCGACTGTGACAAGTTTCGCTCGGCTTCTATGACTTTGGCGTGGTATTTGCAGTTTGTTGTCCCGCAATACATGCTTGACATGCTGTAGCTCAGCTGTCAGGTGTTGGTTGTCACAGATGCCGCGCGCTCTCTGAAACAAAGATTTCCCTACGGTAGACAACTGACTGGGGTGGTGATGAGAGTCACCATTGAGGTACCTATCAGTATGGGTTGCTTTACGATACACAGTGTGGCTCAAGCTGTGATCTGGATTTCGGATAATTAAAATATCTAAAAAAGCTAGTCTATTGTTTGCCTCTGTCACTGCATTTCTATCACACCTTAACTCCATCAATCCTAAAATTCAATTCACCATGGAGTTAGAGGCAAACAATAGACTAGCTTTTTTAGATATTTTAATTATCCGAAATCCAGATCACAGCTTGAGCCACACTGTGTATCGTAAAGCAACCCATACTGATAGGTACCTCAATGGTGACTCTCATCACCACCCCAGTCAGTTGTCTACCGTAGGGAAATCTTTGTTTCAGAGAGCGCGCGGCATCTGTGACAACCAACACCTGACAGCTGAGCTACAGCATGTCAAGCATGTATTGCGGGACAACAAACTGCAAATACCACGCCAAAGTCATAGAAGCCGAGCGAAACTTGTCACAGTCGAACGTCAACCTGCTGTACTACCATATATGAAAGGTGTCACTGACAAGATTGGCAACATCTTGAAGCGTGCTTCAATTAAAACTTATTTCAAGCCGCCGAATAAGATTAACCAATTCCTACCACCTGTCAAGTGCAATATCCCCTTACAAGATGCAGGCATATACAAGTTAGATTGTGACTGCGGCCTCTCATACATAGGTCAAACAAAGAGAAGCATAGGCACCCGGGTAAAAGAACATATAGCTGACGTAAAACACAGGCGCGAAACGAAGTCGGCGGTGTGTGAACACGCTCTTGACGGACCCAATCACTATATCAGATTTGATAAGCCCCAGATCCTCGCCAAAGAACAACGTTTCATTCCTAGAATGTTACGTGAGGCTATTGAAATCAAAAAACATCCTAATTTCAATAGAGAAGATGGTTGGAGTGTACCACCAGCTTGGGATCCCATCATTCGAATAATAAAGTCCCAAGCCCGTCCTCACACTGCCCAAAAAACTGACACCGTGAGCTCCGTATGCGTAATTCGGACCGCTCAAAATATAACACAAAGTGACGGTAGTTAACTTAAAACTTATCAAAGACAACTGACATCTTCAGTCTTCCCGTGACCACGATCGCTGTAAAGTAATCGAAACGTCGGGTGAATAATAATAATGTAACATCTAATTAAACGCGAGTTAAATCCGGTAAATTGGTTTTATTTCAAATGTGTAGTGCTCGCGAAAATGTAAGACAATACTACTGACCATGCTGGTAGAACTGCCCACGCTTTCGCTCTCACGCACGACCTGACCTAACTGGTAAAACCTCTTACCTCCTTTCTCTCTTGGTAAAACTCTTTGCTGCTCACTCCCGAATCGATGACTGCAACTTACAGCCACCAACACTCTCCCACTGTGGCCACACAATGCCCGATATTCGTATTAGGCGATGTGATGTACGTGCGGAGCTTCAGTCAATCGACGTCCGGAAAGCTAGTGGACCTGATGGCATTCCAGCGATAGTACTGAAAAACTGCGCAGCGGAGTTGTCTCCTATACCGTCTTTCTCTCTCTTCTGGGTGTGTGCTGGAATCTAGGAGAGAGGCCAATGTGCAACCGGTCCCCAAAAAGGGAGACCGATCAGACCCAGCTAACTACCGCCCGATAGCTGTCACCTCAGTTAAAGAACTGAGATGAGCAAGGTCATGGAACGGATCTTAAACCACCAGCTGATCCGATACCTAGAAGATCACTCATTAATTAATGATCGACAGTACGGGTTTCGGCCGAAACGGTCAACGGGTGATCTTTTAGCGTACTTAATGCATGTCTGGAGTGAAGCTATTGACAAACGTGGTGAGTCAATGGCATTTAGCCTTGATATTGCCAAAGCGTTCGATCTGGTCTGGCACAGGGCTCTTCTCTCCAAGCTCCCGGCATACGGTCTGCCCGCTCAGCTCTATAACTGGATTGCCGGCTTCCTGCATGAGTGAAGAATCCGTGTCCTCGCAGATGGATGCGCTTCGCGGTTCATGTCAGTGAATGCTGGTGTACCACAAGGCTCTGTTCTATCCCCCACACTCTTTCTTCTTCATATCAATGACATGATTCCGTTAGGAAACATTCATTGCTATGCAGATGACAGTACAGTGCATGGGGGATATTACGGTCGCCCAGGGGTTGGGCGCGCTGAAACCGAGAGGGAGAGAGAGAATCTTACCATTGAGCTCGACAGGGTGTTGAACCTCGTATCTGAATTGGGATCTAGCAATCTTGTTGAGTTCAGTGCTAAGAAAACACAGGTGTGCGCGTTTACAGCTAAAATGTCGCCGTTCCTTCCCCTTTCGTCTCTTCAGGGCACGACTCTTTCGGCACAGGGCTCCCTAAACTTGCTAGGCATGGAGAAATGTTGCGATCTGAACTCCAGGAACTACATCGAAACCGTGATCATAACAGCCTCACGGAAGCTCGGTGTCCTGAACAAGATGCGTCGATTTTTCACGCCTGACCAATTATGCCTGCTCTATAAAACTCAGGTCCGGTCTTGCGTGGAATATTGCTTGCACTTGTGGAATAGCTCCGCCAAGTACCTACTCGATGCCCTGGACAGATTGCAGCGTCGTGCTGTCCGTATCGTTGGCGATGTAGAGGTCACGAACAACCTTAAGCCTCTGCAATTGCGTCGAGACATTGCGTCGCTTAGCACCTTCTATCGGCTATATCACGGAGAGTGTTCTGAAGAGCTATTTGACCTTATCCCACCTTCCCCCGTCCTACTCAGGAGTGCGCGTGCCCAAGTTGCTACGAGATGAGCGTCTAAACCACGGTAACAGTCCGGCCGTACGTGTGGCTTGTTGTAAAAGAATACAAAAAAACAATGATGATACCGCAGTTTCGGTACTGATACCAAGTTGGATGTTGTCAAGTTCCTAATCGCGATGTAAACTGTTTCGTCATCCATCACTGTCGGTCTCGACGCCCACTCGTTTGCTGTCGATATATCTGGCTTTGTTATGTTTAAAGCACTGCTGAGATGTACAAATCACGGAACAACTTATGGGTGAAATCGGATCATAATGTCTTAGTTCTATGTAAGCATTTAGATTAAGCCTTCATAAAATGTTAAAAGAATCATAATTTTTCACATAATTGAACACTTAAGCCAATGCGCCAATAATTTTACCCATTACAAATCAGAGCTAATTATTATTTGGTTGAAAAGAATCTCAAACTACCTACTTTTTTTTACAACTAGATGACAAACAAGCTGACAACCCACCTGATGGTAAGCGGTTACTGCCGCCTAAAGACACCTGCAATAACAAGGAAAAAACACTTGATATTGCAGGTGCGTTATCATCCTGGGGCCTAAGATAAAATGCCGTCTATGCCCAGTAATTACACTGGCTACCTTTCCCTTCAATCCGAAAGACAGCGAACTGTTTCACGGCTGAAATAAGAAAGGCGGTAAGTAGTAACTACCCAGACGACCCTCCCTACATACGGGTCTACCATTTATAAAATGTCTTTAATTAAAGCCTACACATTTTTTTAAACATGTTTGAATAATATTTGAAATAATGTTAATAAAAATATTAAAAATAAAAAAGAAATAAAAGTTAAACAATCCGAATAACTGTCTAATCTGCGCGAGTTACCGAGGACTTTGTAGAATCAAACGAATTTCTGCTAACCGTGCTGTTTTTATGGGCTGCTAACGTCTAACATTACAATGTCGTAATTATTTTATTTCAACCGTTTTTTTAAACGTTTGTAAAAAGTCACGGGATCGCATCACGCCCCAGGATCTTATCGTAGTTATTAATTTACTATATACGTGATTAACAAATCATAATATCATAATCATTTTCGTGACCTTCCGCCCTGAATTTTGATCTTACATTCTTTTTACTGTTTTACGTGGGTACCTTTCGTGAATGTTATCATATAAATTATTTAAAAAATCCAACACGGTGGTTTAAAATGTCGGAAAACCGTTCTAATGCGAGGCCGGCACGCAATTCTGTCTTTTATGTTTGCATTTGAACAAAACTATCTGCTGTTATTTCGAGTGTTCTAGTTTTTATCGCCTTGATTTATGAGTCTTATCTCGGTACCCTTCCTACTTGAAGATAGCGCTTCAACAAAATGCTTCGATTTAATCAATTACTTAACCGGGACTTCAATTTGTCGTAGTAAGTGTTCCATGAAGTAAGTTATCTGGTCTCCGTTTACTCAACTTACTCAACTATAGAGCGCTGGACGTTTACGTAGTCCTACAGAAGAACAAAATCGATTAAAACAAGTGTTTGCACAGCTTTCGTAGTTAATGGCTACTATTTCTTTTGTTCAAGTGAGTTCTTAAGTATGAAGAAAAAAACTTATTTTAAGTTGCAACAAAAACTCGCTTATTATAGCTTAACGTTTATAAGTTACATCCATTAAATAGAATACATTCTTAGAAATGTTAAAGGAAACCTGAAAATATTTTATACGAAAGCTTTTCGTGCGCGGTTTATTAACGTCGAATATACCCGCGAATGTTGCGGTGTAACGAGCTGCAAGTACCAGGCCATTAGCGCCAATGTGCGCTTGGACGCCTACTGCTCGTACACAATAATGTAAGCCTGTAATGGGATTTGTCGAAAAGCGACCACGCATTGTTGTCTGCGCGTTGCAGAGTTCCAACAAATTATAGACACAATCTAATGTGAAGGAGACGCTGGCGGGCCGGTTAGGGACGAAAGGTCATATTTTATAATGTTTCCACTTGTTCCGTTTTGCCAGCCTCTATTTCCATAATATCTTTCACAAACTTCATCCAGCTGTGCCTCTACATTTCCCGCTTACATTTTTTACATTTGCCAATCTCAAACTACTTATTAGAATAGCCACTGTTTATACAACATTAGAACTCCCGAGGAAATCTCAATAGTAGGTACTGAGCTGCAATATAGTTTCAATGACTATAATAAATTGTTTACAAAATGGGAAACATAAGATAGAATTTAGTTCAAGAGATATTATCAGTTTTAAAACTGCTCTCATATTATTTTTCATCCAATGTTAGCTTTGTTGAAATAGAAAAATATTATGCTGGAAGTATTGCAAGAAATATATTTTTTGGCTTTAAATAGACAACAATGATACTAATCCAAAGTATACGTAAAGAACACGTGACATTCCGTACACTTTTGTTATACTTATGTACCTATTACTCTATGACAATCATGGTGCGTAAATACATGAAATGTTTAAAACCAATACAGTGACATAAACCACGATTATAACAATTTTTTTTTTACACTCACCTATTATCTAGCCCAAAGTAAGCATCATTAAGAGCTTGTGTTATGGATACTAGATAACGGAGAAATAATGATAATAATATGTATACATATAAATATTAGAAATATACTAAATAAACATATAAACATCCATGACTCGTAAACAAATGCTCGTACTCATCATACAAACATTTGTTCCTACCGGGATTCGAACCCGGGACCTCTTGACCGAGTAGCCTGGGGTACAGACCACTCGGCCAGCCGGTCTTCAACAATCTGTAATATATGACATAAATCATGTTTGTTAATTATTATTTCTCTTACAACAATAAAATCATTATATTGGGTAAATGGGTGCGGTAAAAGCCGACGAAATACATTAAAAACATGGGAACACTGAAAATGTTCTTAGATATGTAAAGTAAGCTAAAAGATAAAAGTTTTTGGCATCATTCATTACTTACAAAAATTATTTATCAATTTTTGAAAAACTCTTTGCTGATCATAGCTGCCAAACGGACGAATGAAATTACTAAAAGTGTAAAATAGAAAACATATTATACAGTGTAAATAAGTATGCATGAAGTAAGGGTATGTGTAGGTTAAATGAACTGACTGTAAAATCTTTACTTGGGCAGATTATCAGAAAACTGTATAATTTAAAAGTAAACTAAAACCTTCGTAGTTAAACAGTTTTCTTAGCAGCTGCGACGTGCGGCCCACTAACGTCGAATATGACAAGCAGCGAATTTAATGTAAGCAAGCCACGCCGCAACGCGCCCGCCGCTGCCGCCGCAGCGCTTGCGGTATAACGCCACCGCGCTCACAACAACAGCCCGTAATAGAATTTGTCGATCCGAGGGCATTCGGCGCACGTCCGCACCCTGCCTCCAATTGCCCCCTAATTAAATTACGGCCGCTGCAGCCTCCGCGACGGGGAATTCACACCGATCTCTTGAAGCATTTTTACAGCGTACACGATGTTTTACGCTCTATCGGGACAGCGTTTGAACGTTTACAAAATTTATTTTTGTTTTTGTTCACGACAAAAGTAATGTTTGCCTTACCCTCTTGCGAAAATGAAATGTAAGTAATTAAATTTTCAGACGTGAAAATTGAGATTTATAAGTTTGTAATCTATTTAAAGCTTAGATATAGTCTAATATTCAAAGAGATTTCATATAAAAAATGATACCTTTACCTATAATCATATTACGAGATAATAAGTAATACTTTGAAGAGTATGCTTTGGTTTCAATTGTATATTATGAAAACAGATTAAAATTTAAATACTTATACAGTCAAAGTTGTCCAAGCCAAGAGTCCAAAAGTCACTTATACACCTAAAAGCTGTATTGTTTCGCCTTGGAATCCTTAGCATGAACATTCTATCTCGAAGTTCTTTAAGTCCCTTCTTTGCATGGCCCCTTTCTGTGTTGTGTTGTTTACAGTAAACGGCGAAGAGATAAGCCCCCTCGTAATCCGGGGACGTTGCAGAAAATCGCACAGCACTCCATTGTTTTGAAACTAGGTGCCACGAGACATCGCCACAATCAGTACAGCGGTGTCATAACCGTCCATCAACGAATACTAGTAACTAGACACCATTGGAACTCTATTTTTCTTTAACAGGAAACACTAGGGCAGTTTTTCCATACAAACGTAGTACCCTGTTTTCTCCCTGGATAATGCCACTAGAGCAATATTTTTTTCTTAAAAAAATCTATAGCCACTATTGCCGTGTCCCTATGTTTTACTTTTTTCATAAATTGAATATGAAAAGAAAAATATGAATCTTTAAAAACCTAGAAAATTGGCTTGTTTTTTCGCCGTCTGTAGTTATAAGCTGTTAGTTTTTTGTGTAAAAAAGCTACAGTAAGGCTCGATTTTTCAATTCTCTGATACACATTAGAAGAGAATAATGATGATGATCGGACATGGAAGTCTTTCATCTTTATTTTTGTTAATGTCTATATACATCGGTAGCCACTTAACACAAGGTGGGCCTCAGCTAACTTGTCATAATTTTTTTATACAGTAGTATAAAAAAGTAGTCGTAGTAGTAGTAGTAGTCTTGTTTGTCATCTAGTAAGATGACAAACAAGTTAACGGCCCACCTGATGGTAAGCGGTTACCGCCGCCTATAGACACCTGCAATAACAAGGGAAAATCACCTGATATTGAAGGTGCGTTGTCCCCCTGAGGCCTAAGATGAAATGTCGTCCATGCCCAGTAAATACACTGGCTACCTTGCCCTTCAATCCGAAACACAGCGAACTGTTTCACGGCTGAAATAAGAATGGCGGTGGTATCTACCCAGACGACCCTACATACGGGCCCACCACCTAGTGGAAAATTGTAAAAACAAAATATCTAGACTATAATTTTGACTTTTTGGCAGACTACATCCATACTTCAGATGCGCAAGTCAGTCAGTCTGTCTGTTACCTTGTCAGGCTTATTTCCACCTTTCTATATCACAGAGCATAGGTACCTATATGAAACATCATAACAAAACTACCTACTATTTCTGTCAGGAAAAAAAGCAGAAAAATACTTAACGCGTATAAAATAATTGCATGGAGTGAAAAAATCTAAATGTTTCACATAGCTTTCACTATTCTCTTACGTAATTTGCTTTATAAGCGAGAAACAAAGGCGTTTATTTCACTGGCAACATAAATTTTCATTATGAAACAACTACTTGCTTTGAGAACGCGCCGAAACATTTACTAAGGATCGTATTCCGCATTACTTTCGAGTAGCGGAAGCAAAATCAATGCACCTCGAACATAAAAATGAACAATAAAATGACCATGACACCTTGATATAATTTTATAAATATGTATTTCTTTTTTGTTATAATTTTGCTGTTCATATAAAAAGAGACAATGTTGAGCCTTACTTATTGTAAACATTTAATAAATCTAGATGAAATACAATGATGTCTAGTTTCTCTTATTCATTCCTACATGTCAAATGAAAAAGACAAGCCATTTTTTTCGACAATCATCATCATCTTATCATCTTCATATCCAGCTGAAAGGCATCTACTGCTGAGCAACAATAGTTTTGATGGCCATATTATAGGATCGCTAATATTTTGGGCTTTTACAACTATTCTAAAATTACAAAATCACAAAAAATTAACTGTAATAGGTAGGAATAATTCCTTGACTAAAGGTGAAATTTCCACAATATTAGGTTGAACATTTGCACACTATTTTCGAAGTAATACTTTTTATGGCACGAATATTACGTGATACTTCCATCGTCCATATTCGCAGTGATAACATTTCCTTGGGGGACAGCAAGATTCAAGAACCAATAAAATACGGGCTGGGAATTGCGCATACTACGAGAATATTCGTAGCAACACTTTTGGGATAGTGTTAGTTGTAAATTTATGGCGAATGAAAATATCAATGTAATAGGCATGAAATGCACTGCTACGTCATTTAAAATCAAACTTAATAGGTTGTGAAAAATATTAGGTGCTACCATAGATCAGTACCGGTGATTGAGTAATTAGATATTCATAAACATATTAAATATACAGTCACACCTATTATCCAGGCAAAGTAAGCTTGTGTGATGGATACTATGTAGTTAACTGAGATAATTATATTGATAATAATGTACATATAAATATTAGAAATATTTTAAGTAAACATACAAATATCCATGACTCATGAACAAATTACTATGGATAATTCCTTTTTATTATTATTGGACTAAAAATTGCACTCATCATAAAAACATCTACCTGAATTCGAACCCAGAACCCTTGACCGAGTAGCCTGTAGTTAGATGACCACTCGGCCAGCCGGGCGTCGATTAGTTTGTACATTGATACCCCTATTTAGTTTTTAAGCAAGCATACAGCCCGTCTGCTAATAAGCATAATTTCGTAAGACCAGCCTGCAAAAATGAAGAGGAAATGTTCTGTTGATGTCGCAGCCATATCGTATAACACGCCGTATTAAAAAAGGCGCGCTGGCCGGCGGGCGCTGAATGAAAACGTCGCTGTAATGTAATACGCCTACCAACCTCACGTTCCGCCGGATTACAATACGGCTGAAATAACGTACGCTGCGTTGAATGAGCCCTTTGCATTCGTCAAAGCGGCTAAGTAAGGTGAAGCCCACATACAACCGGAGCATCGTCAATACGCCGCCGCTTTGAAACTTAAGTTAGTGAAATTAATACTAAAATTATAATTGCTAACGTTAGTAAAATTTGGGAAAATAGTGAATGACAAAGACTGTTTCTTTGATTGGTTGGTTCGATGTGTTTTCATAAACCACTTAAAACCAAAACTTTTTCAGTTACAAGTGTTCATAAAAACATAACCTTGAACCTGCAATCTTTAGTACTAGATGATCTATGCCTCGGGAGATAACGAACTGCCGTATTCCACAACCGACCTTCGACATGCACCCTACATTGCTTCTTTCTGACAATACGGCTAAACATGAATTAACCGCATTATATTACGGCGGCGTTTTTCAATCCTTCGGGGACGAGCTTTTGTAATAAGGAGTGTTTTATGACATGACTGCGACCTTGACAAAATAATGGAAAACAAGTCCGTCCGCGTCCATAATAGTACTTCCTAGATGAACTCTAAAACATAAACCAAACTAAAATGTTTACCCAGTCAGGCGCTTCAAACTCACGTGAAAAACATTACTATGCTCTACCTCTCCTCTTACTACAGTATTACTCTAGAAAGGCTTAAATTAGCAGCAATAACTCCGTGCCCTGAAATGATCCCACCACTTAAACTTTCATACCTGTTTCCGCCAACTTCAGACACGGAATCCCGACCGCAACGTCGATTAAATTGAACTCAGACATCGGGGCTGAAAATTTATATCACACCCGATCGGCCTACAGCTCGGATTTTAACAAACGACTTCATTGGATCTCGACAGAAGACTTATTGCTTTAATTCGTGCAACGGTCCCTCGTTTTGGATTATAGCGGAATAGCTTTTGCTGACGTGTACCGGTTCTAAGGGGGCATTTGATTAAAATCACTTAATTGTTTTAGGTTACCCTTATCGTAGTCATTGATTGATCTAAAACTGTGCACAGGTCCTATTGTCAGTTTATCTATGGACTCTACATTTAGATGGGTTCAGAATTGCAATACCTACTTTGTAGTAGATATGACTCTGTCATTTACCTACGTATTTACTAATAAAAATCTATCTAAACTAGAAAAATTTCACGTCCTGAGGCAAGGATCGAACCCACGGCCTTTCACAATCCGGGCGACTGCTCTGTCCACCTTAGCTACCCAGGACTTGGGATATCCCTGTGAAATTCTTCTAATATATCTGTATTTACGTTATGAGCTAGCGTCCACCCTTCAATGTCGAAATGTTCTATTTCAACATCCGAAACGAGCATTTTTACAAATACCTACGATTCGGTTAAGTTGGGGCAATGCTTTCAAATATTCTTAATTTTGACTTTAACATTATTATAAATGTTTGAAAAATTATTTACTAATAAAAATCTTTTTAAACTAGAAAAATTTTACGTCCTGAGGCGGTGATCAAACCCACGACCTATCGCAATCTGGGCGACTGCTCTGTCCATCTGGGCTACCCAGGACTTGGGATATCCCTGTAAAATTCTTCTAGTCTATAATTTTTCAAACATTTATAATAATGTTAAAATCATAGTTAAGATTACCTACGTATGTTACATGGAATTTAAAGTCCCGCTTAAGTTTAAGTATAGATCGTTCAGTTTGACGTTTGCCAATACAATTATAATTTCGATAATACATAAAATTTTAGAGAATTTCTAGCTCGAAGTTTTGCAATATTTGGCCTATAAAACGTACAAAGGGGAATCGATGATAATGATGTACTAGTGAACAAATATTTTTGCCTACAGTTGCAGGCGAAGCGATGGGTGTTAGCGGTAGGTATAATAGTAGTTGCTTATTACTAAATAATAATTTTGAAGAGCTTCGTCGCGTGTGCTTTGAGATCTCTCATTTAGATTACGAAAATAAAGCATTTTTCTCTGGGGTTGAACCCGGATGGGTGAGTGAAAATTTGTAATCTCGAGCTCCTCTGTACTTTGAAATGGTATTAGTTGTTGCTGCAACCGCTTTGACTCACCAAACTGCATTGGGCCAGCGTGGTAGTGTTATAGCCCAAACTCTTCATGTGTTTATCCCATGTAGTTGGGCCTGTGCCCAGCAGTGGGACGTGTATAGGGTTGGTAATGTGGACGAATTGAAATGAAATGAAAATGACACGAATTAACTTAACCTAGATATCTTATTTGCCACTGTGTATCTCATTTACATATCGAAATGCCGATAAATCAGCTTTCGATTACCTCCAGCGTTCGCTTGCTACATTAAGCAGAGCCAATCAAATATCAATCGAGGACGCTATTTTGTTTAAAATTTCATGTTTAATACGTATTATTGTTTTTGTATTGTCAATAGTAATAGGTTGCATACGTCCTGTTTTTCAGTTCATTGAAACTTTTGGGATTCCCAAAAGTTTTTGATCTAAGTTACGAGCGTTTTTACCGCTAAGCAGGATTTTACGAATGGTATGACTAATTTTAATAAATATACATTTATTAAAAAAATAATTCGTAAAACTAATACTATTTGAAAATGTGGGTGAATTAAAGCTTGTAGAATATGTAGCCAATTTTAATGTTTAGATTTGTTGTAATTATTTTATACTATTTTTTGATTTTTTTAAGTACTGCAATTACTTCACAATGAATGTCTTAAATTATCCACAAAATTTCAAATTAAATACAAAAAACATAGCATGGCAATTCCAGTTTGCACAAAATACTTACTTTTATAAGTATGTAAAACGGCCATTTCATACTTAAAGACCTGATATATTTGTATGTTTGTGTGTTTGTTAAAAAATTTGTAAATATTTTTTTTAAACAAACACACTTATTTATCTAAATCGATTCTACAAATGCTACTTGAGACAATTCAATGGAAGGAATGGCATTAATATTAGGTTTATGGTAATTTTTTTTTAGACCAAGCAGAGTCGGATATCTCGTCTGATATCGAGGGTGACACTGAAAATTTTTAGAACTGTTAACCTGTAAACAATACAATAAAAAAACCGGCCAAAGGACTTGCATCCAGGCTATGTAATTTTATAAAATAAAAAAAGTTTAAAATGTAACTCTTTGCCAACAGTATTCAGTTTAAATTACATTCATTTGTCATTTGTTTTAAGAAATGGCGGCAAATTGAAAATTGTCTTAGTCACGTCAGCATGAATTAACGCGAGAAAAATTTCGTGCAATGATTTTTTATGACTTTTGATGTCATTTAAGAAAGTTTAATAAAGTAAGAAAGTTAAGAAAGTTTTGGTAGACTTCGCTTGGCCTTTCATGATGAAGCCACTGTTTATAACTGGTTCAATGAGTTTAAACGTGGTCGCAATAATCTTACCGATTGCGTGATGGATGAGTCAAGGACGGCCTTCTACTGCGACGACTGAAGAAAACATCAGTATTGTGCGGCGTATGATAGAGACTGACAAAAAAGTGACCTATCGGCAGATTCGGCCAAGCTTATACAGGCATCTGTATGACTCAGGTGCACAAAATCCTTCAAGAACAGTTAACGGTCATGAACTTTTTTGCCTGGAGGATACCTCATAATTTGACCGAGGCTCAAAGTATTGATTGCTGTGTTCGATATACTTACTGGTGGCAAACGCTGGATTTACTGTTATAGTCTCGAAACCAAAAGATAATCTGGTGAACGGCTGTGTCCTTCCGAGAGTTGCCAATAAAAGTGAAGAGAGGACAAAGAGAGGAAACAAATATGGTGCCCTCGTTGTTCGGAAGGACAGGTCATTACGCGACCATTGTTTTGGAGGAGCGAAAAACAGTTACTGCAGAGTGGTAAATTAACAATTGTTTGCCACTTATCTTAGAATAAGTTCGGGAGAAACGACCTCGCAGTAGGATCCTCCTTCACCACGACAACGATTCGTCGCATACCGCCAGGCAAACGATCGACTTTTGACGACGTCAGAAGTAAAATTACTCCCCCCGAGATAGCCCCGACCTCGCAAGTTGCGATTTTTCCCGAAAATAAAAGAAAAACTTTGATGAAAACGTAAAACATTGGTGAAACCTTTCACTCACGCTCCCGAGTTGCGACCCTTACAGTCGCCAGTCACAATTATTTTAGGAATCTAAATATAACATAAACGGTAATTTCCCTATTACCAGGGTGCGTGCTCTAGCAAAAAGGTTGCTTATCTAAATCAACTTTTTATTGTAATTACAATAAAACATAAGTACATTACTACGCGAAACATAAAGAATAATAGACGGTTGTAACAAATAACTGGCATTAACCACTAATGGTTGCTAAAGGAAAGTAGCTTTTACACATTAATTATTATTTTGCGGACAACATCAACGGGGCGTCATGGCGTCAACATTAGGGCCGCCTTATAAAGATACTATGCTATAGCAAAAGATTATATGTTTTAAGTCCACTATGCATGCCGTGGCAATCTATAATTAAGACAGCACTTAGCTCATCTACTCTTTAGCTTTAAACTCCATACCATGTTTTAGTGTTTGTTTTGTTGATTGTCCTAAATAAATTAATATATATATATATATATATATATATATATATATATATATATATATATATATATACAGATATTTCAATTGAATAACTTAGTGCATATTTGAAGATATGGTAAAACATTTCTCCAAATCTACAGTAAAAATTCATAAAAAATTCCAAGTTAACAAATCCTTAGCCTAAAAAAGGACTTTGCCAACGAAAGTATGAAAAAAAATAAAAAATTCCAACGTTGTTTTTAGTTCATTAAATAACAATAATATTCATACACTCATACCTATTATCTAGCCCAAAAGTAAGCATAATTAAGAAAAGTTATGGATACTAGATAACGGATAAATAATGGTACTAAAATGTAAATAAATATTAGAAATTGACTAAATAAATAAACTTATAAACGTCCATAAGTCGTGAACAAATGCTCGTATTTATCATACATACATTTTCTCCTACCGGGATTCGAACCCGGGGCCCCTGACCGATTAGCCTGTATAGCAAGGGACATAGTCCGCTCGGCTAGCCGGTCGTCAAATAATAATAACGATATTGTTTGTTGTTTCAGGTATGCTATTTCGTTATGAGAATGAATCTCTGCACAAACTCTCATCGCACTGCAAGCAAAGAATATATACCTACACTAAGCTGCAAGTAAGTAAGTATCTAATTAAAAATATTACTCCAAGCCACACTCCAGTACATTCATCGGCAAAAATAAAAATTTGTACTGCGAGCTTACACACAACATGATTGTATGTAGGTCTTTGAGAACACTACTGGTCAAAATTATGTTGGGCATATTTTTTTTATTTGAGTGTTGCTAGCTTGCGTGTGTACTCTGTCAATGTCCTTATCAGAAACTTTCTAAGAAAATCCGAATTTAAATTCCGAATACTTAAACTTATTGTTTACCTTGATTTGACTCGAAACCCTGTTTTTGAATATTCTTAAATATTATTTTCCTGAATATGAGTATTTGGTTACACTAAATAATTGAATAAAAAATTCTAAAAACCCCGACTGATTGACAATTTAATACAAATTGTCAGCAGTCTTTCCTTGTGGTACCTTCAAATGATTTTATCATAAAAGCTTATTGTAAAAATATTACTAAGGTTTTATTTACATATAATATATACACATAGTCGCAAAGGCGCACAGAATTGCAGCGCATTGTGAGATATACAATGAAAAATCTATTCAAAGAGAAATTTAGAAGTTAGGCAAAGTTAGAAAGCCTATAGCAGAGCTTTTTGCAAGCACTGAAACTGTTGGTGTTTGCGTTTTGTTTCCAAACTTTTTATTTTACCTGTGTTAGGCTTTGTTAACACTTTTTTGCCAGCTACACAGCTCGTGAGAAATTAAATTGTATGTTTTTGCAAAGAACAACTTGTTATTGTGTTCAGAATGGCAAATGATTAAGTTGTGTTACGTGTCCATCACGACTAGATTCGTATGTCTATTTGGTGACTTACACCCGCTAAATTAAACAAAATATTGTAAAATGGGCTCGTTTCGTCCATATTCGGCTTCGATACTCCCACTTATTATCTACACACAATTCTACTTGCCACACAACAAATAACTTTAACATCATGCAATAGAACTGTTGTTCCATACAAGCAGATCGTGTAGTTATTACAATTTAGTATGATCCAGTTGGTTTTTTCGTGATTTTAATTTTTTTTCTTTTAACATTTTTTGCTTAGTTCAGGGTTACTTACCAGCACAGTTATCTGCCTTCGTTTTCAACAGCGCCCCCTACACCCGGTAAACTTCACACTGCTGGGCACAGACGTTTCTACGTGGGAAACACAACACTTCTTTTGGCCGAATTAATAACTTCAGTTTTTTTTTAATTTATTTATTACAGAGAAATTACACTCACACATTTAAAATCTTTTACGAAATTTAATTAAACATTCTTGCGTAGCCATCAAAAAGTTAAATGAATAAATTTTGAAACAACTCAATTAAAATTGTATACCTATTTTCAATAAATATACATAATTTCTTAGGTATTTTGTTTTATACTTCGGATTTTGCTGCAAATAGTTACTATTAAACTAACATTTATTTATCTTATTCACATCTTATTAATATTCCTAATGTTATTTTGAACATTATAACAAATTGGTTTGAAAGATACTAAATTCATAGCAGTCACCGGGCTTGGTTTTCGCCGCAGGACATGACTTTTCCCAGTTGTCATATTTTCCACATATTTTTAGGATATATTAAATTTAGCAAAAAAAAACTTCAAGCATGGCTCATATAATTATTAATAAGTTTGTAAGTGACATTGGTTTTACTTACAATTATGTTAGTATTGTTAGTAAATAGCCTAAATACATTTTTTTACATACCATCTATACCGTAAATACATACCAAGCGAGAGAGGCTTGCACATTTTTTACGGATGAAGTGAAGTGTCCCTAGTGCGGTAATAAATTGAAACTGGGCTGGCCTGTTCGTCCCGCACTGTCCCAAAGCTATCTCGACCCGGAGCAGTCATTAAGAGCAGCCGCTACATACCCCCAATCTTGTTTGTTGCCCAAATCTTTAAATATTTTATCCATTTACATTTATGAATTATCAACCGGTGAATATGGCTACCAAGCAAATTACGTACCTATTACTAGGAGAAACTTATACTAGGGGTAGCCCTAAATACGAAATTAATATCTAGGATTAAATTAGTTACTGAAGTCTTTGACATATATCTTTTTATTTGCACAGTTTATAATAAAAATAACAAACACATTTTATGGATAAAGCCTTAAAACATAATAATAATATTCTCACATACTCGATCAGACCTATCATTTTATTTATGGCTACTAGATTACGGACAATATTCAAAAATTGAAGACCATCTCTTCGATGCAGACTTAATTTTGAAATTTTAGGAAAGATACTTGAAAAAATTTTAATTTTAGGTGACCCAACCTTATTAATTATCTTTTTAACACTATCTCATTGAGACTATTCTTGTGAGCCAAAACACGGCTATATCTGCTGTAAATTCCGGAAGAATTGAGCATCCCGCAGACTATTTGATGATACAGGATCAGCTCCAGGTTAGCATGTCTTGGAAATGCCGTGTGAGTATTAGCAAAACCCATTTGTCAAGTAGGAAATGAGCTGATAGTCTTCAAACGCCTGAAGTTATCTTCATAAATTATAGCGAAGAACCTTCCTGATTACGACAGCTTTCAAACAAAAATCAAACGAATCAAATCGAACCATTGGTTTAAGAACTATGATACCACAGACATACACACAGATACACAGACAGTACGTCAAACTTATAACACCCCTCTTTTTTCGTCGGGGTTTAAAAAGGTAAGATACGAGTAATTAATATGACAGTTTAGGTGACAAAGGAAAAGCGGCTTTCGTCATGTATGATTTCAGCTGGCAAGATTTTTTTTTTAAGGATCTTGGTGGTGGTTAAAGCACTCTGTTTTCGAATACGAAAACAAAGCAACTTTCGCCATGGTCGACCCCGGGATGGGTCAAGCAAATTTTATAATCTCGAGCTCCGGAAGGCACTTTAAGCCGTTGGTCCCGGTTGTTACTGCAACTGCTTTAACCTACCGACCCGCAACCGTGTTTCTTCCATGTAGGAAGACCTATGCCCAGCAGTGGGACGTATATAGGCTGGCGATGTTGATGACGTAGGTGTGAACTAGAATAGGTGGTATTATATGTCTTATATTTTCTCGAGAACTACACATTTAAGATATAAACACATTACCTGATTACTGGTGCTTAATTAGATGTTACATAATTATTTAAAGAGCGAGCCAATTCAATTTGGTGCAGTGGTTTATACCACAATAGGTGGATCTAAAACTTCGAAAGATAACAAGATAACCCTTTGAATATTTATACCGTGCTATGCCAAAATAATTTAAAATTTACAGTCTGATTTGCACCTCCATGAAATCATAATTCCTACGTGTGAAGAACCAGAACCGTATTTCTTCCAGAAGAGGAAATGTATGCTCGTATATAAAGATGTGTGACACAGAAAATAATATTATATGATTTCGTAGACTAAGCTCAGTTAGTCTACAAATCTAGATAAAAAACTAAAACCAAAATACGAGCTCTGTACGACTAGGTGAACAAAGGTCAGCGACGATTGACGAACCCGTTCCGAATCTCGAATGTGAATATTGATTTATCCGTTCACGAAGGGAGCAGAACTTATAAATATAAGGTACTATAGAAACTCTCTTTTATTAACACAGTAATCTTTTTTCCTTTTTGAGCAATGAGATGAGTATCAATAAATTTAAAAAAAAAACAAAATATTCGCCGACTATAGGCATAAAAATGTTGCATTCTTACACTCAGACCTATTATTTAGTCCAAAGCATCTTTATGAGTTTGTTTTTGGATACTAAATAAACATGTACACGTTTATGATCCGTAAACATGTTCATATTCATCAAACATCTGTTTCTACCGGAATTCGAATCCGAGCCTCTTGGTGTAGTAGACAGTGGAACTGACAGCTTGGCCGCTTAGCTAAGCTCTCAGTTCCCCTCTTTCTAACTTTTTTAACTTACCAAAAGAGTTTAAAGGTTCAGAGATGTCTCAGACACTCAATTTGAAACCTTTTTCAAATTTAATAAAGATAAAATCTGTCAACTGAGTACCTGTGCTGTCACTAATGCTTGATTACTTATCGATATACAGTACTTTATTTCTTTAGTGCCTCTTATATCTTTCTAAAAGACAGCCTTATAAGTTGGACTAAATTGAGTTCTTTTTCGACTACTCCGCTTTAATTGCCACTCAAATCTCCACCAAAACGAAATGGGACATAAAACTGTACTGGATAAAACTGATTTAGTGTCAGTATCATTCAGAATTGTCAATTAAATGTATTTAGAGTTTTATTTTCCTATATGGGCGACAATATACTTACCTACTTCAAACAATCATGCAAAGTGTTTAAATATGCAATCCAAATAAAAAAATATATGAAAGAATTTATACGTGACGTTTCTATTATGATATATAATTGTATATTTGTGTCCTATGCGTTCCGAAAGTGTTTAAATATGCAATCCAAATAAAAAAGTATATGAAAGAATTTATACGTGACGTTTCTATTATGATATATAATTGTATATTTGTGTCCTATGCGTTCCGAAACAATTGATCAGATTATGATAAAACTGTAGAAGGGTGTTCTGGGATTGCCCGCAAAGGCTTCCTGAATATTAAACCTAGCAGTCTTTTCGTTACAGGCATTGCAAAGCATTCCTGGTGCTGATCGGAGTGGAAAGCCTGCTGAATATATGTTTCCCCTCCGATCAACTGAACGAATCAACTAGTTGATCAGAGTGAAGGTCAATTTAGGCATATGTTCCTATGGAATCAACTAGTGGATACATTATTCAATAAAGTTTATTTCCTTTTTGTTCCTATCGAATTAATTTTAATTTGAAAAAATTAACTCAAGATAAACTTTTTGCCTGAAAGGTTTTATATCATGCGATTAAGTTGTGTACATAGGAATAAATAGGAAGAATAATAAATGTTTCTATCGGATCATCTAAAGAGTTGATTCGATGGGAACAAAAAATAGTTGATCAATTTCAGTTGATCAGTTAGTTCTGTTGATCGGAGTGGAAAACCTGGTAAAATCTAATAAAATCGAGAATATCTATTTCAAAAACCAAACATCCTATCACTTATTGTAATTTGAATAGTTTTGAAATCACAAAAAGTGATAGGTCAAATCAAAGAACATATTCATATTTCATCTCTTCTCCTACATTGACAATTCATTAAGAGCTTTTACGTCGCACGGCTTTTCATACAAACTTTCAAGTGTAAAATATTGGAAACGAAGAAACCGATTCTAATAAGACTTTTCATGCAAAATCATGCATTAAGCTAGTCAGGCGAGTCTAAATAGTTATCAGAGGATTATTCGAAAAATAGTCATACAGGGTGTAGGGGGACGCTTTCGAAAACGAAGGCAGGTGGCAGTGCTGGTCAACACGACTTGATAGGAAATAAAATTTAAAGCGCGAAAAAAAACAGCTTTTCCATGCCAGTATTGCCGTCTGCCTTCGTTTTCGAGGGCGTCACCCTAACATTCTGTATAGTTATGTAGGCGCAATTTTTAGCTTTTGCAAAACAAAAATAAAAAAAACTTGCAATGCATAAGCTGCCTTGCTTACACATGGCAAGTTTAGTTAGAATGGGTTTGTTCGTTTCAAATATTTTCCTTACAGAGGCCGTCGAGCAAAGCCGTCGTTATTATTTATATATAATATAATAATAAAAGTCTGGATAATATTGATGCCTAATTTTATTTTTATCATTTTAATAAATGTTATGTAGGTAGTCATTACTCATATAGCTAAGAACAGAACGCCTAGCAGTCCCTAGTCCTCTGCGGCTTAGTTTAGTGGTGCGAGCAGTCACCATTACCCTTAGTGTAAGTTTCAATCGAATTGAAACAATAATATAAAATTCAAAACTTTATGGAACCCCCGGGCATTGAGACTATTATTATGAGCTAACACGCTCTGCTTTAAATTCTCAAGAAATGAACATCCCGCAGACTGTTTGATGGTACAGGATTTAAGGTTAGCGTGTCCTGGAAATACCATCGAAGTAACAGTTACCCAAATTTTAAATCAATCAGATCTGTGAATGTAAGTAATAGCCGTTTAATCAAGTATGAATGGAGCTGATAGTCATCAAACGCCTGCACAGATCTTCATAAATTATAGCTAAGAACCATCTCGATCACGGCAGCTTTCAAATAAAAAAACGAATCGAAACGAGGAGCTCGATGGCGTATTGGTTTAAGCGCTCTGGTTTCGATAACAAAGGAACTTTCGCCATGGTCGATCCTGGGATGGGTCAATCAAAGTTTGTCATCTTGAGCTCCTCCGTACTGCGGAAGGCACGTTAAGCCGTTAGTCCCGGTTGTTCCTGCAACCGCCTTAACCCACCAACCCGCATTTGGCCAGCGTGGTGGTGTTATGGCCCAAACTACTCATGTGTTTCTCCCATGTTTCATTTCCACGCTGTTTGAGGTCGGGCTCACTAACATCCGTGGGCTCCATGCTAACCTCAATGCCGTCCACCAACATCTCGAGACGGCTCGACCCGAAATGCTGTTTTTGACGGAGACGCAAATACTCCGCCCGGCAGACACTAGCTACTTGGATTACCCCGGCTACGTTCTTGAAGAGTCCTTCAAAGCGAAGGCCGGGGTATGCTTGTTTGTCCGGGCGGATGTTTGCTGTCGCCGTCTGCGCTGTTTGGAGGACCCTTCCTACTCTATTCTTGGGGTGCATGTGGACCTGGGCACACATTGCCGTATCTACGTGTGCCTGTATAGATCCCACAGCGGTGACATGGAGACAACTCGACTTTTCGAACATCTTAGTCGGGTGGCAGATGTTGCGCAGGAGCAGTTTCCAACCGCGGAATTGGTGTTTTTAGGGGACTTCAATGCTCACCACAAGTCGTGGTTAAGTTCCTCTAAAACTGACCATGCTGGTAGAACTGCCCACGCTTTCGCTCTCACGCATGACCTGACCCAACTGGTAAACCAGCCCACCAGGATTCCAGACATTGTCGGTCACGCGCCCTCATTGTTGGACCTTCTGCTGACGACTCGCCCGGATGGATATCGGCTAGAGGTTCGTGCTCCTTTGGGAACATCGGATCACTGCCTGGTATCCGCTGGGGTGCCACGGGCGTCGCCACCGGTACCTATGGTTGCCAAACGCCGCATCTGGCACTATGCGTCGGCAGATTGGGACGGTATGCGGGATTACTTCGCATCTGTCCCTTGGAGGCAGCGCTGTTTCAGTGAGCTGGACCCGAACGCTAGCGCTACTGCTGTTGCTGATGAGATCATGTTAGGGATGGAGTACTATATCCCTCACTCCGATCTCATCAGTAGGGGTAGGCGTAACCTCTGGTTCAACCGCGATTGTGCCTTAGCTGTTGAAAACAGACAGTCGGCATACCGCGCTTGGATCAGGGGCCGAGCTTGCGGGGATCCCAACATTGACTCACTGAAAGCAGCCTATAACAACGCCACCAAGTCCTGCAAAAGGGCCTTCATCAGAGCGGATGCCCAGCGCGTTGCACGAGTTGGCCAAGAACTTCTTACGCATCCTACGGGAAGCCGTAGCTACTGGCGTCTGGCCAAAGCCGTGCAATCCAACTTCTGTCAACCCTCGCTGCCCCCGTTGAGATGTTCTGACGGCTCGCTAGCTCACAAGCCGCAAGAGAAAGCCGATCTCTTGGTAAAACTCTTTGCTGCTCACTCCCGAATCGATGACTGCAACTTACAGCCACCAACACTCTCCCACTGTGGCCACACAATGCCCGATATTCGTATTAGGCAATGTGATGTACGTGCGGAGCTTCAGTCAATCGACGTCCGGAAAGCTAGTGGACCTGATGGCATTCCAGCGATAGTACTGAAAAACTGCGCAGCGGAGTTGTCTCCTGTCTTAACGCGGCTATACCGTCTTTCTCTCTCTTCTGGGTGTGTGCCGGAATCTTGGAGAGAGGCCAATGTGCAACCGGTCCCCAAAAAGGGAGACCGATCAGACCCAGCTAACTACCGCCCGATAGCTGTCACCTCAGTTCTTTGCAAGGTCATGGAACGGATCTTAAACCACCAGCTGATCCGATACCTAGAAGATCACTCATTAATTAATGATCGACAGTACGGGTTTCGGCCGAACCGGTCAACGGGTGATCTTCTAGCGTACTTAATGCATGTCTGGGGTGAAGCTATTGACAAACGTGGTGAGTCACTGGCAGTTAGCCTTGACATTGCCAAAGCGTTCGATCGGGTCTGGCACAAGGCTCTTCTCTCCAAGCTCCCGGCATACGGTCTGCCCGCTCAGCTCTGTAACTGGATCGCCGGCTTCCTGCATGAGCGAAGAATCCGTGTCCTCGCCGATGGATGCGCTTCGCGGTTCATGTCAGTGAATGCTGGTGTACCACAAGGCTCTGTTCTATCCCCCACACTCTTTCTTCTTCATGTCAATGACATGATTCCGTTAGGAAACATTCATTGCTATGCAGATGACAGTACAGTGCATGGGGGATATTACGGTCGCCCAGGGGCTGGGCGCGCTGAAACCGAGAGGGAGAGAGAGAATCTTGCCATTGAGCTCGACAGGGTGTTGAACCTCATATCTGAATGGGGATCTAACAATCTTGTTGAGTTCAATGCTAAGAAAACACAGGTGTGCGCGTTTACAGCTAAAATGTCGCCGTTCCTTCCCCTTCCGTCTCTTCAGGGCATGACTCTTTCGGCACAGGGCTCCCTCAACTTGCTAGGTATGGAGATATGTTGCGATCTGAATTCCAGGAACTACATCGAAACCGTGATAAAAACAGCCTCACGGAAGCTCGGTGTCCTGAACAAGGTGCGTCGATTTTTCACGCCTGACCAATTATGCCTGCTGTATAAAACTCAGGTCCGGTCTTGCGTGGAATATTGCTCGCACTTGTGGGATGGCTCCGCCAAGTACCTACTCGATGCCCTGGACAGATTGCAGCGTCGTGCTGTCCGTATCGTTGGCGATGTAGAGGTCACCAACAACCTTGAGCCTCTGCAATTGCGTCGAGACATTGCGTCGCTTAGCGCCTTCTATCGGCTATATCACGGAGAGTGTTCTGAAGAGCTATTTGACCTTATCCCACCTTCCCCCTTCCTACTCAGGAGCACGCGTGCCGGTCTTCGGAGTCATCAATTCACTGTCTCCACCTCAACATCACGTACAAAGAAATTTAGTAGCTCTTTTCTTTGTCGAACTTCCAGAACTTGGAATTCTTTGCCAGCACATGTGTTCCCTCCTTCGTATAACATGGGTTCCTTCAAAAGAGGCGTGAAAAAGCACCTTTCGGGCCGGCAAGGTGGAGGCGGCTAGAGCAGTGTCTGAACTGCACTAGCTGTCTTCGCATATGGACTCTTCTTACCGCTTCACATCAGGTGGTGTTGAGTCATTTGTCGTGCTTTGTATAAAAAAAAAAAAAAAAAAAAAAAAAAATGTAGGACGGCCTGTGCCCAACAGTGGGACGTATATAGGCTGGCGATGATGATGATGATGAATCTAAATCGGTACATTCGTTTAGGGGCTACGATGGCACAAACAGACACACAGATACACAGAGAGTCACGCCAAACTTAAAACACTCCTCTTTTTGGGTAGGGAGCTAAAAACCGTCGTTGTGATAACTGTTAAATCGTATAAAAACGGCGGCAGCGCCTCTATTGTGAATTATTAAGACTAGATGACGACAATGATCGTTTTTGTTTCGATTAGATTGAAAATTATACTAGGAGTACAGGATTGCGAACGGTCGCGCGTTCGGTTTATGCCCCAAGAATGATTTTTTAGCCTACTTTTTCAGCAATCTATATAACTAAATATAAAAATAAAATTACAACAATTAAATACTTCTCCAGTCAACCACTAGCTGCAGTCAGTCTAAAATAAAATGAAGAATATACAAATACTTCTACAGGCTGAATAAAAGGAACACAAATAATAATTTCTTCAACAGACGTTGTCGTAGCCAAAACCTAGTACTGGAATATAAATGACTGCGAGCCACTAAAGCATGGATTTTCCTGGCACAATGTTTATTTTTCTTTAGTCTTTTTAGTCGCCGCAATATCTCACTGCACCGAAGCTAGGGGGCTACAAGTCGGCTTTAATTTATGGACGTCGAAACTGGAACTAAGCGGTTGGTACAAGGTCATTAATACAGTTCAAAGCGATTGGGGTAATAAGCTTGAATTGATGTGAACGCGTGGGGAACCCGTCTGGAAGATGTTTGCAGCTTAGGTATATAATAAAGACTTTTTAATTGATCGACTGAAATACACCGAAACAGGCAAAATCCTCGAACTGTTACTGCTTTTACAAGAGATTACACTAAAGTTCGACTTGAATCACAGCATGTATGATCAAAGTAACTAGCGCGAGCCGAAACATAACTCACATCGATGTATTATACTTGACAACATCTTCTATTCATTTAGCTTAATCATCAGCTACCCACGCTTGACTAATGAACTGGAACCAATTCACCGTGAGCAATCGTCTGGCGAACACCCTTCAATAGGAACCAATGAAAGGCTTTGCGAAACTAAGTACCTACATATGAAAGGCTTTTAATTTGATTCACTGCTGTAATATGAGATTTCTATTATTTTAAAGGGTTAATACCTGTTTTTTGCCTCTACTATCTAAAAACTAAACCCCTAACACCGGGTGCACTATTTAGGTATGTTAGTTAGTTGTGGCTATTTTATTGAAAGCTATGTGTAGCATCCGGTAACAAATATTTATAAACAATATGTAAAATCATCGAAAGAAAAGAAGTATTATTAAAGTTAGAATGATCTTGAAAATTATGAAGTGATTTACGTCTGATGAATTCCCATCGTAGCTACGGTTTCCATGTCCGTATATACTTCTCAGTCTACCAACTGTCACCCAACGCTCTGGAAGACCTAAGCCCAAGACCGGCAGAAGTAGAGGCTTACTGTCTAAATCAAGGTGCAAGCAATGGAGGAGAATAGCTGGTACATAAGTGAATGACAAATATGCAAATAACATAGTAAAGACAAGGAATACATTTCCGACATCGAGCTTGACGTCTGACGAGACGACGATCCGCCATTGACTTTGACGTTTGAGGACAGTGCTCCGCTTAAGATTGTATATGTTCGTCGCTTGTTATGAAGTACAATCGATATATCTTTTTTTCGTTTTTCTTGTATTAAAAATATAAAAATAAACAACTTTTAAGTTCCGGCTCACGCCGTGCTCGTCGTAGGAAACCTAGTGTTGCTAACGGTTTTCAAGTAGTTGTCAAACAAACGCCAAAAGGTATGACAGCGCTGCCCACAGCCACGAACTCAAGGCTGCTGACTTTAGTGATTCTCTAAAGTCAGCAGCCTTGAGTTCGTGGCATAGCTGTGAAAATAACATAAGCGTCTCTGTTTGTGCAGGAACCAATATAACAATAATAATAGAGTCATATGAAGCACATAGAGTCATATTGTAGCTATATGTTGTTACGTGTTTGTATTGCCTCTGTTTTGGGGTCAACCAAATCCTGGTTCATTACCCTAAGTACGACGCTCGTAAATGCAGCAAGCTCAATCGTACCTAGCTTTAACAACCTCGTTAGCCGTCTAGCCCTCTTGCTTTCGTCCGCTTGTTGCACGTGTTCGAAACTGAAATGCAAGTTATGCTAAGATTTTATTTGAAAACAAAACATTCTTGCCAGAAAATTCAAAAAATGTTTTTCATTATTTTTCTATTGTTGTGACATTAGTAGATACAAACTAAACATGAAAACTAAAAGCTAAAGGTATAAAACTAAAACTTCTACGTAAGTACATTTTATTCATTTATTATTTGAAATAATGTAGTTAAAGACGATAGAAAAACCAACAAACGAGGGTCTTATTTTGAGAAAGCTCAAATAAGACCCTGGTTTATTGGCTGGTATTTATCGGCGTAGCCGCAGAATACCCCCTTATGACAATTAAAAACTAATTGTATCTGGACTCTGGAATCTGTTGCTTGACGTTTTATCTATACAAGTTAAACAAAAAAAAAAATTTTTCATATTAATTGCACTGTAATATAAATTTAGATAGTGTGGACTTACCTCTAAAAGATATCTCTTCCAACCAAGCCATGGATGAGTAAAATATTTTTGGTGCGACAAGCAGGTACCACAAAACGTATTTTACTGAATTATTTAAGATTTTTCTAGTAGAAAAATCTATATAATTTCTAGTAAGAAGATGATCTTTCCATTTTACATAATGTTATCCAGTACATCACATCAAACCGAATCAAGCTAAGTTCGTGATTAGTTCATTGCTCCAAACAGAGAGCTCGCAGCCTCGAGTCAAACTCTGTCTAGCAATCTCGTTAGTACCCCTCCCCTCCATTGTTTATAAGCATTGACTTGAAACAATAGCACTAAATTGAAGATTATTTTTAAAATTATCTTTACCCAGTGTTAGAAAGTCAATGCACGATTTATCTATATAAAAATTAAAATCAATATTTGTATGTTTGTTCTCTATTCGTTCCTAAACTATTTATCAGATTGTGATAAAACTTTGGTAGGATGTTTTGGAGACGCAAAGGTTTTAAATTATAAAATGTAAGTAAATTTGGCACTTAATTGGCCTAGCCCATTGATTAAACGCCAATCAAATGCCTAGGTCGATAGTTAATTGAACTAGACTCATAGGCGTATTGAAAGGATCGTCTTGTACCGAAGAGTTTTGGTTTGATTGGTGGGTTCAAGGTTTTTTTTAATGACTACTTTTAACAAACATCGTTTTGGTTATATGTGGTCATAAAAAAGTAACCTTGAACCTACGAATCACTCAAACAGTCACACAAAAGCTCTTCGATTTAAACGACCTGCCTAGACGTCCAATTAAATGGCTTATTATACCAGACGGCTGAAATGAGACTAAACGTCATGTCAGCAGCGCAACGCTTAACCAGATGGCTGATACACGCCTGTGGACCAAGTTATCAAAATCGTTCCTTGCATTCCTGCTAAGGCCTTGGGTATCCGTTTTTTGTAAATCTGTGAAATATCCACAAGCCAAACCCGACGGTTAAGTGTCAAAAAATTTGGGTAGAACTCAATCCATATTCAACTAGTCGACATCTACAGAGCTTAAAACTAGTTGACGTCGACAACGGCAACGGGCAATTACATCTCATAAACGGATTACCGTAGTTTGCATAATTCAGTTGGCATCATAATAATAGAACATAGTTTCGAGTGGTTCATGTCATGATATGCAGCGCTCTGAAACTAGAATCGGTAGCAGAAATAACGACACGTGTCAACATGCACATTATTCCTCCATTATTCGGTTACTTAATAACTTCGTACCTTACGACAATAGTATATAAATTACAAAATAGAGAATTAAGATATCTCGTCATGAGTAAACCTTAAAAATAAACTTGCCGTAAAGATCTCCTAAATTATTTGGTTTACTTTTATATATTTATATATATATACATATATATATCTACTAACTAAACACAACTTAAATATTTATATGTAGAACGCTAAGTAATATAATAATGTATAATATCATGTGCTTGATCTATCTTCTGAAAGTGCCCTTGTTACTCTTTAATTATTCTAAGATATTTCGCTATTATCATAATAATAGTTGTTTAATTCAGATTTTCTGATCAGCAGATCCGCAAACGGTCTACTAATCTCAATTTTTCACTAGCATGCCACAGCGTCCCTACTACGATCGAAAAGTCTGCTAATTAAGCCTCGAATAGTATGCTAAGCAAGTTTTCACCAATTTATAGTCAGGAGGCAGTTCAAATGAATGGCTTACTTTTTCGCCACTCCGGGCTTTATACTAACGATTAACTTTTGCCCATTCGTTAAGTTTTCTTTACTGTGAATCATTGTGAAAGGTCTTTTTGCTTTGGTCTCTGTCTAGTTTTGGAGTTTGATAGCAAATAAATATTTTCATGATGCAAATATTTTTAACAATCTTAACCTTTGTTTATGTAGTCCATTTAATTGTGCACAATAATTCAAAGCCGTCACTACAAAGAACTATCAGTTTTCATAAATGTTTACAAGCCAGTGACATTGTGTATGAACACAGATGCATAAACTTGCAACAAAGTGGATTAATTGCTAAGCTCAGTTTGCTAAGAGGCCGCACCTGGCGAATCGCTAATTTAAACAAATTATATTACGCAAATAGATTGACTAATTGTAAGATACTCGAAGGTAGTCTGCTGCTCTCAAGCGAAACATGTCACTTCAAAAGTCTTTTATTTTTAACCGACTTCAAAAAAGAGAAGGTTCTCAATTCGGTTGGTATGTTTTTTTTCTATGTATGTACACCGATTACGCCGAGATTTTTGATCCGATTTACGTGATTATGTCTTTGTTGCGGAATACTTAGTTGCCGTTTAGACCCATAAGTTAATTAAAATCGATCGGGTAGTTTGGTTTTAAATCAAAATACCTGGATTATTAAATCGTCTATGTATTCGATATTGCGAATTTTTGCTTGCCTATGACTTTTTAGTGAAACGATACAATAGTAGCAAATAATATATTAATTCCTGGCGGTCACCCATTTAGCTTTAACCTTAGAAAGTTATCACTAAAAATTGTGAAAAAAATGCAGAAAAATTAAAACCGACTTAATTATTATTTTGCTTTGCTTAGTTGTTTCCAGAAACAATAGAAAGTGAAGCACCGACCCAAAAAAAATATGGTTAAATACCAACTAAAATTTAATTATTTTAAGCTTTTTAGTTTTTTGAAGTCGGTTATTTTCAATAACAACTCAATGAGCTTTAGCGACGCAGGAGCATAACATTGCAGATGCTTAGCTGTGATCTTTTGTAAGGTGGTGCGTCTCTTCAGTCGGTATCCATATCTTAGTAGAAATTATCACTATATAAAAGAATAAGTGTTCTTTCAAATTTTAAATTTCGCGGGAACCAAGAAAGTGTTTATAAGCACTATCAGAAGATTCCCGCGAAATTCAAAAATTTTTGTGGCCGCCAAAACTTACGTATTTTTAAAGTGGGCTATGATAGGAGGTGGGCCTTCCTGGACCACAGTACCTACCTTACACTTGGTAAGGCTGTGGTTTCCGGAAAGTAAAACAATTTTATTTTTGAAACCAGCAACTTCAACATTATTAAGTTAATATGTAGGTATATATTTCTGTATTTTCTTAGAATAAAGGAATTGTTAATCACAATTATGTAAATACACTTTTACTTAGTAAATACATGTGGGGCTTAAAGATATTAGATTTTCTTTAAATAACTTTTCTTGGCATGTGACACCAAAATTGTGAAGTAAAATTCATAAATCTAGAACATATTTCAAAAGAAGATTTGATATCCAGCTGAGACTTATGAGCTACATAAAATTTTTACATACTACTGCAAGATCAAAAGGAATTTTTGAGTTTGCTATCTCAGTATAACGTGATAAACATTAGGAATGACATGAAAATTTCTCTAAGTTCCAACAGAGTTCCGTCCACAATTCCAAAATCCAATTGAGCTCAGCCCGCGTTGTCTCCAACTGAAAATAAAGTTGGCTACGCCCCGAGGGGCCGTAATTTCCTTATCTCTGGCCACGATCCTTTAGATTTAGTGCGCGTGTGGTACGTGATCACTTACCTCTCGAGAAACACACCAGAGGTGCTATAGAAACTGTCAGTTTGTCTTTGAACTGATTGGAATCTGTAAAACGGTTATTAAATGTTTTATTTGATTCTGGTACAAGAATATACTGAACTTATGCTGTAGGTATTTTTGATATATAGGTACTTGTATGGTTCCATAATTAAAAATTGTTAATTTTCTTACGTTTGATACCAAAATGGTGCTTTTAAAAACTGGACATCACGGTGACGAACTGGAATACCAAATTGAAAAAATTGGAATAGACCTTGAAGTCAGATTATGATTTCATATTTCCTAACAAAATTGATATTGTCATAAATTTTCAACTATTCAGCTTCCATGCGAGAATTTCAAATGAAGTTACATAAGTCAGCAAGTGTCGACTGCCGGTGTTCTTTCTCCAATTTCCCGAGAATTTTGATTTATCATCGCTCTCTTATTCTCCCGTTCCAGACACTGGCAGTGTCCACACACTCCATAACATATCAGCATGGAAGGTAGGAATGCTCTAGTGCTTTCCTAATCGCCAATAAATGTAACGTTTTTGCGTCTATACTCTTCTTCTTTATTTAATGGCCTCTCGTTATTACGAATTTTGGCAATGTCAAGTAAAATTAATCTGCAAATAACTTGCAACAACGATGTACGGTGATTAGGCAAGACGAATTCTTTTTCCGAAGAAAACGTGGTCGCCGGCCCGATAAAACAAAATGGATGCTGTCAGATGGCTGTAGAAGCGCACAACCCGTCGATTTCACAGTCAGCCGACAACAACCAAAATTTAATTTCGTTTTTAATTTCAAAAGAACAATCAAACAACACAGGACAACTACCTACGGATACAACTTTACGTTGATTATTGTCCCTTTTTCATAGCCAGGTTTTTTGACAATTTAGAAAAACAACGAAAACACTTTAAACTCATCCAAAACATTCACGAGAGTCCATATGCGAAGACAGCTAGTGCAGTAAGTATAAACATTGCACTAGCCGCCTCCACCTTGCCGGCCCAAAAGGTGCTTTTTCACGCCTCTCTTCAAGGACTCAATGTTATAGGAAGGAGGGAACACATTTTCTTTTTAACAGAGTTATTGTGGGTATGGACTTAACACTTTTAGGCACTTTATGAATTCTATGTTGCCATTTTATACAATAGTTTTTTTTTTGCAGTAATATAAAGGCCTACGCAGACCGGGTCGGCATGGCAAGGGATTAAAATGATTACTAAGTAATCGAAATTTAAACGTATCGATACATAAATTGTTATGTTTAAAATGATGCCATGGCATCGAAAGGCATTTCATTGCATGGCATTGAAAAACGAGCCACGGGCTGCCGTAGCGGGATGCAACGGCATGCCACGGACTCAAGCGCTCGTTACATACAGCGGAGTGCGGCGGCGGGGGTAGAGAAGCGGGGAAAATCTTCTTCTATCCCTATTATTAGCCTGAGCACCTTCTTCAAGTGTGTCGGGCAGTACGAGATGCCGAGGCGTGCTTTGTCGTGCCGCGGCACGCCGCGCCGTGGCAAGGCGTTGGAATGCCGAGGTATCTAAGCGGCTAGTGTGCGCAGACTCACGGCAAAATCCCTTGCCATGCTGTCCCGGTCTGCGTAGGCCTTAAAAGAGTTAAGTATGTGTTATTTAATGGGAACCATTTATTTTATTCAGTACATTATTATGTACATTCTGAAATGGTGCTTGAGCTTGCATGAGCTGGATAATAACTTTACCATCTCCTTTTGAATTGTAGCGTACAGGAAACAATATTTTTTCCAAATCGGTCCCTTAAAAAAATATTAAGTAAAATATTTACTTTATCAAATATTAACAAAAAATATCTAAACTAGAAAAAAATTCAAGTCCTGAGACGGGGACCGAACCCGCGCCCTTTCACAATCCGGGCGACTGCTCTAACCATCTGAGCTACCCAAGACTTGGGATAACCCTGTGAAATTTTTCTAGTTTAGATATCTTTAATTTTTTTTTTAACATTTTTTAACAAATGAAAATTAAGAATATTTATACTTTTCTTTTAAAATTTCAGTATTTTCTTTAGGTATCAGTAATTTCAATAGTCGCAGTTGATATATTGTAATATGACTCCTAATGATATCGTTAGCGTATTATCATCCACGTTTTTTATTTGCTGAGCCGCACAAGACTGCCGGGAGATTATGACAGTCGAAAACGATGGTTCGAACCAGGGTTCGCGACCCTGGTATGGTATGGTTTTCATTCTCATATCATATATGAAAAAATTTTAAACAAAAATTAAAACCGACTTCAAAAAACTGAAAAGGATAAAATAATTAAATTTAAGTAGGTATTCATCCCCTAAAAACATATTTTGGAGTTGGTGCTAAGTGCTTCACTTTCTATTGTTTTTGGAAACCACTTAGCACCAACTCCAAAAATATGTTTCTAGGGGATGAATACCTACTTAAATTTAATTATTTTATTCTTTTCAGTTTTGTGAAGTCGGTTTTAATTTTTGTTTATTTTTTTTTACAATTTTTAGTGATAACTTTCTACGGTCGAAGCTAGATGGGTGACCGTCAACTTATATTGTTTCCTACTATCGTATCGTTTCACTAAAAAGTCATTGAAAAAGCAAAAATTCGCAATTTCGCATATGTAGACGATTCAATAATTTCAGTTTTTTTTAATTTAAAACCAAAGTACCCAACTGTTTTTGAAAAAATTTTTATGGGACCAAATGGCAGCTATTCCGCATCGAACAAAAAAAGAATCACGTAAATCGGATCAGTAATCTCGGCGTAATCGGTGTACATACATAGAAAAAAAAAACATACCGGCCGAATTGAGAACCTCCTCGTTTTTGAAGTCAGTTAAAAATAGTGATCTATTTTTAAACAAAAATTTCCTAAACATACTATACTTCCATAGCTTAGTTTGAAAATTATTTAAAAATTTACATGATCCATGATTGTTCATCCCCTTCATGTTTTATTGTTCATGGGGATTTAAATAATCATATAATCATATTTTTTCAGTCTCGTAGTATGACGAAAATTGAAATGAGAATCATAATTAAAAGGCATGTTTAGTTTGAGAAACAGTTTACAGTACAAAATATGGTGCTTTCAAATAGAGCCAGTTGGCTCAGATCACACGACGTCAGTTAATCCACGAACCGTCTATCTGTCTGTTGCGGCGACACGTTTCTGGAACCATTTGTGTTTTGGCTTCTGAACTTTTGACAGGAACAAAGCTCCGGTTTGTAAAATTAGGACTTAATTGAAACAATAAGGGTGTTTTTTTAATAGTCTAAGATTTTAATTTAAAACTTTTTAGCTATTGCATTTAATTATTCACACTTATTATCCAGTCCGAAGTAAGCATCATTAAGAACTACTGTTATGGATTCTTGATAACGGAGAAATATTGATAATCATGTTTATAAATATTAGAACAAATGCTCGTACTCATCATGCAAACATTTTTTATACCACTAAGGTGGCAATCAAACATACAACCCACCTGATGGTAAACGGTTATCGTAGCCTATTGCTTGCAACACCAGGGGTATTACTTGCGCATTGCCGACCCTTAAAAAACCTTTTCACGCCTTTTTGAAGAACCCCATGATGTACTCATTCGAGAAAACCTCTGCAGAAAGCTCATTACACAACCTGAGCGTACGTGGGAGAAAGTTTCTCTGAAACCGTACATTTGCTCCGACTGGGATTCGCACCCAGGACCCCTGGCCGAGAAGCCCATATAGTAAGGGGTGCGGACCGCTCGACCAGCCGGTCGTCAAATAAATAATAATTAATAACTAAAAGGGAGACTGAACAATATTTACGTCTGATTAATTAAGCCTTATAGTAGTAACAGTTGAATGTTACCTACTGTAAAATATTTGCATAACCTTTACAATGTTGAAGATTACATTAGTTGATTAATTAACAATATTGTATTAGATACATTTCAATAACTATCATAATGAATGACCTACGTCTTATTACAATATTAATCTATCAATCGAATAATTAATTCCTGATTCCCACATAAATTGTATAATAGTTTCTGTTCGACATCTACAGAAACTTTCATATTGAATGAACTGGGGTTACTACGTCGAGTTGATTTAGAAAGGGTTCTTGATAATAACAATCGGCCAGGACAGGATTAACATATAGTTTAGTGAGAGATCGGCAAGGACTACGGATCATTATTCAAATCACTGCATCCAAAACAGCTTAGAATAAGTTAACTCCAAACAGACACGAGAGGTTTGAGAACTCTTCTTTAGGTAGTTGGAATTTTTACCATTTTTTTAATATGTCATTATGTCTACAAGTATTTCTTTTTGACACTCTTCCTAGAGGTTAATAATTCTATATATATGTTATACTAATAGAAGAATAAACTGTACCCCTAGCACAAACATTTTAAAATTTCGAATCGTAATCGTAGCGTTCTTAAAATTTCAAACAAAAGCCAGACAAAAGCTAACGTAACTACTCGATACGATGGCGATTCGAAATTTAAAAATGTTTGTGCTAGGGGTACTGAATTTAAATTAAGATCTTACTTAAAAAAAGAAAACTTAAAAGAGGCTTTAACAAAGCTTTAAATGGGGGCTATAATTAAAATATGCCTTTCATTCATTCATCATCAGCCTATATACGTCCCACTGCTGGGCACAGGTCTACCTACATGGGAGAAACACATGAGGAGATTGGGCCATAACACCACCACGCTGGCCCAATGCGGGTTGGTGGGTTAAAGCGGTTGCAGTAACAACCGGGACCAACGGCTTAACGTGCCTTCCGAAGCACGGAGGAGCTCGAGATTATAAATTTGATTGACCCATCCCGGGACCAACCATGGCGAAAGTTGCTTTGTTGAAACCAGAGCGCCACCGAGCTCCTCGGCCTAATAAGTCAATAAAAATATGCCTAATAAGTCACAAATAATGATAAAATTAGTGGAAATCACTTTAGCTCGTGTTTGCAAGACATCAGCTACCACTTTAACAGTTTAGAAATAAGTAAGTTTAAGTTGAACAATTTAGATATATTGTAATTGTATAAATAAACGTAAATACTAAACTATTAGGTATGGACAGTTTGCAGCACAACATCTAAGTTTTCGCTCGTTTGTTGCAAGATGAAACTTTTAAACTATTCAATTGAATCACTGATTTCCATTTTAGTTGAAAAGACTCCAGTCTTGTTATAAAGTATAAATAAGGCTTGGGCGTGTATTCAGAGCGCAGAATCCCGGAAAACTCTTTATAATAGTAGCTGAGCGGAAAATGGATGTCACCCACGCTGCACCACACTATTCACGCTAACCAGCCACAGTATGGCTTCGGTAGTATAACAGATTTCTATCCAATAAGCATTTACTGCCCAATTAATAAGTTCCTCAATTTGTTATTTTGCCACTGAGATATTAATTTGTTTAGATTAATGGTAAATGGTTCTCAATTCGCCGGTATGATAAGCGATATCTCCATCAAATCTAATCGATAATTCAAAAGGTTACATATTTTTTGTCCTCTTAGATTTCTAAAATCGTTTTAATGTTCTTCCAACAAATTTAGAAATAGGTCGGTAGGCCAAAAACGCAATTTAATTTTTAGTTATTTAGATAATAATTTACTGTTGTCAAATTCTTTAACATCTCGTCACTTACATTAAAAGAAAATTGACAAAGGGGTGCCTGATGCTTATCAATCTAAAGTGATCTTTCTTCAATCTGCCTTTAAGCCACAACTTTATAAAAGCGCAAACTTTATCCTGTCTGAGGTGTGTCTGAGACAAGGCCGGGAGTAGGTAAAATCCCCTGAGCAAACGATTTATACAGTAAGCCTGACGAACTTTATTGCCCACCGGTATTTAATGCCATGTTTTATCAATAGACGTCGCCTTAACGATATAGTGGGGTAATTACGAACAATGGCAAAGAGCCCATACGCCCATACTCAGTGCCCGACAATGCACATGGGTCTTCCTCTCAGACAGCTGAAAGAGATCTACCATATTTTTCTACACAGCCTGATTAAAAATTAACCCACATTAAAAAATAACCCCTTCTCCCCTAAATGGGACATGGTAAAATGGAGCTTCACGTTAAGGCCTACACCATAAATAAAATCGACAACTCCCTAACAGATTAAATGGAGCATGCAGACTTCACTGATTCCATCCCCACTAAATTTATTTGCGACATAAGAAACCATTGTCACTTTTTACTTGTTGCAGATAAAGAAGAACCTGAACAAATAACAGCTAAACCTATGATGACAATTTAACGTATTTACTTAACTGACAAAAACAATTACTTTATTAACGAATAGTAGTTCAAACTAAATGGCTTAAATCCTTCCTTTCAAATTTCGCTACGCCGTTTTTAATAAATTTTAATTTCTACCCAAAAAAAATTACTGAATTGACGATTCCATGTTACTTTACATAAGCAACGAAACTGAAATCATAACGATATTAGCATCATAAAATTTTCATTTGCATGGGACAATTAATTAACCTTATGTGTAATTGAATCATATTTCATTTACATTTTACGATGATGCATTTTGATTACATTGGCACATGTTACATTTACCCAATAGAGCCACTTATGTCACATTCACGTATAAATATGATTCATATCCATACTACCCATTCAGTAAACGCCAGTTAATTACAAACTTTGCAACAAACTTTTTGATTCATTAAACAATTTCGTCTCTGTTTTGGGTCTTTTATTAAGAAATTTCCGTCCTTTCTCTAGAACTGATATAACAGCTTAATTAGAATTGGACTGAAGTTATACGTTTAAGCCTGAATCATTATCCCACGTTGCGCAGGACATTTAAGTAAACTATTTTAATAAATATATTATAAGCTAATAAATAACACGTTAGTTAAAATAGTTTTTGTTATTGAGTTGATTGAGTTTCGTGAGTAAGGTGAGAAGTGTAAAATTTACAAACGGGTGTCTGAGGTGCGTGTGAGTGATTTTAAGTGACTGATTGTGGTTATAGATAGGTACTGCCAAACATTCGACTACGGTTATAAAGAATACAAAAATAATATAGCTCTATTATTGGATATTGCTCTCTCTTTCTTGAATTCACACAAGGACTAAATGCGGTATGCAGGCACGATACATGTAAAAAAATACAAGTTTGGCATACATAATACAACATGGCATGAGTTGGACACGTCGCTTGCAAAACCGATGGCCATTGGTACGGAAAGAATCTACAGTGGCAACCACGAACTGGAAGTGGTCCTTCGGGCTGGATCGCTCAAAGATGTGTGACAAGTTGGTTTTTCATAAAACGAGCAAGTTGTTTTTGTTTATGCCATCAATCTATAGTGAGCATCAGAATTAAATGTATTCGCGGACCACTTACAATGCAATAACCGGGCAATGACATATAAAACATTTTGATTCTAAGGCACAATCTTAGGTTACGTAATCTTAGGCAAGAACAAACTCGGTAACAGTAACTGATAAAGCCGTTGAACGTTCAAACTCTTAACTTGGTCGCGCCATTCGAATGCTCAAATTGAAATATGATGATAAACACTCCTAGACAATAAGCTTCCAGTTGCTGATGACAGTATATTACAAAATGACAAAATTCACCAAAAAGAAATAGTTGACAGACTCTAACTAGTCATATGTATTAGTGCAAGAATTTATTCTTCATTATCGAGAAATAAATAAAGGCTGTCGTATCACTGAGCTTCTAAGATTATATAAATATAAGGTAATACATATACTGTATTTAAGTAGAACTTGATATCGCCATTCGTAGGGCTTTACGCAGGTCTATATCAAGATACTCGTAAAGTTCTCTATTACTGTGTAAGTAGATAACTTGGCTCCAAAAAGGATAGCAATCATTGTTAATATGATTGTTGCTAGTAAAATAATACTTAGCTATATTTGAATATCTGACACAAACTTCAAGTCGATCACAATAAGATGATAAGTAAGTAAGTAGTATAAAATTAGTCATTGTGATAGATAACAATTATGAGTACGGACTTATGGGGGCTTAAAATCGCCATTGTAACATTTAAAGATACCTAACAATAATCATCACACATTTCAATAAAATATACTTACTAATTTAATACTCCGTTAAAGATATATATTTTAAACAAGGTTTCCACAATAAAGACATTGGACGACCGCCTGGCCGAGTGGTCTGTACCCCAGGCTACTCGGCCAAGAGGTCCCGGGTTCGAATCCCGGTAGGAACAAATGTTTGTATGATGAGTACGAACATTTGTTTACGAGTCATGGATGTTTATATGTTTATTTAGTATATTTCTAATATTTATATACATATTGTTATCATTATTTCTCCGTTATCTAGTATCCATAACACAAGCTCTTAATGATGCTTACTTTGGGCTAGATAATAGGTGTGAGTGTAAAAAGTAATCGATTATGACGAAAATTAATTAATTTATGAAGTACATACCTACAAACCTGATACATAAGGTATTCTATAGTTTCGGTTGGTTGGTAAGTGCCAAAGGGTTTACGGCCCTACCATTATTTATAAACGGACACGAAATAATAATATAATATTTAACTCATATTTAAAAGCTTGTGTTATGGATACTATACATATAACGGAGAATATAGATATAAATTTCAATATTTATTGCAAACCACAATGTCAACAAATGAGATGGTAAATACAATTATAAGGATCGTTGTGGACCCTGTCGGGCACCGCAACGCAATATTAGAAGAGAGGAGGAAACACTCTTATCATTATATTGTTGACTCAATAAATCAAATTAGGTATTAAAAATGAAAAAGAATCACCCATCACATCATTCACGCTTACATTACAACTTATAGTACTTACATAATTTCATTTAATAAATAATAATGCTTAACTTTCTATCTAAAGGCATTCAATACGATTATCAAATATTTATTTTATAGGTATTATCTGATCATTTGTCCAATATAAGAATTATATTATTGAATATTATTATTTATTTCATTAAACTACTTACTGAAATAATTCATTATTTGATTATTGTATTCAATTGTCAAGCGGGCATTTTATGTATTATTCGGGAAGGTAGGTATTTGGAGGTATTATAGTTTGTCCGATAAAAACGCATTAATATTGTAATAGCATTTACTAATTAAAAACTCTTTTAAACATGATATAAATTTCTTATCATTTTTCATTTGTTAATCTGTTGGGTAGCTTATTATATTATATACTTCAGAAATTTCGGTATACACTTTATACTCGTATAAACATTAGAAATAATTACACTACCTTTCCCACCTATTATGTCAAATGATACAAACAAAATATGTCTACTGAGGAATAAGTAAATTTATCAATATTATAATTATGTTCGTAACTAAACAAGAGAACAGCATTAATATTAACTAATATATAAACTTATTTATAGTAATAGTAGAACATAGAATAAATATGCACAAAAGTGTTTTGAAATTCACATCTATATAGCTACAAGCCTGCTTAAATAACAAGCTTACACCCCAATCTGAAAGTTATCGGCCTTTTTCCAGCTTCCGGAAACAAGGCTCTCTCAATTACATTGGGAAAATTGAGCAATTATCCCTCGAACGAAGATAGCGAAACGTTTCTGCTGTTCAATGCAGTGCAAAATCTTGGTTTATCTTTTCCCACTGACGGTCGATAGGCATTCAAGTAAATAAGGTCTACGGAATAATGACTGAGCCCATGAATGCGCTGATAAACTCAGGGCAATCTACGATAACCGCAATTTCGTTTAAAGCATCCTGAAGTGCATTTGCAAGACACATGCGAAAGGTGATTGATAGGTTAATAAACTATTAGTAATTATGATGATATTAATAATATTATTAATTATCCTACTAGGCGGTAGGCCCGTATGTAGGGTCGTCTGGATAGGTACCAACGGCCTTTCTTATTTTAGCCGTGAAACAGTTCGCTGTGTTTCGATTTTCCCTTGTTATTGCAGGTGTCTATAGGCGGCGGTAACCGCTTACCATCAGGTGGGCCGTCAGCTTGTTTGTCATCTAGTTGTATAAAAAAACTGATTATTAGATTTTCAAGAATAAGGCTTTTATAACATCAAAAGTTTATTCCTGTATCGTTATTTATTTATTCTGAACATAATGGAATAGAACAGTGAATGCCATTTTAAATAAACTACTCAGCAATCCTATAGTTGTTCAAAATAAAGCTCATTGTTGAATATGCAACAGAAATACAGCCTAAAATGTGTATTTTTTTCAATTTTCATTTACGATGTTATAAAACACGATGAAACAGCCTACGTTGGTAAGGATGACGCAATAAAATAACAAATTGAAAGAGGAGACCCGATATTTCAATATTGGCAACTGGCCAACACAAGAAGTGTTAGTTGACGTTTTTATGGTATTGCTTTTTAAATCACTGCATGCTCTCCTCATATATTACAAAAGCTAGTTTAAATTTTTGTTCTTTAAATGCAAGCCATTAGTTAAACTTAATTTAGTTGCCTATATTTCTACAATTGTTTTTACAACAAGGAAATGGTAGGACTAGATGGATTTAAGAAGTTTTTTTAAACAAAGTATGGCAAAAATGACTCCACACCACATGATGGGGATCCATTTTAAGACAACTAAGTAATTCAATATGAACATACTGCCCTAGCTGCCCCTTTTCATGCCTTTTTTTAAACTTTTGTTAAAGGAAGGACGTGTGCTGAAAATGGTTTTCAAGTTTTATATTTACTACCTAACTTACCTAATTTATTTGTGTGTGATGTTGAGGTGGAGACAGTCAATTGATTCGAGGGATTAGGCTGAAAAGCTTGATCGTTTCATAACTATATGATTGGGCGCTTTTATAATTTGTAACGCGACGATATAATCGTGGACGTCCAAGGTAACGATAACAAAGGGAAATAAATTGTATGGAAATATATGTAGACGCCTTTAAATTTCCGTGGACGTGGACATTATAACGTGCACGTCTTACTTCCCTGTGTTATCGTTGTACCGTGGATGTCCACGATAATATCGTCGCGTTACGAATTATAATAGCGCACATTGTCTGAGTTTGCCTGCAGAAAGAAAGCAAAATATGTAATGGTCTAACTTGGTATGTTTTAACAAGATACCTATACAATCTGACACGGTGTTATAATATAGCCTACAAACGCTTAAAATACCAATAGCACACTCACGCGTTACCTATCCTATAAAACTACAGAGGAAGTATTATGTTGACAGAATAAAAGTCTTCTTGCTCTACACAGAACGCCACCTCAATGAACCTCTACCTCTACCTACACCACAGCACAGCAAAATATCTTTAGTAATTTGGCTACAGTGAAAACAAAATTACACAAACACTTTTACAGGGCGCACAAAATTCAATAGAAAAATAACACCATGGCCACATTATAGTTATCCTTTGTCTAATACCCAACCGGCATGAAGAACATGGTCTTTAAATAAAAATTTCAACGACTTAGAGAATGTAAGCAAAAAAGAAACTCTAACTACAGACTACAGCAAACTATTCCACCGCGTACAACAATTTCAGACGAAATGACAACTTTACTTTTGGCAGTGCTCCCAAATAGGAGCATGTTATATAAACATTTCTGGAAATTGGCATTAGCGTTCACAGAATCCATGGACTTATGGATCCATTAACGGGCCGTGGCTAATCGTTTTTATAGTGCCATAAAAAAACTAGCGATTAACGCGAGTGTAACATTCTTCACTGTAGGATCAACAGAATGAATGAAACTCTGGCTAGCAGCCAGGCTCCACTCGATAATGTTGACAATCGCATACATTAATAAAGATTTTACAGTTTAACTTTTCGAACGAAACGGGGAATATGTACATTCACAACCAAACCAACAAAGTTTTTATGATTTCAATTGTATTTATTTATTTAAGCACGTGTATCCTTTACAGATTAAACTCGCATATGCAATATTTATTTAATTAAGAACGATATGTCTGTAAATAAAATATTAACAAGACCACTCTAGTCAGAGCGTATAATTAGAAGATATAATACTACAGTCGTCATAGGTGTCTATACAATGTAGACATAATCATTTACATCAATAGCTTATATACTTTCCACTTGACACAGGCTTTTCAACATTGAAGAAACACAAACGATTTTTGAGCCATAACATCACGACGAAGCACGGAGGAACCCAAGATTTCAAATTTTGATTGATCGTCCTTTCAGAACCGGCCAAGTTGCTTTGCTTTGGTAATCAAAACCCAGAACGCTCAAACCATATGATCACGCCTGCGAGCTTCTCAATGCTACCTTTATGCCTTTTTTTGCTATAGGAATCCTTTGACTCTGTACTTTTCCTTCTTGTGTCTTTGTGCAATAAAATATATAACTATCTATCCATCATGCTTAGTTGAAATCAAAAATCATTCCTTAAGTCTATCCAAGTCCATATGATGAAGGTATAGAGAGACTTTCATTTTAGAATAAAAATAACTGCATTAGATAATTCACATCTGCATTGCAGCTCGTAAATCTTTTAAATCCTCCGAGTGGCTAGTCATAAAACGCGAATAAAACTTGGGGGAATTCCCGGGATAATTATGAGAAATACTGCGGACGCCCAAAATGTCGGACGTTGTCACCGTCTCGTGTAGCACGCCATTAATCTAGAGCTAAACTTTTGTCTGAAAACTAGAAGATACTTTGTATACAAGGCTTACCTATACAGTAGCCAGCTAGCGAGAGGTGAAATCTTTCTGTATCAAATTAGATTCTATGAAGATAAATTGTAGGTACCTGAGTAGCAACATGAGTATTAGTATCAAAGGTAAATTTAATTCAATCCATGAATAATTATTAAAATTAGAAATACACAGAGACTGGGAACCTATTCTGCAAAATTTCTCTGTAATCTTGCACTTCACTTCTTTCACTTCATTCAACTATCAATGAATGTCTTAAATTATCCACAAAATTGCAGCAAAATCAGTCAAGCCAATTTCGAATTAAATACATAAAACATAGTGTGGGAATTTCAGTTTGCACAAAATACTTCATACAATACGGCAATTTCATACTTTGAGACCTAATATTTAAACTCACATCAATTATCCAGCCGAAATTAAGTATCATTAAGAGCTTGCGCTATGTATATTATGAACCTCATCACCAGACACCAGCCTATTAGACGTCCCTCAGATGAGGATTATGTTCCTAACGGAGATATTAATATTTATTATTAATAATACGTACCTACATCACATACACAAACCGATTATTCTTCTCTCAAAATTCTTTTAATCGCAAATCGGCAGGAGTGAAGTTTGCTGTTATTATATCTTTGTATGCCAACAGCTGTTGCTGCATATGACTTTTAATAATTAAATTGTTATGTAAATATGGATTCCATTTGATTCGATTCCAAGGAATTACTAATGCAAAACCTCAACAGTGTTGTTAAACTCTTCTCAGATTATTTTCAAGTGAAATTGAAATGGTTCGCAGGAATAATCCTACAAATTGTACAATAATTACTCTTTTATGAAATCCTGATAGAGCATGAGATGGTCTGAATATTTAAGCTGTTAATATTTTCTGTAGAACTGGACGCAGTTATTTTGCTCACGGAACTATTTTACTGAGCGAACATTTGCAAACGAGATAAAAATCTAGGAACCTCTTACAGACTTACAACAAGCTACGGCTAACAATGTCCAGCAAAAAATTGCAATTAGCTCAACCACTTTAGAATTTAAATTTTTGTGATTTTTGTAGAAAGTGTCGCACTACAGCTACCAGTTTTAGCTTGTTCTATAACGTTTTTTAACAAGTTTAACTCGTGAACTTTTCAATTTGGCTAGAGCTATGCGTAGCACATTTTTTTATAAGAAGACTCCTAAGTTGCATTAAGAATTTGTTAAGTATTTACCTTTCTAATTTTTATTTACCTCTATGTGGTGAATAATTCCAAACAATTTTAACAAATTAAACTTTAACTAGGTCCTTACTTTACATATAACATCTAACTTCTTTTGTTTTACAAAGAAGTGAAGCCAAAGAGTTGTCGTTTTCTCTAGCTCATTAGTTTAAGTAATCCTAACGTTAAATAAATGAAATCTAAATTTGGAATACTTTTTTCTAAATTTCTTAATAAAGCATACCTATGTTTGAATAATTGAATTCTTAGGGTGTATCGCTATTATACTTTGGCAAATTAAGAATTACGGTATTTTTATTATAATAATAAAAATATAACATTCATGCACTGGCAGAAGTTTGGAGTTTTAACCTATTTTTGTTACTTTTATCTACTCATCTCTAATTCATCAAAAAAAAACACCAAAGCTAGCTAGCATCATTGAGAAGTGTTATCTGGATAACGGAAATCATATTTAATATCATATTATTTTTATATCAAACGTATAAAACTAATAAAAAATTTAATAATTGACAGAAGAGTGATGTTTGTATGTTAAACCTGTTATGCTTGGGCGCCTCCTTTAGAAATTAACTTACAATGTCTTCCTATTTTGATTTTGCTAGCGCACCAAACTGGTGCGTTATGGGGAATAGTTTTGGTGCACTTCTTTTGGTGCGTTTCAAAGTTGGTGCGCTTCGAGGAATATCTTTTTTCTTTCTTTCAAATATGTACTATTGCCATTTATCTACAAATCCACTGAGCACATTCAATGCGGCGTAATGAAATGACCAGTCAATCTGAATATTGTTATAAAAAAAACAGCGTCAATCCAAAAAATCGTATCTTTTAAAGCAGTTGGAGTAAGTTTTACGGAGTCATAAAGTTGGCTACAAGCGAACGTATAGACTGGTGTGAACGTGTTCGTAACTTGGCGGACTTCCAACTGAACTCAAACACAGTGAATAAATAAAGATGGTATAGAACCTTTGCGGGTGCCCTGATTGAATTCACGCAACCCGCACATTCGTATAATGCTTATACAATATGCCTCTTCTGTTATGCCCCTCCTGCATCTAAATATTATAAATTGGAGGAGGAAAACTATACATAGTATAAAATTATATGGATGCGCACTTATCACGTCTTGCTACAGCAACGGGCATCTAGCATCTTCTTTACCTCTATTTTGAAGTGTTCTAATAGCGATAATTATAGACCAATCACTTTTGCAATGCAGCAGAGCGGCTTGAGACTGACCAAACTACCTAGAAATTTAAGTAGGAAATTTATTATTTTTTGCAAATGGTCTGCATAATGCTAAGATACAATAAAATATATATGGCACTCGCAGCTTGAGTGCCCTGGAAGCCTTTCGGTATATAAATGTTTATTCTAAAAAAAACATACAGTGGAAAATAGAACCTCCTTCTTTTTTGAAGTCGGTTAAAAAAGACACGAGTCCATGTTAATTATATGAGAAAATATTGAAGTTCGTCGTCTGCTCGTTGAAAAAACGTTATTTGAATTGGCCCACCAGAAAAAATTGTAGCAGTTCTAGCCGTAGGGATGGGAAGAAAAGTCCTTCTTGTTTGTCCTCAGGTCTTGTTATTATGATCTGAGGTTTTGTCAAAGTTATCATACTGGTTTCCTAGCAACTGCTAGGTCAATGTTATGATTAATGCTTTCTACTTCTAACGAATTTTCATCAACTTGTAATAGTCGTTCTTTTCAATTGTATCTTAAGTAGCTTTATTATGTACCTACGTACTGCTTTATATATTAGGTTTTGAGAACAGCAACAATCCTCGAAGTTCTTGGAAAATAAAGCCTCTAAATAGGAAATTACACATACGTATAGCACATAGCAAAAGTGATGTTTCTAAAATGTATGGAGACCAGGCCAGGTCTATGTACTCCATACTTAAAAAAGGTAACATATGCAGAATACTGATCAATTGTCCATTTTATTTTTATTCGCTTTGTTTCGTGGGACAAATCAATAATTTTAATAGAAAAAACTGCAACCCAGCCAAATATTCATGATGGCGTGTATGTCACTTTGGTGACGTTTAGTTGACTTCTATGTCGCACGCCATGTGAAATTAGCGAAACATTTCAACTTTTGTACGAACAAACTATGCATGAAAACGAATTATTAGTATTTTTCGCAGATTCAGGAGAATTTTCCAGATTTGTTGAGATACTGAGATACTTAGCCGGATATGAAACATCGCCTTTAGAGAAATTACTATAAACATATCAAAATGATATACGTACAAATTTAACTTTAGCCGATATATGTACCCAAATTAATCTATGCGTATAAGTATTGTGTATTTTGTGCAGCGCTGTAGTGAATGTTCGCTGGCTATTAGGGCTCCGATGGTGCATGTCGGTGGTTAGGGTATTACGTACAACAAGCCTCCAACAGCGTTGTATCTGGGAAATTCCATGCACATTTTAGTCACCTATCTGGTTCTACACATAGTGAAAATATTACTATTAAAAAAAGGAATATACTTAGTCTGGCCATAAATACTGTTACAATTAAAAATAAACAAAATATTACATTTGAATTTGGAATCTGTCATTTTTATATAATTGTTCATTGAGTTTTCTCATTTTGGCGCCAATACATTGTACAATATTTTACGATAAAAAAATGGAGTGAGGTGATAAAGAGAACTGAATCGCTGTAATTGCATTACACAAAGTAGGTATGGAGCCAAATACATTTTTTAAAACTCTCCATACGCTTTGTATTGGTAAAATATTTGTGTACCGGGCTATTAATAGGTACAATGAGACCTCCTCTGTTTGTGACAAAAAAAGATCTGGCCGTCTACGTAGTGTTCGTACGAAAAAGGTGGTCAAAGCAGTAAGGGGAAGAATTCGAAGAAATCCTGTCCGAAAGCAAAAGATTTTATTTCGGGAGATGAAGATAGCACCTTGAACCATGTCGCGTATTTTAAAAGATGACTTAGGACTTGCAGCCTATAAGAGACGTACTCGTCTAATTAATAATTTAAAAAAGAATAGGGTGGTAACATCGAAACAACTACTGAAGCGGTACGTAAAGGTAGGTCACAGAAAAAATTTTGTTTACGGATGAGATTTTTTTTACAATCGAGCAACATTTTAACAAACAAAATGACCGTATTTATTTATGCTCAAAGCTCTAAGGAAGCTTTCCAATAAGTCGACAGAGTGCAACGTGGGCCCTATCCGACTTAAGTGATGGTTTGGTGGGGTATTAGCTATGAAGGAGTAACTGACCCCCATTTTTTATTAAAAAGGTATCCAAACATCGGCACAAGTGTATCAAGATACCATTCTTGAGAAGGTAGTGAAGCCCCTTAACAACACCATGTTCAATAGCCAAGAATGGTCCTTCCAGCAAGACTCGGCGCCGGGTCATAAAGCTCGGTATACGCAGTCTTGGTTGGAAACGAAGTTTCGGACTTCATCAGAGCTGAAGACTGGCCGTCGTCTAGTCCCGATATTAATCCGCTGGATTATGATTTATGGTCAGTTTTAGAGAGTACGGCTTGCTCTAAGCGCCATGATAATTTGGAGTCGCTAAAACAATCCGTACGATTGGCAGTGAAGAATTTTCCCATGGAAAGAGTGCGCGCTTCTATTGATAACTGGCCTCAACGTTTAAAGGACTGTATTGCAGCCAATGGAGACCACTTCGAATAAGCTTTTTATATTTTTAATTGTTTTATATTTATGCATTACACTAACACACTGTAAAAGTAATAAATGTTATTTGCAATAGAAATTTTTTTTTCTTTGTTTCAGTATTTATGGCAAGACTAGGTATATATATATATGAGTATGTATTATTAGGTATTAATGGTAGATATCAATGGTCCGAAGTACAGCCTGTAATAAGACCATAGGAAGCTCGATGTAATTACCTACTTCAGCTTAGGTATAAGTAATATAAAATTGTAAATTTTAAGTAACCCCGGACAGGAAACTAATGACCCCTAACAAACAATATAGTAATTTTAGTGAAAACTTAATTCTAATGCAATTATTGCAAGTGCAAAAGGAAGGAAACAGTACATTAACATTTAAATAAAGTGTGGAAACGTTTGTGTTCGGTCGGCTGTGTACAAATTTGAAAAATCATATGTACATGTCTTCGTCGTACCGGCCGGCTGTCAAAATATCTGGTAAAGATAAATCACTTAATTCAACGACTTATAAATAAAATTGGGGTTCTACAAACGTGTGTGAACTGTGTTTTGTTTGCGAGGAGAGGTTTCTAACTACAAAAAATGATGACCCGTAAAGCAATCGCCAAAGATATTGATATGAAGCTACAGCAGACACTACTCGACTTACAAGCTTCTCGTGCCCTCTGTGACCAGTTAATGCAGGAACGAGAGGACAGTGAACATGAAATTGTTAAAATATTGGAGAAAAACAAAGAGCTGAAATGTGAAATGTCAGAACTTCATGTCAAGTATATGGACAAGGTTGACCAATGTATTTTGATGGAGGACACACTTAATTCCTTTAAACAGTGTGCAAATACTTATGAACAGGCACTAATTAGAATAAATGACTTAGAAGCTAGCCTATCTCAATCAAATATATATGTAAAAAGTTTAGAACTACAAAGAAAAGAGTTATCAGAAGAAAATCATTCTCAAAGTCTGTATGATGAGTTGGCCGATTGTAACAGTAACCAAGGCCTTACTACAATGCAGCCATCAATCCTGTACAATAATCAGGGTGGTGTGGATAAAAAAATGCAAGCAAGTACTATTAAGAAACTAAAGAAGTATATACGTATTAAGAGGTTTATGAATAAAACCAGAAAATCAATTAACAGTCAAAATCATTTAAAAAAACACATGACATTAAGAAAAGAGCGCATTGAATTAGTAAAAAAATTGAAACAAATTGAAAATAGTGTACAAAAAAGTGTAACTGATTATAGTCAAAACACAGCTAATTTAGAAAATAAAATTGATACCCTTGAGACAACTTTGAAGAATATTTTAAAAAATATAGAGTGTATGTTGGAGAAACAATTAACAAACCAATTGCTTGCATCAAATGAATTGGAAGACATGTGCAACTATAATGTTGAACGCTTTGAATCATTGAATAAAAAACGACTGTGTTCTTGTATACATAATACTTGTAGTGAACAACGGTTGAGTGAGTTGTGTGATCAGCAGAGTGAAAGTAATCTATATGCACTTACTAACCAACAAGAGGTAAATCACTCTATACCTCCAGCAAGCACTCAACAGTTTGTCATCAACCAGAGATGCACCAAAGAATATTTTAAAAACTTAGTTAGTAGTGATGTCTCTAAAACTTTAATATATTCAGACCAAATTGGAATAGGTTTAGGTTCAGTCTTAAACAATCTCACTGCAGAAACTGTAACCAACTACTGCATGCCGGGAGCATCACTAAATCAAATAATAAATAACATATTATGCTCTACTACAATAGACAATAATACAAACATTATTTTAATGATGGGTGACAGTTTTAAAATTTCAAATAAAGAGTTAAGAGATAGCTTTAGTAAATTAATGAACTTAAGAATTAAAAGATTAACTTGGTGTGCATTCCCTTATTCACTGACATATGATAAAATTCAAAATAAAAGAATTTATTGTTTGAATAGATTGCTGCACCACCTGATAAGCCGTCATAGTGACTCCTTTGGATGGTTTGACTGTAACTTATTTATAAGACATTTTAAATTGACAAGAAGTAGTATGTATCTTTCAAAACGGTGTAGGCATAATATAGCTACACTATTAGCATATAATATCAATCATGACTCTGACAACGCGGTGACAACTAGTTTATCTACACAAATCGAGGCAAATTCTTTTTTAGTGAAGTAAGTTTGACAAAAGATGAGCGGTTCAATGAATGTTTAGTATTGGTACACCAAAATATTAATCGCTTCTCTGGCAAAATAATTGAAGTAGAATTATTTCTGGATAGATATAGTGTAGATATATTATGCCTAACTGAGACATGGCTTAAATCGGACACAATGTCATTTAATGTGGATAATTATAGAGTAGCCAGTGTTTTTTGCAGAGGGTCTGCGGCTGGTGGAGGTTGTATGTTACTGTTAAGAAATACTGTGAAATATAAGGAACGCACTGATATTGTAAAACACTCTGTGGAACGTGTTTGTGAGGTGGCTAGTGTGGAGTTGGATGATTTCCTTGTAATTTGCATTTATAGACCGCCATTGTCAGCAAATTTTTCACAATTTCTAAATACTATGGAAGAGGTGTTGGGAAAGATATTTAACTCCAAGAAATCATTAGTAATTTGTGGTGACTTCAATATTGATCTTCTAACTGACACTTTGGAAAGAAATAATTTCGTTTCATTGTTGAGGAGTTATAATCTAGATTATCTATTTAATGAACCCACTAGAATCACCCCCCACTCGTCATCATGTCTTGATAATGTTATTGTTGACTATAATTGTAGAATCAAAAATAAACATCTGATCAATTGCATGCCCTCAGATCATATGGGACAAATGGTGGAATTATTATATAATAAAAAATATGATAGTCAATTAGTTTCTTATAGACCCCTAACTACAGAGAGATCCAAACGTTTTACTTTTAATATTAGGATGAAACTGCCTATAATCAATCGCGACTACAGTCATGATCCCGATGAAAACTATGGTAGATTATTTAGTGTTATTAGTCAAGAGTATAATAATATTTATTCTATGCGTAATATAAAGGTAAAGCAAAAATTGTTCTTTAGTCAATGGGCAACAAAGGGGATTCGAAAAAGTAGGAATATTTTATATGAATTGTACAGTAAAAAATCGTACATCATTGATCCTGAGTTTCATGAGTATGTTAGACAATACTCTAAACTTTTTAAAACAGTATGTATCAAAGCTAAGTCTGAGTATATTAGCAGTAGAATACATAATGCTAAAAATAAAATCAAAACCACCTGGAATATTATCAATACGGAAACTGGTAAGAAATCATATAAAGAATCTACCCATTATTTGAGAGTAAATGATAAAGTTATTGATGGAAATGAAAAAATTGCCAATACGTTTGAGACTTTCTTTGCAAATATACCAATTATAACAACCAGGCACTTGGATTCATCTTCAGAACGTGCTAAAAAGTTACTTGGACAAAATTTCAATATATTGATCCCAGAATTTAATTTTAGAAATATAACTCACTTAGACATTATAAAAACCTTCAAATCTTTGAATAAAAAGAAAACAGAAGATATCTGGGGAGTCTCTGTTAAAGTATTGGAAAATATTATACATATTATTGCGCCTATCTTAGCAGGAATATTTAATGATTGTATTGAATGCGGAGTTTTCCCCGATCTAATGAAGCACAGTAAAATTACTCCCATTTTTAAGTCGGGTGATTGCCACAATCCTTCCGATTATCGCCCTGTTTCGGTGCTTCCTGCCCTGAGTAAGATATTTGAAAGTATATTATATACGCAGATGTTAGCCCATTTTAGATTCTTTGGTATTTTGCATGACCAACAATTTGGCTTTACTAAGGGCAAGTCAACTGCTGACGCCGGTGCTAAACTTGTAAAAAATATATTGGACGGATGGGAGAATTCTCGTGACACAATAGGGGTATTCTGTGACCTTTCTAAAGCGTTTGACTGTGTAGAGCACCACACACTGATCTGCAAGTTAGATCATTACGGTATACGTGGGTTAGCACTAAAGCTTATTTCATCTTATCTCTCGCATCGAAATCAAAAGGTAGGATTTAATGGTGTCGTATCAAATGGATCTGTAGTTAAAATGGGCGTTCCGCAGGGGTCTATATTAGGGCCTTTTTTGTTTCTTATATACGTGAATGACCTTCCTTACATGGTGGAGGAAAGGGCTGAAATAGTTCTGTTTGCAGATGACACATCTTTACTGTTTCAGATAGATAGAAATAATGCAGAGGTAAACGAGATAAATATTAATAAAACATTAAATAAAGTTTTTGACTGGTTTTCTGCCAATAATTTACTACTAAATGCAAAAAAAACAAAATGCATAAAATTTAGCCCCCCTAATACGCGTACCAAAAACATAGAAATTAAATTAGATGACAAAAACTTACAATTAATAAATGAAACAGTATTTCTAGGTATACACGTTGATTCTAGGTTGCAGTGGGGTCCTCACATCAACACCTTATGCGGTAAACTTAGTTCAGCTGCTTACGCGATAAAAAAGATAAGACAATTGACTGACATACCAACAGCTCGGTTAGTTTATTTTGCTTACTTCCATAGTGTAATGTCATATGGAGTCATGTTGTGGGGCTCTGCGGCTGGTATGAAGAGTGTATTTATTCTTCAGAAAAGGGCAATACGCAATATATATAAAATGAAACCATGGGAATCATTAAGGGATTTATTCAAAGAGATAGATATTCTTACCTTGGCATCTCTATACATATTTATTAATATTATGTATGTTAGGAAAAATCTAGCTAGTTTCAATAAAAACAGTGATGTTCACAGTCTTAATACTAGAAACAAAAATAAACTGCAACTTCCTACTTACAGACTAAGTAAGACTAACGGGTCATTTTTGGGAAATGGTATTAGATTTTATAATAAAATTCCCACAAGTATTACTGCATTGACTGATTTTAAATTTAAAACTCATATCAGAACGAAACTTTTGAAAAAGGCCTACTATAAAATAAGTGATTACGTTGACGATAATGATGCGTGGAAATAACAGTTTTGATCTGCGATGGCTCTGGCTGCTCTATGATTTGTTACACTTTCTTAATTTTTGATTTTAACATTATTATTTATTGTAAATGTTTGAAAAATTACTTAGTGTTACACTTTGTTTTTTGTGAATTTTGTATGGAGGGTAATTTTATGTATACCAATGGTAGATTTTGACGTTCATAAGAGTATAATTTATACCTAAATTGAATAAATGTAAATCAATCAATCAATCAAAAATTTATTAATCATCTATCTAACACTATCGCATTGAGACTATTATTAAGAGCCCAAACATGCTAAGTAAGTATCTTTATTGTAAGTGTCTTAAGAATTGAGCATCATGCAGAATATTTGATGGTACAGGATTAGCTCTTAGGCTTATTATATCTTGTAAATACCACCGAAGTAACAGTAAACTAAATTTTAAATTCTAGATCTAGGAAAGTAGGTTTACCCTTTTCTCAAGTAGGAAATGTTTTGAACATCAAACTGTGTCATCAAACACCTGAACTGATCTTTATAAATTATAGTTAAGAATCACCTTGATTAAAATCGGTCCTTTCATTTAGGAGCAACGATGCCACAGGGCACAGATACACAGACACACAGACAGACACGTCACACAGACACAAACAGACACGTCAATCTTATAAACCCCTCTTTTTTTGTTGCGTCGGGGGCTAAAAATATTTTACAAGAAAATTAAGTAATAATATTGATTCGTAATAAATGGCGTAGATTATACATTCCTGTGAATGACACATGAATGCTTATTGACTCAAGTGCCGTATAATACACCAGACTAAATTTAATACCGTCATTACATACCCCTACCTGGCTGATTGAGAATCTATTTTTTTCAGTGATGGGGCGAAGCGCGTGGCTGTTGGTGTCGGGTGCGGCCGGCGGGGCGGGGGAGGGCGCGGGCGCGGGCGCGTAGCGCGGCGCGGTGGCGGGTGCGCGCGCGGCGGCGGCGGCGGCGGCGGCGCATGCACGCCACCGGCCACACGGACCGCTCGGGCGGCGGCGGCGGCGGCGGCTCCTGGCGCCTCCCGCCCGACGAGACGCTGCAAGTCGCCGACCCCAAATCTACCAAAGAAGAGGTAATTTTATTACTCGTGACTATTTTAACGAAATATTGTAAAAATGGCTCAAAGTTACCGAAAGAGCAATGGAGAAGGCTATACTTGGTGTTTATATACGTGATCGAATCAGAAATAATGAGATCCGCAGGAGAACTAAGGTCGCTGACATAGCCCAAAGAATTGCGAGTCTCAAGTGGCAGTGGGCAGGTCACATTGCGAGGAGGACTATCGGCCGTTGGGGCGAAAAGGTCCTCGAATGGCGACCGCGTACCTCGTACCTCGAATGGGGACGCAGGGTCGCGGGAAGCCGTTGGATGAGGGCAGCGCAGGACCGATCGGTTTAGAGATCCTTGGGGGAGGCCTATGCCCAGCAGTGGGCGTCTCTTGGCTGATATGATGATGATTGTAAAAAGCCGTCTGAAAACATTATTACACAATCCTGATTACAGACATTCAAGACTTAATAACCAGGACTAGAGAGTAATGACTATTTCGATATTAACAGTAAAGGCGGATCATAAATTAATATTTGAATTCACCGCACTAACTGTATCATACAGGGTGTAATGGAACGCTGTCTTAAACGAAGTCAGATGGCAATACTGGTCATCGTAAGCACGACTTGTTAAACGAAACTTGAAATCACAGAAAACAATCAACTGTTCCATACCAACAGATTGTTAAGATACATTTTAATTTGAAGCAGCTTTCGCGATTTAACTTTTTTTAAAGGTTATGTTTTTATTTTTCATAATATTTACAGTCCCGCTAACGAATTTGATGTAATTTACAATAAGACAAATAAACTGCGATTTTTTTAGCACTTTAATAGCAATTTAAATCATCTCCTGGTATAATAACCGTCACTGTGATAACAGTATTTACCAAACCAGCGATGGGAGCGAATACACTGAATGTATTATTCTAGAGATTGTTATTGATGTTTCTACTCCTTGCCCTTTTCTTCAAAACCTAAGACCTCAAGTCACAAGTCTTTCCTTCTCCTAAAGCTCAAACTACATCTCTAAATAGAACTTTAATTTGGTACTGTAGGTAGTGTTCATTTCTAATACAAGGGTATTAAAACGACAGTTAAATTTTAATTTCCGCGACAGTGTTAGGTCTTTCAATGAAGAAATGAAGAATTTTGTTACATTCTAGTTTAGAGAAACGATAACGGCGACGAAATCATTAAAATTGCTACAGTCTTCGATATCAAGTCCAACATGAAAGAGGAGTATATCACAAACACTAACACTAAAGTTCGTAATAACACGGACAGTGTACTTGACGATTGATCGAACAGTAAGATATTGACAGTTACAGCGACGAGAATAGAACACGCTTATCTTCTGGTTCCAAGTAACATTGCATTTTATATCTTCAGTTGTAAAGCAAAATCGAAGCAGTCAGTTGAAATACTGGTAGAGGCTATTATTGGTAAATTCGGAGATTTCGGAGCAGATAGTTCTCGGAGCAAAGCATCCTTACATGTATTTAGATCTCATACCATAATGTCCGCTGAACAAAAATGACCACACGGGAGAGGGAATAGGGAGCAAATAGTCCATAATTAAAAATTCCCATGAAGCAAGTCATTATCAAGTGGTATATTCTCTTTGGTCATTAATATCGAAAATTGTCCTGTCATATCCATAATATTGAGGAGCTCGGTGGCGTATTGGCTTGAGCGCTCTGGTTTAGAATACGAAAACAAAGCAACTTTTGCCATGGTCGACCCCGGGACGGGTCATCCAAAATTTATAATCTCAAGCTCCTCCGTGCTCCGGAAGGTAAGTTAAGCCGTTGGTCCCGGTTGTTACTGCAACAGCTTTAACTCACCAAACCGCATTGAACCGCAATGCAACAGCTTTAACTCACCAAACCGCATTGAACCAGCGTGGTGGTGTTATGGCCCAAACTACTCATGTGTTTCTCCCATGTAGGAAGGCCTGTGCCCAGCAGTGGGACGGGTATAGGCTGGTGATAATGATGGTGTTCCATAATTCAAACTATCTAGAAGAACCCTGAGGTGGGACTAAGACTCGCGACATTTACAGTCCGCGTGACTGCTTGATTAAACCACTGACCTGCCAAAAACTTAGGATATTCCTAGGAATTTCCTCTTTATGTTTTTGCGTTCGGCTTCTAACCTTCTAATATCTATCTTCACATTGTCGAAATTATTATTCTTATATTTCCGACTTATATGTTAAACTGATATTTAAAAAATATGCAAACTGTTTATTATACCAAAAACGGCATTCCCTCTTCACCGGTAAAGTTTAACCGCAGCATACAAACATGGTAAATTTATAGTGGAAAATTTCTAACCAAAAACATTTGCCGAGAGATTGGAACCGCGTAACCAAAATGCCAATATTCAACGCATAGATAATATTATGCTCTACTCAGGTAAATTGCGAACGGTTTAATAATTTCACACCATTAATATTTTGAATTTGTATATTAATGATGAGGTCTTATTTCGTAAACTAGTCACGTCATCAACTATAGACAATCTTATTAAAGTAACGCTAAAGATGGTTTGTCTTACTTTTATAAGATTGTGTAGAGGGAGAGAAAATACATTTTTGTTAATAGTTTTAATTAGCATTTAGGGGTAATTTTAAACTTCAGAAACTTGAAATGGCGACTACCTATTTTGTGAAACTTTTTCGGCACACGTAAATGAATTTAAAACGACTACCTTTTAACGTTAGGTATATTATTATACCTACTTTAAATTCCCTTTATTGCGGTTTCAGGTCTGCGCTGTTCCATTTCTAAGTAACAAAAATATCAATACTTATTTCATAGGAAGCGTTTACTACGTTTTTTTCTTGGAAGATTCTGTGCTTCCTTTTTGTGAAATGCACAACTAAACATTTTTCTTGACTGGCATGATTCATAATATGTTGTAAATTGTTTGTTCAATAGTGAAAAAAATATTTTAACAAACGTTCAACATAAATGCATATACATGATGTTTGGTAGTAGCATAATGTGCAAGTCGCAAAATGTCCAGCGGTACATCATAATAAGCGAGAACCTAGCCATGTTAACAATCATATAAATACTAAGGTTTTTCAAATGTTTTAATACCAAAGTAAAGCAAAATTTACGGGAAATTTCAAATTAATTTTACTATTTTGAATTTCTGATAACCACATCATTTATACCTATAAACAAGTCGAAAATATTGAACAAACCGATTATAATAAGACTTTACATGCTTAAGCAAGTCAGGCTAGTCTAAATAGCTATCAGAGGATTGTTCGCTGTTATTGTTAAGTAAGAGCAATTTTTAGCTTTTAATACAAACCAAAAATCGCCAATATTTTCTTTGATATCAGAAGTTTCGAAAAATCAGTTACGTACTAGGCGGTAGGCCCGTATGTAGGGTCGTCTGGGTAGGTACCTACCACCGCCTTTCTTATTTCAGCCGTGAAATAGTTCGCTGTGTTTCGGATTGAAGGGAAAGAAAGCCAGTGTAATTACTGGGCTGGAAGGCATTTCATCTCAGTCCTCAGGATGACAGCAATATCAAGTGATTTTCCCTAGTTATTACAGGTGTCTATAGGCGGCGGTAACCGCTTACCATCAGGTGGGCCATCCGTCAGCTTGTTTCTCATCTAGTTGTATAAAAAAAAATTCTTCTGGTATTTTTAGGCCAGCTTGATTTGCGTACGACATGTTTTGTTAGAGTCGATTAGTTCGTTTCAAATATTTTCGACTTGAAAATTTGCATGAAAAGCCCTGCGGCGTAAAACGCTCTTAATCTTTCAAGCAGCGTAATCCCTCCGGAGGGCTATGACAATCGAAAAATCAACTGTGTCTGGAATCTGATATTTGACGGGTAACAGCTTGTTATACCATGTACAAGAAACCTTTAAGATTTTTGATGACATACATCGCTAATGCCTATCAAAAAAGACACCAAATCCAATAATTTCATTTATTTCCAGGATCTCTACCAAGGAGATGGACACAACTGGAGAAGTATCATATTTTCATTGATGGTCATCAGTTTTGTCATCGCCGGTATAGTTACAGCAATTTATTTACTAGGGTAAGTACCGAGGTGTATCTAAAACTTACTTGTTAATTATTGAAATTGAAAAATAGGGGACTTTTAAAGAAAGTTGTAACTGTAACTGTTGCATTCTCGTTTCAAGTACGATTCACACTTGACGCAACACGATAAACGACGCAAAAGGACGAAAACGCTACTGACTCGTAATCGGTTTGTTGCTGTTCACAATTTTTTGACAGATTATTATCCCGTGAGATAGATTATAAACAAAAAATGTTCACAATAAAACGCTGAACTACACACCTAAAGTTGGAATAAATTCAGAATAATATCTTAAAATATATACCTACATAGGTACTGAAGGCCTACTCACAATCATTTATTATATTACAATATACCTACTCTGTCGATATAATAATGATCGCGACTGCTGCGCCTGGGCATGTATTCGGATGTGATTTGCTACTATCGCGTTCAATCGACTGCTGCAGAACATACTCAATTATATTCCCATCTATTATATTTCATCTACTTAATTGAAATAAATAAACATCACAAAATATTATTGTGGTCCGTTACTTCTATGAATCTATTAGTATCAAATTTCGATGCATGCCAAAGAATTTTCGGTAAACTGATTTCAAGTGAGAATTATGTTTCACTCTGCTAATATTTATCATATATATCCAATATAACTTTAAATATAAGAGTTTTTCTTCCGTAGTTACGTAGACGAACTACTTTACTGGTCGGGCCGTCGCATGCGCTTAGACGAGTTTCTCCGAGGAGACTTGACTGGCGAGAGACTCCCTACCACGTGGGTCAGCACCCATCAGCTGGTGTACCAAGCGGACGACGGGGGCTTGCTCGCGTTAGACACGTTCAACAACACTCTCTCTGTCCTTGTCACGAATCATACACTCGTAAGTAATTTGTCTCATTGGTGGTGAAAAATAAGTTTGAACAAAAGATACAAGTGCATAAAATTCTTACTGATTACTGTCGAGATCCTCTGCTGCAAGCAACTTTCCCATAAATCTGCTGTTATACTACTACTTACTAAAATTAAGCAACAACAAATATTATCATAATTGCTAAAACAAGGGATCTCCATACCCAATACAATAATTCGTTTCGATTCGATTATTTTATAAGGTCACTCGTATGTTATCTTATTATTCAATAAACTGTTTAAAAACATATCCCAAAACTATGCCCCTCTTATTAGGATTTTAGCCATGGCAAAAACATAAATGTTTAAAAATTCAATCTCATAATAATTAATATACAATTAATTACGATGAGATTTGTGTAGGCAACCGTTGAACACCTCCGCCGCCGCGCCGTTCCGATTCCAAATTAGGTGAATAAATAATATACTTATAGTAAATAAACAATTTCTAAAGATCCATCCATTATCAACCGCTCTCAATGTAGAGTTTTCATTATACGAACACGAAGTCCTTAATTAAGATCGCTAAATTAAGAAGAGGTAGATGGTGCGATAGGCGGCGACGTTCGCCGGACAAAGTTTTGCGGCGTCTTTATATAAAAGTCGAACTCGCTGAACTGAAATGAATACTTACTGTTTTGTCACAGCGGCAGCTCAATGTTCGCGGCTATCAGTGTTCGCCCAACTTGCGTTACGTTCTCTTCCAACACAATATCAAAGAGGTACGTATCGAATTGCATAACTTTTAATTAGGTTTTTCTAAAAAACAACTTGATCTTTCGAGTTTTGATGCTGGTACTATTCGAATTTATTTCATTTGCAGGTTTATCGACGGACCTTCACGGCGCACTACACAGTTTATGACGTTACAAATGAGTAAGTACCTTTTGAAACTTGACTTAACACAGTAAACTTGCCGTTAAGAGCCCTTGAGACGCTTATAATTATATTTCCGGGAGCAAATTGAATTCTGGATTCGCAAATTGGTTTTCACTCACCGCACCTTGGAGCCATGTCTCTCGTTAACAATATCAAGGGACTGACAGCATTGGCCTTATTTTCCCTGTCGTGAAGTAATCAGAAATATTCCGTTTTAATGTTTGCAACGCCCGAAGTCTTTTCTTCAGGTCTCCATCTGTCCGGAGTTATAATGAACGTCGCCGACGTTCAGACAGGCATGATTCAGACCCGTTTCCCTCCGAACTAATATAAAATATCTTTGCGATCTGGACTCGTTTCCTGCTTTTTGTTTTATTTCGCTATATGAATGTTCCATCGATAATGTTTAAAATACGTAGCAACTAAAAGAAATATTAAGTCTGTAGATCTAGAAAGTGTAATAAATAACTTTGTACTAACAAGTAAAGATGGCGTTACTTATAAACAACATAATTAACTTACTCCAAACTTTTCTGTACTAGAGAAAACTTACATGCTCATAGATTTCTGAAGCAACATCTTAATGCAAATGTAGTTCTTTATGACGTCTCATTAGCTGTTTCTTTAACATTGTTGGCAATTCAAGTAGCCTATCGTTTCGAGACAAACTTAAACGTAACCCATTTTCTTGTTTCATTGCACGACTTTGCATAAAGAGTTTTAAAGAGCATCTCCGCGGGGCAAATAGCTTTAAAGAGGCAATTTTAAAAGGAGTCCGCTCTCCCGGTTTGTTTTCCTTCACTCGAATCATATCTTCTTATTATACGAATTTCCCTTTTCCTTTCGCTGGTGAAGAAATCGATTTGGCAATAGATACTACGTGAATACGTTTCTCAATTTATTTCGAAATTTGCGAACAGAATTTTAATGCGCAGTCGAGCTGCGGATCTGGGCAATACTTTACATTCTTAGTGACCGACGTACACCAAAGCTTACAGCGCTACAGGGATTCCAGGCGTAAACTTTAAATAGTTGTTCCTCACGAAATAAAAGATCCTCTCAGATGTATACTGACTTTCGTCCTTTGTTTAGTGCTAAAACTTTATAGTCCCGGTCTAGCAAGTTACCCTAACTTAATTAAACGTAGGTACTTAGGTGCTTAATTGCTGCACTAAAATTTTATTTATTTATAATTATTTATAGTTCAACTATATGTAAAGTTAATAGCTAATTTATTATTATTATTATAAGTAGTTTTAGTCCGAAGGTAGGTATCCATACTCATAGACTCACAATATTAGAAAAAATACATACTTGATGTTATAAAATAACTTTCGAATCACTAAGTCCAGTTTTTCGGCCACTCAAACTAGAATTTACCACATGATAGCAGATTTCTGGAGCTCGGTGGCGTACTGCCTGTCGATTCTGTAACAAAACTCGCACCTCACTTCGCAAGTCACTTCGAATTCAACTGTCAAATAGAGCAAATTTGTCAAAGTTGAATTCGAAGTAACTTGCGAAGTGCGGTGCGAGATTCATTACAGAATCGCACCCCAGGTTTGAGCGCTCTGGTTTCGATTACTAAAACCAAGCAACTTTGGCTATGGTCGATCCCGGGATGGGTCAATCAATATTTGTGATCTCGAGCACCTCCGTGCTTCAGAAGAGACGCTAAGCCGTTGGTCCCGGTTGTTACTGTAGCCGCTTTAATCCACCAACTAGCATTGAGCCACCGTGGTGGTGTTATGGCCCAAGCTCCTCATGTGTTTCTCCTTTGTAGGAAGGCCGGTACCCAGCAGTGGGACGTATATAGGCCTGGTGATGATGATGATCCGATTCAACATAACATGTCTCAATTTATGATGATGAAACCTTATAGCCATCACATCCCGCTGTTTGGCGAGGGTCAACGGAGCTGGGAGTGGCAACATGCGGCGTGGCTTGGCGGAGATGGATCGCTGCTGCTGGCAGCCGACAACGAGATCATGGCGCGGCCTGGTCCGCCGGCACAGCGGGCACCGCTGCTCAGGCTCACCAACGACTCCGCACCTGGCCGCGTCTACAATGGAGTGTCCGATTGGTTGTACCAAGGTAAATTATGTGACAAATATTATGATCGCATTATGGTTATTAAAATACATCATTGTCTTATAGCAATCTTCGTTAAAAAACGATTAATAATTAAAAATACAAAATATTTAAGTTTTCTTAGTAACAAATAAAAATAAAATAGCAAATAAATAATTTTTACAGAGGAGGTGACGAAAACATCATCGGCGACCTGGGGCTCGTCTGACGGCACCCTCGTCCTGTATGTGCAATACGACGACAGCGCCGTCTCCGAGCTGAAGTTCCCGCGCATCTCGGAGGGCATCGGCGGGATCGGGGCGGCCAGGTCGGGCTTCCTCCTTCCTACGATGAACAACACCCTGCCTACAGTCTTCCCTGACCACATTACTATTAGGTATCCCACGGTAAGGCCTTTGTGATGTTTTTCACTATATTTTATCCTAAGTTTTGAATTCTAAGCAATCCATTCATTAACATTTTCTTTTTGTTTCCATTTTGTTTCATAACGTTGTATCTTACAGACCACTGGCAAATAAAATTATGATAAAACTGCCACTTGTTGCATCTTTTCAGCCCGGCAGCTCTATACCGAAAGCGCGGTTATGGATAGTTAGTGTGCAAAATGTCACGTCGCCGCCAAGATGGGAAGTCAGACCTCCGAGTACTTTGGATGGAATGTAAGTTGAAAGCTTTTATGCGTTTAAAAATGTGGCAAACTATTACAATGCCTGCCTGATACCCGTTTCCAATTGATAGCGTTTATCAGTTGCGTTTGTGGCTAGCACATTGCCAACCCTGTGACCTCTTAACTTTCTTTTTTTATGAAACGTTTTTTATCTACAACATTATCTTTGTTTCTTTTCTCAGGGAATATTACCTCATATCAGCCCAATGGGTGGGCAAAGAAAATTCACATGTAGGGGTAGTGTGGATCAACCGTGCGCAGAATTTCACCGTGTATAGCAGCTGTTATTCACCTAACTGGACGTGTACTGAGGTTATTTCTTTTCAATATCATTCTCATCAATATTTGCCCTACCCTTATATATGTATAATTAACCGTAGGCCCTGCCAGAAGACCAGCGCCACAGTGACATTTGTCGCTGTGACATTATGCTGAGGCAGTGACCTAGTTGGCCCCTATTTATTTATTTATTTTGTTTGTTTATTTTATTGATTGGCCAATAAATGCTTTATTTCTTTCTTTTCTTACTTCCTCTATGCACACTGCAATTTAACACAAAAATATAATAGCTGTATGGAGTGTAGTCCAAAATTAATGAGCCTTTTTTTCTATTTCAGACACATTCAGAAAAGGCAACCGATGAGCCGTGGTTAGAGGTTCATCAGCAACCAGTATACTCAGAAGATGGAAGCGCCTTCCTTCTTCTGGCAGCGGTGCAAGAAGGCGGAGGGCAATATTATACACACATCAAACACGTAGATGTAATCCGACAGCGTATTGCGGTGCTATCACATGGGAAGGTGGAAGTGGCGGAAATCCTGGCGTGGGACCAGGAGAACCATTTAGTTTATTATTTAGGTATTAAAGTTATGGCTATCAATTAGAATTACTTGCTTCAATGTGTAATCTAGACTAATTTTCTCTCTTTTTCCTAAAAGGTTTAGATAAAGAAAAGTTGCTCATACCTAATCTCCATCCTGATATGGTGAAGAAAGCAAATCAAATTAAGTATTTAGATTGAGTGCAGTTGAGTGTTTTCTTTTGGATAGTGATATTACTACCTACTAACACATCAATATCGACATTATAATTATAGAACTCATATCCATGACTGGTTTTAAAAATTTAGAGAGATAGCACGCGTTTGTTTTAGGAGAGATTTTTTGTGATGTTTGTGTAGTTCTACAAAAAAATCTTAGACTTGTTCTATGAGTCGTTGTGTAATCTACAGGTAGTGCAGAGAGACCAGGACAGAGACAGGTGTATGTGGTCCGGGACCCCAGCTACGGGGGTGGAAGCAACTCTGTCAGAGCGCGGGCAGAGCGCGAGGAACCTCGGTGCCTTACTTGTGAACTGGCGGTGTGGCCAGCTCGACTGCACTACGCCAACTGCTCTTACTGGAGAGCCACCTTTTCTCCTGCCAGGCCGAAGACTGGCATTACGCATTACGTTCTAGAATGCGGTGGCCCTGGACCCCCTCTTGCTGGACTTCATGATGCTAGAACTCATAAGCTAGAAAGAATTTTATATGACACGAGGCCTTATAGGTAAGTATTTGTCGTAACTAAACTATTAATATAATCTTTGATGAGTTTGCAAAAAAAAAATTCAATGGGCGGACTTTATTCCTGAGGAATTCTCTACCTGTTAACGTGTAAAATACGTAATAAGTAAATGGTAAGTCAATATGGACACAAAACCACCAGGTAACTTAATAATAATAATAATAATGATATTCATACTCTCACACCTATTATCTAGCTCAAAGTAAGCATCATTACGAGCTTTGTTATGGATACTAGATAACGGAGAAATAATAATAATAATATGTATAATATTAGAAATATACTAAATAAACATTTGAACATCCATGACTCCTGAACACATGCTCGTACTGATCATAGAAGCATTTACTCCCACCGGGATTCGAACTTTTTTTACGGGGAGGATCCGTTTACCGATCTGCCCTGACCTGAGACCTGATCAGGACGGCGGCACTGGCAATAAGTACACACTTAAACTCCCCGGTAACTCCACAGCCCTTCAAAGGGGAAGCCTGGGCTCTGCCGAAAAATGTTTACCGGCCCACTCCTAGAGAAACGCTAATCCTATACTTGTTTATGGACTTGAGGTGTGATAAAATATTTCTCAAATTCGTCACCTGGAAATGGCACACCAAAGCCAGAACTACAGGCTTTTTCTGTCCATAACATATCAATATTCATACACTCACCTTTTATAGCTAGCCCAAAGTGAGCATTAAGAGCTTGTGTTGTGGATACTAGATAACGGAGAAATAAATAATAATATGTATATAAATATAAGAAATATACTAAATGAACATATAAACATCCATGACTCGTAAACAAATGCTCGCACTCATTGTACAAACATTTTCTCCTACCGGGATTCGAGCCCGGGACCACTTGACAGAGTAGCCTGTATAGCAAGGGGCGCAGACCGCTCCACCAGCCGGTCGTCAAAGTAGTGAGGCTAATGGCAGCTATATTCGAGAAACAGCAAGAGTAAAAGCATGGGCCACGGCCCCATTATAACTTAAAGTAATTTTCAATGTCGGTGTCGCCGTTGGGCAGGTGATCTCCTCCTTTTGACATAAACAAAAATTTGTTATCATTTCCTTCCTGCCCGCTTAGCATGTCCACCGAAACGCTATATGATAAAGCCATTTATCGCTTTGAACTGTCAAAAATCATTGGATATAACCGCCATCTTGAAATTTTATCGAAACTCCGAACATGTATTGTATTTAGACATATTGTATTTAGATATTACCGCCATCTTGAAATTTTATCGAAACTGCGATCATGTATTGTATTTAGACATGTTCGCAGTTTCGATAAAATTTCAAGATGATGATTTTTAAAAATGAAAATGAATATATCTTTATTCAATTACGCCCCCCAAGAAGCACGAATCGTCAACAAAAAAACCCTTATGTCTATCACATAAAAATAATATTAACTAAATAACAGTTTCATAATGTTTGTCTCTCTGTCTTATCTGGGTCTACGTAAGCTAAGAATGTTATAATGTCAGTATGTCTATCGGTCTGTCTGTCGGTCCGTCTGTCCGTCAGTCAGTCTGTCTATCTGTCCGTCAGTCAGTCTGTCTGAATTTACACCGGTTTCAAAAGTTGAACTACCGAGAAGATTCCGGCAACAAACTCGTGTAGATCTCTTTTCAATTATTAAGTTACAATGTTTAATTATACAGTAATAGTATGTAGCAGCGCAGTGTCGCGCAGAGTATAAAAAAGGTATATTAACGTACCAATAAGTACCTAATGACAAGAATATTTACTGTATTTAAAGGCTCTCCGACAATGCACCATCACAATATAGGTATTACAATACACAAAGGTCAACAATTAATATACAAAGACCTATTAAAGCTAAACATCTTTCATTACTTTTAAACACTTGTCTGACCACGTCATTACAATAATAATTGTATTGTTTTATATAGATATAATATCCTATAATGCCATATACTTTACTGGTGATAGGCCCGTATGTAGGGTCGTCTGGGTAGGTACCACCGCCTTTCTTATTTCAGCCGTGAAACAGTTCGCTGTGTTTCGGATTGAAGGGAAAGGTAGCCAGTGTAATTACTGGGCATGACGGCATTTCATCTTAGGCCTCAGGATGACAACGCACCTGCAATATCAAGTGATTTTTCCTTGTTATTGCAGGTGTCTATAGGCGGCGGTAACCACTTACCATCAGGTGGGCCGTCAGCTTGTTTGTCATCTAGTTGTATAAAAAAAAAACCTCAAAAATCCCTCAAAAATGATACTATTAATGAATATGTAGGTAAATTATTACAAAATCAAGGAAGCTTAGAGATGACCATTTCGACTAGTGGCACCTGTTCACAAGTTTTGACAGTTCAAAGCGATAAATAGATTTATCATATCGCGTTTCGGTGGTCATGCTAGGCGGGCTGGAAAAGATGGTATTCGTCAGGACTATTCAGAGCCGCGCTTTACTTAGCAATAAGTAGTTGATTACTAAGCAAGAGGTTCACTTTTTGTATGCAAATGTTTCTTTGTGTTTTTTTCTTATTCCGTGAGCAATAAAATTTATTTGTACTGTAGTTAATAGCGTCCATTGTAGAATTACATAGTGGTTTATTAAATTTGTTCCTTGTGTATTAGATCGGTACGACTGCGCGAGTTGGCTCTGCCCTCGCGGCGGTCGTTCGACGTGCAGTTGAGCAGCGGGTCGCGCGCTCGCGTACAGCTGATGCTGCCGCCGTCGTGGCGCGAGGAGCTCCGGGACGCCGCCTTTCCAGTACTCGTCCATGTGTACGTCTAATAAACTAATATTATTTTTACACATTATTAGCATTTTTCTCGAAAAAAATGAAAACATTTATACAACGTAATTTTCTTGCTCCTTCCTCGGGGTAGGTGATGCTCTCAAAAACAAAGGCAGTGCTGTTAACCCTAAAGACTACTTGTAAAAAAAAATTATATAGCGGAAAAAACCAGACTTTTCATACTAACTCGTAATACCTACACGACCTGTTTTACTCCATAAAGCTGATTTTCTTCTCGCCATTCCAAAGTTATATTTTAATAAGTCATGGTCATGATGACGAGCACTGCCCTCAGCCTTCGTTTTCGAGAGCGTCTCCCTTGCATTCTGTATATGTCCAATATCTTGTTCTACGCATGTAATTATGAAGATTATTACCTAATCATAACTACTACTATACTTCAGTCACTTAGATAAAGAACAAATGCAAACAAACCACTGTCACTTTTGTATGAGTGATAAGCAAGACAGGTAGCTAGTAAAAGGGACAATCCTGTACAAAATGATATTTGGTTTATATATTAATTTCGACTGACTATCTCAACAGTTTGCCAGTTCACCAGCTTTGCAATTTTCTGAGATAGATACTTATGTTGAATGTGGTAATCTCAGAGACGGCAGGCCCGGCAGCCAGCAGGTGACTGAGGAGTTCCTGGTGGACTGGGGCTCGTACATGTCGTCGCGCAACGACGTGGTGTACGTGAAGCTGGATGTGGCGGGCGCGCGGGGGCTGCCGCGGGCGCTGCTGCGCGGCCGCCTTGGCGGCGTCGAGGTCGCTGACCAATTGGCTGTTATTAGGTAAGCGATTTTTTTATACAACTAGATGACAAACAAGCTGACGGCCCACCTGATGGTAAGCGGTTATAGACACCTGCAATAAGAAGGAAAATTCACTAGATAATGCAGGTGCGTTGTCATGCTGAGGCCTAAGATGAAATGCCATGCCCACTAAATTACACTGGCTACCTTTCCCTTCATCCGAAACACAGCGAACTGTTTCACGGCTCGATTTGGAAATCGATGGTACCTACGCAGAAGACCCTACATACGGGCCTACCATCTAGTAAATTTCAAATTAAATCGCCACCAAGAACTTAAAATAAATGACTAGACTTTAGGTCAGTTTGATTTTATTAATAAAGTTAGCTAAGCATGGTGTTTGGTACTCGATATGACAAGTGGGCACCTATGTTAACATAGTTATATAAATAAAGTGTAATCTAAGTTCGAAATTATAAAACTCTCATACTACATTTAAATTGTAGAACTATTTGAATGAAGACATTTGAAATATATTTTACTATTTTGAATTTTTGTGTTAACCATAACACAAAAATTCAAAATAGTACACTGGCACTCACCAGAGTGCCAAACATTCTGTATAACTAGCTTGAGATGCCCATTTAAGTAGAAGACTTCCAAAAGCATGCAATATGAATGGATGAACTTTAAATCAAGGCGCCCGCTATTGACTACTTATACGTCCGTGCGGACGATCGTCCCTTCGAAGTTCTAACAGTGTGGTGATACCTACTTTACTTTACACTCAAGATTTAAAAATGGACGCATATTCGCACATTTGCGGTTAATTTGGACTATTTTCAAATGACGTGCCACACATTTTTGACATTGATATTTGGTCGTGGATGACGACCAATTTTGTTGGAGTTGAATCCATTCGAAAATCCAAAACTGGACAACATCCATTCAAATGGAATACGTATAACATTCACGAATAAATTTTGGACGACGATCTCTCCATTAGGATTCATGGACGCAAAGTCAATGACCAGCTGAAGACAAAGACATATTTTTGTCTTTAAGTTTGTTTTTAAACATCTTAGCCAGTAAGCCAGCAGGTGCATGATGACTAAAATTCTTATTCTAATATTTCTGTAGTTTTTTATTGTCAGAAACATTTATCTTACTTTTGATATAGTGAAATTGATAATTATTTCCAGGTATTTATTAGAGACGTTCAAATTTTTGGACGTGACCCGCGTAGCGGTGTGGGGCTGGGGATACGGTGGCTACGTGACCGCCATGTTGCTAGGATCGCAGCAGTCCACACTCAAGTGCGGCATCGCTGTCTCGCCTATCACTGATTGGCTTTATTACAGTAAGTACGGGGCAATATTTAAAAATTTAAGTATTATAATTGAATAATATCTACAGCTTATAAAAATTAAATTCACAGTCTACAAATCTCACAAATTCCCAAAATTTTTAATCACAAATTTAAAACAATTTCTTATGAGAGTTCAAACTGTAATTACTTGGTTGTAGTAGTAAATTGGGAAAGCTTTAAGAATTTCTGTTAGCCATTTCATTGTTCTTAACGAAATGTGAGCTAAACGATACGCGTGATGATCATTTATTTTCCAGAAACCATTAGATTATAACGCAAACACAGATAGACTAGTAAAAAAACCATAGTGTTATCCCAGGTCCTCGGTAGCTTAGATGGTTAGAGCAGTCGCCCGGATTGTGAAAGAATGCGGATTCAGTCCCCGCCTGACAACTGTTTTTTTCTAGTTATGACATTTATCTAAGTATCTGTCAAACATTTAATATAATGTCAGAAAATAATATTCAGAATCTAAATAGTAAACGCAACATACGAATTCAATAGGTATCATTTTTTTTTGTTAAGATTGTAATTTTTATATAACCACAAAATACATAGGATAGAGGGATATGTGTATGATTCCACATTGGGCAAACGACCTCCAAGGCTTTGGTGGTACTTGGGCACTTTTTTGTCAAAATGTGGCTGAATTTTGTTAATGCAGCTCTGAATTTCCTCCTCCAATGCACGAGTGGTTATAGGCTTGTTGAAAAATACTTTTGAATTAAAATAAATTCATAAAAGAAATTCAACAGTGCTGAATCACATGACCTAGGGGTCATAGTTGATGAAGTAAGTGGCCACCAAAAGCACGTTGGTCAATAGTGTTCGCTCTATTTTTACTGATTTTTACCAACCTTAAAGGCTTTGCCAAACAGAACGCGTACTTAGCGCGCGTCAGAGCGTTAGTCTGACGCCGCGCTATAGCGTCGATTTGTTTGGCAAAGCCTTACATTGTCAACTGTGGTATTATTTTTTAGGGTTGACAATACCTTACTGCACAAATGACGGCAAATTCAAATCTCGAGTTAATTTTGGGACACCCAATATTTCCTACCATAATATCTTGAATTGTGTTTTGATTCTTATGATAGAATACTTTCTGTTTTTCCACATAACATTACCACCATCAAATACTATCTTTAATTTTCTACTCCAGACTCAGCCTTTACGGAACGAATACTGGGTCAACCGTCAGTGAATTACAAAGGATACGTGGAGGCGGACGCGTCGCAGCGCGCGCACCACGTGCCCGCGCATGCGCTGTACCTAGTGCACGGCATGGCCGACATGAGCGCGCCCTATCCGCATGCATTGCAGCTGGCCAGGGCGCTAACCGACGCCGGGGTGCTATTCAGATATCAGGTGAGATTGTGTCACTGGCACTCGTACAAATTTTATTTTTATTTTATTTCATACCAGGTCATTGAAACGCAACGTCAACGTTTAACCATATGGCTGAACGTCATATCAGCCGTCTGGTTAAATTAGCTATTCTGTTGGGTGCCTAGGCAGGTATTTTGAAATCGAAGAGCTTTTGTGACTTTGGTAGCTTCAAGGTAGTCTTCGCCACCGAAACTGTTTTGGTTATAAGTGGTCATAAACAAAATAATCTTGAACCTACCAATTACACCAATACTCTTCAGTACACGACGATCCTTTCAATACACCAAGTTCTCAAACGTTGAGTGCGTCTAGTTCAATTAACTATCGGCCTAGGTATTTATTTGGATGCCAGTGATTAATCAATGGCCTAGGCATCCAATTAACTGGCTAATTTAACCAGATGGCTGCGACATACACATCTTAGTATACGTGACTGAACATTACATGTCCAATATAATTAATCCCGTGATTTAGTAAAATATCCCATCATATAAATTGCCAGCTCGCTGGCACGGCGTGTCCTCAACAATAGATTTGTATTCTGTATGGTTTGCGGGACCAGGTCACAACGCGACATTTTTTCACTTGTAAAGGCTATAAATGCTTTGCCAAACAGAACGCGTACTAAGCGCACGTCAGAGCGCTAGTCTGACGCTGCGCTATAGCGTCGAATTGTGTTGTACTATGAACGGTATTAGCTGTCAAACAAACGGTCCTAGCGCCGCGACAGAGCGTTGCGTACTGCTAGAGCCGGGGCTCTGTTTGACAGCTAATACCGTTCATAGTACAACACAATTCGACGCTATAGCGCGGCGTGAGACTAGCGCTCTGACGCGCGCGAAGTATTTTTACATACTTGCGTATGTCTGAAGATGTATTCGAGAATTGACATGAATTGCTCATCCCAAAAATATACACACCATATAAATACAATAACCATACCACAATTTGGAGGACGCCTATTTCTACCCACTTCTTTTCAAATTTGTACGTACAATTTTGCCTTTATTGTCACATTTTTATAACTTCGTATTATATAAACATAGGTGTTCCCGAACCAATTCTATTAGTTTTTCAGTCATAATTGCAATATTTTAGTAAACGAGCAGTCGGGCGCTAAACACAATCTGTAAAAAAATACAATGCCCGGCGTCAAAGCGTCTTAGCGTCGCGACAGAGCTTTGCGTACTGCTAGCGACTGTTTGACGGCTAATACCGTTCATAGTACAACACAACTCGACGCTATAGCGCGGCGTCAGACTAGCGCTCTGACGCGACGCTATAGCGCGTTCTGTTTGGAAAAGCATTTAAGTGTTAAAATAATTAACTACTCTATTTGTAATATTTTAAAATATGTATAACTTCTAATACTTTGTTTGTTTTTTGCAGGCGTACGCTGACGAAGGTCACGACCTGAAGGGTGTGATAGAGCACGTCTACCGTTCCATGGAGGACTACCTCAGAGAGTGCCTCTCCCTAGACCCTGAAGACACTAAGCTGCCTCCACCGGACAGATAAAAGTGACGGACCCTACCTCCTCAAAGCAATAACATGAACTTTAACATGTCAAAAAATTATCCAATCGTTGTTAACAAATTGCTGTCTGTAAATATGTACATGATATAGTGCTTTAATAAAATGTGTTCCCCTCGTTTGGCTCTTCGGAGCCTTCTATTCGTGTAAACAGGAGGCGACGAACATGGCGCAAACACGAGGTCTATGTGACTAGTTTAGTGAATCATAACTTATGTTGTAAGAAGTCCGTTCGGTTACGCCGCAATGATAATTATGATGAATTATACATTAGCCATAGTAATAAGGTTCATTTTGTGGACAAAAGAGAGCGTACAGCAACGGATTTGGCGATATGTGATGCTATAATTTAGAAGGGTAAAATTTTAGAAATCATTGTAAAATAATGTGTAATATATATCTCATACAAAGAATGTGCTACTTTCGAATTTTTAAATCTGAATATATTAAAGCTCTCTTCACGTTTAACACCTTTGAATTGAAGCACCACATGTCACATTTAGATTACCTAGTTCTTTAAATTGAATATTTCTTCATTCGATACATGATCTTCGCTTCAGCGCCCCTCGGCTAAACTATCATACCGTGTCTTCTACTTCTAAGTAAAGCCTAGATAGGGAATTAATTGTAAATGTGAAAACAGTTGAAGAACCCGCATAACTTTACATAATGAGTAATGTCTTGTCATCAGTTGTGCACGTTTCTGTGCGCGTCGGTGTGAATGGGTAACGTACAATGTGATCAAACATAATATTCATAGAATTTCGAGCTTGTTCACTTAGGCTTTTACTAATTTTTTCTACTGCCACCTTTACTATACGAAGCTTTTTTACCTCCGGTATCTTATAGAGGTGTGATCTATGTAATACAAGGTTAGTCAGAAAATGGAGAGCTAAACCCAAACAATTAGAATTTACATGACAGTTGATAACTTTTGTTCTCGAATGGAAAACTTCTAGAACAATTTTTCCCCGAGTATGGTAAAGTTCAAAAACAAAAAAGCACACTTTATTACAACTCTATCGGCTTAGCTCTTTCTGACTAAGCTTGTATAAATAAGTTTTCTAATCTTCAATATAAGAACGTATCTTTATTCACTGAACCCGTAAACATATAGATATTCTTGTAACGACGCTATCGGAGTTATGTTTCGTCTGATTTTGAAATATATTACACGACATAAATGAGGAGCTTATCATTTAGGGAAGTTTACTAGGCCTTTTTAAATAATGTAAACATTTTATTTCACAGACATTTGGAAATGTTAAGTTTTGTAAAATTATAGTGCTGTTAAAGATACCTCGTACGATATTGTAGATAAAATAATATCATAATTATGTAAATTGATCGAAGGAAGCGCATTTTATAGTGACTTATAATGTTTAGAAATGAAGTGACCTTGATCATCCCTAACCTTAGCTGCTTTTGCTCCATCACATCATCATTCACTATTCTTCCTAGTCTTAAGAACGTTACATATAATGACATCCCTTGGCAAGCTAAAGTTAGACATTCATATCGATCTTATGATACGGTTGATTACTTGTAATATTGAATCCAACTTACAATCTTTGGGTGAAATCAATACTAATCATATTTGTTATTTTTTATTGTCCAAAAACTAAATAATTAATATTGTGAAATATATTACTTACTTAGCCGGTGAATATTATTTCACTGTAGAACTAAAAACCTATATATTTTAACTATTTTAAGTAATAAGCTTGTACAAAATAGGTTTTAATTGAGCTAGAGAATTTGCCTTTCTAATAGATATTCCAATAATGTGTCTGTAGACAGTCACCGAATTAGTTTGTAAATCTATAATTAATCATTTAAAACTATTACATCTCTTGGACATGGTAATTTCTTAAATAAAAATTGACTTGTATCAAGTCAAATAATGGAAAATCTACTGCGTCGATATGCATTTACTCAAAGGGTTCCAACCTGGATGCACTGTGATCAGTGTAATGGCGATGCAGTGTTGCTCGTTAGAAATTACTGATTTACCGTTGTTGTTGATTTCACCAAACTGTGACATAACTAGATAATTGATTGTTGTTGTATAGAGATTAAACGTTTGCCGATATATATTAAGTGTTATCGGATACCTGCATAGACGCATATCGCACATTCCATGTTTGTGAAGACTGCCAATTTGGTCTAAATTTTACAATCATTGTACTAATTAAATACCTACGATACGTCGATGAGATTAATTTCAATTGCCGTTATGGTCTTAAGAATGCTGTGATTCTTCTATTGCATAATTTTAACGATATTGGACTAATAAATTATAATATGGGATAGTTATTAATATCTCCATCTGAAACTACGTAGGGCCTAGTGAAATCGAATTCGTTGTAATTATTAAAATTAATTACCATAAGGTTAATATAATTTAGATATTTTGAAATTCTTCCATTGTTAATGTAAAATATTGCTTTGTTCTCCAGGAGTTATAAACAAACATAGACAATATAATACGGGCTACGTGTACATCACACAACATATGAGATTTTATAGTTAGATAAATTACGAGAGAGTTCGGAAACCGGGTGCTTTAAATTTTACATCATGTTGTATGTATTGATTTCTTTAGCGATTGTTCTCTAGTTATACAATAATATCAAAACGATTTGCTAGTGAACGGAGCATGATGCGTGCATTGAGTTAGGCAACCGACTTGGTGTTTATGAAACATCACAGGAAGCATTTGAAGGAACCCCGATAGTTGTCGGTAGGCCGGTCAAGTACGCACGCTTTACGCTAAGTAACGAAATGTGCAAGGCGATGCTAGTCTTAATTATAAGAATTCTCTTTAAAATTAAGTGGGGTTTCTCGATGTGAATATTTTCAGTGAATAACACCAATTTAATTCGTTTATAGAGTTTATAAAGAAGGGAATGGTAGTTTACCGGATTATTGTTGACTTAGCATGACGATGGTTCTATAGCATTATTTGCACACCGCTTATCATATCTTCCTTCCGTAAATACTTAAAAGTCCTTTTAGTCTTCCAATATAGCGAAAGCTTCCAAACATCGTCTTATTCTTGATGCAGGAATGTAGGAACTATTTGTGATGAACTATGTCAATTATTTCATATTCCAACTCTGATCAGCTACGTAAGTATTAATTTCCTACTTCTATAATCTCCCAAAGCTCTATAAATTTAGATTTTTGTCCAAATTCAATGGATGTGGTATAAATGTGAATCAGTAATGCTGTGTTCTTTAGGATCCCCTGCGAATTAAAACTAAACTGTACTCGACTTTGTTTTCCAGACAAAAACAAAGAATAATATAGACTCTATTAAAATAGCCGAAACTTATAACATGCAACTCCATTAAATATTTTTATGATTACCTACGTTAACTGTTTACTTTGTAGGATTTTGCAGTTACGAGTACTGAAATCAAACAATAAATTATTGCCTTCTCTACTTAGAGATTTATGTTGGAATATACGTCATATAAATAGTTTAGTATAGTATGTTACAAAAGTCTATAATAAAATTTAAAAGGGGGGGGGGGATAATCCTTGGTTGGTTTCATCCACTTTTGTTTCCACTTAAATTAAGAAAAACATTATCCTACTCGTGACAACCCGCTACCACTGAATCCCAAATTTTATTTCGGGATTCTGTAAGTCCATGATGTACGTAATATTATTATTTTGCCATATTATTACCAACTTATAGATTATACCTAATTACAGTCGAGTACAGTTTCAGTGCAGTGTAGTGTCCGCCTTCGTAACTTTAGAGTGCAGCGGATGGCTCCCTTAGTGGTTAGATTGATAAATGTATGAGGTAGTGAATGCAATAATGACCAATGATTTCATTAAACTTTTATTTTAGAGTGATAGATATGTATTGTGTAATCGATGTAGAAAGAGTGGCGTCCGAAATGATTGTGTTATATTTTATTGTCTACTCAAGTCATTGTTGCACTCAACGCCACAACATTCGATGGCCCTAGAAAAAGCATCTAAAATCTACGTTACCTATTGTTAATCAGTGTTATAAATCTTATCGTCTCGTTTAAGAGTTACAGTGTTGTATAGATCGGTATGTTTCATTTGTAAATTCTGAGATTATTCTGTTATTATTGTAAAGTTTCTTTGAATTAATAAAATTTTGAAATTTACATAATCGTTCATCAGGCAGTTTTATTTAAACGAAAAAATTTGAATCTTTTATTTTTCTGGCATCTTGAGTGATACGCTCGTACCTTCGGGTTTGCAATTTCTCCACATTTCGACGCTACGAAAATACTTCTCCAAATGTTCATCCTTCACAGACAAATCAGTAGGGCTAACGAATTTATCTCCTGTAGTTCCACTAAAAGCAGCTTCTGAATTGCAATTGGTCTCGGACAAGTTACGCATCAGCTCGTAATGTGAAAAATTCATAGACATGAGGGAGGCATTTTCTGCACCCTTATTAAAGTTGAAACTGTGATGTGTATCCATAAACATGTCCATTGCCCCTTGTCTGGTAGAATATGTCTGCAAATTGGATCCGTATTCCCCATTCACCAATTTACTCTTTTTGAGTCTACCCAAGGCTAAATCCAGGGATCTCACTGCTTCGTTGACATAAAAAGATTTACGTTTGATAGCTTCACTCTTCAGCCTTGAGTTGACACCGGCATCATTGTTATAAGACTTTGCTTTGTTCATACACTTCTTGTCGATGTTGGCATCGTCATTATTGTCCATTGCGTTGGCTATTTAAGTAACTGGATAATTTACGCGAATCTTCGCATTTTACAAATTTACTAGCGCTAAAACTACTGCATTATGCTAAAAATAGAGAACTCGAAGAAAATAAAACGGGATTTCCTGTGTCAAAATGACATTAATTTTAATTCGTTATATGTATGTTTGACCATCACTCATAGATAACATTTTGCTTTGGATAGGCTATGATTATCTATAGAAAACATTAGGTATAAATTAATCATGGCCTTTAACCCTTATAGCCACCCTAATAATACAGCCAAATGATAGGTTATTTTCATTATTTTGATGACATTCAATCGAATTTTATTATCAGCCTATAACTACTATTAGCGCCATCTGTAGTACTCAAACCAAGGACAGTAGTCGGTAAGTACTTACTTCATTTAAAACGCCAGCGAAATAAGCATGACTCATAAGCAACCCCTCTGTAGTAACATATCTTCAGAAATACACTAGAGGGCGCTACTGGTAACATTAAAAGTGAAAATGCAAAGACTTCATTTTAAACGATTAGTAATATGTATTAAAATTCTTTGTTAATATTAACCTAAATAATCTGCTTGTATTATTTTAGATGGTAGGTATGCGTCACATAGAGCTGCTGCGGTGGGAGCCACTGACTCTATCTCAGCTTTAATTCCACTTTCCAACATAAAATTTAATTCTTGTTTTATCCGTGACCCTGTAAAAATGTAGATTTATTTTTATTTTATGAATACGAACCTAATTTTAAGTTAACAATTAAGTGATTAGAACTATAGTCTAATAAATATCGAAGATTTGGTCTTACTTATATTTTAGACCGTGGTTTCTTGATTCGTGGTAGATATTTTTGCAGTAGCAAAATTTAATGACCGACTTCAAAAAAAGGAGGTTTACAATTGTACCCGTATGTATGCAATATTGTCAAAACTGCACAGTTTTTGTACATGTTCGTTAGTCTATAGTCCAACAGTGGGACGTATAGGTTAGTAATAATGATATAAGTTTTTTTTTTATATTTTGTATGTTTGCTCGCACATACGTCATTAGTCGGATTGCTAAAATTATTTTTTTGTTGGATTCGATATAGTCCAACTTAAGGAACTGCAAATTTTGTCAAAATCGATTCAATAGTTTTTGGTAACTTTACCTACAGGGTGTTAGAGGACCGCTCTCTTATACGAAGGAAGATAGCAGTGTTGGTCACCCTTAACACAACTTGTTAGTAAATAAATTTGAAAACGCGAGAAAAAATAGCTTTTTCATACAAACTTGTAGAATATTACAATTTGTATTAAACTGCAAATTTTTTTGGCGTTATCAATTTTTTTTTCTAACAATTCGTGTTTAGGATGGCCAACACTGACATCTGCCTTCATTTTCGAGAGCGTTCCCCTAACATTCTGTATAACAAAACGTGTCATTGTCTTAGCAGCGTAATTCTAAAACACGTGATTATGGCTTTTTTTTAATGGTAGCGTGCAATTATGTTATCATCATTATCACCAGTCTATATACGTCCCACTGCTGGGCACAGGCCTTCCTTGGGAGATACACATGAGGAGTTTCTCCCATGTAGGACGGGATACAATTGGGCTCTAGCTAAACGAAATTTTTTAAAAAAAGAAATCAGTAACTAATTAAAAAAAATAACCAGTTTCAAAATACTAAAATGAAACAAATACCTAATCAAAATTAAGTAGATGCTTATCTCATAAAAAGTGTATTTTAAAGTTGGTGCAAAACTGTTTCCAGAAATAATAGAAAGTGTAGCACCGACCTCAAAAATACATTTGTATGAGATAAGTACCTACCTACTTCATTTTAATTATTCGTTTCTTTTTAGTGTTTTGAAGACGATTTAATCTTTTTTTTTTTTAGCTTGGGCTACATTAAATATTTTATTTTAATTATAAAATTTGTTTGTATAATAATAAAACATATTTCATTTACTGTTTAATAGCTAACGAATATTTGAAGTCAATCGAAATAATTGGGTATAATGCTTATGGTTAGGAAAGGAAGCCCTGTGGGATAATCCCATGGATGGTCCACTGCTATTTCTGATTCTTTGAAATTTAAAGAAGATATTTAGTTTCAAGTTAGAAGATATTTGATTTCATATTCAGAAATGAAATGTTGTACGTGTTGGCCTTAAGTACTTACGTCACGCTAATTTAAAGATGTATACGAATGCTGATAAACCAGAGGCAGTAGGACGTAGTGGCCAGAGGGTACCTATCGGTATACCGACAGACAGACCGATGGACAGACTGACATAACATTCTTAGCTTACGTAGATCCAGATAAGACAGAGAGACAAACATTATGAAATTGTTAGTTAGTTAATATTATTTTTATGTGATAGACATAAGGGTTTTTTTGTTGACGATTCGAAAGTGCTTCTTGGGGGCCTAATTGAATAAAGATATTTTTATTTTCATTTTCATTATCTTCTTAATAATTATGAGTGTAGATATCAGCAAAATGTCTGTTAAGTATATTGTTTACTAACCTGAAACGGTATCTAAATATGGCCTCCTCATTAGAGCCGAAATTTTTTTCTTATCTAAATCAGTGAGTCTCAATCTCGCCTCACTTGGAGCTAAGGTCAATAAGTCTTGGAACCTTACACCGAGTAAGACTAGGTTACTACACGCAAGAGAGGACGAAAGGTGAGATTGTGCCTACGAAGAAAATTTTAATAATAGAAAAGACATCAAATTTTTTCCCAACTTTTACGTAAGTACACAGTCTGCCCCTAGTAAAGACCCATGGTCCAACTAGTTGGACAGAGTAGTTGGACCACTGCCCCGGACTGACAGTGGCAGGCAACAATCCTTAATTTATCATCATCAACTGGGCATGGACGGCATTTCATCTTAGGCCTCAGGGTGACAATGCACCTGCAATATCAAGTGCTTTTCCTTGCTATTGCAGGTCTATAGGCGGCGGTAACCGCTTACCACCAGGTGGGCCGTCAGCTTGTTTGTCATCTAGTTGTATAAAAAAAAATCATCATAAGTCTTTCTACGTCCCACTGCTGGACACAGGCCTTCCTACATGGGAGAAATACATGAAGAGTTTGGGCCGTAACACCACCACGCTGGCCCAATGCGAGTTGGTGGATTAAAGCGGTTGCAGTAACAACTGGTAACAACGGCTTGACGTGCCTTCCGAAGCACGGAAGAGCTTGAGATTACAAATTTTGATCCTCAATGCCACATGACAAATATAGAATCGGATTGAATCGGTTAGAAATGTAAGGACATCTATTATTTTGATATTTTTATTTTTTTATATAAGTAGGCAGCCTTACTTGACTTTTTAGTATGACATTCTTGAATCTTTTAATATGACATTCTCTGTCCTATAAGTTCATATTACCTGTTCTAGGAATTATATTTAGTTCAATAGCAATTGTTATAAATTATGTCTGGTTTTTTTTACCGGGAACCTAATGGCGTTAATCGGGTGATGACATTTAATATCTTACTCAATAGTAATTAAAACAAATTTATTAGTAAGCTGGCCACATTTTTGTTCTTAATTCAGTAAGAACAAAAATCATTAAATCTTAATCTTACAAAATGCTATCTAATAACCTACCAATGAACCATATTTGTAGGTGAGGAATATCTCATAGCCATGTGGATCGGCATCCACTAGCGCAAGGGCTTTCAAACGCAAGTTAGAGGACAATCGACACAACAATTGGCGGGTGCAAACGTCTGGATACCCTTTACCCTGCAACAGAATGTTTCATGAATTTGATGAATAAGTACAATTTCCTTAAGTTGTGAAATGTCACTTTTCATTTTCTAATAAAATGTCAAACGAAATGTTAAACGATATTCTTTTGGAACTTGATCAAAAATAAAAACTCACAGTCATAATAATAACTGGCCCCAATCTTATAAAGGCTCCTTCATCCAAAAGCTTTTGAAATATTGCATCTTTTTCTACAACTAATATGTATTTAGCTGTCGATTTAAATTCTCTTATCCCTTCAATATCTTGCGGTACAAGAACACCTGAAAAAATATTTCCGGAATTGTCTGGAGTCTTATAATTTTATATAAAACTTTAAGATACATAACCAACATTTCCTCTTTAAACAAGTTTAGGATCCATATTCAGTAGGTTCATAGATAAATAATTATGGTCACGACCTACAATCACAATAATAATATAATCTAATAGAATATTATAATAGGTTCGAGCATGATAAATATGATAAATAAAGAACGGTACAACCTATACCTAGTTACAAAAAGCAAAATATATATTTTTTAATTCTAATTTACAAATTGTCTTACCACCAGAGGCTGTACAATCTACTACTGTTCCATTTGCATAGTGCATAGACAAAGAGCCAGCAATCAAACCCTTGGCAGTGGCGACAATACCCAAACTCCAAGGGGGACTCTCAAGGAGGCAGCAAACATCCCTTACTGCCAAGTCTAAGTTGCCTTGATTTCGAAGTCTAACTACGTTTTGGTAGAATATCTCTCTAGAGAATGAATAAGAATGAACTGTGAATTGCAAATTTTAATACAGAAATAATAAAAATAATGATAATCGTGTGATAATATTTCTGTACCTTCTTGTAACTGTTAAATTTTTCGTTAGTAATTCGTGAACCTTTGTTAGGACAAACACGATAACATTAAATCTTGTTTTATCTTCTTTACTGGAATAGCAGACTGTTGTTTTTTTGGCGTCATTGAATGCCTTCAAAGTGACTCTAGTAATAATTAAATTCTGATTAAAACCTAATCATTACATAGCTTAAAAATAACATTTTCTCTGCATAGTTTCAAAATAGGTATACCTTACCGTTCTAAATCGTAAATACAATTACTCCAAAGTTTCTGATTCCTTATTATCAATTTAGGATTAGCTCCTTCTTCGGCAGTTTTATTTATTTCATTCAAGATTTTTTCTATTTTTTTAATAATTTCTTTTTTATTATCATTACATTCTTTTGTCATTATGTGTGGTTGTTTATCTAGTAAGAAATAGATTATTAAATTAGTTTAGGTTTCATAGATCAAAATAACAACAAAAGTGTTTTGTAAAATACCATTCGATATTTCTTTTAAAAATTTTTGTACTTCGTCAAACTTTAGTTTTCTATCCGGCAAAATAACTTTTCTTTGCTGATCAATATCCCCATCTCTTAGAACATTGCCATAAAAGAGTTTATTAATTGCCTCCACAAGTTTTGGATCTTGCTTAAATGTGGATGCCGTATTAAATTGCAATTCTCTTCTTAAATTCGACAGGTCCTTGTTCATCAAATCCATTATTTTCAATAAGTACCTCAAACAAATCTTCAAAGCAGTAATTATCAAACAACCCCATAGATCTATTAAAAGGATCCACTGGCAAAAGTGATGATGATCCCTACCTACCTAGTGGCGAGATGTTTATCGACCGCAAACAATAACAGCTTCACAAAACAGTGCTCGTAAAAGGGCCACGAGACAAAAGGGCAGCTTCTCGAGTGTTTTTATAGCGAAGTCGAGCGCACAAGCGAACAGGACAAAATCATCGCTGGTGGCACTTCCTCGTGCACTGAAAAAATGACACAATAGATATTATCGAGAGATAGTAGAGGCAGGCGTCTCGAGGAGCAGATGACACGGCGTGACGATCTCACAAAGGGCGTGAAATGACGTCATAATAGCTTCGAATTATCGCCCCCTCTTGTCTCAAGGCAAATATTTAACAACAGCCCCGTTTTTGTCCTCGTTCTTCGGCAGAAGATCATAAATTATGGGGCCACGCAGACAAATGATGTGCACCGTTACCGCAGCGCTTTGTTACACATGACATATTGCAAGAAGCTGATGTTTATGTCTTATTATGGATTTTGAGTTAAGTTATGGCTGAGCTAAGGCATTCTTGGTGAGCCACCGCATGTTCAGGTTATTAAAAATTATTTTTTTAATATTATAAACTACCTTGGCGTATGTTTTATTTTTTATGCTGAACAAAATAAAATTCACAAACACACATAGAAAATGTACCAATTAGTTTTACACTTGTATGTTAGACAATTTGGTAAGCAAGAAATTTTAAGCAATAACAAACTGCCTCTTAAAAAATTCATTTACATCGCTATTATTTTTAAGGTTTATTGAACCGGTTAAAACACTTGTAACGGTGATAAGTGCCAGATATTAATGTCGAGGTGTGAGAAAGCAACCATCACAACAAGTTCCCATTGCTACGCAAGCACCCCGAGGTGCGCCGATAGCATCACAGTATGACAGCCCGCACAAATACCATACAAATTGCTCGATGGCTCCTTCAAATCAATTGTTGCAATTATTTCCCGAACCCTTTCGCGGGTCCGCGACCGCGGGGAGGTGAGAAAGCACTTATCTGTCGACTGGATCGCGAGATGAAAACGACCCAACTCTTTGACGACGGTGTGAAATAACAATCCACTGCCACCTCGCCGCGGGACTTTATGAATTCGCTATTATTTTTTGTCGCCATCTAGGCGATTGATGTTATCACACCGATAAGGGCAGCCGTTGTTATGATTTACGGCGATAGTTATTTAACGACTTAGTTGGAATCGTAAAATTTAAGAGTTGAATGTTTAGAAATTTATGGCCAAATGGTGAGTATTGAGCGAAGTAATAGTGGCTGTTTGCGAGTTGATAGCTTCCCACAAAATCGGTATACATACTCTTGAATGGTCAGCGGAGCGGCAGTAAGGCAACAGTTATAAAAATAGGAAACAGTATTGTGTTGATGCGACGAGTGGCGGCGGCGAGCCGCGGGGCGCCGCCCTACAATGGACCACCATAGTGTTATCACGATGGACGATACGTTGCCGCCTAATTGACTGCTCAAACGTTATTTTAATAGTTTATTATTGAATTCTGATTTGGGTACTATTAGTTGCCTGGTAGCTTCCATATAAGATGTTATCGGCACTGGTAAGTTCAAAATCGAATATCCTTTTGAGACTGACTTTAAAGTAATCTGATTTAGAAACTGTATACATATCTACATTTCCCTATAAGGGCCCACATTCCCACATAAGCGATACGTGTAGAACTCTCACAGTTTCTCAAATAGAAGTGGCCACTTGGCTCATTGTGCTCGAAACAATACCAACAATCGTAAGTAGTCGGAATACATCCGCGGTACAATGTAACTTATAAGTTTATTCGTTGCTGGAGTGGTTTTCTCGCCGCTATTAAACCTCATTTATATTGTTCTTTTGAAATAACATTTCTTACTTAGCTACTTGTCGTGATATTAAATTGAGAATACGAAATATATACTCACGGCAAGAAACTTGTGCTCCCTTTTTTTTAATAAGCGTCGCGTCGCGTCGAGTATAAAATAATAATTTAGCTTCTAATTAAACGTGAGTTAAATCCGTTAAAGTGGTTTTGTTTTAATTTAAGTTATACTTTACTTAGCACTCTTTTTTCAGCAAAAAACACCATTACACTTTCTAGTCTAGACTATGACACTATTCACAATGATATTAAATCTTTGGTCTCACAGAAAATCAAATTACCTAATGAAAGAATTCTCACATAACAAGCAAAAATCATTAGATTCAAAATTAATACCGAAGTGCTTAAAACCAAAACTAATAACAGCAACCCTCGCGTATCGAAGTGGCATCCCGCCGAGACACAATATTGTCCCGTCTCGTTCCCACCGCGGCCAACATTTACATATGAACAATAGAACTGTCACACATTAAACGTTATAATTACGCGGTGAATTAGATTTATAGCCGAAAAACAATGACACTCGAAAATTTTAACCCTTTTTATTAATTTAAAAAAGAGCTACGAAGTGAGTTGCTCATTTAGGGGGTAATTAATATGAAAGTTCTCATAATCCTCACAATTAAAACTGCTCTGTATGAGTGCAATTAAATAAACAAAAAGTGACCTTTTTATGAAATGTATTTACGAGTTTATTTTGACTGTGTATTATTGATGTGACTCTAGTACAGTAATGCTATTTAGTAAATATTATCTAATGTTACCATTAGTAATAATAATAAAACATTACTATTGGTGGAATAATATGTGGATCCTAAAACTTCGAAATTGCTTTCAATTTCATTGCTTCAAAGGTATTGATTGACACGTCTAAATACGTTTCAATGTGATTGTTCAATATCATTGAAAGCTAAAATTCAAAGTTAGCTTTTAATGCGATTAAATCAATATTGAACATTGAATTGACCATTGAAACATGTAAACAGGAACATTGAACGATGACTTTTTACGCGTAAGGCAACGAAGGAAGCGGGCGCATCTTCTGCTGCCAATTCCACCAATAAATTACTTTTTTTAAATACCTAGTTTTGCCATAAATACTGAAACAAAGAAAAAACAATTTTTCTATTGCAAATAACATTTATTACTTTTACAGTGTGTTAGTTCAATACATAAATATAAAACAATTTAAAATATAAAAAGCTTATTCGAAGTGGTCTCCATTGGCTGCAATACAGTCCTTTAAACGTTGAGGCCAGTTATCAATAGAAGCACGCACTCTTTCCATGGGAAAATTCTTCATTGCCAATCGTACGGATTGTTTTAGGGACTCCAAATTATCATGGCGTTTAGAGCAAGCCGTACTCTCTAAAACTGACCATAAATCATAATCGAGCGGGTTAAGATCGGGACTAGACGACGGCCAGTCTTCAGCTCTGATGAAGTCCGAAACGTTTGTTTCCAACCAAGGCTGCGTAGACCGAGCTTTATGACCCGGCGCCGAGTCTTGCTGGAAGGACCTTTCTTGGTTATTGAACATGGTGTTGTGAAGGGGCTTCACTATCTTCTCAACAATGGTATCTTGATACACTTGTGCCGATGTTTTGATACCTTTTTCACAAAAGTATAGCTCAGTCACTCCTTCATAGCTAATACCCCACCAAACCATCACTGAAGTCGGATAGTGCCCACGTTGCAGTCTGTCGGCTAATTGGGAAGCTTCCTTAGAGCTTAAAGCGTAAATACGGTCATTTTGTTTGTTAAAATGTAGCTCAATTGTAAAAAAAATCTCATCCGTATACAACATATTTCTGTGACCTCCCTTTGCGTACCGCTTGAGTAGTTGTTTCGATTTTACCAACCTATTCTTTTTTAAATTATCAGTTAAGAAATCACCAGTACGTCTCGTATAGGTTGCAAGTCCTAAGTCATCTTTTAAAAAACGCGACATGGTTCTAGGTGCTATCTTCATCTCCCGAGATAAAATCTTTTGCTTTCGGACAGGATTTCTTCGAATTCTTTCCCTTACTGCTTTGACCACCTTTTTCGTACGAACACTACGTGGACGGCCAGATCTTTTTCTGTCACAAACAGAGGAGGCTCAATGAGGGCCCGGTACACAAACATTTTACTAATACCAAGCGTATGGAGAGTTTTAAAAATTGCATCTAGCTCCATACCTACTTTGTGTAATGCAATCACAGCGGTTCGGTTCTCTTTATCACCCCACTCCATTATAATATCGCAAAATATTGTACAATGTATTGGCGCCAAAATGAGAAAACGCATTGAACAATCTTATAAAAATGACAGATTCCAATATTTCCAAATTCAAATGTAATATTTTGTTTATTTTTAATTGTAACAGTATTTATGGCCAGACTAAGTATACAATTATTAGAGTCCATACAATCTGACGGGCCACCAGTGATCTGTGGACCCACCTGGTGCTAAGTGGTTATAGTCGCCCATGGACACCTGCAATAACAGGGAAAAAATGACTTGGTATTGCAGATGCGTTGTCATTCTGAGGCTTAAAATGAAATGTATTCCATGCGCAGTAATTACTCTGGCTACCTACCAGGCGAATCTATATACGGCCAACTATCTAGTAAAAAAATTGAGGCTCTTCTCCTTTGGTCATTCTTTGCGAAAAGTGGCCGAGATTTTCAGAAGTAATTTAATGTATTTCGATTTAGTAGTTTGGTTTTTAAATCAAAATACCCTTCTAGCGTGGACCTTAAATATTTATAACTAAATATGATAATAAATTAAACAAAATAAAAAACTAAAATTTTAAGCATTTTTCGCATAAATAGGTTTGTTTTTTAGTCGGTGCTGAGCTGCTTATCACCAACAATATTATCAAAAAATGTTGTGTTTTGAAGTCGACTTTTATTATTATTTAAAAAATGATATTTTTCGTATTTATTATACTATTATCATTATCATCCTGTACACACGTAGGTACGCTAAGCGCTACATATTAAATGTCTTGTTGAATATTTTGTGTGTAAATGGGCAATCAATGCAATGCTCAATGCCTTTCAATGCGATTGCTTTCAGTCTCATTAAACCGTCTAATATCTACTTTATGTTATGATTCCTGCTCCCACAGGTGGCCGCGGCGAGGTTGGACGTAAAAAGTGCTGGGGCCTTACTACCATCTTTATAAAAGCGATTTGTATTCGGTTCGGTTCAGTATTGGTTCCTAAACTGCATCGCTGTCATAGTCGTAGATAGCGTCGTAGTACGAATTAACGATTCTACTCAGTTTAGGTCTTAAACTGGATCGCGATAAAAGATGGTGGTACGGGTGCTGTTATGGACTCGCGTCCACCTCTTCAAAGATACAAAAATAACCTACAATAATTACTATAATAATTAATTATAGTAATTGTTGCAATGTTAAAAAATATATTGTCAATGTAGTGTAGTAATTTTTTTTTGTCAAGTACTTAGGTACTAACATATACCTAGCTAAGTAAATTGCTACTAACTTAAATGTTTTTTTTTATATTACAAGCGAAATAAATCTCTTTATTCTATATTCTTTAGCGAAGTTGTTCATAAGTAACGCGCACGTTTAGTCTTGCGCCGAAACAATAATGTTTAAATAAAAATAACGTAGGTATTTAAGTGATAAGAAGCACATTTTTTTTACCTTAACGGGGTAACTCTTGGCTTTCATCTCACCCGATGTTAAGTGAAGATAAGGCCGACGATGGAAACGAGTTACACCCGGATTCCTCAACCACAGAGGAATGGCTATCTTGCCTCTAACTGCCGGAACACAACAATACCGTTAACATTATTGTTATGGCGGCATGCAGACTTGATGGTGGTAGCTAGCTAGGTGGACATAGAAAAGCCCTACCACCAACCAAACTGAGCAGAAAATTTCTGCCCCCACGGGAATCGAACCCTGGACCTCTAGATCTGAGGTAGGTGGTCTCAACCACTAGACCACAGAGGCGGTTAAGAGGTTGCACGAAGCGTAAGCACGTTGAAAAATAACTCTTATTATAACGGCTATGTAAAGATCATATATAGTTCTCAACAAATGTCTTTGAAATAAATAAAATGGGCAAAGACTTTATGATTTGCCAAAAAAATTTTATCTAAGTAAATGACTGATTTTGCTTCAGACGATAATACTCATATTATGGCTACAATTTTGAGTTGCTTAATTCGAAAGTGGTTAGTAACAAATGTTTTATTTACTATAAATATTTTTCCAGTAAGCAAAGAGAGTCTCTACTTATTTTTTTTATTTGCAACATTATAATATTTTTAGGCCGAAAGGTTTATCTATGTTCAAGAGGCTCAATGTATAGAATGAAAAACAGGAAATTTATTTCTTATGAATACAAGATTATGTAAGCACTAATAAACTTTTTGCAAAGCCACCAAAGTAATTTACACGTATTATGAGTTTCTTAACCTTCATAACAAAGTCCTAGAAAGATAATAACGTGGTCGTCAAACGATTATTAAAAGTTTTTTTATTCCGCAAAGATATAGCAAGGATTGAGATTCCTGGTCATCCGCATTAGGAAACATGGTTGCAGGTGGCGCCGCAGCTGCGTTCTCACGCAACAAGGATTTTCCTCTAATTTATTAACCTAGATCAGTGCTCATCGATAGCATCGATTGCAACATCTACTACTAAAGGAAACTATTAAAAAACGATAAATACTATGGCTAACTAAGAGGTCTATACTTTTAGACATAACTATAAATAACTTACCTACGTTTTGTAACTTCATATAATCTTAATTATTTTATTTACCAACTTAAAGGTTTAAAAAGATATCACTGTAGCTGAGATGGTTTTTCTGTTTTGGCGCTAAACCAAAAAATTTTACCTTTGAAAATGGAAAAAAATCCGTTTTAAAAATTATATTTTTTTTCTAAGTTGTTATAAGTTCTCTCTACTAAAAGGAAGGCAAGGGGAACTAATGCCCACACAGCCATGTCTTAAGTATTTTCTATAATTCATCAATTATTGTAATAAAATGACCGTAAAACATTATTTCAAAGCATCGTAAGAGAGGTGGCGCGAAATATATAATGACAGTCTCCTTGATGATCCTTTGTTGAAAAACCTCCTTTCTCTAAGTTTCCCTATTATTAGATATTATTATTTTATATATGATTTTCCGGCTCTGGTTTCAAGACCTTTTAAGCCAGTCATAGGTAAATGTATTTTCCTTATGTTTTCATTTATTGCATTAAAACCAGGGTGTCACACATTTCAATGTATCTTGGTAGAGTTATTTACTAACTATAAGATGATAGTCTTCATGATGCTACTTCGATGGGGTGGATACACACCAAAAAATTTTTCAACTGCTTTCACACCCTGTTAACGTTTATTACAATGATTTTTTTATATTGCACGTCAATACATACCCTTAATTTTTTCACAACACTACACCAATTTATAATAATGTCACCGTTCACGGATACAAAAAATTGTAATTAAGTATTGTAATGAAAATCTTGAAAGGCGCCATTAAGTTGGCAGCCAAAACTCAGTGATAATGAAGGCAAGGGAACCTGAATCAGCCATTATTTTTTTTGTTTTTTATTCCTGGTAAATGTATGATAATAGTGATATGGGATATATAGTGATATTATGCTAAGGTTCACTTGGGATATGATAGGCACTGCGAATTTTGTCATGAGCTAGAGACAATATCATTCTTTTTTTGAAAGTATTTCTGTAAATGCCATATAATTTATGCATGTTAATTATGTATTCAAGTATATGTTAGGTACTCGTTGGCAATCTGTGAATAAAAAACTATTGTTAAAATAGTTTTTTTTTATTTGGGAATCAATCTTGTGTGTTTGGACACATTATTAGATAATATCTAGTGTTATTAGTGATATTTTCCTAAATTACAATAAATAAAAGGGAGCTTTTGAGACTATTTAATGGAGTAGGTCATGATTTTAATTACAATTATTATAAAATTGTGATCTATCAATTATATATAGTGTTATGAAATTAATGTAGTTTTGAAAAACACAGTCACCTGGACTGTGTCAACAAAAAATTGTGGAGAACTATACAGAGCGGAATCTTGTCAATACAGGTTTTTAAACTTAAAGAGAGGATTTCCCCAACAAATTGTATAAAAAATTTGGTTCAATAAAATATTTGTATTTGTACCTAAAAACGATTAAGCATTATCAAAATATAATATACTTTTGTATGGGCTTCAATCTTTGTCTTTCTGTATATTCTTTAACTGTATAGTGAGATAATAAACGATTTATTTATTTATTATTTCATATTATAACGGGTATCAAAAGGTCTTGGAACCAGAGCCGTTAAACCAAATATTAAAAGGTTAAATTTAATATTTGGTTTTACGGTTCTGGTTCTTTTTTTTTTGGAAAAATGGCCAATAGTACTTGCATCCAGGCCACTAAAGCAACAGTAAAAATAAGAGATCTTAATTCGAAATTTAAATCTATTTTTTGTTTTACACTATACTCATAAATTATTGTTTTTTGTGTTTTGAAGTCGGTTTTTATTTAAGTTTAAAAGGTGTTATAATAAACCATAGTTTCAAAAAAATTAAAAGTAAACTGAGCGCACCCACACACATTTTTTATATTTTATTTGAACATCAATTGTCCTCCCGTCATCGGGTAGGGAGGGCGCATTCCCTCGCACCTCGCGTCAGCTGGGACTCACCCTCCGATGTACCTATTAACTTCAATTGAGCCCGACAAATTTACATGAACTATGCGGCCATGAGAATAGCGGCAGAATAGAATAAAGGAAAATAAACACCATTGTTTTCCCATAATCTGACAAGCCGCAGAATACCATTCTGCTATGCTATGCTGCAGGGGCTAGTGACAAATGACAATTTAAAACCCAATTGTGTCTGGAATCTGTGACTTTAAATGTTATACCTACTCAGCAATAACACTTATTCAGTGAACAATTATGTGACTGCTTGACTACATTAAATTTTGGAATACAGAATTAAATAATTTCACAAATCCATCAATAAGCTTGTCTGAAGCTCCTTGATCGACTTCGTAATAATTGGGCATGCTGAATACTCATATTCAAAATTACTACTTGTTTATGTTTTTTTATTTATTTGGGTAAACGTCTTTACCCAAACAAATTAAAGGTTTATAACGTCATATATTGTCATTTCGTACCGCCTACGACAGCAATATCGCTTCCGCACGTTGTACCTTAATATGCTCCAAGACAATTTTTAAAGCAATGAACGAAAACGAGGTAAAGAAAGCATCAGTTTATTCAGTGCGTTATAAGCTTCCCAGATGGAAAAAGCACACCGACTTCATGGCCCCAAAAAAGAGCACCCGTGCGCGCACCATATGGCCAGACTTACGCGACTCAAATCGCTATTATATTGCTTTTAATTGATAACAATTTAAATATATTTGGTGATTCACACTTACCAACCTCATTACTATTCATCGAACCATTATCTCCGTGTTGGCGTTTCACCCTAAGATGGTATCTTTAGCACGAATGTGTTTTACCATTTTTATGGTCACGCCACTAAAATTACCGTAGGTGTTCATTATATTTTTATTTTTAATCATTTCTATGTCACCTAATAGACTTCATAGTATTATGTCGACACCTGCAAATAGAACAACGAAGTAATTTGGAAAGCAATTTGCTTTTTGCATAGATAAGTTTTTCTATAGTCATTAGGTATTAAATTATACCTAAATATTCATTTTTTACTAACCTATTTTTAGCGATTAATATAGAAAATCTATTTTTCATTATCTAGCAATCACCTAGACACGTGTCTATTATTATTTGAATAAAAAAGTAGTTAATCTTTTATTCTGATTCTTGGTTATTTCCCTTCTTCATTTTTTCTGGTCTTAACTTCCCTGTGCAGAGAATGGAATATCTTTTTTAACAAACGGAGTTTTTTATGCAAAATTTTATTATTTTCTGGATGCGATAATTTGTCTGATTTCTTAATTAAACATTTCTGTCAGGGTGTTATTTTTAAATTAAAACATTATAATATAGGTACTTACGAAAAACATAATGTATGACACTCTTCGACTTAAATGCATCTACAGTGACAGATAGAAAAAATTGTTACGAGTATGCATGTATGTACCTAAACACGCGTTAAAAACGAATTATGACCTATAAAGTCGTTCCATTTTGTGGAGAAATTTTATTATTCAATAAAAGAGTGTTGTAACAAAGGCACATTGGTCCTGCGGTTTTGGAAGACCATAAATCAGAGAGAAGGGCCTAGGATGGCAAGCTTCTTGAACTGTCAAGGCCCCCGTGCGGTCGAAGTCGCTTTAGCTGTGTCACTAATAAAGTTCCTTACGGACTTTGTGTAATGTAAACAAAGTTGTTGTTAGTTAGCCTTTAAGTTAGCTAGCTAGTGTTGTCCCTTTCCTACAGACGAGAGAGAAGCTAAACTGTCGTTTTGAAGTTAAAACGCCAATAATCGGCGCGCCTCCTCACCAGTCCAGTTGTCCGTCTATTGGAGACGGATAACTGTTCTGAGGTAGATTTACCTAGTATAGCACAGTATTTATCAAACGCTATAAATATGTATGTGTACTTAAAATTTTAAAGTAATTTTGCAAAAAAGACTTAAAATTTTTCTCGAAATCATTTGTCACTAATTTAAAAAAAATGGAAAGCTGCTCTGGTTAAACGAGCTCTTGTGCTACAAATTTTGGCTCACGAAAGTGTGTTAAGTTTTTGCACTCAACTTACCTGATTAAAGGACCTTCTTAAATATTCTTAATTTTTGATTTTAACATTATTGTAAATGTTTGAAAAATTACTTAGTAATTAAAATAATATAAAACTAGAAATATTTCACGTCCTGAGGCGGGAAACGAACCCACGACCTTTCGCAATCCGGGCAACTGCTCTGACCACTGAGCCACCCAGGACTTGGGATATCCCTGTGAAATTCTTCTAGTCTATCTATATTTGCGTTTATGAGCTAACGTCCACCCTACAATGTCGAAATATTCTATTTCAACATCCGAAACGAGTATTTTTACAAATACCTACGATTCGGTTAAGTTGGAGCAGTGCTTTCAAATATTACTTAGTAATTAAAATAATATAAAACTAGAAAAATTTCACGTCCTGAGGCGTCACGAGCCTCAGGACGTGAAATTTTTCTGATGACCTTCTTAAAGTTATTAATCAAGACGAATCTATCTAGTCGAAAAGGTATTGAGCTATTTAAACCATCATTGAAGTAACTCTTAATTCTTGCAAACAGGAATCCTACAAATAAGTACTAGTACTTAAAGGTTGGTAAAACTTGCTAAAGTATTTCCAATATAAACAGAATTTAACTGCCTAAAATTATCATTTTTCAAAATACTAAGTAACCTCCAATTTGAACTAAGCGTAATAATGACTATTGAAACAGTTTAAAATAACAATTGTTTAAAGCGGTCGCGTGCCGATGCGCCAGCGCAGATAAGGGAGAAATTGACGGACCATATTGCACCCATGTCATTTACATAATTATTACACGAAATGAGTACGTGCATGGCCAACTCTAGCGAACAAACATATTTTACATATTTTTCTATTTTTAATTGTTATTTACTACAAAGTAATTGGAAAAGGAGGCTACCATGAAAGATTCTCAATGAAACTTTTTAAAAACCAATTGCATCTGGAGTGTGTGGCTTGACAGGTTAATAAGGTAATAAAGAATAGGGTTCCCTAATAAACATGTTTAGTGTCATAAAACTCGCCTTATTTTTGTCGGAAATTACGGAAAACCTTTCGCGATAAGCCTACAGTTTTGCGATCGTATATGAAGGTACTGAGTATCATTAATTCTTTCATTCTATCTCCACTACTGATGAAGAAAGGTAAGTGTCATACTAACCCTCAACAGTCATCCTGTCATTACCATTATCTAGAGAAAATGTTGTCTTAGTCATTAAGTCATTTCTTGGCACATCCACGAGAGAAGAGTGGGTCGTGCTGTGCAAGACCGGAGACACGACCGGAGTCAATCGCGTTGGGAAAGCAATCGTGATGTACCAGTAACTTTTGTACAGCAGCCCTTGTAGTATAATGCAAAGAAACATACGATACGACCCGCCTAATAGTGCTTACCATTATTAGGTTACCGGAGCCTATTGTTGCTTTAGACACCGCTATACGACTTTATATTAACACAGGAGACTATATTAGTTAATAGAAATGTTTTACAATTTACAAAAACATTTAATTCATTTTAAGATTTCTTGAAATTTATATAAAACAATTCTAATTTAATATCGGCACCACTATATAAATCATGAGCATGTTAGCAGCATAGGAGACCAATCTCCCTGCTATTGTCAGCATAGGACACAAATCTCTCTGCTATCAACAAAATGCTTATATGATAAGCTCTGGCCACCCTACTCGCTGCAGGTGCTCTTGTGTAAGTTGAAGGTGCAAGTGAAAATAACTAATATTCTTTGCCTCTCTAGATTCATAAAATGATTAAAGAAATATTTTTATTGATAGACAAATGAAAGATCACTAATGTTAATCAAAAAATACTTACGTTAAGAATTCCCAACGTCATTAATTATTTATACGCTTATTTAATTTCATCTCTAGCGATCTTACTTACCTCAGATAAATAACACTACAAAGTAGTTATTTAGCTACGATCTTCTGTTGAGTTAAGTCGGTCACTCTACCTCTCATAATCTCTATAAGGTAATGTTTAGAACTAAAAAAACTATTCGAAAATAAAGTTTCAATTCATTGAAAATCTTTTCTAGCTCTAATAGATAGGGGGATCCTCACAAAGAGTTCCCTTATAACTTTTAAATTCCTTTAAAATTTGTTTCATCACCAAATCGACTACATTCTCATTTGCGTAAAAACGGTTTTCGACTAACTAAATTGACTTTAATAAATAAATTAAATAACTCTATATGCACTTATGGTAACGGGTTGTTCCTTAAGAAAATAACCTCCAGTTACATTGTACTGCAGGTGAGAGGATAGTGAGAAGAGGTACCAATTTTCCTCAACACACCTTATGCTGTAGGTGTCTAAGTATTTTCCCAGTTGCTGCTACTACTTGGTAGACAATGACAGTAACGAATAGCGGCGATCGATATTCCCCTCCACCCACCAATGACACCGCTCTGTAATACCTATGTAAATCACATGAATAATTACCGCAGTATTCAGGCTAATTACAATCCTTTGTTAACGACGATGTTATTTTTAAATATAATTTTCATTGAAAAGGAAAACAAATGAACACCTAATATTAATCAGTATGAGGAAATAGCTATTTGTTCAACAAGTAAGCAAAATTATTTTTTGTAGTGAATGCTGATGTTAAATCACGAACCAGCGAAGTAGTCTAAAATTGAATCACGAGCATAGCGAGTGATTCACAAATAGACTACTGAGCTCAGTGAGTGATTTAAAGGCACGAGACAAAAAAAATTGCTCTCGTGTAAAACATACAACTTTTCACCTCTCCAGCGAGAATATTGTTATAAGTGAGATACACAAACAATATTAATTCAGGCGTTAAACAATCATTTTCATCACTCGATGGAACTCATTTTTGTAATTAAATTAACAAAATAATCACAATTAATTATAAACACAAGTCGAAAAATCAAAACAATCTGATTTATTTTACCCGCTTTGTCCACAGACTATATAGACTGTTTTTGAGTTGCGTTCCGAAATTACTATATAAATAATAATAACTATATAATTTAGTAAACAATAATGTCACAATACATAAAAATATAATTAGTATTTACTTTTCAAAAAAATGACATGCACTGTAATTTGGTAAAGTGGAGAATGGCCGTCAATGTGAGTAAGACGGCCGCTCTATTGGTTGGGTTGCAGCGACGCATACCACCGCCACTCAAGCTGCGTGGGCAGGACGTAGAGTGGCAGACCACAGTCACGTACCTCGGATGCCGCATCGACCGCTGGCTGCGCATGACGCCGCAGGTGGACCACGTAGTCCGCCAGGCGAAAGCTGCGCGAGCCATGCTCCGTCCGGTGTTGGCATCCCGGCTACCTCTTCGTACCAAACTGATGGTCTACAAGACCTACATCCGCTCGCGGCTGACATACGCGGCGCCAGCGTGGTATGCGCTTTGCTCCCCGACCCAGCGTTCTAGACTGCAGGCCCAACAGAATATCTCCCTCCGCGTGTTGACAGATGCGGGGCGATACGTCCAAAACGACGTCATTGCCCGGGACGTGTGGATGCCAACGGTGGACGACTTCATTGCCCGTCTGGCGCGTCGAATGTTCGACAGCGCCGACAACGGGCCACACCTCCACCTCCACAATATTGCTCCCCTTCCCCGCACAGATATCGACGCCCCAGGACGTCCTACGCCCCGCGACATCCTGTCACCGCCTAAGGCGGAGAGGGAGATGTTACCACCACCACCAGCTGCATCCCCGCGACGAAGCGAGTAACCCAGATTACGACTGCGTATCGTGTACGGCTCGCAGCACGCCGCAGGCCTCTCACCCCTGTGTGCCGAGCTCGCTGTGCACGATACGCCCACCACCGGATTGACCCGTGCTCAAGTGCGCGCCTATGAGGCCGCGTACGAAGAGCACCCCCCTGGACAGACACCCGACTGCCTCGAGCTGAGCGTGCGAGAAATCGCGCTGTTCGCCGAGGCACCGCAACCATCACCACCTCTACCACCTGCATCACCAACTGCAGGTGGCACCTTAGACCCCCCTTCCCCATCTCAAAGCTCCCCTGGCGGAAGTGTAAGCCGCGGCCCGCTCGCTGGCGCTCAACGGGTCATGACCAATGTCAACTCACCTGTGGGGCTGACCGCGCTGAGGGCTTCGCCTCCCAAGCCGGAGTCGTAGCATAGGGGCGAAGAGAAACCCAGAGTCAGAGTCAGAAAAGCTTTTAGACGATTGAAAAACAATTTCTTACGTAGGTGTAGAATGGAGCTGTTAGGGGCCATCTCCAACAGCTCCATTCTACACCTACGTAAGAACTTTTACACTTTGAAAATTTTAAGAATAAATATTTTTTTCACATTATCATAAATTTATATTTTATTAACAATACCATTTCTTACCAAACATCTGAAGCTATTTGTTGGTTAGTTTCCAGTATTCTCTATCAAATAATTAACCTTAATAATGATAAAATGGCCAAAAAAATTGTTTAAATCTAATTAGCCTTTCATAAGAATTTTCCACCTCGCTGTCTTTGAAGCCCGATTTTAGCAAAAGTAGTCGAAGAGCAAAAGAAGACTCTTAAGTACTAATCTTTTTTAATGATATGAATGATTATGAAAGCTGAGAGTATGGCGCACTATTAAGGGCTACTTAGGAACAATGAAGTCACCTGTTTAGATTTTTAATTTAAAGTTGAAAATTTAAGTCATAATTCACCGAAGTGAAGAATTTACTTTTAACTTTGGATCAACATTTTCACAACTTTCATCAAAGTTACAAAGCTAATAATTTTATGCATAAAAGTACAACTCATGAGGATTCAGTTGCAAAAAAAAATACGAAAGTCATCAATTATTTTTTTTAGAAATTTATGTTGGTCAGGTCGAAAATTCCCGAAAATTCAGAAAAAAAATCATAACTCGAAAACTATCAAAAGTCGCGGAACATACATGGGGGTGAATTTTTTTTTTGGACGTCAATGTTCCAGCCACCCTGTATGCAGATAAATATAGGCGGCGGTAACGCTTACCACCAGGTGGGCCCGGTGGTAAGCGGCCAAGTGGTTGTTTATTTAAAAAAATATTTCTAATTGTAAAACTCACAAGTACTGCCTTATACACAACACATTATTACGTTCATCCTCATGAAAACGATGCAATTTAACGAATTTCATATAGCCCTTGTCTACAGAGAAGAGACAAAGAGCTTTTACCGCGAGCCATCCTTGTGCCAAATTCAATGGGCTAATTGCTCGCACGTATGAGATAAACTCATTAACAAGGATAGACGCGAGATTCCGCTAGCACTGAGCTTATCTGTTCAAGTTGAGAGTATTGTGATTACATGTAGCGGATAGTCAGGCGTCAACGACACGATATAGCTACTGTCAAGCAGCGTTATTCCTCCGAAGGGAAAATTCTATTTTGTCTGGAATGTGATGCTTGTCGGGTTATTTAGATGCAATTTGGTCGTCTTCTTAATCATTTTTCCACGAAAAGAAGACGGAAAAATTGTCACTACAACTTCCTTTAATTAAATACAACTTAAGTACCTATTCAATTTAAGCGACACAGATATATATCATCTAAAAGTAAACCCTTTCAAAGCCTTATTAGGTATAAAAAAGAAGGCCTGCGAATAGTTGCAACTGCTATCTTATAAAGACTGAACAGTCTTTGGGAATACGTCAGTCGTATTTCGAGAGTTTTGAGACTGGTTATAAATTAAAAAAGTAAAGCTGTAACTTTTTAAATATACAACAAGGACGATTTTAAATCCTTTGTTCCCGTTGAGTCACACCATTTTGTGTCACACTGTTACACATTGGGAAAAATATTATCGATGAGTAACCCTGTAACTCAATGCCACATTATTTTCCCGCTGAGTGACAGTGTAACTCAACAGAACGCTGTATTCCCGTTAAGTAACACCTTCTTGGGTAAAATCATTGTTCAAATTCGTATGTATGTAGCTGGATCATCCCCTGAAGTACCAGGCTACCATAAGTGTGGCATTGAGTTACAGTGTTACTCATCGATAATATTTTTCCCAATGTGTAACAGTGTGACACAAAATGGTGTGAATCAACGGGAACAAAGGTTTTAAATTGATGTAGAGAAATCTATAAGTGGGTCAACGCCTTACGAAATACAGCTGCTGAAATCCGCTCCTCTGATCACCAAGCACCACTACACGTACTTACAAAGGCCTTTGACGCGCCGGGCGGGGCTCGGGGCGGGCGGCCCGCATGATCGCGATCACGACCCATCTGTGGCTCGCTACACTCTGATAGCGCCAAACAAAACACACCCAGAGTAATTAGGGAAAGCCTTTTCCAGATACCGTGAGCACTGCCAGTTTCGGTGGATGGTTTTTTCGGGTTTGTATTGCAGCGGAAAATGGAAAACGGTAAAATAGTTTGTTATTCTGCCATTCAGAATTTTTTCGGATTCTTTTTTCTTGAGCTGAGTTTTTATGAGCTTACAAGATTGATTTTCCGTAGAGTGGTTTTGTTTAAAGCAAAAAAATTTCTAAACCGCAGTTCGTAGCCTTGATTTATTTGAAAGACGAAGTTGCCTGACCTATACAGACTTTACCTAACACAAACACCATGCAAAAATATATTGTACTTAAATATCTCTTCAAAGAAGCTTCTTCCTAACTTTAAATACGAGTCATACGACAGACAAATAATTTTAAGATCCCAATTCTAGTTCATAATGTGCTATCCTATAAATGTAATTAGATAACAAAGCTTGAAGCTCCGAAAAATTTCAATTTCCTATGCAAATTACAACCCGCTAAAAGAGCAATAACTTAGTTAAATTATTTAATCATACGTATTTTAAACGAATTTTAGCTCTATTGTAATAATAACGAATAAAGACATAAAACGATGAAAAAATTATATGGTCTAGGCGGGAATCGAACCCGCGTCTCAGTTTTTTTTTTTTAACTTCAATGAGTGGTGAAATAAACGTTGTAATAGGAACGTTAAAAAAGGGTAGAAAGAGGTGAAGAAATTTGTAGCGGTAATCGCATCTGGCTGGATTCCAGGAGACGCGGGTTCGATTCCCGCCTAGAGCATATAATTTTTTCATCGTTTTCTTTCTTTGTTTATATTTATTATGTTACAAGAAAGTAGGCGTTATAAACTCATAAAATCAAACATAAATGTGATTAACATGGCTATTCTCACCTTAACTGGAAGTTTAATAATGCTTGTAAAGTATTTTTTCGGATCCCTAGACGTGTGTTAACTTCAATGAGTGGTGAGATAAACTTTGCTATAAAATAGTTTTAAAAAAGGGTAGAAAGCTGGAGACGCGGGTTCGAGTCCCGTCTGGAGCATTAAGTTTTTCATCATTTTCTTTCTTTATAATTGTTTTTTTTTGTATATACAACTAGATGACAAACAAGCTGACGGCCCACCTGATGGTAAGCGGTAACCGCCGACTATAGACACCTGCAATAACAAGGCAAAATCACTTGATATTGCAGGTGCGTTGTCATCCTGAGGCCTAAGATGAAATGCGTCCATGCCCAGGAATTACACTGGCTACCTTTCCCTTCAATCCGAAACACAGCGAACTGTTTCACGGCTGAAATAAGAAAGGCGGTGGTACCTACCCAGACAAATCTGCATACGTGGCTACCACCTAGTAAACAATAAAATACTATAATTACAATAAAAGAAAGCATGATAAACGAACAAAATCAAGCTTAAATGCAATTTCAGCTCATTTATTCATGCCTAATTTCAATGAACTGCACTAAAAGCTTTAAATTATTATACATATAACGGGCGTTAAAGTATCTACCCACTCAGAAAGTGAAATTTCATACCCCATAAAGCTAAACAATGGTATAATTTAAGAAGATCGAAAGGTGCAAGTTTACGATCTGCTGACCGCAGCCATTAGATGTCTATGCGGTCTTTAAAGAAGTGTGGTAGCGAGACGGATCTTAAAGTATTATCGTTAACCAATGCACTGCATTTGCGCAAACCGCATATACACGTTCTGTATTTATTTTAAAAACACAACACGTTACCCTCTTGTAAAATACAGGTGTAATAAAGTATTTTAGGTTTTCAGTTTTTAAAATAGGTACGTCATACAGGGTGGTGCCGTCAATACAACAGTGAATTAAAACATGGCCTATATTAGTTCATAGAAATGGTTTGCCACTTTCAAAAAGATCTTATTCATTTGAAAATTTCATGACCTCTCTATGAAATAATGCAGCCAATTTCTTATTATTTCATACAAAGTCATGAAATCATCAAATGAATAAGATGTTTTTGAAAGTTCCAAACCATTTCTATAAACTAATATAGCCCATGTTTCAATTCACTGTCGTATTGACGGCACCAACCTGTATAAAACCTTTTCTTCTTTTTTAAAAAAGTACCACTAATGTGGCACAAACATACAGCTGGTGGTCTGATGCCATTACATTCGAGTTATTATTTTAGTTAGTTTTCCACACCCGTCTGATTTATAATACAAGTTATTTTCGTGACTACGATGCCAACGATTGATTAAGTAGATATGAGACTGACCTTTTTAAATTTTATTTTGGTATGTTACCTGAATATTGACAAATTCTTTTCGAGGTCGAGTCGTCTGGCGTAGGTACAATTTTCAGAAAAAAGCTTAGCCGTGAAAATCTGGATGAAGCTTTTATTCTAATATCAAGAAACCTCTCTTTTTCTTTTATGATATTTTCGTTGTAATATCATAATCATTTAAGTCCAAAAACGTCCACTACTGGACAAAAGCCGCCCTAAAGATTTCTGCGACTATCGGTTATGCGTTACGCGCATCCAGCGGCTCCCTGGGAGCCTGCGACCTTCACCAGCCCCCTTATTCACAACTGTCGGAAAACTTTTTATCACGGTGCGTCAAAGTGAGACGGCATGTGACTTTTCGAATCGAATCCGTGATCCGACAGTTTCTTAATAAGGGGGCAGACAGATTGTCGATCCACCTAATAGGAGGCTTGCCTACGCTGCGTTGTCACTTTATAACAGAAACAAAATGTTAAAGTTGAATTGTTAATGATCGAAACACAGCAGATGAGATAAACTCATCCGCTGTGTTTCGATGTGGAAGGAAAAGTAGAAAACTGTGTTATGTTATCTGCGTTATGTTAGGAGCAAGGGGGTATCTTATGCTGAAACTTATCTCTCTTTTTCCTGATTTTTATGGGGCAAGAAACGCACGAGCGCGGGGAGGTTTCAAAAAAACTGCTATGAATTGGGCATAACTATATACAATCATATACCCACCCACGTAAAGCAGCTACCGCAGAATAAATTTAGAAGTGCTCTCCGAAAATGGTTGCTAGTAAATAACTTCTACTCAATTAACGAATTTTTAAAGCATAAGACCAACTGACTTTTGTATTCGATATACCGATGTGGGACAGTAGGTTTATGTATAAATTTTGTAATTCTATTCATTTTTAATATATATATTTTTCATGCTGTAGTTTACGGCTAAATAGGTTTTAAGCCACTTAAATATTATTTTTTACCACCAATGTAAAAACCCTATTTATCGCAATAAAAGACATTTTGATTTTGATTTTGATTTGAGTATCGCCCAAGTTGCTACAAACCTCTATAAGATACGGTACCAGCAGGTGTGTACAGAAAAATGTATATACTTAAAAAAAAAGTCTCGTCTCCAGAATGTCAACGCACCTACAACATCAAGTGATCTGTTCATTACAGGTGTCTATACAGTCTATAGGTTGTGGATACCACACTGTTAATAGTACATTACTGCAGCGGTCAGCAAAAGAGGCATTGATGGACGAACGTCTACACACATACACATGTAAGTCCATCAATGCCCAGTTGTGACCAAGGCTTGTTTCTCAAATAATGCGCGGCTAATATTAAAACTAAGTAGTAACAGAACTTTTATGATAATACAGTTTTATGAGACTACTATAAATACCTTTCTATTTGCAAGCCAGTTCGAAATTTAAATAAACCTTTGATAAATTACCTCCTCAGTTGATTGATTCCTCTTCGTCGCATTCCGGTTTGGACATATTCTTGTTTCGGCACATTCCTGTTTGGACGTATTCCGTTTTCGGCACATTCTTGTTTCGACACATTTTAGTAAATAAATTATACTATTAAATACTTGTGATTTTGCTTGCGCAATAAAATAAAATAATATGTTTTAGTAAAATATTGAAATTTAACCAATTAAAAGAAAAGACAAATTTTGCAATTTATAAAGATAAGTCCATCTGAGTGTAACTACAACCAGTGGGCCAACGCCTTTGAATTTGCGATTCATGCCGTTTATTTCACATTGCCGCTGGGTTGTCACATTTTTTATTTTTGGAGTTTACTCCTTATTAATTGATTCACGAAAATGATACGAGACGAGATGAGATGATGGGTGATAAATGTTTTCATATCATTTTTGTGGGGTAAGTTCGTATTTATCTTGTTCTTTCTATAATCTAAAGCAAAGCGAGAGAACGAGATAACACGAATTTTTACATCAAAATACGATGTCAAAACTTTATTTACTACATCTGTCGAATATAGCAATATTTATTCAATTAGGTATTTGTGATATTTACCATTGGAAAATATTATGTTCTGTTTCTTTCTTGCATGCTATTTATTGTTTAAGTAACTACATGTACCTATGTCTTGAAAAAAAAAAATAACCTAGGACTGATCTCACTTGTTATATATATTGATTTATGCCGAAAACGGAATGAGCCGAAACAAGAATGTGACAAAAACGGAATATGTCCAAACACGAATGTGCCGAAACAAGAATATGTCCAATCAGGAATACGACGAAAAGAAATCAATCCCTGCCATGCTTCGGAGTAAAGATCGTTCCATTTTTAAACCCCACGGCAGATATAAAACTTTACATAGTAATTTATTTAGCCGCTAAAATACGACAAATTTATATGAATTTTCATACATCTTTTGCCGGCCTTGCTCAAATCAGTCAAAACAATTGAGTGACGTTAGTATCGTATAAATATTAATGTCAATATTTGTCAAGTATTAAAAATAAATAAAAAAATAAGGAATCGACTGTTAGGCGTAGGCGGTTTGAAAAATTACTTAGTAATTAAAATATAATAAAACTAGAAAAATTTTCACGTCCTGAGGCAGGAAACGAACCCGCGACCTTTCGCGATCCGGGCGACTGCTCTGACCACTGAGCCACCCAGGACTTGGGATATCCCTGTGAAATTCTTCTAGTCTATCTGTATTTGCGTTTATGAGCTAACGTCCACCCTACAATGTCGAAATATTCTATTTCAACATCCGAAACGAGTATTTTTACAAATACCGACGATTCGGTTAAGTTGGGGCAGTGCTTTCAAATATTCTTAATTTTTGATTTTAACATTATTATAAATGTTTGAAAAATTACTTAGTAATTAAAATATAATAAAACTAGAAAAATTTCACGTCCTGAGGCAGGAATCGAACCCGCGACCTTTCGCAATCCGGGCGACTGCTCTGACCACTGAGCCACCCAGGACTTGGGATATCCCTGTGAAATTCTTCTAGTTTTATTATATTTTAATTACTAAGTAATTTTGCTTTCACTGCCCCAACTTAACCGAATCGTCGGTATTTGTAAAAATACTCGTTTCGGATGTTGAAATAGAATATTTCGACATTGTAGGGTGGACGTTAGCTCATAAACGCAAATACAGATAGACTAGAAGAATTTCACAGGGATATCCCAAGTCCTGGGTGGCTCAGTGGTCAGAGCAGTCGCCCGGATCGCGAAAGGTCGCGGGTTCGTTTCCTGCCTCAGGACGTGAAAATTTTTCTAGTTTTATTATATTTTAATTACTAAGTAATTTTTCAAACATTTATAATAATGTTATACAAAATACAAATACAAAATATTTTATTCATTCACTAAACCTCTTTGTTACAACATTTTGGTGACACACCTATTAAGTAAAAAAAATACCTGTATCAATGTTAAAATCAAAAATTAAGAATATTTGAAAGCACTGCCCCAACTTAACCGAATCGTCGGTATTTGTAAAAATACTCGTTTCGGATGTTGAAATAGAATATTTCGACATTGTAGGGTGGACGTTAGCTCATAAACGCAAATACAGATAGACTAGAAGAATTTCACAGGGATATCCCAAGTCCTGGGTGGCTCAGTGGTCAGAGCAGTCGCCCGGATTGCGAAAGGTCGCGGGTTCGATTCATGCCTCAGGACGTGAAATTTTTCCAGTTTTATTATATTTTAATTACTAATAAATAGAAAGTGAAAAAATCTTGAAAAATAAAAGTTTTTTAAGTAACTAGTAGGTAGTTCAAAGTTTTGTTATATATTTTTTCAGTACACTTATACTAAACACTTTGGTACCATCTATTGCGTCAATTCGTTGGAACTTTTATTTTACAAACACAGTAGTCTGAGGTAATTCGTTCTAACAATATGAATGCAAAAAGATAGAGAGGTGCGTAGGTACAATTTTCGGCCGTCCATCCCATACCAGCCTAATGACAGAATGTAGAGTAAATTATTTGCATAAACCAAAGAATATAAACGTTTAAACCGTCAGATGGGTCATCTGCTTGACATTTTTTGACAAGAATATCTCTGTTTGTTATTTTCAATTCTCCTAAAAATGACGTAAAGTTCAAAGATCAAGTTCGTCAGTAACAATACAACACACGCCGTGACGATGTCTGCCACCGGAGCCCGGGCCACCTGGGCCGAGGGACAATTGCACACCTTTCTCACTAAGACTTATACCGAAAGTCGGATGATTTATTATTGATGCGCGTGGCTATACTCGTATGTCATGTTAATGATTTTACAATATTAGCCCATCATCTTTTTAAAATATTTTTCTGCTGTAAAGTTTCAAGTTGAACCTTTAACATTAAAAAACATACGTAGGTATACCTACGTATATTGGCGATCCTTACCAGCCCGTCAGAGCTTACACACAATTAAAATCTATTATTTGTGAGTGTATACGTGTGTGTCTACGTGAGTGTTTGAGTATGTATGTGTGTATGTGTGTGTATGTGTGTGTGTGCGTGTGTAATGTGTGCTCTTCCCAGATAAATTTTCTAATAAACTGATGTAATCTTTAGTATTCTTGCAAAAATGAAATTGTGTTCGAATTACATTCTACCTGCTGATTTTATTTATGATCTCGTTCTTGCATTTCAGCCGCCGCCGTTACCCATTGCCAACGCTAAGCGTTCTTTAAACAGTTAATAATTGCATTGGGGTGTTGTTAGAAAGTGTTACGGCATTGCTAGGTCCTACGCCAATCAGAACATGCGGGCACACAATTAACGGCACGCGCCGACGACGGGAAAACTTAATGCGAACACAAATAAATTCTCATGTATGCCAATGTAAAATATTACCGCGCCCTTGAAATGGTTAACGGTTTTTAGTTAATTATGCCTCAAATTAGTAAATAGCCACGTCGAATTAGATTTCGTATTGTATTCATTTCATTAACCAACCTACTTCAAGACTATTATATGTTATTTCTGTCCGCGATCTTGATACATGCATATACTAATATTATAAATCAAAGTAACATTGTCAATCTGTTGCGTTTTGACTCCTTAAGTACAGAACCGATTTAGATGAAATTGGCATGGCATCTTGAGACAGGACTTAGCTAGCCGAAATCCATGAGGATGGAGCCGTATTTTTTCTTTCTTCTTAATTCTATTTTTAATCGTCTTCAAAAAGGTTCTCAATTCGGCTCAATGTTGTGTTTTTTAATGTTTGTTAACTTAGAACTCTGTCAATTACAAGGCGATAAGAAATTTTTTTTTTAAATAGTGTATTTTTACATTGTTTTCATTGATTTTTTAAATACGGTTATGTAATTTGGTTTTCAAGTCAAAATTAACTGGCATAACTAAGCCATCGATGTAAGGGAAATTGCGGTTTTTTTCTTTCTTCGTGACTTTTCAGTGGTGCCTATCATAATTCTGTTGGAGTTGAAATACTACCAGGAAGAGGGGGCTGGCGGTTGGCGTTGCAAAGGCAGAGGATAGTTATAAATTATCCTACCTACAATTAATAATAATGAAAGAAATAAAATCACTTCATATTATTAAGCTTAATTTATTTACTAGGTGGTAGGCCCGTATGCAGGGTCGTCTGGGTAGGTACCACCGCCTTTCTTATTTCAGCCGTGAAACAGTTCGCTGTGATTCGGATTGAAGGGAAAGGTAGCCAGTGTAATTACTGGGCATGGACGGCATTTCATCTTAGGCCCCAGGATAACAACGCACCTGCAATATCAAGTGATTTTTGCTTGTTATTGCAGGTGTCTATAGGCGGCGGTTACAGCTTTCCATCAGGTGGGCCGTCAGCTTGTTTGTCATCCAGTTGTATAAAAAAAAAAAAATAAGCGAATAAATAACATTATTATGTAACAACATAAAATATTAATATCTAATAACAAAACTAAAAATAACAACATGTAATAGAATAAAGTTGATAATAATAATACATATTTAATAATTATATAAATAGATATATAAGACACACAATAAAAATTAAAACTAAAAAAGGTACGGACCAGGAGTCCGTAGAAGTAGTGACTATTTCAAAAAAAAAATCTACCAGGCTAGTTCACGGTCACCCATCTGGCTTTGACCTTAGAAATATATCACTGAAGAAAGAAAACTACAAAAAACACAAATGTCCGTTTTTACTAATCATTCCTCAGGCTTAAGGTGACTCTTAACGACATTTGTCTCTTTCTATCTCCTTTAGATAGAGTGAGAAAAAAATGGCTAAGAGACTTAACGCTAAGCAAATGTTAGTAAAAACGAGCATTAGAAGGAAAAAAAATTTTGTGCGTACCTTTTTCGTGAAAAGTTATTTTTTTAGGTTAGTGTTAAGCTATTTCTAGAATCAATAAAAAGTGAAGCACCAGCTAAGAAAAATACCTGGTCTGTTGAATGAACCTCCTCTTACGGAAGACTAAATAATACTACTTTATAGTAGCTATTGTTCCTGCTGTCAGTTAGCTCATCAACAAACGATGGGTTGGGACCAGGGGGAATTGTGTCCTATGCTGGCAACATACTTAAATTTTTACATGGTATGCAACTCATGAACGTCTTTTTGTGTTACAAACGCAACAGCCTAAGGTCCACCAAATGGTAATCCGCTTACCATCAGGTGGCAGTATGCTTGTTATAGTAGCCAATTTGTTGTATAAAAAATCGTTTTGTGCCGAAATAAACATCTAATATTTGCCTAACTACTAAATATCATAGTTAAAACAAAGGAATAAGATGAGTCACTGGACATGTATCAAAATTATTTTATTTAATAATAATGGGAAGAAGATGAAATACTGACACGATCAAAAAGCAGATCAAGTAAAAACTAAATTAAAAATACCCATGGTTAAAACCTTAATACGTCAAAAATAAATGAAAATTACCTATAGTTAAAACCTTATTACGTCAAAAATAGGTAAATGAAAAATACCCATAGTCAAAACCTTATTACGTCAAAAATAGGTAAATGAAAAATACCCATAGTTAAAACCTTATTGCTTGAAATACTTTTTTTTTATTATTTTTAGCAACAATCCTAATTTTACATTACCTTTCCTGCCCGAGTGTGAAATAGTAATAAATACATAAATGAATAAATTAATCTTACGCTATTAGTAGTAAGTAAACGCCATGCTTTTATAAGTCAACACAAATAGCCTGGAACACCTGCCAAGTATGCCACAGATGTAGGACATGCAAAATAAATAATATTCGCTAATAGAAGATATTTGCTACAAATCATTTTTAATAGGAACGGAGGTCTACAGTCACGTTCTACTGCGACCACCAACTATGTTCGTTGCTGAAATGAAAACTTATTGTAAAAAATACTTGAGTCTATATTTTTGGTGTTCCGTACAATTTAATTTCAGCCCCCGTAGCATGGCCAGCTCCCTGGAAGTAGACAAAGGTTTGTCATTCTTGTCATCCAAGATTTTGTCTATTAATAAATGGAGAGAACTGGTGAAGAGAGATTTTGTCCACGGCTCAGGCTACAAATGCAGTATTACGACCAGAAACTGGAGGAACAGAAGACATCGTAACTTCGTGGACTGCCACACCGGACAACTTCGTATTTGGAAAAGTAATATAAACAAAGAAATTAAATATAATTACTTTAATTCCTAAATCAGTGTTTAAATGCTATCGGTCAATTCCATGATCTACGGAACACTAAAAGCCGACCAGAATGAACACATTTTCTTACAATTTGCAAGTCAGTAATTACGCGTAATATGCAGTAATGTTCAAAAAAAAATATTTGTTGGGAGAACAAGAAAATATAGGGCATGAGAGATTTTAAGTCACGGTAAAGTGAAATAATTTGCAATTGTTTTTTATATAATTGAGTAAAAAAAACTACGCAACAAAACAAATAAGTAAAATAACTGGTAGTGTGGGTCTTACATGAGCTGAGATTGAAAAATCTCAATTGAAAAATATCATTATTGTAAAATAAAATCAAAATTTGCCGTGTGCGGAACCTGGATGAGTGACCAAATTGAAATATTATCAAAGATTTTTAATATTACCAGAAAGGCAAGTAGGCCCGCCTGATGGTCTCTCAGGAGGAGTTTACCAGATTCTCAATTCACCAAATTTGCAACTCACCAGAATCTCAATTCAGCCGATTCGCAACTTACCAGATTTTATACTATCAAACAAGAAATGCTATCACTATGATAAGTAACACTAGGTGCATATAGCATATATGTCCCCACCAATGTCATCTACTGGTAGAACTATGGTATACCACTATATACCTTCTCAGCCTGGAAGAAAAGTCCTACTGCTCTCAATACACCGCATCCACTATGAGCTGGTGACACATTTACCGGACAAGCCACAGATTCCAGACAATTGGTTTTTAATTGCAATAAATATGAACTAATGGGCAGCCTACGCGGCGTTTTTGGATCTTATTTAAAGTGAAGGTTTTACCCCAGTCGGGAGACAGCATTAGGAGTAATGGCTACTTTTGAAATATGGCGCACTTAAAGTTAGTATTATAAGTGATATTTAAACGATTATACTTTTAGGTACAACAGGAGTTTTATGAGATCATAAATAATATTAACATTTACTTCACTTAAAACTTAGTACCTGACTCTCGATAAAACTGTCAACGTAATTTAATTAATACTTTCCTACATTAAACACGCGTAAAGCTAGATATAAAACAAATCATAAAGCTTCCAGCAGTAAATATAATTATTACTCTACCAAGTACCACTTGTTCATTTCAACTTGGTTTTAGCAATTGTTTAAAGCTAAGAGCTTATAGGGAGCTATAATATAATCTTCGTATTTTCTATGGAAGCCATATTTTTTACTGCGACGAGAAATAATTGGGAACGATTTTGGACTTGTTAAGTACCTTTCACGGATTTTATTATTATTACCGACATTCATACAAGTGTAACTTTTATGATTGCAAAATAATTATTTTTGGTTTAAGGACCTTACCCATGTCGCCTGAAAGCTCCACTGAGTTACCAAAGACCAGTATTAATTTCAAAATTATTATATTTCAATATCCGAACGGGTATCTTTACAAATTCCGATGATTCGGTTAAACTTATTTGAGAAAATCCATACTTTCCATAATAATATTATAAATGCGAAAACGTGTCTGTCTGTCTGTAACCTCTTCTCGCTTCAACCGCTTAATCGTTTTAGATAAAACTTGATATAGAGATAGTTTTAGTCCCGGTAAAGAACATAGGATAGTGTTTATCCCAGACATCGTCCTTTGAGGGGGTGGAAATTTGTATTGTAGTGTAGATAGTTTATATTGTTGGGAAGGAAAGAGGATACTTTTTAAATTAATTGTTTGAAAGATATTTTAGAAAAATTAAATGTAGACCAGAAAAGATTTTTAAAAATACTTATTTGGGTGTTCAAATAGAATAATTTTAACATTGTGACGATATGCGTTACCTTATTTATACCATAAAAACATAAGAGAAAACAGCTTATTTCGACAAAATTTACTAAATACTTTATTCATAATGCTGAAATAATATTTTACGTAATATGCATCACGAGCAAAATAAATATTACTCTTCTTTATATTATAGCTTACACAGCAAGCGTAACCTTAAGTAGGCTCTATAAAAATCATAACCAGTTCAAAGCTCTTGCGCACATCTGGCCGCAGTCGCAGCTCAGTTCATTAGCATGATGTTATTGCGTAATAATCTATCGAGGCAGATGCGCGAGCTGATTGCACTTGGTATATTTAGCAAACAGGTGCTGGACGACCACCACGTGGGTATTAACAGGGATGTCACTGCTCCTCTATGGTTGAGGAATCCGGGTGTTGCTCGCTTCCTACTTTGGGCTTATCATCACTTATCATTACCCAAGAGCTACTTGTGACAAATTATTTTTTAACTGCCGGTAATCATTAATATACAAACCTTGAACCTGGACCGTACATAATATCGAAACATAATATCATCGATAAATGACTAGGTACGTTCTGTACTTAGTCGTTTATCGATGTTTCTATCGATTATCATTTTAAAAATGACGAGATATGACGCAATCCATGATTTGGTCACTGACCAATTGTGATAAAGTAGTTATTTTAGATGTTATTTGCTTTTGACAGTACGTGCTTGTTACAATTACAAATTTAAGTTTACAAAGAATGTAGGTGGAAATTTTTTCATTGTGGCTTTACAAGTGTCAGATTGGCTTCTTACTGCAAAGTAACCAAGGTAATTATGGTTAAATAAAATTTCAAATTATTCTTATTGTAATAAAAAAAATCGTTACTCTTTTTCTAAAACCTTCTGGTTAGGTAAGTATTGTTTCGAACTCCTAGGATACCTTAGGGAGACTTGCAAAATAAGGATTACTTAAAGTAATATATGACTATAGTGTTCTTTGTGGGTAACCACCCCGCCGACCGTAACAAACATATTATGGTCGGCGGGGTGGTAAGCGGTGGCAGTCGTAACCGCTATACCGTAGGTTACGTATATTGAAGTCTTGTAAAACCAATGGTACTCGTTAGCAGTAAAATCATCTTAGGAGCATGAGAGACAAGACCTCGTGTTTTTAACACAACACTACCTAGTTATGCATCTCCTCGCCCCTCAATATTAGATTAAAGAGGCAAGCTCAGCAGATCTGAGAAAGTTCTAAGAAAGCAGAATAAGCAGACTGCGAGCTCGCCTGAGGATAGATGTAAGACTTTTGATGCATTGTGTATTCAGCCTCCAAATCGGCAACACTAGTTATTAAGAATAAAATGATATTCTTTTAAAAAAGGATTTTCACCAGCTCCCAAATTTGACTACCTCGTCGAGCTTGTATAGTTCGCTTAACACTTTAGTACCTTTTCATAGTAACATATTGGCATTCTCTTGACAATTACTATGAACACTGTGAATGACGTAGAGTGAGTTACATGCTATTAAAGTGTCAATCGACTTCTGTTGCTGGTCGTACCGAAGAAGTAGTCATCAATGCGGCTAAAAGTCTCTACAAAAGTAGAGACTTTTGGCCGCGATCTGCTGTAAAGGTTCTTCCCCAGACGAATGCTCTACATTCGAGTAGAATACCATGATTCCCTACCTCTACAAATGATGAGTTGACTACCCTTTATCCCATACTAGTGTCCGCCCGCTGCTCCGCCCACTCCACCCTCCTTTCTCAGGATGTGATCTACCTCCCTGCCAAATCTCATCTAAATTGGTTCCACGGCTTAGGAGTTAAAACGTAACGATAAACAGATAGAAACTCAGTTACTTTCGCTTTTATCATATTATGATAGTATACACTTCATATACATATACAGAATGATGCCGTCAATGCGACAATAAATTTAAACAAGGGCTATATTAGTCCAAATGGTTTGCCACTTTCAAAAATATCGTATTCATTTGATAATTTCATACATTTGTATGAAATAATGCTGCCAACTTTACACTAATCCATACAAATGTCATGAACTTATCAAATGAATACGATATTTTTGAAAGTGGCAAACCATTTCTATGGACTAATATGAAATTTATTGTCGCATTGACGGCACCACCCTGTATATATTACGCTCTATAATTATGTATGAATTGTATGACTTTTAACCCACCAACCATCGAATTCCAGACACAAAATTTTCATTTGTCATAGTCTCCCGGGAGTCTAATGCGGGTTAATTGATTAAGCTCATCATATTTATTTTAAAAAAATTAGATATAAAAGTATATAAGTAGATATGATTTACCTTCTTACTCCCGCCACCCCTAAATACAATGAGAGTCCAAGTGGACAAACTGGTCTGTAGCGATTTTATTGGAGTCCACACATTACATAATGGGCTCCGATGTGATAATTACAGTGCCGTATAGGGAACTTGACTCTACGTTTATCTCATTAAATAAATTGACTACGTGCTACTACGACAAGAGGGATTTAAACTCCCTTAAATAAACTGTTTGTAACTAAAACAAGTTATGAATTATAGCAGACGATAGCTAAATATTATCTTCGTGACTACACTCTTGTATAATTATAAAACTAGGCTTTGAGAGGAAGTAAGAATTGTATTGTGATTAAGGTCGTTGTCGTCTATCGTTTTTTTTTTAAATTCGATATTATTTTATTTTTTACATACCTTATAACTTTAAAAGAGATTTTTTAATAATGTATGGTTTTCTTTGCAAATATCTAATGAAAATTTCAAAAAAATAATCATACAACACCGGAAAAAGTCATCATTAACTTATAAAAAAATATCATCATTATCAGTCTTCAGCATCCCATAGCCAGGCCATGGGTCCAGGTCTTCCAAGATGGGAGACACAGTGAGGAGTTAACACCAATGAAAGTTTACTAACTTGTGGTGAAAGCGGTTGCAGTGACAACGGGACCCTAAATGCCTTTGTGAAGGGCAGACGAGTTCAAGATTTTTTTGACCCACTCGGGTTCAGCCATGGCGATGTTGCTTCGTTTCGGTAATCCAAAAAAGTCTTTAATAATTACCCTAGCTAATTTCTCCTATCCAACATTTCACTAGGTGTAATATAGTATATTATTAAAACCAACTGGAGTTGATTTGTTAAGCTGCTTAAACCCCATTGTGTCCCCAATGTTTGGCTTGCCCGATTAATTTCGGCCACAAGAAGGCTACATCCGGCTTCCGGGTTACCTCATCGAACATTTCTTTAACAAGTTGTTTAGTTACCTGACTAAAATATGCCAAGAAGAACATACATCAACTATAATCGTTTCTAAGGATCTTAAGATCTATTACAAGTAAGGACACCAATTAGTATTTTCTAGTACAGATTACGATTCAATGACACTTCCTCCCTACTACGCCAATAAGCAATGGGACATATCGAATCGTGCCTATAAGCAGGTGGCTTTCTTGAAAAGTTTTTGCACAGATACAAACAGCAGCTGCCGCGAAAATTGCGAGCCCCTATGCCCCCTTCGTCATAATCTAGGCATTAATTGCTAATGACAAAATGGAAATACAGCGTTTGGTTTGTAAGAAGCAAACGTTAGATTTGCTTGCTAACGATACGGGTGGAAAAGGTGTTGTGTATAAAGCTGCTAATGTTTAATTATATTGACAGAATAACCCGGAAACCGATATGTAGGTACTTACATATGTAATAATTATAAATATTAATATTATTTGTATCAAGTTATTATGTCCCGTATTCAGTTGACTAGGAAGCCAAGAAGGGGCAGGAGCACTGGAGCAGGGTAAGCAAGAGCTTATTCCATTCTAAGTGAAAGGAATACAGATTATAAATCTGGGGTTAGTCTAGCAACCCTATTAAACACAGCTTTGGTTTATGGTTTGAAAACATACATTCTGATTTTCTGTTTTACTTTAGCGCACCACAAAAGTGACGTACTTATACAGGGTGCCACATTTAGATCGGTCAGTATGGGAAAGTCTGAAACTATAAGACATACGAAAATCTCTTCTTAGGAACCATGTCATCAATTTTATTAATAAGAAAAACTGCATTCAAACATTTAGAAAAAAACGTGTACTCAGCTCGGGAATCGAACCCGGGCGTTTTGAAAAATAAAACTAACACTATTTATATTTAGATATCGATTGTGTAGGCCTTAAGCAGTAAACGTTACTATGAAACATGATGTCTAAAAAGAATATAATGCATTGTTTTCATGTCCTTAAATTTATTTTAGCAAGTGTTCGAAATTACCACCATTACCACCATATGAGGTTTATCATGTCTCTGTTCAAACCAAGACGTTCCATTTTCAAATGAGGTTTATCACGTCTTTGTTTCTACATACTTATTATATGTGGGCTTTTCAATTGATTATTAGTGTAAGTATGATTAATAGAAGTAATCAATTTAAATCATGGATAGATAAAATTTTCGCAGATAACAATATGTAAAACAGTGTTTGTAACAAGTTGCGACACCAGCAAAGAGCTACAAACAACCATAGAGTTAATTTTACGCACCTAAACGTATTGTATTGAAAAAATGGTGGTAATTTCGAACACTTACTAAAATAAATTAAAGGACATGAAAACAATGCATTTTATTTATTTTAGACATCATGTTACATAGTAACGTTTACTGCAGTGTTAGTTTTATTTTTCAAAATGTCCCGGTTCGATTCCCGAGCTGAGTACACGTTTTTTTCTAAATGTATGAATGCAGTTATTCTTATTACTAAAATCGATGGCATGGTTCCTAAGAAGAGATTTTTGTATGTCTTATAGTGTCAGACTTTCCCATACTGACCGATCTATATGTGCCAATCTGTATATTGTTGTTGTTTTTTTTGGTTTTGCAAATTGGAATTACCGTACTATGATTTTTATATTCAGCTCGAAATTGACTTGACTGATTTTTTTATATTTTGTGGATAATATAAGACATTGTTATGTAAAGGCAGTGGAAAAAATAAATTTTTAAATACCATAAAATAATTACAACAAATCTAAACATTGAAATTGGCTACATATTCTACGAGCTCTAATTGACCCTTATTCTCAACTATTTAATTTGTGACAAAATTAATAATTCCATTCGTAAAATCCTGCTTGTATACGGCACTTTGAGTATAAACTTATATTTTAGGTAGACATGCATTTATAATTATTTGGGAAAAAAACATTTTGACGGACTTATTATTCTTAATTTTTGATTTTAACACTATTATGAATGTTTGATTTTAACATTATTATAAATGTTTGATTTCAACATTATTATAAATGTTTGATTTTAAAATTATTATAATTGTTTGATTTTAACATTATTATGAATGTCCCGCCTCAGGACGTGAAATTTGTCTAGTTTAGATATATTTTATTATTTTCCGACATTAGAAAGTCAGATTGGTCTGTCTCTGCGAGTTCCAATCAACTGCTTTGTCATTGTTTATTTTTATCTTACTCAAGAATCACTTATTTTCTTAATATTTATGATTTTAAATTCATACATGACCGTTAAATTAGACGAAGATTTTATGAACGAATTATACAACTATCTGCTGCCCACCTGACAGCTCTTAATCTAATAGATGATTCGACAAGAACAATTCAATCACGCGACAAGCATCGACAAATAAAGCAAATCATTGCAAAACAGTGCAGAAGCCATTATGTGGCGCGCACATGCGCTCCGATGCGAGAGGAATCCCTCACAAAACGCTTTTCATTTCATTTGAAAAGCTCTCGCGTTTTGTGCGCGTACTCATGATGAGTCAGAAGTGCCTACAGTTAAAGAATAACAATAATATGAGGAACAGATATGTCACTTAAAAATGTTTTGTAAAATAAATACTTAGTATTTGATTGGTAATTTTATTATCTACTTTACTAGTTATGAACCAAAAAAATGTTAGGTATAAATTGAACCCCGTCACAATTATTTAAATCTTGAGAATAAAAAAGTTACCCAAATATAGGTAAGCTTACCTATATTTTGGACTTGATTAAAAATGATGTAATATGTACTCAAAAATCAAAAGTAATCCCATCAAAAACATTTTATAAAAATCTGTGAAGCAATTTTTTTGATAGAACCTTATTTTTTTATTTTTTGGAGTTTTTTATTTTCTGGTATTGTTTCTTACACGTCGTCGGCTATAGAATTTCCACTTGTTTTGGGTTTTTTTTTCTACTAACTACATTCTAATAAGTTCCTACCTCTAATACAAGTATAAAGGATTCTAATCGTTTGGAAAGGATTTTAAAGGATCGATCGTTGCGTTCAGACGCATGTTACTTTAGATAAATCTAATATATAAAATTCTCGCGTCACAAATTTGGTTACCATACTCCTCCGAAACGGCTTGACCGATTTTCATGAAATTTTATATGTATATTAGCTGTGCCCGCGACTTCGTTCGCGGAGATGTCGGAAAATAACAACGTTGGGGTAGGTAGGCTAAGGATGGGGTGCGGGCTGGTAGACCTCCTCGTGGTGCACCCTGGGAGGGGAATTTTGGTGCTACAGTTGCGGCTGCTCTTCTTCCCCTGCGAACTACTAGCAAAGTCAAGCGGTTGAGACCACACCTAGATGGAATACTGCTGTCAGCGTTCAGAGCTGTTTGTGAGGGTCTATAAAAGGCTACAGGACTTTTAATCGCAGTGTGTTGGTACGTTTGGCGTGGTTCAGCGTTCACTCGTGAGGTCCAACACCCTTCCAAAGACGTTGCTGGCCTTAATTGGTTGACCCCGATGGAGCTTACCTTTGTTGGATAGCTCAATGGCTACTTTTGGTGGCGTAGGATAGCGGACCTGCAAGGTCCGCGACGCGGCGGGTCCAGTGGCTGCTGTATTGCAACCGTCGGGCAGGCTTCGGCCACTGTCGGGTGACCCGTAACCTCGTGTGTGTGTCGTTGAACATGTCTAGCGGCACACACGAGACCGGGAAGGCTTACCTTCATTGGTCGGCCCTGCGAGGAGAAAACCTCTTCAAAAACCCTCAAATCCCCGTAGCTGGGAACGTGGCTGCGGGGGGCCTTCGGGTGGTGGGCGGAGTTCAGTCCACCAACTAGCGCCAACCCTGGGGTACTTCCCGACCCCCCAGGTTTATTAGGGTTACCCGGGTGCAGAGGGCACCACTCGGGTGGACTGGTTAGATCCCTCATTCTCGTGGGTACTAAATATGAGTTGTTTTAATAAAAAATCCCCATCAATTTTAACTACTACTGCTGCTAACAATAACTTTTTAGAGAGCCGAAAAGATGATCACGCGTCCTGTCATAAAAATGATGGCACAGAGACAGTTGTGTTATTAGAGGACAACCTCCTTGATAAAAGATGTAGCGGTGACGCGCCACGCCAAAAATTAAGTGGCATATCGAAATGCGAGGAAGAGATGTCGGATGCTTCGGTCACCAGTCTGGAGATGGTGTGATCGCTGCCCCAGACCAGGTCTCCCAGCAACAGGAGGCTTTGGCGAAAGAGGCTGTTGTGATACCGATGAGGAAGAGAACCATGGTTCAGGTGCAGAGTCAGCCGGGAGTATACGCTCGATCCGGGACCGTTATAAGCGACCTATCCCGACCACTGCTCTTGAGAAAAGAGTACGTGGAAAAGCGCCCATCGCACGAAAATATGAAAGCCTAGCTGCTACAAAAGCAGCATTCCTGGAAGACAAGGAGGAGGAGCTCGGTTCGCAAGCAGAGCTAGATATATTACAAACTGCTGCAGTTGCTAGACAGAGTAGGTCAGCCCGAATCTCAGCAAGGCTAGCCAATTCGTCCGCGGGTATAGTAGGTGAAGGGGATGAAAAAGACACGTGTCTTCTTAAGGAGCAGGTCTCGAGCGCTGTCGAAGCTATACTCAAAGTTGCAGACCGCTCGAGGAACCTCAAGGGGACCTCCGTCAAAGTCCTAAGAGATGCCGCGGAGTCCATTCGCGAGGCAACAGTGGACCTCGCACAGCGTACCATGGATGAAGAAACTGGGAAGCTCCGGGCTGATGCTGCTAGGCTAAAGGCTGAAAATCGGCAGCTAAAGGACCGAGTCGATAAGCTCTGCTCAGACATGGAAGAGTTGCGGAAAAAAATCGACAGCTCGGAGTGTCTCCCGGCAGCTTTACCGGATGTTGATATGGCGCAGTCTGCTCAGTCTGCGCCGTTGGTTCTGCCAGTGCACACACAAATTGGAAGTCTGGGTAGCCACTCACAACCGATTACTTCGAATTGGCCGACTTACCCGGAAATGATGAAGGAAATCATGGCTCAGGTAGGGACTATGGTATCTGCCCGTATTGAGGGGCTGGATAGGGATGAACGCCTTCTGCCGGCTAAAAAACGCTGTCCTCCCTTGACGGCGGGCCGGAGGGAAAAGAATGCGGTGAAATCTCTGGTAGGGCAAAGCATTGCTGCTGCAGGCTCTGAGATATCTGCAGAAGATAAGGCTATGGCCACCAATACCGCTGAAGCACGGGACTCTGATACTGCCAAGCCTCAGAAGAGTAAAATGGCGAGGAAAAGACCCAAAGACGGGCCGTCCCAGACTGAACAGCAGCTTCCTTCCACGTCGGGAGGATCTAGCACACCGCTACCGCCAAACTCCGAGAGTAAGGAGAATCCTTGGAAAATCGTGGCCAAGAAGGGTGGTAAGAAAAAGGTTGCCTCTGCACTGCAGCCCAAGCCGGCGGAACAGCCCAAGGCGGTCCCAAGACAGAAAGTGAGCACACTACGTCCCCCTCGCTCAACAGCAGTGGTAGTCACACTGCAGCCAGGGGCAGCGGAAAGGGGCGTGACTTACGGCAAGGTTATTGGGGAGGCCAAGACCCGTCTTGATCGGAGGCTCTGGGGATCCCTGACATGAGGTGTCGCAAAACCGCGACTGGGGCACGTCTGTTTGAGATCCCCGGGGCAGCGACGGCCGAGAAGGCTGATGTGCTAGCTTCCAAAATAAGGGAAATTTTCTCCGAAGAAGATATCAAAGTCTCCAGGCCCGTCACGACAGCAGATTTGCGAATATCGGGCCTCGATGACTCTGTAGTTTCAGATGAAGTGGTGGCTGCTGTAGCTCGCGCTGGGGAGTGTTCAGCAACCTTAATTAAGGCTGGAGAAGTTCGCCCGGATATCACCGGTATGGGTGCTGTGTGGGTGAAGTGCCCGATTCTTACAGCCAAAAAACTTTCTCAAGTTGGCCGCATTCGAATAGGGTGGGTATCGGCACGCATAAGGCTAATGCACCATGCTGCAGGCTGGGCACGTTCGCGAGTCCTGCAATGCGGAGGTGGATCTCAGCGGAGCTTGTTACCGGTGTGGTCAGATTGGGCACATGTCTCGGGACTGCCAATCAGTGCCCCACTGTCCTATCTGTGCAGCGGTGGGCAAACCAGCCGATCATCGCGTAGGCAACGCGGCTTGCAAGGCACCTTCAAATAAAGGCAGGAGGAGACGTAGTAAGTCGGCCAGGGAAAATATATCCCCAGCTCGGCTGACTAACTCGCCCAGGGTGGAAGAGAGTCCGATATCCATGGAAACGTAAATGGCTCATATTGCTGTTCTTCAGGCGAATATTAACCACTGTGCCAGGGCTCAGGATCTTTTATACCAGAGCCTGGCACAGTGGTCTATACAGGTAGCCATCATCTCTGAACCCTATTTCATCCCCAATAGGGATGATTGGATCGGGGACGAGGACTGCATAGTAGCTATTCACTCCAACAGAGCCACGGGGTCTCCTGAGCTCAACTGTGTTGGCAGGGGTCGAGGTTATGTCGCCACTATTGTAGAAGGGATGTTGATGGTGGGCATCTACTGCCCCCCGAGCTGGTCAATGCCGGCCTTCGAACAGCTTCTCTGTGGTGTCGCTGCCGCGATCGGCCTGAACTCGTCACTACCCGTGCTTGTTGCTGGGGACTTCAATGCTAAATCCCTGGCGTGGGGATCTTCAGCAAGCAATCCGCGCGGAAGAGTGCTCGAAAACTGGGCTACGGCTACTGGCCTCATGGTGATGAATAGGGGTACGGTTGAAACATGCGTACGGCCGCAGGGTACATCTATTGTGGATATCACTTTTGCAAGCCCCTTGTTAGCACGTCGGATCCATGACTGGGAGGTAGACGCGGAGGCTGAGACACTTTCAGACCACCGCTACATACGTTTCAGCATTTCCCCTCTGCGAGTAATATCGGCCAGCTCAAGCCGAAACCTTCAAAGACAGGCTGGTCCACGCTGGGCTCTAAAGGCCCTGGATATGGACATGTTGGACGATGCAGCCCTAGTGAAGGCGTGGCTTCCAATTCCTGCCACCATTAACATAGATACAGAAGCTGCATGGTTTCGAAGGGCAATATCACACATCTGCGACGCGGCAATGCCCCGGGCTAAAGCATTCAGTCCAAAACGACAGGTGTATTGGTGGTCTGCCGAGCTGACTCAGCTACGCCAGGCGTGTATTGCAGCCAGACGCCAATATACCCGGAGTTAATGAGGCCCGTCTTCATCAAGCCTATAATGTGGCCAAGAAGGCCTTTAGAACAGAGATTGCGGAAGCGAAGGAACGTGCCAGGCAAGAGGCCTTAGATACACTCAGCAGGGACCCTTGGGGTAGGCCCTACCGATCCGTGCGAGGCAAGATGCGAACGTGGGCGCCTCCGTTGACAGAAACCATGGACCCACAGCTTTTGAACAGCGTGGTGACTGCTCTTTTTCCGCCGAGGGCCAGTGTCCCTGTGCTCCCGACAGTGTCCATGATAGCTGACGACGTGGCAGTGCCAGAGGTGACCCGAGGGGAGTTCGGAGCTGCTGTTGACCGCATGAGACGGAAAAATACTGCTCCAGGACCCGACGGCATTCATGGTAAGGCTTGGGCCCTCGCGCTGGGTCCACTTCAGGAGCGCATGAGAGGACTCTTCTCTGCTTGCTTGCAGCAGGGCAAATTTCCCCTAATATGGAGAATGGGCCGGTTAGTCTTGCTAAGAAAAGAGGGTCGTCCAGCGGACTCCCCATCAGCGTATCGCCCAATCGTTCTGTTAGACGAGGCAGGCAAGCTCTTTGAGAGGATAATCGCTGCCCGTCTTACTAGACACTTAGAAGAAGTAGGACCAGACCTCTGCGAAAACCAATTCGGGTTTCGTAGGGGAAAATCAACTGTGGGTGCTGTGCTACGGGTAAGGGCTGAAGCAGAAGAAGCTATTTCCCGGGGAGAAGTCGTCTTGGCAGTGTCTTTGGACATAGCGAATGCTTTTAATACCCTCCCCTGGGCGTGCATTAGAGGTGCTCTTAACTCTCACCAAGTGCCTCCTTACCTCTGCGAGACAATATCGAGCTACCTTGCATCACGTAGTGTCATATTCATGAGCAAAGAAGGGCTGTGCCGTAGAGAGGTTTCATGCGGTGTCCCGCAGGGGTCCGTGCTTGGACCTCTTTTGTGGAATATTGGATATGACACCGTACTACGCGGGGCCCCTCTACGGGGTATCAGCATCATCTGCTACGCAGATGATACACTTGTGCTCGCCCGTGGAAAGTGCTACACGGAGGCGGCTATATTGGCGACAGCAGGCGTGGCACAGGTGGTAGGACGCATACGGCGACTTGGGCTAGAGGTGGCGCTCAACAAATCAGAAGCTGTATGCTTCCATGGACCCCGGAAGGCACCGCCGAGGGACGCCGGGATTGTAGTTGGTGGAGTAAATATCCCAATTAGTAGCAGCATGCGTTACCTTGGGTTGCAAATAAACAGTCGCTGGAACTGGACTGCTCATTTTGAGGCACTAGTACCTAAATTATTGAAGGCAGCGAGATCGCTGGGCTGGTTACTGCCCAACATAGCATGTACATGGGGATTGTAAGGTCTATGGCTCTTTACGGAGCCCCCGTATGGGCGGAAGCTCTCAAGAGCCGAGATGTCGCCCTGCTAAGGAGACCACAGAGGGCGATGGCTACAAGAGTCATACGAGGATACCGTACGGTCTCCGGAGAGGTGGCGGCGATACTTGCCGGAACGCTGCCGTGGGACCTAGATGCGAGGGCCCTCCTGTCAACCTACTTCTGGCGGGAGGCGGCGCGTGCCAGAGGCCAGGATCTGACGCCACGTGAGGTGGAGGACTGTAGGGGTGAGCTGCGAGAGGCAGCTGTCATGGTGTGGACGCGGAGACTTGAAAGGCCTAGTGCCGGTATCCGCGTTGTCGAGGCAGTCCGTCCCGTCTTGAAGCAATGGTTAGGGAGAGGGCATGGAATCCTGACTTTCCACCTGACACAGGTACTTACGGGGCATGGTTGCTTTGGAGGGTACCTGTGTCGAATAGCTGGAAGGGAACCTGCTCCTCTGTGTCACCATTGTGACGGCTGCCCTGACGAAGATGCGCAGCACACTCTCGAGGCTTGTCCAGCTTGGGTAGGCGAACGCCGAGAGCTTGCTGCGGAGGTGGGGGACGACCTCTCCCTCTCGACTATCATTTCTAAGATGATTGAGAGCGACAGGTCGTGGCAGGCGATGCTCACCTTCTGCGAGAGCGTCATGTCACGGAAAGAGAATGACGAGCGTGCGCGGGAAATATCCACCACACTTGACATCCGTCGCCAGCGGAGGGGTCGCCGGAGGACGGCCTATAGTCGCCTCCAGCAACCCACTTAATTCTTAATTCTTGGACCTCGGGCAGTGATCAGGGGAACGCTGTCCGAATTGCACGGTCCGGTCGGCGTGTTGATGTACTATTGCGCCGACCTTAAGCTGTCAGAGGGGGTCCAGGTCCCCCCTGCTGAGACGAGACCGTAAACCGGTCAACCGCTTTGATGGCAAGACGGACGCTATGCCATTAGGTTGCCCGTGTTGCTGTCGGATAGTGGACCAGAGGGTGCATCGATGGGAGTTTTAGTGGGTGCGAGCCCCACACTCCCCTGTCCTCTACCCCAGAGGGCGGGATAGCGCGATAGGCGTTTATATTTATTGAAATCAAATGATGTCCAGAACAATTTTGCTCAAAATTAAATACTTGTGGTGAATAATGTATTTATTTCGATAAGGAATAATATTATGTTTACAAAAACACCTTCGAAGATAGTACATTATTATAGAACAAATTTGATTACCAAAAAATGGTTCTAGAGTGTCAATTTCGAGGAATGCGGACTGCAGATGTTGCGGACTTTTTTTTACGACTTTTAAAGGAGAACCATTCTTGCTTTCATGATTTAAACGTAACTTTAACCGTTTACGCAGCGCACGCAACGAAAGCTCTGAAAAGGAATAATTTTTCCCCGTTTTTGCAACTCTTTTAATTAATGCTCAGCTCCTATTGATGATACCGTGATGTTATAAAACCTATATAATACCTGGATAAATGGACTATCCGACACAAAAAGAATTTTTCAATTTGAATTAGTAGTTCCTGAGATTAGCGCGTTCAACCAAACAAACAAACTCTTCAGCTTTATAATATTAGTATAGAGTATAGATTCAGTATCTATCTATATTTTTTTTGGTCAATTTTTTTTTTATGGCATAATAACGTTTGCGGGGTCAGCTAGTCAAAGATAAAATTATGATATTTCCTAATTATTACCGTGCTATAAGGTAAAAACTTTTAATTTGGAATAAGTAAAATTTCAGATTTCTTGTAACCCATAATAAATATAGTATAAATATAGTAGGAGTTGCTTCTAGAAAAAGATGTTAAAGCCATGTCCGTATTTTTGCTCGTATACATACACTCATTTTAATGTACTTAAAATTTTTGCTAGAATATTTAGAATTGCAATTTATGAGTCATATTCTTTCTTTACAGCACTAGGTGGCCATCAAACGAACGAACCACGTGATTAAATAAATAAATAAATATTCTTTATTGCACACAATAGAAATTCAACATAAAAATTAGAAAACACAAAAAGTACAATTGGGCGACCTTATTGCTAAAAAGCAATTTCTTCCAGGCAACCTAAGGTGATATACACATTATGAAGAGAGAGAATACAGAAGTGTGCAAGAAATAGAAGGAATAAATAAAAAGGAAGGAGGATTGATAGGAAGCGGTAAGCGTAGCTTGCACGTGTGCCGACCCCGAAAAAACTTTTTCAGAACTCCATGCTGTATTCATTTTAGAAAACTTGTAACAATCTAATTTGAAAATTTTTAAGCTAAAAGTTGATAGTTAATTAAAATTTATTTCAAACGATTACTCTGAGAGGCAAATCTACCCAACCCTACAACATACCTATGAACAAACAAACATATTCTACTCTTTGTACTCACGTAATTAGTGGCGAAGAGTGCGTTGTCTGGAATTCTTTTGATCAGAGACAAGCGAGGAGATGCGCTCGTCCGATCAATACGGTATCGTGTGTCGGCCACCTGCGCGTTTGGTGCGCGGGCGCAGAATACGAGCGTAAGTTATTTGGTAAGTTGGTAAGAAGATCAGCATGAAATCAGGGGGAAGATTATCGCAATGATCAAATAAAGACCACAAATTTAAAATGGTGTGTATTGTCTTGTGCAACAGAGTGGTATAGTTCTGATGACAAAATTCCACAAGGGACTTAAATGAAATAAAATAACCGCAAGTTAGCCATGATTAATAAATTATAATCAAAGAACTAAAAATGCGAAGACGCACTTTCTGTAATTTGTAAAGTACTTACAAAACAGATTTTTTTATACAACTAGATGACAAACAAGCTGACGGACAAGATGACAAACCACCTGGTGGTAAGTGGTAACCGCCGCCTAAAGACACCTGCAATAATAATAATATATTATTTATTTGGCTAACTTATCTAGCAATAATTATGTGAGAGTTGAATTAGTTAGTATTAATTTGTGAAGGACTGGTGCCTGAAATAGGTTAAAAACCTGTGCCACAGGTCACCAGCCCCCCCCCCCCCCCCCCCGCGCAGAAAATACTCAGTAAAAACGCATAATTAAGGCTATTTAGGCTTCAAGCCAATGTCATCCGTTATATAACCAATAGCTTATATAACAGCTGACATTAGGCACTAGAAAATTCAGCAGAAGCAAATAATAAAATAAAAATAATAATAATATTACTACTAAGAAATTACTGCATACTCAAACTAAGTATAAGTGTCTTGTGCAAAGGGTGTGTATGATTGTGTAAGTGGAGTGTATTTGCAGTGTGTATGTGTGCGTGAATGTAGGCATGAGTGGGTGTGAGTGGTACAAACATATGGATAATCAATCAGCAGAGGAATAGGTAAGCAATTTTACGTTTTCCCACTATGGTGGTGAAAGCAAACTTTCAGAAGCAGCGTAATCCAATGTCATGAGGTGTCGGGATACTAAAATTTTACAGCTGAACTTATTAACCGAATAGATGTGAAGTGTAGTATTTATTTTGTTGTATAAAAAAAGGCCTAAAAATCCGGAAAAATGGTGAGAGAAGGCTGTCCTTAGTATGGGTAAGGCACAGACAGTACCCGTTCTGCGTTTACCCTTAAGACTGTTGTGGTCATATTGAGTTACTCGTATTGAGCAATAACATGGAAAAAATCACTTGGTATTGCAGCCGCGTTGTCATCCTGAGGCCTAAGATGAAATTACTTCCATGCCCAGTAATTTCACTGGCTACCTTTCCCTTCAAGTATTTCACATTTGAAATAAGAAAGGCGGTGGTGATGGTTAAAGGCTACATACGGGCCTACCACCTAGTACAACAGACAGTAGACACAACAGGTTTTATATTGTTAGATAGACGCGCGGGCTGTTAAGGAACAAAGAGCTAAGGATATCAAAACTCAATACCTACCTATGTTTGCTAACTTACCTTTTATCAGGTGATCGGAACTAATGAACGTTGTAATTCTTCTTGGCTTTGCCTAAATCCTTGGGGCCATTAAGTACCCTAATGGACATCATTATAGGAATTAAGATAAGAGCGAATACAAACCCATAGAAAGACTTCTGAGTTTTCTCCGAGCATACACCTAGAAAATGTTTGTACATTCAAGGCGTAAATTAAATAGGTAGGTGTACAGTACCCCTAGCACGAACACTTGAAAATTTCGAATCGCCATCGTCTCGAGTAGCTACGTTAGCTTTTGTCTGGCTTTTGTTTAAATTTTAGGCGTCCGCGAACGATACGATTACGATTCGAAATTTAAAAATGTTTGTGCTAGGGGTAAAGACAGCATAATGGAGTCGATGATTCGAATAAAATTAAAATATATATATGGATTACGTATTTGAGTCGCTTGGGGCTGAGACTAAAGGACCTTGAGGTCCAGGAGCACACAGACTATTAAGGGGCATTGCAGATCGTCTATGTGAAACTTTATGTGACAGTAGGGCTGGTAAGTATGAATTTTTTGCACAAAGAATAAGCCTCGTAATCCAGCGACTTAATGCGACCAACCTAATTGGTATACTTCCCGTTTCGCAAAATTTAGGTGGTGTTTTGTATTTATGAGTTTTTTTTTAATGTTTGTAAATATTTAGAAATTTACACAATTCGCGTGTTTTAATGCTTTTAAATTCAGTTAACTTTTAAAGTATTCCTTATTTATTTATTTGAACTTTATTCCAGACAGCAAATTTATAGTTGGTGGACTTAATGCCATTGGAAATTCTCTACCAGACAACCAGAGAGTTGAGTCCAGAATGATTAAAAAGGTTCGTAGAGCAAAAATAAGGTATGAAATTCCAAAAAAGTAAATATACTTACAAATCATTACATACTGTGAATTTTACTGTGGATGGTATTAAATTATCATATTACTTTAATTAGGTATTAAGTGTATCTTAATACTTAATTAAATAAATAATGTTAGTAAGTATAACGATACGTATGAATTAAACTAATTTGAGACGATGCCGGGGAGTATTTCTCAAATGAATAATATTTACATACTTACCAAAGAAATCAGAATGAATATGACTATACCATAACATAATACAATTCGAATGTAGACAATAACGTCTAAATTCGAATACTTGTTTACCCCGAGGTTTCATTACGGACTGTAGTATAAGGAACAAAATGCTTGTATTTAATTACAGTATCGGGCTCGAAGGACCTAAAAGGTTACCTTTACAAAAACAAACATTACAAAAGGTTGCAATGTCACCAAAACGATATGAAACAATTGCAATACATCAAGACCGAAGCGGCAACACTGATCTCACACGAGATACCGCACCCTATGCCTCCTGCGGCTCCTGAGAACGTCACTCATTAACAATAAAAGTATCGATGCTAATAATTACGAATTGACGATGTTATCGAAATACGTAAAATCGGTATCGATTGCGGTTAGTGTGGGAAACAACAGTGTTACGAATGTTGTGGTAATTATAGTTCTACGAAGTTTTAAAGTTAAGGTTCAAAACCCCGAAAAGTATTTATTACCTATTGTATTTATTTTTACATTCTAAATAATATTCTTGTTAGAAACTTACACTTAATTGTCAATTATAAGGTGTGTATCCATATTTAGTAATATCACAAATGCGAAACTAACTATGTATGTCTGTCCGTTACATTTTCACTTGTAAGTCGCTCAATAGATTTGGATGAAATTTAGTGATGGGGATAGATTACATCCTGAGAAAAGACATAGACAATAACTGACATCCACGTGCCTGAGAGCCACTAGTAAAGATAATTATTAGGTATGTATTTTTAGCAGAGAACAATGGGCCTCATAAGAAGGCAAAAAGTCACCCAAAGGGCAATGGAGAGAGCTATGAGAGGGTTCCTCTGCGTGATCGAATCAGAAATGATGAGATCCGCAGGAGAACTAAGGTCACCAACATAGCCCGAATTGCGAGCCTCAAGTGGAGTGGCACTGAGGCCACTCTGCAAGGAGGACTGACGGCCGTTGGGGCGGAAAGGTCGTCGAGTGGCAGCCGCATACCGTGACACACAGCATTGGTAGACCGACGACAAGGTGGACCGCCGATCTGGTGAAGTTCGCGGGAAGCGGGCAACGCGGGACCGATCAGCTTGGAGATTCTTAGGGGCGTGTCTCAGCTGGTATAATATTCTTTTACATCATGTTCATCATGAATTCAGTCCGATTCCCGCCTAGAATATATTCTTTTCATCGTTTTCTTTACTTATTTGTAATTGTTACAATAAAGTAGGCCTTTAAACGCATCAAAAACATTGTAAATTTGAAAATTTGAAAAAAATTGTAAAATGTAAAGTAATGTGTAATTTGGTTAATCGGGCTGTCTCTCGTCTCTGTATTTTTACCAGAGAATTTAGACAATACGTTTGTATTATCTAAATTCTCTGGTAAAAATACAGAGGCAGATAATGCAGAGGCTGTTAGAAATAAAGTTTGAACTGTAACCTTTAATATGGAAATAAATAAATAAATACATGTAAAATATATAATAGTGCGTAGTGTTGTAATTAGCGATTGCTGAGTGCGATGTCTTACTACAGTCAATCGCAGCGGAGCCGCGAGCGGCCAATAGCTATCTGTATTTTTCCTTTATCTATAAAAAATAGCATATCCTGGCAAAAAAAATTAAATATTTTAGTATCTAAGAATATGAGTCGGTTTGCCCGGAAAATTGTTATGGACGTGCTAAAGAATTTAATTTTATGTTGTACCATAAAATTATGGTTGATAAAATCAATTATTCTGAAAAAATACGCAGCTGTAGTAATAGTGAATTATTTAATGTTTATACTATCTTTAACAGTTTATCATTAACGAAGTGCTATCATGGCATCGTGTACTGCTTCGTGTAAGAATTACATAACCAATTGCGAAACCACAATATCGATCTATTAATGTTGTAAACTGGACAAAAACTCGAGCAGCTGATGAGATGCTTTGGACTCAGACTCAGATGATTTGCCCAAAAGATACCACCATTCAGCAACAATGACCGCAAATTGTTTTCACTCTTGCCACAATAAAAGGATTTCAGTAATTAATAAGTAGCACCCTTGTACGTTCTCTCCATTTACTTTGTATTATTTTTAAGTTGTTTACGTACATAATCACACATACTCGCACACACTCGCACAAAACAACACCTATAAAATAGCACTGTAACTTTTAATAACAGCTATGTTTTAATTGTATCATCGTTGCCCCAAATCATCTTGGACTTTGAACCTTTAAACGAGGTAGCACAGGTATTTTACCTTTTAATGCCGCCGCATATTACTTTTTTATTTTATTAAGTATCATTTTATAATATGTTAAAATTGGATTATACATTAGGTATCAAAGATTTAATATTACTGTCACAACAAGACAAACCTTATGTAACAGTAGCGTCGATTGTCCCCTAATTTAGCTGATTGTGGGAAAGGCTAAAAGACAATGGTGATTATATCACGGTAATAGCATAAGCGAGGGTGCCGTGAGGGGTAACCGGTTATCTAGCAGATAAACCGGCGGGAAGTTGAGCTGCCGTGTAGATCGAGACTGATTAACAGCCGATACTTTACCGTTTCGCATTCGGGTATTTGGTCAGATTCTGGTGGATAAGACGATTGCGTTTGAATTGGCAAGAAACATAGTTCTAGAGTACCGTCAAGAGGACATCAAGCGTAACGTCCGGAGCCTAAAGGCCGCCCTTAGTCCGTTCGTAATAGAGCCTGTTTTGCACTTGATGTGCCGTTGTATGTACAATTAGACAATTGGATATTTGGTGTACTTGAAATGGTCACGGAGTATACTATAAGCTATTTTAGAAGCGTGAGTATAATAAGCCTTTAATTAAGTATTTGTTACTTTGTAATGTTGTGTGTGTTCCAGAATCCCAAAAGTTAGGGTTGCGCCCCAAACGACTTGTATGCCAATTTAACTAAATTTTATTTAATAATGAAAATAGTTACATACTTACACCATACTTACGAATACACATCACGATCACGATCACGATACGTGATCTATGAAATGAGTTTGGGGCGAATGAATTATTCATAAGCTGGCCAAGAAATAAAAAAATCATTTTAATAGAACAAAAAAGTCAAAATAAAAATTAAAAGTAATGTTAAGTAAAGGTAGCTTATAATGAATAAAAATTTAAAATATTTAAAAGAAGCAAAATAAAAATGAGGCTCACTTATAAGTCAGCAATCAAAACCGTAACGCACACTCAATGAGATATCTTTAACCATATTAAAATGTATAATGCCTGGAAGTACTCATCACTATACCCAAACAATCCTTACCAACTTTGCAATACAAGCTACATTGCCCTAACTTTATTTGGATCTACACAGTAAGGGGAGCATTGCATTGTGTTAATATCACAATATGGGGCTGTCAGTTAATTGGAATAGATTATGGGAAGAAGGGAGGAAGTATGTTTTCCAGAGTACTCTCTGGGGATGGCCGTTTTATGATTTTTTACCGAGTCATCAAGCGACAATGGATGATTGGCGGATTATCACAATATTTGGCGGTTGCCTGTAACACGAGAGGCTGTGGTTTACAACAATGGCGTCACAATGCATTATGTCGTGCATTAACCGATCAACTGGTTAATTTGATAACTAATGATAACTCATTAATTATAATAAGTAAAAAACACAAAATATTCTAAAAAATGACTAGACGGGAGCCGAACCCGCGACCAATCCGGCTGACAGTCTTTACAAATACCGACGATTCGGCTAAGCTACTCGTATGTATTGCATATATCTTGTCTTATGTAAAAGATACTATTTAAACAAAAACTATAAATGTCTTTGTATTTGTCCTCTCTTTAATGTCCTCCATAATCCTTTGTATCTTTCCTACTTACTTGAGCGCTTCTCCTATACCTCTCCCCGTCTGCCGATAAACCTTGTCGGTGTCACTCTCACCTCCGATCCATTCTTGATTTTCCTTCCCATACATCTAATTTCTTTTCCTATTCCTTCTCTGAACACACCGTTACATTGTGGAACTCACTTCCGTCCGCTATCCGTGATTGTGAATTTGTATCGCTTTTTAAATCGCGAGTTAATTATCTTTCAAGTCTATAATTCTCTTTTTAATTATTTTATTATTATTTTGTGATTTAAATTTTATATATTTATGAAAGCTTATATTTATAATAATAATAATATAATAATATTCATACACTCTCACCTATTTATTATCTAGCCCAAAGTAAGCATTATTAAGAGCTTGTGCTATGGATACTAGATAACGGAGAAATATTGATAATAATATGTATATAAATATTAGAAATAAACTAAATAGACACAAACTATACTACACTACACTACACACACACACACACACACTACACTACTATACTATACTATACTAAATACTTAGTGTGGCGTTGAATAAATGTATTTCTTTCTTCTTTCTTTCTAAATAAACATATAAACATCCATGACTCGTAAACAAATGCTCGTACTCATCATACAAACATTTGCTACTACCGGGATTCGAACCCAGGATCTCTTGACCGAGTAGCCTGCATAGCAAGGGGTACAGACCGCTCGACCAGCCGGTCGTCAATTCGTCGTTATATACATATTATTTATATATTATGTTGATTATATTTTAGTACATACCATTACTATCATTATTTTGATAATTTTCCTATATAGTCGTGGGGCTAGTGGAAGAGATTTATTTTAAGAATAAACAGTTCCTTTGTACTCTGTTGTGCTAGTTTGTGGTTTTATTTTGATTTATTTGTGTACATAAATTTTTAAATATACAAAAAATATAAATATTACAAATTGAAAACCATTAAGACCTGTCAATTCAGGCAAAGCGTGGCCATGGCTATCAAAGAAAAAAAAATACTTCAAAAAAAATGCTCCAATTAGTATTTATTATCCTACACCTGCTTTGCAAGGATAATAACATCCTTAGGCCAACTAGGCCATCTCTGACCTTCGATAACCTACATCTCTGAGATCTCTGATATTACGTGTCTACGATGACATGTCAGGCGTCACGTTAGGGTGACCAGAGTTACCTATACTATTCAAAAGAATAGGAAGGTATATTTTTATCTATTGACACACAGACGTGATTAATAAAACCAAAGTGTCTGCTTATTCTTATGTCATATTACTTAGAGTAGTTTTTGTAACGTAATTTTATGGCTCAAAGGGAGATGTTTCAATTCCGGCCATATGTACACTATATAAAAAAAATAGCAAAAAATCTCCTGAATCTGGGAAAAATACGAATACACAATTCGCTTTCATCCATAGTTTGTTTGTACAGAAAATTGTCGGGTGACATGAAGTCAAATAAAGGTCACCAAAGTGATATAGGCACGATGATGAATATTTCACTGTGTTGCAGTTTTTTTTATAAAAATTCTTGTTTTGTACCACGCAACAAAGAAAATAAAAAGAAAACGGACAATTGAATACTGTTCTGCATATTGTCACCCTATTTTTTAGTATACTTTACCTACTGTACATTAACCTGGCTCGATCTCCATACATTTTTGAAACATCTCTTTTAAACATCAACGCATCAAGTTACTTCGATTTGCACTCCAGAAAATAAGTGTAATATAGGAGAGCAAGAAATCATATAATACAGAAGCTAACAAGCAATCTCTTCTGGGCAACTTTAGGTGAATGTAATAAATGAAATAACAACATTGATACATCTTACAAATAATTAGACTACCCCCTAACTTACCATTACATGTCATCATTGAGCACTTGTGTTCTCTCCTTACTATAACATGGGTTCCTTCAAAAGAGGCGTGAAAAAGTATCTTTTAGGCCGGCAAGGTGGAGGCGGCTAGAGCAGTGTCTAAGCTGCACTAGCTGTCTTCGCATATGGACTTTTCTTACCGCTTCACATCAGTTGGTGTTGAGTCATTTGTCGTGCTTTGTATAAAAAAAAACCATTTCTTTCATACTTCCTTATCAGTATATCAACGAAGTCTATTTAAATCAGTCAAGCGACGTTATACCTCTGGAGGTCTACGACAATTGAAAAGTCAATTGCGTTTTGAATCTGATGCTTGACGGGTTAAGTCATTACAAAACAGTGTCTATGGAGACACTTACTTGGTCATAATTGAACACAGTCTCTAAACTCGGAAATGGGTGAAGACCCAAGATGGGACGCGTTTCTTGACCGGGGCCTTCCCGTGTCATAACGTCAAAGGTTATATGAAACCTTTCAATATGGGATTTAGTGATGCGAAACTACTTTGCAGTTTCGTAACTGCATATATTTATAATGTTTTTCGAAAAATGATACACGCAGATTTACTCCGGCGCATATGGCATAGCGCTCTGACGAGCTATACGGCTATTATTGCAAAGAGAATAAGGATGCTCAAATGTCAAACGTGGGTACTTGTATGTGTTCAATTAAGGGTGGAAATATAATTTGGACGGGCTTAGTGGTAAGCGATTACCGATAGGCCATAATACGGCGCTTATTTCCAAAATCCCTCCTCCTCTTTATAGCTCCTAACAACAACAAAAATTTGGTATTTTCTGTCCTTACGTACCACAGAGCTTTGGTCACATGAGATGCGACCTAGAAGCCCGCATGGGCCGCAGACAGCTCGGCTCCATTGACTCATCCGAACTGACCATTCTCAAGTACGACGCCGAACGTCTCGAGAGCAGAGCTCTACGTGACTCATACTTGTATCTTGTAATACTTGAGACGAGAGGGGTCGCGTTATGGGATTTAACAAATTAATTACTTGAATGGACGAGGGATGAGTATTATAACAGTTACCATTGTTTTCAGTTGGACGTTATTTCATCTTTTTCTTTAATTTAACAGTAAGTAGTGGCTAGTGGAACGTAGACGTGGAAATGTTTGCGACTTTTAATTTAGTTTCTTTCAGTGAAATAACTTTAATTTTTACAGCAAACGAGTTGACAATTAACAAATGTGAAGTGTCACTTTTTACTGTCTGCTACAAGAATAAAAGCCATGGCCCTTTATCAGTCCTCACATACAATAGAAAATCTTTATGCCTGGTATGTTCACATAAAACAATTGTATGATTAGAATTACGAATTTTACTAAAAAATACTAACTTTATGTAAGTATACAATTAAAAAGATATCCTTAATATTGCAGATTCCAACCAAATATGCCGACGATTCGATTATTCGGAGAATTGTTATTACATCACCAACAAAAAATTAAATAACACAATATTTGATTTAGATCTGTAGGCTAATAAAAGAATCGGAGTAGTCCGAATTAACGCGTGAAAACATACATCGTTTTTATTAATAAAAAAGACGTAACAAAAGTAACAATGCTCTGAAGATGCGCCACAAAAACGCAATAATGCGTGAGGCACAATGCGCGTGACTAGCGCGTGAATGGGCGCAGCGGCGCGTGCGCACCCACAGCGCACCTTGACATGCGCACGTAGCGCGGGAGCTTTAACGACCACTGATAAATTTAAAGTTTATCTTTAATGGTAGTCTAATGCAGCTCAACACAAACGAATTTAATGTTGAAAATACACAATTTAAGTAAAAAAAAGTTTTTTAAAAGTTTTTTTTATACAACTAGATGGCAAACAAGCTGACGGCTAACAAGGAAAAGTCGCTTGATATTGCAAGTGCGTTGTCATCCTGAGGCCTAAGATGAAATGCCGTCAATGCCCAGTAATTATACTGGCTACCTTTCCCATCAACACACCGAACTGTTTCACGCTTGAAATAAGAAAGGCGGTGGTACTGCCCAGACGACCCTACAAACGGGGATACCACCTAGTTAATTATTAAAAATAAAATAAAACATTTAAAAAAATACGTTTGGAGCAAAAAAATATTAATCTTTAATAGACATTGCTTATAAAAAAAAACAATTGTTATGCTAAGTAACATATGAATGTTGTATTATGAAATTGATTTTTATATTAAAATAAAATATGAATTCCATAGTCAATCGTGATCCCACATCGCTTTTTGACCTCACCGCTATCAAAAATCCAATCGCCACTGCACAGAAATTAAGCTGAGGCCCGTAAGCCATTGTTGCAATGTCCAAAATGCAAAGAATGAAACACTAAAAACCGCTACAAAAACTCCTCGTATTAAAGGACCTCAAAGGTCTTTTGTTAGTTTTTTCTCTTTTGATTTGTTGCTACAAATAATATGAAAAGCATTGGTACTTAATGTCCGGTAATTGGCGATCAATGAGGATCAGTGGGCACATTGTGCTAAAGTATCGAGCGTATTGTCCGAGCGTAAAAATACCAATAAAAAATACCAGTAAGCCGCTCCTTGATTCATAGCTGTCGATGAATGACAGGTTCAATGAGATTAAAATAAAATTGTAATTGCTCAAAAAGCTATATTAAAAATTGGACTGTCGTCATGTGGACATACAATTCAATGCCGCAAAACCTTTTTAAAACCTACGTAAAGAAAAACTCCTCTGTCGCCAATCCTCGAGTTTTTTTAGGACTTATACGATTCCTTTCGAAGAGTTATATTTTTTATTTTTTTGTTATAACATTTACTAGGTGGTAGGTCTGTATTTTGGGTAGGTAGGCACCACCGCCCGGATCTGCTTCTAAAAACTAGTAAAGCGTATTATTTTTTAATTTAACTGTAATTTCTTCATGCATTTTAAGTTGTAAATATTCCAAACATGTATTACATTATCATCTTCTAAACAATCAAGTAACAATATAAATAGTTGTTTGAATAAATAATTCAAAACAATATACGGACAAGGTGTTTTACAATAACCGTCTTATTAAGCGGTTTTAAATTCAAACAGAACTGCGCAATCGGTCCCACGCACTCTGAATAAGAAACATGAGCTGAACGGATACTACTATTATCAAAACATTATTACAACACTCCAAGCGCTCCCTTCAAATATAAAAATTAAACAACAATTGCCTTTAATATTCGCTTGCTGGTGCCGTGGGGTGGTTTTGAAAAAAAAACTGTCAATCTGCCGTAGATCAATCATGTTTGGTGAATAGGAGGGGTGATAGCCACAATTGAGGTTCGCAGATAATAAACTGCGGCCTATATTTACGTAAACGCGTCGATTTGATGTCCAATATTGTGCGCCGGCGCATCCGACACTTTTGCTGCTATTAACTCCTTTGTGGGTTACTAAGCTTGAGTGACGTTTCCAAAAGTCATACAAACGTCAAGTACGCGGTTTGTGATCAGACAGACATTCAATGTAATCATTTTCATAAAGTTACTTCAACTGTTATTTCTTCTCTTTAGTAAGTCTGTCAACTTTATTCTTCAAAAAGGATTACAATAAACTATTTCAGTCGCGTTACAGTAAGCGATACCTACTACTCGTATAAATAATACTGAAAAAGAGATGTTTCAAAATGTATGTAGACCCCCGGCCAGGTATATTGTGTACTATACTAAAAAATAGGTGAAAATATGCCTAACAGTGTTCAATTGTCCATTTTCTTTTTATTTGCTTTGTTGCGCCATACAAAACAAGAATTTTCATATCAAAAACTGCAACACAGCCAAATATTCATCATGACGCATATGTTGCTTTGATGGCGTTTAGTTGATTGATTCCTTCTTCGACGTCACCCGCCATATTGCCATAGTGAATAACGGTGAAATCGACGAAAACGAATAATTAGTATTTTTTACAGATTCGGGAGATTATTCCTGATTTTTTGATTTTATTAAACATCTCCTTTCCGCATGTTAACTCAACTTCGCTTCGAAGTACAGCGAAATAGTAAGGCAGGTACTATTTTGTAGTATTGTTTATTTTTTACAGTGATCATAGCAGAACAATTACGTCACGGTAGTAGGTCGAGCACGCACGTGTGGGCGTTCGCGCGGATCTCCTGGGAGAGATGTCGTCGCTGAGTAACATTTCTAGTAATGTCACTCGGTAAGGTGAGCAGCGGAAGGAAATAACAAAATACATTATAGAAAGGAATTAATTTAACTATGGAATAATTCCCTGCTATTCGTTATTCTCTATTCATCATCATCACCAGCCTATATAGATCCCACTGCTGGCACAGGAATTTCTACATCGGAGAAACACATGAGGAGGTGGCCATAACACCACCACCACAAAGCGGGTTGGCGAGCTAAAGCGGTTGCAGTAACAACCGGGACCAACGCAACGGCTTAACGTACCTTCCACAGCACGGAGAAGTTCAAGATAACAAATTTTGATAGACCCATGGCAAAAGTTGGTTTGTTTTCGTAATAAAAACCAGAGGTCTCAACCACGCCACCTAGCTCCTCTATTATGCTAATTCTCTATTGTCAAGTTTGATTTTAATCGACATCAAAACAGGAGGATGTTCTCAATTCGACTTCACAGTGTTTTTATGTGTAATGTTACTCCATACCTAATTTATACTAAAAATGTAGAAAATGACTTCACAACAAACGCTAGAAAAGGAAAAAATATTACTTACATAATAAATGTAGGTACCCATACCTAGATGTCATGTAACATACTTAGTACTTACCTAATTTACTGGTTTTCTTTAATTTACTTTTGGATTTCCAGAAAAAGTGTAGGACAGTACATTTTTTGTGGAAATAGCAATGGTTTTTGCCATTTTACTGATTGTATTTTAGATAAAATTATTCATTAAAACTTCAAATCATGTGATCTAAGGTTGAAATAGCGCACGTTGCGATGTAGCAGCGATAATTAAGATTCGGTGAATTATGTCTACTAATCAGTTGGCACGGGGCCATCCCAGCGGGGGTCTCCAGGTGTGATGTGACATGACAATCCCCTGCACAACACGAGTCGCAACGTATGAGTACTATTCAGTTAAAGCAGAGACAGACAAAAAGATACCAATTAATAATTATATAAATTTAAATCTAGTTAAAGAACATTCAGAATCAACCGCAAATAAGTTAATAAATCTAGTTTAATAAGAAGTTCAAAATTAGTTGTAGGTATAATATCTGAAAGAGGACTTAGTGTGAGGAACACTTTATTCTAGAGTTATTAAAATTACAATGCTAAAATCATAGGCACATACGTGTGTGTTATTATAATAATATAATTGCAACTAAGTATTAATTTATAACTATATAATCATCACATCATTTACTTTCGACATCGACTCTACTGTATACAGGTTGTTTGGTATGTAATAGTATCCTATAAATAAGTGTTAATCAAAAATTCAAAATTGCACAATATCATCAATTTCTCCAAATCGTTCGGCCAGTAAAACAAAATGTTTTCAGAAAAAACTTTACAATATTGACGTTTTGATAACACCTTAGTATTTATATGACTATGTTAGCATGGGTAGGTTCCCGCTATACAGAGTGTTGCCGTCAATACGACAACGCACCTGCAATATCAAGTGATTTTTCCTTGTTATTGCAGGTGTCTATAGGCGGCGGTAACCGCTTACCATCAGGTGGGCCGTCAGCTTGTTTGTCATCTAGTAGTATAAAAAAAAAAAAAAAAAAAAAATTGAAACATAGCCCATGTCTTATTCGTTTAATAATTTTATGCCATTTGTATGAAATAATATAACATTGGCTGCAGTATTACATAGAAATGTCAATAATTTATCAAATGAATAAGATATTTTTGAAAGTGGCAAACCATTTCAATGAACTAATATAGCCCCTGTTTTAATTTATTGTCGTATTGACGGCACCACACTGTATAAACCATTTTTTTTTATTATTATTATTTATTTATTTAGAAACAAACGGTCATACAACTTATTTAAGGCTAGTGTATAATTCATAATAGACCTATAGTTTCCTTAATTTCATAATTTTTAAACGAATACACTAATTTAAAAATTTAAACTTAAAATTAACAATATCAGCATTGATGCCAAGGGCCGCCCTCTCCATCACACAGTAAACAGAATGTATGCAAATAAAATTTAGGAAACACTAGTCAGTTTAATTCGTTGATTAAAGTTAACCCTTTGAAGCTCTATAAACCAAACACAATAAAATTTTAATTGATTAAACAAGAAGTTACTCATCAACATTCCACTAGTAGACGGCTAAGCTGGCCCCAAGCGATACAAACATTACCAATCAAAAGCTTTTTTTACAGAGGTTAGTGTGCCATATACCAAACGTTATGTATAATTCTTCACCTCTTATAATTGCCCGAATAAGTATCTACTTAGTTACACTCTATTTATAGATATGTACGTCACAGACATTTTCACTTAAATAAAAAAAACAACAACCTCCAAACGATCAAAAATAAAAATAATAAAAAAAAACAGTCGTAAAACAAAAGCTTTTAAGTTAGACCCATGCGACACGAGCCTATCCAGGTGTGCGCATGCTCGGCTGCGTCCACGTGGCAGGTAACCAGGTAATACGTGACGCGTGCGCACGGAGATAAGGATGGAATGGAACACACGTTGAGGAAATGCTTTTACTTCTACATGTTTTGTAACATGTTCAATTTAAGAAGCTCCAGGTAAAAAATACTTTTAATTATGCCTAGGTAATTTCTGTATCTCAGAAGGAGGTACTTGACTCGCATTAATTCTTAATTTTACAGGAGAGACAATTTTGTGTCACAATATACCGTGTGGAAACTTCTGTGAGTTTTGGTGTTAGGCTAAGATTGTTTTATACAACTAGATCACAAACAAGCTGACGGCCTGGTGGTAAGCGGTTACCGCCGCCTATAGACAATTATATAAATAAAATAAAATATTTCGTTTACATTAAATGCTCAATTGAAGATTCCACACGATAAATTTCGACACAAAATTGTAGGTAACCTATCTCCAGTAAAATTAAGAAATGTATGTTACAGCTAGTGCTTCTGAGGTATGTACAGATTTTAGGGTCGAACAGATAAAAGCGTTTTTGTACTTTTTGTAGGAAGGATAGAACACATTAGAAAATTAGGTAAAGAATTTAAAAGCTACTAAATCTTCATGTCTGTTCTCTTGAGGTAGAGACAGTAAATTAATGGCTTCGAAGACCAACAAATGTGTGTTTCTGAGTAGGAACTAGGGAGGTGGGCTGGGATAAGGAAAGTTTTCTGTAGAAAAGGTCGAAAAACACTTTCCATTATGAATTTGTTATCTATCTACCTTTATGCGTTTTTTTGATAATTTTATTAATTTTAATCTATTCTCACTAAACTAATTTTGTTTTACTTAAATCAAAAAAGGTAAAATTTGGGAGTACAACATTTAAACGTTTGATTTTGTGCATTTATAATGCCTACTTTATGGTAAGAAATCAAAAAAAACGATGGGAAAATTATTTAATTTTTTCTTACAATAAATTTGGGAGTATTTTTTATTTTCAACTCGTTTCGTTTCAATGGAAAAATACTAAAACTCCTTAAACGGAGCTTGATACTATTTTTTTTATATTTCTGGTGGTTGTTATGTTGTATAAAAAAACTACATTATGATTTAGAACATAAAAACAAAAAGATTAAGCTAAAAAGCGCTTGCTAAAAAAACTGAAAATTTTATAAATAAACTTTTTTTTTCTAACTGACATACGGGATTTTATTTACGCTTCGCTTTTCTTATAGAAATACGAATTTAATTGTCCTACTCAAATATTTTTGAAGTACTTTTTTTATAAATAAATAAACATCTATTGCACATGGTAAGGTATAATTTGGCCACTTTTTTACACATTCCCTAGGACTTTTATACATATGGCTTATTGACATTACAATTTTTTTTTAGAATCGGTCTTTGCATATCACAATTCACAATATAAATTAAATATATATCCTACCTATATATAAAATACGACACAGCCAACAATGTAAAATCAGTGTATGCTTCTGATTGCGCTCAACCGAAGTTAAAATAGAAAATAATGAGTGCCACAGACACCAGTAATCGCGATGTCAGCCGTGCACTTTATCACCGAAACCAATCGCCCCTGAGCAGCCATCTTATATTATAACTATTGATGGTAATAGACAGCAAAGGTGTTCTTTTTTAGATTTTGTTAGTTAAGTGCTTTATTTTATACATCTATAGAGTGGCATGTAAGCCGGTTATTGCATCCTGTCGACGACACTAAACTGTCAGTGAGACGACGAACAAGAGAACTTACATCGACTGCAAAGGAGCTAATTCTGCTGCTTTGAACGCCTTCAAAAGCTTCAGCAGTTCCATGGGTTTAATTACTAGCCTGACAGACTAAAGATAAACATAGAGAAAGAAAGAAAGAAAGAAAGCATTTATTGGCCAATAAATAACAACTACCTAGTTGCCTCAGCATAATGTCACAGCGACAAATGTGACTGTGGCGCTGGTCTTCCGGCAGGGCCTACGGTTAATGATACACTATATAAAATTATTTGACCTTAATGACAAGATGCTGATCTGCTGATGACCTATTTATCTTTCGTCCTTTTTCAGCCCGCCGGCGCTCAGACACAATGAATAATCTATTTGTGACTGGTGAGTGCACTTCATCGATTAAGTAGTGCTCCCATTAGAAATTCTTTGGGTATGCTATGCTCGGGGTTTCACTGCGTGATCGAATCCGAAATAAGATCCGCAGGAGAACTAAGGTCACCGACATAGCCCGAAGAATTGCGAGCCTAAAGTGGCAGTGGGCAAGCCACATTGCAAGGATGGTACTGACGGTCGTTGGGGCAGCAAGGTCCTCGAGTGGCGGCCGCGTACCGGGAGACGCAGCGTTGGTAGGCCGACGACAAGGTGAGCCCACGATATGGTGAGGGTAGCGGAAAGCCAATGGATACGCGCAGCGCAGGACCGATTGGCCTGGAGATCCTTGAGGAAAGCCTATGACCAGCAGCAGGCGTCTCTCACTTCAAATGATGATGACCATTAGAGAAATTGATGAAATGAAAGTATAAGTAGATAATTAAACCTTTTGTCTCACCTTGTCAAGCCACAGATTTCAGACACAATTGGTTTATAATTGTTATAAGACCCCCGGGGTTGTTCTGCGGCTTGACGAATTAACGAAAACATCTATTGTGCTAGGCTTGTAAGTACTTCATAAATTACAATACAAAATACCTAATAAATCTCAAATAAGGTTACTATTAGTTAACTAACATTTATGTTCGTTCGTCGTTAAAAACGCATTAAAATTGACCATTCCGTTTATCGCAAACAAATAATGCTACCAGAGCGAATTTACTCCATGGCCAAGATGATAAAATCGCTTCAACTACATATTGTCATTAGTATAGAGTTTCAAATCCTTCCAAAAGATTCCCTAAAGCTCAATTCATGGCACGCGTCCACACCGTATACAATCATATTGAATGGGATAAACGGGCATCAATACAAATTACAATACGTATTTACGTTTTCCGGGTATAAAGTGACCACAGGGGAGATTGATTGATCGGTCGAGAAGAATACACCACTAATTTTTATAAAACTATAAATTAACTACAAAATAAAAAATATTTTGAATTTATTGTCTTTTTGCTTCCCGTAAATATAAAAGTCCAAAATTGACAACAAATCCCTTCAAAAACTTGATACATGCGCTATGCGCCATAACCATAACCGTACATCTCTGGTGTACAAATATTTTTCTAATAACAATAAACAAAATACTAGATGTCCTTTGTAACCCTTTCCCACCGCTCTAATTTTACTAATGCGTTGCGCCAACAGAGGGGTCAACTTTGGATTGAACAAATGCATTAAACGATTTTTAAGCGTTTGAATTACAAATTTCTTATTAAATATTTGGGTTAGTAAAACAAATATTGCGAGTGAGTATAGCATCTGCCTTTTTGAAAATACTTCAATGTAGGTAACTAGATAGATACTATCTTAGACCATTTGTCTGATCTGGGGTATTACCTACCATGTAAATTACAGAAGATCGCAGTCAAATACTGCGGGGTTGCAATTCTGCTCAAGAAAATATATTTTTTTACTTTCTATTGTACTACTAAGAAGAAATAATAGGTCTGTAAATATGAAATGCCGATTTTATTCCCATAGCGTTTGTTTTTTCAAATAATTTTAAATGAATGAATGTATACAAGCAAGATTTTACGAATGAAAATGAGGTAAAATGAGGGTCAATTAAAGCTTTTTTTATCTTAATGGAGTAACTCTTTGCCTCAGCTTGTAGAATATGTAGCCGTTTTCTTTGTTTAGAATTATTGTAATTATCTTCTATTATTTGAAAAATGTTTTTTTTACTGCATTTACTTAACAATTAATTTCTTAAATTATCCACCAAATTTCAGTCAAGCCAATTTCAAATAAAATACAAAAAAGATAGTATGATAACTTCAGTTTGCACAAAATACTTCATACAATACAGCAATTTCATACATAAAGACCTAATATCCGGGAGCATAGGTATGACAATTAAAAATCCAATGTGTTGGGAATGTGTGGCTAGACAGGTGAAGGGATAAATATATAATATTATGAGTTAAAAGTCAACTAGTTAAACGTATATTTTTCATAGTATTGTAACGTGTTCAGTAGTTTTTACACAGCACCTTAACTGATTTTTGAAATCGTATGTCGTTACGATACAGAATAAATAACAAGCTTATTTTTATGGTTTTATTTAACTGATACACACCCAAAGCTACAAGTCACACATTTCACTGCGTGATTTACGACAACAGACATAAGTTTTATTATTTTACATATAACATTGAACTCGTTTGATAAATATTTTATAAACGTGATGCAAAGATTAAAATCTGTAATTGTTATTTTAACACAAACTATCTATGTACTAATTTTATGTGTTAAATCTCAAACAAAACAACCAGAAGAGGCACGCGTCTTCTCTAAACTGAAATAAAATCCGTTCACATGCCGTCTGTCACAATCGTAGCTAATTGCGCATAATGAGCGCAGCAACAAACGCAATATGTTTTTTGCGATTTATGTTCAACGCCCTGCCGTTTTGGCCACCCTACGGCAGTCGCGGGTTGAAATAAAATTTAATGGTCGGTCGGATCCATTGGCAGTGGCATTATAAAGCGCGCATGTGAAATATCGGATTTCCGTATATTGTGAAGAAAGACGATTAAATGATCATCCTTTTGAAGCCACTGAGCTGTCAGCTATTACCACAAACGAAAAGTTTCGAGTTATCGAAAGGTGAAGAGTAGATTTTACCATCGTTGTCAATATTTTTTTATACAACAAAGGTAACAAGAGTGCCGCCCGCCTGATGCTAAGCGGTTATCGATGTTTATAGACGCTTTATGTTACCCAGCAAAATGTAGATGGTGACAGCGTAGAAGACGAGGGACCGTTACGAGGGACTCTCCTAGGGAGTTAGCAGCGTATAACCTAAATCAGCAACCGCAGGAAAAATAGTATAATATAAACAGTGTTATTTAGCTGCGATCATCTGTAAGGTGAAGACGAGGAGACGGGCATTCTAAATTTGTAAGGTAAATACCACTTCTTAATAGGATGCCTTGACTTTCTTACTTTGCTGTCGTTATTTAAAAACTTTTTTTATTATCTTCTTAAATTCATCATTCTTCAACATTTTGTTTATTTATTATTTTAAAGACGGCTTTATGACGCAATGTATTTTGAAGTAGCATGATTAATATGAATTCTGTGTAATGGTAATAGCACAGAATAAAGAAATTCTTTTCTCTGTGGTAATAGCTAGAAGACCATGCGATTATCTATACGAATTCATATCCATCATCAATTTTACTCAAGTACATATTGCTTCAGGACCCTTGACATTATAAAGAAGGCCTAAAAGATGCCTTTTCACTATTTCAAAAGAACGTGAAAGACACCTTCTACATCGGCAAAGTGGAGGCGGCTAGAACAGTGTGTTAATTCTCCAGTAGCTGCGTCTTCGCATGTGGACCATTTCTCATTAGGTGGTGTTGCGTCACTTTCCGAGCTTTACTGCTTTGTTTATAAAAAAAAATGTACTACAAAATTCCCACGCGAACAAATTAAGCTCCATCAATTAATTAACACCAGCAATCAAGGTGCGTTCCCACGTAGTGATATCACCAAATCACGCAACATCTTTATGTTCTTCATTGTATTACCCCATTTATACCCTGTTGGGTGTAGCTTTTGTTTTTAGGGTGCGCGTGAAATGAACTGACCACGGAGACCATAATTACGTTTATAATATTATGATTGTTCGTAATGTTACAAAAGTCCTGCCAGTTTCAATACGACGAGAAGACTTTTCAAGAGACTATGCTAACAGACATCCTCCGAAAATTCAGTTTAGCACAAGAGTTTCAGACAATTTCACTCGCATATCAACATTAAGGTGTTCACGTATCTATACTAATATTATAAAGCTGAAGAGTTTGTTTGGTTGAACGCGCTAATCTCAGGAAGTACTGATTCAAATTGATTTTTTTTTTATAGTGGATAGTCCATTTATCGAGATATTATATAGGCTTTATAACATCACGGTACCACCAATAGTACCTGAACATTAATTAAAAGTGTTGCAAAAACGGGTGCAAAAACAGGAAAAAAATAATCCTTTTCAGAGGTTTCGTTGCGTGCGCTGCGTAAACGGTTAAAGTTACGTATAAATCATATATGCAGGAATTGTTTTCCTTTAAAAGTTCTAAAAACAGTCTTTGAAATTGACTCTCTAGAATCATTTTTTTGGTAATCAAATTTGTTCTAAAATAATGTTCTATCTGCGAAGGTGTTTTTGTAAACATGATATTATTCCATAGCGAAATAAATACATTATTCACCACAAATATTTAATTTTGAGCAAAATTGTTCGTGACATCATTTGATTTCAATGAATATCTTAAGAGATATCATAGTTTTAAAATATCATGCACGCATTTATGATTTTCATGGCGGGCGGGCGCGGGCAGGGCGATCAATGCATTAATTGCAAAGGTATTTTATAAACATGATTTAAATCCTAAGCCTACCCCATCGTTGTTATTTTCCGACATCCACGCGAACGAAGTCGCGGGCACAGCTAGTATAGAAAACTCTGAATCTATAGAAACAATTACGTATAATTTTCGAGACTGCATATGGTTTTAAATTATCATTTATTTAATTAATTAATATGTCTTTAATTTATCATTCATTTTTTGTTTTAATTATTTCTTTTTAACACAAAAATTGGTTCAAATGGCGGATTTATTGCATGTCTTATATAACATTAGTCATGCAATAAATTCGCCAATTGATACGCTTATGTTATGTTAAGGACTATAATGTGCTTGTTACTTTTTTGTTATATTTGTTCAAAGTACCTAACTATTTCATACATTTCCGAACTAAGGATTTCCTTATCTGTATCATAAATGTTATGGTTTTCATAGCTCGCGATGTATCATAAATGTTATAGTCGCCATATTTGTTTAGGTACTTACAGCTTGGGCTCAAGCGAAAACAAGGGTATTTTATTTTATTTTATTTTATTGAGAAAACCAACTGCGCAATACACAAATATTCTTATATGGTACTTATAACTATGAGTACAGCTAATTACAGGTTTTCCTTCATTATACCATTTGCATATGACGTGAAACAAAACAATGTACTTAATACATTTATAGATTTGTATAATTACACATATACACACGCATATATACATATTCAATACATATTAAGACAAAAATATATAGATAAATACTTAAACTCATAAGCTTATTCATTACTTAAATAAATATTAATGGTATACCAACTTATTAACAAAAGACTCAAAATACATAAAACACAGTTGTGTACAAAGGTACTGCTTATTTCTAAAGAAATCTCTACCAGCAAACCTGTGACAGGAATACGGGAAAATAAAAGTGGACACAATGTGTATTTATATATAATAATAAGAAATTGTAGACGACTAATACGTAGACACTTAAACTAAAAAAATTGTATGTGTTATATTATCAATTAAACTATAAAAATGTAATGTTATTTAGAACTTAAAATAAATACAGTTTTAAAATTGTTCGCTCTTACATAAGTGAAGACAAATAATGCTCTTTAACTCGGTTCTTAAAAGAAGCGACAGTTTGAGAATCACATAAATTAGCCGGAAGTGTATTCCATAATCAACATATTTCAATCGTCTATGTTTACATAATTAACATAATACCAAAGAAAATCTGCCTGTGGATATTGAAAATTTCGGAGAATTAAAAATTGGAAAGAATATTGAAGTGGTCAGTATTTTACATTAAGGGATTGCAATCCCGCAGCTCCTTCGATCCCGCGAGATTACAATGCGGGACTACTTAATCCTGCGCTGGATCCCGCACCTTCGAAATTATGTTATAAAATCAAATCAAAACTACGAATTTTCGTGTAAAAATCAACTTAAAAAATGTTTAATATAAGTTGATTGCAGAAATCATTTCGTTTCTATTGACTACTCAAGAATTAGATTCCAGACAATTGATTTTTCAATTGTCATAGCCCTCTAGTCGGATAACGCCGCTTCACGGATTAATTAGGTATAAGTAGTAATCCGTTTTCTTAGATTCAACTTTAAATATTTGGCATAGTTTGAATAGTTTTGTTTAATTTTACCCTTACTCCTAACAGCAGTTTTATAACTTTAGCAATTTATATTTAACGCCAGACGGTGAATACGACAACACTCGTCATCTACGGAAAGACGTGCGCAGCGCAGGCCACCAACCGTTCGCTAGTCGCTGGCGGCGCGCTGTGCTGCACTGCAACGTGCTACTGTCCATTTACGCGAAAGTTGTGGCGCCATTTTTTTTTATTTGTGGGATCCGCGGATCCGCGCTTTGAAGGTGCGGGATCCAGAAGAATGATAAATGCAGCGGGATCCCGCGGGATTTCTTGATCCCGCTTTGCGGGTTTGCAATCCGTATTTACATTTCACTAGAAAATTTACTACAAAAGAATATAACTTTTGAATGCCACTAAAACATCGGAAGCTGTGTTCTTGATTGGCGCCATAAGAGCAACATCTATTCTTGGCTGTAATACTCAGTGTGCGTTTGCCGAGATGTTACCAGACGATATCAAAGTGACAGTATGAAATTAGATTAATCTATTAATTTAGTAGAGTAACCAAGGAGCAGAGTTGGGTATAGTGCATTAAGAAATCGTAATTTTAATTATTTTTTCCAGATTCATTTTGATTTTGATTGCCGGTTAGTATACAGTGGCCCCATGGCAAAGTGTTCACCTTATTTTCCAATATACAACGGTGCTTATATGTAGGTGTCAAACCAGCTTTCCTTCTCTTTTGTGTGTAGAGAGTATGTCCTGTAGATTGTATGCAGTAATATTCTATAGTGGATGCTTGATTTGATTCTAAGCATTTCCTATAATCATCGATCGTAAACCGATCTGTGATGTGTCGAGGTACACCTGTAGCTTTCTTTATCGGCTTCCCATTTTGTGCTTCTACGGCGTACATCTTAGGTTTTAACCCAACAAACTCCTTTACTACTGCACCTTCCATTTCATCTTTAAAAAAGCCAAGTTCTTTTTTATTCAACTGAGGAAATTTTAATAGATTGTCCTTTCCATAATTTTCGGTATCGAAATAGTCTTTCAAATAATCCTTGATATCATTATAATAATCATGTGTGTATATTTGATATATTAATGAATCAGTGTCAGTATACAACAATCGCACTTTGTCCCTTTTAAAACACTGTCCTGTCATTATATTGTAATGAAAATTATACATGTAAGTTTTAGCCAATTCTAAAATACAGAATCCTACGTATCGGGGTTCTTTAAATACTAATGGTTTAAGTCGTTCAACTGCGATCATACTTTCAGAGCAAACAGCATGTGTTTTATAGTCTGGTTCTTTCAAAAGGTTAGCAGTACTGGATTTCCACCCCTCAGTAAAACTCTGGCTTATTTTAATTTTAGTATATTTCTGTACATTAATTAACGTTTTACCGAAAATAGAGTTATTCATTAACTTGAAAAGATTCTTATCGCTTTCAGTAACAGCAGTCATTCGATGTGTGGTATTCAAGCGAATGTAGGGTTGAAGCCATGGTTTCTGTTTAAATTTGAGAATACGGTGTACTGCATCGACCCTCAGCCCTTGTTGCACGCATAGAGATAAATGAGAATAGTGAATGACATACTTTCGCTTTGACGTAAGATCTGTGATACTAAGCTCACTGTGGCCAGAACCAGGCACAGCCTTCTTTTCTGGGCAAAAAGGAAAGTCTGCGTGGTCATCGTGCAGGTTGTTTGGGTATGACAGATCTACCTCAAGTATGTAACCCACGGGAGAGTCGCTCGGGACCTCGTAGAAGTCTTTTACTTTCACGTCCTTTGTATCTACCCATTCAAACCCTCCATAGGGCAGATACTGGCACATGGCGTACGCATACAAATTGTTAGCATCGTAGTACATTATATAGCTCTCTTTATTATTTTTTTCGTAGTTGTCTAAGTATTTATTATTAGCAACCGCATGCCGCTTGCTACAGTGGGCGACTCCACCTCTGATGCTATTATTAATGAATAACAACATATCTAAATCTGTGAATGGTTCTAATTCTATTTCTGTACATCTTAGCATTGCATCCCAGCTCAGGCTTGAAATGGAATAATAGTACGCGGGGTCTAAATGGTAACTACTCAAACAGAATCGTCGTAGGTTCTCGAAAACATCAGCCAAAAGAAGAACATCAGTTTTTACATAAAGATTTAAGTAGTCACCGATGTTTTTGCATTGAAAATGTTCCCAGACCTGCAAGGCCCGTTTGTAATCATCGTCACTAATTTCGGAGTCTGTTAGCCTGTTTCTGAACTTCGTGATTTCTGGGAGCGAAGTTTTCAACAAATCATCAAACGATTGAATATAATCGTAGGGAAGTACACCTTTTTTACATAAAAGCGTAAATCCTAGGTCATCATTGTGGCATAATCTGTGGATTTCTCTGAATCTTAGTGAGTCTAAATTACTCGCTAAAGTGTCCAAGGATTCTTTCAAAAATTTAATGGAATCAAGAAAACGTAATGTTGTTTTATTTCCTCCTATTTCTATTTTCTTATAAATGGCAATATAATGGTATAAATCCCCTAATACTTCAACGGAATTGCTTTCCCCAAAATTCCCAATTTTATCTATGATAAAATGTGCATCATAATTTTTGAAGTTGTGAAAAAATATAGGTATGAATTCGAGTTTGAGGTGTTTACTTGATTTATAGTAATTTGTAAGAAGCCTTTCTAGATCCTTTACTAAACTTGTTAAAAAATTATCAACACTAGACCTCCCAATGTAGCTGTTCAATATCGAGGAATTATTATCATATCTGCATTTCACAAAATACGCATAACCGACAGGAATGTGTTGTGAGATATTACAGGTGTAGTTTCCATTTGGATGTTGTTCGTTATTATTGACAGGCGAAAGTAATGCTTCGAAGTCAGCGTAAACAATGATTGGATGTTCCGTTTCATGATCATTATTATTATATTTAATTTTATTGTTTTTGATAATAGTTTCAATTTGCAAGCAATCTTCATCTTTATGTCTTTCTAACTTCTCATTTGTTTCAAAAAAATTTAGACAACCATCGCAAATTGGTTTATCGTTCGTTTCGTCAACTGCTTCTCTAAGATCCTGAATACAATAATAACGAAAATTTCCACTATTATGTTCAAGATAATATAATAAATTAATATGTTTTTGTCGACGGTTTTCTGTGCAGTACACGGGACCAGAAATTCTGTTCTTGCCAATATCATAAGAGTACGTCATTGTGAAAACATTAATACTTATGTCGTTCCTTTTTTCTATCTTTGATATGTCATATAAGTGTACAGGAATGTTTACGTCATCCATATTGATTTCATCCGAATACATTTGTAGATTGTTAACATTAGCTTCGATTGTCGGATGAAGGCCTGATAGCACAGACCATTTGAAACTTTCGTAACTGGGGCATCTTATGTTACAGATACCTTTATGTTTAAAAGGAATTTTCGTATTCTTGACGTTATGTACGTTAAAATTTATCCATAAATCATAAAATTCATTTTTCTCAAAACTGCCATAACATTTATTGAATGTTTCTTGCATTTCCTCTCGTCTTGCTACGAACCAATCTTCGATATTGTCATATGGATTTAACACATTTGTCGTTTTTACGTTTGTAAATGCTTCGAATTCAGTACAGCCTTTTATTTCTAAAGATACTTTAATGGGCTTGTTACTTACACATAAACCGTTTTGTAAAATCCTTTGAAAATCACCCCTCACGAGATCGAAAATTCCTCGTACAGTAATATTTGATTGTTTTGTTGGGCATAATGTAATTATGTGCGTTTGAACTTGTTCATCAAATGCAATTCCTTTTTTTATTTTATAGTGAATATTTTCACCTCCTATTACTGCTTTATATCCATCCTCTACGTTAAAGTCATCGTACACTGTTTGTTGTTCAACCGGATGTTGTCGAGAAACTTTAGGTTTCTTTTCATTGCTAGAATCTTTCTTCCTTTTTACACTTCTTGATTGTGGGACCTTGTCTTCGTCATCCATTTCAAATTATGATTAGATACTGGATGTGGCTCTGTAACAAAGAGGTTTTTTTTTATTGTTGAGTCAAAATATTTTCTTGTTTTATACAAAGCATGGCAAATGGCTCAGCACTACCTGATGAGAAGCGGTAAGAATAAGATACCGAAGACCGTTGTATGCGGTCTACGGTACTGAAGCCTTTACGGAAACCGGCTTATTCGGGAGGCTGGAAGTCATCAAACCTGCGTGCGAGACGAATCGTGAAGACCATCGAATCGTTTGGACTCTAACGGGCCTTGGTCGGACCTAGACATATTTAATACAAATATCCAATTGGGCAAGAAGTCTGTTAGTAGGCTTCTATTCATAGATGATGGATGTTATTAATATCAATTTCATTATATTTGTATAAATATATGGATTTTGCATAGCTGCCAAACTTCAGATATCAGCTCACGGTTCACATTATGTGAGCTGGACCTGCAAACCGGTTCACAGATCAGCTCACTCGCTACTTATATAAATCTCAACATTTTGTAGATCTGCATTATGCGCGAGTAGCAGAGGTTTGACCTTAGTTACTAAGACCTAGTTTTCGCAAGCTACAACAGATAGCGCATTTATTATTTTTACTTGATATTAATAAAATAATATTTGTGTCTAAATATTATTTTATTAATATCAAGTAAAAAAAAATATTGAATTTATTAGTTTTCTTAATTTTTGATTTTAACATCATTATAAATGTTTGAAAAATTACTTAGTAATTAAAATATAATTATATGATTACCAAAGAATACTATCCATTTAGTATAGTAGATGACCCCGAGTTCAAGAAATTTGTCTAAAAATTATAGTAAACTTTTGCAACGCAGTTCTCATGCAAGTTCTCAACTAAAAGCAGCTCAAGAGACGTAGGTATTATCTGTATTGAGAATTCAATTACCTGTACCTATTAAAATTAGAAAATGATGTTCCAAGTCGCTGGAACTCTACATTTATTATGATCCAGCGTATAATACAAATAAAAAATTATGTAGTAACTACCCTGGCCATAACAGGCGATCGATTTTATACATCTGAAACTTCAGATTCAATGCTAACCAATCAGGAATGGCAAGCCGCGGAACAAAGTTTGGAAGTCCTGGAAATTTTCGACGTTGTTATACTAACCTAATAAGTGCTGAAAAACAAGTCACTGCGTCTTCTTTTCTTGTTTTTTATAAACAGATTTATAAGCATTTATCCATGCTGATAGAGCGCAATCACTTCTTGCCAGAAACTAAAAAAATAATAGAAACATTACTCAATTTACATAAAAAGCGGTTTGAAAGTGTTGAAGACAATGATTTATTAGCGCAGTGTACTATTTTAGACCCACGTTTTAAAAGATATGGATTTCTTCATGATACTTAATATCAGAAAAACTTACAGCTATTGTACACAACATCAAACACAATAATAAATTTTCCTGGTGCGGAAAGCAGAGTCGTTCCAACAAATGAATAAAGTACATCGCAAAGAAAAGTGACTAAAAGGAACATACTTCTCTGGAAGTACTTTGGTGAAGAGGTTCAACGAAACCAAAATCCGACTAAGCCACATTTGGATCGAACTCAAGACCCACTTCTGTGGTGACACCAAAGATTAGAATAGAATAGTAGTAGAAAAGAAGAAGAAAGTAATAACGGATTATAGTATTCACATAAAAAAAACGTAAACAAATAGTCTGTTTAACTCACAACGACCGCTTGATTAAAGTTAATAACTAATTTACTGATAACAAAATTAGGCAGCAATAGCAAGTAGGTAGGTACATATAACGAAAACAACTCTTATCTTTTACTTACCAACAATTGTGAAAGAGGAAAAATAAAGCAAAATTAATGCATAATATAATAATGTGTTAATTATGATTGCCTGTAACAGAATCAAATTAATATGACCTTTTGTTGATAGGAATAATGTACCTAAATGTAATACGTAAATATAATATGTAAATTTTTGTTTTAATTTGCTGTAAACCATTGCCAAATTAGGCAGGTCTAAAAGATGTCAGTAAATAATATCGGTAGGTATGCGAATGTAAGTATAGGGCGTAATACTTCTAGAAGTTACGCAACGCTGGAACAAAGTAAAACCGAGTATCTTCGTTCTGTATCCGTGGTCAGATTGCATTGTTAGATCAATCTGATCACGGCCACTCTTTTGTGTCCTTGGTCAGACCCATTAAATTAAAGGATCCTTGGTCAGATTGGTAGCCGTAGTCAGATTACGTTAATTATCTTTTTATAATTAAAAACCCCATTATTATTGTTATATTATATTTTTAAAAATTAATATTTTCATTTTTGTTTATAAAAACACATTTGATCTTTCGTCTTCACTATATTGGTATTCTTTAATTAAGAAACAAGAAAAAAACTTTACACATCATCCGTCATACAAAATAACAAAGCAATAAACTCTCTCGGCAAACAGACTATAGTTAGATCTGGAAGTAGTACTACCAATAAAGGTAAAACTTTCATTATTTACTCGATGCGGCACCAAATTACTATTACTTAGTATACTATATTTTACTCACGTTTTCAATAGACAATAAACCATTATATTTTAACTTCGCGAAATTGCGGCACAACCAAATCGCTGATCCGTTTTTGTATACCTTATTTTTATGGTATTGATGTCCAGAATGAAGTAGCACTTGACCACTTTTTCTTTTAATAAAAACAACTTCATCTTTTACTAACTTTTCAAATTCTGACGAGGAGGACGACATGGTTAATAAGATATTAAATATGTTATGATTTTATGATCCATTTAACAAATTAAATGTCATGTAATATGCAGTTTAGTTACTAACAGCCAGTTAATCCTTATCACAAAAAGGTCAACGCAGTTGTATTGTTTCATTAGACTAGCAATCTGACCACGGATACCTATATCTTAGGTGTCTATAGCTAGATTGCTATATGACCCAAAAGAGTGGCCGTGATCAGATTGATCACATCCACTCTTTTGTGTCCGTATACAAAACGAACGTGGAAGATCGACCTTCACCGATCTGATAACTCGATGAGACATATTTTTTTATCAAATATAATTTATAAAGAAATATGCCTATGATAACTTGCCTATCTAAAAGTGTTCATAGCTATTTTTAATATAATTAATTTTAATCAATTTTTTTTCATCTCCTTCACTCTTGTGATAACCAAATGAGTTTTATCTCAATTGATAGTTTTTAATACACAGAATATGCCCAGGTAGGCTTGCCTACTTATTTCTGTGCATGGCTACCTGGCAAGTAGATGAAACAGGTCAGTCAATATAGGTAACTACACTGATCTGCCGATAACCAATCGAAATTGATATCATAGGTAAGATATTTTAATTACTAAACCAATCATATAGGCTTGCCTGCAAAACATCGTTCATAAAATATTATTGCCAAGCTATAAAGTTTTAGAATTTTAGCTATTAGAAAAGGAGCGAGAGAGAAAGTAGAGCGTCCGAGGTCCGTGTGATAGAACAGGACACAAAATAGCACAAAATAGTACATGTGAGTAACAGCATTTATTTACACTTGACAGTAATTTTCTTTTTTTCATTTAAAAGCTAAATTATAAAATTTTAACATACAACAACCTTTATTGTTTATTTAAAATTAGATAAAAAAATATTTATTTATTATTTAAAATTAAATAAATGCCGTAAAGCAGGAAAGAAAAACATTAAATTCAAATATTCATTAGAACACTTATCTAATGGATATTTGAATTTAATGTTTTTCTGTATTTTCTATGCTTTGTAATAAACGCTTTTAACAACATAAATGTATTAATTTTTATTTTTCTATATTGATGTTTTTTATTTATTTATTATAATAAAATTTTAAAAGTAACACTTATTCTTTTCCGCTTTACGGCATTTATTTAATTTTAAACAATAAACAAATTATTCGTTATTTAATTTTAAATAAAGAATGTAGTTTTTTTATAATTCTTAAATTTTATAATTTAGCTTTAAAATGAAAAAAAAATAGTTGATTTTTTTATTTTTATGCATGTATATGTATGTATATATTAAATTATTTATTTTTTATTATTTCATAGCTGTAAGTATATATTAGTGTGAAATAATACAAAGTGTGGGCTCCGTTGCCTACCCAGTCAAAATTTGTGATCGAAATTAGAGTTATAATAACATAGAGTTCAAAATTACTGTCAAGTGCAATGATATTATAATAAACAAGAAGGTCAAGTGTAAATAAATGCTGTCACTCACATGTACACGAGCTTGCGCACACGGATACATTCAACGGTCAGGTAGCGTGCAGCTGCTATTTTGTGTCCTGTTCTATCACACAGACCTCGGACGCGCTTTCTCTCTCGCTCCTTTTCTAATAGCTAAAATTCTAAAACTTTATAGCTTGGCAATAATATTTTATGAACGATGTTTTGCAGGCAAGCCTATATGATTGGTTTTGTAATTAAAATATCTTACCTATGATATCAATTTCGATTGGTTATCAGATCGGTGTAGTTACCTATTTTAACTGACCTGTTCACATCTACTTGCCAGGTAGCCATGCACTGAAATCAGTAGGCAAGCCTACCTAGGCATATTATGTGTATTAAAAACTATCAATTGAGATAAAACTCATTCGGTTATCACAAGAGTGAAAGTGATGAAAAAAATTGATTAAAATTAATTAAATTAAAAATAGCTATGAACACTTTTAGATAGGCATATTTCATAGGCATATTTCTTTATAAATTATATTTGATAAAAAAAAATGTCTCATCGAGTTATCAGTTCGGTGAAGGTCTTCGAAAGAATTCGACCTTCAGTCGATCTTCCACGTCTCCTCTATAGGTAATCGAAGAAATAACTGGTTATACCAAAATAAGTACACTTACCTCGCTTGGCTCCTGCTTTTGCGCCCAGCAAAGTTCCGTTGGTTGACACCGTTATGAGTGTTATAAATATGCGGTATTTGGTAATATGAAATAAAATACAAGACATACAAGTGCAAGGAAAGTCCCGTTTTTTTTACTTTTAAAAGCAAGTTTTCTAATAAAAACAAACACTCGTCGAAAGATTACTTGTCGACTGAAAATTGCCGATATAAATAACCATGTGTTATCATGTGAGTCACGATCGACAAATGCTATCGATAGTGCGTTAAGTGCAACTTTGCAGCGTAGCAAAAGCTCGGCAGCTCGTACAAACTTCAGTCTCCATGACTCGACACTCAGCTCAATCTTGTCATCGCGCGCGAAGTTTAAACCACTTACGAGCCGTGTCAGTCGTGCGTGGACAGGTCCACAAAGCCAAAACTCCCAACAGGGATAGTAAACATAGGCTTTTAGCATACCCAATTAATACAACGAGTATTTATTTAATTAGGTCAGCCATTAATTATACAGATTGATGACGACAATACGACAATAAATAAAAACATTGGCTATATTGTTTTATAGAAATGTTTTGTAACTTTCAAATTCATTTTACTAGTGGGGATTTCTGGAAAAAGAACTGAAAATCCCCACTCGTGGGGATTTAACGGTGGGGATTAATTGAATAGTTGCTAATTAGCCTCTTTGTAAAATTTTTGTTCTTTGTTATATTTGACAGTTTCTTGTTTTTCTATATCTCTGTTTTTGCGTTTGGTTGTCAATATAGGTGTCTTACGAAGACGTAGTTTTCTTGGTTCCCGCTTCCAGGGCACATGCTCCAGCCTACCGATAACAACTACATATAACTTAAATCAAATCATATCAAAAACATTTATTTGTAAAAATATAGGTGTAAAATATGATGGTAAATAAAATAAATGTATCTCGCCTTACGGCATACAAATGACAATATTTTTACATGAAATAGTTAAAATATTCTACACACTAATCAAAATTACAATGATCATATTACATCTAAAAGTTATAATAATAGAACTTAAAAAAAATGTCAATTGTAATTTTTAAGTCGGATAATAAAATTTTAATAATAATAAAATAAAAAAATGAAATGTTTTAGAAGGCTGCAAACCAATATCACAAAAATATACATTTCTCCGTCAACTACAAGTACTTATCATTCAAATAATCATTAATGGAGTAATAACAAGCAATGAATAACATTTGTTTGAAGGTAGAATTAACCCCAAAATATAATACCATACCTTAGTATAGTCTCAACAAGACCATGATAAGCAACCACAACTGCATCTCTGTTAACAATTCTTGCTAAGTTTTTAATGCATAAGAACATTGCTGTAAACGCTTGCACAGCTGATCAACTTGAGGTTTCCAGTTAGCCGAAAAAATTTTGCTATTTTAACTTCGTGTATTTTCGTCTCTCTATAGTTTATATTCATATAACTTTTTTGGAATTTTGTACAAAAAGACATTACATTTGTTTTTATTAGATTTTTTAAGGATTATTTTTTTCTAACCACTGCACTAAATCATTTATGTTTTCTTCTATATTACTTTTATGTTCTTCAATATTCCAAGAGCTTACAATGATTGTGCTGTCATCGGCAAATAACACAGTGGGAAATTTTATATGAACAGGCAGGTCGTTAATGTAAATAAGGACGAGTAACGGACCCAAAATACTTCCTTGTGGAACACCATATTTAGTAAGTCTTTCTTCAGACATAAATTTCAATTCTCTTTTAGTTACTGGACAAACTTTTGTTATTTCTGTAATTTATTTCCGATCGGAGATGTACCTACGACTTGATTAAATCTAAAATGTTGCCTCTGATGCCAACCGCATATAACTTATCTAGCAGGATAATACGACTTACATAATCGAAAGCTTTGGTCGTGTCTGCATAAATTGCAGATACTAATCAAATGAAGATTATTTATTTTTTACTTACTAGATAGTGTTCGTAAATGTTTCCCTAACAAATACTTACGCAAATAGACAATATTGGCCTCATCGTATACGTTAAAAGGTGTGGTACTTGAAGAGGTAAGACATTTTCGAGACCTTGGAGGGTTATGTATCTCTACTAATGTTCAACTAAAATAAAATAAAATTTTAATTAAATTTAATCCTTTATTGAAATATCTAATTATTTGATGCCGAATTATATTGTTCATTTTCAATTGTAAGTATAAAGTGATAGCGCTCTCTTGCTTTATGTTTGCAGTGCCCCCACGGGGTGTCATGTGTCCAATGTATCAATTAACTCATTGTAACACCTATATGTAACCATGTGACTAGCAAGTTAATAAATGAAATGACATGAAATTACTGGGTAGTGAGTTAAGTTTTAGGCAGCACGTCGATGAGGTAGTGAAAAAGTCGGCCCGGATGTTGGGGTTGTGAGACGTAACAACAATTTGACTTTCTTGACAGCTGATGACATGAACAGTCAAGGAAGTCAACTAATATGATTTTAAACCCAAAGAAAAATCGACTCCATTATAAACGGTTAGTGCCTAAGTAAACCAAAAAAAAATACTGTGAAAAAAATAATGAAAGACTCTAAAAAAACTTTTAAAACTCGCTAAAATAACTATAAATCGAAAGAGTTGATATGCAAATATCGGTACTACGATAAAGAACCCAAAATAACTATACCGACAATAAATATCAATTTCGCGCTAACTAAAGCACAATAGCCTCAAATACTGTGACACAAAACAATTAGTATAATTCAATTGTAAATCACTCCTGCGCATAGAAAAGTTGAAACGCTAAGCGAAAAATCGCAACCAGCCCATGTTTATGCTAAATAGCTCTCGATCGAGAATTGTAATGAATTTGTTAATCGCAAGGGTGAATAAATAAATAAAATATATTGGTCGCATTACTCTTATATCGCGTAGATAAAGTGCTTCAAATGTAAGCCGGGGTGATATTCAGGATGTAAGGGAAACTATCTCGAAAACTAATAATAATAGTACGCCCGTGCATTTTTATACTTACCAGGAAAGATCTAAAATATATAACAACATAATGATTATAAATTAATTTGCAAAAATATGGTTACCGTCGTGGAAAGCAAAGGAAAAGGCGGATGGGGAAGAGAAGGGTTATATTGGTATAACGAAAATACATAAGAGATATAAAAAAGACCAAAAATATAGTACAACAAGGTTAGGAAGAAGAGCAAGTATACAAGAATAGATTAAGGAGCACGACACATAGACATACAAAAGGAGGTCTGTTCTTCACTCCTCGTAAACGAATGTTTACATAAAAAATCAAAATCAAAAATAAAACCGACTTCAAAACACTAAAAAGGAAAAAAAAAATCAGTACCTAGGTACTCCGTGAGAAGATCGGTGGCGTATTGGTTTGAGCGCTCTGGTTTCGAGTACAAAAACAAAGCAACTTTAGCCATGGTCGACCCCGGGATGGGTCAACCAAAATTTATAATCTCGAGCTCCTCCGTGCTTCGGAAGGCACGTTAAGCCGTTGCTCCTAGTTGTTACTGCAACCGCTTTGACCCACCAACCCGCATTGGGCCAGCGTGGTGGTGTTATGGGCCAAACCCCTCATGTGTTTCTCCCATGTAGGAAGGCCTGTGCCCAGCAGTGGGACGTATTTAGGCTGGTGATGATGATGATGATAATGATAATGACCTAGGTACTTTAACTCCTTAAATGTATTTTTTGGAGTTGGTGCTTCACTTTCTATTGTCTCTGAAAATGGAATCAGCTTAGCAACAACTCCAAAAAATACATTTTAGGAGGTAAGTACCTAGGTATATACTGAAATTTAATTATTTTTTCCTCTTTAGTGTTTTGAAGTCGGTTTTATTTTTGATAAAAAAAAATCACAAAATTAAGTGATTTCCTATGGACAAAGCAAGATGGGTGACCGTCAGCACTATCGACTTGTCTGCTCTTGGTCTTTGGTTGAAATACATAGTGAAAGAATTATCTCCTAACTCCTAACCGTTAAGGAGTTGTACCTTCCATCACCAGCTCATCAACATGAGATGATGACTAACAGAAGAAAATACTTGAATAGCTTTGGAAAAAGTAAAACATGTCATAAGAGCCTACAAAATTTGAGGTTTGCCCTCGATTTCCCTGGGATCCCATCATCAGATCCTGACTTGATGACTATGGGACCACCTCAGGAGTATATTTTATCGAATAAAAAAAAACAAACACTAACATAATAATCGCTTCCAAAACATAAAAAAAAATCTAAACAATCCTCAAATTAAAACAGAGGATGTTTTATGTAATTTAAGTCACCAGCATAATCTGTTGATTACATCAATGTGCAAATATTAGGTTGGGGAAAAAGTCTTTTCTCATTATAGTATGTATGAACTTGTAATAAAATCTCTTTGGCTGTACTATTTGTATCTGGCAGGTTTTGGTATCATTTAAAGGTTAGATTTTAAAAAAGATAATTCCAAATTAGGAAAACGTGTGTTTTTTATTTGTTTTTCGTACTGTCAAGATGAGTGAATCTAATAAGAAATTCGATACATTTTAAAAAATTTTACTACAAAAAAGGTAAAAATGCAACGCAAGCCGCGAAAAAAATTTGCGATGTTTATGGACCTGGTGCAGTGTCTGTGAGAGTAGCACAAATTTGGTTTAAGCGTTTTCAATCCGGAAATTTTGAGGTCAAAGATGCACGTCGCTCTGGTCGCCCTATTACGGATAAAATTGATGCCATATCGGTAGTTACAACGTAGCTGAATAACTGGGAATTGATCACAAAACAGTTTTGGCGCATTTTTAAACAAATGGGTACACATAACAGCTCGATATTTGGGTACCCCACGAGCTCACCGAAAGAAACCTAATGAACCGTGTACTCATTTGTGATTCTTTATTACGACGTAATGAAACCAAACAATTTTTGAAGAAGCTGATAACTGGTGATGAAAAGTGGATCACGTACGACAAGAACGTGCGAAAAAGGTCGTGGTGAAAGGCCGGTCAGGCTTCACAGACTGTGGCGAAACCCGGGTTAACTCGCAACAAGGTGATGCTGTGTGTGTGGTGGGATTGGAAGGGCATTATTCATTATGAGCTGTTACCACCAGGCAGGACCATCGATTCTGAACTCTACTGCGAACAACTGATGAGATTAAAGCAAGATGTTAAGAGAAAGCGGCCGGAATTAATCAACAGAAGGGGTGTGGTTTTTCATCATGATAACGCTAGACCTCACACATCTTTAGTCACTCAGCAAAAATTAAGAGAGTTTGGCTGGGAGGTGTTAATGCATCCGCCGTATAGTCCTGACCTTGCACCTTCAGATTTTCACCTGTTTCGCTTTCTTCAGAATTCTCTAGGCAGTGTCAGGTTAACATCACGAGAGGACTGCCAAAACTACTTGTCGCGGTATTTTGATCAGAAGCCCCAAAATTTCTATAGCAATGGGATCATGTCCCTACCTACAAGATGGCAAAAAGTTATCAAACAAAATGGTACCTACATAATTTAGTTAAATGTAAATAAACGAATTTGAATGAATTTTCTTAAAAAATGCGTCAAGAGAATTAATCATATTATGTCTACAAAAATAAATTACAATGTCAGGGGATGTGAATTTTATAATTAAATAACAATGTCAAGATAATTAAATTACCACAAAAATAAATTACAATTTTCTGGCATTGTTAAATAGAAATGTTTTACATTTTGACGACTGGATGGCCGAGTGGTCTGTACCCCAGGCTACTCGGTCAAGAGGTCCCGGGTTCGAATAGGTAGGAACCAATGTTTGTATAATAAGTACGAGCATTTGTTTACGAGTCATGGATGTTTATATGTTTATTTAGTATATTTCTAATATTTATATACATATTATTATCATTATTTCTCCGTTATTTAGTATCCATAACACAAGCTCTTAATGATGCTTACTTTAGGCTAGATAATAGGTGTGAGTGTATAAATATTATTATTATTTTACAATATTTCTGTCAATCTTACATTAATAAGAAGTCGTGTTGAGGGTCAAGCTCTGCGAAGGCAGATGGCAGAGCTGGTGACCATTAACAACACTTGATAAGGCGATACATTGAAAAAAATCGCACTTTTCTAAGGCATAGGTCGCTGAAAGATCTTACGGATCTGAAAATCAGATATACGTTACTTCATACATTTGGACACGTGTATAACAAAAACACGATTAAAGGATTTTGCATCGATACATTTTATTTCCGAAAAGATTTGTATTCAATAGAAAATTAACATAAATAGTAGATATTGTTAATATTCAGAAGCGTTTTTGTAATCCATATAGTTATTTTTTAATAAAATAATCACTATTCTATTTTCGCGCCATCACTATTTTGTGTGTTGTCAAACATATCTCTATCCCTATCAGTCTCGGACAAAACACCGTTTCAATAGATCGCCCTAAAAGAAAATTTTTCTTTTAATTTATCATTTAACAAGTTGTGTTTAGGATTATTAGCTCTGTCGTCTACCTTCGTTTTTGAGAAAACGTTCCAATCAACAGCTTGTTAATAATTTTTTTACACTAGAAGGGAAAATAAGCGAACGATCCGCCTGATCTTAAAACGCGTCGCTCACTGGTAAGTTGAGGCAAGGTCGCGTTGGTGGGCGGCGTGGCATCGTGGCACGGTCGAGGATAGATCTCTACGTAGAGACGAGGCGCTGTCCGAGGCGAGTCTGAGTCCTATTACTATAATCAGATGTGTTTGGCATAAATATCATAAAAGGACATAAATATTATATAAGGATTTAATCGTTCAATTTGGATGGAATTCTCGTTGGTTTCAAAATCTTCACGCATACTTATATTTAAAACGTCCAAACGCAGTTACGCACGATGCGAACTGACAAAATCGCGGTGGACTTGTGGCTCGGGCACACTTGAGTGGCACTCCTGTGCCGGTAGCTCGACTCCACCCCGCCTTCACCTCGCCCGTGCCGCCACTCTAGTATATGAGCGCAGTGCCATTTATTTCTAAAGAAAACAAGGTAATGTGCCTGCACCTCTACTCCGCCTCGAATGTTGATCGTGTGAGCGACGGGCCTAAGCAGTTACCGTAGCCTATAGACGCTTGTAGCATGTCTTACTACTCACATGTTGCCTAAAATCAATAGGTAGGGATATGTTAACCGCATTGGGGACTAGTCGTAGTCCCCCTACTCCCTACATAAGGCCTTCTTATTGAGCTCGGGCGACCGTACTCGCCGTAGGAAGACAACACTGATGAAGTGTCTATACTATAGCTACGACGGACGTTGTCTAAGATGCTACCCTTATTTTTTTACCAAAAAGGCGAAAAGGCGAGCGTGTGCGGGACTTCCCAGCGTCATACTAAATTGACCCTGAGGATACCCGCTAAAACTACTGGATAACTTCCGTACCTTTCGCGGAGGTAGTCTGGGGTAGACTGCTAAGCAAATTCACCAGACTACCATAGTCGGTGGAAACATGCTTTTTGTAACATAATAATAGTGCATTGTCCTTATTTTGGATTCAATGCAGATAATTCTATAATAAGTTGTATATCAAAGGCCAAAATGCCGTCTCTATGCACTCAATATTTTCTAATGATGACGAAAATACGTAACAACTATGAAAAACAGTTGTCGCTTGTCGCGTGGCGCATGTTAAGCACGAGCGAGGCTGGGGGGAGCGTCGCACGCGCACCCGCATCCACAGATAACGGACGACAATAAATTAGTAAACACCTACTACTACCTTTCACGGAGGTAACCGTATATGACGGTTTTCACCTTGCCACCTCGTTACGTATTGATTTTCAAGGAAATCGCTTCGTTTTAACGTTTTCTGCACAGTGCTACGAAATTATTACTATTATTAATTACTACATTTACAAAAAATAATGCTAGAATAAAACAAAACCTAATTTTAGTTTTGTTGAACCTAATATACCCATAATTGTTAATTATAGATAAGTTTAGATAAGAATTCTATGTATATGAATATTTTGTGTAAATGAAGTAATCCTTTCTTTCTATAGTCAGCAGAGCGCACGGCGACGGTCACTATGAATTTATTATTCCTTCTACGTCGAATCTCTCATCACAGACCCACCATACACCTAGCCATACCCCTGGGGGTAGGGTGGGACTGAACCATACCACCGTAGTGCTGTGCACTATATGTTTACAGGTTTGGTTTTTCCAAATATTACGAACCTGGTGTTAATAGCATATTTCTTTTTTTGTCATAATTGTTTCTAATTAAACTAAACCGACAATGCGACAAAGAGAAAAGTAATTCAGTCCGTTGATTATTTGGTCCGTTGACACCCAATAAATGTATATTCCCATTCTGAAGTACCAGGCTACCATCAAGTATATCAGAGGTTATTTATTGTACCCTAAGATTATTATATAAATAAAATAAACAGTATGCTAAACATCTCCTACATAGATATGGTAGCCTGGTACTTCAGGGGATGATCCAGCTACATACATACGATATTTCGATTGAGTTATCCTCACTTTTAAATATAATGACAATATTGACAATTTCTAGTATCTGTTTTTTTTTTCAATCCCAGCACCCAACACTACTAACGGTGCTATGGTTCATTCCCACCCTATCCCCAGGGGTAGGGCTAGAGGTATGGTGGGTCCGCAGCGGCGTCCGCGCCAGAAATAACACTCGTATCAAAAAAGGTAGGTAGGTGGGTAAGAGCTTACCCAGTATTGAGGCCAGAAAATATGCCTTGAAATATTGACACCTTTTGTGAGTTTTACAGGATGGATAATTTACTCGAGTGTTTGCGATATCTTTATGTCCCTGTTCCACATGTCCCTACCCTACTGGTCTATCCCAACTGCTAGGAAAGAACAGACTTTTTCCATTTTTCGCTACTGGTAGAGTTTAATTTTATTTTAATATTTCTTTTGTGCATTACGCTTGTACTTTACAGGCGAAAAAAAGGTTAGTTATAAAATATTTTTATTAAAACGATAAAAATATTTAGGTACCTATATAACTTCTTGTAGGCAATAAAAAAAGATCCTCAGTGTGTGTGAATGTGAATCTTTTGTGAAACTACTTATTTCGGCTTATCTAAAATAAACCAACTGTTATTTCCACCATGATTACATTGATTTTCCTTTTTTTTTTGTTTAAATTTTGTTACATTTTTAGTTGATTCTTGGTGGAAATAATGCACTTTTCTTGAACGACGGACTGGTGTGCCAGTAGCGAAAAATGAAATTATTCCGTTTTTGCTTACCAAGGGGCAGGCCAGTAGAGACATGTTGAACAGGGGTCTTTTAATAGCACATTATCTCCGTACATTTCGGGCATTCGTACCTTACAAAATATGAATATAAATTGTACAAAAGTCAGTCACATGTATTTGCAGTAAAAGTAAGTAACATGAATTGTTTACACAGTAGTACAGTAATAAAATTCTAATTTCTAACAAAAGCCGCATTCCAATACCCTAAACGCAGCCGGCAAAGCTGTGCAAAACGATTGCGCATTTCACAATCGAATTATAACCTTTTGTCGAGTGAGGTCAATCATAAACGCATTTGATTGTAGCGACACTCGCCCCCGCGTCGTGTTAGTTTGATTAGCTTTCTTTCATGTCGGCGCGGGATTTGTATAATTTGATCCTTTGTTTGAGCGCCGCTTGCGTTTAGAGCAGGGCAGATATAGAGATGGGATATCTCCGCTGTCATTTGCAGATTCCTGCTCGTGATGTCGTGTGCAATAGATATGTGAAGACGTTACTTGCGATAAGAGTTGTTGATTAACCTACTAAAGGCATAGTGCTGAAAAGCAGCGGATCAGAAAACCGTCCGTATATAACTACATAATAATTAGGACGATTTTTTAATTCTTAAGATTAACTAATTTTTGATACAAAATGGTTCCACTGCCAATTTTTACAGCCCTTTCTCGAGGATTTCGTATCTCAAGCCTTAACTACTTTAAAAAATGTGGCAAAGAGTCGGTAACCTTTAGTATTTCGCATAAGTAAATAAATACAGAACATAATATACCAACCGAATTGAAAACCTCCTCGTTTTTGAAATCGATTAAATTACATCCTGGCCTTACAACTTTTTAGTTATAAAGAGCCGATTTTCCTATCGTCAAATAACATTTGTTCAGCTAATAATTTGATGTTTTGACAGATGTTCGATTAAATAATTGTGAATTAAAATTATTCTCTGTAGAGCATTGAAAAATCGGCCCTTATGTCCAATAATTACGTCACATGATGTCTCATTAGATGGTAGGATTCATGACCATTTAGGTATATTTATTTTATTAAACCTATTCTACCCTGAAGATCTCAGATCCTCAAAATGTTACATTTTCTAAAATCTGTGTGAGAAATCATCTTCCCCAACACATGTTCGCTTTGATCGTCTCTAATTCGTTATTTGTCCACCCCAAGCCCGGCGCGCGGCGCGGCGATACTGCGAACAAATAAAACCGATACAAATAGAGACAGTAACTAACGAACCCTTTTTAAACAAAAAAACATTTGTACCTACAATGACGCTGTTTGCAATTTGTAAGAAATGTACACATTCGACATTTTTATTGACAAATCTTGAATCTAAATCAACTTTGCAAATGAGAATTAAACGTCACTAAAGGAGAGGTTTCACATTTCTAATTATGCAACACAGTAAACTCTTTACCAGAGTCATAGAGTTCGTGCTGGATCAAAAAAAGGCATTAAACTAAATGAAAATAAGAACACACACAGACACACATTTACAGAGTAATTACTGGGCATGCATGGACGGCATTTCATCTTAGGCCTTAGGATGACAACGCACCTGCAATATCAGGTGATTTTAAAATTATTTTAAGCCCAGGCTTCATACATTTTGTGCTTCTTTCCTTTAATAGATGTATGTGTAACTAACTCATTTCCTTCTCGTACTTCCAAAAACTAGAATATTTCGGTACCTGCTGTGTTCCCTTCTTCCTATAACAAGGTTTTATTCTAATAAATCGTGAAAAGACACTCTAAGGGCCGGCAAGCTTGAGGCAACTAGAACACTTTGTTCATACTGTTAGCTGTAAGGAAGGGCTCAGAAAACACTCCTCTTGAGGTCCTGAGCCCTTTCTAGCACTTTTACAAAGTTTCAGAAACACAGACATTAAAGATTTTGTCAAAATCAGACATAAATCTAAATGGAATAAAATACCGGGATTAAAATTTACTCACGAAATGCTACATAAAGTGCAACTCTCCCCAACACAACTTCGTCAAGCATGTGGTGAATGCTAGGAGTCTCTTGTGTCATTGTGAAACCCTGGCTAGAACCATAATGAGCCTTCTGGAAGTGGCATATCCAAAGCCAAAAGACTACAGGCTCTTTCTGTCTAAAGATATAGTAAGGCTAATATTCTGGACACAGGAAGAGTAAACGCAGGGAAGGCACAAAAGATGCCAACGGGTCGAAGTGCACTCTGGCCCCACAGTAAGATAAGATAAGATAAGCTGTATAGACTCTTATCTAAACGCTTCTCTTCAGGTGGTCAATCATTTGCCTTGGTTTGTATTAATAAGTCAAGTAGCTCAATATTTATTGATAATTCAATTGAAAGTAAACCATGTAACCCCCTGACCATGGTGAAATACAGCATTATTAAAATCAAGTTACTTCAGCATTTAATCCAGCATTTAAATATCGTCCTTATTAAATAATAATAAGGCTGGTTTTTCAACAAACAGAATTTGGTGAGGTCCCTGATCTGAAATGAAATTATGACGAATTATGTATCTTAGTATACCTGCATAGGCACGAAGACCACAAAAGCTTTAATTTAAAACAAGTTCAAGTACCAATCCTCCTCGGCATCGATTTCCGATAATCAAACACACCAAAAGTCTCGTAACAGGCGCCCTGCAACTTTGACCACTAAGTCGAGAAACTAATGACCGTTTTCACTAACATTTCCCTAGACTTGCGACTCTTAACGACATTTGTCTCTTTTTATCTCCTATAGCTTGACTGAGATAAAAATTGTTAAGAGACTTAACGCTAAGCAAAATAATATTAGTGAAAACGAGCATAAGTCTCAGTTGGATGCAACTAACAAAATTACTTACTAAATAATAACCTATCTTCCAAGAGAGCCTATTACCTAAACGAATCTGCAGCGATTCGGTGTCGTACTATCTCGATTTTGATATAAAAAAGGTATTCTACTGACATTTCCTATAAAGCCGGAACGCTAAAGAAATGCTCTCGGTTGGTTCAACTACTTATTTAACAACTTGTTTGTGATTGGAAACTTTTAAAAATTGCAAAAATTTGGAATACAAAAAAGGTTGTGACTGAAGCGTTTTTTATTCATTTCGGATCAAAATACATGATCAGAATAATTATATAGAACATCTAATTAAAACTGACTAAAATCTGGTGGTTTTATTTGAAATGAAGTGGTTTTATTATTATTTTGTTTTGTATACAAAACTCAAGCAAATGACTCAACACCACCTGATGTGAAGCAGTAAAAAGAGACTATAATTGCGGAGACAGCTAGTGCAGCTTGAATAACACTGTTCTAGCCGCCCCCACCTTGCCGGCCCATAAGGTGCCTTTTTACGCCTCTTTTGAAGGAACCTATGTTACAAGAAGGAGGGAACACAATGTGCTGGCAAAGAATTCCAAGTTTTGGAAGTCCGACAAAGAAACGAGTTACTAAAGTTCTTTGGGCGTGATATTTGAGGTGGAGACAGTAAATTGATGACTCCGAAGACCGGCCAGAGTGCTCCTGGGTAGGAAGGGGAAGGTGGGATAGTGTAGTGGTGGGGGATGGGGGATATTTTTTTTTCTAAACGGGGTTGCTCTTGGAGGCCAAGAGTCTCACCTGATTAATGCGGAAGAAGGAAGGATTTCTCTACCACAAAGGAACTGCATATCTATAACCGCCAACACAACAATGCTGTTGAGATTGTGGTAGCTAGTCCGGTGGTCTAAGAAAAGCCCCACTACCAACCAGACCGAGCAGAAAATTTATTCCCCCATGGGAATTGAACCCCGGTCCGCTAGACCTAAGGTAGGTGGTCTCCACCACTAGGCTAAAGAGGCGGTTGAAATTTAAATACTATTGTAACAACTATAATATGAATTTTACTTTTTATTCTAAATTTTTGATTTTAACATTATTATAAATGTTTGAAAAATTACTTAGTAATTAAAATATCAAACTAGAAAAATTTCACGTCCTGAGGCGGGAATCGAAACCGCGACCTTTCGCTATCCGGGCGACTGCTCTAACCAACTGAGCCACCCAGGACTTGGGATATGCCTGTTAAATTCTTCTAGTCTATCTGTATTTGCGTTTATGAGCTAACGGCCACCCTACAATGTCGAAATGTTCTATTTCGATTCCCGCCTCAGGACGCGAAATTTTTCTAGTTTAATATTTTACTTTTTAATTTTACTAGGTGGAAGGCCCGTATGTAGGGTCGTCTGTGTAGGTTACACCGCCTTTCTTATTTCAGCCGTGAAACAGTTCGCTGTGTTTCGGATTGAGGGGAAAGATAGCCAGTGTAATTTCTGTGCATGGACGGCATTTCATCTTAGCCCTCAAGATGACAACGCACCTGTAATATCAAGTGATTTTCCCTTGTTATTGCAGGTGTCTATAGGCGGCGGTAACCGCTTACCATCAATGGGCCGTCAGCTAGTTTGTCATCTAGTAGTATAAAAAAATATATATTATAAATGCTTGAAAAATTTCCTTTGAAAAAATATCTAAGCTAGATTTATTTCACGTCCTAGAGCGGAGACCGAAGCCGCAACCTGTGTCAATTTTTAACCGACTTCAAAAAAGGAGGAGGTTATCATATCAATGTCTGTATGTTTTTTTTATTTTATTTTTTTTATGTTTGTAACCTCAGAACTTTTGACTGGGTGAACCGACATTGATGATTCTTTTTTTGTTCGATGCGGAATAGTTCCCATTTGGTCCCATAAAAAGTTTTTGGAAATCCATTGGGTAGTTTGGTTTTTAAATAAAAAAAACTGGAAAAATTAAATCGTCTTCATATGCGAAGTTGCGGATATTTGCTTTCCTGTGAATTTTTAGTGAAATGATACGATAGTAGAAAACAATATAAGCTCACGTTCACCCATCTAGCTTTGACCTTCAAACGTTATCACTAAAAATTGTGAAAAAAAAAATTAAACAAAAATAAAACCGATTCCAAAAAACGTTGAGTATATTCACAAATACCTACCACATTGAAAAAAATTTAAAAAACAAATAATCCAAAAAACTGAAAAGGATAAAATAATTAAATTTTAGTAAGTACCGTAAAGTAGTAAAGCACCGACTCCAAAAATATGTTCCTAGGGGATGAGTGCCTACTTACTAAAATTTAATTATTTTATCCTTTTCAGTTTTTTGGATTATTTGTTTTTTTAAATTTTTTTCAATGTGGTAGGTATTTGTGAATATACTCATACGGATGTTGAAATAGAATATTTCGAAATTGTAGGGTATTCGTTAGTTTGTAACGCAATTACAGATAGAGTAGTCCTGGGTAACTCAGATGGTTAAAGCAGTCACCCGGATTGTTTGTCGCAGGTTCGGCACCCGCCGGAGGACGTAAAATTTTTCTACTTTAGATATTTTTTCTAAGTAAATATATTATTTTTTAATGCTTTGCGATACAGGCGCTTCTGCTCAAACTTTCATTCTGTAGGTACTTACCTATTTATTTTAAAGTAGGTAAGTAGCAAGCCATGGTAATTGGTTAATTTGTAACAATTCAAGAGGTTTAAACCTACTTGCCTTTGATGACCGGCCGGCTGGCTGAGTGGTCTGCACCCCTTGATTTAGAGGCTACTCGGTCAGAGGTCCCGGGTTCGAATTCCGGTAGGAACATGGAACAATGTTTGTATGACGTGTACGAGCATTTGTTCACGAGTCATGGATGTTTGTATATTTATTTAGTATGTTTCTAATATTTATATACATATTATTATCATTATTTCTCCGTTATCTACTATCCATAACATACGCTCTTACTTAACGATGCTTACTTTGGGCTAGATAATAGGTGTCAGTGTATTTATGATTATTACTTTAATACGTATTGTTGCTTTTATGTTGAATAATAACATCGAAATACGAAAACTGTATAATTATGTGTAGGTAACTTATAAGTTTGTTGTACTGTGAAGTACCCAACAATCAGACACTGATAGGTTTATGTAAGGTTTTAAATTGTAGTGTGCGAGTGAACCCTCCGGCCGGGTGGACCAAGGGTTGAGTATCAAGTACTCTGTGGGTCGAGTTCGAGTGTCTAAATTAACTCCATTTTGCAAGTCACGTCATTGCTTTGACGAATTATTTGTGACATGTGTGGGGTAACTCCTTATTAACTTCGCTACAATACAAACTTCTAATCTGTGGTTTTAGTCTCTGGGATAAAGCATAACGTAGCGCTACAACTTATTAAAAAGAGTATTAGACGTGATTTTTTTTTTGTAAAAATAACAAATATAGGTAATGGTTCTTTATGATATTGATTGGACAGGTCTAAAATGTCTACAAAAACTAGATCTCTATTCTCAATTATTTCCCTTTTCTTCTTTTTGGTATGGATGTCCTTTTTTCTAGTCTAGATATTTTCAAAATATTGTAAATAAATTAGTACAACTACTTGCCTCGCTCAAGTACATACGGACCGAAATGAAAATGCTAATGAGATTCTATTCTTGTAAGTAAAATGTTTATATGTACCTAAGTATTTTTATTTTCTCACATAACAAACCTCTTGTTCCGTAGGGCTATTGGCAATTCTGCGAATTGGCAACTTCCGGTGCTGTCGTGGGGACGCAAATGGTTCGTTCTTGGCGTCAATTGGCGAGGCGACAACGGAAGGGGGCCAATCGGACCAAGCCAATTATGAAGCCCAATCAACTGCTTAAATGTAAGTGAATTACCTTCGAGTTTCGTATGAGCAGATACCTATATCTACATATATGACTATCGCAAGAACATTGCTGCTGTATTAAAGTTTTGAAAGGCTGGCAAAGACGCTTCCGACCAGCCTGACAAAAGCCGAGACTACCGAGCGTAGCGGACAAGAAAAAATCGGCTCGCCTGATTAACTGCTGAACACTAATTTATCGGTAGGTAAAATAATATTGTTATAAATCAAAACAACCATAAACCATTGCAAAAAGTTAAAATACAAACTAAGATTAAGAACAAAATAGTTGCTCTAATATAAATCTCTTGTCGGAGCGTTTGAACATAATGAAATACCCGAAAGCGACAAAAATAATCTCATCAAAGAAAGCTTTGCACTTCTTCCCGCGCCCAGAATAACTTTTTGTCGTGAAACAATAAAAGGATTAAAATATGGATTTTAATCAGTCAACGGTGAACAATTGACGGATTAAAAAATAATGGCAATATTTAACTTACTTTGCTTTAGTCTTGTTAATGTTAGTTTTCGGTGTCCATTTTTTTGTGGCTACAAATAAAAGTATCAAATTGGGGTCTTAGACCGAGAACAGACCACAGAGATGCCGACAAAAACAAGTTAGGACTAGTCCCTATAAAGAAATTTAAAAACCTTGAAAGCTGTTTTTTTTAAGATTTAACTACCTATGTAACTGAAGTTTATTATCATAACTATTATTAAGTAGGTAGGTATGCTATTAAAATTTACCTACACAATTTCATTTATGAAAAATTATTTATTTAGGAAAGTTTACATGTTACTTCAGCAGAAGGAACTCGGTGGCTTAGTGGTATCAGCGCTCTGGTTTCGATTACGAAAACAAAGCAACTTTCGCCATGGTTGGTCCTGGGATAGGTCAATCAAATTTATAATCTCGAGCTCCTCCGTGCTTCGGAAGGCACGTTAAGCCCGCATTGGGTGATTACGATTCGGTTAAGTTGGGGCAGTCATCATCATCATCTCCAGCCTATATACGTCCCACTGCTGGGCACAGGCCTTCCTACATGGGAGAAACACATGAGGAGTTTGGGCCATAACACCACCACGCTGAACCAATGCGGGTTGGTGGGTTAAAGCGGTTGCAGTAACAATCGGGACCAACGGCTTAACGTGCCTTCCGAAGCACGGAGGAGCTCAAGATTATAAATTTGATTGACCCATCCAGGGACCAACTAAGGCGAAAGTTGCTTTGTTTTCGTGATCGAAACCAGAGCGCTCAAACCACTAACTACCACCGAGCTTCTCAGTTCAGTTGGGGCAGTGCTTTCAAATATTCTTGATTTCGTAGGTATTTGTAAAGATACTCGTTTCGGATGTTCCGGGTGACTGCTCTAACCAACTGAGCCTGGGTGGCTCAGTTGGTTAGAGCAGTCACCCGGATTGCGAAAGATCGCGATTTCGATTCCCGCCTCAGGACGTGAAATTTTTCTAGTTTTACATTTCAATTACCTACTTAGTAATTTTTCAAACATTCATAATAATGCTAAAATCAAAAATTAAGAAAAGTACAAATGTTAAAAATCAATAGTTTCACAGATACAGTGGTATTTTGGATGAGTTGCAGCGCATCGTCTAAAAACGCTCCTTAGAAAATCAGCGAAACAGATGACGTCATAAATGTTGCTGTATTACTAGAAACAATAGTTGTAATCTGTGTGACAACCTAATATCTACATTATAACTTTTGTCAATTTTTAGAAAAAGTTTTTTTTTAATTTTCTAAACCGTACAATTTTATGAAATCTCCTATTCCTCGAAGCGTACAAACGTAACCGATCTTTTTTTCAAGTTTCATTATAATTTTCTCACAGTATTAGCGACGCGACGGTTGCGCCGGCGCACGCAGTGCAACGTGCGCCCGCATCTTTCACCCTCCGCTCCGAAGCCAAACCTATATAACCTTACAAGCACCTTTGTTTTTAAACTGGAATATATCGACTGCGAAGTTTGCTCACCAGCTGTATTTCCGTTTAGTGCAATGACGTTATTGGGTTTTTTTCTATTGCTGAAGAGTCATTGGGCGAGATCGAGAAAATGTTTGCACATTCATAACTTATACCTAAGTAATATCTATCTTATTTAACGCTATACAATAATTTTCCTAAAAGTTTCTTACTGAGGTACAATAAATAATATTTTTTTTGGAAAGTCAAGGTTTAAAAGGTAGGTAGTTTACATAAGAAATACAAAAAGTATTTTGGTAAAAATGAGCTCTTTACTTGAATTTGCCGTATGTTACCTTTTACATCCCAGAATTTGTTCCTTGTTTGAAACACTATCAAATAGTGTACTAAATACAGGTATATAATGTGTAAATTTCTTCAAAATCACCGGGTTCGATGCCTGGCTAGGAAGATTGATTTTTCTAAATTCTAATGATACAGTTTAATTTTCATCAAAATCGGGTCCGAGACTCTTTTAAGTAGTTTTGCTTTTCCTCATAATTTCGGATTTGGCCATCCATGCCCACTTGCAAAAATTCATTCTGTATAAGTAGGTGTACCTATTTAAACCACAAAGAATCGAATGTAGGTATCTAATTAACAGTTTAATTATTTATCTTTGTGTATTAAGGCACCACTGAAACGATCATCGTTATGTGAGGTAAGAGAGGAATTAATCAATTTCTCCCTGATGACTTTTTTTGTTACTTCTTCTCAGAACTTTCCTCTAATACCTACAACGACTGACAACATTAAGATTCATTAATTTGACTTGTATAATAATAAAAAAGTTGATGCAAGGCATCCTAACCCTTAAAAGGAAGGGGTGTGGGTTGGGAATTTGGGATCCTTCTCGAATGCTGGAAATTTGTGGAACTTGAGGGACAGCTTTTAGTTAAACAATGGTCTAGCTAGATTAGACGGTGTACTCGGCACGAGAAATTTTGTACACACCTATGGACAGTTCATGACCTTTTTTGCAAAGTTATTAAGGGTGCGAAATAGGTGGGTAGGTGTATACCTACCTTATTTCTCCTGACTGTGCCTACACTGCGCGTTTTCATATTTATCCTTCAACCATAAAAAGGGTAGGTAGGTTAAGCGTATATTTATGGTCTCTCGACCGACTCTTATTAGGGACAACATTAGGCCGGTGGTCCTAGGTAAGTAGGTACTGGATGGGGAGCGGCGTGCCTTCAAAGTGGCAAGGCCTTCAAAGGTATGTCACTTTCCCTAGTCCGTTGCTGTTTTCTATATAACCGCTCAGCCAAAGTACCAATTACGGTCTAAGTCCCAGCTAAATTTATTTTGTAGATACCTTTCTATCTATCTATGGGTAAATAAAATTATTTCTAAAGAACTACCAACTTTGTCTATTTCACTATAAATAGTTGAAAATATTTGCCGCCTCGAAAGCTCACATACCAACACAAAATATCGATTTTCACATACGTTTCAAACATTGCATTGCTGAAATTTCTCAACATGGTTATTCGCTAAAAACAAAAAAAACAGCTGTAACAAACACCCATTGGCGAACGGGTCCCGCTCACCGATTGGCTGGGAGGCGGTGCCAGTAAAACGCTGCGTTCTGATTGGTATATTCGTAACCCCACCTTGAGTGGTGGTGGGACAATTCATCCCTATGTTTATTTTTGTTGTCCAAGTTAGTGAGCCGTGAGCTTTTGCAGTGTATGGATGTGTTGCGCTCTACGCGCTTATGTCGTGGATATATTTTGTAGAATTTTTAGACTGGAACTACGGTGCTGTGAATTTGTGGACTGTGAATAATTAAGAAAAATTGATTTAATTGTGCTTCCTGCATCTTATCGGAGATGGTGATCCTGTAAGTTGATTTAGTTTAGACACACTTATTTCAAGAAAAAAGTATAAATATTAAAAAATATTTTTAATAAGTATCTAAATGTTTTTACTAAAAATAATTAAAGTAAGATAATCTGCTGGCTTTTCATAAGTTTATTTTGAAAGCTTAAATAACTACAGAGCTATTAGCAAATCTATTGCTGCTCTACATATATCATTTTGACGATTTATCTGTACCACTGGCGCTGAAATGTATAGAGAATAAACTGTTTATAACTATAGCTGGCTAATGAATTAAGAATAAGACCGAAAATTGCCGAAAGCCGGAGGAAATTATTTTATCTAGATTCACAATCATAGAACTCTGAACAATAACAAGACTAAAGTTAGGTAGGTACTTATACCTAGGTAATAAAGACTTTCACGTCTCACCAAATAATTAGACAAGCAAGCATAAATGCTTTCCGGTTGATACGAATGATATTTATAGTATCTACCCGCACCCAGTTAGATACCTACTTACCATAACTAGGAATATTTAGTAAACGCCCTTCAGATCAATTCTTATTACATTGTGTATCAAAATCCCGAATTTTCCCAAAAAAATTCGAAATTCCGAAATTCCCCAAGAGTTAACTCGGTAAGTTTATTTACTAAAAAAATTATCACACGTGCTCTACTACCTACGTGACTGCGATATCGACTCTCCGCAAACCATTTGAAATTTTATTTCGGAATGCTATACTTATAACACCCGGTATACACTTAGGTTTAAAAAACAACCCCAGTAATATTATATTTTAAATGCGAAAGTAACTCTGTCTGTTACGTATTCTTTCACTAGTTTCACTCGCTAAGCCGATTTAAATGAAATTTGGCATGGAGATAGATTACATCCTGAGAAAGGACATAGGGTACCGTTTGGCGTGATAACCGACATCCACGTAGATAGAGCCGCAGGCCAACACGATTATATTTCTGAAACGAATCTGCACCTTTTTGCGTGCTCTTTAGGGTGCCATTCACGGGTAGAATAGACGACATAACCGCACGGTAGAGTACGAACTACTTAACACTGCTAGAATAATCAAAACTAGAGCAGGATAAAAGAAAGAAAGAAAAAATATTTTATTTAAATAGGCCACAAAGAAGCACTTTTAAAATCTTCAAAAAATACATTTTTATAACTATCACAAAAAAAATATCAACCAACAACGTCACAGTCTCTGTCTGTCGTGTCTGAATTTACACCGGTTCCAAAAGTTGAACTACCAAGAAGATTCCGGAAACAAACTCGTGTAGTCACTCTTTTCAAATATTAAATTACAATGTTTGTAGTTAGAAATTATAACTTTTAGCAGTGAAGTGCCGCCCAGCGAAAAAAAAATAATTAAAATTAGAAGAGAAGATATATATTAACGTACCAACAAAGTAGGTAGGTAGATGAGCTAGTTTACTCTACATTTTACTCTACCCGTGAACAGAATTCCCTTTGGTTTAATTTTTATAATGGTCGTTTCGTTGTCTTCGCTTCACTATCGCATTAGGTTATCCAGTTAATGATAATGATAGCTGTAAGGTTTGACATAAATAAATGAAAAAAAATTAAGTAGGTACCCTTGTGGACTTATATGCGTTGACAGTTTGGTGCTCTATAATTTAGCACTGTGCTATTTAGATACTTTAAGCAGATAAAAGTTACACAAAGTAGGTAGTTCTTATACTTAGTAGCGCACTTAACATTCAGCAAAACGCAAAATAAGTACCGAATGATCGTAGAAGAGGTAAGTATAATGTAATACCAATTTCATTACTACAACGATTTTTGCTAAATTGTCTCATGTGAAAAAATCTCTTGTTTGTGAATTTGGATGATTTATGTATACAATATGGATGATTAATACTGTTCCAGTATGCAAAATTGCTAAAAGCTGCCCGAATCAATGAGTTTTTCAATTTTCCCTGATATTTTAATTATTTAACTGACGATTTATACTTTTATGGTTAGCTCTTAAATTTAATACCATTTAATAAAATGTCATAATAGCGCTAAAGAGCTTCCAAGGAAGGACGAGCATTAGGAACTGTGTAGGCTATTGTTTAAATAATTTACCACCCAGTTATAAAACTGTACGAAACCGGCTACCTTCGTACTTACGACTGAGGATTAGTCATCTATTTATCCGTAAAATGAAGAGCACTTCTTTTTAATTTAAACCTTTCATCCCTTACCGACCAGCCCGCCCGCGATCGCAGGCAACAGAAAATCTACGTCTATTCTGATAAGTGAGTACTTCACATATTACCTACCTAGGTACTAAACTTGTACCTACCTATCACTAATTTGTGATATTGGGCTTAAACAAACACTTGTAGGTACTTGTTTCATGCCCTAGGCTTACAAGGTAGGTAGGTAGGTTACAAAAATATTCGTAGGTTCATTTCGCTATTGAATAGAGGAAGTGTAGGACATTTAGAATGTGAGTTTGTTTTTTGCGAATAAGTGGAAAACAAAGTCACTTGATCCATCAAAAAATGCATGAAAATATTGGAAAATTATTAAATTTTAATAATATAAACATTTACAAGAATAGTAACTTTCTCCAAATTTTTATCATACAAAAATTTGCAAAAATCATGATTTGTGTTAGCCTGCAAGTAATTCGGAATATCATGCATAAGCCTCATTGCTACATATCTGTATTATACCCAGTAGTAGAGCCGCATCTTGATTCGAATCGGATGAATCAGCTGCTGTCATATTTTCCTGGTTTTCTTCTTGATGCAATATTCCAAATATGCTGCCCTTTCTCTACACATTGTGCGTTTTTAACCAAAAATTTAGGAAACAGTATTTAATTTTAACCTGTCACAGCAAAAAAAAACATTAACTTAATTTTAATATACCTATTGTGCTTTTTCAATATTCTTTCTATAAAAGAGAGTTAATAAAATTCATGTCATCATTTTTTTTATTTATTGCCAAAATTAATAAATTTCGTGTTTCGAAATTTTCCGCATAGGTAAATATAATTATGTTGCTTGAAAAGCTCTCCGAAATAACAGTCAGTCTATAGCGTGGTTGTGACGTGTCGATAAGCTCATTCAATAACTAGTCAAAGTGGGGTGACTTGTGGAAGGTGCTGGGGCGACCAATTGGTCTTAATTGGTCCTTATTGACGGCGTGGGGCTATTGCAACTGTGACTTACGTTACTCTACGGCGCGGCGGCAACGAAACGTGGATAATGTAGAGATGGTCGTAAAAAATCATTAGGGTTTGTTTATATTTCATTGTTGCTAGTAAATTATTTTCACTTAAATATTAAATGTAAGTTTTGCAAAGCCGCTGATCATGATTTGATGCGATCCTCCAAAGACCATCACAGTCGCTAATGCTGTTCTCAAGCAATATATTACTATATACGGTCTCTAACGGTCTCTATACTTAGAGACCGTTAGAACCAATGATACAATACGGTACTATACTTATATTAAGAGAGGTAATAAAAATGTGGTTCAATAAATAGATATACCTATTCTTTAAACCACAGTTTGTTGGAAAAATCCTTTCTTTAAGTTTAAAGCCTGTATTGATATGTTTGATGATATAAATCAAAGATATTGAGATCTGATTTCAAAAAAAACACTCCTAACACAATATAGGGTAATAGATCAATGTCGTCCAGACACATTCGGCTCCAGTGGCTGACGAACATGATGATTACATCTCTACATAGAGTTCCGATTGCGAAAAAATCTAAACAATTCTTTCCGTGAGAGTTGCGAAAAAGTAACTAACTATGTTTTAATGACTATCAAATAAGATTCCCGTTAATATCCTAGTTTTTCAATTCATACTCATAAATTCATGCCCGGGATCCTAAAAAAGTTTTAAAAACACACATTTTAGATTACAACTTCATACAGCAATAGATACAAAAGCCTGTAGGTATCCTCATTCTATTTCGTTCCTCATTCTTCTCTATATACCTACAAGGGTTTCGTAATAAGCGGGGCCTACCCATGTTAACATAGTTATATAAATACAAAAGTGTTATCAAAAGTTCGAAGCTCTAAAACTAATTTCTCATACATTTTGTTAACTGCCTGAACTATTTGTATAAAGAAATTTGAAATTTATTTTATATTTGTGAATTTTTGTTGACACTATAGTATTCATAGATTACAAATATGTTAACATGCTTTTTATAGCGAGTAGGGACCAAACACCTATATAGGTGGTAAGTAACAATGTATCAACGTAACTTATAATCGAGATTTTTTTCACAATCCTACGAGCTATCATAGGTAAAAAAACTTCACTAACCATTATAAATTGATGTAATTTTTGTATCTTGTTTAGAAAACTCGCGACTCTACTTCGAAATCATGGATTTATGGCATTCATCTTTTTAATATTTTCGACATGAAGTTGAAGAGAGCGTTGCTTGGCCAGGTTCATTTTAGAAGAGTTTCTGATCTAGGAGAGAATTTCAGTCCGGAAATTATTTTCACTAATACGATACTAAACATATGAAACACGCGCAAACTAACCTAGGCGATGCCTATTGGAAGAATTCTTATTGTCACTCCTAAGTTCTAGTTTCATCTTTAATATACCTATAGGTAGTTACACAGGTATTAATCTGTACGTACCAGTCGTGCAGCGGTATAGGTTTAGACAATTTTATGAAAAAGAGCTTTATAATCGACAGAAGAATATTCGTTACGAAACAAGCAGACCTTGTATGCTGAAATCTCCTTTTATTAACCCTTCAAGCATCATATTCCACTCACAATAGATTTTTCAATTGTCTTAGAACTCCAGAGGTCCGCCGCTTGGCAGATTACTAGTATTTGTTTTGATATTAGTTTCACGTCAGCCAAACTGCATTCGGTAAGGAAATAAAAAATATGGTAGTAGTACCTACCTATTGTCTTATATTTTCGTGGTGAAGGTCTGTGGGGATGATATTTTTATTTCTCGTCTATCCCATGGTGTGGGATAAGCTGGGCTTAGCTGGGTACGTTCAAAAACATTGGGCGTGTATAAAAGTAAAGATCCTTTAGTAATAGGTATAGTTTTAAATTGCTCATTCAGTATTAGCCGTTAAACCGTAAACTAAATTATATGTTCACAGTAGGTATCAAGCACCCAGCCCCCTTCTTAGGTCCTATATTAACACGTGTAATAAATAGGTAGGTATGCAATCCTACACTGTAGGTAGGTACGTTGCCAAAGACGCACTTGGCCGGTTTCTAAAATTTTTCTAATTTTCTTTATATTTATTATGCACTTAGTATATAGTAAGAACGAACTTTTTAGATTCTTAAATTATTTCAGCATTTTTTAAAAGTTAAAAATGACATTTCATTTTAAACCCTTTTGCAAATACAAAAAAATTTAGAGCCTAGAGTAAGATGAGAATCCAGGACCTTTCAAAAGCTGGGTGAATGCTTGCTTTGATATCTAAATACCATCTAGATTTTTTCTGTTTCCAACCTTCTGTTAGTCAAAAATTGCAGAATATTTAAAATTGGGGTAGACAAATTAGCAAACACAATACCATCATACATACATGTCACACTTAAGAATTTGATGCGATCATGTAAGACGATGAGACTTGAACTATTCGATTTTAAATTTGGAAATCACACGATAGATCATTCTCGTCTGTATTTACTTGAACGTCTCTTTACACAAGTTATTCGTCCAATTAAGGCACTGCCCCTCAGACGACAATTCTAGGCAATTGGCTCAACAAACCGGGGGGAGAGCTTTCTCAGCTATTCGAATCTTTTGTATTGAGGACACGATCTGTTTAAGTTAAGCTGTATAGAAAAAAACTTCGTCAGAACTGATATTTTATGGTTATGTAACTAGTAATTAGTTATCTTAGGGGTTTTTTTACACAAACTGTCCTGTCCAAAATATTGGAAACAAACCGATTCTAATAAGACTTTACATGCCAAGTCTAATAAGTTATAAGAGGATTTTTCAAAGTCTCACAGCACTAGGTGGTAGGCCCGTATGTAGGGTCGTCTGGGTAGGTACCACCACCTATCTTATTTCAGCCGTGAAACAGTTCGCGAAAGGGCTACTTAAAGAAACGACATATCCACCACCAGGCGGGCCATTCACTTCTTTGCCACCCTAGTCGTATAACAAAATGTATTATCAAATACCTAAAATATTCATAGTTCTCTTCCATGAAATATTTTACTTAAATCCAGCAATTGCCATTTCATACTAAATACGACAATACACAATACGACAAAAAAATTAAACATGGGCTATATTAGCTCATAGAAATGGTTTGCAATTTTCAAAACATCTTATTCATTTGATAATTTCATGACATTTGTATGAAATAATATACCTAACATTGTCTGCATTATTTCATACAGAAATGTCATTAAATTATCAAATAAATAAAATGCTTTTGAAAGTTGCAAACCATTTCTATGTACTAATATAGCCCATGTTTTAATTTATTGTCATATTTCGGCACCAACGTGTATATCTATAAATTAGGTACTATCAAGATTCTAATACCAACGTGTCTACAAGCAGGAACATAACTATTTAATTGTATCAAAAAGAAATACACAAAATCAGTTTTAAATTTGATAATAGACTCATCACCAATACCTACCTATCTATAAATCTTCAATCCAAATCAGGTAAATTTTCTCCACTAAACTTTATGACCTTTTTAGTGTTGTTAAATTAACTAGGTAATCATGCTTCAAAATTTGGTTTATTAAAAAGCCGAGGATAGGAACCGATATCGGTGAACCAAATTTTGAATTGTGTGTTACATACCTACCTAACGTGACTTTTATAATGTTTTTGTAAGAGTTTATGGGTTGGGTGCTATAAATACTAACTGTTGCTGTTTATCCTTTTTTTACGCAATTTAAGTGTAATGTTCGTTTTCAACAAATGCTCCTTGGATTAACCGATTTTTATCTATATGGCCACTCAGACGAGCTGACTGACTCGGACGGCTGTTGAAAACCAGCAAAATTTTCCAAAATTGACTTAAAAATCAGCTTCTAAGGTTCACCCTTCTTTACAGTACCAGCAGTCACGCGGACATGTCAGACGGGCCTGCAACACCAGAGTGGGACATCAACGACGCCGTGGTCCCCCGCGTCACTAGCTTCGACCCTTTCAGCGAGTGGTGTGACGGCCACGTGCGACGGGTCTACCCCCCCGCGTGCGAGGAAGCCCGCCGACACGCCTCCGGGTGGGCCATGAGGAACACCAACAACCACAACGTACACATACTCAAGAAAAGCTGTTTAGGAGTTCTAGTCTGCTCAGCGAGATGTAGATTACCTGACGGATCAAGAGTGCATTTGAGGCCAGCCATATGCGATAAGGCACGGAAGAAACAGCAAGGTAATTATTATGATGTTAGTGTCGAAACCATTATTAAACTATTGTAGAGTAAGACGCGCTATTTATTTTAATATTCGACGAGGCTTTATTTAAAATAGATTGAATTAAATAGGTGCTTCATTGAGTGATTTGAATCAATTGGTCCTGAGACGATTTAGTTTTAGTTTTTTTTTTACTTCAGACGTAGGTACTTCCTAGTACAGTAAGAGCCGCTGATAGCGGAGCTTTAAGTATTAGATGTACGTAATATGTTCAGACAGTAACGACTTTTTTAATTCCTCTTGATCTCACTCTCTCTGAAAGAGGTTATGAGGGCTAATATATTTCAGTTGATTATGGGAGTGGTTTAGGTACAAATAGATGAATTGCAATTTTTATAAGGACAGAAAAATAATAGACCGTTACTAGGTACTTCCGTTCAGCAATATCAGTTTTGTAATATTTGTTGCGGGGTGAGGCTTCGTCCGTTTAATATGTTAGCTGTTCCTTTCGACTAGACATATCAATACAAATCACAGTGTTCCAAAATGAAAATATCAGTAACTGGATACAATAACAGCAGCTGTGCTTTCAGGTAAACCCTGTCCAAACCGATTGTGCAACGGCGGCCGCCTCGAAGTCCAACCTTGCCGTGGTCACTGTGGATATCCCGTCACACATTTCTGGCGTCACACCGAGCATGCGATATTCTTCCAAGCCAAGGGCGCACATGATCACCCACGGCCCGAGGCCAAAGGAGCAAGTGAAGTTAGACGGTCCCTTGGAGCCGGAAGAAGGGTTAGAGGGTTGGCGTTGCTGCTCGCGAGAGAAGCGGCGATAGCAGACAAAATACTTACTGTTAAGCCTGACAAACAGATGTCACACAAGATGTGTACACCTCATCCGCAGCCACCACCGCTTATCCCCGACAACCAGAGAGGTACGAATTATAATTATTAACATTGTTTCGAATTTAAAATTTACTATAGTCAATCTATTTAAATGAGTTGTTATTTATTATAATAATATAAATAATATACTATAATAATATTCAAACACTCACCTATTATCTAGCCCAAAGTAAGCATCAATAAGAGCGTGTGTTATGGATACTAGAAAACTGTAAAATATTGATGTGTAATATATATACTTATATAAATATTAGAAATACACTAAATAAACATATATAAATCTATGACTCGTAAACAAATGCTCGTACTCATCATACAAACATTTGCTGCTACCGGGATTCGAACCCGGGACTCCTAACCACATAGCCTGCATAGCAAGGGGTACAAACCACTCAGCCAGCCAATCGTCAACCTATTCCTACTCTATATTTACTCATGATTATTTCCTTCACAGGGTTAACATGCACCTGTGGCCCCTTCGAGTGCTCCTGCCGGTGGCGCACTGAGCACCCAACCGAAGCCTACGCCGCCCCAGCATGGTCCCCGGTAGAGGCCCAAGCTTACGGCGCGTACGCACCTCCGGCACCGCCTGCGCCTTCACTGCCCCCGCCACAGCAGTACGACCCCACTGCTCTACCAGCGGATGACATCTTCCACCCCGAGGAAATATTCCAACTAGACCAACCCATCCGTTTAGACTTTCCCATAGAAGAAACCACTTTAGAATCACCTCCGACATTCGCCGACTTAAATGATAACTCTAGACAAGAGGAAGCATATTGGATAGACTGGCAGCGGGCCGCGGGGGGATCTGAATCGAGTGAAACTCCATCTCCAGAACTATTTGGCAACGGCTACCAACAAGCCGAAGCTTACTGTGAACAGCAGAACTACCAACCGCAAATGTACTACCCTGAAGAAGCCCAATACTATCCTGCTGAAAGTACAAGAACCTCGCCTGTTATGGAAATGCAAGACCAAAGGTATTATAGGTATGGTATTATAGGACAAGAGTGTGGACAAAATACCATGGATACGCAGGGGTGGAACTACACGGATTGCGCTTTTACGTCCAACGACAACTCAGAATGCAAACAGTACTTCGACGTCCAACAACATCAAGCAATGAACGCATTTAGTGCACTATTATAATAAAAAATATAGTCAAAAAATAATTATTGTACATAGTATAAATATTGTAAATAATAAATCTAAGTTAGTTATTTGTTATTCTAAATCGAATTGTACTGATATAATATATCTATATTAGGTATATTAAAGTACAGCTTTTGGTTCCTATTTCGGAAAGTAATTGCACTTATCTAGTTTGTAAGAGTTATCCAGTCTTTGACAAATAAAACGAGTATTTGTACAAAATCGTCTATTTATTGTATATAAAAATTACATTAAAATTGTCAATTTTACATTTTTTATTTTCTAAAGATAAATTGGTCACTACAAAATAGTCCATTAAGCGATCACACAATAGTTTTATTATGCATACGCAGTCGCAAAACATTCCAAAAACTGTCCATATGACAATAACATGACAAAGTTTAACGATGAACGATCCTGCAAACTGAACTTTAATTCAACATGATAAAATCGGTGAAAACTTTGTGTCCAGCACAACACAGTAATAACCACTATATTAAACACCAGCCCGGTCACGAACGGCACAAATTACGTGACATCACACCATATTACTATGACTAAAGTGAAACAAAATCGGCGGCTCATTTTGCCTCATCAAACAATTATTTACAATAACAATACACGGTAGTCACCTCCAGTGGTATTATAAACATCAATCCGAGCTTTCATTACTCGTAAACGTGATTAGTGGTACAGGTTTTACTGCCCACCAATTTGTTATAATCGAGTGGTAACAATGCCGCACTACCACAGTCCGGCACAACTCAAAATAAACGCTTTTACCTGCTAATGAATTATCCAACAAAATTGAAAGCAAACAAGCAGGCGGCGTAAAACAACCCGACCGCTAGACTGTGATAATAACGGCATTGTAGTAACAGACCACCCCGAAAGTTTTATACCGCTTGAGCCGAAAATTACGAAAGTTATGTTAGTACAGAACTGGCTTAATTTTAAAATAACGTGTGAATTACGTCCTTAACTATAGGCTAATATTAATAAAGGTTAAAGTTATATTACTCATATTGTTTCGTACTAACAGAACTATCGCGAGGGATCGGGGAGAGCACAGCACGCACTATCACAGCAGTCGGCGTTCGCCGATGACGGTGCAACCAACCTGGTTTCCACGTACATTCATTACTCGTCAGAATCAAGGTTGGAGACACGGGTAGCCCCACGTTGGGCGCCACTTATAATAAGGCCACAAACAAATTTAACACGATGCGATATCCTCATGTCTTACAAACACAACTACCATTTTGCGCTTCGATCAATGTATCTACCAATACAGTAAACGCCAAAACAACCTTTCGGACGTAAATGTGCGTGTGCATTTCGTCCATTTGCATAATTGCATCTTCAATACTTCAATTTACTCTTGGATGCGTGATAACGAACAATATATCACTTTAATTCTAAATTTCAGCAATGTGTGATATTCGAATAAGATCTATTGAAGAGCTAAATTCTATAGCTAAGTGTCAAATATTTAGAAGTAAAAGGAGTCGTTGAGATAGATCGAGATCGAGTGTTAAAGCGTTTATCATTTGCAGAAGCCTATCAATATTTTAAGAGAAAATCCTAAAACAGGGAACCACTGTCCCTCTAATAATCACTATGACTTAGGTATCAAGAAAAGACTTATTGGTAGGGTGATCTAATGGATGGACTTGTCTCAAAGTTGAGACAAGACACTTCACCGCAGTTAACCCGCTTCAAACAAAATAAACTCACATATCACGATATCTTGCTATAATTTTGTGCTGCTTTAAAACATATCACCAATACCTATTAATCCTAAAGTATAAAGGAACCTAAGCATAAAATTATAAAAAAATGACTATAGCTATCATGAAAAATAAAATCAAGTTGAACTAAATATAACAATGCAATATAGAAATAATGTTAATAAATATGAGTTATAAATCAAATGTCTAAATTCTAATACGACTAAATAAATTTGTACTATAGAGGAAAATAAAAACGCTATCAATTATCTGCAAGTGGAGTTATGACTTCTAAGAAACTAACATCATAGACATTAGGGGGTAATCTAACATACGAAGACATACACAATATCGACAGACAAACTAACATGTCAATTCTACGATGCGATTGTATGTGTTTTGGGGTATTACAAAAAATAATGTTACTAATTACTAACTACCCAACGATATCAAGGTATTGAAAGTTGCATATTTCTGTCATAAAGTGACTCTATCCGATAAATAGAAATGACAAGACAATGGAACAATCAGTGGATCGGCGGAAATATGCCGTCTGCAGTTTAGACTTCTGAAGGCAATATGAAAACCTATCCATCTGTACAGAAAACATCACATCAAGTGTAACAAACGTAGTAAAGGTTTCAAGGTCTAAATGTTACGCTTGATGTGAAGACTACTGTACAATCAATCAGTTTAATTAAACATTTTAACACGCAATTAACCAGATCTCAACAGTACAGTCGAACTTAGAAGCAGCTTTTCGCTTAAGTATCATGTCACACCGACTCTACACACTAGAAGCTTCAAAATATGGAAATATGATATCTATTGTAATAGCAATAAAGTGTTTTATCCATATTTTTAAAGCCTTAAATGTATATTTTTTTCTAAACGTGACTATAATAGTTGCTCATTGCTGCCATACTATATGAACACTGTAATTGTTATGATTATGACATAGTACTAAAGTGTTAAGCCACTTCCGAGTTCTACCATAGGTGTTGGGTTTGAGCCTAGCTCCCAGCTGCCTGTAAGGGCACCTCCCTTAGGTACTTCGTTGACATCAACATTCCTGCAGTTATCCAAGTCTATATTACTACACACATTATTTAGTAACTAGGCAATATTGCCCGCAACCAACACTAAACAATGCTCCTTCGAACAAAGCTCGAAGATTCATTGAATACTTTAGTTATAACAATCACTTCAGTGCAATAATCCGTTTCCGTCCAATATTTAAGGAAAATACATTCATTTAAATGGTAAATTATCCTGCGTCAGGGAATCAATGGAAGACATTGAGTTGATCTGCTATCTCGAATATTAGGAAGCTAATATGTGCGAGAAACAACATATTGAATATTACACTTCTAGGGTTATATGATTTTTATTGCACAGATAGTTTTAGCAGTCATATTCAGTGTTACACTTAAAGGGTTGTATCTTGTACAACTCACATAGTTCTTAACAGTAAAAGTACTTTTTTAAAGCCGATATTCACCAAATTCGAGTGATGTATAGTAAATCAATAGGAATCGTAATTTTCATGTTCCTCTTCACTTGATTCAGTAATGGGATTCTATCGGTCGGTCTTTCGAGACCGTTTCCTTTCGCTTCGATGAATACCAGCTTTACATAAATAAATTAAATTAAATATGTATTTTTACACTAAGTTAACATTATTTCAATCAAATACCAAATTTTAGCAGCGTAGAAATACTTTCTTTGACACCAATAAATGCGTTTCTATGTAATGACACAAATCAGTACACACCCGTTTGTCTCAATATAGCAATAGAAACGCTATTGTCCTTTACAATCTTCGACCTTAGCCCCAATAAATCACTTTATAACAAACTAAAATGATTTATTTATCGAGATTAACCTCACTTTTTTAAATGTAGATCACAAAAACCTCTACTGTTAAATACAGTTTCAGATAATCTGGTATTTACGATTTCAACCAATCACAACAAAGAATGTTTTCAAACAGTAAAAATACTTCGTCCAGCCTTTGAAGCTAAAGATCCTCTAGCCTAAAGTACAACCAATTCTAGCTCCCCGAGGAAGATTCCACAACGGTGTGTAAACTTTATATATAATTCTAGAATAAAAACAAAAATGCAGATTTATTTAACCGTTTTCCTCATTATTTCAAGGCGCTAGAAGTTTTTTGTAATACATAAAGAGGAGACGTAATCTACTCGGCTAGAAAGAGCGTCTTTACCCAAAAATCACGTGAATCCATGTACACAGTGAATCAGTCCGCCTTACAATAGGATAATTGACTGTTCTTGAATCATTGTTTATAACATTTAATATACTGACGGAAATTTATTGTAACTTATAAATTAAACTAGTCATGTCAGGAAGCAGGTGGAAGAGAATGGTTCTTTCCACCTCTGTCCTTCTCTTTGCTGTTAACATTTATTTTTGTATTGTTGCCTCGGTGTAAGCGTAATTTTTTACTTTATGAAATAAATGCATACTGCATATATTTTTCAATTGGGCATGTTACGGAAGAAAAAACTTTTACAGAAGTTGTTAACATTTATGTGTGTATGTTTGGCTGATAAAGTATAGTTTAAAAAAATATTTTGACTGGAAAAATTTCATGCCCTGAAGCCGGAATTGACCCTGCGACTATAAATATCTTATTGATAGTGTTCTCCTAAGTCCTTGGTAGTATCTCAATGATCAGAGCAGTTGCCCAGATTGTAAAAATCACGAGTTCGGTTCCCGCCACATAGTACGAATTATTTCCAGTCTAGATATTTTCAGAATATCTTTCGAACGGTTGTGATAATTTTTAAATAAAATTAAGATAATATCCACAGTTAGGGAAGAATAAAATAAGAACAATAATAAACTAACTTCACATCGCAAAGCAAGGTCAGCAAAAAAATGTATAAGTCACTAGAGTGAATGTAGTTTCAAATCTAGACATCACAAAAATTTGCTGACTCGATCCTATTCTAATTTATGGTATGATTATGGAGCCGGCTTTCTGTATTATTTTCTCTCAATGGACTTAATTCTGAAGACACACTCTAAATCATAATTTAAGTACAGTAGAATCTCTTTTTCTCAATATGTATATGAAAAGTATAGCAAGAATCAGCAAGAAGCATCTAGACAAGTGCTTTCTAAAACCTTCATTATATAATGTACCTACATGGAACGAAGCTCGAAAGTTGAACACACCATTCTAAATATCAATTTATAACACGCCATCCTTTTTTTATTCATATTGCGAGAGCTAGATGCACTGAACTCTAATTCTGATTGATTTTTCGACTGTAATGGTTTTTTTCCAAAATTTATCAAAAGATGTAAAAATATTACATTGCTTACATCAATTAAAACAACTAGCAATATGACAACTTTGAATAACTACATACAAATTACATAGTTACTATTCAGTTTGTTAATACGCGCATACATTTTTTAGTAATATAACAACATATGACGTCATCTCTTCCGCAGACTTTTAGAAGATGTGCTGCAACATGTCACTGTATCTATGAAACTTTTGATTTTAAACATACTATTTCTTTTGCAATATTTCTTTATGTCTAAACTTCTTATTTATGAAAGGAGATGTTTTATATCCGGCCAAGTATATGCACACTATCTCAAAAAATCAGGAAAAATCATCCTTAGTTAGTTTGTACAAAAATTGTAATTTTTCGTCCAATCCACAGTTATTCAGTATGGCAATATGGCGGGGGACATAGAAGTCAACTAAACGTCACCAAAGTGAAATAGCTGCCATGGTGAATAATTTGACTGTGTTGCAGTTTTTTTTATAAAAAATCTTGTTTTGTACCACGCAACATAGCAAATAAAAAGAATATGGACAATTGCATATCTGCATATTTTTACCTATTTTTCAGTATTCCATAGACCTGGCCGGGTCTCCATACATTTTTATAACATCTCTTTTATTGTAAACTGCCCTATTAGGCCCAGTAAGTTAGAAAATGAACGCCCTCACACTCGCCATAAAATAGATAGGTACAGGCCGGCTCCATATTTTGTGAAAAGGATCAACTCAGCAACATTGTGATGAAAGACGTGAGACTAACTTAAATTTTGTGACTTAACCTATACTTAGGTCCATTGTTTCATCGACATAAACTTCATATAGACACGTGAAACGATCCAGTCAAACAGCCTATTGTAAGCGTCTGTTCAGTACCGGCCTCAGGGGTGCGTGCGTCCACCGGCCTCCGAGGCTCGTCAGGGCGCCGCTTCCTGCGCCAGTTCGGAGCCCGGCGGCGCCGGCCCCCGGGCAACCACCGATACGGCGCTCACGGTCAGTTCCAAAGGCTCGGTGCCCACGCGGCCAACGCTGCATTCCATATCCGTGCTGCAATAAATAATAATATTCATACACTCACACCTATTATCTAGCCCAAAGTAAGCATCATTAAGAGCTTGTACCTATTACGGATTCTAGATAACGGATAAATATTGATAATAATACTAAATAAACATATAAACATCCATGACTCGTGAACAAATGTTCGTATTCATCATACAAACATTCCTCATGACCTCTTGATCGAGCAGCCCGTATAGCAAGGGGTACAGACCACTCTACCAGCCGGTCGTCGCAATAATAATAATCATCATCATCATCCTCACCAGCCTATTTTGTGTACAATTCAAGTGTAATAAATGTTATATGATTCTTCAAATCAATAATTTGTAAATATAAATAAAGTTCAATAAATAATTCGTGACATTTATATCCCGGGATTAAGACATCATTATAATTACCCCGGGATTTTAAACGGGATTTTAACTCTATGTTACTTCCTTCAAAGTTTAGGTAAATCCATATACTCTACCAATTCCGATCTCTGATCATTAGATTGCAATTTGCAACGGACGCTTATGAATATTTCAACCATTTTAAAAAGGAGTTTCATCTAGTGCTTTTAAAGCAACTTTTATTTATTTATTTAACAAATTATGTACACAAAAATAGCAACAATGAAAACACAAACAAGGAGAACAGAGTACAAAGAAACTTTTCAGTTATGTGAAGGTTTCAAATTTCATCTAAATCGGTTCAAGGGTGAAAAGATAGCAGACAGACAACGTTTACTTTCGCATTTATGATATTAGTATGGATTGTAGTAATTTAATATTGAATTTTCGACAACAGCTCGATCCCTCAGTCATACTTATTTAGAACATAAAACAATGTGATGTGATGATCAAAAACTCACACGGCGCTAACGGTAGACATTTGCATCCTAGAACTCTGCCACTGCTCGCTAGCTTCTATAGAATCTAACTGATCTTCTCCCGGCGCAGGCGCACTCGCACTCGGCGTCTCACTCGTCGAGACGGGCGAGTCTAGATTTATGAGCGTCGCAGTTGCCACTTCACCTACGCGACTCGCTTCATACGTCGCTGAACTCGTCGATTGGCTCGTGTCGACCGATTTTTGCATGTCTGTCGAACGCATTGAGATTTATTTACTCTATACGGTATTTTTAACAATTTTAATATGCAATAAGTATATGTTGTATGTTATCAATTATTCACAGACGTACAACTCGCTAAGACGTCTAATACCGGAATGTTTCCATTCTCGGAAACACGATTATGACTACAAATGCGCAGACATTTTTACACGGCCCTTATTGTGTAAGGTTCAAAGTTAAATTCAAGTTCAGCGCTACTCATTTCTTACAATTCATTGAGAAAAGGTGAAATTTACATTTTAGCCCGCGCAACCATCAGATTCTAGACACAATTGATTTTTCAATTGCCAAAGCCCTCCGGAGGGATAACGCCGCTACTACTTCTTAGCATTATTTGACCACACATTTAGGAACATGCTGGTTAAAATAAGTGTCAATATGTGGCGTATAAATAAAGCGCAAGCGGCGTACGCCCGTACGCGTCGGGTTGGAGGAGGCATTACTGGCTCGACACCCGCCGGTTTGCACGTGCGGTCGCTCTGCTTCGTAAAACTGCTGTGTGAGTTTTATTGACACCCCGACAATGAAACAGAACACCACACGATTAACTTGAGGCTTCTCAAAGGCATTCTATCCCTTTCTTTTGAGTAGAATAAAATGGAGGCAGATAATTTTATTTAAGTGTTAGAGCATGACAATAGAATCAACACTACTGTCTTTAGGATTGTTGTGTGGTGCGCTTTGTAGCGATATCTAAAATATTAACGCAAATTTTCGTTGATGTGAAATAACGCTCAATACTGTCAACATAAAACATATACCTACATTGTAGTACCAGTACAAATTATGCTATAAATGTTTACAGTTGTTAGTGAACATGCTAGTGCGTAGAATGTTACGTGGGTTATGAAATGAGAAAAGCAATGATGGTTAAGAGCGTAGGCCCTTTACGAGCAGGTATTCACCAAAGCGGAGAGATAAGAAAGTTCTCTTATCTCTTATCAACCACGAATCATCACGGGAAATCTCTTCGCTACAATGAATACTGGCCCTTCAATAGAAAAGCAGCATTTTGACAACATACCAGAAGCAATAGTCTTCATTTAGGATTTACGATTACGATTTAGAGCACTATGAAGTTATAATTGCTATAATAAATAAACGTTCGTACATAACTAAAATATATCACCAACAAAAATGGAAAAAGGAATAATTTTGCCGCAGTGTCAACAAGTGTCAGTTAGATGACACTGTACCATTTAACGAAGAAATATGCGTTCGTAATTAATTATTAACATTTAAAGGCAGAGTTTATTATTGTTAGAAAAGCACACGTAAAAGCATACTCGTAACGTTAAGTGTGTGTAACGTCACTTGGCGATAATACTCCCACTAGGACTAACTCTTTTAATTAAACATTGTTGCAATTTACTCAACAATTCAACAAACATATTGCCGTTGGCATGCCTTGAATGCCGCTCGTCTATACGTATCTAATAGCCTGTGTGTGTGAACGAAATAGGGTGAAGAATATATGCGAGACCTGGGGCATGCATGTAGGTCAACCACTTCTTGAGCGGTCGATTCTCCGGCAGCATTGACAGCACACTGCTTTTCATTATATCTGCAACGCAATGCGCGCACGCACACTTTAATGGACAACGAAATTTCAAACGTGAGCGATCTCTACGTGAATACTACTGCTATTAATCTAATACTAATTTCTACTGTAACAAAAAGGCTAAAAAATTGTGTATACCTAACAAAACTTTAATTTTGAACAGCAATCCCACATATGTCGGGTGAAAGAGGAAGGTTTATTACATTGGTAAGTTATCTACAGCCCCCCGTTTATTTTAAAACTAAGTTTGCCACTCTGTGTACTTATTACTTTGTTTTTAAGGCTGGACTGGAAACCCCGTAAAATAAAAAAGACAGCAGCCCCGTAGCATAGAAAATTCCCTGGGGAGTGGACAAAAGTTTGTCTCTCTCTTACTCCGATAGAAAAATATTAATTTCAGATTATTAATTTCAACTAATAATAATTCAATCATTTGTCTCTGGCACCGTGTTGCCTGCTATTCACTAACCTATCTATATACATGTTTTTTTTATTTACAAACACTACCATGTAAAACCAGCAATACATGTTGGGCCAACATAGCCGAGTGTAGGCAAATAACAACAAAGTATAGACAATATTTCGTATCATTCGACGAGCACCAACATGAATAGTAAACATTTGTTGTGACTTGCCCATAGCTAGCGGTCGATCACTAGTAAAGTCATAACTCACCTACACGACACGGCTCCGGCACAGCAAATTAACGAACATTCAGATGTGGTCTTAAAGCCATGCTCTGTAGATATGTATGACACTTACGGTTGCCGTTAGCTGTTTTGTCATTGTAAAATGTATCTACGTAACAGGAATTTAAGCCTATCTTTTAATGTGCACTAAACATTAGCTAATTGCATTGATCTTCATTGAGCTCAGCCAACGTGTGCACGCTACGGTCGCACTTGTATTGCATAATACGCTGAGGTTGGTTGAGGTTCAGCCAACATGTATTGCCGGTTTATAAGATCGCCAGTACACAAAAAGCACAACGAAAGCATAAATACTAAGTCTGTGCGATAATGACACTAGGAAGCGCTAAGCTAAGGTCAAGTTATGTGTGACCCTATAGTAATACATATCTAGTTATTCTTTTAAGATGATGCATATGTGTTTCAATTTATAATGGATGGATTTGGATGTTGATGGATTTTATCCATGAATTAAACAAAAATAAAAGTCTTACACGTCATATTGTTTTGTATTAAATTACTAACCGTAAGAAAATACCTAATTCATTCTTATATTAAGCAATTTATTTCTATAATTGTGTTTTGAAGTACACAGATGTCTTACCTTGTTTGTGCTTGTGATCACAGCAAGGCGGATGCGCTAGATGCGGCTTTAGAGGTCGCACGCGCACCCGATAAAAACGAGATCCACGTGGCATACCGTAACGATTGCCGCTCTGGTAACAAACAAATTGGATTTATTACGGAGAGCCTTCGTCTGATATTAGATAGATGTTATCGAGTTTTTAACGATATGCAAATTGAACTTATTCATATTGAGAAATACTTTAGGTACACGACTATACGCGGTAAGAAATGGCGCGACACGTGCGCTCGTTTTTGTAGCAGGAAGCAAGCAACATATATCCCGGAGAGATGTTGTTTTGGCGGTGTCGCTCGACATCGCCAACGCTTTAAGTACCCTCTCCTGGGCATGTATAAGGGAGCGCTAAATTACCACTAAGTGCCTCCCTACGTCCTACTCCCTACTGCCGGACCATATCGGATTACTTGACAATGAGAAATGTGGTTTTCGTCGGGAAAGAGAGGTGACGTGCGGTGTCCCACAGGGGTCGGTGCTTGGTCCGCTCCTGTGGCACATCGGCTACGACTCCGTACTCCGAGGGACTAATCTGCGAGGCATCAATGTGATCTGTTACGCAGACGATACGGGGAAAACCCCACCGCTAGGCAGCCATTTTGGCAACGGCGGGGGTGGCACAGGTAATGGCACGCATACGACGACTTGGACTAGAAGTGGCCCTGAAAAAGTCAGAAGCCGTATGTTTTCATGGGCCCCGTAATGCACCACCCAGAGATGCCAGCATTGATGTGGGAGGGGTCACGATCCCTATTGTTAGCTCCATGCGCTGTCTGGGATTAGAAATTGGTGGCAGATGGGACTGGCACGCTCACTTTGAGAAGCTGGTCCCTAAACTCGTAAAGACAGCGTCAGCGCTGAGCTGGCTATTGCCTAACATTGCGGGCGCGAGCCTATCTTGTTGGCAACTGTTTGCCGGCATTGTGCGGTCCATGGCCTTGTATGGCGCCCCCGTTTGGCCGAATGACCTCAGGGGCCGGGATATTGCCTTTTTGCGAAGACCACAAAGGGCAATGGCCAGGAGAATTTTATGTGGGTACCGCACAATCTCGGCATAATTTTGGGGGGTATCTGTGTCGAATAGCTGGAAGGTAACCTGCCCCTCTGTACCACCACTGTGATAGCTGTTCAGAGGAGGATGCGCAGCATGCGCTTGAGTTGTGCCCGGCTTGGGCGATCGAGCGCCGAGAGTTAGTTTCGGTGGTAGGGGGCGACCTCTCCCTCCCGACCATTGTCTCTAAAATGGTTGAGAGCGATAGGTCATGGAGAGCGGTCCTATCCTTCTGCGAAACCATCATGACGCAAGGCGTTTCCCCTGCCACAAAAAAGGAAGCAAGCAACATATCCCACGTTACGTAAAATGTTGCGGGGCATGTTGTGGATTAAGGAGCTCCGCACACTGCAGAGGTCACGGCGGGGGAGGTGCTGCCAGGGCGGCTTGCCACCCTAATTGATTGTACAATCCGATAGTGTCACCAAACAAGGATCACAAATAAACCATCATCAAATAAGATCCTATTCATTAATTCTTAAATATTATTTTATAAAACAAAGGCGGCAGTAGTTGTAGAATAACGTCGACCTTTGCTTGTAACAACTATGTACCTTTCCTAATATACAGTCCAAGAAATCGCTACTTAATTACTTATTTTACATTTAAAGGAATACCTTCTTAGCATAGCAGTACTCTTTTGACTCCACGGTAGCGATAGCGTATAGTCTCCTTTCACTTTCGTTCTTCATTTGAATACTGAGATCGAGTGCTGGCAAGCAATCACTATGTACAAAGTACATTATTGAAGCTTCCTGAAACAATTAAAATGTATCCATTACAAGGATTGTTACTTAATAAATAAATCAAAAATAAGCTAATTTCAGTTAGTCTGAACTGTTACTACTCGAGGTGCAATTATAACTATTATTAAGCATATTTTACAGTTGGAGCTATATTGAAGAAAATTATTAAAAAATACTGGATTCTATTCTTCAAATATGTTTAAATAATCTTATGCTATCGTATATTATTAATCGTATATTATCAACAAATGTCTGTACATAAGAGACAAAAAACTTTCGGGACTCGAACCCGGGCTCTCTGGTTTGTAGGATACTGAGCAATCAACCTGCCGGCCGTCCCTAATCCTTCTATCCTACTGACTCCTACTCATATTATAAATTCAAAAGTTTGGATGGATGTATATTACTTAATCACACCAGAACAGCTGAAATAATCTGCATGTTCTGGGTAAAAATTGTGACAGAGATAGATTACACCCTGGAATAACTCATAGAACACGTTTCATTCCGGAAAAATGTACGGTTCCCGTGGTATTAAACGGACAAGGCGCGGGCAAAAGCTCATCATATCAGCCTATCACGTCAACTGCTGAACAAAGCACTCCCAATCGATTACCAAATGGATCGGTTCTGCGCAGCCTGCATCCGACGTCTCCCCGCAACACTGACCAGGTCGTCTAGTCTGTCCATCTAGTGTGAAGGACGAGGGCAAAAGCTAAATGAAAATAGATCTTGTAGTGCAGACACAGGACAACTAGAGAGAATCTTGTAGAATGTAGAACAATAAATTGGACCTTGTGCGGTGGAGATTAAGTTCAGTTGGTCACCTGCATGACTGTGTAGTTGAGATGCGCGGGGTCCCACATGACTAGCACCGTGTGGCCTGGCAGGCACGAGGAGAGGCTCAGCGTGCCCGCCACTAGCCCGAAGGGCGTGTGACTCCGGGACCGATACTTGCGACCCTCGTCTTTCTTTGGTGATGACCTAAATACAAAAAACTCTACTTAGGTACTCTGCTCACTGGAGACAAGTCGAAGCCAGTGTGACCATTAGTGGGAGAATTCTGCCCTTTCGGCAGATTCGGTTATTGAATTTTCAGTTAGGCGGAATACGTTGACGAATTGAAAAGGCGGCAGGATTTGGCTGGTTCGAGAAGAATTTACTTCCTCACAATTAATCATTTTTGAAGAAAAAATATTTGTTACATAATACGAATTACTGACATTTATTTCGTAGGAGATCATTTGTTCACTTGTAGAACGGGTTGTGGACCAAATCTCTCTGCACTTCGGCATATTTGTGGTGTTTTTGCAGATTTTCATTGGTCGACACCTCTACAATTTTTACTATACAGGGCGTCCCACGGCCATGCCACACGGAGGGAAAGTATATTAAATATTGAACGTAGGATATTTTACTAAAAGAAGACATCGTTTTATTTTTAATAATAAGTAGAACTGCATTCACAGATTTTTTAAAAATCGCCTACCTCAACCGGGAATCGAACCCGCCAAATGTGATAGAAAAATTACTTGTATTTTATAATAGCGTTTGAAAGGGCTACTCATAAGCATTATTTTTTCCTAAATAACCTAGCATATTAAATGAAACTAAGATCATAAAATTTTTCATTTTATTTAAAATTTTGTTCAGGGAAATTTCCTCTGACTTGGCCATGCTTCCAACAATTAACATTATCATTTCAAAGACCTACCCACTTGAGATACGAGATTTCCGTGGTGTAAGTACATGATAATAATAAAGCGATACGTGCGTTTTTCTTTCAACTGTTGGTGTGGGATTGTAAGTAACCGGGTTCTCTTAATACATTTTTACGAAGGAACTCTGAACACGGAAAGATATCTAGAAATACTTGAGATTTTAAGAAATGAGATTAATAATCTTCCTGATGCAGATCGACGAAATCTCATATTCCAGCAAGATGGGGCTCCGGCTCATAACAGTAGGAGAACAGCCGAGTTTCTTAATGAATATTTTCCTTCCTGGATCGGCACTTTTAGACAAATTAGATGGCCACCGAGATCCCCAGATCTAACCCCACTTGATTTTTTTTTTATGGGGTTATGTAAAAGATTTAGTTTACAGGAACCGGTACAACAGTGTGCAGGAGTTACAAAATGAACTTAGACGTATTATTTCAAACATCCACCATGCAAAAATAAGTAAATCGACAGGGAGAGAAATTATCAAAAGAGTGAGAATTTGTATACAACAGAACGGATCACATTTTGAGCATTTGATAATTTTTTTCTTTTTTAAATAAAATGAAGAATTTTATGATCTTAGTTTCATTTAATATGCTAGGTTATTTAGGAAAAAATAATGCTTATGAGTAGCCCTTTCAAACGCTATTATAAAATACATGTAATTTTGTCTATCACATTTGGCGGGTTCGATTCCCGGTTGAGGTAGGCGATTTTTAAAAAATCTGTGAATGCAGTTCTACTTATTATTAAAAATAAAACGATGTCTTCTTTTAGTAAAATATCCTAGGTTCAATATTTAATATACTTTCCCTCCGTGTGGCATGGCCGTGGGACGCCCTGTATATTATAAAACCCCGGATACACTAGGGGACAAATGGAGCAACATACTCTCCACAAACGTGGAATGTCCCTAAAACGAATTCCGCGGATTATTTTGTTGGCCACACTAGTCAGTTTGAGTAGGCTGTGGCGATTAGTGCTCTGTACATACTTATTTCAAGAGTGATAAAATGTAGTTTTGTTTCCGCACACTAAAGAAATATTGAGACTAAGAAACACAACAACACTCGGTAACAAACGGCGCGACATGACGCGGGACATTTGCAGTCGCTCTCGGAGCCTACCGCCTAAATGCATTGCTTTCAGAATTGCTATGGTCATATTGACATTTTCCTAATATCGCTTTTGCGTACTTCAAGGACAAAGACATTGCCTCGATATTGCTTTGAGGAGCTTGATAGCGAAGTGGTTTGAGCGCTCCGATTTTATTAACAATAAAAAAGCAACTTTCGCTATTGTCGATCGGTCAATTAAAATTTGTAATCTCGTGCTTCTCCCTGATTCGGAATACAGGTTAAGTCATTGTCCCCATTGTTACTGCAAGCGTTTACCTACCAATCCGCTAGCTAGCAAGCGTGGTAGTGCTATGGCCCAAGGTCCTGTTTCTCCCATGAAATCCTGTGCCTTATCTTATCTTATCTTATTATGGGGCCATGACTTAGTCACAGTGCACTTCGACCCATTGGGATCTTTTGTGCCTCCCCTGCATTTACTCTTCCTGTGTCCAGAATATAGTTGCCATTAGCCTTACTATATCTTTAGGCAGAAAGAGCCTGTAGTCTTCTGGTTTTGGATAAGCCACTCCCAGAAGGCTCATTCTGGTTCTAGTCAGGGCATCACAATGACATAGGAGATGCGTCATAGATTCCTGACATTCGCCACATGCTCGACAAAGTTGTGTTGCAGAGAGTTGCATTTTGTGTAGCATGTGGTTAGTAGCAAAATGCCCTGTGAGTGCCCCAATTAAGAGGCGAGCTTGTGTTCTACCGTTTGCATAGATGTACTTACTCCATCCTTTTACCTCCTCTCCTAGGAAGGATTTGGAGTGTTTTAGTCCAGGTATTTTATGCCATTCAGCCTTGTGTCTGTTCAGGACATGGTTTTTAATGGCTGTGTTTATAAAACTTTGTGAAAGTGCCAGAAAGGGCTCAGGACCCACGTATGTGTTTTCTGAGCCCTTCCTTGCCAATTCATCTGCCTTCTCATTGCCCATCACTCCCACATGGCCGGGCAGCCAGATCAGTCTCACTGTATTATCCTGTGCCTTAGTAGGTGGTACAATTTCAATATGACGTCATAAACCATAACACTTGCGAAAGCATTTAGGCGGTGGCTGGACCGCCGAACCGCTTGCCTATATCAATAGATCAAGAAGATTTTTTTACTTGATATTTTAGTGTGTGTCCACAGGATCGGGACCCCTTAAGCAACTTACCTGCCGTCACTATCATCATCTCTACTTTTCTCGCTATCGTCTGCTCTCTTCTCCAATTCTTTTTTCAGTTCTTGAACTTGTTGCTGCAATGCTGCTTTCTCGTTTTCTAACGTTGCAAACTAAAACAAAACTCTATGTTATAATGGTAGTTTATTCTATGACTAAAAAAATATTATTTATGGCCTCTTTTCATAGCTCTGAATTCATTCATGTCTACTCCCTTATTCTGAAACCTTAGAAATGTATCAAGAGAAACTATTCTAACGGCTTTCGTTCCTGAATTTATTGTGATTAGGGACTCAATCGCACATTTGAAAACGACATAGAACTATAACAGCAATGTATAAAATTAAATACAATATACCACCTGAGTCTTGAGCAGCGAGTTGTAATCATTTGTCTCTGGGTCTGTGAGCTGTTGTATCGTGTCTCGATATTTTGTACATTCCCGACTTAGTAATTGTTCGCGTTCACGCAACAACTCTAGCTGGCGATCCTTCTCCGCTAGAAGTCGGCGGGTTACATCGTTTATTGTCACCTAAAAGTGGAAGTAATGACTTAATAGTTTAAATGCTTAACGTAAAGTACGGATTATACCGCTAACAATATAGAAACGTAATTTTCGCATTATCAACATTATTTTTTTATACAACTAGATGACAAACAAGCTGACGGGGCACCTGATGGTAAGCGGTTACCACCACCTACCACAAAAAAAAAGACAAGAAAAAATCACTTGATATTGCAGGTGCGTTGTAATCGTAAAACCTGCATAGACACCTGCAATATCAACGTTAACTGCGACGTTGTCATTCTTAGCGTTAAGGTGATTTAGATGTAAAATCTTATGTTAGTGAATTTATTTTGTTTGAAATCTGATAATAAAAAATTAAAAATTGAAAACTGAAATGCATATGCTATTGTATTTTTTATATGGTCTCATAATACCCTAGAGTTATGGGATATCAATATAAATACGTTGTATAGGCTGGTGATGATGATGATGAACACCCATTACAAAACGATCAACTACGGAGCCCTACACTATACGTAGGCCGACACACTTGGCCGGTTTATCTTTATGTCATTACTGTCGGCTAGTTTACCTGTACATCGGCCTTGATGTTAGCTTTCAGCTGGCTTATTTCGGCCTCAAATTTCTGCTTCAATTCGGCTTCAGCCTTCGCCACGGCCACTCTTACCGCCTCCTCCTTCTCAAGCTCAGCATTTTCCTTAGTCTGCATCACGATGGCATTGTGATTCGATATCTCAATTACGTCAGTCCTTTCGATCTTCTCGAGACTTGATTCCGACGGTGATCTGTCCATATTCGTTAAAGCTACTAGTCGGAACCTGAAAGAAATTGACAAATTAACGAGAAATTCACCAAATTTAAAGTAAATATAATTATCCCGAAAACTTTTCTTTAAAAATATATTATAATGAATACCTAGATCGCAGTGACTCAATTTCAGCTCTATAATCCATGTGTAGCTTCTCTTGCATATCTTTTATGTCTTTCTGGTGTTGGAGTTTCAAGTCTTCTATCTTCTTTTCAAAGCTGCCTATCTCTTCCCTGGTTCTTTCTAATAAATCTTTCGCATCCTGATGTTCATTGTTTAGTCGTTCTAACTCCTTCTCATGTTCCATTTCTAATTCTTCTTTTTCTTTCTGTAAAGTCTCTATAGACTCGTCCTTTTGTGTGATTGTAGATTTTATATCGCTCATTTCTAATTCGTGGTCAACAGTCAGTCTTTGCGTCTGCTCTCGATGCCTTAAAGCTATTTCTTCGTTAGATTTCTCCCAAGCCTCTATAAATTCTAAATAACGACTCTTTATGTAGTCCTTATGAGTTTCGAAGTCATCTTTTAATTTCGTTAGCTCTTCTCTTATGAAAACTATGTTTGCTTTACATAAAGCGAATATTTGTATTAAAAAATCTTGGAGTTTATCAATACTAATTTTATGTGTATCCATGTTATCCTGAAAATAAATATTTCAGTTGTGAACCTATAAAAGTATCTTCTAGTTTATTTAAGAAACTAAATGTAAACAGCACAGTGATTTATCATTAAACGATAACAACTATGATTCGAGCTTGACTAAAACAAAATGCAACTGCAATACTAAGTTAAACGATATGAAGGCAAAGATAGCAACATAACTATACTACTGCTTACGGGGCCGGTGAAGACAGGAGCAACAAAAAACAACTAGAACGTGCCTAATTTACATAAGACCATCGACAATAACTTTTTAAATCATACAAAACATTTGAAGCATTATATATTTAGAACTTTTGGCCATCTTTTAATGGTTCTGGCAATATCATATCGTTTAACGATACTATATGAGGCAGCATTACCGGGTCTTATGTAAAAGGCGACACTTATTTAAGGATCGATGTACACCTGTCGTTCTTGCCGGCCCCATTCCAAGCTCGACGGTAGCGACTCTTCGATGTAGAACTCAGACTCAACAAACTCCTCATGCCTTGGACTCTCGCCAATTTCCAATATGACCGGTAATATTCGCACCTCGGTTACCGTCGAGACGGCCATCGTTTCCGGCGCACACGTCGTAGAAATGTCCATTTTCTGCTTTTGTAAGGACTGCCGGCTCAGTTTCTCAAAGTCGCTAGTTTCTGATTCTGCGTCTCTATTAAAAATATATGGAAATATGATATAAAGTGACAATTTTCTTTTAAATCCATTTAAATATTACATTGGAACTTACTTCTGCAAATCCACCTGAACATAAGCTTCTTTCTCCACGTGTTCTGATGCGTTTAACCTAAAAAAATTAACTATAACTTAAGAAACTTTTAAAGTGAAATACATTGCAGTTGACATACAACTTGGTTTATAAGTTTTGTATAAACAGATAGGCATTTTCTCTTATTTAGGATTGAATAACACACAGCAAGTAAGCCATATGTTCGGTGTTTGGGTGAACAGAACAAAATGGACTCCCTGATATCGATTTATAGTGGTTAGGCCCTGAATTATATAAAATTCAATAGATGTTGATAATGGGCACCATTTGAAGTTTATCACCTATCCATTGCTGTTACAAATATACCACTACGCGCTGTCTTTCTTTAAAAAACTAATGACTAACCTTTGCCTAAAGAATTTGACTATGGCCTCCATATCATAATTAGGAACCTCGCTTGCCAGTTGCGGGAACGCATTTGATATAAAGTCCACATCTTCGCTAGTCAGTTTCGGTAATCGGGCGTCGAACACAGGGGGCGTTTGCGTCGCGAAAGCCGGTGGTAATTCAGTCATGCCGGGAAAGAGGCTCCTGAGGAAATGACCTTCGAATACAGAATTGAAATGCTGCCGTCGATTCACTTCCTCGTCGTGGATTTTTAGTAGTTTTGAAGCTAAGTCTGTTGCCCACTGAAACAAATAATTAGAATATGTCTATTTAACTCAAACTCTTCAGCTTTGTAATATAAGTATAGATATATTGTGTGTGTTTTTAAGAGAAATATAATATTTTATTGATTTGACTATTGTGCGGAGGTGGCACCTACCCAGACAACCTGGGCCTGTCATCTATACAATTTGCGCTGTATCATGGTGCGGGTGACAGATGTCAGTATCACGTCACCAGGGAAGTAACACTAAACTATAATTCAATTTTCAGTTGTCGATTCTTATAGAATAAATTTCGCTCTCTTTATTATTATTCATATTAATTTTGAAAATAAATTTATTACAATATATGTCTATTTTCTCATGTTTCATGAAATCTATATATGTAAAATAATAAAAAATTAAAGACCTTCTATTCTTCCTTCATCGTAGCAGTACATCCCACCACTTATTGAATGTATTACATTATTAATAAGTCCGTATATTAGGACTGTGATATTTAATGTACAGAAAAATAATTAATCATTATTGTAAATCGCCGCAATTTTCACGAGTAAAAAGGAACAGTTTGATGTCACCCGTACCAACTACAGCGCAAACAGTGTAGTAAAATAGAAATTAAAATCTATTGAAATTAAGTTTCATTTAATAATATTCATTTATACACTCACGCCTAATATCTAGCCCCAAGTAGGTATTATGAAGAGCTTGTACTATGGATATTGGATAACGGAGAAATATTGATAATGATATCTATAAATAAAAATCAATGGTTGTATGCTTGTCCCGCTCCGAAACCATTGATCATATTGTGATGAAACTTTGGTAGGGTGTTCTGGGAACGCTCGCGTAGGATCTGGATTATAACAACTTTTTGTTTTAATAAATAACAGTTTTGTCAAGCATTTCAATAAATGCCGGGTGGAGCTAGTGTAGGTAATATAAATATTATAAATATACTAATATCCATGACTCGTGAACAAATGCTCTTAATCATTATAGAAACAACTGCAACTACCGGAATTCGAACCCGGCCCCTGTTCGAGTAACCTGGGCAGTAAGGGGTGCAAATCACTCGACCAGCCGTTCGTCAAAATAGTAGTTTATGTTATGTCAATATATTATGTTCTTCTTTAAGATCACAAATCGTAATTCGAATATTAAAACATAAGTGAAGATAAAGATAGATTTAACTACTAGGTGGTAGGCCCGTATGTAGGGTCGTCTGGGTAGGTACCACCGCCTTGTTTCGGATTGAAGGGAAAGGTAGCCAGTGTAATTACTGGGCATGGACGGCATTTCATCTTAGGCCCCAGGATGGCAACGCACCTGCAATATCAAGTGATTTCCCCTTGTTATTGCAGGTGTGTAGGTGTCAGGTCTATAGGCGGCGGTAACCGCTTACCATCAGGTGGGCCGTCAGCTTGTTTGTCGTCTAGTTGTATAAAAAAAAAGTTACCGTAATATGTGCTTCAGAGAAGGTCCTCCGCCTGACGACCTCGTGCACGGCCCGGACGAAGACGGCGGGCGCGCGGTGCAGCTGAGCCACGATGCCGAAGTACCGCTCCAGCCGGTTGAAGCACTGGAACGACAGCATCGCGTGCGCGTCTTGCACCGACATCGAATTCTCCAGTTTCAACACGAACCTTTAGAGTGTAAATAATAATATTTGAAGAAAGTTTCCACAAGCAAATAACCACAACCACTTGAGATACGATTTTTTAAAAAACAGCCTTAGATGCCCACTAAACAAAGGTGCTTCCCCCATCGATTCCCAAACGGAACGGTTCTGACCAACCCTGACCTGGGCCTCGATCGCGCTAACGATCCCTTGCGCAAAATTTGTGTTGCGCGAAACATTTAAACGGCCACCAATTAGGTTTTTTTTTCGGAACATACGTTGAAATCTTTGATTATAATTATATTAAATAATTATTAAGTTCAAATAACATCAATTAATAAAATAAAAACTTTCTAAATTGAGTATATATATCGATCGGTTTTTGACAGCACCTAGATAAAAAGACGTTACTATGGCAACCATCTATAAGAACGTATTTTCCGCTGTCCAACAAAAGTTGCTTAGGTACTAACTTAATCAAAAACGTGCGTCTGAGAACGGAAAATACGTTCCTTTAAATAGAATATAAATAAAATATAAAGACACTTTTATTTGTTACCGAAAAACATCGATGTTTTAAACGTATCGATTTTTCGGTTTTTCAATTGATATTTATCGTACATCGATATTTTCGATTCGATGTTAATATCGATGTTTTTCTAATATCGATCATCCCTAGAATATGTTTTCTCGTCGTCTATTCAATTTTCGAAGTATATACTCACTCTAATCTTGCCTTGAGTACTTGGCAGAGCTCGTCTTTGGAGTTGGAGATGCGCCGGCGCCGGTCGACGAGGACCTGGTGGCCTTTAAGCAGCTTCTCCAGTTGGCACCAGTGCGACTGCACCAGAGTTGGCAACACTGATGGATCGCATGCTGAGCTCAACCGCTCTCGGTACTAAAAAATATTAATTAAAAATTTCAATGTAATGTTAGGAAAACACAGCATTCCTAGAATTGAGAAGACACATATCTTTCTAGTCTGCATAACTTTGGCCAGCAGATTAGTATCATCCTATAAAATAACATTATATCCTGTTATCATGTTTATTTTTTTGTTAATATTACTATTAAAAATTATTGATTCCACAGGTGAAACTTGAATGGACGCATATCTTTCTAGTCTGCATAACTTTAACGAACAGATTATGGCACTATCCTATAAAAATTTTAGTCTCTTAACTTGTTTGATTTTTGTTAATATTACTATTAAAAAATATTATTCATGTCTCATGTGATACTCGAACTCCAGGCACATCTTACTGATGGGTAGTAAAATTCTGATTGAGCTGATCTGTGAGCCTATGGTAGATTTTTAGTATGTAAAATTGTTAACACTCTTACTTCCATACCTGTATTAGTGAAGCCGCCTGGTCGTGCTGATCCCTTTCTAACTTCTTCACCTCACTCAACAGCTGATCAAGGCCAAACAGCCTATTCTCAATACCCGTTATTTGTTTCAAGCCATGATCGTTGGCATATTGTAGGTTATGGCACAACTGGTCTTCGTGTTCTTTCAAAGGTTCGACGTCGATCTGAAAATATCGATGTCATAATGTAGCCTTATAAAGATAATAAAACATATTGAACTGAGAGAAAATGGTTTAAAAGAAAAAAGTACATTTTTATTAATAAGATTATCCAATCTACGAGTATCTACGTTTACCATAGAAGTATTATATGTAAACAATATTACCGGAACTAAATGAACCTTATAACACAGTTCGATAAGGATTTTACACTTTCTAAGATAAGGCATTAACTGAAGCGACATCTAAATTGAACTAGAGAACTGGGAGCACCCCTATTATTAGTACTTCATCAATAAAAAGATAAAATAACCATATCCAAAGATAAACTATTGATACCCTTATGAGTGCACACAAAATAACTATTCATTATGGCGACATTGGTCCGTCCACCATATTGGACTGAGAATGACGTCACTTAATCAACCATTCTATGTCATCCAAACAAAAGTGTATACAAAATTTCATCACAATCAGTTGTGGATTTATAATTTAAAAAATAACTTCCTCCCTTCCTTCGGCTTTAAAATTCCGCTTCGACCCGAACATGCATACATTACGTACAAGTAAAATAAAAGCTAGTAATAAACTTACCAAAGCCAAACCCTTTTGGCAGTAGTCGAGTATGTCCTGCAAAGAAGCCTTATTCCCCTGCGCCAGGATCCAATGCAGCAGCGTTGTTTCTTCCTTGCTCTCGTACGAGTGCGCTCGGAACGTGACCCCCTCATCAGACTCCTCAATCGGTTTTTCCATATCAGACGATTGTACCGCCCCATCTTTACTTAACAACGTATCTTTGTGTTCGAACACTGGAAGGGAATAGCGACATTATAAATTAGCGCACTAATTAATAACTCAAATCAACTTAGAATTATTATTATTCAGATATCATATCGCGTAAGAGTGTCATACACACAAGTTTGATAAGCGTTTAATTAATAAATTGTATTAAACTTCATTGCGCTCAAAAATTGCACAGAAGGCAGACTTTACGCCTAATGGGCATTCCCTAGCAGTGAACCACAGGCTAAACAGATAACTCCAAAAGGAGTGCACAACAACTAATAAAGAAATTTTAGATATTAGTATTTAATAAACATTATGCCTATAATAATAAGTACGTACAAATAAAAAACACTACAGACTATAACATATAAATAGCGTACCTAACTACATGCTAATAAAAAGTCAAAATACGGTATTATGAAAATAAAATACAATACATAACTAAAGTCATTCAAAAAATGTTCTCGCATTAACTTCTTAAAGAGAACCTCGTTCTGTCATAGCTTAAGGCGATACATTGAAAAAAATCGCACTTTTTTATGTAATGTCATAGGTAGCTGAAAGATCTTATGGGAATGAAAATCAAATATACGGTACTTCATATCTTCATCTTGACACATGTAGAACAAAAACACGATTAAAGGATTTTGCCTCGATACATTTTATTTCCGAAAAGACCATTAAAAAATAAGAAAACTCAAAATTGGTATTGGTAAACAATAATTTGTATTCTGTAGTAAATTACTTTAAATAGTAGATATCAATTATATTCAGAATCGTGTAGATGCGTTTTTTTGTGTAATTCTTATAGTTATTTTATAATAAAATAATTTGTGTATTTTCGCTTTCTTTACACGCGCGATCGCTATTTTGTCTTTCTCCCTCCTGCTGACTCAGTCATATCTCCATCCCTGTCTCTCTCAGCCGAACCAACGTTTCGATAGATCGCCTTAAGTCAGGATTGAATTCGAGAGCTATGGAGCAGAAATAACAAAGGAGTCTAACCTGGCTTTATCAAATTACCTATTCTGTCTGAATATATAACCATAAAATCCAATTCCATCTTATCGCTATCGTAAAATAAATTATGTAAACAATTCGATTTAAGTAACTAAATCGTAACATAGCTTAAACGGAAAGACTAGGAAATCTTCATAGGTTTCTCCCAAATCCTCGATAGTTTAGTGGTTAGAGCAGTCATCCGGATCGTGAAAAATCACGGGTTTGCATCTCGTCCCAGGACATGCAACTTATGAGACAATATTAAGAAAACTTGATGATAAAAGTTAAATTTTACAACAAAGCAAATTACATACGTCATTGAATACGTCAGTCGTTTACAAATATACGAATGGTGATTATACCTATTCACCATCAATCAAAATAATAGCTGCCAGTTAGAAAACAGCTCTTTACATGGTAATTTTTGTAGACTATACGTGTAATTACTCTGTTCGATTAAATAACTCTCTAAAAGCCAATAATTTATAAATTATACTCGTAATAAATATTCAATGGCAATGGTCATTTTAAAATCTTATGATGACACAGGTAGACCTACATTACCTAAATTCAAGTGATTTAAAGTTCCCGACGTTATTATTTATTAAGTCCAAATTAATTTCGGGTCACAAAATATCCATCATGATAAAGTTTCATCGTGAAGCATAAACATTTTGCCAAATGTACAAAAGAGAACCTCATTGATATTGTAGATCCCTGTCAACTAAGAGAAGTCTAAAAGAAAAAAGCGTAATGTAAGTACAGGAACAGTTTTCTGAATTTATGCTATTGCTAGATTAATATGAAAATACGACCAATAAGTATCCTAAAATGTCTTACCATCCTCCTCAGACAGCTTAAGGGCTTCAACCCCAAAGTCCTGGCAGGTTTTGTTCTCCGAACTATCCATCCGTTGGCTGACTCCATAGTGATGACCTTCAAAGTCCGTCTCCTCAAACACGTCAAACGCCGAAAAACGATGTGCCTCCGCATGTAGTTGCAATGCAGGCAGTATAGGTATCTTGCCTAGTGCTTCTAATACTTCGTTGAGTCTAAAACAAAAAATATGAGTCACAAAGGTTACTGCTCTCGGCAGGTTGTTTACACAAGGGTATTCAACTGAATGAAACTCGTATCCAATGTTATCTTTACAGCGTGTTAAGAGAATCTGACAACAGGATAATAAAATAAGCCTGTATTTTGGTCCATAGTGCTTATTTATTTTCAACAAAAACGTGGTATTAGTCGGCAGGCAGGAGTGTGTCATATTCATTTTGATATTTTATAGACGGGGCGAAGTAATTTTTTATACAAAGCACGGCAAATTTCTCAACACCACCTGACGTGAAGCGGTATGAAGAGACCATATGCGAAGACAACTACTGCAGCTTGAAACATAATTACTGTCATGTAGTTTTTTTCAACGCTGAACTTGACATCTCTATATCTATAGCGGCCTTAACTGTTTTGTAAAGTACAGTAGAAAAATAAAATGTACCAGTTTGTAAAACATAAATTATAATTGTCAATGATCTAGATTTAAACTTTCGCCTCTTACCACTTACCAGCCCCCAGGCCCCAACACACAATAATAATAATAATAATAATAATAAACTTTATTGACACAAAAACATGTACAAAAATATGTAGTGAAACCCCTGACTCCCGTGCTAGGTTACAAACCTGTGTTACAGAAGTCAGTGCCCACTCACTCTCTATAGTTTAATTTATATACCATATAAATAACATTTTTATTTAATTTTTATTACTATACATTACATTTATTTTGATTTGCTGTGATTTGTGTGTGTATGTGTGTGTGTGTGTGTATGTGTGTGTGTGTGTGTGTGTGTGTGTGTGTGTTGTGTTTGTGAGTGTGTAAGTGTGTGTGTAAGTGTTATATAGAAGTCCTAAGTAAGATTTCTGTTTCAAAATAATCCAACTGAAGTAACCAACTTTTGCATTTATGTTTCAGCTCACGGCTAGTCATAGGATGTATATTCAATATTTTATTTATTTTGTTGTATAAATGAATGCTCATACTACATTGCTGTCGCTTTGCAGAGGCTGTTTGGAATTTCAGGGGATGACAAATATTTCTAATGGTGCGATTTTTATTGTGTTCAGTAAATGGAGTAAGCTTATGTTGCTTTATGAGGACTTGGAGTATGTATAGCCGCCGAATCGACAGCACGTTACATTTCTCATAAAGCTGTACGGTGGGAAATCTGTATGGACTGAAAGTCATTACTTTCAAAAGTGACCGCTGAGTCCGTTCTAGGTCAATGAGAAACGTTTTATAGGCGCAATAAACTACTAGAATAGACATTTCAAAGATTAAAGTAAGCGTCACTCACAAGCTTTACCGCTCCTTGGCGATACGAAGGCAAACCGTCATCACGGATGTTCAGTGCAATTTGTTTGAATTATGGGTCTGAAAAACCGCTTTACCCGATAGGTAACAAAAAATTCGAGTATAATTATTAACGGTATCCAAATTCAGTGGTTCATAAAGATATCTAAAATTTACGGTAACTGTTAGACGCGACCGATATATCGGATACTGATCGCACAAGCTGGCAACATTACGAGTAAAACCGTTTTAAAGTACGGTCATCCGAACGAAAAATTATACTCCGGTAGGAAGTGATAGCTCCGTATGCAGGTTCGTCCGGGTATTGGGTGGGTACCAGCGCCTTTCTTATTTCCACCGTAAAACAGTAGCTGTGTTTCTGCGGATTGAAGGGAAAGGTAGCCAGTGTAATTACTGGGCACGGAGGGCATTTCATCTAAGACCTCCAGGTTTTTTTATTTTTATATACAACTGGATGACAAACAAGCTGACGGCCCACCTGATGGAAAGCGGTAACAGCCGCCTATAGACACCTGCAATAACAAGCAAAAATCACTTAATATTGCAGGTGCGTTGTCATCCTGGGGCCTAAGATGAAATGCCGTCCATGCCCAGTAATTACACTGGCAACCGGATGACAACGCACCAGCAATATTTAGTGATGTTTCCCTTTTTATTGCAGGTGTCTATTAAAGGCGACAATAGCCAACTACCACCAGGTAGGCCGTCAGCTTGATTGTCATATTGGTGTGAAAAAAATAATCTCAGGCTCAAACAAAACTGCATGCCTCCGTACCGCTACCAAGTGACGCGCATTTTTCCGTTTACGTAAAGACACGTATCACTGTCGGGCGACCTCACATGAGTAGGCAACAGCTATTGAAATGTAAAGTACTGCCGCCATATACTTTAAGACATTGAAATTCGATCACGCGATCACCTAGCAACGCATAGTCACTGAGACAGAAACAGTATAGATTATCCTGCAAACGCAACATCAATGAACTTCAGCGAACCGAGTATCAAAAAAACTACAATAAAAATAGGTTTTCTAAACCTAGTAGAGACCTTTCAATAACGATTTTGAAATAAGTATGCGAAAATTAGATAATTATTAATCATCAATCAATAATTATCTAATTTTCGCATATAATAAATCAATCATATAATCTTGTGTGTGAGAGAATGGTAGGCACCATTCTCTCTCAGGGTTTGAAAAATCCTTGTCACAAAGCACCAGTGCTCCACCCCCAGGTTGTTTGCATATCCTACTTAGTTACATTTCTGTTTTAATTATATAATTAGTATCGGTGGCGTAGTGGTTTAAGCGCTCTAGTTTCGATTACAAAAACAAAGCAACTTTTGCCATGGTCGGTCCCGGGATGGGTCAATCAATATCGAGCTCCTCCGTGCTTCGGAAGGCGAGTAATAACCAGTTGGTTCCGGTTGTTACTGCAACCGCTTTAACCCACCAACCCACATTGGGCCAGCGTGGTGGTGTTATGGCCCAATCTCCTCATGTGTTTGTCCCATGTGGGAAGGCCTGTGCCCAGCAGTGGGACGTATAATGGCTGATGATGATGATAAGTAAGGTAGCAATTATACAATTAGTTTCAGTGTAGTGTATGATCTGTATAATGTGTCATTAAGATAATCAGCAAAAATGTTATCTGGCTGGCACCCAGCATCGATAACACAAACCCTCATGATGCTTAATTTGGGTTAGATAACAGATATTCTGCGACTAAAAGGGTCTATAAACAGCTCGACATTGTAAGCACGTTAACATTCTAGTACTAGAGATAGAATGGCTTCCGAACCCCGTAATCATACTGGCTACCTTTCCATTTATAATTTTATACCCAACACAGCCAACTGCTTCCCAGCCGAAATAGTAAAAATTAAATGACTCAGACACATCCTACAAAAGGGCATTTTACTAGTTTCTTATTAATAACAGACTATAGGGAATAATCAATTATTAATAAGAAACTACTGTTTGTAGTAGACGTGCTCCTTTTAAATGTGTAGTCGTAATTTAAAAACTTCACACCATAATCTGCATACAATATGCTTACAGACTATTGCTGGATAAGTATCTATATCTGTCGATTGATTAACAATTTGTTAAATCGATAAGAACAACTTTAAGATTGGTAAGATTTGAGATAATTTTAATTTGTTAAGCCGCGTAAGAGTCCCAAGAGTTTTTATGACAAATAAAAACTAACTGTGTCTGGAATCTGCGACTTGACGGGTTTTAAGGCCACAAGCTTTCCAGTGGTGTCTTCTCACGTATCTCGTTATGTACAGCATTATTAATAAGCATTTAATCCTAGTTTTCTTAATATTGCGTTGACTTAGTAATCCATAGTGTATTTTACATAAGCCCAAAACAAACGCATTTTTTTTTCTATAGAAACAATTCTAAAGATGATTCTTATCATTTTTTCGTTATTTATGCAAGTGACGTATTGTTTTTGTTTTGAAAAGTCCGTTATTTTGTTAATTAATAAAATGTTTCCAAATGGTCGCTTGCGTATGCTGTAGTTGCCTTTTTCCTTTCGTCATTGTCTTTTCTTTTTATACAAAGCACGGCAATTGACCCAACACTACCTGATGTGAAGCGGTAAGGAGAGTCCATATGCAAAGACAGCTAGGGCAGAATAAACATTGCACCTCCGCCTCCACTTTGCCGGCCAATAAGGTGCTTTTTCCTGCCTCTATTAAGGACCCTATATTATAGGAAGGAGGGAACACATGTGCTAGCAACGAATTCCAGTTTCTGGAAGTACGATAAAGAAATGAGGCACTAATAACTTTGTACGTGATGTTGAGGTGGAGACAGTGAATTGATGACTCCGAAGACCGGCACGCGTGCTCCTGAGCAGGAAGGGGGAAGGTGGGATAAGGTCGAAAAGCTCTTCAGAGCACTCTCCATGATAAAGCCGATAAAAGGCGCTAAGCGACGAAATGTCTCGACGCAATTGCAGAGGCCCAAGGTTGTTCGTGAACTCTACATCGCCAAGGATACGGACGGTACGACGCTGCAATCTGTCCAATGCATCGAGGAGGTACTTGGCGGAGCCATCCCTCAAGTGCAAGCAATATTCCACGCAAGACCGGATCTGAGTTTTGTAAAGCAGGCAGAGAGTTGGTCAGGCGTGAAAAATCAGCGCACCTTGCTCAGGACACCGAGCTTCCGTGAGGCTGTCTTGATCACGGTTTCGATGCAGTTCCTGGAATTCAGATCGCAGCATATCTCCATGCCCAGCAAGTTTAAGGACACCTGCACCCGTACCACCATCTTTTATCGCGATCCAGTTTAGGACCTAAACTGAGTACAATCGTTAATTCGTACTACGACGCTATCTACGATTATGACAGCGCTGCAGTTTAGGAACCAATACTGAGCCGAGCGGAATATGAATCGCTTTTATAAATATGGTGGTAAGGCCCCTGTGCTGAAAGAGGAGAAGCCCTGAAGAGAGGAAAGGGGAAGGACCGGCAACATTTTGGCTGTAAACGCGCATACCTGTGTTTTCTTAGCATTGAACTCTTGAAGCTCTTGGCTGAAACAAAGTTCAAGAGGAGGTAATCGCAGTATCGCCCTAAGAGGATGTGTACAGAATGAGATTGACTTGGTGATAAAACCACCCACACATCTAATATGTTAGTTTGTGAAGATTTGTTTGGCAAAAATAAATATTTATCTCACTGTCTACGGTGTCTAACCAATGCCACCAAACGAGCAGTAAACTAATTTTCCTGTAGAATAAAAACTTACACCATATTTAGTACTTTACTTGGTCTTCACAATAATCATTCAAACGGTTTAAGAAAAAGAATTATTCATGTTATTATATTTGAATACATTGCTCATTCAAATAATGCCTTAAATATTTATAAGGTCATATTGTATGTTAGTACGCAAAAGACTACAAGATAAACCTTAAACACATTTGCACAACGCACAATGTCCATTATTCACCTTTGCAATAATATTTAAGCCATCCGTCTGACTGATAAGACAATCGTCTGCAACATAGACTACTATCTATACTCTTAAACTGTGTTCTATTTATAATACAAGAATCAATACTTAATAGAACTTACATTTTGTACATGTATATGTCTTAGGCCTCTTGTTGCGACGCCGGGAGTATGTCCGGTTGGTGAACAAAACCACGCACATCCATACTCACATAAATGACCCTGCGCAACGAGCCCAACGACGGGCATACGGATGTATGTTCACGCACCGAATACTCAATAAAGAACACTCACTGCGCAACGGGCATCGGACAACGGTCTAGTGTTCGGCGTTGTAAACAAGGGGCCTTACCTTAGAGTATACCAACACTGACATTTTCAGGATTCCGTGACAAAATAGGCAGTAACTAAATTAGTAATTAAAATATAATAAAACTAGAAAAATTTCACGTCCTGAGGCAGGAATCGACCCGCGACCTTTCGCAATCCGGGCGACTGCTCTGACCACTGAGCCACGCAGGACTTGAGATATCCCTGTGAAATTCTTCTAGTCTATCTGTATTTGCGTTTATGAGCTCACGTCCACCCTACAATGTCGAAATATTCTATTTCAACATCCGAAACGAGTATTTACGGGTGTTTTAGTTTTTTAGTGTTTTTATTATATTTTAATTACTAAGTAATCTTTCAAACATTTATAATAATGTTAAAATCAAAAATTAAGAGTAACTAAATTATTTTAACACGCCTACTTATGGACTTAATCAGAGGAATATTATAAAAGATTGTTTATTTTATGAATGTTTTATACTGGCTACTTAAAAGGAAAACTGACTGACTGACTGACATATCAAATCAGAGACCAAACTGCTGGGTTTAAAGATTCCAAATTTGACACACTAGTTCCTTATAAGGTCTAGAGGTGCAGTAAGAAAGAATTTTTCAAAACTCACCCCCTAAATGGGGAGCAACGAACGGGGGTTCGAAGTTTTTATGGGGGAAAAAAACTATTTTCTTCGAAATTTCACAAGAGTACTCCTATCGATTTATGAGTAAACAAGTATTTCCGGTTTTTTCAGAATTCAACACCTAAAAGGGGAAAATAGTGTGACAAAGTCTGAAAATCAACACGGTATTTTTGTTTGATTTGTCAGGTCGCTGATTACGAAAACAACAACGAATTTCAAATCCAACGTGGCGGACGTAAAGTACCATTATCCCCATAATTAAGGGTTCCATTTTTTTCATTTTGAGGTCTAGACTCGCGTTTATCCTAATGGGAAGTATGCTGGGTCCACTGTTGTTCTGAATTTACATACATGAATTTCCGCATGTGACATCTCATAAAACAGTCTAATTTGCTGATGATTTTGCTGTTATTGCAACAGCGAGTATAAATGACATATCGGAAATAGACCGCGAAATTAATGAAACAATAACACGAATAGCAAACTGCTTACGAAAAAATAATCCTAAAATTAATGCAACGAAAACCTTATATTTGAAAATAATTATAAGTTTAAAAATCTAAACCTAAATATGAAATTTAATCAAGAATCAATATAGAGACTAAAATTGCATCATTTTTAGGAATAACTTTAAATAAACACGTTAACTGAAAAGAACATTTTAAAAAATTAATAGTAAAATCAATAGTTTAGATATAGATATAGCAAATAGAAGATTATTTCCCAGGATTTACGCTACAACAATAATCTAGCTATTATCTTAAATCTTAGATAGTAATAGGGTATCGTGTCGACCTGGGTTGCGTTAAAAATATACTATACAGGATGGTGCCGTCAATACAACAATAAATTAAAACATGGGCTATATTAATGCATAGACATGGTTTGCTACTTTAAAAAACATCTTATACATTTGATAGTTTCATGAAATTTCATTGAAATAACGCAGCCAATATTATAATAATTTCAGACAAATGTCAACAAATTATCAAATACTTATATAAGATGTTTTTGCAAGCGGCAAACCATTTTTGTGAACTAATATAGCCCATGTTTAAATTTGTTGTCGAATTGACGATTTATAGACTTAATTTTCTAACAATTTTTTTATTGGTGCCTATTGAACCCTAACTTGCGATCAAATTATTATTTCTACGCGTTCAATTAATACTTTATGTTTTATTGATTTAGTAAAGAAACATTTTTCAATTTACTACCCAAAAATTACAATATGTGAATCAAACTATATACGTAAATGTAGTTCGTGATTGATTCCCATCAATGTTGAAATTATAGACAGTATACATATTTAATAAACAATCCGGTACTCGCACTAATTTTATAGACAGAGTGTTTAATTAAGCAGATAACCAACTGGTATTACTCACTCAATGCTATTAATCACCTCAGATGCAATGGTATAGCGAATTTATTTGTTCTTACATTTTACAGCTTTAGGATTGCTTAATAAAACAACCACAGTCTATCAGTAGCGATTGAGAGAATATTCCAAAGTAGCCCGCAATGTTTTGACATAAAGTACACTACCGATACTTCAGTTTACATATGGATTTGGTGGCAAGGTCGCACGGGCTAGTGTTCCGATTTTTTTTAAACTAACGGGTTAGTAATAGTATTATAAAGTTGTTTAATTTACCTTATATTAACTTCCTTTGAATTGAATAATTAAGACCGTATCCTAATAATTTGATATTGCATAGTACTGTCAAAGTTTTAGTACAATAGTATAAAGCTACGAGCAATAATGGGTTTGACGCAAATGGTGCACTTCGCAAAATGTTCACTTCTCAAAAGGAGCACTTCGCAAAACGTACACATCGCAAAATGTGCATTTCTCAAAATGAGCACTTTTTTAACATGTGCGGAGATTTTGAAAATTGTTTTTAAATGAAAAATATTTGGTTTATTCAAACTCTTTCGAAGTATGTACAAACAATATCAACTTAGACCATAACAAACGCAACCATGCCATGGTATATCTTATTTTTGAAAGTTGCACATATTTTTTGTCTAACATAATATTGTATCGCATGTATGTTGGGTGACCACTATTAAAATAAATAAATCCTTCATATTTAAAATTACTTTTGATTTTATTTTTGGGGAGAGAGTAAATAAAATAACAGAAATCATAGAAAGTTAAACTGAAATTATTTTTGATTTGATTTTATTGATTACGTCTTACTTCATTTATTGTTTATGTACAACAAAGTGTATGTTGATTATATTTTTAACCAAATTACCTGTGCAACCCCGTGGTTTTTTCCCCAAATTTCCGCACAGAACACCAATTTCCCAAATTTCCGCACATCTTAAAAAAGTGTTCATTTTGAGAAGTACACATTTTGCGATGGACACTATTTAAGCACGATGTACATGTTGCGACCGTAATTGGGTATGTATATAATTTTGACGGTTCGTGACTTTTATTGCAAAGATAATAAGAATGCTGAAATGTCGGCAGCATATATTATTACCGCTCATGAGTACTCAAGACTGTACAAGTACAAGAAACAGTAACATATAACTTCCACGTCAACTCTAAGAGAGAAAAAAATCTTTAAACAACATAAACAAAATAGTATTTATGAATCTAAGCCAATATATGCGAAAGACAGTCGCTCATAGTAGATAATAATGATATACTACAATATATTATTTACTTAACACGGCACAAAAAGACTTCGATCCAATTCAATACTTTAAATAAGATTTGTCTATGAGTAAATCTCAAGATACTCTAGTCACTTTGTACTTTGCTATTCAATCCGAATTATCTACTTAGTATATTTGATATTTCGGCAGAATAGAGATTTTACGCGGGTATTATTTTCTTTTCTTTTATAAATTTTTTCAACCAGATGAATAATAAGCTAACGGCCCACCTGGTGGTAAGTGGTTACCGTCGCCTATAAACACCTGCAATAACAAGGAAAAAATCACTGGGTATTGCAGGTGCGTTAGCAATGTTGTCATCCTCAGGCCTAAGATGAGATGCCTTCCATACCCAGTAATCACACTAGCTATCCCTTCAATCCGAAACACAGCGAAATGCTGTACGGCTGAAATAACAAAGGCGGTGGTACTACCCCGACGACTCTATATACGGGCCTTCCACCTAGTTAAACCACTTACTGGCAAATTAAGCACGTTGTAGTTATAATAATGATAGTGTTTTAATAAATAGCACAATGCTCTTGTTTCAGACTCTATTATTCGTAAATACTGTTGCCAAGTGGCCTACCAATAAATGTTTACCAATCTATCTAAACAGTAATTAATTGTAAACTATTAATTCTGTAATTATAAAAACTTGTTGTGTAATCGATATAACATTAAAAACCTATAATTGAAAAGATTATAACGACAACAAAAATAAAAGTACTATTTACGACATACAAAGTTACGAGTACTAGAAACTCCAATCAACTGTAGATAGATGTATAAACAAAATATTATTGATTTATAAACACAATTAAATAGTTTGTATTTATCATACTTAGTAATCTTACTATTAATATTTTATCTCACTTTAATATTATGTGTCATGTGACGTATTTGATGAACTTTTCTGAGAATTTGCTTTAGCTAATTTTCAGTTTTTTTTAACCCCCGACGAAAAAAGAGGGGTGTTATAAGTTTGAAGTGTATGTCTGTGTATCTGTGTGTCTGTCTGTGGCATCGTAGCGCCTAAACGAATGGACCGATTTTGATTCGTTTTTTTTTTGTTTGAAAGCTGATGTGACTACGATGGTTCTTAGCTATAATTTATGAAGATCAGTTCAGGCGTTTGATGACTATCAGCTCATTTTCTACATGATAACAAGATTTTACTAACTTTTACAGATCCGATTGATTTCAAATTTGGTGTTAGATAGATGATTAATGACGCCAGGGGTTACTTATAATTTTTTGATTTTATAATTATGTAATAGTTTTAATATAAATAAAGTTTAACTTACGCGTTCAACTTTTCGTGATACTCTTCTTTTTTTAGCCGATGTTTCTTAAACGACTTTTTGAAATTACTTGATCTCTCGCAGAATTCATTAAATATGTCATCTAAATTAGCCACCACCGCCGCCCAGCCCTGCGAACAACAGATAATATGGGTCATATACAATTAAACAAGTGTCCTTAAACTTTATATGTACTAGTGACACTAATTCACTGGACTGCCCCGTTCTTATCTTGAGCAAACGTTTTGAACTAAATATTCATATACACGACCTCGTGAGTAGCTCGGTGGCGTAGTGGATTTAGCGCTCTGGTTTCGATTACGAAAGCAAAGCAACCTTCGCCATGGTCGTTAATGGGATGGGTCAATCAAAAATTTGTATCGAGACTACAAATTTTTCCTCCTCCTTGCTTCGGAAGGCACGTTAAACTATTGGCCCCGGTTGTTACTGCAACCGCTTTGTCCCACCAACACCGAATTGGGCCAGAATTGGTGGTGTTATGGCCCAAACTCCTCGCGTCGTTCTCTCATGTACGAAGGCCGGCCCAGCAGGTGGACTGTGGAACTTATTTGGGCTGGTGATGACGACACCACCTCGTTGCGTAGTGGCGAACGGTTTACTTTACACTATACCCAGATTACGATTCCCTTCCTAAAGTGAAAAGCGAAACGCGTTCAAACAAATCTGGTACATCCTTTGGACCAGCTTGCCACATCATAGATCACGATATCCTACCCCTCATATCCAAAATTTTGCAAATATAATAATAATAATGCATGCACTCGGTGTAAGTGCATTCTCAAGCCCAAATTAAGCATCATTAGGAGCTTGTGTTATGGATTCTAAGATAACGGATAAATATTGATAATAATGTGTATATATATATTAAAAATATACTAAATAAACATATAAACATCCATGACTGATGAACAAATGCTCATACTCATCATACAAACATTTGCACCTACCGGGATTCGAACCCAGGACCCTGATCGAGTACTCTGTATAGTAAGGGATGCTGACCACTCGACACCAGCCGGCAAACATATACAGGGTGGTGATGACAATACTACAATAAATTTAACATTGAATATATATAATATGTGAACTAACACTAATAATCATCATACAAAAATCATTCAATTATGTTCAACACTTTAGCCACAAGATTTGCTTTTTCATTTTAAACATTTCCTACACGCTGTACCTAGTAATACATTATCACTGCCAGGTTAAAGACTTCTTTATATTCAACGTTGTCAAACCTACCAAAATTTGTTTTAAACTCACGCAAATCAAAGCAGTGTACCTTACACATAAGACATAAAAATCATAGCACTGTACAACATTTATTATTCTTAAAATGCAAGTCATTTCTATATAATGAAATTCCAATAAACTTAAGTTATCACCATTAGGTAAGTACCGTTTTGTTTCCTACCTGATGTTGCAGATGCTGTTCATGCACCAGCTGTTCGCAACTTCTGGACACTTCGAAGGCCAGTTCTTTGAACTGCTGTGCCAGATTCGTGCAGTGCAGTACTGTCTGGACGGTGGTAGGCATAGAGCAGCACTTTTCCACAGCTGCTTTAAGCTCACTCAGTGATTTACCATCGTATGTTGTGCGGACGTCGCTCCGAAACTCCGGCTCCAATTCTGGTATCGGACTTAGATCACTGCATACTGTGAGAACGATTTATCAAATTTATTTATTGTTAAAAACCGTTATTTTACCCATGTGAAATAAGGTTAAAGAAAATATTACTCCAGTTAATGTAGTAACAAAGTTAAGTGAAAACAGAAAGTGTTTTTGAAAAGGATAGGAATAATTTTTTTATTTCAAATTTATTAGCCCTAATTTTTTTTTAATGATAATTGTAAATAAATATGTTTTACATGTTAAGCTCCATTAGTTACAGGTATAAAGAAATTTAATCCATACTATAATTGCGAAAGTAACTCTGTTTGTCAGTTTGTTACCTTTTCATGTTTAAACCACTAAAATGATTTAGACGAAATTTGGTATGGAGATAATTTGAGGCTCAGAGAAGGACATAGGCTCTTTTTGGAGCAATAATCGACATCGAAGCGGGCGAAGCCGCGGGCGTCCACTAGTCATACACAAATAACCTATCTCATTACTAGTATCTCTGCCAGTGCAATGCTTTACCACAAGTTATTGATTTGTTTACCCACAGTCAACACTACTGATAGATAAGAATATCAAATATTGATCTCATTAATTTTCATTCAATGTTCTGATGTATGGTTGTGAATGTTTTATACAGTAAGACTATCCATTTTTTTAGAACTATGCATGCCTAGTGATGACCAGTGGGTATTCAGAGGGCCTAGCCAAGATGCCTTTCTATAATCGCAATCACTATCGCTAAGAGGAAAATGTATGGGATTTGAACATTTTCATTTAGCAATAGCGATAGTGATTGTCAAATGGCATCTTGTCTAGGCCCTCAGATTTCATTACCCTAATAGTCCATAATCCATTTGCTTAAAAAGACTTTATAAACTTAAAAAACTCCTATACTTACTTGACTGTTTTAAGTGGCTCTCTCTAATAGATGGCTTGCTAAACATGTATATAGGATTGGTGTCAGTTCCAGCACTATAAGAAGACACCATATGATCTAACTGAAGAACCTCTCCGCCACTGATAAGGAGGACCAAAAGGCTTGCAGGGATCTTTGTTTTCTTCTCTATTGCAGCTTTAAGGCTTGCCACACTGAAACAAAATAGTAATAATAATGCTTTATTCACAAAATATGTGTTACAAAGTGTGGTTGATTTCCCTGCATTCCAAAATAGGCAAATGCCTGTAGTATGGAATTCAGTGTCCTCTCCCATATGATACAATTTGTCATTATAGCACTTAGTACATACATTATTTTAAGTTGTATTGTAAATAAAAGAAAAAGAATAAAAACTATGTATCTGTGAGTGAGTGTGTGTGTGTGTGTGTGTGTGTGTGTGCGTGTGTGTGTGTGCGTGTGTTAGTGAGTGTGTGTGAGTGTGTGAGTAAGTGTGTGTGAGAAAATGTGTGAGAAAATGACTACATTTATCTTTAAGTTAGTCTAACTCATCTATACAGGGTGTTTGGTGCATGTTATAATAAGTGGGCACCTACATATGAAAACAAAGTCATATAAATACTAAAGTATTATCAAAAATTAAAATTTGTAAAATTATTTTTTTAATTTCTTTATAGGTAAGTACAAATAGTTCAGTGAATAAAACAAAACATATGGCAAATTTTAAAACCTATCCATGTTAATGACTATATTAACATGTATTAGTGCCTGCTTGGTATACCATGTAAGCAAACACCAAAGAATCCAGGAAGTTTATAGAGACTTACTTTGGTTATTTAAGTGAGTGTTTGGTGAGGTTTTGGTAATGAAACAATTAATTACATAAATAATATCATAAACTATCATATAATTTCTAATTTAGTATTCTTTTCATGTAACATGGTGTATTTTAAATTTCTGATGTGTTTTAGTAATATTATAATTAATGAAATTGTTATTAAATATTAAATTAGCAAATAATACTACAATTTGGAAGTAGCTTTCTCACGCAACTCCTGGAGGCCTGATTATTTATAGTTCTAGCATTTGTGTCATTTAAAGATTAAAAAGAAATAGTTGATTCTATTAAGGATGGATATTTTTCCATCTTCATTAAAGCATCTGTACTAAAATTAAATATTTTACATTCAAGCTGAATTAAATAACATACATTTTATTACTAATTACATCCCAAATTAGTTTGATGTTTTAGCCACTAACATTTCAAATCTTAAATCGCTACTAACACACAAAAAAAGCTTAGTTAAAGAATATAAATTGATATCATGTTGGGATTTACATAACACCTAATTTGCCTATTAACATAAGGTAAAAATATAGTAAGCTAACTTAAACTAGATAATCCACAACTTTACTAAAATAATATCACCATTTTCACAAAATTCATTTTAATAATATGTTGTACAGACAATCTGACACTGAACAAGGACTTATGGATTAGTGTATGAAGCTCGACAGCTGTCTACGCTAACTAGACATATAAATAATCAAGGAATGAACCATAAATAAAAAGAGATTAATATTGGAAAAATAAAATAATATTTAATTCAATTAGAAAAAACTAAAAACAACAACTATGGCATGGTAATGAATGATATAGAGCCCCATTCTACAGTATTGAATTGCCATCATCATAAAGAACACTTAAATTACTAAGCAAGAAGCTCTCTGAGATGTTTATGTAAATGTGCAAAATAAAGAATTTCTATCTATCTATGAAGAAGCTGTTTTAGCTTACCTAACAGAAGAGTTTGTGTTTAAATGTTGCATACGGAACTTATTATGTCAAGTGATACTTACCTTTGTAGTGTGAGATTCATATCATATGTAGTCATTTGACCAGCATCCACATGAAACACGTACAACATTTTAGCTAGTATGTTATATCAGGACTGTTAGAAAATCTATTTTTGCTGCCTAGCTACCGCTTTCATTTATAAGTGACATCCATAGAGGCTGAAAAAGTACAATGATTGTTAAATACAAACTTAACCCCTTAAGCGATGTTATCTCCCTGTAGGGCTATGATAATAGAAAAATAAATTGTGTCTGGAATCTGATTCTTGACAGGTTAAAGTAGCAGTAGATTTGTAACAACAAAGCTTTGAATGTTCAGCTCTAAAAGTGTAGGAAATTTTAACACATTCAGTTGTGCAAGATATTTATTATATAAAAATAATACATAATCATTTCATTCAAAAGTAAGTTTTATTCACTTCATCAATTTTAAATTGTGAATTTAAAAACATTTCACAGTCTAAGTAACAAACAAGGTTTTGTCTAACAGTTCAACATCAAATCTATATTAGACTAACTACAATTAAGTATAAATTAATCTATAATCTACTAAAATTCAATTTCTGTACCTAAAGCTTTTTTTTAACTACTGACTATTGAGTAAAAAAATGACTTAAGAGTAGAAAGAATACAGAAATATTTAAATTGATATATCTAACTCTCATCCCTAAATTAATTCACAATTGATTTGAGCAGTGAGAATAAAATTTCTGAAATCACAATCACTTTTGTTACACTTAGATGTATAGAACCAAATGACAGACCAAAATAAACATTCCATTTGATTATTTACTCACAATTTACTTCACATCACAGTTTTCGCATTTAGGAACTCATTAATAGAAATGCGTAGTCAAAAGTTTAAATCTGACACTTCACTATAAAAATAACACGCACAATCACCAAAGTGGAACGTGTTGTTTTTTGCGTTTGAAGACATTTGAACAACAAAGATTTCATACTCACAAAAACATTATGCTGAAAACCACACTTTAACTCTCCAACATATTACCAAATGCTGCATAAATTTAATTAGGCAGTCTAATATATGATTCAGTATTACAATTCGGTACAGTAAAAGCAAAACAATACTACAATCTATTGCACTGATTTTGTTTCAAGCCTTTGAGGTCATAACACCACCATTGGCACCATTACTCGATAATCAACTCAGCTGGCTGACAGTTCTAGGGATACCAGCATATGTAGTTATTTACCTCACTGCACTATAATATTTCATCTCTCGGCGCGCAGGGCAGGCCGCAGGACTCTTACATCCTATTCGTAAAGTACATTTTTATACGGGTATAGATACATCACTCCCTATTACATGTATCGCATTTAGCGTTATCTGAGGGCAAAGAGTGTCTGAGGCAAAGAGTAATTTAAGTAAAGAGTACCTAATGTAAGTATTGGGGAAAAGAGCGCCCACTCGCGGCAATTTTTTGTAACATAAATTTGAAACGCCATCAGCGCCTCTGGAAAATAGTGTGGGAACTACAACTATATATCCGTAGCTATAGGTAGGTTTGTATCTAAAGATTTGAAATCTAAATGGCGCGTATTTCCCAGATGCGAGTTATTTTATTTCATTGAGACTTTACTTTAATGTAAGGATAGCTTTTCAACATTTAAACATTATCTCAATGAAATAAAATAACTCGTATCTGGGAAATACGCTTCATTAAATTAATGAATTATATTTATTTCAAAATAAATAAATAAAACAGCACATAATCTGTGACTTATTTTTATAATTTTTATATTGCAAACAATATTTTTGGGCCGCAATTTTCATTTTATCGTCTCCAATGTATACAATTTTCCTTTTTAATAATCTATTCACTGCTCTGGATTTTTACATCCATAAATACAAAAGAAGGCGTTGTAGCAATTTTGTAATCCACAGTCCACAACACATTCAGAGTCCAAAATACACAAAGCGTCTTTATCGCAACACAGCGTCTCCTAACGCAAGTAAATACACCAACTCTTCAAGTTTATAGAATCGGTTGACTTGACACAACTTTCGCAGAAAATAATGGCTTCGATGTAGTGATATGGAAATCTGGACGGAGAAGTACTCTCAGCTCAACGTTTGTTAGCACACAAATATATCAAAACCACTAGAACACACACGTAATTAGATAACTGAAAACAACGTAAGCGTAAGTGCAAGTTTCGGCAGCCATTACGTGAGTGAATGACGCAGTTATAATACGGGTACTACCAGTGTTGCCAAGGGTAAAAATATTATTCCTTGCGGCTAAAAGTCATAAATAAAATAAAAATAATATACTTATCAACCTTTTACTAAAGGAAATATCAATTTATTGCTATTATTTTGTTTTTGATTCAATAATATTGTTTGTTGTCAACCTAGTAGCGGCAGCAGCGACATCTTACGAGACACTTTGAAGACTTCATTCAAAAAGGTCACCGCTAAGCTTCATAGATGGCGCTACTTTCTTTGCCAATAGCATTCTTCTAAGAGTGTCCCCCCGGTCTGAGGGTCTAGCTAGACAAGATGCCATTTCACAATATTGGTGTACCACAAGGCTCTGTTCTATCCCCTACACTCTTTCTTCTTCATATCAATGATATGCTTTCGTTAGGAAACATTCATTGCTATGCGGATGACAGTACAGTGCATGGGGGATATTTCGGTCGCCCAGGAGCTGGGCGCGCTGAAACCGGGAGAGAGAGAGAAAATCTTACCATTGAGCTCAACGGGGTGTTGAACCTTATATCGGAATGGGGATCTAACAATCTTGTTCAGTTCAATGCTAAGAAGACACAGGTATGCGCGTTCACAGCCAAAATCTCGCCGTTCCTTCCTCTTCCCTCTCTTCAGGGCACCACTCTTTCGGCACAGGGCTCCTTACACCTTCTCGGCATGGAGATATGTTGTGATCTGAATTCTAGGAACTACATCGAAACCGTGATCAAAACAGCCTCACGGAAGCTCGGTGTCCTGAACAAGGTGCGTCGATTTTTCACGCCTGACCAATTATGCCTGCTTTACAAAACTCAGGTCCGGTCTTGCGTTGAATATTGCTCGCACTTGTGGGATGGCTCCGCAAAGTACCTACTCGATGCCCTGGACAGATTGCAGCGTCGTGCTGTCCGTATCGTTGGCGATGTAGAGGTCACGAACAACCTCGAGCCTCTGCAATTGCGGCGTGACATTGCGTCGCTTAGCGCCTTCTATCGGCTTTATCACGGAGAGTGCTCTGAAGAGCTTTTTGACCTTATCCCACCTTCTCCCTTCCTACTCAGGACCACGCGTGCTGGTCTTCGGAGTCATCAATTTACCGTCTCCACTTCAACATCACGCACAAAGAAATTTAGTACCTCGTTTCTTTGTCGTACTTCCAGAACTTGGAATTCTTTGCCAGCACATGTGTTCCCTCCTTCCTATAACATGGGTTCCTTCAAAAGAGGCGTGAAAAAGCATTTTTCAGGCCGGCAAGGTGGAGGCGGCTAGAGCAGTGTCTAAACTGCACTAGCTGTCTTCGCATATGGACTTTTCTTACCGCTTCACATCAGGTGGTGTTGAGTCATTTGTCGTGCTTTGTATAAAAAAAAAAAAAAAAAAAATTGGTACCGGTCATAGCGGTATCGCTAGATGGAAAATGGATTTGACATTTACAATCGAGAGCATAAGTCAAATCCGCAGAGTACTTTGAATACGTCAAATCCTGTAACGAAGAAATACTCAAATCCGATACAATTTTCACTTAGCGATAGCGATTTTAATAATAATAAAATTATTTCTTTCTTTCTTTCACAAAATTACCTTAGTCACTATAATTGTTTATTTTGATTATCAAAAGGAATCTTGTCTATGCCAAGATAAAATGCCATTTGACAATCGCCAATCGCTACCAATATCGCTAAGTAGAAAATGTACGGGGGTTGACATTTTGGAACAATAGTCAATCAAGAGCTAATGTTTTTTTTTATACAAGCTGACGGCCCACTTGATGGTAACCGGTTACCGCCGCCTATAGACACCTGCAATAACATGGAAAAATCACTTAATATTGCAGGCGTGCCCGGCATGCCCAGTAATTACACTGGCTTCATCCTGGGTAGCTCAGATGGTTAGAGCAGTCGCCCGGATTGCGTAAGGTCGCGGGTTCGATCCCCACCTCAGGATGTAAAATTTTTCTAGTTTAGATATATTTTAATTGGTAAATAATTTTTCAAACATATAATAATGTTGAAATCAAAATTAAGAATACTGGCTACCTTTCCCTTCAATCTGAAACACAGCGAACTGTTTCACGACTGAAATAAGAAAGGCTGTGGTAGGTACCTACCCAGACGACCCTACATACGGGCATACCACATCGGAAATCCCATAAATTATTTTATGTAAAATCCCTTAAATTTTCCACCTATCGATAGCAATTATCGAAAGTAATTTTGTCTAGGCCCTCTGAACCGGTAAACTTAGGGCTGTCTTTACCCAGAGGTGCAAGGGGTGCGCTGAATATTAAGATATATTTTATTGGACTTAACGCCATTGCACAGTTTTATATACTTGTTACGACAAATACTTATGCGCAAAATTAAACATAAAAAAAATAGTCATCAACAATAATCATTGCTTTACTTTTATTACACTTGCGGCTCTTGTCATACCGCATTACTACACAAATAACAATTTTATTTAATACAACATGCGCGCGGCAAAATCTCTAATCCAAAGAGAGTGTATAACCTTTGACACATTGCCGCCCGGTCACCCGCACTTGAAGCAAAATGATCTCTAAGTCAATACAGTGTAAGTTCATTTGAAATGGGCGCGTGGCGCGGCACCTCTGCGTCTGTCATAGGCGAGTGTAATTGCGCCCTTTGACTTAGCACAGAATACTTTGAATACTGGATACTTAGCCGTCCGGGCGCTCGCACTAAAGAGAAATGATTTCTAATTCTCTAAATCACTATAATTAGGTGTAAGTTCATTTGAATTCCATTACAGACGAAGGGAACAAAAAAAAGGAGTGTTTGGCGGGATTATGTGGCGCCATTCAAAATTTTTATTTCAATAATTAAAAATTGTGTCGGAGCGAACTTTGTGTTATCAAATTGACGTAGTTTTGTAAATCAAGTGTTTGTGTTAACGTATACATACAACTAAAAGATAAGGTGATACAGAGATACCAAATTCTCAGGATCAGACGTTAGATGCAGATCCTTTAATATCCACTGAAGGATCTGCATGTAACGTCTGATCCTATAATAAAAGTGGTTATGGTGTGAAAGACTATGAGAACTTTTTTGTGGCTATCCACCTCAATAGCACCATATGGAGACTGTCATTATATTTCGCTCCCAAAGTCAAATTTTCCCAAGGTGCATTGAAATGTGTAACACCAGCATTTCAATGCAATAAATGAGGATTTATAGAAATACTTAGGACATGGCTGTATGGGCATTTGTTACCTTTGCCTTCCCTTTATAGGGATAATCGTTACAAAAAAAATATTATCATATGGAGACTGCAATCATATATTTCTCGCGTCAAATATCCCTAAGATGCAGTTAAATGTGTTACGCCAGTATTTTAATGCAATAAAAGAAGAAAAAAGGAAACACTGAAGACATGGCTGTATGGACATTAGTTCCCGTTGCCTTCCTTTTATAGAAAGAATTTAAAAAAAGTGGAGTGTTTGGTTGGCGGGATTTCTCTCTGTCTGTGTTTCTATTTTCTTCTTGGTGTCAGTCAGCCGAGATTTTTATTACATTAGTAAATAATTATGTCTGAGCGAACAATCAGGGAAAATCTCTCCCGAAAATCAAATTCAAAGAAATAAAAGTTTTAATTGCCCACGAATTTTAAATCGGAATTTAGTTTTGAAAACTTTAAGAAGTCAGTATCATCGCGCTCAGTTGTGGTATAAATGAAATATACTCGAGTTTTTTTTTTGCAAAAACTGCTATAAAAACATTTTTACTTACATAATTTCTAATAAAACGAAAATTATAGTATTTTACATTAAAATCAGTCTTGCATCACTAACTACAACAATTTTTCTTATTTAGAATCAATGATAAATATCAATCAATAATATGAGCTACAAAATAGTAGATTTATTAACCAAGGGGATAAAGCAGTGTCTTCTGTCGCGGGTGACGATTTAAATCGCGAGCGTAACGAAGGACTCGAGGTTTACTCCCGAGCGTAGCGAGGGTGTTAAAAACTTAAATCACGAGCGGTGCAAGGGATTTAAGACGAGTCCTGAGTGTAGCGAGGGATTTAAGTTCACCCAAGACTAAGACAGCTTTATCACCGAGGAAAATACTCTACTTTTCGTACCATTTGCTCAAAAAAGTGACATTCTATGCCACAAAAAGCAAACATAACAATAGTCATTTTTAATCTGTTAAAAACAGGGAAAGAAATTGTACTGAATTTCATTATTTAGTAATTTGTAATAGTAGATTATTAACCAAGGGGATAAAGCAGTGTCTTCGCGGGTGACGATTTAAATCGCGAGCGTAACGAAGGACTCGAGCATAGAGTAGATTGAATATGCTGATTACTCCCGAGCGTAGCGAGGGTGTTGAAAACTTAAATCACGAGCGAAGCGTGGAATTTAAGACGAGTCCTGAGTGTAGCGAGGGATTTAAGTTCACCCAAGACTAAGATAGCTTTATCACCGAGGAAAATACTCTACTTTTCGTACCATTTGCGAAAAAATTAACACAATAATAATAATATTTCGTCTATAACTTTAATTCGAAACGTAAGTTGTTTCATCGCTACTACGTTCGTATTTTCCTACGCAATGCCACGTTTAAGTGAATACTCCCCAGCACACATTGCTGACATTCACTATTACTATGGAGTGGGACGAGGAAGTGCTCGAGCTGCGCGTGAAGCTTACATTTCTGCGTTTCCCAACCGGACCGGTTGCATGGCCTGCGCGTTCACCCGATATGACGCCCCTAGACTACTTTCTTTGGGGGACTATGAAGCAACGCGTCTACAGCACCCCAATCGACAGTGAGGCCGATTTGCAAGACCGTATAATAAGCTGTGCGAATGCCATTAGTAATGACCCCGAGGTGATAAGGAGAGCGACACAACAAATTGTGCTGCGCGCGACTTTGTGTTTACAACAAAGAGGTCGACACTTTGAAAATCTTTGCAGACATTTTGTAACGGAATGATAATAATTTGAAGGACTTATTTTGATGTTAGATAATAAATGATTTAAATTGAACTGTGGTGTATTATTTATAAGCACAAATAAACACCTTCTTAAAAGAGTAATAATGGCGAGTCCGGAGGGCCTTAGTGTCATAGTTCATAGGAAACTTTGTGATTGAGTAATAAATGTGCTATTTTCACCAATAAATAGCTAATACAATGTAGATTATCTTAAAGTAATAATAAAGTTACATAAAGCGGGCGTTTTATTGAGAAATTTTACAATTACTGTAAAAATTTAAAGGAAAAAAATCAGTTTTTCGATCAAAACATACATTAATTAATAATTAAGAGCATCTTTTTTCCAGTTATTGTTATTTTATAAAAAAGCCCTGTTAATTCCAATCAGTAATAACTTTCTTTCACCATAGTTGAACATTTAGTTTTAAAAGTTAAACCGATTTGTTTACAAGGTCACCGCAGCAAGCAAGATCTTTAAAAAATGTATAAAAAATTAAATATATTTTTATATATTTTTTTACTATTTTTTCCGTCGATAATATTAAGCATAGTATCCCTAATTTCAATATGTGCACTTTATGAAGACTCGCACTGTATAGTTAGCGTAGCGCATAAAGTGACTGTCATCATATATTTCGTGACAAATACTCCCAAGAAGCATTGAAATGTGTTACATCAGCATTTCAATGCAATAAATGAAGAAATAAGTCACTGTATAAGCTATTGGCCCCAGCAGCCAAAGCTTCGATAAATTTAAAAAATAAATAAATTATGTGTTAAATATCAATATTATTATTTAACATATTTTTTGTTTTGTATTAGGTAAGTAGGTATTTTTAGTTCTAAGTTTTTGTTACTAATTTTTTAATTTTTTTAATTTTTTGTTATAAAATAAGTAGTTAGGTATTTTTAGTTCGAAGTTGTTGTTTTTTTTTCAAATAGGTACTTATGATTGTTGAATTTTTAATATCTATATTTTGTAAATAAACGCTTTACGTCGTTAATTTTTATGAGAAAGGTCAGTAAATAATCAAAAAGAATTAAAAGAATATTTTTTAGTAATCAGACTAGTTTTTCGAAGAAGAATAATTTGTGAGCCATATTAATTGTTAATCTTATTAGGTAATTTTAAATAAGAAGAATCGTTATAGTTAGTGATGAAAGACTGATTTTAATGTAATATACAATAATAATTGTTTTATTAAAAAAATTGTAAACAAAAATGTCTTTAGCAGTTTTCACAAAAAACTCAAGTTTAGCGATGATACTTTCTGAAGTTTCCAAAACTAAATTCAGGATTAAAAATATTTCGGGGGCAAATTAAACTTTTATTTCCCATCTTTCCACGAATTTGATTTCGGGGAAGATAAAACGAAAATTCCCACTTACCCTCGACCTGGGAGAAGCCATTCGGGGGAAATTGGGCATAAACATTTTTTTTGGTGAGTCAATGTAAGAAAATTAATATTCGGAACAGCGAGTGAGCGTAGTGAGGAGGTAAAGATCGATCTCAGTGATCAAATCATCTAGTGCCTCACGACCGTGATTGAATGGCGGTCCAATCGCGATCGACTCAGGTCTTTATGAACCGACTTCAAAAAAAGGAGGAGGTTATCAATTCGTCTGTATGATTTTTTATTTTTTTTTATGTTTGTTACCTCAGAACTTTTGACTGGAATAGTTCCCATTTGGTCCCATAAAAAGTTTGGTTTTTAAATAAAAAAAACTGGAAAAATTAAGTTGTCTACATATGCGAAATTGCAGATTTTTGCTTTCTTGTGAATTTTTAGTGAAATGATACGATAGTAGAAATCAATATAAGCTCACGGTCACCCATCTAGCTTTGACCTTCAAAAGTTATGACTAACAATTTTGAAAAAAAATATATTTAAAAATAAATTAAAACCGACTTCAAAAAACTGAAAAGGAAAAAATAATTAAATTTTAGTAGGTACTCAGCCCCTAGGAACATATTTTTGGAGTTGGTGCTAAGTTGTTTTCAGAAACCATAGATAGTGAAGCGCCGACTCCAAAAATATGTTCCTAGGGGATGAGTACCTACTAAAATTTAATTATTTTATCCTTTCCAGTTTTTTGGAGTCGGTTTTAATTTTTGTTTAAATATATTTTTTTTGACATGAGTTTGTCAAGTCCCTGCGTGGTCTGTGACTAGGCGTGGCCGCGTGTGAGGGCGGCCCCCGCGCACGCTCTGCTTAGGCGGCCACGTCTGGAATTGCTCAAGTGAAAGTGACTCTGGTTAATCTCCAGGCGTACCCTACCAAAAATATATATTTTCCTCCATAAACCCCACCCCACACTGAGGGGTCGACACACTAAATCAAATACGTTTTCCCGATTCGGTTTCCATCAGAAATTCAGATTCGGAATTCCGAACAAACATTTGAATTTTACACGGTCCGTGCGCCCTACGGTCGAAACGGGCGTCAGGTTTTCTTTATTATGAAAAAAAATTTTAAACAAAAATTAAAAACGACTTCAAAAAACTGAAAAGGATGAAATAATTAAATTTAAGTAGGTATTCATCCCCTAAAACCTATTTTTGGAGTCGGTGCTTTACTTTCTATTGTTTTTTGAAACCACTTAGCTCCAACTCCAAAAATAGGTTTTAGGGGATGAATACCTACTTAAATTTAATTATTTCATCCTTTTCAGTTTTTTGAAGTCGGTTTTAATTTTTGTTTAAAATTTTTTTTTTACAATTTTTAGTGATAACTTTCTACGGTCGAAGCTAGATGGGTGACCGTCAACTTATATTGTTTCCCACTATCGTATCGTTTCACTAAAAAGTCATTGGAAAAGCAAAAATTCGCAATTTCGCTTATGTAGACGATTTCATAATTTCAGTTTTTTTTAATTTAAAACCAAAGTACCCAACTGTTTTTGAAAAAATTTTTATGGGACCAAATGGCAGCTATTCCGCATCGAACAAAAAAAGAATCACGTAAATCGGATCAGTAATCTCGGCGTAATCGGTGTACATACATAGAAAAAAAAAAAAAAACATACCGGCCGAATTGAGAACCTCCTCGTTTTTGAAGTCGGTTAATCCTCGTTTTTGAAGTCGGTTAATAAACGAACGTTTGCGTTGTTCGTTGTTCATTCAGGTTTCCGAATCTAAACTCCTGATCAGGAAACTGTAGTTGTCCATCAAGCCTGCAGGTTTGAGTTCAGGGATTATTTAAATTACGTTAAATTGTTTTCATTAAAAAGGTACTTACTATTTTATTTCACATTCTAATAGTAACCCATGTGATTCTATGAGTTGTATCCTCAGATCATCTTAGGTTGTATCTTTTAGATGTCATACAATTCTATTCTCATGTTGGATGAAAAGTAGAGTCTATTCACTCGGCCACAAACATTGAGATAACCCAAAAAAAAAAATACCTCGGGGTATCCTATGCCTCAGGCGACGTATACAGGGTGGTGCCCTCAATGCCACAATAAATTAAAACAGGATATATTAGTCCATAGAAATGGTTTGCCACTTTCAAAAATATCGTAATCATGTGATAATTTCATGGCATTTTTATGAAATAATGCTGCCAACGTTACACTATTCCATACAAATGTTATAAAATTATCAAATGAATACGATATTTTTGAAAGTGGCAAACCATTTATATAGACTTATATTATAGCATGCGTAGCATCACTATAATGCCTGTGATTATAGCCCATGTTGAAATTTATTGTCGCATTGACGGCACCGTATATCTATTGTATCCCTCGTTGCGGACAGGTTTTTCTTTGAATCCGTCACTTCGCTCTGGATTCAAAATATGGCCCTCACCGCAAGAATATTATTTTGCTACCTGCAGCTAGTGTAAGTTTCCATCGAATCGAAACGAAAACGTTCGTCGTCGTCATATCTGTCAAATTGTATGTAAACGGCAGCAGCGTCTCTGTTGTGAATTATTGGAAACCACTTTTTATATATGGATTTGAGAGGTGAACACTCGTGACGAAGAAATACCACGACGATGATAGTTTTCGTTTGGTTTTAATTGAAACTTTCACTATGGGTTCAGTTTTGCCACCAGTAATACCTACTTATCATTATGATATAATTATAGGGAGATATTCGTATTCGTAACAGTAGGTATGCTATTAACTACCTACTTACACACTAAAATCAAAAAGATACAACAATATTAAAAGATTTGTTTATTCTAAGTTACAAAACCATAGAGTATCGAAAAAACATAATAACTGATATTAATTAAACTTCATAAAAATATTTTAAATAATAAATGACTGAAAAATGTTTAGAAAAATAAATATCTAGACTGGAAAAATACTCGTTTTCGTGTTGAATTGAAATATAATAATTTCGACAGGTAGATGTTATCTTAAAAAAACAGAGACTGATTAAAATAATTTTGTGACCACAACAGTCACTCGGATGAAAGGTCGCGGGTTCGGTTCCCGTACAAAGAAATGTTTTTCTAGTCTTAGATATTTTTCGTATAAAAAAATTTTTTCAAGTTTCATTACCACACCATTTGACAATTTATATGAACCTAACATCAACCTTTCGTCCCATACCAACGTGACGGCGGGGGGCTCTTCTCTTCTCAGCAACAGAAGAAAACGCATCAGTATTCGTTTAAGGGTAGGGTAAGGTAGGTACCTACTCCTCACATGCAGACACAACGTAAGTATATTTGTAAGAAACCATATTCTCTAGTCGTGCATTTCATGCGCAAGTTGCATGCTCCTTGTGTGATAGTAGTATACCTACCTAAATATACCAACATGGACAAAAGGTCAAGCTGCGTCGTCGTTGGTTTGGTTTGATAATTTGAATATTCTTAAAATCAATGCATTGTTTACAAAATAAATAGGTATCATGACATAGGTAATATAAAAATATTCTGAATATCCTTGTTTACCTAAACTAAACTTAGATTTTCAAATGATGTAAATAAAGAGTATCTTATCAACAATAACAGATTTTTCTTGACTTCATAATTTTACACGTCAATTTGCTATCTTTAGATAATATTATATTGTTTAATTATTCACAGTACCTCTTAGGAGTAGATTTTATTGATAAGTATTATTTATTAGCACATTTCAAAATGCACTGTCATTACAATACTTTAGTAGGTAATATTTATCATGATTATAGTGATCAATCACAGAAAAAAGTCAGAAATAATTTATTGAGATCTGCACCATGTTTAGGTATAACAAGTAATTATGCCAAATTACAGATAAGTACACTCGCGAGCAAAAGTTTGGAATCAGTTACTTGAAATTGGTTCCGCGTGATCTTGCTTACTAAATAATTTTATAATAATCATAAAAATGACATCATGTTAAAGGTTCAATTCTTTACTTTTAAACTGATACCGAATTCATTAAAAACAAGCCAGTATTTATAGAGCCATTCCGCATTAAGTGAAAGTGTATCGAAAAAGACGTGTTTCAATTGTTTGATACGTCACGAGTTGCGACCTATTGACCCCGTATAAAAGCACCTGTTATCGGATTTTCTTCATCAGTCGACTTTCACACGTTGACCGGTACACATCTCCGCCACTTTTGACCCTTTACCTTGTACGAAAATGGAGACAACACCTACAGAAGCAGCACAAATTGTAGCCCTATTGCAAGAAGGGCTCAGCCAGCGGGTTGTCGCTCGTCGGCTCCACATAAGCCAGTTCTGTGTTTCGAAAGTTTACAAGCGCTTTCGGGAGACTGGTGGCTTTATCCCGAGACCAAGATCTGGACGGCGCCGGTGCAAATCGGAGAGGGATGACCGTTTTATCGTGTCAACCTCTCTCCGAAATCGGCATTTGACTGGTGTCGACGTCCAACAGGAGCTCCGAGATGTTCGTGGGGTAAAGCAAGCAAGCTAATCTAACTCCAAAAAGGCCTGCCACAGGCCCGAAACTCACGGCAGCTCACCGACAAGCATTCAAGCAAGCAAGTGAGCTGGAACATGTCGTTCCCTATGCGGGATACATCGGTGATGACTTCCTCCTTATGCACGATAACGCTCGTTGTCACACTGCCCGTGTAACAACGGAATACCTCGAAGAAGTCGGTATTGCCACATTGGACTGGTCAGCTCAGCCCTGACTTGAATCCCATTGAGCACGTGTAGGATGAACTGAAGAGGAAGGTTCGTTCCATAACTCCTGCTCCTTCATGTCTGAATGAGCTGATATCAGCGTTGATTGAGGAGTGGGAAGGTATTCCACAAGAATCAATTCTGAAGCTGATCAGGTCTATGAAGAATCGTCTTGGAGCAGTTGTTAGGACGAGGGGAGGGAACACAAAATATTGACACTTATTTTTAAAGATAAATAAAATTTATATTTAATAATTTTTGTATTTTATTCACTCCTTTACTTAATCCGGGATAACTCCACAATTACGGGCTCGATATGAATTAATTTGATATCAATTTAAAGTGGACAGTTGCACCTTTAACATGATGTCATTTTTATGATTATTAAAAATGTATTTATTAACCGATAATATCCGATAAACCAGACAATTAAATTTTAATTGTCACGGCATTAGGTAATGCCATATGGGAGTTAGAGGGGTAAGCAAGATCATGCGGAACCAATTTCAAGTAACTGATTCCAAACTTTTGCTCGCGAGTGTAGTTCAAAAAAAAATATAGTCTTAAATTAGAACATATTTTCTCTGAAACGATCATCTATTCACATATCCATTAATTGAACAATGAAACTCCGTAGTTTAAAATGTTCACCACAAGAAAACATACACACCAACCAAGGCTGTTACTAATATTAATCATTGTATAGGTTGTAAACACCATAAATAAAATGTTTTGATACAGTGTGTTAACGAATCTGTAACGTGAGAGCGACAAACAAAACGGCGGCAATAGTTGCTGCGACAAACGTTGTGGCGACTGCACGTTACGGCGACAAACGTTACAGTGTCAGCACATTGCGGCGACAAACGCTACACAACAGCACATTTAAAAGTGTAGTGTTTACACATTTAATGGAATTGTTGAAACATTTGTCGCCGCACCGTTTGTTTCGTTTCTGTAGTGTTTGTCGCCGCAATGTGCTATCGCTATGAAAAAAAGAACTATATATGGTCGCTATAGCGTTTTGTGGCCGCAATGAGTTGTCGCTGTAACATTTGTTACTGTAACGTGCTGTCGCCACAACTTTTCTCGCCTCAATGTGATGTCGCCGTTTTGTTTGTTGTTCTCAAGTTACGGAGTCTTTGTTGACATGACATATTGGATGTAACAAATTATAAACCACTCTTAAAGAATGATTATTAGTAAGACTTGTAACTTTGTACCTTACTAGTGTCATTTGTGTAGGTATTTAATTTAAGTTATTATATTAAATTAATATAAAAACATAAATAAATATCTATAAAACAGTTTTAAATGCCATAGAATTAGACATAATTTATAAAAGACCTCTTGGGTGACTGTTTGTTTAATTAGATCAAGTATATTTTAAAATGACTATTAAAAATTGTATAAGACAGGAAAATATCACAGTTTATTTTATTATTGATATAACAAGTCTATACAATATTAAATCCAATTTAGAATGTTTAACCATTTCTCCCTTATCAGCCTACTAGGCTCACAAACAAAACTTTTGTGCCCGATATGTCATTACTTCAGACATTAAGGCACTAACACAACCTCACCATTAATATGAACTTCTCTGCAAACATGTTTATTTATCAAACTGAATAAACACAATAGGAATTATACATTAGGAGTATGACCTTAAAATAACCTTTCTAACATCTTATTATTCTATATAACCAAAACAATTTTTTATATAAAAATGGAATGATTGTCATAAATTTTTTGAAAGATAGTATAAAAATATCACCATTACAGCCACATAAAACCACCACCCAGAAAATTAAGTATATCTAAATTAAGAAAGTGTTGGTTTGTTCCACTTATATGAACCAGAGTATTTGAAGTCATACTCAGCAAGTCTTTGATCTGCTTCAGTTGGCCCTCGTGAACCATAAATGTAAGGGATTGGTTTAATATGCTGCTCCTCAAGCTCCTTCAATACTGGTGTGAAAATACGCCAAGCTTCGGTCAACTCATCATTTCGTACAAAGTGCATCTGTGTGCCCATGAATACATCTAAAATTAATCTTTCATAAGCGTCAGGTACATCTGCTTCTCTGTAACGCATGCTATAAGTCAAATCAAGCTCAGTTTCAACAAGGTCAAAAGTCATTCCTGGAGACTTGCTCATCATTTTCAGATACAAAGCTTCACCTGGTTGAACTCTTATCACTAGTTCATTTCTCTTGCCATGTCCATTAAATATGTCCCCTGGCACATCTTTGTATTGTACTCTTACTTCTGCCTTTCTCTCATTGAGGGCTTTACCACAACGTAAAATGAATGGAACACCTTGCCATCTAGCGTTGTTAATCCAAAGTGCTGCTAAGGCATATGTGGGAGTGACAGAGTCCTTTGGAACAGTTGGATCATCTAGATAACCAAGTTTTTCATCACCTTGCCCATCAGAGTTGCCAACGTACTGACCAATTAAAATATCCTCACGCTTTATAGGACGAATGTGTCTCAGTACTTTTACTTTCTCATCTCGAATATCATTAGGATTTAATGATACAGGTTTCTCCATAGCAACTAAAGATAGAATTTGTAAAAGGTGATTTTGCATAACATCTCTTATAATTCCAAAATCATCAAAGTAGCCACCTCGCCCTTCAGTACCAAATGGTTCTTTAAAAGATATCAGAACAGATGCAATATTTTCTCTATTCCAAGATGGACAAAAGATTTTGTTAGCAAACCTTATAGTCATCAAATTTTGAACCATTTCTTTACCAAGGTAGTGATCAATTCTGTAAATTTGCTCTTCTTTGAACAGTCCTGCAAGATGGTTACTTAATTTACTGGAAGATATGTCATCTCTTCCAAAAGGCTTTTCAATTATAACTCGAGTAAAACCTTTAATAGAAATACATGCATTTCGAATATTAACAGTAACATCTTCAAACACTGTTGGTGGCACAGCTAGATAAAAGATTCTATTGGCGACAGGGCCTTTTTCAAACTTGCTGATGAGTTGGTTGAGCATCTCATAGTCAACACGTTTGTCATAAGCTCCAGAGATATAGTCATTGGCTTGCCAAAACTGCTCAAATTTCTCTTCTTCTCCTGGAAGAACTCTCATATACTTCAAACTCTTTTCTTTTACATCTGAAACAGTTTGTTTGGTACGAGAATAACCAATAAACTTGGTTTTCTCTGGCAACAAGTTGTCGCGGTAAAGATACCATATAGTTGGATAAATCTTTTTCTTGGCTAGGTCCCCTGATGCACCCAGCAATATGAAAGTATGAGGATATTTGAAATCGGTCCTGTTTTCCATCTTTAGTCCTAATAATCAACTATTAATCACACTAAGTATTTAAGTACCTGGTTTCTGTAGGGTTCTTCTATCTTCGTAAATTGAATTTCCAAACCAATATCAGCTATGAAATAATATAGCTCTTTTTTTACACTTAAAAAGTTTCAGAACAGTTTCAGTCAATATTCTACAGAAACAGTTAACATTGAATAAACACACACAACAAACCAGAGCACTAATCAAGACTTGTTTCTCAATCTTATTCCTGACTTTAGTCTTTACTTTACTTACACAATTTTTACTTTAAACTGATTAGTGAATGTAATTTAATTATGTTGATTATGTTAAGTATGAATAAGAAAGAATTTATCTCAAAAGAACAATTTGCAATGTTGTTTGTTTGTTGGTTGCTTGCCGTGTGTCGTGTCCACCACAGGTGTCCACAGATCACTCGTGTCGTGCGTGTGTGACATTTATTTGACATTGAATTTTTTGACCCGTATAAAAAAATATACAGACGACTTTACATCAAGTGTAACAGATGCACTACGAAATCCGCCTCCATTACCAACGCAGCAAGGGCGGTCTCTAGGTCAAACTATTACGCTTGATGTGCTGTCGACTGTACCGAGGCTTGATGCTTCAAGTAGCATACTGTCTGTCTGCCCACTCACTGCTCACTCCTACGGTCCGCAATTAACAATTTGCGGAGAATAGCGCGCTTACAAAGGCCGAAAATCACTAAAAGTAGCTATACAAAGTACTCTTTGGTAACTATCAGCGATATTAGCGCGCTTAAATGCGAACATTAGCCGGGTGTGGGAAACCACGTGACGTCATCGATGACATCATATCACACTTTCAGCGCTAATGCTCTCGAGGAAAATCACTGAGTGAACTGTCAAACTGTAGTTTGTGTATTTATTTTATGTTATTTATTGTAAGCGGAATTGTTGGTGTCCAGAAAAGAGAAGTTGTATTGTGATTATGAATTCACAAACACAACAAACTCAAATGCAATATTATTGGTATGAAAATTGACATTTGACAGATTGACACGCTATAACTTCGGTCCGAAATCGTTAGTACGCTAAAAGCTCTGTGAGCACTTTTGTCGCGCATTTTCTTTCGTACCGGGCGATTGTAATCGTTAGGGCTGTGAGCGCTGTAATCGGCTTCGGACCGCAGCCAAAGGAACCCAGAATTAAACTGTAACAAACATCAAGAATAAAAAATCAAAAAAGAAAGTGTTTGGCGGGCAAAGAGAATATAAAACGCTACGCTAGATTTGGCGGGTTTTTGTGGCGTCAGTGAAATTTTTTATTACAATAATTAAAAATTATGTCGGAGCGAACATTGGGTTATAAAAGTGGCGTAGTTTTATTATTCAAGTGCTTGTGTTGACGTGCAACTAAAAGATTATTAGAATAAAAGTGATTATGTGTGAAATCGGAAGTACGGTTATCGAGCGGGTGGCTGAGGCTCGAAGCCTAGGTGTTCTCATAGACGACCGCCTAAGATTTCATAATCACGTTGTTGAGACTGTTAAGGGATGTTTTTACCGGCTTAAAGTGTTATACCAAGTTCGCAATTATTTGGACGTTGACATTAGAGTCAAACTTTGCGAGGCATTAGTATTATCCAAACTTAATTATGCTGACGTTGTAATTGGCGAATGTCTTTTTGATTACACAAAGAAACTCATACAGCGAGTCCAGAACGCCTGTGCCCGATATTGTTTTCACGTTCCCCGTAGAGCCCACGTAACTCCTTATCTAAACAAAGGTGCTCTACTGAATATGAAGTCTAGACGTTCACTTCATTTCGCATGTCTCCTTTTTGGCATTATAAAGACACAGTCTCCATCGTATTTATTTGATAAATTGTCATTCTCACATCGCAAAATAAGGATTGCATCTCGCCTTGCATGTCCAACACACAACACGGCTGCATTTCGTGGCAGCTTTAGGTACTCCGCCACAAAGTGTTGGAATAATATACCTCCTCCATTAAGGAAATGTACCAATGTAAACATTTTTAGAAAAAAGTTTAGAAGTTATCTATTAGGTGTACAACAGGGACTTGGATAGTAGGTGGATAGGTATTAGGTAGGTAAAGATTATAATAGTGCTTGTGCTTGATTAGCTTGCTCAACTGTCATGCGTAGGTATTGTGCGTGTATGTACTGTCTGTGTTTGTGTATGTAATGTTTCCTATAATTATATGAAAATTTATTGTTGAAAACGTACAATTTTAGACTTAAAGTAGTTTTACCACAGCGTAGTAGTGCTCTCAAAACAAAAATTTAGGCGACCACGGAAGACCAGCGTCGGATGTCTGTGACAACCGACATATGCTGAGTGGCTGTCCTTTTAGTGTCACAGCTATTACTTTAGTCTTAAGATTTCTATTGTAAAGTAAACAATAGTGTGTGATAGTGTGTCACTAAATAAATATTTTCTTTCTTTTCTTTCTTTCTAAATACGATGAGAACTTTTTTGTGGTAATCCACCTCATCAAGTAACACATAAAGTGACTGTCATCACAAATTTCGTGTCAAATACTCCCAAGAAGCATTGAAATGTGTTACGCCAGCATTTTAATGCAATAAAAGAAGAAATAAAGAAATACTGAAAACATGGCTGCATGGGCATTAGTTCCCTTTGCCTTTTCTTTCTAGGGAGAATTAACCAAAAAAAAAGCAAAAAAACTTTTTTTTTGAAAGGTTTTATTTAAATGCTCTAAAAAGAAGAAAATAAAATTTTCCTTTAAAATTTTAACCATATACTAATAACTTCATTATACACAACTTATATGATCGTAAAAGCTATCAAGAACCACGTGGATAACCACGAATAAGTCTCATCGAGACTTATTCGTGGTTATCCACGTCATCAAATAGTATCATATGAAGACTGTCATCATATATTTCGCGTCAACTTCTTCCAAGATGTTATAACACTAGCACATTCCAATGGAAAAAATGAAGAACTACTAAAGACATGACTGTATGGGTATTAGTTGCATTTGCCTTCCTATTACAGGGACAATGCACAAAAAAAAAGTTATTTTTGACAAATAACTAAACGCAAAACCTTATTTCCACACATTTGTATTTTTTCGTCATAGGTTCCACAGATCAGATATTAGTACCAAGCGTTCCTTCCGCATTGGACATAAACATAACTATTATTTTTGTAACGCTCATAGAATAAAGCTACCTTGTGACGTATTTCTCTTGTAAAATATTTGCCATTTTTATATTCTGTTTAGGTAATATTCCTTTCTTTAAAAAAATGGTTTTTTTTTTGCGCTTTCAAACTGTAGTTTTTGGGCGTAATGAAAGACGAGCAACTAATTGCATGCCGTCATTTTAGCAACATGCATTAACAAAACGAAAAATCACCGTGACGTGACGCGTTAGTAATGTCAATTATTTAGATCTTTTCATATTTTTTGATTAAATTAAAAACTTTTGGATTATATTTCTTGATCATTTTCAATCATAAAGTGTGAATTTTTCATCAAACCTTTAAGTTCGTTCGTCAAATGTAAAAATAGATTCGGAAAGACAAATGTATCACAGTAGAGTAACACATCTATAGGTATATTTAGTTCAACGACCTTGTTACTGACAGGTTCATCTTTGCGAGTACTACTAATTTATGAAAGTGGTATACATTTCCTAAACGATAAATAAACTGCTGAGGATGGAGCCCTCGAGAGAGCCAGGTAAGTCACTGTATATCACTGTGTTTTATACAAGTGTATTTGAAGATTGATGTTGGTAACGATGAGTTCATGCTATTAACATAAAGATAGATAATTGTGAGGTTTGTAGTTAAATATTACTTACTACCTTTAGTACATTGTGCTACTTGATTCGTCTTACAGGATTCTTATATGTCTCTTGACAGTTATTTCATTATATGGAGCTCTTATGTCGATTCCAAATGCTAATGTGCAACAGTGATTCATTATTTTTCTTTGAGTCGTTCCAAAGATATTTTAATTTTATTGAATTATGTTACTGATTGTCATTGTTTTCAAATACAAACTATCAACCCTTTTTTGCTCTGTACATATTCTGCTTTGTAAGAAACCTAGTTCAAAATTAGCCTGGTTAAATGCTGTCTCACTTTTGTTAAGCATCAGATTGATGACAATTGATTTTTCAATAGTCAGACCGCCGGAGGTATAATTCCGCTGATGATGCCTGAGTCAGGAATGGCATCAGGCATAATAAGTTTTATAGTTTTATGTTATGATTATTAAAGGTAGTTTCTTGTGTCCATATTCAAGCATTAGCTTTTTATATTGTGATGCTGAATAAAGTTTTATTCTATTCTATTCAGTAAACTGTCAGACTGATATATTTTTAATTTTATTTTTAACATGATAATATAATGATTGAAGAATATGTACCTACTTAAAAAAATACATAAACTGGAAAAAAAAACATTTCCTAGAGCAGGAACTGAACCTGTAACCTTTCACAAATTCAGGGTTATTGAAATTTATAATATAAGAAATAAGTCCATTGTATCTGTAATTATTAAGTATAAAAGAAAATATATAATGACATTATTAATTAATTAATCTGTGAGCTGACCATAAATCGAACACATTACATTTTCTATTGTGTGTGTGTCAGTGGAGTTATTTTAATTTACAATTTTTTATTTCATTTTAGCAAATCTAAAGGTTCTTTTTTTCAAAGAAACTATAGATCTTCTACAGAACATCATATATTTTTTTCTAAAAGAAATAATTATAAACAGCTTCAATCTTATTATGTTTTATTAAACCTGGCTTCCTATTTATAATATCCTGTTTTTAAAGTTGTTGAAAGTTCTAAGTGCTTTTATGACATGTGCTTGAAAATGAACAGAAGCCTATGAGACTTACACACCTTACTGGCTAAATGTAAATTGGTGTCTGATTTTGGTTACAACTACGAGTGTGAAATGTGAAGTATAGTACAATTTTTAAATACTAAGTAGTCATAAAAAAGCTTCCAAAAATTATACAACATGGACTTGTTTTTAATAATTAAATTAAGTAATTACAAATATGCATAGTTATATATATATTATTTAAAACTAATAAAAAATATATTTATTCTTCCAATCAAGATGGCACAAAACAGTGTGCTATCTTAATTAATTTACAATAAAAATTATTAAAAATGAACCTTTCTATTTATTTAATGACACATTTTTGTTTAGTTTAATTTAACTTTAATAATAAATTTACTGTAGTGTTACCCACCGACCCGCATTGGGCCAGTGTGGTGGTGCTATGGCCCAAGCTCCTCATGTGTTTGTCCCATGTAGCGAGGCATGAGCCCAGCAGTGGTACTTAAATAGGCTGGTGATGATGATGATGAGTGTTATCCCCTATGTAATTCATGAACTACTATGTAGCATAACAATGATACTTTTTTATTATTATTTTCAACTAATTTTTATACTGCTTTCAACATAACTTTACAAAAAAACAAACCATTCAATACTTTCTAGTCTGTTCTTCAACATACACTAGATGGCGCCACTTGTTTACGATAGCTATTAAAAGATGGCGTCCTTAGATCCATTTCCCGCTATGTTTTGTCATTGAGATAAAATTAATTTAGAAATATGAAATTTTTACACAATGGGTAAAATTTATTAACTAGAAAAACAATAATTATTTTATTTTGCAATCAGTCCATGGACTAAATAATATAATAGACTGTCAATGGCCCTAATTCTGGAGAACACATGCTAAGTCTAAATTGAAGTTCATTCATTTCTTTCTCTCAATATGAATACGAAAAGGATGGCTGTCATATAATTTGACATTGAGAAACGTGCGTTTAATTTTCGACCTTATTGAACGTGATAAAATACAGTGTTTAGGAGGTACCTCGTTACATGCCGTCTAAAATTGTCTATGGTTTCTTTGAAATCTATCTAAAAGAGATGTTTCATTTTCGGCTATGAACATGTACACTACATAAAAAAATATCAAAAAAAGATTAAAACCATTATAAATTATTTTGCGTGATATTTTCGGTCGTTAAAACACGTACAAAAATATTTTAAAGCTAAAAAAACAAATATGGTAGTATAAGTGGCCATATTATGACATATTTCCTATAATCTATGGCCATATTTTTAAATCGTTCGGAAAAACGTTGGTTTTCAGCCTATGAATATGGAATTATGGACTCAGTAGTCTGATAGACAGATGAATAAGGTATTTTGATTACTTCTGTATTTTTCGAGTTGTATATTTCGAATAATTATAGAAGTTTGACGTTGTAGAGTTGCCATTATACTCATAAATAAAACTGACACTTCTAATCAGAAAGTATTTTGTACGGGAAAATAACAAAGAAATAAATAAAACGAATTGAAAAATAATGTGTTATTTCCATTTCCCTAACTTAAAAACCACTGTACATACTCATAGCCGGGACTCCATATAAACCTGAAACAACTCCTTTAATTGACAGCTCTAAACAAATTCTTGCTATCTTTTTCCTATTACATATTGCGAGAAAGAGATATACTGTACTTAAATTTAGAATTAGAGTGTGTCTTCAGAATCAGACCCAATATCGTACAAAAAAGCGTAATTCTGTAAAAGGCCCCAATCCCGCCTTAAGTCTAGATGGCGTTGGCAAATAGCCTACGGATTCTTAAGTTACCGAAATATAATAATAATATTGATACACTCACACCTATTATCTAGTCGGGCTGTCCAAACTACATACCTTCGCGGGCTAATTAAATTTACTACAAAAGCTGGAGGGCCGCAGAAAAAAATATTTTCAGTTTTCAAGTAAAAAAATACAGGGCACATACACATTACTTTATACGTTTATTGGTTCTTCGTTAATTTATTATTATTATTATTACGATATCAACGTCAACATTCGTTGTTGCCAGACGCATTGCTTGAAGAAGTGTATCTGACAGTGAAGATCTATACCTGGGTAATATTGTATTTGTCTGTCACACAAGTTGTATTGTGAATAGGACCCATATTTTAAGCAATATTTATTCCGTGCCGGTTAGATTTTAAAGTGACGGTTGTGTTCTTTCATGTCTAAAATAAATAAACTACAAAACTTCCAATAGACCGTTATAACATGTATTTTTTAAATACCATAAATTTACTCCTATATAAATTTTGTATGTCACAGCAACCGGCTGCCCCCAATCATTGTATTATTATATTACAGGCGCTGGTCAGCAGTGATCTCAATCTCGATGGCATTTGATGGCTGTATTATAGCAATAGTCATTATTTCTATAGTTTTTTGTTACAATTTTCATATAAAAAAATGCTTATAACGTATTTTGAAACACTGTAACGGTTTTATATTCGGTTTTGTAACAAATTGTTTCGTTACGCAAATCGTACTTATTATAAAACTTTCTGATCATATTTTTCTAAGCTAGCTACATTGTTTTTTCTACGAATGAACCATATAGAGTTGGTCATTTTGAAGTGTCGCTTGTGTAGTTGGTCAGATTAAAATTTAGGTTGTCTTTTCTTTTCCGTTTCGATAATATCAGTGATTACAGTTAGTAAAACTTTCAAATTAGTTTATATAGATTAGTATATTTTGGTTTTGTACTACATAATCAAAATGACGTAGGTAGGCTTGTTTAGATAGGACATAGGAGGACATAGGTAGACGAATGTTTATTTAAAAAGTTCGGTTATGTTTTCTTGGTTTTTTCGATTTCCGTTTCGTTACATTTCGTAACGTAACGAAATGGAAAAGGTTGTGATCACACTGAACTCATTCTCACCCATTTATCTAAATGTAAAAATATTATATTTTTGCTACAATTCAATTATTTACAGGCCACGAATCATGTACCTACTTACAATTTTGATATTATTTTGAACGTTTCGCGTATTACTTGTTCACTGTCTATAGTAACATTCGCTTTTTCTAGTGATGTCTTACGTAGTTTGGAACGACAAAGTGGTGATATTAAATGTGAATCTTTACTTTCACACCATTATAATACATAACCTTCTCACAAAAATAATCAAAAATTACATTTTTAATTAGTTAGTCTTAGATGGTCTCTTCTTTAATACCTACGCGGTGAAATGTTAGTGGTGTATTGTAATAATAATTTAGTGGTGTACTATAAGTTTATGTTGTCGCGTCGTCGTCGTCGTAGTATGAAAACAAACAAAATAAACACTGAAAATATATTATTGCAGCTAGTCTTGTTACTCCCAATGTGCCCAGACCTTAATGCCGTTTCGTTACGTTCCGTTTCATTACATGTACACTTATTTTGAATATGACCCACCTACTTAGGTTTTGAATACAGTGCGTATTCAACAATGAACTTTATAAACCCTTTATAAAAACTTTATAAATATCACATAAATAAGTGCTGCCCATCATCGATCCCATTTTCAAGCTAAATTTTGTTACTTTGGGAAAACGATCGCCAAGGATCTTAAAAAAATCCATTCCAGTTTCTGTTCTACCCTTGTAAAAGGTATCTGACTGTACGTCACTTGAGAGAGCTTGTCTTGTGGATACTAGATAACAAAGAAATATTGATATTATAATGATATATGTATATGTATATAAATAAAAGAAATATACTAAATAAACATATAAGACTCGTGAACAAATGCTCGTACTCATCAAACAATTACAAACATTACTACATTTGCACACAAAACCGGTATATGAACCCGGGACCCCTGACCGAGTAGCCTGTATAGCATAGGAAGAGGCACAGACCACTCGGCCAGCCGGTCGTCAATATGATAGTAAGTAAATCATTAGAAATTATTCATGATCTCCTCAGTGACCATCAATATGGATTCCGACGTGGTCGAGCGACTGGGGATCTTCTTGTGTATGCTATATACACACCTTTGGAGTGAGGCCATTGAAAGTCATGGTGAAGCCATTGCGGTCTCCCTCGACATCTCCAAGGCTTTTGACAGGGTCTGGCATGACTGCCTATTAAGTAAGCTTCCTTCCTTCTGAATATCTAATGGTCTTTGCAACTGGATTTCTGATTTTCTCAGGAACCGGTCGATGCGAGTTGTAATGGAGGGACACTCATCCGATCACCAAGTCATTAATGCCGGAGTTCCCCAAGGATCGGTCCTGTCTGCAACCCTATTTGTGTTACATATTAATGATCTGCTTGCGCTCGGAACCTTTGGGTATGCGGATGATAGTACCGTTGCGGACAGATACCTCAGTAATGCAAGGGCCACCAGTGAAGATGTTCGGTCTTGTCGAGAGGCCATGATTGGACGCTTGAATTTGAGTTTACAGACGGTCTCTGACTGGGGCGATGCCAATTATGTGCAATTCAATGCGACCAAAACTCAGGCGTGTTTGTTTTCCACTAAACGGAATCCTTTCCATGTGACTCCGACTTTCGGGGGTGTATCCATTCCGGTGACCGACCGCTTGCATATTCTCGGCATGGAGATGTCGTCCAGCATGAATTTCGGCGAGTACATAGAGTCCATAGCAAGTACTGCTGCAAAAAAGCTTGGCATCCTCTCTAAAGTGAGGCGGTATTTCACATCTAAACAGCTGCTGTTACTTTATAAAGCGCAAATTCGATCGTGTTTGGAATACTGCTGTCACCTATGGGACGGTTTTGCCAAATATCAGCTGGCAGCATTGGACTCTGTGGAGAAGCGAGCTATACGACTTATTAACAACCCAGTATTAGCAAAGGCTAAACTCCAAGATCTCGAGCATCGCCGTAGAGTTACGCGTTTGTCGGTTTTCTATCGTATACACTTCGGAGAGTGTGCGAGGGAATTACGCGAATTAATTCCACCAGCACCCCTTTACCATCGAGGGACCAGACGTGGAATGGCTTTTCACCCTTATGTTGTGGATATTCCAACCATCCGCAGAAAGCATTTCGCCAAGTCCTTTCTAATACGAACTGCCAAGAAGTGGAACAAATATTCGGCAATATACCTACTAAGCACGCCACGCGTAGCGGCCACCGGCGACCTCGCCAGTCGAGCCGCTGCCGGCGCCACCGTCACCGCCGCCCGTTCCCGTAGCCAGGCCGTAAGCACATAATTATTTAGAAACGTATTGGCACGATACTGTTTGCTTGGTGCGGTCAACCACAGAAGTGACAGAAGTAGTTGAACACTTTAGTGCCATGTCACAATAACTATGGCGATAATACATATAGCACGGTAGATATAACACGGCAATAGTCGTAATAATAGGTACACTCGTGAGTTGGTCGGTTGTTTTAAACTTTTAATTTACATTCAGTCATAAAGTACTGGGAATAGATGATTTGTTTAAGAGACACCGAACATATACAATTTCAAGTTGGCCAACTAAATCGCAGAATGTCTAATAGGCATAGAATCTTATGAGAGCCCGCACATTATATCTAACTAAGTCGTTCAACGGACGACCGGAACGGACGGCCGGTGGGGCGTTAAAGTCCTAGAATGGCGACCACGTACCAGAAAGCGCAAAGTATGACGGCCTCCCACTAGGTGGACAGACGACCTGGTCAGGGTCGCGGGGAGCCGTTGGATGCAGGCTGCGCAGAACCGTTTTATTTGGAGATCGATGGGGGAGGCCTTTGTTCAGCAGTGGACATCATGGGCTGGTATGATGATGATGATGAAGTCGTTCAACTAAATAGTTTGCCAACTATCGGCCGATAGTTGGCCAACTACGGTAAGATGCAGTATGACCAGACCCACACGCGTGGCACATGTGTTATCTTTCATTTTGTAAAACTATCGACCAAAAAATATGATAGGTAAATACATATTATAAGAGATTATGCTTAATTTTATTTTTAATATGTACATTTGACAGCACACAAAAGGGTGATAGATTGACCTCGAGACCGCACTCGCTCCGTTTATAATAGAGTCGGCTTTCATAGCGCAACTGTTACACTTGGTGTGCTGTCGTTTCTTTTACCGTTTATTACCACATATTTCACTTTTCCTTAAAGATTTGCCACATATAGTACTACCATAGTACGCCTAAGAAGTTTTTTTTGGATAATAATATATCACTTATAGCAGAATAAATTTGTCATTTGTCACAATAAAAAAATATTACATATATGACGGCCTAGTAGAATTGACAATTTAACCAACATTAGAAATAGATAGTATAATACGTCCGATATTATGTTGGTACAAATTCCCCTACATCATTTATTAAGTATTGTCGACGGCCTGGAATCAGGGTCTCTTAAAATGAATTAAAGAAAGAAAAAATATTTTATTTAAATAGGCCACAAAGAAGCACTTTTAAATCGTCAAAAAACACATTCTTACAACTAACCCAAAAAATATATTAACTAACAACGTCATAGTCTCTGTCTGTCTGTCATGTCTGAATTTACACCGGTTCCAAAAGTTGAACTACCGAGAAGATTCCGGCAACAAACTCGTGTAGTCACTTATGAATTGAAATGAATCTAAGATCTAAAAGATTTAAAGATGTATTTGCAAGACGAGTGATTTAATGATTGGATTAAACTTTTTTTACTTTGTACTTTTTTTACCCACGAGTTAACTAACATCTCTAGTGTACAATAACGATGACACCGTATTTGATTCTAACTGTGAACTTTGATGAAATCTTTCTACTTCCTAGCTAGGAAATAGGATAGTGTAATAAGTATATAATTTAGAAATTATTTTTAGAAATGAAGTATGTTATCATATCAAGCTTTAATCAATTTAAAAATAAAATGTTTACAACATTAACACAAACTCTATCTATGTCATTACGTCAAAAGATATGTTCCAGAAATGTATGGACACCCGGCCAGGTCTATGTACAGTATACTGGAAAAAAGAAAGCAGACTCCACCTCAACATCACGTACAAAGAAATTTAGTAGCTCTTTTCTTTGTCGAACTTCCAGAACTTGGAATTCTTTGCCAGCACATGTGTTCCCTCCTTCCTATAACATGGGTTCCTTCAAAAGAGGCGTGAAAAAGCACCTTTTTCGGGCCGGCAAGGTGGGGGCGGGTAGAGCAGTGTCTGAACTGCACTAGCTGTCTTCGCATATGGACTCTTCTTACCGCTTCACATCAGGTGGTGTTGAGTCATTTGTCGTGCTTTGTATAAAAAAAAGCTTTTATTTAAATTCTCTAAAAAGAAGAAAATAAAATTTTCCTTTAAAATTTTATCTATACACTAATAAGCTCATTCATTATACACAATTTATATGATCATAAAAGCTTGTCGCTCAATTAAATAGGTACTAGTTAATTTGTTTATAGTTAAAATTTGAAGGAAAATTTTATTTTCTTCTTTTTAGAGCATTTAAATAGGTAAAACCTTTTTTTAAAAAGGTTTTTTTGATTTTAATTTATTTTTAACTTTTTAGTTATCGCTGGCTAGCTTTCTGGGTCTCGGCAAGCCCTTTCATTTGATACCCATATTATAATCATAATCATAATCAATCGTTTATTTGCATGAATAACATAATAGTACAACATGTTTTACACGTAATAGTACACATGAAGAAAGGGGGGGGGGGGGCATGACGGGGTAGCGAGGTAAGACGGGGTACCGCACACACAGAAGAAACTAGACGTTTGTGAATATAAAACAATAAGCCAACAGGCAACAGGAAGCCTCATTCATCCAACGCTTAGTGCGAGAGAAACACGCGTCTTTTGTTTACAAACGAAAAACTGTTTACAAACATTATAGAAGTGCATAAAAAAATAACTATTCCGCCATCTTGGATGTTCAGCCATATTGGATTTAGAATGACGTCACATTATTTTTCTAGTTACTCTAAACAAGGCCTTTCATTTGATACCCATATTGTAGAAATGCATTAAAAATAACTATTACGCTATCTTGTTTGGTCCGCTGTATTGGATTTAGAATGACGTCACATTATTTTTCGAGTTACTCTCAAGTCTCAACAAGCCCTTTCATTTGATACCCATATTGTAGAAATGCATTAAAAATAACTATTATGCCATCTTGGATCGTCCGCCATATTGGATTTAGAATGACGTCACATAGCTTATCGTGTATTGTCATCCAAACTAAACGTGTATACAAAATTTTAGCTCAATCGGTTGAAGATATCTGCTTCAAAATCGAGTTGCAAGATTCCACCCGAACATGAGCAAGTTAAAATAAAAGCTTTTATAATAGGTAAAAATATGCAGAACAGTGTTAAATTGTTCATTTTCTTTTTATTTGGTTTGTTGCGTGCTACAAAACAAGAGTTTTCATACAGAAATACAAAATTAAAAATTTTAAGTAACCCCCGGCGTCATTAATCATCTATGTAAACACCATCTCATTGAGACTATTCATATATAAGAACCCAAACATATATCTGCTGTAAGTTTCTGAAGAATTAAGCATTTCGCAGACTTTTTGATGGTATAGGATCAGCTCAAGGATAGTATGTCATGGAAATGTCACCGAAGTGACATTTTTCTTCGCCTTTTGAAGATTTTAAAGTATATTTCATATTTATGGTACTGTATATCTAAATGCTGAAGATTTTGATTTTTCAATGATATATAGTTTTTTAATAAATAGGTTGTATGTGTGTTATTGTTCTAAGGTTGTATGTTCTTTTTGAGTGAGTATAAAGCATTCGGCATCAGTTGACAATAAAGTAGTTACACGCTTGTCGTAAATGTAATTATATTCTTTGCCTCAGTTGTATGTTTATTGGTTTTTATTGACTTACTCTTACAAATTTTTACACTAGGGTTAATTAATTTATATTCACCTGGTAGGTAAAACATGCACGTTAACTCCATCATAAACATGCACCATCATAATATGTTACCTATCATGGTAATTACTAATAAATAACAAATAATCATAATAATCAGGATAATATAAGCTATAATAATTAACAATGTTTGTTTTATAAATGTATATTCTTAAAATTTTATAGGTATAGAAATTTAACTAAGACCTTTAAATAAATCTCGCAATGTCTCAGGTAAGTCCTTGGAACCCAACTAAAAAACATGGATAAGAATGTTGCTTCCGGATGTTAGTGACGTAATTGCACAAGGGTGTGTGTATTGAGAATTTTGCGATGGGTTTCCGTAATAACCACTACCTGGGCCTGTTCTACAGTTGGTTTATAGTCCTGATTACTTTATACAAAGCACTGCAGTCCACACCATCAGCATTTGATAAGTGGTAATAGGAGTCAATTTAGGAATACATCATGCAGCTTGAACACACTGCCCTAGCCCCCTCTATCTTGTTGGCCTAATATTGAGCCCATTCCCGCCTCTTTTGATCCTTGAAAATAGATTAACCTTGTTAATAAGGAGTACATACTAAATGAGCCGGTGAAGAATTCCAAGTTTGGATGAACTCACGACAAAGAATCGGCAGTTGGAGATAAGATAGCCAGTTCCTCTGTGGTTGAGGATTCCCGGTGTAGTTCGCTTCCATCTTCAGCGTTATCATCACTTACCATCAGGTGAATTGAATTCAATGCTAAGAAAACACAGATGTGTGCCCAACATTGCCTTTCTTTCCCCCTGCCATCTCTACCGTAATTAAAATCACCCCACAGAAGCGCTGTGTTCAGAACAAGATACGTCATTTTTTTACACCTGACCTGACCAATTGAGCTTTCTGTGTAAATCTCGGTAAAGTTCGGTCTGACGTGGAATATTGCTCGCACTTTTGGGATGATTCCACTTAGCACCTTTTCAATGTGCTGGACTATTTTCTTCGAGGCCTTGAAACAGTATAACGTGACGACGTTTTTAGAGGGATAAAAATTTGAGTCTGAAATTTTTGTCCCTCTATACAATTTTAAAATAATATAAAATGCATATTTTCTCAATGAATATATTATTTTTTTCTAACCAGCTTAGCTATTTCCTAACGGATACACTAGTGTAAGTACTTTCTCCAATAAATTAGCTTAACAGGCACCACCATCTAGCATCAAAATTTACCACAGAAAAATCTGCGGTGAACCGTTTCATCCTTTGGAGCTAAATTAACACTGTTCCAATGAATTTTCTGTTCTGGCATATAACGATGGATTAGATGCATATAATGTATAACCATGTGTTCAGTGGGTTACTTTTTACCTACTTATTAATTGTGGCATGCATGATACAAATATTCGCATTTGAATACCTTTCTAATGGACCATAAGCAAAGGCTATACTAGTGTGCTTAAAATGTGATGAAAGTACCTGTTCTTTGTATAAGTCTAAAATATCAGCTAATTGGAAGCCTTCAATCACAAATCAGGATTTTTGCAAGCTTTTCCGGCGTCGTTTGTTCGGGTAGGATCAATGTTCACTTTGTATGCTTGTACGACCCCTTTTTCATTTAGCAAACCAGTATTTACTGTTACTTGAGATGAAGCAATACTATCTAAATTGTATTGCATTTCTTCAAAAATCGTTAAACTCTTCATGTTCGACTTTACCTATTTCCAAATATTAAAAACCAAACTACTAAGTAATTTATTATGTCATTTTTTGTAACTATAAAATAATTGAATGCCAAAAGGACTTCTTTATATTTAGAATGTGAAATGAGGTTTGTGTCTAAAAATAAATATATTTTTATTTAAATCGATATTACAAGTGGGATCCCGGGATACAATCCAGAATAATCCAGTATTGCATGCCGTAGACCTACGGTATCCTTTCAGGCACTTGTCACAAATATCAGAAACCTAACAAAATTTGTCATAAAGATAATCCTACTATCAGTCTTGCGTTTCGAGATATTTGATACGACATCAAATCAATGATCATCCGACTGACACGAAGTATATTGGTTGGCATGCTCATAAAAATAATGTATGTCCAATTGGAAACATAATAGTATACATTACTTATGAGAGATTCATCTTCCATAATTACGTTCATATGAAGGAGCACGAAAGGAAAAAGCAGTTGCTCGTTATACTTTTTATACGATATTTTTTATTCTTGGCATTCCTGTTAAACGAAAAACAGAGAAAATATGAGTTTATTATAAGATTTAGTTTTTATGGGGTAAGTGTTACGCGTATAACTACCATTTGCTAAAATAGATGTAAGAGTTGAAAAAAAAGTAACTACTCCTATACTATATGGGATGATTTCTTATCATTTTATGTGGATTTAAAAAAGAATTTTAATATTATACAGTAGTATAATATTAAAATTCTGGAATAAATCTTAAAAATTACCCTTCATAATTTTAACGAATGCTTCTTCATATATCTCAGTAGACACAATACACATCTTGTTAAATATAATTATGTTTCTTGATTGTGATTAAATTTATTTTGTTTACAACTCATCTTCTAAATTCTTGGAAAGAGTCGTGCTAGCCGCCGGTGGTTGGTCAACGCTGGTTCTAACCAGCCAGCGACATCAATGCAATTTTGAAGGTGTGGCGCAAGTGGCACGTGTGATGCGTCGGCGACAGGCAGCGCGGGTGGCAGGGTGAGGGGTGCCCAGTCGTGTGCAGTGGACCACTCGACTCGACGTCGCACAAGGTCAAGGAGAATGATTAACAACGAAAATACAGCAAAACAACGGTGGCGGTGCGGGGTAGGTGCGGGGACGCGCCGCGGCAGTTAGAGCAGCGACGCCGCCCGCATCGGCTGCGAGTACGGCGCCGCTCGCGACGTTTTCGAAAATCGATGCACGATCCGTAATCTGAGTTTTTCTTCTGTCATCTCATCACGTATCAACTGTAAATTTCATACTAAATCCTATGTTAGTGGCGTCTCGACAATCCGTTCTCCCTCTGACATTGGCGCTTGTGAAACATCCACTATAGTTGTGATAAACTTTAGGAAACCGTGGATTTCTTTAAAAAAGACCGAATCGTATGCACTAGCGACGACGTTTTATAAATAGATTCTAATGCAAAAAAAAATTCTGTATCTTTCTATGAGTGTCTTGACATCAAGATTCTTCGCAGCACGTGGATGGATCGTTGTTGACATTAAGTCGCTAATTTAAATGTGACCAGTAGTACTTTCAATATGCCAGTTGATGTAAAAATACATTGTTATCAACTATTTTAAATGTTGGATATAATAAATCTTGTATAAATTTCCGTAAATAACCGTTCCCATAAGAAATTATTCAATGACAGCAATTATTTTACGAGACTGCTTGAGAATTGTTATATCAAAATATATGTAGGTACCTACTATATAAGTATATATGTAGGTTTTATATTTCCTAGATATAATAAATAAATAATATATAATTAGCATAAAGAAAGGATTTCTAATTGCTGTATAAACACAAGTTTTTTAACAATTACGGATCAAAATATCACTTACGAGTTTAATAATATTGGATGGTAATCGAAATCTGTATTACTGTGAAGATATAAAATATTAAATGTTTTTATGTTTGCGAATATATGAAATAATAATGTTTTAATGGTCTCATGTCTTTATCTGACACGAGTCGTAAAGAGCATTGCAAGGTTGCAAGTGTAATGACTCTAGGTGTTTTGAATACGTTTATCTGAGTGCTCTATTACTCTAGGTTTTTGCGTCTGCATTCTAGAATGTTATATGCAATAAGTAAGAATTGATTGATATGATAACATAAACACTTCCCTCCTTCTGATAGTTTGACGTCAGGGTGATGTAACCGACAATGGAAAACGTGCCAAACTGAACACTGATGGGATCCGTGCCTTTCCAGAGCATGTTATTACTAAAACCAGTATTATTCATGTTATTAGATGTTCTTTTAACGTAACAATTTATTTCACAATATTCAGCAGCTGTTAAACGGAATTTGCCAAGATTCAAACCAGCTCCAGTTGCATTTTGTTTTAATTTGGAATATGAAAAGGTTTCAGATTCACCTGATTTTTTTACTTTCTCTTCGATTTTTGTAATTTATAAACCTTTTTTTGCAGCTTATATTGATTCAGATACTCAAAAAAGATATATAGAAGCATTAGTCGTAACATCATATGATCGATAGTAGTGATATTGGCATGTCATGAAATATCACATTAATAACACCAAATAGTCAAATAGTCACTAAGCTACTACAACTTATTTGATTGCTACAATTAACTTTAAAATTCTTGGAACTACCAAAATGTTTATTATTTATATTATAGAGCGGTTAGGTATCCAAGACGATTGTATCATTGTCAAGGTCTTCTACTTTATTAGAATTCATTGCCGCCCTCACGCTAATTCACATTTGGAATACTAATATGTTACTTAAGTTTTTGTTAATATTTGGATTCATATCTGACCGTTTCCTCGTTATTGCAGTTAGCTTTGCTCATCCAATTATTTACCTGCAATTTTTTAGTCATGCTTAAAACAAGACTAAAGTTGACTACTATATAAGTTGCCCCAAAGCTCAGAGAATATTATTTCGATATTTGATCCTTATTTGAATCACATGCATAATCCTTATTGGACAAACATTTTAAAATGCTAAATTTTTCATTATGAATCCCCCCTTCGTCTTTTGTTATAGACAGGTTTATGAATGACAATATTTGAAAAAAAATCTGACAGCCTTACATAAAATGTGGCCTAAAGTTGGACCTGGTTAAAACTTAATGCCGTCTCTATCTGCATATATTATAAAAAATGAGACAGACTCAGTTTTGCTTGACTGACCCAGATCCAAGTTTGAATCACATTTTGCACTATTAACTTGCAAATGTCTCATAGTAATTATTTAAGTATAATTATACAGGTATTAACATTTTAGATGCCATAGTAGTAATAAAACCGCATAAAATTATAAAATAATCACATAATTTATAATGCCGATCAATTCAAAATCTAGTTCGGCGAGTATTTCCAAATATTATTTGATAAAAAAGTGCTCGTTATCGTACCAGTTATTTTCACATTGAAGGTTCTGGTAGATAGTCGGACAAAATTAAAATAAAGTAGCCACGGTCACCACGGTGTATACAAATGTTTATCGAGAGTTCGCGAGCCTGGGAGACCTCTAATCGCGAACAGAGGCGGACCAGCGCTCGTGGTCACGGCCAAGGTTTTGCCGCGTTGCGCTCATTACGTAACCGCACTTGCTCAATGGTAATACGTTCGCATTTTCGTTAGTTACTCAACACTGTTTATTATCACACTCAGCTGTCTTTCGGCTATTATCGCAACAATTGTGACTGACTTATTCAGATCCGGCTGTTTTATCTCTACATTTATGTTACAATCTAATATTTCAAGACTTGCATTTTGTAGGTCAGTAGTAACTAAGTCAAGTTTAATATTTTGCCCAGATCTTCGGATTCACATTGCTAAAGGCTTATACAGGTTTAATTTGAGATATCGGAGTAAATTAAAGATGGCTTTATCATTCGTTTCAAACAATAGATCGTTAATGTCGAATATTTGATGTGTTGAAGTATAATATTTATAAACTAAGTCGTCACCTCTACTTTAAAATCTTGTCGTGTTCGCCAATTATCCGCGAGCCCTGCCTGAGCCGTGAGTATAATATTACAGGCAGATAGGAATGTAGTCAGAAGACTAGTAGGTAAGCCATTTTTAACAATATTTACTCTATTAAAGTATACGTATATATAATTAATATATAAATTTGTTAAAAGTTCGCTCAAGACATGGACCAATATACTGGTATCATTTAGGCAACGCCAGCCAAAAAAATCGAAATAATAATATGAACATTCAGTATTTTATATCTTTCTTACATCGTATTGCATTTTTTTAGTTCAGTAGTCCTTTTTAGGTATTTGTATAGATTAAAATCTCCAACTTCTTCGATAGAAGTAGGGGTTTTCCTGTTACGCGGACTTGGGTCAAGCGCAACAGTTAGGTGACGACCTTACGTTACGATTCAGAAGATGATAAAAATATCCGTGTTATTCGGCAAGTATAGAGAACCGTAGCCTTTTGAAGAAAGTAAATTTAGTATGTGGGAATGTTTAGCATTTTGAAGACTTCTTTTCTTCTTTAGTCTTTAGACCTATACCCCTTGTGTAAGTTTAAATCGAATTGAAGTCCGTTTTCACGACGACAAATGTTTTCGTTTCTTACACTGGACTCTACTTTTTATGAAATGAATATGGGAATTATTATTTGAGCAAGCTTTCTATTGTGTTTTTAGTGCGATTACTAGAACGATATACTTTGTTATTATTTTTAGTAGTTTGCTTAAGCAAAAATTTCAGTTTATACTTCTGCAAAAGGTCGCTTTCTTGTATCATTATCAAGTTACGTTGCAAAGCAGAGAAATAACAACATTTTATGGTATTGTCATCAGACCACGTCTAGGCATGTAATTCCGTAACTCAGTTCCTCTAGTTTATGCTTCCTTTGAATCTAAACGTCTTAATTACGTTTTCGTTCAGCTGTCAAATCGAAAAATATACGCCTTTTATAATTACGTGCGATTTGATTAACTTAAAATTTAACTCCTTAACTCTAGTCTAGAGGTACATATTCTGGTTTTAATGACAGTGGTTGTCTAATGCTCACCAATACGATACAAAAATGATGTAATTACTAAAATGACATAATAAAAAGCTTCTAGACTAGAGTAAATTACGATTGCGTCATCCAGTGTGTCAACAATCATTTTTTTTGCTGTTGATTGAGATCTGTTTTATTATTTATTGTATCATCATCATCAATATCATTATAGTAATATATTTCAAAGTTTATGAATGTCATATCCAAAGCAGTTATCATTATCATTTAAGCCGAGAGACGCCCACAGCTGGGCAGAGGCCTCCCCCAAAGATCTCCGTACCGATCGGTTCTGCGCTGTCCGCATCCATCGACTTTCCGCGACTCTCACCAGATCGTCAGTCCACCTTGTGGGAGGCCTACCAACGCAGCGTCTCCCGGTTCGCGGCCGCCACTCAAGGACCTTTCCGCCCCAACGGCCGTCAGTCCTCCTTGCAATGTGGCCTGCCCACTGCCACTTGAGACTCGCAATTCTTTAGGCTATGTCAGCAACCTTAGTTCTCCTGCGGATCTCATCATTTCTGATTCGATCACGCAAAGAAACACCAAGCATAGCCCTCTCCATTGCTCTTTGGGTGACTTTGAGCCTTCTAATGAGGCCCATTGTAAGCGGCCACATCTCGGTTCCCTATGACATCACTGGCAACAGACGCGAGTTGAAGATTTTCGTCTTTAGACATTGCGGAAGGTGGGCCGAGAATATGCTGCGAAGCTTCCCGAACGCTGCCCAACCGAGTTGGATCCATCGATTGACCTCTTTCTGGAAGTTGGACTTACCAAATTGAACTATTTGTCCCAGGTAAATATATTTGTCAACAACTTCCAGTGTAGAGCTTCCAACCTTTACAGGAGTGGGTACGACATGGGAATTTGACATAATTTTCGTCTTATCCATGTTCATTTTAAGACCCACTTGTTGGGAGACACAGAGGTCGTCGAGCATTGACCATAGCAGTAGCTGCTGCCTTTCCTTCTTTACCTCGAGGAGAGAGTTCACAAAAAACTTAGATGAATCAACATTTAATTCAACTGTGTAGATTTTGTAAGTATGATTATTTCAGTTTTATTATGAAAAATTATTAATTATAAAAACTTTACTCGTTATATTTACCCGTCATGCGTCGAATTCCAAACACAATTTTTCAATTGTCGTAAACTCCCGGAAGTCTAACGCGGCTTATCAAATTAATGTGCATTACTTTGCCCAGAGATCTGCTAACTCTCTGCCCCGTGCCTGCCGTTTAATATATCACCCAATCTCAAGTGGTTTGCAAGACCAATGAACAAGTCTGCGCGCATTCACATCATCCCTAAAACCCCTACTTGCTGTGGCTCCACAATTTTCTTCACACTCCATTGGAGTGATATCTCTACTCTAGCGACGATCAGTTCCGCAGTCATTTTGTTAGAGTAGAGGATAATGTCAAGCTGGCATTCAAGTAGCTGGAGTGCTCAACAGAGTGCAGCGGTACTTCTTTTCGGAGCAAAGACTTAGGTACAATAATATTACTGCCACCAATGGAGAGAAGCACCTAAATAATAGCTTAAACCTTTTGACGAGGTTCAAAGACGCGCTTTATCGACGATCCCGAGTTCACAAGAGATATTGGACCCCATGTCTACGAAGATATTTTGCCATATATGCTCTACGTTTGTGTAACAGGGTGCGTTCAGTTCACTTCTTAGGATTAAAAAAAACGATATGATAACAAACAAAATATCGATTATGTAACAGTTTGTTTCAAAAAGCAACAACGCACATCTCTAGCGAAGACCATCTTGCTCAGTGGTTCGTACACAAACAAAAAACACCTGTAGTCGTTAGCGAATCGCCAAGGTCGCAGGCCCCCGCGGCGCGCTCCTTTGCGTTCCGTTTACCTATATCTCGCGGCGAATGCACGCGGGCGCGCCGCCCGGCCCCCGCTCACTTGACTCACCGCACCCGCGCGTCGCCTCCTCCAGGTCAAGTCTAGGACGGCCATTTGACTTTGATCTACACTTAAACGTTCTTTTATCAATATAGGGTGTAGAGGTGCATTATACTTTCACGTCACTTTAAATAATTCCTGTTTGTGCAGACTTGTGTTTCAGACGAATCAATCATGTCGGCATATTTACGGTAAGGACAATACAATACAATACAATGAATCCATTCCAATGTTAGGTTATCAATTATAGGACAATCAAATACCTATAGTAGATAAATCAAATTGAAATAAACTTTTAGATTTTCAATTAGGTAGGTGCCTAATTAATGCAAATCTTGAAGGTCATTATTACTTATACGAACCTAATTAAAACCTAAATTATAATGTAACATAAGACTTGACTAGACCGAACTCGGCATCAACATCAACGGGCGAGTAGATCACTCATTTTCGATTTGCTGATGATATAGTACTCATGGCAAAATCCCTGGCGAAATTGAGCATAACAGGTGGGTCTAAAAATGAACATGAACTAGCTAGACGAAGGTAATGTCGGACACCTCTGTTGCACCTATACCTGTTACAGTTGAAAATTCGGCTCTCAAAGTTGTTGACGAGTACGTTTACCTCGGACAAACGGTCCAGCTTAGTGGTCCAACTTTGAGAAAGATGTATCGACGAATCCAATTTGGATGGGCAGCGCTCGGGAAATTGCTTATGATTTACTCTCCAAAAATTTCTAAGTGTTTTAAGTCAAAAGTCTTCCACCTTCCGGCTGTGAAACGTGGTCGCTTACTAAGGGCCTTCGGTGCAAGTTCGCAGTCACCCAACGAGCTATTTTAGGTATTTCTCTGCGAGATAGAACGAGAAATGAGGACAGTCACTGACAAAGCTCATAGGATTATTAAAGCAATTTGAAGTGATAGTGGGCAAGGCACATACGCAGAACAGACGGCTGGTGGGGCGGGAAAGCGCAAACTAGGATGGCCTCCCATAGACGACCTGGTCATGGTCGCGGGGAGCTGTTGTATGCAGGCTGCGTAGAACCCTCCCATTTGGAAGTCGATGGGGGAGGCCTTTGTTCAGCAGTGAACATTATAGGCTGATATGATGATGATGATATAATTTAAGTAGTACTTATACAAAATATTATAAAAACACACGACGGTTACAATCACGTTGGCCGAAAATATAAACAATACAATGAAAAGTCAAACAATTCTTCAATTTAATCAAGAATGTCTTTATAAAAATAAATTTTTGGAGTCAGTGCTTGTGCTTCACTTTCTATTATTTCTGGAAACAGCCAAGATTTTTCTGATATATTGTTACATACAAAAAAATATATTGAAATTGAAAACCCTGAAAAATTTGGGACTTTTGTGAAGTGGCTTGAAAATAAAACACAAAGAAACACATATAAAAAGAAAAGTAAGCTCAAAAGAACTTCCAACCCAATACTCCCAATCCTATAAGAAATGCGCGCGCGTCGGTATTGTCAATGTTAAATATGGCTGGCAGGCGCGTCAAGTCAAGGTCGGCGCAGATCGATAGCAGAAGAGTGGGGAGGGGAGGGGCGAGTGGTTCTCTACACCACTTACCGCATGCATGTATGCATCTTGTGTTCTGAAGAAAGTATAGGAAAGTACATTCCTTGATAACGCCGCGCTGCGAACGACTCCACGTCCATGCTCGAAATAAGACATTTTTTCATAAGTCGTCATTCATTCCATATTGGCAAATAAATCTCCGTATGTTATCTGATCTGAAAGACGCCAAACCTCCTTAATTTATGGCGCCTTTAATGTTTTGCTATTAAAATTTATAATGGCATAAAGGTAACATTCGATTCGATTTTATAGAAAATCGAAAATATGACTTGAAAAAAAAATTAAGAACATTAACATTAGGTAACGTTATTCTGAATTTATTGCCAATGTAGCTGATCGTCGACACCCTTTGTGTTTGTGTTCGCAGTTTTCAACAAAACCATAATGGTTCTATCAATTGGTTTATTGTTCGGTGGTGATATATGTATATCATGGTGTTCAATTATGGCTTATTTCGCAGGGTAAAATATTGATTCCTTAGGTTACTATACACGCCTACGTTTTATTTCATGACAAGAGAAACCTTTCTCGTGAGACAGGCTATCAATTTCATAGACGCGGTGGTTGTCAAGGATACTGCCGCCTGATTGACAGGTTCGCCTCGTGTAATGTGTTTCTTTATCGTACCTACAAACTCTACGAGTACGAATCGTAAAAGGATATGAATTGGCATTGGATGAATTCTTTTGAAATGCTCGTGAATTATTATTAAATGAGCTGTTCTTTTTATGGACTATAAAAGTATAAATTCAGTAGTTACATTAAAATTAAATTACATTAGAAAACATAAAACCGTGATTTGTGAGTAACTCGCATGGATTTTCAGCATTTTCCATTATCTGCGAGCACTTGGGCATGGTTGCAAGGGATTAAAGGTAAACAGCAAATGCCAAATGTTTGCTTATAGCATTTTAGCAATTTATAGTAATATTGCAATATAAGAAGATCTCGATAATAGTGAAAATCAAATTACCTGCTCTATGTGCGGTGCTGTTTTCTGGATTCGTCGTAATCTCGTCGTAACCCAATCCCTTCGTTTTATGTTGTTGTTTTAAGATTCCTTTGTCATGCAGTAACGTATTACTTCTATGAAAATTCAATAATTTATCATAGAATTACATTGTTTATGCTGCTAAAATTAAAATTTACGACCTCTAACCTCCTTAGTTATTTTAATAACTTTATCTATTACTAAATGTTGATTATCGGTAAAAATTTTGTTGTTTAATTTTTGATCTATGTCCGATTGATAAATTATTATTTTTGTACAATTTACACCTGCCTCGCTTAAAAAATCTGTTCTATATTTATAAGTTTTGAAGCACATTCTAAAATGGTGGTAGGTATGTCGTCCGTCATACTGCTATGATTACAATATTTATTTATGAAAACTGATGAAATATTACCTATACCTATCGCAACAAAGTTTAATGGCGACGAATAGTCCGGATACAAGTTTTTTTTCCGATCTCAAGCAACACGTGCACTGTGGGTGTAGTCACAGTGCTTTGGGCACAGAAAGCCATATGTTCGCCGGTCGTGTGTAAACAAAACCATATGCTTGTTTATGTGAAGTTGACTATTGGTAGTTGCAAAATTATTTGCAAACATTTTCAATATGTAACAAACAATCTAGGATTTTCATGCAGAGTAAATTTGTCTTTTTGAGGGACTGTATTTGTTAGTATTGTTTGAAAATGTAATTTTCATTTTTACGATAATGGTTATTTATTAAGTATGCTAGGTAACGTTCAATCATTCGTAGTTCTGATCCTAGTTCCAAATTTCATATTTCTTATGTGGTGTGCCTTAGCTCTATTTCTTAAGTAAATACATCATAGAATTCATTTAATTGAATATCAAATTGAATTTCGCGTGTTTTGGCTAGTGAGTGATACAGCGAAAATTTTTGTTTTGCAGAGGCTAGCGCTGGGAGTTCGGTCCATGTGCTATGAGTGACGTAAAACTTAATTACAGAAGCGCGCAGCCAGATCACGAAGGCCAACTGCTAACAACTCAAATTATTTAGATGATTCCTCCGACTTAACTATAAAATATTTAAAATTACACAGTTCCATTTTATCATTTGCCTTTTAATGGCAAAAAATTAAATTAAAGCTACTGGTTTTCTACATAAAATGAGATTTATTCACGTATGACTGTAAGCAGACCTTGAGCGCGCCGGGTGAGACCTTCACGCGGGTAACCGCGCGGAAGTCGACGGGTACCTATACATATTTTTTGTCAAAATCGAGCTCGTTGAATTGCGCATTAGTCATTAGTTTAGCATCAGTCAGTGAGACTGCGGCGCATCGTCGACAGGCTGCATTGCGATATCGTACGCAGTTGACACGTTTGAGTGCAATGGCTATCGCTATCACAATGTCACAGCGATGTATGCTTTGTCCCCGGCGGCGGCTGTAACGCCTTTGTCAGCCATATCTCTATCATTGTTCGCGACTTCTGTGTATTATTTAGAACCGTATTAAAGTTATCATTATTGGCAAGCGCGGACTTGATTCGTCAGAGCGCAAATTAGTCGTGAGGAACGTGTTGTCGATACGTTCGATTAGTTGTGAGTATCCGTGCAGTCTTGTCGCGATCATCGGTGAAGTGCAGTGTTACTAGTGATGTGAGGATGCTAGTGCGCTGCCATGTCGAGCGTGGCGAAGAAAGACAAACCGACAATGTCGGTGACGGCGTTGATCAACTGGGCGCGTCCGCCGCCGCCTGGCGTGCAGCATCCGCCGCCCGCGGCGCCCGCGCCTGCCCCTACGATGCTTCAGCCGCTTGCGATGTCCTCCGCCATACCCACCGTTGACTGTTCACTCGACATGCAATGTATGTAAATTATACCTAATTATTTTAGTAAATGTTGTACTCCGGTGTGTAAAAGCCTTGAAAGTGTTCGATAAATCAATAGAATATTTTATTACCTTTCAGTGGTTTTACCTTTTTAACTGCGACAAAAACATTTCTTGTTTGTAGTAGAGTAGTTATTTATTAACTTCGGACAGGAGTCTATCCATTTGCAGATGCTGGCCGAGAATTCAGGATCTTGTTGGTTTTATCCCTCTTTAAAAATTATGTATTAACCAAACTTTTCATGACAATGTCCTATCCAGATTAATAAACTTGATGAGAAAGAGGATAGTAGCTAGTTTAGCCTTTTTAGTGTACGAAAAAGTTGTGTTGCAGTATTTTAATTGTCACTAAAACAAATATGCCATATTTAAAACAATTCACAATTAAGAAATTTATTTCTAATGCTCATGTTATTATAAAAGTTTAAGTAAACGTCAAGATCATATTATTAAAATTTTTGACAATTTCTCATGTAAAAAATACATTAAGCATTAAAAAGGCTGGATGCCTGTCAAGTGTGTCAAGGTTGCTAAGTCAAGGTTGCCAAAAATGTAATATTTGAACAAAATGCCTATGTAATGAAAAAATAATGTTATATATTCCTTAAATCATAATAAATAATGATAACTATCTGACAACAACAAAATAATTATTTCATTTACTGAGCTCTGAGACGGGTATTGTTGCCCCCTGGGTGAGTGCTAAAATGGAAAAATTAAAAGCAAAAAAAGCTTTTATTTAAATGCTCTAAAAAGAAGAAAATAAATTTTTCCCTCAAAATTTTAACTATAAAGTAATAACCTCATTATACACAATTTATATAATCATAAAAGCTTGTCGCGAGGTTTGCGTAGGTACCTAAAATTATTTAATTAAATTGTAAATTAAAAGTAAATTAAACTTAGCAGATTAAGTTACTAAATTAAAAAGGTTCCTGGTTACTAGTTTATTTACACAAGTAAATCGCGCGACAAGCTTTTATGATCATATAAATTGTGTATATTGAGGTTATTAGTTTATAGTTAAAATTTTAAAGGGAAATTTTATTTTGTTCTTTTTAGAGCATTTAAATAAAAGCTTTTTTTAAGGTTTTTTAAGGTTTTTTTTAAAAATATTTTTTACTTTTTAGTTATCGCTGACTAGGTTTCTGAGTCTGCCTTTTTATACTCAGCGAACCCTTTCATTTAATACCCATACTGTAAGAAAGCATAAAAAACTCTAAAAGTCCGCCATATTGGATTAAGAGTGTATTAAGATTGCAAATATTTTTCTAATTATTCTTGGCAAGCCCTTTTCATTTGATATCCATATTGCAGAAGTGCATAAAAAATAACTATTCCGCCATCTTGGATGTTCAGTAATGATGGATGACGTCACATTATTTTTCGAGTTACTCTTAACAAGCCCTTTCATTTGATACCCATATTGTAGAAATGCATTAAAAATAACTATTCCGCCATCTTGGATGGTCCGCCATATTGACGGATTTAGAATGACGTCACACAGCTTATCGTGTATTGTCATACAAAATAAACGTGCATACAAAATTTCAGCTCAATCGGTTGAAGATATCTGCTTCAAAATTGAGTAGCAAGATTCCAACCGAACAAACATACATTGCAAGTTAAATAAAAGCTGTAAAATATGAACTGACAGGTTATTTAACCTCCAACGCAAAGAGAGGGTGTTATACGTTGACGCGTCTGTCTGTGTATATTAGTTGTGTGCGCCGCTGATAAGGCTATGCCGCCGCTGAATGGTCAGAAAATCGGCGTGATCGGCGTACAGTGGTGCGGCTGCGGGTCATCGCGGGCTTGTGAAGGCGGATAGTTTATTAGAAGTGTGTGCCTAGTTGCATTCAAGTTATTTCATGTTTATATTTTTCGATAATACGTCACGTCAGCACGTCGGAAAAACAAACTATGTATAATGAATACTAAATTAACGCGTACTGATTAACTTAATATGTAACTATTACATTATTTATTTTAAAGCAGGGTGTTCGATAACAAACTGATAAATGTGCAACTCTACGGACATGTTCGAGGTCTTGGAGTTTAGGTTATGCTATCGTTGGGTTCATAATAAGTCGTATAGCTCGTTTTTCCACCGAGTCCAATACAATAAGCGACGGCAATATTCCATACATGATTAAACTTGCGCTTTATTAATAACAGCAGGTTTAAGAGGAATATTAAAGAGGATGCCGAGTTTTTGCGTCAGCACTTGGTATGAACTCAAAGTTCGCTGAAATTCATGCTGGATGAGGATGACATATCCATTATAAGAAGTTGCAAATGGTCAGTTACCGGTATGAATACACCCCCGAAAATCGGAGTAAGATGAAAAAAACTCCGTTTTGTGGAAAATAGACACGCCTGCGTTTTCGTTGCATTGAATTTTACATGATTTGCATCACCCTAATCGGACAGTAACTGTAGATTCAAATTCAAGCGGCCAATCACAGCATCTGGCCAAGACCTTACATCTCTATTGGTGGACCTAGTAATGAGATATTATAAGGTTGTCTATAAATTCCCATATATCTGGGGCACGGAAAATCCACATGAAATATAGGAAGAGTCATTTTTATGAGGTCGTCGACGGCACCACCGTAACCGTATCTGGTGAGCGCTGCATACAGATGTGAAATGAGTTTTTGTTGCGACAAGTTACTGAATTGAGTATCGAGTTTAGTTGGTTACGGCAGGAGTCAGAACGGGGCAACCGCTCACACAAATCGGACCATGATGGAGATGTTAAAACACTGATTTCAGCCTGTGTGATCCCACTTTTGGCGATTTGAACTGAATGACCAGATGTGATGGCGGCTGCCGCCAGATTTCTTCCTTAACGGCTTTTTAAAATCTCGCGCGTACCACAAAAATATCACATAGCAAGTCTTGAAATGAACATTGAAGAAGAAATCACTAAAGTCTACGAATTTTGTGAGTGACAATTCAATATGCCGTCAAACGAGCACAACAAATTTGCATCTACTCAGGAGGCAGCTATTGGACCAATATAATTTTTTCAACTTCTAATGTCATCAATTTTACACCTACAGAATGACAAACATTTGTGTCGCCTCGTCGTGTACCTATGTGTCGCCGCCCAATTTAAGAATGCCGCGAATTTAACATTTGCCGCTTAATTGATCTTCTTTAACTGTAATTGGATGCCTAGTTGATTAAACGCCGGCATCCAATTAAATGCCTAGGCCAATAAGTAATTGAACAAGACTCACTCAACGCTTAACAACATGACGTATTGAAAGTCCGCTCAATTAGATGCCTAGGCGGATCGTCTTTACTAAAGAGTTTTGGTGATTGGTAGGTTCAATGTTTTTTTATTACCACTTAAAACCAAAACGATTTCAGTTATAAGTAGTCATAAAAAAAAAACATACCGGCCGAATTGAGAACCTCCTCGTTTTTGAAGTCGGTTAAAAATAACATTTAACCAACTAATCACTCAAACAGTCACACAAAACCGTCCAATTGAATGGTTAATTTAACCAGACGGCTGACATGACGTTCAGCTATCTGGTTAAACGTGGCGCTAGTTGTCCTTCAGCCGTTTCATTTGGTCGTTATCATCATCATCACCAGCTTATATACGATTCACTGGTGGGCACATGCCTTCCTACATGGGAAAAACACATGAGCAGTTTGGGCCATAACACCACCACGCTGGCCCATTGCGGGTTGGTGGGTTAAAGAGTTTGCAGGAACAACCGGGACCAACGGCTTAACGTTCCTTCCGAAGCACGGAGGAGCTCGAGATAACAAACTTTGATTGACCCATCCCAGGATCAACCATGGCGAAAGTTGCTTGGTTTCCGTAATCGAAACCAGAGGGTTCAAACCACTACGCCACCAAGCTCTTCACGCCACCGAGCTCCTCATTGGATGCCGGGCGTCTAATAAACGACCTAGGCGTCCACTTAAATGTGGCTAATTTAACGAGACGGCTGAGGCAATGTTCTAAGCTATTTTAATTTGAAATAATAGTTCGATAATTGCTTGTGAAAAAGTTTTTAACATACAATTAATTAACAGCATAATAAAGTTCTATAATTTTAGATGAGATAAACTTTATTTTGTACTTATGAATATTAGACTTATTTTTTGATATTCCTCCACAGACCGAACCTGATAGAATTTCTATCTATCAATCTATCTATAGACCAAATGAATACTTCTATAATCCTAGATTCCACGAAGAAAATGTAATTTGTAGTGGTGATATAGAAGGTTGTCAACGGCGCGAGTTATGAAGAGAGCCGAGTGCTGGTCAAAGTGGAGTGGTGTACGAAAAGCCCTACACTGTCAGACTGTAGTTCAACCCTAAAGATCCAACAGTGAAACTTTCAATCAATTGTCGTATACGTATACAATTACACGTTCCAATTTCCTTAATACTGACAAGGATATCTAATAAATAACATTCACGAAATATAATAGTAATTGATTGTATAGAGGGGTTGATTTTGAGGTTACACGTGTAAGGCTCGTTAGGTATATTTTGGAATGCCGCAATTTCGTGGTGACTTTTCTGTAGAATATTTGTTATTATTATAATAAACTGCATATTGATGTAATTACTATAGTGTAGAGTGTAGAGCATCCAGAAATCAACATTAATTTTTGAAGTGGTACGGGAATGGGACCAAACTGACTAAGGCCTACGCAGACCGGGATGGCATGGCAAAGGATTTTGCCGTGAGTCAGCGCACACTAGCCGCTTAGATACCGCGGCATTCGAGTGCCTTGCCACGGCATGCGACGGCGTGCCGCGGCACTACAAAGTACGCCTCGGCAACTCCTGCTGCCCGATAAACTTTTAGTATTCAGTTGCCGCCGCCGCACCCCGCCGGTATGTCGCAACGAGCACCGGAGTCCGTGGCATGATGCCGTTGCTTACTGCAACTTACGGCTCGTCTTTCAATGCCGTGCAATGAAATGCCTTTCGATGCCACGGCATCATTTTAAAGCATAGCAATTTGTGTCGCATTTCTGTATCGATACGTTTGAATTTCCATTACTAAAAATTTTAATCTCTTGCCATGCCGTCGCGGTCTGCGTAGGCCTTAATAAAGGTCCCGTTTGCCTTACCACTTAGCCACCTTAGACCATATGTTCTTATGGTCTAAGTTAGCCCCTTAAAACACAATATTTACTTAGTACTGTTTCATGATACGGTACGGTTAGTTCAGTTGAAATAAGTTGCGTGAAATTTCCCTGCGCATTAATGCATACCCCGGTACCTGTGGGTGGCTCCGAGGTTATGTGGGACTCCTCCGCCGCAAAGATAATGATGCGGCGGCCCTACCCACTAAAAACCGTCCTTCTTCCGTCAGGAGGCTTACGAGGACCGGATCCAAGGAACTTGATAGTCGTCCGCATCCGGCCCCGCAGCTTGACTATCTCTAGCCACTGCCACTCCCCGGAGGGATGCGGTACTTTCCCCCTACGTGAGGACATACAGAGCAGCAAGTGTCCCACCTCTCGCTGCAGTCCCCCTCAAGCCTAGTAGGCCTGCCATAACATGACCCTCCTTCTCGGAGGGGGGTCCGCTAGTCCTAAGGTAGGACCGCGACGAGTTAGGCACAATTCGAAGAGTAAGTGGAGCTAGCGGCCCACTCGCAACGAACTGGCGTGGCCTACGCAGCGGCATTAAGCGGCCCGCTGGCCTTGGAGGCCAGCCATCCACCGACCCAAAGGGTCCTCTACCCCTAAAAGGGGCCAACAACTACGCACATAGCGCTGGAGGCGACTCGCTACCACCAACCTGGTCAAGTGCGACCCGCGGCCTTAGAGGCCTGCCATCCCGCGACCAAACTGGTCCGCTGGCCAAATTCAGGCCCTCCGTCGCATTATTATGTACCTACGCCAAGTATACTTACGTGCTAAACTTGACATAGCCTTTTTGGGACAAACCGTAAATTTTGAATTCACGAAACATGGCGGTTCTCCTTATCTAGTGACTAAGTGCTTGTCAGTCAGGTATTTATCAATATTTTGTAAATTTTAAGGCCTCAGGAAGTGATTTTTTTAGTTTGGATATAAGTAATAATGTTAAAATGAAAATTAAGAATATTTTTAGTGATTTTCTAAGGTCGAAGCTAGATTCGACCGTCAGTATTATCTACATGTCTGTCTCTTAGTGTTTGGTTGCAATACATAATATCGTTTCATTTACTAGGTGGTAGATTATAAAAGTCGTTTCTAGATTCAATTTAATTGTATGCTACAGGCAAGAAAGGAAACTTGCATCGTGTAAATGTTTTTTTTTTATACAAAGCACGGCAATTGACCCAACACCACCTAATGTGAAGCGGTAAGGAGAGTCCATATGCGAAGACAGCTAGTGCAGAAACGGACAATGCACTAGCTGCCTCCACCTTGCCGGCCCAAAAGGTGCTTTTTCACGCCTCTCTTGAAGAACCCCATGTTATAGGAAGGAGGAAACACATGCGCTGGCAATGAATTTTAAGTTCTGGAAGTACGACAAAGAAACGAGGAACTAAATTTCTTTGTGCGTGATGTTGAGGTGAAGACAGTAAATGGATGACTCCGAAGACCGGCACGCGTACTCCTGAGCAGAAAGGGGAAAGGTGGGATAAGGTCGAAAAGCTCATCAGAGCACTCTCCGTGATAAAGCCGATAAAAGGCGCTAAGCGACGCAATGTCTCGACGCAATTGTAGAGGCTCAAGGTTGTTCGTGACCTCTACATCGCCAATGATACGGACAGCACGACGCTGCAATCTGTCCAGTGAATCGAGGAGTTACTTAGCGGAGCCATCCCATAAGTGCGAGAAATATTCCACGCAAGACCGGACCTGAGTTTTGTACAGCAGCAGGCATAGCTGGTCAGGCGTGAAAAATCGACGCACCTTGTTCAGGACACCGAGCTTCCGTGAGGCTGTTTTGATCACGGTTTCGATGTAGTTTCTGGAATCTGTTTCTGGAGATCGCAGCATATCTCCATACCGAGCAAGTTCAAGGAGGCCTGAGCCGAAAGAAAACATAAAATGTACATTTACAGTTTGCACTACGAAAGCGGCCCCTCTATACGAACTGAGTAAGCTTGATCTTAAGTTAAAACTGCTACGCTTGTTGTGCTGTCGATTGTAAACTTGTAATCCGAAAACCGTCGAATTTCGCTTAATGCTTTGTTATTTTGGGAGATCTTGTCTTGATGTCAGTTATCATAAGTATCATCATAACATATCATTCGTGACAGCCTGTAAACGTAAATTGATTACGGCGTAATTAATATCGTAAGTAAAGAAATTATTTACATAATAATAAAATCTATTATGATCCTATAGCCACAACATACTTACTGATAACGCGATTTAGGTACTCTAGGGGACGAGATGATTGGAAGTTGTATTAAGTCTCACCTTGAATATTGAACCAGACACTGGCAGAATATACATACACATACCCACTTATCTAGATCTCGTACCTGTCTCTCTGGTATTAAAACTAGTTTTTCATAAATATTCAATCATAATTATTAGAACCTTAATTCACAATAAACATAGGCAGATCCTTTCATTTGTTCGATTACATAAGTACATACCTACATGAAATTTGCTAACCGTCAACATCTTTTCATTTTGGATATTATAATATACCCCCCTACTTCTCTTTAATGAGGAAGCCGCAGAATACCCTCGGGGGGCTTATGAATAATTGAAAATTAAAACCAAAATTAGTGGCTTGAATCGTTGGTTTAACAGCTAAATAAATTTTATTAATTTATGCAATGGAAAAAATAATAAGTAATATTAAACTATGTCAAAGTGAAGTAAGTACTTCATTTTGGCAGACTATACCAGTGTCCATAAAAAAAGTTTATTTTTCGATCATAAAACACACGTGATGATTTAAAAACTACCTATTTATTTTTGTATTTCTAAAAACTTTATTAGAATATTATCTATCTAGTAATGGTTATTTTACTCAAATATGTACGAGGGCGACACTGAAAGTTTTTCATGTTTTTAGAACTGGTTACTTGTAATCAATACAATAAAATAATTAAATTTAAATAGTGAAAAAGCTTAAATAGTGTTAAATTTAAGCATTTTCACTATTTATATTTAATTATTTTATTGTATTGATTACAAGTAACCAGCTCATGGCGGAAAAACGTGGAATGGCTCAGCAGTCTTCCGAAGACGCTCGTCGCCAACTTAACAAACAGATCTCCAAGTCATTGACCCGTGACATACGCCAATTTAATACAGAATGTATTAGAGAGGCAATCGAGCGAAACAAAGGCTTTAAAGTGTTCGCCCGAGATCTGTCGATAGGACAGAGTTTGCTGACGAAGCTGAAGACGGAGGATGGCAGATTCGTTACATCCCAACTTGAGCTCTTGGCCGAGATTGAAAACTTCTATGGACAACTTTACGCGACATCACGCACACACGCAAACAAGGCCACCGATCCAAGAGCCAAATTAACCCGACATTTCACTGAAGATATCCCGGACGTCAGCCTGTACGAGATTAGTGTAGCTCTCAGACAACTTAAGAACAACAAGGCGCCGGGTGACGATGGAGTTACAGCTGAGCTTCTTAAAGCTGGTGGACGGTCCTGAAAGCTCTTCAGAGGCTATTTAACTCCATCATGCTCGATGGCAAAACGCCAAAGGCATGGCACAGGGGCGTGGTGGCACTCTTCTTCAAAAAGGGTGACAAAACCCTATTGAAGAACTACAGACCCATCACGCTCCTGAGTCATGTTTACAAGCTGTTTTCGAGAGTTATTACGAATTGTCTCGCACGCAGCTTTGACGACTTCCAGCCTCCCGAACAAGCCGGATTCCGAAAAGGCTTTGGTACCATAGACCACATACACACGCTGCGGCAGGTTATACAGAAGACCGCAGAGTACAGCCTGCCATTATGCTTAGCGTTTGTGGACTACGAGAAAACCTTTGATTCCGTTGAGTCCTGGGCCGTGCTTCACTCACTCCAGCGATGCCAAATTGACTATCGGTACATCCAAGTGCTGCAGTCACTGCACGAAAACGCCACAATGTCAGTACGCCTCCAGGACCAGAACTCGAAACCAATACAACTTCGGTGAGGTGTGAGACAGGGTGATGTTATTTCGCCGAAACTGTTCACAGCCGCGTTGGACGATGTGTTTAAGCTTTTGGTCTGGAGAGGGCTTGGCATCAACATAAACGGCGAGTACATGACTCACCTTCGTTTTCCTGATGATATCGTAGTTATGGCTAAGAACCTGGAAGACTTGGGCACAATGGTCGTCGACTTCTGTAGAGTCTCCCAACAAGTGGGTCTTAAAATGACATGGACAAGACGAAAATAATGTCGAATTCCCATGTCGTACCCACTCCTGTAAAGGTTGGAAGCTCTACACTGGAAGTTGTTGACGAATACATTTACCTGGGACAAGTAGTCCAACTTGGTAAGTCCAATTCCAGAAAGAGGTCAATCGACGGATCCAACTCGGCTGGGCAGCGTTCGGGAAGCTTCGCAGCATATTCTCGGCTCAACTACCGCAGTGTCTCAAGACGAAAGTCTTTAATTCGTGTGTGTTGTCAGTGATGACTTACGAAACCGAGACGTGGCCACTTACAATGGGCCTCGTAAAAAGTCTCAATGTCACTCAAAGGGCAATGGAGAGGGCTATGCTTGGTGTTTCTCTGCGTGATCGAATCAGAAATGATGAGATCCGCAGGAGATCTAAGGTCGCCGACATAGCCCAAAGAATTGCGAGTCTCAAGTGGCAGTGGGCAGGTCACATTGCAAGGAGGACTGACGGTCATTTGGGCGGAAAGGTGCTCGAGTGGCGGCCGCGTAACGGGAGACGCAGCGTTGGTAGGCAAGGTGGACCGATGATCTTATGAAGGTCGCGGAAAGCCGTTGGATGAGGGCAGCGCAGGACCGATCGGTTTGGAGATCCTTGGGCCTATGCTCAGCAGTGGGCGTCTTTCGGCTGATATGATGATGATGAGTGAAAATGGAAGTCTTTGCCAATATTGTTGGTATGTATTATGATGTTCATTATTATCATTTATTTGGCATTTTTTTACTATTTGGCGGCAAATTGAAACTCTCAAGAGTTACGTCAGCATGAATTTAATGCGAGAAAATTTTCTTTCAATGATTTTTTTATGACTTTCGATATAATTTAAGTCATCAAGAAAGTTATGATAGACTTTCATTGACCTTTCACGATGAAGCACCATCTTGTGCCACTGTTAACAACTGATTTAATAAGTTTAATTAAACGTGGTCGCACTAATCTTACCGATGCTCTGCGTGAGGGACGGCCTTCTACTGCGAAGACTGAAGATAGTAGGCTATACGAATTAAATTCAGACACGACAGACAGACAATGTGTCTGTCTGTCGTGTCTGAATTTACACCCGTTCCAAAAGTTGAACTACGGAGAATATTCCGGCAACAAACTCGTTTAGGCACTCTTTTGAAATATTTTGTGTTAATAGTTACAAAACTGTATTTTATTTATTTACCACTTTTAATAAGTAAAATCAGTGGGCGTGGTGTTATTCTCGTGTAGGCCATCTTCGTAGTTCATTTGTAATCCATAATTGTCAATCGTACTTATATTATTTGTGTATGCAGACCTGATCAAACGCAAACGATTTGACGGATGTTCATTGGGATTTGTTTGATTTTTTGCCTTTTTTGGTGATATCTGGACACTACTACCAGACAATAACAACTGGTAGTAGTGTAGTAGTAGTAGTGTGAAGTACTACTTACCACCACTTTAATATTCATTACGCGACTGATGTTCCATCTTCGAGTGACAACCGGCTGCCCGAGTGGTCTGTACCCCTTGCTATACAGGCTATTCAGTCAGGGGTCCCGGGATCGAAACCCGTAGAAGGCAATGTTAGTATGATGAGTAACAGCATTTGTTCACGAGTCATGGATGTATTATCATCATCATTTCTCCGTTATCTTGTATCCTTAACACAAGCTCTTAATGATGCTTATTTTGGGCGAGATAATAGGTGTGAGAGTATGAATATAATTATTATTATCTGTCTGTGTAGGTATATGTGTATTTTTGTGTCTGTCTGTGGCATCATAGCTCCTAAACGAATGGAACCATTTTGATTGGTTTTCTTTTGTTTGAGACCTGACGTGGTCGATATGGATTGGCGTTTGATGACTATCAGCTCATTCCCTACTTGACAAAGGGTTTTACTAACTTTTACAGATCCGATTGATTTGAAATTTTGGTTTACTGTTACTTCGGTAGTATTTCCAAGACAAACTAATCTTGAACTGATCCTGTATCATCAAATAATCTGCGGGATGCTCTACTTAAAATTTTTAATTTTATATTATCTAACCCCCATCATGGGCCTCGTGGCCCTACAGGACTAGTGGCGATTTATACTATCAATATTTGTCTGTATTTTTAAATAATTAAAATTAACATGGCTAAACAAAAAAATCTCCATTTCAAATAAAATTCATGGTGAAGCTGAACACATTCATTGCATCAGTGGAAGGGGCTGCACCACTGGCGTGTTTATTTTCTTTTTATTCGTTTTCTAACCCACTGTCTAATGGACCGCCTTTGTTGTTTTTTCGTAACCGTCAAAAAGATTTTTTACCTTACCAATATTTGATGTAATGCGCCTTTTTATTGCTTCTTTTTTATTTTGGCGGAAACTTTTTCCGTGCGGTGACGGATTAAGAATACAATTCACCGCCCCATTTCTTCCCGTGGGTGTCGTAAGAGGCGACTAAGGGATTACCGAGCTACCAACTGCTCGACTGGTGGTAGGGTCTGAACACCCGTCTGGTTAGTGACCACCGTACGCATGGCGTAAAACCCGCCAAGTGACCACTTGTGGTCGCGTTCCGGGATCAGTCAGCGTACAACCAGAGCTTGGGGAGACGTTGCGGCGATGGATGCGGTCAGTGACGGCTTCCGTCTAACCAGAGCCAGGTGGACTGCATTGACCCGCCGACCAGGGAGACCCGAAGAAACGGCTGTTCCGCTGGCCGCCCGTGGTACAGTACAGGGGCCCAAGCGAACCTAACCAGTTCGTGAGGCTGCCCTATCATGCCACGCATAATCTTGGGGTGGTCCGTCGTGCCGGTTGGTGACCGGGTGGTGGGGTCCCGGCGGCCATTCCCGGGGGGGTTCGGGGGCCCTTCCGTTCGGCGGGTCAGCGCGTCTCTACTGTCGGCTATTACCTGGGGAAACAGGCCTCACGCTTTGACCGTATATATCGCGGCAACGTCACCCCAATTCACGCCTCTCCTCCTTCTATCTTCAACTATGGCAGCGCTCAAAAACAGTTCCGGTCGTTCAGCGGTGCACACCCCCACCACAACCACGCTGTTTGAGGTCGGGCTCACTAACATCCGTGGGCTCCATGCTAACCTCAATGCCGTCCACCAACATCTCGAGACGGCTCGACCCGAAATGCTGTTTTTGACGGAGACGCAAATACTCCGCCCGGCAGACACTAGCTACTTGGATTACCCCGGCTACGCTCTTGAAGAGTCCTTCAAAGCGAAGGCCGGGGTATGCTTGTTTGTCCGGGCGGATGTTTGCTGTCGCCGTCTGCGCTGTTTGGAGGACCCTTCCTACTCTATTCTTGGGGTGCATGTGGACCTGGGCACACATTGCCGAATCTACGTGTGCCTCTATAGATCCCACAGCGGTGACATGGAGACAACTCGACTTTTCGAACATCTTAGTCGGGTGGCAGATGTTGCGCAGGAGCAGTTTCCAACCGCGGAATTGGTGTTTTTAGGGGACTTCAATGCTCACCACGAGTCGTGGTTAAGTTCCTCTAAAACTGACCATGCTGGTAGAACTGCCCACGCTTTCGCTCTCACGCACGACCTGACCCAACTGGTAAACCAGCCCACCAGGATTCCAGACATTGTCGGTCACGCGCCCTCATTGTTGGACCTTCTGCTGACGACTCGCCCGGATGGATATCGGCTAGAGGTTCGTGCTCCTTTAGGAACATCGGATCACTGCCTGGTATCCGCTGGGGTGCCACGGGCGTCGCCACCGGTACCTATGGTTGCCAAACGCCGCATCTGGCACTATGCGTCGGCAGATTGGGACGGTATGCGGGATTACTTCGCATCTGTCCCTTGGAGGCAGCGCTGTTTCAGTGAGCTGGACCCGAACGCTAGCGCTACTGCTGTTGCTGATGAGATCATGTTAGGGATGGAGTACTATATCCCTCACTCCGATCTCATCAGTAGGGGTAGGCGTAACCTCTGGTTCAACCGCGATTGTGCCTTAGCTGTTGAAAACAGACAGTCGGCATACCGCGCTTGGATCAGGGGCCGAGCTTGCGGGGATCCCAACATTGACTCACTGAAAGCAGTCTATAACAACGCCACCAAGTCCTGCAAAAGGGCCTTCATCAGAGCGGATGCACAGCGCGTTGCACGAGTTGGCCAAGAACTTCTTACGCATCCTACGGGAAGCCGTAGCTACTGGCGTCTGGCCAAAGCCGTGCAATCCAACTTCTGTCAACCCTCGCTGCCCCCGTTGAGATGTTCTGACGGCTCGCTAGCTCACAAGCCGCAAGAGAAAGCCGATCTCTTGGTAAAACTCTTTGCTGCTCACTCCCGAATCGATGACTGCAACTTACAGCCACCAACACTCTCCCACTGTGGCCACACAATGCCCGATATTCGTATTAGGCAATGTGATGTACGTGCGGAGCTTCAGTCAATCGACGTCCGGAAAGCTAGTGGACCTGATGGCATTCCAGCGATAGTACTGAAAAACTGCGCAGCGGAGTTGTCTCCTGTCTTAACGCGGCTATACCGTCTTTCTCTCTCTTCTGGGTGTGTGCCGGAATCTTGGAGAGAGGCCAATGTGCAACCGGTCCCCAAAAAGGGAGACCGATCAGACCCAGCTAACTACCGCCCGATAGCTGTCACCTCAGTTCTTTGCAAGGTCATGGAACGGATCTTAAACCACCAGCTGATCCGATACCTAGAAGATCACTCATTAATTAATGATCGACAGTACGGGTTTCGGCCGAACCGGTCAACGGGTGATCTTCTAGCGTACTTAATGCATGTCTGGGGTGAAGCTATTGACAAACGTGGTGAGTCACTGGCAGTTAGCCTTGACATTGCCAAAGCGTTCGATCGGGTCTGGCACAAGGCTCTTCTCTCCAAGCTCCCGGCATACGGTCTGCCCGCTCAGCTCTGTAACTGGATCGCCGGCTTCCTGCATGAGCGAAGAATCCGTGTCCTCGCAGATGGATGCGCTTCGCGGTTCATGTCAGTGAATGCTGGTGTACCACAAGGCTCTGTTCTATCCCCCACACTCTTTCTTCTTCATATCAATGACATGATTCCGTTAGGAAACATTCATTGCTATGCAGATGACAGTACAGTGCATGGGGGATATTACGGTCGCCCAGGGGCTGGGCGCGCTGAAACCGAGAGAGAGAGAGAGAATCTTACCATTGAGCTCGACAGGGTGTTGAACCTCGTATCTGAATGGGGATCTAACAATCTTGTTGAGTTCAATGCTAAGAAAACACAGGTGTGCGCGTTTACAGCCAAAATGTCGCCGTTCCTTCCCCTTCCGTCTCTTCAGGGCACGACTCTTTCGGCACAGGGCTCCCTAAACTTGCTAGGTATGGAGATATGTTGCGATCTGAATTCCAGGAACTATATCGAAACCGTGATAAAAACAGCCTCACGGAAGCTCGGTGTCCTGAACAAGGTGCGTCGATTTTTCACGCCTGACCAATTATGCCTGCTGTATAAAACTCAGGTCCGGTCTTGCGTGGAATATTGCTCGCACTTGTGGGATGGCTCCGCCAAGTACCTACTCGATGCCCTGGACAGATTGCAGCGTCGTGCTGTCCGTATCGTTGGCGATGTAGAGGTCACCAACAACCTTGAGCCTCTGCAATTGCGTCGAGACATTGCGTCGCTTAGCGCCTTCTATCGGCTATATCACGGAGAGTGTTCTGAAGAGCTATTTGACCTTATCCCACCTTCCCCCTTCCTACTCAGGAGCACGCGTGCCGGTCTTCGGAGTCATCAATTCACTGTCTCCACCTCAACATCACGTACAAAGAAATTTAGTAGCTCTTTTCTTTGTCGAACTTCCAGAACTTGGAATTCTTTGCCAGCACATGTGTTCCCTCCTTCCTATAACATGGGGTCCTTCAAAAGAGGCGTGAAAAAGCACCTTTCGGGCCGGCAAGGTGGAGGCAGCTAGAGTAGTGTCTGAACTGCACTAGCTGTCTTCGCATATGGACTCTTCTTACTGCTTCACATCAGGTGGTGTTGAGTCATTTGTCGTGCTTAGTATAAAAAAAAAAAAAAAAAAAAAAACGTTCTTAGGTACCCACCGATTCATAATCTCTTCACATTACATTGGTTGGTATTCTTGTATTCACAGGTATTGTATATCCATTCCCTTAGAACAGAGTATAAATCCGATTCCTTTCTTCTAACTAGTTTTTAGAATTTTATTCCAATATAATAGAACATTCAGAGTTTTAGTACATTGGTCCTAAAAATAATGCAGGAATAATGCAGTAGCTCAAAGGCATTCCTTTGAGCTACTCAATTTCCGAGCGGAGATTATGCTCAAATCTTTTTTTTTAATAATAAAAACTAACAGCTGGTGGTCTAGAGATACCAAAATGGAAATGATCCTACAGTCTACACCTGTTGCGCTTGTATAGCTATAAATTTAGTTTGTAATTATTTTCCGAATTAAAAGTTTACTCAATGCCATTTCAAATCAACACCGCATTATCTCAAACTCAAAAAAATGTTATTCATATGAGCAGTATATTCCGGATCTTCAAACATCCAATTAAATCAAATGTAATGAAAATACTTATCTTTAACCCGGCGTCAATGACGCTGGGTCATATTGACCCCAGGGCAATTTTAAAGAGACATATATGTCTCTTTACAATTACAATATTATTTATTTGTTTCGAACGTTTGTGTAGCTGGAGATACAACCCTTCTCTACCCACCCTGTTGGTGCTATCTTTTCGACGCCGCCTGAGCATTGAGATATACGCGCGTCAAGTCAAAACGGGACAATATGACCCAGCGTCATCGATGGCGTGGTAATTTTGTAACATACTTTTTTCGTTCATTTTGTGTTCAATGTTAATTAATATTATTATTTGTCAAAAATGACGAAAATGTCATTGCCAAATGTCCCAGAGAGGTTTTTGGCGTTAGAAGAGTCGGATTCCGACAATGAAGACTCCCAGGCTGATTCGGACGTTGATATTGAACACCGTATATGTGAACGTAGTAATAACAGAGAAAGACAAAAAGATGCAAACGATAAACATACGGATTTGGGTCCGTCAAGAAATCTTGACCTGGCATTAGTATAAAATCAACTAGGATGACAGTTTTTCAAAGGAAATAATGGAATGATTTGGGAAAAAGCGTACTGCAATAATTACCCCAATTTTGTATTAGTTCCATGGCTATGAATGTGGAGGTAGAAGACCAACTCTTTATTATTTTTATGATAAAAAGTATGGTTGATATCTCTTTAAGTACATAACAATAATGATTACTATTATAACCAAGTATACTCTACAAGAAATGAAAAACACATTCAATGTTATGTTTTCAAACTTGATTTTGCATATGTTATTGAGAAATCTAATAAAAGTTCTTTATACAAAATGTATTTTTTATTTTATTTTAAATATTATGCTATCTCTTTTTTTGATAATCAGTAATTAAAATAAAGTCCACTTCCGAAAATTTCGAGAAAAATCGCCGAGAAAATCCGGGTCATAATGACCCGGAGTCATCGTCCGCGTAATTATTTTCACGTCATTGACGCCGGGTTAAAAATCCCATTTGTAAGACTGCCCAAAAAAAAAATATGTACAAATTAAAATGTACAAAAAAGAATTAAACATTAATTTACTTAAATAATAAATTTAAGTTATTAATGTTAATCATTATTTTTCATTTTGTGCCGTTGTTGTCAACAGGGCTGAACCTGGAGGGTGGTTTCATGTCGCCGATGTCCCCGCCAGAGATGAAGCCGGATACAGCGATGCTCGATGGGCTCCGGGACGACGCTACCTCACCCCCAGCATTCAAAAACTACCCCCCCAATCATCCGCTTAGCGGGTCTAAGCACCTCTGTTCGATATGTGGAGACAGAGCATCTGGGAAGCATTACGGAGTGTACAGGTAATTTTACTCATATTCATGATGGCGTTATAACAGATTAATTACTTATAACAGAATACGAAGTTATTATTCTAAGTTGCAAGCCTTATTAAATATTTTTAATATTGTAATAAGTACTGAAACATTTCTCCGAATATAAGAGACTGATATCATATGATACTTACCTAATTCAGGTGTAGAACTTTAACATTTTTAATGATTTTGACATTATTATAAAGAAGCTACCATATTATAAAATAACAATAGAATAAAAAACACACCTAGGTTAGATTTATGAAAGAGAAATCCACTCGTCATTTATCATCATCTCCCAGATTGTGATAGGTTGTGAGTGCGTTCGTATAGGTATATTCAGGTGACTGGGTGAGGCCTGGTAACCTGATCCTTTTTATCTTATAAATTTTCTTCAGTCGCCTGGTTGGTACCTATCTCTTGCGAAAAGTTATACATAACATAAGTTCTAAAAATTTTGACCGAATTAAATTTAACCGAAACCTTGTCGACTATTTTCGTTACAACTTTTTTTAAATAGTTCACATTTACCACTGTATCAGTTGAGCTATTTCTCAATTGGATTTTTTTCGTTACTTCGATCATCCGTTGTTTCATTTGGTCGAAAAACATTTTACCGAAGTTACGCTCGTTCCGAACATATTCCGAATATTCATCAGTATTTTTTTTTATTTAATGTAAAATTTGAGCACGCTATTTCCAATCCCTAATTCAAGCTTGCCGCAGGCAAGCAAACATGTAAGCAAGTTTGCAACATGCCAGCAAGCATTGAGCTTTCAAATGCAGATTGATGTGGCTGTGTGACTTTGACTGTTTGTTGTTACAATATCTAACCTTTTCTTTTTTCTCGTTGAGGGGAAGCTCTACCAGCCTAACCGCCCTCTTCTTAGGGAGAAGAGGGAGGAGTGTCTGGGGCTCTCACCCACTAAACCCCTCAGCGATGCACCCCTGTCCTGCTTACTGCCGACCGTGCGGGTATAGACCGCAGACACTACGTCCGCTTGTCGACTAAGTCACACTAAGTGTGACCTAATAAGATCCCGTCTTGTGGGGAGGCCTCTGAAAAAGAAGGAGGAAAGAGAGGAGGATTCCAAATAGGTTATTTAAAAGTCGGCGAGCCGGTGCATTGACATGCCGACTGGGCTGTGCAATATAGGCACGGCCCCAGAGCCCAAGAAAAAATGTTATGCTATGGCGCGCGCAGCTGAAGGCACCTAAATTGCGCCCTCCTGCGCCCAGTGCGTTGGTGACGGATGGAGGACTCTCTCTCTCTCTCACCTCTCTCTCTCGACCATCTTTAAGACGACGGTCGAGAGGGAGAGGTCATCCTCGATTCACAATATGTAACCTTTTTTTTATGGAAAAGCTTAACCCAACCTACAGTTTTATCCTTGTGAGAGGCTAGCACAGTTAGCATGTAAAATATTTTGAATAAAACTCAAATAACTTTTTTTATAAAACTAGATAACAAACAAGCTGATAGCCAACTCGGTGGTATATAGTTACTTATTTAGGTTTTAGTCAAGCAAAAAATATAAGATTCATAATGAAGCATAACTGGCACCGTGGTGTGGGTCGCCTGAAAAATCGTGTGTTTCGAGTCTACTTAAACAAGGTGTATTATAAGTTTCCAGATTATTTGTATAAATAGGTTGTTCTCTTCAGAATCACGAAGCAGTAGCTAACACTAATTTGGTTGGTTAATAAAATAACACAAACACCCGTATTCACAAACGACACTATGAGGTCTCACAGTGCACGCGGACGCACAGAGTGCCAAAATCCTATTCATAAACAATACTTGAGTGACAATCGGCACTATGCCTGAGAAATGCCTTACTTCGCTTAGTATTGCTCCTTCACTTACATAAGTATCGTTGGTGAATACGGGTGAAAGAAAACTGATTTCTTTTAAAAGAAAATCAATACTACGACGCGCGACGTTGTAAGTTCCTGGAATTATACCTACCTGTACATTTACCGCAATAAACGCAATATTGATATTCATCAACGTCATAGCCGTCAATCAATATGATATTACAGGTGGCGGGCGTGCGTGTGGAAATCGATCATCTGCCATTAATTTATTACTTAGAATTTAATTCTTTATAAATGTAACATCTAAGTATAAATCTCATTTAGTAGGTACTGCTTTAATGTCCTTACTGACTATATTGATTTTCTTTTGTTGTTGGTACAAACAATATTTATATTTAATATTCAGCATATTGGCATATCTACGTACGTAGTTTCAGGTAAATTTGTTTCCCTACTAATATGCAGATCGAATTCATTGAAATACTTACGTTACGGCGAGGAATCGAAAAGACTATTTGTAATCCACTTAATTGCTTTAAGCGTATTTAGTTGTGAAGATTGAATTAAGAATTTGGGAACAATGACTTTTTCACTTTACGATTCCCCCATCCACCCCAGACACGTAAGTATAGAGATGTTTTTAATTTAAGAAAAGTTTGAACGTGATCATGAAAACGCAAGTAACATTTTCTTCACCTTGAATATTTTTACTGCTAACCAAGCCACTTAGCATGATCGAAATAATTCTTTGAGGTGTTTGTAACCTGGCTTTCAGCATTGCGTGGTATTTTAGAATCTAGCTATACATCTACTTTATTACTTTACGAGGAATATTAATATTTATAATATTGTTTGTGATCTTTTGTAGGAATCTGTACAGCTTCATTGCATATGGTTCTATTTATAGTGAGTGAGTAAATGAGGGTTACTTCCACGTAGTTATTTTTTATGGTTATTTGTGTTTATTGTTTTGTTTTTACCCTATTGTGTATCGTTATTGTGTATAGCTTCACTACTTTAATGTTTTTCTTATTTCAATTGTCATATCCCTATTAGGACCACGTTGGTGGCGTAGTGGTTTGACTTTAAGCGCTCTCTGATTTCAATTACGAAAACAAAGCAACTTTCACTATGGTTGACCCCGAGATTGGTCAATCAAAATTTGTAATCTTGAATTTCTCCGTGCTTGAAATGCACTTAAAGCCGTTGGTCACGGTTGCTACTGCAACTGCTTTAACTCACCAACCCACATTGGGCCAGCTTAGTGATAATTTTAAGATCCCATAATCATATGGGATCTTAAAATTATTTTACATCACCAAACCTTCAGGTTACAGTTACAGCACTGTAACTGTAACCTGAAGGTTCCAGTTACTGTGCTGTGGTGATTACGTAACATGATTCAGTTTTGTGTGTCGTATGACTCGTATTTGACGTTAGGAAGAAGCTTCTTCGCAGAGATATTTAGTTAGATACAAGATATATTGTGGATGGTGTTTAACTATTAACCTCTCGAAGAAAAGCTGTCATTATATCAGATGGAATTAAATAAAATTTTAAGATTAATATTTTTGGATATTAATCCAATTGTTATAATAGGTTATTAATCTTGTTCGTTATTAGGGTTTTCTAATCTTCTGATTGAATTTTCTCAATTACTATTTTCTTCAGTAAATGAAGTAATTTTTAGTAATATGTTTTATGTGTGTAGATATTTGTGGTTTCTGTAGATATGATGTTGTATTGACTATGTGTTTATGATTCTATGACTTCTTGTTCATGTATGATTGTGCTGCATTTATAGTAGTATGTCGTTTTTGCTAAAATAATAATAATAATAATATACACTCACACCTATTATCTAGCCCAAAGTAAGCATCATTAAGAGCTTGTGTTATGGATACTAGATAACGGAGAAATAATGATAATAATATGTATAATAAATATTAGAAATATACTAAATAAACATATAAACATCCATGACTCGTGAACAAACATTTGCTCCTACCGGGATTTGAACCCGGGACCTTCCGACCACATAGCCTGTATAGCAAGGGGCACAGACCACTCGGCCAGCCGGCCGTCAAATAATATCCAAAGAAGATTTTTTTACTCGCATTTGTATACTAAGGCATTATTATATTCTTGTATAAAATTTCTAATAAAAAAGTTATAGTTTACCAAAGAGTTCACAGCGCTTTATAGATTCGTCTGAATTTATATGGCATGCGCAAAACTAAAGATTTTGCACCTAATACTTGTAAGAATTTAATTGTACAGTCTCAATGTGTGCGTGGGAGGTTGATGCTTAAAAACTATTCTATCTACGATAGGAATAAAGTAGAATGTAAAATTATACTGGTGATACATTACTGATGCGATTTTAAATTCAATCGATCGTGGCGAGCTTGTAATCCCATGCATGAGATATTTTTTATTTTCACCTTGGGAATTCTTGATGCCCTCTGCCGTTCTACCTTCACAGGCAGGTAGTTAAGTTTCATAGATTTGCATGATTTAAAATTCTGATATTTCCCGAGAACATATAGTTGGAGACATTCGAATATTCTGAGTTCACACTATATTTAATGATGTTTGGCTTAATGATAAACAGCGCCTCCGTTGTCTTTGACTTAAATTTATTTTCGTTGAAAATTCCATCCGAAATGTTTTTAACTTGGGATTTCTTATTACTATTGCAGAAGTCGTGAGTTGTAGGTTTCATCATCACCATATCCGTGTGTGATGTCCACTACTGAACCAAGGCCTCGTGGATTTTATAGTGCCTGAAATTAATAATTTACTTTGTAACTAAACTGTGATAGTTTTATTATCTCTATCTGTGAATAGACTTTGACGCGAGCGACTACAGGAGATGAATTTAGAAGTGTTAGGAACTTTTAGGGTTATTATCACTAAAGTAAACGTACACTTCATTTAGATTGTTCCCACAGTTCGATTGGCTGCGGTGTTCTTATGGTCTAAGGCTGCGGTATAAATTAGTGGGCGAATGCGGGAGAAATGGCTACCTACTGTAACATTGCTGATTTTTGTTTGGCGTCGCCGGTTTATTGAGTATTGTAACAATGGCTGGTTTATGTCGATGATGTATTGTATTGTTAATATCCCTTTAAGCGAATACAGGTGTAAAATATGAACGCGAAGTTCAAAGCACTTTGTGCTGTATGAAATTAGTCTTTTACCCATTACTAAGAGTCATGACCTCTCTGATCTATTATAGAACACCTAAAAGACAAAATAGGGGTTTTTACTACAATTGCCTCTATTTTCACATTGAACAACTCCTTTGAGGAGTAAGGATAAGGATAAGGATACGTTGCCTACGTTTGAATATGGCGCTTATAAATTCCACACTATTTTTTTTACCCATAAAAACAATTGAAACTTAGAAGTTATTGAGAAATTGTTGAAGTTGTACGGTTGAGAAATTTTTTACAAAACTTATTAAAAATGTTATCGGTATTAGATTACAAACATCAGTTAAATAAAAAAACTATTATTATGACAACTATTAGATATACATTTTTGAGAAATATAGAAATATGACGACGTCACCAGTTCCGAAGATTTTCTATGGAGCGTTTTTGGATGATACGTCGCTACACATGAAATGAATCACCACTGTATCTGTCAAACTATTGACCTTAAATATACTATCTCTTTTGCAATATTTCTTTATGAGTTTGAGAACTTCTTATTTATGAAATAAAATAAAAAGTTGGCAACTACCATAGACAATCGACAGAGTCCTGAGCATCTAATCCGCACAACGTGCGTTTCGGTTTCATCCTTCAGAGGTCCCCCAACCCATCCCTCTAAACATGTCATGTCACTGACCGCTTTTGTAGCTGATCCTGCCAATGATTATGGCCTATATACTGGAAAATTCTACGCAAACCGAAGGTCAATCCTGTTTGTATTTTAGTTTCCATCAAGAGCTGTCCACGGTCCAAATTACACTGCACACTACCGTAGTATTGATTTATGAAAGTTTATACTAAGTTAACGTAAAGAATTAATAATAAGTGATATGTCATATGAGCTGTTTAGTGTGTTTTTCGTCAAACCTAATAAATGTGGTAATGTCAATATTTCAATGTTGCTAAATCTTACATTAAACCATTTGGTCCATGATACCAATAGAGACATGGCACGTCTTAAGTCCAGGCAAGATTTTTAGAGTTCTCGTTAAAATAGCTCTTTTTTATTTGATAGGTATGTGCTGTCGATAGCTCAGCTGCGAAGTCGTATACAACGTGTAAATTAATTGGACAGTAATACTGTGGAGGGTGGATCTGAACATTAAACTGAACAACTTTCTCTCTGGGACCAACATCAATATCGCGAAAAAAATAAAGATATTCGTAATGTTGATTCACCTCCATCACGCGTGAAAATTTTACGCAGTAATTTAATACCTTTTTATCAATAGTTGCAAATTATCAGTCGCTAGTTGGGATTCAACTATAAGTGCTATGTAGGTAAATGATAACGTAAACATAGCGCGATGATGTTTGGCACACTTATGTAGATACACACCGCTCGTTTTTCTATATTTATCCCAAAGCTTTTTTGTGAATTGCGCGATACCTGCCCGCTATTTCTCTAATGACCTAATCGCCTACTAGTTATGTATTCTGAAATTTCTTTTCACTCCAACTTTGTCGTCTATTTCATACTCGCCCGTGCTAGGATTAGCTTCCTAATGCTTTTTAGTTTGGGAGCATATTAGGTTTATAAATAACTGTGTATTATGATTTGTGACTGTGACAAACAAACCGACTTCCTCTCGGGGGTGTGTTAAGACGCGGGCAATCGCTAAGTGTTTATTTATTCATAAACTCCAGCTTGGACTTCTCGGTGAAGGGATCTTACTTGTTTTTTTTTACAAGTCCTAATTACTATTATTAAAACCTTAAAATAATAAAAACCAACAGAAAGTCCATAAAAGTAAACAATATAAAATGTTTTGACTGATACGCGGAAAAAATGGTAATTATTTTTTACTTTGTGTTCCGGGAATTTGTAATATGCATACTTTTTAATTATCATAAGTAATAAAATAATTTATAAGCTACCACTAATAAGCGAATTTTATTTTGCTATTAAAGTATTTACATACATAGTTAAAAAGCGCTAATGAGATCATAAAGTAAACTAATAGGATAATTATCTTAGAATTTTAATCACCGACGTATTTCATTCAATGCTGATATTTCTTTTTAAATTGTCAAGATAATAATGTGAATTTTTATTATTATATTCTGCTTATACTGGTTACTACATAAAATTGCTTTTTAAAAAGCAGCGATTAATAATGCGTTAGGATGTAAGGGACAGAAACACACAGTTCTTTGTTTATTTATTTATTTAATATTTATTGCACATAAAAGTCCAATGTAATACATTCTCTACCAGTCAACCGGTAAAAGGTGCCACACAACATCGACGTCAAACATCATCTGAAGAGCGTTTCGACAATAGCACATCTTTCCCCTTCCGGCGCAATACCACGAATGCCGGTCTTCGGAGCCATCATTTTACTGTCACCACCTCAACAGCGCGTCATGTAATTCATACGTAACTCGGGTTTTTTGGTGTGCTTCGTATGTTTCGTTACTAGATTCTTTCACCTAACCTTCTATTCTTTCCCACCTTCCTATAACATTAATGCCATTAAAAGAGGCGTGAAAAGGCAGCCTATGTGATGGCTAGTGGAGGCGGCTTGAGCTCCTGTTCTGTGGCTAATAGAATAGTATATTCATGCCGCACTAGTTGTCTCCGCATGGATGGATGAGGATGAGGACACTTCTTATCGCTTCTCATCACGTGAAATTGAGTCGTTTGCCGTGCTTACTATAAAAAAAAAAACACTTTATTCCGAGAATCAACTGAATAATGATTATTTATAATTTTTACTTACAACTATATTTTATTTTCTAGTTTAGATTTTTTTTCTAATTGAATAATGATTATTAATAATATTGTATGTGGCATGTGTATTAAATTCGTGACTTTTAAAATATTTACTTTCCATTTTTTCTGTAAAGAGTTGTCAATTGACACCTATTCACACCACTAGCGGTCTTAGATATAGAGTTCAATACCTCTAATTTTGAATTCAAACATCTATTAAAGTAAGTTTAAATAAGTTATTAGTACCTACATAATTTTAATAATGAACTTATTAACAAAGCCTATTCAAGTTAGCTGATTTGTGAATTTAAGAGGATTAATGTGTTGGAGTAAAGTAACCACTTACTTCATTATCTTTGTATTTCTGTTCATTCCCTCAAATTAAGTAACAAGGACCCACAACGGCAGCGTATCTTGATATAAATATCCAGACCAGACAGTTTTGGTTATCTATGAAAGCCTTTTTTCTATTACCTCGAAATTATGTTAGGATAGGTACTCTCCGACGTACTCGTAATTTGTCTGGGATCGACAGCTCCGTTTTAAAATGACGGCTGGCTGGAATATAAAATATTTGATTAGATTTTTAGTTTGTTTCTTAGTACCTATCTAAATACAGAGAGGAATCTTTCGTTTAATTAAATGTCTAGCCCCTTATTGTACTATGGCGCCGTGCAATTAACAAATTGAATGTTCTTAAATTGCTCTCTGGCTAGCTTTATGAGTTGCCAATCAATATGATAATATTATTTAAATAATTTTACTTTTCGATAACATAGTAGAGTGGAAATTTGATTGTTATTATTCTAATTAGAAAGAAAGAAAATAATTACTTATATTTGATTTAACTTTTAAACCACAGATTACACTAATAGATAAAAATAATAGGTTATCATAAAAATGCTGGAGTGGCCAGCGCTGGTCTTCCTTTCGTACAGCTTTATTATATCAGTTTTTACACTTTAGTCTGACACAGGCAATAATAATGTTTAACACAATGCTGTACCTACTATAAAATGTTCAACTTTTGTTTTCTGGGTCTTTTACCATAATATTATAATAATATGATGACGCCATCTCACCACATAGTCTATAATAGCATGATAAATTTTGTGTGTCATTTTATTATAAGCACAGATTAGCTTAGAATAATGTAAGCTTTATCGGTTGGGTTGAATTAGTTAATCCGTGAAGCGACGTTATCCCACCGGAGGGTTATGACAATTGAAAAATCAATTGTGTCTGGCATCAGATATGCTTGACGCGTTAAGATGTTTAAAAACATCCAGTTATCATAATATAATGAAATATCTATTTGTAAATATGCTACTTGTATCTACACGTACTTTTTCCACTGATACATGCGTAATAATTGATAGATAATTGACAACTTTAAAGTGGTACACGGTACAACTATTTTCAAGTTAACCCGTAACCAATATTTTTTGTCGGTGTCATTACCCCAAGAAATTTCATATATCGTCAAGGTTATTGTTTTATTTGCCTATACTGGGTGGTCTGGGTGTAACAGAATTCCGAAATAAAATTTGATTCGATATCATAGTTTTGTGTGTGTGCGGGTTTTGTTTGTATGTGTGTGTGTGTGTGGTATAACTGTAGTGTGTCTTACAATACGCAATAATATGAATTTTTAGGGTTGTCACGAGCAGGACAATGTTTTTATTAATTTAATCGGAAAATAAATGTGGTCTAAAAGGTGGAAAATTTACAGAGGTAACTTGAAACCTTTAAAAACCTTTTCAAAATTTCGGACTTTGGCCACAATGTATTTGAGCTATGTATTCTTAGAAATGTATATACAAACTTGATTAAGGCTCCGCTGTGCCAGCCCAGCCCTCATCAATCACGCGTCGTTCGTGGCAGAACTTCACGCCACACTTGTAACCTCAGGTTTTTGGTGAACATTCATTATAAATTCATAAGAAAAATATACAACATAATAATATTAATATCAACTATTTTTCTTCATCAGAATTAAATCTCTTTTATGTAAACAACTACTGTTGTTACCTTAAGCAAAGAAATGCGTAATGTCTTCATAAATAACACTAAGATGACGTGGTCATCTTTTAAATTCCATGTGACTGTTGTCACATTCAAAAATTATGCTAAAATGACCGGATTACAGATATAATTCAAACTTCTGGATGTTTAAATTTATCTTTTTATTTAATCACAACAGTCCTTTGAGCATTGATTATTTATTAATTTATTGTTAAATTTATGCACACACACAATATAAAATAAGAAACAATTTAAGTGTAAAGAAATCTAAGTTAATATAGACACTGCCTTAGATTATTTCTATGATCTGAGGGCACTCGATTGAACGATTTATTTTTCAATCTATCAATTGACTAAATTAGACATTACAAAAAAAAAATTAAGTAACCCCCGGCCTCATTAATCTTCTATCTAACACCATCTCATTGAAACTTTTTATAAGAGCCCAAACACGCTATATCTGCTGTTTCTGAAGAATTTAGGATCCCGCAGACTTTTTGATGGTATGAGGAAAGTTGGTGAAGGAAAGATGGTTCGTAGTATGTAGTATGTCATGGGAATGTCACCGAAGTACACCAAAATTCAAATCAATCCGATCTGTGAAAGTTAGTAAAACTAATCGTTAGTAATCGGTCGATCACAGATCATACAAACGGACCTGAATACTCGATGATACCTAAAATAATGTCCTTTTACATATAACCTTACCTGGCTTAAGTTTTGGAGTTATGTATCTGTCGCAACCGTCTGGTTAAATTAGCCGCTTAACGGGACGCCTAGCCCGTTGTTTGAACGCCGGTATTTAATGAAACGGCTAAAGGACAACTAGCCAAGAGCTAGTTTGATTTAATTAATCGCAACGGTTAACCAGATGGCTGAACGTCGTGTCGACCATCTGGTTAAATTAGCCATTCAATTGGACGCAGGCCGATTGAATGTCTAATTGGCCTAGGCAGGTCGTTTAAATCGACGAGGTTTTGTGTGACTATTTGAGTGATTGCTAGGTTCTAAGTTATTTTTTTATGACCACATATAACCAAATCGATATCTAAGGTGACTAAAAAAATAACCTTGAACCCACCAATCAAACCAAAACTCTTCGGTACAAGAAGATCCTTTCAATACGCCAAGTCGTTGAACGTTAAGTGAGCTATCGGCTAATGCATTTGATTGGATGCCGGCGTTTAATCAACGGGCTAAGCTAAGGCATCAAATTAAGCGGCGAATTTAACCAGATGGCGGCGACATATTTACCATGCCAGTAGCATGCGAATGAAAAAATAATACAAGTAATGAAAAGATAATAATTGGTTTAACCAATGGGGATTATTGTTATTCTATTATTTGTTGAGCTGTTTGTAGTTGAGATGAGATTTTTAGCTACAACATCGTATGTATATATTAGGCTAAAATAAGATTGATGTAAAAAAGAAGACACGATCTATCCTCCTTCCTTGGCATTATAATCGACACTCAACTTACAATTCAATCTTATTATTCATTCGTTCAAAAGTGAGGGTCGCCATTCACTCTGATTTAAACCACCATTGATTCTATACGACAATTACGACAATCCATTTGTCGTACCGAGACTACTCAGCAACTATAATGGGCTTTTTCATAATTTGATTTATTAAAAAACCGACCTATTTTTATCCTTTTAATGACCGTCTTTCTATGAAGCAAATTTTGAAATAACGTGATTTTAATTAGAATACTATAATGAAATTTCTCATGGTCAGGAGCTTATGGGGCTGGTAAGTAATCTACGGTTAAAGTTGTGTGTGGTTGTGTCTAGAACTTGATCGACTAATTAGTGAGAATAAGTCAGACGAACTGAAATTGTTTAGCAAGTTTTGCAAGTTACATAACTTATGTTTATTATTAGATTTATTAGATATGCTTCAAAAGCTTCGGGTGACGCCGTAATTACACCGAGAGCGAGTCAGCAAGGGACTGGTCATCAATCAGGCTTTTGCCCGAAAATGAAAATATGGCGGTGTCTTAATAATAAATAAGTATTCGGTTTATTCAACGTGCAATGGTAGAATAATAAATATGAATATAACTTAAAACTCAATATGAAATCTAAACCAAACCCAAAATTTAAATTTTATTTAACAATGTAAGTATAAATGATCACCTACTAGTAGGCCCGTATGTAAGGTCGTCTGGGTAGGACCGCCTTTCTTATTTCAGCCGTAAAACAGTTCGCTTTGTTTCGGATTGAAGGGAAAAGTAGCCAGTCAAGCCGAGCCGTGATGAAAATTTCCAATCATACGGTATTCTGTACATGTCGTACTCATTGAATTTTTCAAAATATTATCATAAATTCAGATGCATTTTACCAAATTATGATGTCACTTGAATTGAAGTGTCTATTATGTATATAAATCTATTTCCCTTATTTTTTGTAACTCCAATATTTATCCCTGAAAAAGTCCGTAGACGCGTAGATGCTTAGAATAGTTTCAACTCTATTTTTATGTATTGTCATCTTTAATCTTGTGCGTACACATCATATAATAATATGGTAATGAACAAAATGATAGGCAAATAGGTTATAGTTTAATCCGAAGTGCGTGTCCATTAAGGTTACCTGGATGGGCTGGGTGAACACAACACGAAGTATCTTGTAAAACTTACCCTTCTAAAACTAGGAGCAGTCGTATAAGATAAGACTCCCTCTGAAACAAAAGTGTGAATAGGACATACTTATTCTTAGTGTATACTGTGATTGAGTATACAGTGGAAATTCAAGAATCCAATGTTCACACCCCCTTTTAACAACAGGCAAGGTGAAAGTTATGCCAATAATGCGCGTGGGTGTTGTGAAACCTGAGATACGAAATGTAATCATGTCGCTATCTTACTAAGTAATTACCGTCGCATAGTAGGTGCTCATCTCAGTTAGGTATATCGCATTCTTTGTACCTAATTATTTATGAATATCTTCTTTTTAACCGACTTCAAAAACGAGGAGGTTCTCAACTCGGCCGGTATGTTTTTTTTTCCTAAGTATGTACACCGATTACGCCGAGATTACTGATCCGATTTACGTGATTCTTTTTTGGTCCGATGCGGAATAGCTGCCATTTGGTCCCATAAAAATTTTTTCAACATCAGTTCGGTAGTTTGGTTTTTATACATAAATAAAAAAAAAACTGAAATTAGTAAGTCGTCTACGTATGCGAAATTGCGGATTTTTGCTTTCCTATGACTCTTTAGTGAAACGTTACGATAGTGGGAAACAATATAAGTTGACAGTCACCCATCTAGCTTCGATCTTAGAAAGTTAACACTAAAAATTGAGAAAAAAAAATTAAAACCGACTTCAAAAAACTGAAAAGGATAAAATAATTAAATTGAGTAGGTAAGTACTCATCCCCTAGAAACATATTTTTTGGAGTTGGTGCTAAGTTGTTTTCAAAAACAATAGAAAGTGAAGCACAGACTCCAAAAAATATGTTTCTAGGGGATGAGTACCTACCTACTCAATTTAATTATTTTATCCTTTTCAGTTTTTTGAAGTCGGTTTTAATTTTTAAATATTTATAACAAGAATAACAAGTTTATTGAAGATTAATAAAAGTTTCAACAATGTCTGACAGTACCTCAATTTTCAACGTATTTTAAAATTATAACGTAGAGCGGTCCTTCCCGTTTCTTCGAAGTGGGTCATGACATGATTTTATTATTAGGTTTAAGAGCCTATTTAATGTTGCATTGTTAAGCTTGTTTGACCATTGACATTGGCCGTTTATGTTTCAAGATTATATACTGTGATAAGCAGCGTGTTAGTCATCATCTTAACAGCGCTTATATCTTTTATATTTACTAAAAGCTCGTCGTGGTCGTCAGTCGTCTATTACTAACCACTTGCCAGCCAGACGTTTATATCTCTAGTCTATCAGCCAGGCTACTGCCCAGTGAAAATTTTATTGTTTATTAACCTGTTAAGCCACACATTCCAGACAAAATTGGTGTTAAATGGTCAACATGTTTTCTTACGCAGCTTAACAAAATAAACACATTAATTAATACCAAAAACATATAACACAATACTTTGAAAATAAAATTAAACATCGCCTTTATGTCTTATAAAAGTTCTGATATTTATCATTTCTTTGCAGCTGTGAAGGTTGCAAGGGCTTCTTCAAGAGGACGGTTCGGAAGGACCTAACGTACGCGTGTCGAGAGGAGCGGAACTGTATTATCGACAAACGGCAGAGGAACAGATGTCAGTACTGCCGATATCAGAAATGCTTAGCATGCGGGATGAAGCGAGAAGCGGTACAGGAGGAGAGGCAGCGAGCGGCGAGAGGCGCTGAGGACGCTCACCCGAGCAGCTCTGTTCAGGTTAGATATTATCTCTTGTGACGTGAAAACCCACTTCTATTTGGAGACACGTGCAAAAACAATAGGAACTCGTACAGCGGCTGGACGCAGACGGAGTGTCGTTGGGATGGCCGTGAATATAAATACCAGTTTGGCGTGACTCTGCATTTCCCTCGGGCGTTTCTAGGAATTATTTATATGAACTTACCGGTAAATCAAAACTTTTTTCACTTTTCTCAAACCGTGTGTTCGTGTGGTTTGTTTAATATACCAGTCTTAGATAAAGACGTGGAGTCCGGATGCCGGGTTTAACCACATGACCACATTAGTTGATTTTCATCCTGCTACAACAACAAATCAGAATGTTTACATTACTATTTAATTGACGTCTTAAAAAGAATTTCAACAATTTTGCAGGATTTTCGTAAGCGATCATACTTATATACTTACCTGCTATGAGGAATAAGAAATCTAAAACTATGAATAAAGGTTTCTTCGTAACTGTGCATGGACGGCATTTCATCTTAGGCCTCAGGATGACAACGCACCTGCAATATCAAGTGCTTTTCCTTGTTATTGCAGGTGTCTATAGGTCTATAGGCTATAAAAAAAAAACTTTAGATTATAATGACATTTTGACTCGTGCCAGCCCGCCAGTGTTCATATGCAATAGAAAGTTTATTGTGTCACTTATGTAGAATTTATAAATAATTTTCCAGTATTTTATCCACCCAAGTGTTAAATTATAGAAGTAATTAAGGGAAGTATAATATAATTTTGTAATAAAATTAAACACACACCTAAATTTTCCAGAGGGTATAATTGTATATCTTGAAAATTTCACAGAAGTAATATTATGGGGAAATTACCAAAGTCATTTTGTAAAGTAATGAGTCCCTGCTGTCTCATTGCTGGGCAATGGGCTGTGAAATTAGTTAATTAGCTTGATCTACATAATTAGACTTGGCAACACAACCGCACATCAAAACATAGCTTACGTTTATCAGAAAATAGATTTGTTCTGCTAAGATATTGAAGTGCGCACTCCGTAAAGGTCTCTTAAATTGCTTTTCTGGGAATCTTTAACGTAAACAGTGCAAACGATAAAAGTAATGTGTGCCTACTTATAAATAACTCCCAGAGAAACTGTTAAATCTTGTACTTCAACATAATAAATTACCTACTTTAAGTTTAGTAAGACACAACTTATAAACTTACGTGATCGCGCAATATAATTAGTTTCAACTTTTAATAGGTATTTCTTTCATTTAAATAATCGGTTTGTACTAAAAACAAACGACAGTGCATCACAATATTATAGCCCAGATATAAAGAGTAATCCACCTAAATTGGAATATAAATTAAATAAATAAATATTATATATTGCACGCAAGAGAAATTAAACAAAACAAACCAATAAGCACAAAGCAGTACCATTGGGCGACCTTATTTCTTCCAAAAAGCAATTTCTTCCAGGCAACCTAAGGTGAGATTAATATTACGAAGAAGGAGAATGCAAATAAGGGTGCAAGAAATTGAGGGAATAAATAAAATATATATGTTTGTACATAACGGAAGTAAAATACAGAATATAATATACCTACTAATCAAATATACTTACATATTATGTAATACATGACAAATGAAATAAAATACACAGATAAAATAAGATAAGCGTAAGAAAAACTTGTAACTTCATGACTCTGGCAGAGAATTCCATAACCGAACAGCATGCACGAAAAAGGAATAGGAGAGGAAATCAGTGGAGTAAGCAGGAATATCCAAATTAAGATTGACACAAGAACGCAAAGGACGAACTAAAGGAACGAGGGAAATATAATTTTTAATTAGGTAAGATGTAGGAAGGAATAGAACATTGTAAAGAAGAGTTAAAACTTGTAAGTTCCTACGTCGGCGAATCGTAAGCTAATTAAGTTGTGACAGGAACTTTGATACATGGTCCTATTCGCTCATACCAAAAATGAACCTGTTGCAAACATTCTGCAGAGACACTCAAGCTTATCGAAAAGTTCATTCGAAAGATCAGCATAACAGTCGTCAGTATAGTAGATTATGGACAGTATGAGTGACTGAGCCATAGATACTTTTGTACTAACAAAAATTTCGAAGACGATCGACCGAACTGTATGCATCAAACACCTTCCTGGCAGCCTCAATTTGAGGATGTCTTTAAAAACACTGGTCAGAAATAACACCTAGTTTATTGACTTTGGCAAGTGGAATTTCAGTGCCACTAAAAGTTGCAGATGTCAAAACACCGTAGACAATTCTGGATACAAAATAACGACTGCCGATTATGATGCCCTGCAACTTTGATGGATTGACAGCAAGACCAAAACACCTACTCCAGCTATTAATTTCTCGAATGAGTACAGCATGGGGTTCTTCAAAAAGGAGTTGAAAAGGTTTTTACAGGGTCGGCAACGCGCAAGTGATACTCCTGGTGTTGCAAGCGACATTTATTTTTATTCGTTGTCTAAAATAACCCATAATGCTAGAAAATTGGAAACGTATTACCTATACCGCTTATAAAAGTAAAGGTACAAATAAGCGACTCCATTAAATATACCATATACAGTAGCTATAGATACAGACGTGCGTAGTACCAACGAGTACTGTTTAGCCAAAAGGAGATTTCTCAAAATTGTATGATGACCCGGCCAATCGGCCATGTCTATGTAGGTACTTATCATAATAGTAAAACATTATTTATTTATTTTACCAAAAAAGGTTTTCTCTATCCTAAATAACCATCATAATGCGACCGATTCTCGTGTGTGAAAATAATCTATGCGCTATGTTATGTCTAATCAAATTATATCATTGTCAGATGTAGTGTCAAAAGTAAAACTTTGCAAAATAATTCATATTAAAGAGGAATATGTGGCCAGAATGTATAAAATTATCTGCTCTTGAATCTGTACGGTCTGTCTTCTCTACCCATGTTTTATTCTACGAGACATAAAAATAGATGCAGGTAACAGATATTCTTTTAAGTTTCAAGACCCATGTCAAATTTCTTTCAAGTATAATTATTTAAAGATTTTCAGTTTTAGTGAGCCCTTTTCTGTAACGACTATCAAGTTGATTACCAATTTGTTCGACGAAATAAAAGACCACTGTAATGGGCTGAGAAAAGCTTTTTTTCGTGTATATAGTTAGTAATTGAATCATTATTTATGAACAAAGGTAATTTTTAGACTCTGACTATCTAGACTAGAAGAATACTCCGACCACTTTAAAAAATTTTATAATTCCACGTACCCCATCCAATAGAGGCGGCGAAGATATTGCTTGTAGATTGGGCGTGATTCTGTATTTTCTTAGCAGCAATTTAAGCGGAATGACATGGATGAATCATGTAGCCACAGACCATCGCACCCTGATTATGATCTCATTTGTCGTCTATGGACCCTAGGTGATGTAACCAACCACGTTCTAGAATCACAACCGTCACCAATTTGGTATTTCATAAATTTGTTGTCTCCTCTACAATACAAAATCGTGTATATCCGTAAGCACATTTAGAAATTTGTATCGACTACTAAAGCAGCAGTAAAATATGGTATTTTTTGTACCGGACTCGCACAGATTTCTTTGTTCATGGGCAGACTACCGTATCGATCTCCTTTTGTTTGACGTATTTTCAGCATGATGACGCGGCTTTATTTATGTTTGTAGTGTTTGTATATGAATTTGTTTGCACTAAAACCCGTTTCTTTATTTTTGATGTTGTTTTCAACAAAGCGTAATAACCGCGTTTGCGTGCGTTTCAGTTACACATTAAATGGATATTGTGACGGTCCACGTCTTGTTGCTTAAATAATATATTGTAATAATAAGATACTCATTGAAGTTTACTCATAAGATTCATATCCTGCTTCATTTAAATAAGGATTACGGCACCTTGTTGAAATACAAGACTTGCCCAAAATTGTTTATTCCTTTTGTAAAAATCCCTGAAACATTTACTTCAAATCCTTCTTAACTTCATGTATAAATCTACATAGCTGTTTCGATAGCTTTTATGTTCCTTTGTGTACGGTATACAATGTAGGAACTTGTAGAGGTGTTAAATAATATGGTTTCCTTTTGACCAGCATAAGCATGGCTCAGACGTTAAACCCTCCCGTCACCCTGACTACGACCTTGGGGTGTATTCGACCCAAATAAACTTTTATTTGCTCTAAACTCCAATAATAGTCTTGTTTATTGGAATTTAGATTACATTTCAGGGCTCGCTCCATTGTGAAGCTTAGTTTATCAATAAATATTGACACAAACCTAATGTCATTTAGGAGTCCGGAGACTTGGTGTCATTGGCATGTTCTAAAACTAACAACTGCAATACTTTTCTAAACTATATTCATAGATTCTTCAATAGTGCCATTAGTCTTGTCTACCACCCCCACCCCAAGGTACTACCTAGTGTTTATTAAACGACGACAGGCAAGCTGAGCCGCGAGCGACTACTAGTAATAATAAATAATTGGAATGTGTTTCAAACATGGTTACAATAATATGTCGTTTATGTAATATTACTCAATAGATTTCCCCACATTTGATGCAAATTATAAAACACTAGATGTAGGTTAGTTAATCGCGCCAAAAGATAGCCTAATTGTGTCCTTTCTCAGGAGGAATCTATCTCCATACCAGAGGAGATTGCCCAAACGTAGGCCGCCCTTGCAGCAATGTGCCTCAATGAAATAAAACCCAATAAAATTGACATATTTTTCTTAGTTCCATTACATAAATTATACTATACCCCTAGTGTAAGTTTCAATCGAACCGAAACGAAAACGGTCATCGTCGTGGTCACCTCTCCGATCCATATAAAAAAAATGGTTTCCAATAATCTACAACAGCCGCTGCTGCTGTTTCCATACGATTTAACAGTTGTCACAGCGACCAACGTTTTCGTTTCCATTCGATTGCAACTATTATATCACTATTTATATTATGATTATGACATTAGGGGTAAAGTAATTTTTATAAGTAAGTATGTATACAGGGTGGTGCTGTCAATACGACAATAAATTAAAACATGAGCTAAATTAATTCATAGAAATGGTTTGCCGCTTTCAAAATCGTCTTACTCATTTGATAATTTCATAACATTTGTATGGAATAATATAACATTGGCTGCATTATTTCACAGAAATGTCCTCGAATAACATGTTTTTGAAAGTGAGAAACGAATGCCCACGTTTTTATTTGCTGTCGTATTAACGGCACCAACCTGTAATTTGTAAGGAAAGTGGCTCCACCCTATTTAGTTTCTTTATTCGTCCCTTCCCTTGGTCAGTTGTAGAACATGTCAGTTGTTAGATAAATTATAACCTCAATTATAACAAAAGGTAAACGTAGATATCAGGCAAAGACGGGTAAAAAATGAATTCTTTTTCTCATTATGAAAATAGAACACTTGTCCTATAATATTAAACAAAAATCTTTGAGGCACAACAATTTTTTATAGGGACTCAACTTTCCTAACAAAATGGGCATTCTCCTTTTCATGTAAATTCGGTTCCATGGTGTTGAAACTGAAACGTAACAGACAGACAGACGTCACAGACGAATAGACATACACAGCACAGAGTTGCTTTCGCATTTTCAATATTAGAATGGATGCTGAACTAGTATATTTATTAATTTAAGCCGTTGTAGTGTAGTATTATGTATACTTAATAATTATGGCCTGGCTAGATTGATAGTGAGCTTAAAATTATTATAGGAGATAGGGCGAGGGTACTTTAGCTTTACGCCACGCCCGCCTTATCTATCCGACCCTTAATTATTGAGTAGGTGATCGCCTGAACCTGGATTACATCTACTTAATCTAAATTTAAGTCATAAAATATTTCTCTCAGTTTGGATAGTAAAACGACAGCTTTCAAATAATTTGATATTTAGTTACGGCTTTTTCTGAAAGATTGTACTTACTGTATGTAAACACATCAATTTTTAGAAAAGGCTACCTTACTTATTTAATTTTACTGAATTGTGCAAAGAGTATTTTATCAAAAATGCATGACGGTGACATTGTGTAAACAAGTATTGAGTGTTAATCGATGACAACTAGGATTATTTTTGGTCTGTATTAATATCTAAAAAAAACAAGGTTATCTTAAAGGTTATCAGTTAAACGATAAAACTTGAAACAATTGCATTTCACAATTTTTGTTATTATTATTTACTATCAATGCTATCATTAGCACAGTTGTGCAATCATAGCGTCACGTTGTCAATTTGAGGTAAAACCCAAACATTTAAAAGAAATAACCGAAGAAAAAAAACTTCATAGTGGCTATTTTATTTAAATATCCAAGTATATTTTGACGGGCGTCTGGTCGAGCGGTTTGTACCCTGTCTAGAGCCCCGGAGCCCTAGATTTCCCGGGTTCGGATGAGTACGAACAATGCTGTTCACAAGTCATGCTCGCATTTCTAATTATTGTATACCTACGAGTACTTTTGAAATATTTCTCCATTATCTAGTATCCATAATACAAGCTCTTTGAAAGATGCTTAATTTGGACTAGATAATAGGTGTGAGTGTGTGAATGCCATTTTAAAAACTTTATCATCAGAATGAGCTCTTAATAGTTACAATCCTAATGGAAACGGAATAGATTACTGCTATTCCGGTTTGTTTTTTGCTAATATTATCTCCCACGATAGCAATTTGCTGGATTTGAAATCCTAATATTTGATTTCCACTCCAGTCTAATCATTATCATCGTAGATTTGTGTACTTACGGCATTAAGAGCTTATAAACTTGCGAATAAAGAACAATCAAAACTGCCCATTGAGAAGATAACATATCTGTTTGCCCTATCAGGAGTTGTCAATCGAGCGGTTGCTGGAGATGGAGTCGCTGGTGGCGGACACCAGCGAGGAGTGTCAGTTCCTGCGGGTGGGTCCCGATAGCAACGTGCCGCCTAAGTTCCGCGCCCCTGTTTCCAGTCTATGTCAAATAGGTCAGTATCATAGTCGCTATACCTTTTAACAATCGTTCTCGCCATTCTACACGTTTGGGTTGGTAAAGTATTCTTTCGTAAACACACACACAGTAATATATTTATCCAAAGAACATAAGATAATATGCCTTGTAAACAGATATTGCAATTCCACAAAGAAACAAACTTTAGCACAAATCAGAACATGATTCATAAGAAAGCGAGATAGACAGAGGGCCTAAACGAGATACCTACCCTTAATTTTTGATTTTAACATTATTATAAATGTTTGAAAAATTACTTAGTAATTAAAATATGAAACTAGAAAACTAGTCACGTCCTGAGGCGGGAATCGAACCCGCGATCTTTCGCAATCCGGGCGACTGCTCTAACCACTGACATTGTAGGGTGGACGTTAGCTCATAAACGCTAATACAGATGACGAGAAGAATTTCACAGGGATATCTCAAGTCCTGGGTGGATCAGTGGTTAGAGCAGTCGCCCGGATTGCGAAAGATCGCGGGTTCGATTCTCGCCTCAGGACGTGAAATTTTTCTAGTTTTATATTTTAATTACTAAGATACCTACCATTTGACAATATTGCTAAATGGAAAATGTATTGGATTACACATTTGCGCTAGAAATTCGATCGAGGGTTTATGTCAAATCCCATAAATTGTCCGCTTAGCGCTAGCGATTATCGTCTAGCTAGACCTAGCTAGTCTTAAAATATTTTTGTTTTTATCATTTGCCCGAGTTGCGACTTTGCGTGACGGATGCGGTAGTGGCGGTAGCCACCGTACGCTGTGCTGCTTATCCTGGAACGATGGTCCTCTTTTTAATAAGCTTCTGTGTATGGTCGTATGATATTGACGTAATATTTTTGTTTATTTTACTGCTTGTTGCGATTGAGTAATCTGTCTACCGTAAGTATCTACTTAGCGTAAGGAGAATTTAAGGTTCTCAACCAACACTCAATATAAATTGGATTCGTAAGGAGGGGTAAGTATCAACTTAACTGAAGTAGGTGTTACGAATGAAATCGTAGGCAGAAGTCAGTAACTAAGCACAATATTCTCAAACTTATAAATAACTAAGAAAATAACCCATTTTTAATCAATTGTCGTGCAACAAATATCACTTGTCCTTCGCAACCGTTTGACCAACATATTATTGCAATGATTGATTCAATAAGTCGACCTCCGCGCTCTCCTGTCGGTCCCAACATCGTTTTATTTAGCACACATCACGTAGCTATGACTACTTACATACAAAGCGATGGAGTGCAGATATGTAATATGTACATAATTAATATAGCGAGCATACATAACCAGAAACTGGTTTATAATGGCGTCGCTGTACAAAAATTCCTGCTGTAGTATTTTTATCTGGGGCCATATTTAAGGTACTAAGTTAATCGTTAAGATATTTCCGAAATAAGCAGATATCACTATTTTGATAAAAGGTTCGTCATCATTATTAAATTAAATTAAATTAAATTAAATTAAAATCACTTTATTTCAGGCACAGGAACCCATAAGAATGTCAATACATTGTATATTATCATAAATCTATTACATATCTAGAATAATCTAAATTTATATAGGTAATTGTATACCTATGTATATTATTAGTTTCAGATTATTTTAATAATATCACCATATCCAGTGTTACTTATAAGTTATAAAAACTTTTCATGGTAATTTCGGGCGTGAAATGTGTTATATTTTAATTAACTCACAATTCTCAAATAGCTGTTATGTTTTATTTTACGATTGCAATAAGTACAAAGTTTTTGTAGTAAGTTGGGTGGTTTTCATTTCAGTTTAAACTTTGATTTTATAAATAAAATATCACATGCAGGTTTTTATAAAGATAAAAAAATGTGTTTGTAGTGCCCAAAAATAAATTATGATCGATTAAATTTTCCAGAAAAGACTGAATGAGTTTTTATTTCGAGAACAATATTTTTAAAATATTTTGTTCTTTTAGAGTAAATAAATATTATTATACATGAATACAATTAGGTTAGTAAATAAAATCTATATATAAATTTCAATAACATTGTCACCTTGGCCAAGTTGTTCAAGATAAACTACAACAAAGGACGAAAACATAGGTATTTGCGCATATCATATTATTATATTATCATATCTGGTATTCTGAGAATACAACTTAGAATGAGTAAGACGGGGAAAGTTTATATCATTTGTCTTTGTTTGTAATGTAAGTTGATTATAATGAGACGCCAGACTTTAATGTTTAGATGAAGTTTTAATCATTGTGTAGATTCTACGAGTTATGAAACAAGTCTGGAATTGTATGTGGAAAATTATTTAAGCAAGAGTTTATATCTCACAAGAACTTAGCTGAAAGTTATGACTGTTTTCTAAACATCTTAAGAAACTTGGTACAATAGGAGAGGACCAATCTGGTAGAGTACGTCACTTTCCCTTTATATATCTACGAAAATCTCAATCGAATCAACAATTTTAGATCTTGATCTCGTTCAGCTGTCACTGACGAATCCTATGGAAACGACATCAAAGCCTCTGTTGTCAATAATTTGAAGCTACTTTTTATGTATTGCGGTATTTGTGTGTTTATTTTATTATTATGTTATAGTAGCTTAATTTAACATTGAGATAAAAAGTATTATTAGAGAAGCTATCGCACTTAAATGTCATGTTCCGTTTTAACACGCGCGTACACACACAACACACAAACACTCACACACTCACTCACAAAAAATTACACAGTATTAATGTCTCTTGAATCATACGATAACTGAGTTTCTTCTCTCGTAAGTGAATACCTGCCAACTGTTGTTTTTTTTTACAATTATTATGTAAGTATATCTTTAATTATTATTGTAATATGTGAAAATATGCAACTATCTACCTTAAAAACTACCATTTTATAAGTGTAATGGGTTGCTTTATTTGGCTCATGTCTAGGTAATGCTACTTTGTATTGTATGTATAAAAACGCTGTTGAAACATTGTTTAATAAATAAATACGATAGGATGTTGTTTTTTCGCGATCAAAGGTTTCGTTTGCTTATGAGTCGTGATTTTCACAGCTCTTTGACGCGCGGAATCCCAAAAAACCAGGTCATGCACTATCTCAAATGTAGGAGTCCTCCGAACAATTGCTAAGGACACCTGGCTTACACATTCAGTCTCTGATACATGGCTACTATGGTAAACGAACTGAAGAGCTGATAAAGGTCATCAGGAGTAACAAATTAATCGAAATAAGACTGGTAAGCCCCAAACAGAAATAATAAATAATACGGTAGTTAACAACTTTTTTTTTATTTCATAAATAAGAAGTTTATAACTCATGAAGAAATATTGCACAAGAAACAGTATGTTTAAGATCAATAGTTTCAGAGATACAGTGGTATGTTTGATGTGTAGCGGCGCATCGTCCAAAAACACTCCATAGAAAATCTACGGAACAGGTGACGTCACATGTTCCTTTATTACTACAAAATGTATAGGCATATTGACAAAACCAATTATAACTATAATATGTATGTTTTTGTTCAAAGTGGTCATAATAATAGTTGTTTTAATTGATGTTAGCAATCGAATACCATCAACATTTTTTTTCAAATTGGAAAAAAAATTGAACAATTTTTTAAATTTTCTAATCAGTATAACTTCAACAATATTTCTTATCTTTTAAGTTTGAATCGTTTTTATGGTTATCAGGAGCTTAAATTTTCCGAATTTGTGAAAAATAGCACCATATTCAAACTTAGGCAACATCCCAATTGTTCTAGCAACGCAAGCAAGTCCTATTCCTATACAGCTACTCAGTTCACACTTGAACAGAACATAGAAGTGTGTAATACACCACGCGTGTGTCTTCTGTATACTTTATATCTCAATATACTTTTTAATAATCATTTGGTAGTCATTTATAAATATCAAAGCACTTTTTCTGTACGAATTTATTGAATAAGAATTTGTATAAGGAAAATCTTATTGGAAAATACCATCTTGTTTTTTTCCTTTCATACATATTTATGAATAAAATGTGATACGTTGTAAGGCTCTAGTTTCGTCAAACAATTTTATAAACAGCACATTGGCTGAATTAAAGTATGGTGTGACGTGTGTGTTAATTTTGTTTTCTTTAGGTAAGGGTTTTTGTTATTTTTGCTAATCCATCAAGCAAGTCGGAGATTGTTTGAATGGTTTGTGAAACGTAACGCGTAAAGTCGTCGCAGTAATCAATTTTAGTGTGTATTTAGAAAGCCTTAGCGTAAAGAACTGCTATTGTTCTTGCGTTTTCCAAATACGACCACTTTTAAATTTAATATAAATGTCATTTTTAATGATTGATTTTGTAATTTTTGCCTTTATAACGCCTACTTTATTGTAACATTTACAAATAAAATAAGAAAACGATGAAATAAATAATAATATGCTCGAGGCGAAAATCGAACCCTCGTCTCCTGGCCGGACCCTTAGCCCCCTTATTCTCAATTGTTTGTCGGATCACGGATTCGATTCGAAAAGTCACATGCCGTCTCGCTTTGACGCACCGCGATAAAGAGTGACAGGTACAGTTTCCGAAATTCGAATATTTTCCGACAGTTGAGAATAATTTTTTCATTGTTTTCTTTCTTCATTTGTAATTGTTAATATGAATGTTTGTGTATTACAGGCAACAAACAGATAGCGGCTCTGGTGGTTTGGGCGCGTGACATTCCGCACTTCGGGCAGCTCGAGCTAGAAGACCAGGTGCTGCTCATCAAGAGCGCCTGGAACGAGCTCCTGCTCTTTGCCATCGCCTGGCGTTCTATGGAGGTATTTAGGATTGTCTGTAGTCATTGCGACAGTTACGATTTTCCCCGTAATTTTAGCACTTTACATAAATCACAAAATTTTCATTATATGAAATCTTTATTTCAGTTTTGTCGATATTGTAGTTTTCGCAAGTGTAGCGGTTTTGTTATATATTCTTTGTTTATGGAAGAGTAATATTTAGTCTTATAAAAGTCGCATAAAGATTCCTCTCTCCTCACAAGCACAAAATAACAAACACAAATCGTCAGCAGTTCAAGCGAAGCCGAGTACACAAATTACTGCCAGCGAACTCCCACAACAAAAGATTTCCGTTCAAAAATGTAAGAGGACTGTTTTGCAAAACACAAGATTCTCAGAAAGACAGACTCGCAAAAAGTCGGATTGATTCTTAAATTATCATCATTTCAACCGAAAGGATGACACTGATGGGTCCAGCGCTGCACGCATCCGGCGGCTATCTGCGATCTTCACCAGATCAGATTGTCAAAATGTCGAAAGCTTGAATAGGGATGATATAAAAGTTATCGTTTGAGTGTGTCCTAGGCAACAGAAAGTTTCAGGTCCATTATGCTGCACGAGCCTCAGTTTTAGTTGTCGTCTAGTACTAAAGAAACTATAACGAAATTATTTACGTTTCAGTTCCTTACTGACGAGCGCGAGAACATGGATGGCTCACGGACTACGTCGCCGCCCCAGCTCATGTGCCTAATGCCTGGTAAGTTATTTTGGTAGAAAGATTGCATTGTTATTTCCTCTCAAGCCATAGATTCCAGACACAATTGGTTTTTAATTGTCATAAGCCCCCCAGGGTATTCAACATCTTGATAGATTTAAGAAATAGATAGCGTCTACCATAGTGGTTTAGTTATCGTTGAATCGAAGACAGGCGAAGCATTTGTTTTGAACAAATAAATATATACTATATTGCATACTGAATTACGATATTCTTTGTAATATTAGCGAAATTACAAGAGTGATGCGTGATTGGGATGGAATTACATTAAATATTTCTAAGGCAAAGTAATAAGGTTGATTTTCATAAGATTACAATACTCCTATATCCATATACAATACCTGTCTCCGCATCATTGAAAAGGAGAAAGATATATGCTAGCATCATCAGGTATTTTATGCCTTCTATTAAGATTTCTTCCAAATTGCAGCCAAAAAGCGATAGCTGCTATTTTATTTTATAAAAGCATACTTCCCCCCCGGATGGTAACCGATTTCCGTATACTCACTACTCACGCGTTGCCTGCATTGTAAAAAAAATGTTGAAATCTGCCCCCAACATAATACTTCCCCGATTTTCTCTGGTGACCATATTCGGCGCAGAAATATTACAAGGTAGTGTTATTAGACTGCGAACTTCAAGTAGGAGGTGGTTGGTTCCGTCTGTGAAATTGAAATTGTTAAAATTGTTATGAAACCTTTGGACCTCTTCTCACTAGGGTTTGGTGTTTTTCAGGCATGACCCTGCACCGTAACTCGGCGTTACAAGCGGGCGTGGGTCAGATCTTCGACCGCGTGCTCTCAGAGCTGTCGCTGAAGATGCGCAACCTCCGCATGGATCAGGCCGAGTACGTCGCGCTCAAGGCCATTATACTGCTCAACCCAGGTACAACGCTTTTAGTAAAGACTATGCACTGGACAGATTGCAGCGTGGAGCTTTTGTTTTATACAACTAGATAACAAACAAGCTGACGGCCCACCTGATGGTAAGCGGTTACCGCCGCCTATAGACACCTGCAATAACAAGGGAAAATCACTTCATATTGCAGGTGCGTTGTCAGCCTGAGCCCTCAGATGAAATGCCGTCCATGCCCAGTAATTCCACTGGCTACCTTTCCCTTCAATCCGAAAAACAGCGAACTGTTTCACGGCTGCAATAAGAAAGGCGTTGGTATCTACCCAGACGACCCTACATACGGGCCTACCACCTAGTAAACTGTCCGTATCATTGGCGATTTAGGACACGAACAAGCTTGAACCTCTTTTAGCGCCTGTCACCTATACCATGGAGATTGACCTTATCCCACCTTTCCCCTTCCTGCTCAGGAGCACGCGTGCCTCGGAGTCATCAATACACAGTCTCCACAAGAAGTTTAGTAACTCGTTTCTTTGTCGGACTTCCAAAACTTGGAATTCTTGGATATGTGTTGAGTCATTTTCCGTGTTTTGTACAAACTTAAGTCCAGGCTCAATACTAATTTCAACAATTAATAATAATTGAAGTGATTTCAGTAAAATGGTTGCTCTTTCTATTGAATCCAGATAGAAAAGAGAGCCATAGTTGTTTTAGTATAGAGCTGTGACGCCTTTTACTTGTAACTTTTGCTTGTTACAGTTAGAAGAAAAATGATAACCTTTTTTGTTTTCTTTTCCAGATGTGAAGGGGTTGAATAACCGTCAGGAAGTCGAAGTACTCCGAGAAAAGGTACAAAGTAATTTACTTATAAATATAAAATTAGACAAGAGCACCCGATTAAAAACAGAAAATTAAAAAAATATTTAATCTAAAAAATAATGTCCTGGGTTGCGAACCAGGTGGCTGCTTTGACCACTGAGATACAGAGGCTCAGACAAATTTCATCTAAATATTTTCAGTGGCTGAGTGAAAACGATTGATTAATCCATATTATAAATTTGAGAGGAGCTCGGTGGCGTGGCGTATTGGTTTGAGTGCTTTGGTTTCAATACGAAAAGCAAAGCAACTTTCGTCATAGTCGATCCTGGGATGGGTCATTATCTCGAGCTCCTCCGTACTTCGGAAGGCACGTTAAACCGTTGGTCCCGGTTGTTCCTGCAACCGCTTTAACCCACCAACCCGCTTTTGGCCAGCGTGGTGGTGTTATGGCCCAAACTCCTCATGTGTTTCTCCAATAAAGGAAAGCCTGTGACCAGCAGTGGGACGTATATAGGCTGTTGATTATGATTTATATTACTATGTATACACGGGCGGGTGCTTGTTATATACCATGTACCAAACTGTATAGGATGGTTATGATGATGATGAATAGGTATATTTATTATTCTTTAATTTTGATTTAAACATTATTATAAATCCCGGATCGCCCGGATTGCGGAAGGTCGCGGGTTCGATCCCCGCCTCAGGACGTGAGATTTTTCTAGTTTAGCTTTTTATTAGGTTTATTTTCTTAATTTCTGATTGTTAAAATCAAAAATTAAGAAAATAAACTATATTATAATAAATGATTAAAAATTATTACTTAGTAATTAAAATGTAAAACTAGAAAAATTTCACGTCCTGAGGCGGAAATCGAACCCGCGACCTTTCGCAATCCGGGCGACTGCTCTGCTCAGTTGCTTAGAGCAGTCGCCCAGATTGCGAAAGGTCGCGGGTTCGATCCCCGCCTCAGGACGTGAAATTTTTCTAGTTTAGATTTTTATTTTTATTTGGTTTATTTATTATAATTACAGATGTTCTCGTGCCTGGACGAGTACTGCCGGCGGTCGCGCGGCACCGAGGAAGGCCGGTTCGCGTCGTTGCTTCTTCGGCTGCCGGCGCTGCGGTCCATCTCGCTCAAGAGCTTCGAGCACCTGTTCTTCTTCCACCTGGTGGCAGATGCCAGCATCACGGGCTACATCCGCGACGCGCTCCGGGACCACGCGCCGCCGCTCGACGCTAACATCCTCTAGAAGTATCTAGAAGTCTCTAGTTCCCAAAGTGGTCCAGGTGGTCCAGAGGTCCACGGGAGACTCGACGGGGGTCTACATTGGCGTGACAAAAAAACGCATTTCTTGTAGAGTTTTGGGAATATGGTAGAAATGTAGCTGCAGGGCGTCCACCGGATCCAGCTAAATTTTGAACGTTTGTTCCCGTTGAGTCACACCATTTTGTGTCACACTGTTACTCAACGGGAAAAATATTCCCGATGAGTAACACCGTAACTCAATGCCGCTATTTATTCCTCGTTGAATGACAGTGTAACTAAACAGAACGCTGTATTCCCGTTAAGTAACACCTTCTTGGGTAAAATCATTGTTCAAATTCGTATGTAGTAGCTAGATCATCCCCTGAAGTACCAGGCTACCATAAGTAAATGAGAGGTTATTTATTGTACCCCTACGATTATTATATAAATAAAATAAGAGTATGCTAAACATCTCCTACATAGATATGGTAGCCTGGTACTTCAGGGGATGATCCAGCTACATACATACGGGAAAAAAATAATGGCATTGAGTTACGGTGTTGCTCATCGGGAATATTTTTCCCGTTGAGTAACAGTGTGACACAAAATGGTGAAGTGGTCTATGAGAAAAAAAGTCTGGGAACCTCTGTCTAGACCTTCCTACAGATATATGATATATGCATTCTGTTTCTTACGCCGATGCAAGGGATCAAAATTGGTTATTTAATTTCGATGCTGACTGTACTAAGAGAAAGCGAGAACGATATACGCCTTGTGAGGTCTCACGGCTATCGGATATTTGCTTAGCATTGGGTCTGATTCTGAAGACACACTCTAATTCTAAATTTAAGGACAGTCTATCTCTTTCTCGCAATATGTAATAGAAAAAAGGTAACAAGAATTGCTTTAGAGCTGTCACTTAAATTTAGTTAGATTTCAAAGATACTATAGACAATTTTAGACGGCATACATGTACTGAGGTGCCTCCTAAACACTGCATTTTATCACGTTCAATAAGGTTCGAACATTGAACGCACGTTTCTTAATGTCAGATTTTATGACAGCTATCCTTTTCGTATTCATTTTGAGAGAAAGAAATGCACTGAACTTAAATTTAGACTTAGCATGTGTTCTCCAGAATTAGGGCCATTATTTATTTTGATATTGCAATAGGTAATGCGACATTGACTAGTTCATATTCCCTTGTGAATACAATCGCCAAACAGACTTCACACGTTAACATGTCCCCATATATTTGTTCACTATTAATCTTAACATTAATTTAAAAAAAGCATGCGACTATTACGCTAGGGTTCTATACTCGATGAGTCTATGATCATGATTGTAGTTGACATTTGTACCAGTTTCGTGTCTTCACATAGGGGCATGAACGTGAACTGGCCTGAGTATTAACACATTGACGTGGCTTTCGAAGCACAGAGAAGTAGGGGAACACTAATTCGGTTACCAGACCTTTCAATGTCTCAAATTAAAAAATAAAAATAAAAGCCGATATGGTATCCATATGTTTTAGACAACAAACCTACGGTAGATTTGTCGTCTCAAAAGCTATTGAAAATAAGGTATTATTCTTTTATAGAAATTATAGCCGTCATAGCTATAATAATATTAGTTATATCCGGAAAATGTCGCGTGAGGTAACTACTCTTTAAGCAATTGCTCCCTGGCGACAGACAAATTGTGTCAGCAGTCAGACGCTAACTATAAATCAATTTACTCTTATTAAAGTAGGAACTACATAAAGTAAATAATTGCAGTTATAACCAATTTCGCGTCTACGATGACTCGTTGGACAGAAATAGCTAGATCTGTTAATATCGGAGATGTGATAAAGCGAGGCGTCTACTATGTGCCCCTTCGCTGGGAACGGCGAACGTCAAATTGATTCCAAAATAAAGATAATTTTAAAGAATAGTAATTTATATTTTGTTTATAATGTTGACATTCTATGGAATATCATATGATTGAATATTTTGTGTGTGTGCTATATGATACCGATGGGTTAGTATCAGAGGGTCTGTGGTATCACATGATTTTAAATTAAATTAAAATGTATGTATTTACATTGCAAAGCCCCAAATGCGACTGAAATTTGTTAATGGACAAAATATATTACTAAAATTGACGAAATTTTTCTTCACATTACAGTGTGAGGACATTTGATGTATATGAAATAATTCGTATACGAATAATAAGCACTGCTCAGTTAGATAAACAATGTGATAGAAGATAGCGTCGCAATTGTGTCTCGAATAATCTCGAGTTTGAACAGTTTAATACGCAAGCGGTGAATTTACATTATTAACGTGTTATCTCAATTTGAATCAAAAATTAAGAAGACCATTAAAATTTCGATTTATTTTTCCAAAAACATAAGAAGCGCTTATTTTCAAGCATAAGACAAAGATAAGCCATATTCACCCCATTGTTTATCTGAGCGAGTCATGTCGTAGATTGAACTTCTGTGCGTTAGGTAATGTAAATGGGGCCGCCTCTTTAATTATTACGTAGTTTTAATGTTAATGTTAATTAGGCGTTCATTTATTAGAGAATTCTATTCAAATAGATTTTAGTGAATTATTATAGAATTAATGATAGATTATACGCGTAATTAATAACATTTACCAAATGTTCAAAGCACTCCGTTAACATGTTTGCACTGTTTCGAAAATATCCTTTCTTCAAAATACAATAACTGAAATAATTAACTTGTAATCTATCACATAGTGACAGGATGAATTCTTAATATATTGGTGCTTTTATATGCATTAGATAACTATGCGGTTGCATATCAAATATGCATAGTAACCTTGACTATTGTTACTTGAGAATACTTTTATTTTCTCTATGATTATTGTCGAGAAATTAATTAGCATCTGTAAATAATATCAAATGTATATGCCTGTAAAATATAAATCTGTTCTGGTATTCTAAATGATACTGTTAGTATACCTCACCAGTAGGGGTGGTGAACAAATGGGTTAGATTGGCCTATTTATGTAGTTCAAACGTGTAGCACCTACTTAAAGGCCAGTTTATTTTTTTACCTTCTAACGGCCGATTTCAAAATTCTATCCAAAGATCGAGATGGCCCTACCACAGTTTAGTTCTAGACACACGACAAACTTCTAGTTCGCTATGAACACTAGACGATTCGTGAACCGGCGGAACAACGCGGTATGGAGAGTAGCTGCGGGCAGCTGCGCAATTGTGCACGATGCAACTTCAGGAGCTAGTTTAGCGCGAGCTCTACCGAATAACCTTTGTTATTCTTATTGAATTAATAGAAATTACTAGGCAACTAAACTTTAGTAAGCTTACCTATATTTGTGGATAGCATATTGAAACCGGCCGAATATTGGCACATGCATTTCAAGTTATATACTAACAAAATTTACCAGTATTAACAAAATTTTAAATGCTAATTCAAAAATGTTAATTGAATCAAATTCAACATTAATTTAAAACTGCTAATACATGCCTGTAGTTAGAATGTGATGTTCATATAAGTGTTTGTATTTCTCAAAATTATTGCTGGAAGAGAATGTAGTTGGGAGCTCAAATGACTAGAAATTAATTTACTGTAAAGTAATGTTTAGTCTAGAACTCTAGAGTAATGCTAAATAAATAATTGGAATATGTAAAAATTAACTACATTCTCTCTAATTTGTTACAAAACAGTGTTTATGTTGAAATTGTATCCATGTTGTACAAGATATTATTCTATGGGCGGGTTGGAGAATTTATGACGGAGGTGTTGCAGCGGTTGTGAGATGATTTATATTGATGTTCACTATATCTGACTAAGTTTAAGTTATATTTTTTGTATAGACATCGTAGCTTTAAGATAAATGGTAATTAAAACTATTATCATCAACAATTTTCTTGGCTTTTTATTTGGATAAATCAACTTCTTTTAAAATCTTTATTTCACAATACTTTATGGTTATTACAAATATGTTTGTTATAAATCTGTGCAGCATATGACATTATATTATTGTATAAAATAAGGCACAGCCAAGCGACGGTCATTTAAATGTAAGAATTAATTTTTTTTAATATAATACCATTATTAAATTACAGGCAATGATGTATTTGTAATAAAAGTGATATAAAAATCCCGCCTTCAGTACGAAAATATGCTTACAATACTGTTGTACTTATTTGTTAAAATGCGACGATTCCATAGATTCAAATGCTTCCAATTTCACGTTGATTCTGAAACAAACACAATTCATTCAGACATTAACATTTGTGTTTTGAGTAATTAGTGTTCAACAATAATAACAAAGGAGATGTTTCATATCCAGCCATGTAAATGTATGTTCATTATCTCAAATTTCACCGATATTTACTTCGACAATATGGCGGGCGAAAAAGAAATAACTAAACGTCACTTAAGTGACATAGGCGCCATGGTGAATATTTGGCTGTGTTGCAGTTTTTTCTATAAAAAATATTGTTTTGTACCCCGCAACATAGCAAATAAAAAGAAAATGGAAAATTGAACAGTGTTCTGCACATTTTTATCTATTTTTCTGTATAGTGTAAGTATATAGACCTGCCCGCCTAGCATGACCACCGAAACGCGATATGATAAAGCCATTTATCGCTTTGAACTTTTAAAATTCATTGGATATAACCACCATCTTGAAATCTTATCGAAACTGTGAACTTGTATTGTCTAAATACATGTTCGCAGTTTCAATAAAATTTCAAGATAGCGGTTATATTTAGTGATTTTTGACAATTCAAAGCGATAAATAGCTTTATCATATTGCGTTTCGGTGGTCATGCTAGGCGGGCAGGCCGGGTCTCCATACATTTTTGGAACATCTCTTTTACGACCTTTACCGTTTTGGTGATATATTTTCTTTTTCATACACAACTAGATGAAAAACAAGTTGACGTTCCACCTGGATTTAAGTGGCTACCGTCGCTAAAAGACACCTGTAATAACAAGGAAAAAACTTGGTATTTCAGGTGTACATTTCAATTTGGTGTATACTTACTTTTCAAACGCGGCCTGAATATCTCCAACCTTGGCGGGGTGGCACACTACAGCCATCTTGGTCTGTTCCTCGCTGAACAACGTCGGTAGCCAGCGCTTTGTAGCCTCGTAGGCTGAAGACGGGGTCACCGCGGCTGTGGCGCATACCAGTTCTCTGGAACATTATCATTGTCAATCAAGAGTGGGTAACTAGCATATTATTTCTGCTTATAATTTTTCCTATAATTGTTCAACCACGAGCAGTGTACACTTAGACAGTTTGCCTCGTGTTGCAAACATAAAAATAATGCTAAAATATCAGAAGTGTAATAATACGCCTTGTAGTACTTAAATTCACATTCTTCAAGGGCTTTTAGTGAGATTAGTGAACAGGTACCATATGACGCAAGGCGCAACATAGCGTTATCTCATAGGTTTCCTAAGTTCTTTGTAGCTCAGTGGTCAAAACAGTCACCCGGATTGTGAAAGTACACGGGTGCGGTTCCCGCTCCTAGACATAGTTAAAGGATATGTTTCATATCCAGGCCTATCTCAAAAGATCAGGAAAAATCTACCGAATCCGGGGAAGATACTAATAATCATTAGTTTTTATGTATAGTTTACTTGTTCAAGGTACAATATAGCGGGCGACATAGAAGTCAACTAAACGTCACCAAAGTGACATATGCCCCACGATGAATATTTGGCTGTGTTGCAGTTTTTTTCTATAAAATCTTGTTTTAAACGACGAAACAAAGCAAATAATGAGAAAAAGGACTATTAAAATATTTTCGGCATGTTTTTGCTTATTTTTTTACTATAGTGTACCTAATATTTGACTTTGACTTTGACTTAGACTTGGCCGGGTCTCCATACGTTTTTAGGACATTTTTGTTTATTGCCGATATTTTATAAGACACTAGTTGCACCCAGCATGCTTTGCAATGTCCGTAAAGAAAAAACTGTTAGGTCTCTTAGTAAAAAAAAAAAATTTAGAAAAAGATTTTATATTCTGGGGATGCTCGAGGTTTGGTAGTTGGGTGCCTCGGACGCATTTTTCATCGGTAGGATTTTTTCCATGATCGCATTTTGCCACGATCGTGTTTTGTCACGTGTGCTTTATGTATAATCGTATTTTTTCCTACAGGTAATTTGCCTTACAGCATGTTGTCTGATTCGCTTTTTGGTCTATAAATAATTTACCTAACAGCATAGTCTTATATATATGCTTTTTGCCCTACTGTAAATACCTACTTTCATACAAACGTTCAAGTAGAAAATATTTGAAGCGAACAAATTGATTCTAATAAGACTACATGCATAAGCTTAAATGGTTATTTTTGTCTGAGACGAAACTGTCTTATTGTTGAGTTTTTACTCGAGCAATTTTTAGCTTTACATACAAAACAAAATTCGGCAATATTAATGACTTTTTTTATACGACTAGATGACAAACAAGCCGACGGCCCACCTGATGGTAAGCGGTTACCGCCGCCTATAGACACCTGAAATAACAAGGAAAAATCACTTTCTCATCCTGAGCCGTAAGATCAAATGCCGTCCATGTCCCGTAATTACACTGGCTACCTTTCCTTTCAATCAGAATCACAGCGAACTGTTTCATGACTGTAATAAGACCCAGAAGACCCTACATACGGGCCTACCACCTAGTAAAACTTGTAAAAAAATCCTCTGATAGTTTTTAGACTAGCCTAACTTCTTATGCATGGCAAGTTTTATTCCTATAGAGTCGTTTACAATATTTTTTCAAGACCAAGTGATACCTGTTGTAGTTGGTGCCCGCCCGCCGCACGTAGTTGAGCAGCGACTGCGACACGACGTCGGCGGGGCACTTCTCCGCCTGCACCACCTCGAACAACGTCGAGCTCTTCGCAGACGCGAATAAGTCCTCATCGAATTCACCACCATTTAGGAACACTACCTGGGGGTAGGTTACAATTACAATACATTTAAACTTATTTAAGTTGCAAATACTTGTAATTAGATTTATAAAACAATAATGGTAATGACCTTATATCATTGGAAGTTGTCAATAGAATTTTCAAAAAGAAAACAGCTCAACACTAAAACAATAAAGTCATTAAAAATTATTATAAGTGGCATTATCATCATCATCAACATCAACCTCCAACAGTTTAAGTCTCCAACGCCACTAAAAACAATAAAAAACCGTCCAAGTGCGAGTCGGCGACTCGCGCAAGAAGGGTTCCGTACCATTATCTATAAACAAGCGTCTACCTGTTGACAAAAAAATCACGTTTGTTGTACGGGAGCCCCCTTAAATATTTATTTTATTCTGTATATTAGTATTTGTTGTTATAGCGGCAACAGAAATACATCATGTGTGAAAATTTCAACTGTCTAACTATCACGGTTCATGACATACAGCCCGGTGACAGATGGACGGGCAGCGGAGTCTTAGTAATAGGCTCCCGTTTTGCTCTTTGGTTACGGAACCCTAAAAAAGAAGAAAAATGTAAAGCAAAAGACAAACAAAACTAGTGACTAACTAACGATAAACTATCTATAATAATAATAATATTCATACACTCACACCTATTATCTAGCCCAGTGTAAGCATCATTAAGAGCTTGTGTTATGGATACTAGATAACGGATAAATATTGATAATATATGTATAAATATAAGAAATATACTAAATAAACATATAAACATCCATGACTCATAAACTAATGCTCTTACTCATCCATCATACAAACATTTTCTCCTACGGGGATTCGAACCCCGGAACTCTTGACCGAGTAGTCTGCATAGCAAGGGGTACAGACCGCTCGACCAGCCGGTCGTATATGGCTAATGATAATGTTGTATGAAGTTTATCTTCAGGTAGCGAGCGTATAGTTACAGATACTAACCATAATGGCCTTAGTCTTGGTGTAGGCGGCTACGGCGTTGGTAGCCTTGTACAGCGAGAACACGATGGTGCCCTCGTTGAGCGACGGCCGGATGCCGTACCCATACGACAGCCCATAGCCGCGGATCAGTTGCCACATGGGGCCCTGCCATATTATTACTTATGAATACACACTCACAATATTTGAAAGAAAAAAGGAATGCTTATTTCAAAAGAAAAGAGATGTTCCAAAAATGTATGGAGATCTGGCCAGGTCTATGTACAAAATACTGAAAATTAGTTAAAAATATGCAGAACCGCGTTCAGTTGTCCATTTCCTTTATATTTGCTTTGTTGCGTGGTACAAAACAAAATTTTTTAGAAAAAAACTGCAACACAGCCAAGCCAAAAAACCAAGAATAATCATCATGGCGCCTGTGTCACTTTGGTGACGTTTAGTTGACTTCTAGGTCGCCCGCCATATTGGCACATTGAACAATGGTAAAATGGACGAAAAATTTTAACTTTTGTACAAACAAACTATGCATGAAAACGAATTATTAGTATTTTTCCTGGATTCAGGGGATATTTTTTGAAATTTTGTTCATATACCTGGCCGGACATGAAACATCTTCTTTGAACTGTATATTTCATAGATTTATGACGTCTGGACGTTAAAGGATTAACAATCCCAATGTCTTAAGCGTTTATTAAACCCGATATTACACGGTTAAATCAAATCGATAGCAATTCCATGGAAAAGCACTGAACAACTATCAAATCACAAAAAGAAAGCGTTATTATAAAAAGGCAACATTTATAGAAATATATACACTATTATAATGTATTTTAATGATTATTTTTTTAATGATAAAAATATTATTTTGGACCGCGAAACATAGCAAATAAAAAGAAAATGGACAATTGAAAACGGTTCTGCACATTTTTGCCCATATTCTAGTATTGTGTACACAGACCTGGCCGGGTCTCCATATATTTATGAAGCAAGCTTTAAAAAAAAGATTTCTTTTCTCTTTTTTAGATTGATTCTACCTATAAAGGCTTCTACCCATACAGCCATGTCTTCAGTAATTCTCTATTTCTTCTTATATTGCATTGAAATGCTGGTTATACACATTTCAATGCATCTTAGGAGTATTTGACGCGAAATATATGATGACAGTCTCCATATGATGCTACTTGATGAGGTGGATAACCACAAAAAAGTTTTCAAAACACTTTTATTCTTGTTTTATAAAACAAGACCACTTTTATTTACCAGTTCGCTTCGACACAATTTTTAATTATTGTAATAAAAGTTTTTACTGACGCCACAAAAACCCGCCAAACACCATTTTCTTTTTTTTGTCCGAGATGTCGGGTTTGGAGAGGTAAAAAAAAAGCTTGTCGTTACCTCTAGCTGCGTGAAGTAGTTGAGCGCTACGTTGAGGGGCGCGGCTCGGGCGGCGTCCGGGGCGCGGGGCCCGGCGCCCGCCCGCACCAGGAACGAGGACTCGAGCCCGCCCACGCCCGCCACGAACCCGCCGCCCCAACCACTCATCAGCTCCGCGTCAGAGTACAGCCGCGGCCTGCACTCACATTAAAGGTCTATTCACACATATCAGTGAAGCCACAGTTCCGTATCAGTGCTTCAGTGTTGCGTCAGTGATTCAATTCACACATGTCAGTGCCTGCTCAGTTCACGGAGCTTCAGTGAAAACGTGTCCGTCGTCAATCGTGATTGTATTTCGTATCCATATACTTTGCATGAGATAAATCATATAAAACTCTTTTTTCACGAACCAATTCTATTAATCGCTCGTCCTCTATTTTGTTTTCGTTGATGCCGGCGTCCGTGATCTGTCCGTGACTGTTCGCACTGATTCGGAACTGTGCCGGAACTGTGGCTTCACTGATATGTGTGAATATACCTTAAGGCTGGTTTCAGTGCCACTCGGACCGTCAGTACGGATCGCTCCGCACAAACCGATCTGTATAAGCTTCTAGGAGCGTTTTAGAGTAATACTAGGGCGTTTACAACTATCCGCGCGGGGCGCTACTCGCGCGCCTCTGCATGCAGTCAGCGTCTTAGTATCGTGCGGAGCGCACGCGTATACGCAGTACAATCATGTTGAGTCGCGAATATCGCAATGTTGACACGAGTCGAGTGATCGATGAATTTCTTGTCTTTGACAGTAGTTCGTCAAGACTTCTGGTCGGCATACGAAAGTAGTTAAAAAACATTGTTTCGTCAGCCCTCAAATTGCCGTATAATGTGACTAATTCCCCCGCGACGGCTCTCTGCTCTGTTGCATGTAGTCTCCTTCTTCGCTTAAATTTTTTTTTCTTATGTAATATAGAGCAATAACTAATAACACCCGCCACATTGGATGCATTGCGCGCGTCTGTACACCGCGGCGGTCAGGACAATACTAAAACGAAATACGCGGACGATCGGTCTGCGCGGAGTGATCCGTACTGACGGTCCGCGTGACACTAAAACCAGCCTTAGTGATGGAAAAATTAGCATTACGTCGGTGGGCGTGCAAGACCGCGTAAGAGCAGTTTGAAATACCGCGTATGTGCTTTTTGTTTTATTTCACAGGATGGAATAAAAAGATAATATCTTGGATATTTCTACTCATTTGTTTGACTGAACTTGTTTGGGATTTCTCTGGATGTTGTTTAATGAGAATCTGGTATAAGCGAATCAGCTCTAAGAGCCCGCTGGCGCGATATTTCAGTTTTGCGACTTTTGCACTTACGCACAGTCTTGCACGCCCAGCGACGATTAGCAATTATATTTAATTGATACGGGACTATTAGCAATCATTAAATTAATCTTGTTGCTAAATTAAATGAATGCTAATACACATCGATCATCTACATTGGCGTACCGCTGCTGTCATACGAAATAACATTAGCTCTCGATCGCGGCCAGGGGGTGGATGCCAAAGTTCACATTTTACATTTATTTTGAAAAATGGAACATCTACAAATGCCATCCTAAAGATAATTACTATTTAGTTTATCTTAGACTGCCCAGAATCTTGACTGACTGACTTAAAGATATAAAAATAAACAACCTTTTTAGAGCTCGTCGTCGAAACGCTAGTATCGCCTTTTTTTTTTTCGAGGAGAAATCTGATTGCAGACCTACCCGCCGCTGGCTAGGCGACAGGCGTGTGTGGGGGTCGCCCAGCGCCAAAGACACTGGGAATACCCACTAAAACTCCCCGGTAACTCCATTGCCCTTCGCGGGGGTAGCCTAGGCTCTGCCGAAGCAATTTCACCAGCCCACCCCCAGGCAACCCGGCCTTACGGCCAGGTTTTGCGCCATTGGAGATTGCCCAGAGACACTTGGCAACGCTAGTATCGCCTACGTACGAAAATGAAGTATTAAAACTCTTGTCTATGACGTCACAGTAACTTTGAAATTACGTATCTAGCTGCCGAGTCGTGGAAAGCCAGTTAGCAAGCACTTACTGCAAAGGCGTGATCTCGTTTTCCCTGGCAAACTTTTTCCATGGCTCCGTGCTGAGCTTGTACCGCTCGAAGTCTGCCGCCAGGTGGAGCCACGGTCGCTCCGTGATGATCTTGAACATCGCCTTGGCTTCGCTGAGAGCTGCCTCCGACGAGTCTCCTCCCGCGTTTAGTTGTTCCACTATAATACGTAGAAAATATTTTATAATTCTTGTATTATATATGATCAAACGAACTTACCAAGTGAAGTTCGATCCATATTATATGAGTTGCTACATTCGAAGATATAGACATAACCAGGTAGTCCTCTTATCCTACAAGGCAACGTCGCTTATTAAGAGTATTTAAACTGATTTCCGGTCCGTGCCGGAACTACGAGTATTTAAAAATTTCTTATTTTTACACACAGGAAATAAGGAAATTTACAATTTTAAAAGTACATTTTTGACTAGCCGTTACTCGTTACCCGCGCTCCGATGTCACCTCATTTTTTCAGAGAGCCTAAGTAAAACTCTCTGGGTAATTTAGGGTGGGGCGGGTGTCTATAGCAACTCATATAATATGGATCGAACTTCACTTGGTAAGTTCGTTTGATCATATATTATATTTCGTTGCTTCATTCGAAGATATAGACATAACCAGGTAGATGTTCAGAGACGTCAATGAAAGAGTTTTGCTATATTCTTATTATCAAGATAAGGAATTTGTTAAATAAAGTTAATATGTATATTTAATTAAACTACATTTAATCAAATCAATGTTCTCATATTGGCTACCGCGATACATTCACTGGGACGCCCGCCTTGGCGTTGACGGATGACGTCACTGGTAAAGGACCGCCTCGGCGGCGGAAGACTTCACTAAGACACCGGTCTCGTCGGTGGCCGTTGACGACACTGGTAAGGGCACGCCTCGGTGGCAGTGACGTCACTGAGACGCCCTGCCTCGGTGGCGGCAGACATGGCGGCTGCTATAAGCTCCGAACATCGCCGCGTCAACGCCGCACTCGCCAGGGCGTGTTTGATCCAACGGCCAATGCAACGGCAAGTGGCAGCTTTGTGTGCTTGTCTGGAATAAACAAATTATGTAATAACATTTGACCTCAACTTTCAGTTTATCTGTTCCTTGAAAGAATTCTTAAAGGGTCCTGATCCTTTAAAGTTTTAGCCGAGCATATACAGGGCTTTTCTTTATAAATAAATATAACCCCTATAGGTTTTGAAGAAGTTGACATTCAATATAATATGTGAAAAGTTTGTAATTTATATGCTGTGCACAAAATTTTATATTTGGGTACCTGTTTTACTTCTGTTACAATATCCTTAATTATATTTTAGTGATATTTTGTTAGAATAGTTTGTGATCTATTAAAGAAACAGTATGTGTCTCCGGTGTGGTACATATCTTTCAGTTAGCAACAGCATGTGTACGGTAGGTTAAAAATATTGGAACCGCGTGCTCGGTTTGAGTCTGGAGCAAAAGGGGCACTATGGGTCCAGGACTGGAGGACTGGTCTACAAAATTAACATTACAACTTAAAAGAGGCATGATACTGTCTGTGTGTGCGGCCTGCCGGGACAACTGTAAGCCGGCCCGGTGCTTGCCCTACAGGCCTGAGTCAACAAACACTCATTATTTTCACAGTCAGAAGCATTTTATTCGGAAATGTAATCCAAGGATGTGAGGGTCAGTAAGGGAATATTGAAATTCCCGATGATTTATCAGCTATGATTTTCTCTAGACTTTGACCCCTGTAGGGGCAGGCCTCCTTCGGGTACTCGATTTTTTGTACTTTCGTTTGAAAATCCTCTCGAGACAATTCCAGTTCTGAATTATGTTTTCCACATTTAAAGACTGCTTCAGTGTTATCCCAAGTGTTAAAGAAAGATGCGAACAAGTAGATGTTATGCTCTTTACCATTGCCAAATAATTATTTATAAATATTGGTACCCTCACACCTATTATCTAGCCCAAAGTAAGCATCATTAAGAGCTTGTGTTAAGGATACTAGATAATGGAGAAATAATAATATGTAAATAAATATTAAATATTAGAAATATACTAAATGGGTTGGCTGGAAGAGATCTCTTTTAGAGATAAGTCCACCATTACAAACTTCTTATTACATGTAACTTACTGTGTAAGTACATCTAAAGTGCAATAAATAGTATTTATTATATAAATAAACATAATAATAGTTAAACATTAACTATTTAAATTGCGTGAAATAGCTGTGGCGGTATTATCAATACGTAATAGTATAGCACAGTGATTTTTATTTACATAGAAAAATATCAAAATTAGAAAAATTTCACGTCCCGTGGCGGGAACAATAGACAGCATTATCTGTTTTTCACACATTTATAATTATGTTAAAAAAAATTAAGAATAGTTATTTTACGCTTAAATTTAGTACCGAAAGACACTGCTAACAGCTCTAAATAATTTACGTGAAACTCTTACTTATTCAGTATATTTCCAATGTCTATTCGCAATTAGCTTGTGACACCATTCCTCAGTCTGAGCGTGATGTGTCTGTAAAAAACAGGTAACTTAGTTTTTGTATCACAATGACTAATAGTTATGACCTAGCTTTAAGACCTATATAATATAATACAACATGAGGCGACAGAGATATGAATATTTTTAAGAGCTGAATGTTTTAAACTTTTTATATAAAACCATCCGTAGTTATCGTATGGCAGAGCAGGCTGCGCCAAGTGCGCGAATATACGAATAGCACGGGCAATTTTTTATTGACCAACTGTGTTATATATAGTATTGCGTTTCTTTCCGGATAGTGACAATGTCATGTCTACATGTGTCAATGACAAAACCTTACAAATTACAAATGTGTTGCGGTTGTATGTCCCTTTTATCGTTAGATATTATGAAACTAGATATTCTAGGACTTGGTACAGTGCAGCGTACATTTTTTCAATTTTTTTTAAATCGGTCCCTATACACAAAATAACATCTAGATAGATGACAGAGGTAACTCCGCGTGAATGGAAAAGAATAATCAATTCTGTCCATACTTTTCAAAATATTCTCGGACCTATCGATAATCCGTGATGTATTCCGTTAAAATCATACGTGAGAATTCGCGATATTCCTTTTCTAATGGCAAATATTAAATATTTTGCGATGATGTTTTGCTATCAATACATAAAATATATGATTTTTCTAGTCAATCACTGCTTGAAAACCGGTTTGGTTTTTGTTCCGGTCTGTGGTCCTCCATTTTTAAAATGTGACAACTTTCCAAATTTGATAAAACTCTTTGTTTAGGACAAATTTAACAATTTTTTGTTCGGGGACGGTGCCAAGAATATGTACTGATTATCACGGGACTCTCATAGCGATATCGTCCCCAATGTTACAGTTCATAAGCTACCTGCATCAGCTCCGTTTCCAACGGACTACATTTTGGTGTCGAAAATTGTTCGACTCGTGTCGACAAAGGTATAGGGACCCGTCGCGAATTCACTCTAGTACTTGTGTATTGAGTGAATGTTGCCCAGCAATAGTAAAATACATATTATCAATCTGGCGGCGTGTACCTGCGGTAGCGTCTCTGCTGGGCATGTAGCTGGCGGCGAGCGAGCTCGGCGCGTGTGGCGGCGGCGCTCGGCCCTGGTCGTGCCCCCCCCTGGTCGCTTCGGACCGGGTAGGGCAGGAGAACTTTATTGAAACCTGGGGCGGATATGGCAGTTATTGAAGAGTTTTTTATTTTCAATTATTATGGCTTGGTTCCTTGGATTTTCGAGCCATTGTTGGGTTTCGTTTTTCTTTATACCATAGGATATACTATGGTATTAACCAAAAGCAGTAGCAGCCATCTTGACATAAAATCTGGTTTAATAAGTATTGGGTCAATACTGCGAAATTTCGAAGAGCGTTTGGTTTCGATTATGAAAACAAAGCAACTTTCGCCAAAGTCGATGCTGGGAGGGGCCAATCAAAAGTTTGTAATCTCGAGTACCTCCGTGCTTCGGAGGCACGTTAAGCCGTTGGTCCCGGTGGTTCCTGCAACCGCTTGAAACCACCAAACCGCCATGGGGCAGTGTGACAAACTCATGTGTGTGAAGGCCCGTGTCCAGCAGGGGGGCGTATGTAGGCTGGTGATGACTGAAGGATCACGGCCGCGGAGAGCCTGCCAGGTTGGCCGGGCTTAGGTAAGGCACGTGGTCCTCCGCACCGGCGGCCGTGACTTTGGCTCGGGCGACCGGCCGCGTGGATGGTTCGGGCGACCTCGACCGCGTGGCTCGCTCGGGCGACCGGCGGGCGGCGTGGCTGGCTCGGGCGACCGGCCGCGTGGCCGAGGTGAGGTCGGCGGTCTCGTCGGCCCCACGAGGCTCGGCATCCACGGCGTGTGAGCATCCACGACGGGTGGGCATCCACGGCAGGTGGGCATCCACGGCGTGTGGGCATCCACGGCAGGTGGGCATCCACGGCGGGTGGGCACGGATGGTCTGGGCCATCAAATGATCGACTCACGGTCGAGCCTCGAATTTGACTCACGGCCAACTTTCGAGGTCTTACTGTTTTGTTTAACACTTGGTTAAACCGCAGAAAAATGCCACATTAAGTTGATAAGATTCGACTCACGGTCGAGCCTCGAATTTGACTCACGGCCAACTTTCGAGGTCTTATTGTTTCGCATAAAACGAAGTTTAGTCGTAGGAAAAAAGGCCACATTAAGTTGATATACTCACTCGTTTTTCCTAAGTCGGGGGTATCTGAATACACTAAGACTCGACGACGCTTTGGCGGCGGCTTTTTCTTCAATCTTCCGATTGTTCCTCGTAGTATTACTATACTCTCTTCTTTTTTTTCTATTAGATATTATCACAACTTGGTACGTTTAAGTAAAAGAAATTAAAAATTTAAAAATAACTTACTAAAAAACTAATATTTGATACGCAAGAGAGAGGGTACGAACGTTGCCTCGCTTGACAAAAGAATGAGGTGACATCGGAGCGCGGGTAACGAGTAACGGCTAGTCAAAAATGTACTTTTAAAATTGTAAATTTCCTTATTTCCTGTGTGTAAAAATAAGAAATTTTTAAATACTCGTAGTTCCGGCACGGACCGGAAATCAGTTTAAATACTCTTAATAAGCGACGTTGCCTTGTAGGATAAGAGGACTACCTGGTTATGTCTATATCTTCGAATGAAGCAACGAAATATAATTAATTTGGTTTTCATACTAAAGGAGAGCTCTGTCAGATCGTCAAACCTTAAAGGATAAAACAAGAGTGGACTATATTTAATGTATTGACATTACTAACAATTTTTTATACTTTGACACAACTGTCACGAAAAACCAGAAGCGCGCAGAGTATATACATAAAAATTGTTTTATAAATTGCTTTATTTTATAAATATATATAATAACCTTTCCTGAATATACAGGCCGTCAAACGGCTCTTTAAAATCTCGACTGAATATTGTTGATATTTCTGGAAAAATTATTGTGATGGACAATTTTAAATATTTCTCCTAATTTATACTCTTTCGGTTAAAATAATAAAATACAGGCTTTTTTCAACTTTTGATCAGTCCGCAATATTAAATTTACGTTTCCTTTGTGTCGCATAGCATATGCATATTATCTAATTGAATATACTCGCCCAATTCTTTGAGGAATTTGTGTTGCCGCAATACAGTACACCAGTGCATATTACTGTCTTTACTGTATAGCGAGTCTTTCAAGGTGTCATACACCATTTTGTGACCGTTACGACGAACCTGTAAGTATAAGAAAATTTTCTAGTTAACGTTAAGACGATGATTGTAATACAGAGCAGTTATATATTTACATGAAAATATACAAAGGGCTAAAGTAAGGATTTCAGTCCTTATAATTATGTAAATTCAGCAATCATCATACCAAAAAGATTTTAGTAGTAGATTGCGTCGGGATATTTATTTATTGATTTGCATTCCACAATGTTATACAGGTGTTAAAAAAGGCTTAAACCTAAACAGATCATTAAATTGTGGGCCCCGGCGTGCATAACAAATATTAAGAGAGGCAATTCAAATTCATCTTATTGTCATAACAACTAATTAACAATCTCCTTACCGCTTCACATCAGGTGGTGTTGGGTCAATTGCCTTGCTTTGTATAAAAAAATAATAAAAAAAATAAAAAAAAATAAACGAAAGAACATTTTTTTTTTTAAATGACAATAAACAACACTCTTATTGAGATACATTGCGTCGCTTAGCGCCTTCTATCGGCTTTATCACGGAGAGTGCCCTGAAGAGCTTTCGACCTTATCCCACCTTCCCCCTTCCTACTAAGGAGCATGCGTGCCGGTCTTCGGAATCATCAATTCCCTGTCCCCAACTCAACATCACGCACAAAGAAGTTTAGTAACTCGTTTCTTTGTCGTACTTCCAAAACATGGAAGTCTTTGCCAGCACATGTGTTCCCCCCTCCTATAATAGCATATATGGTTTCCTTGAAAAGAGGCGTGAAACAACATGTTTTAAGCTAAACTAGCTGTCTTCGCATATGGACTCTTCTTACCGCTTCACATCAGGTGGTGTACAAATTTGCTAATGACTCGCAACTTTGTATAAAAAAACTCCTCCTTTTTTTAAGTTAACGATGTACCTGTGCGACGTCGTTGATGAGCCTCTGCGTGAACACCAGGAGCCTCTCCTTGGTGATCTCCGCGCAGTACAACACCTCATGAAGGTGCTCCACCACCGCCACATAGTCCTCGGGCTCGCACTGCGACAAGTTATCAGTTATCACACACATCACAACTCATAGTCTTACCTATTTGATGAATATAAATATTGTTGGTAGGCCCGTATGTAGGGTCGTCTGGGTAGGTACAGTCAGCTTCATAAAGATATTTAGTGACAGGATGGTCAAATAAATGTTAGAAACAAAGTTTCAATTATATCTTGCAATTTAAAGTGATCAAATTATTGTTGACATTTAACAAATCATATAATTCTTCACATCAAAAGTGACCATAGACATATAAACGATTAAGGTATTCTTTAATATGTACGCTGCTAGAATGATCACTGGTATCTAATCATCCAAAGTCATCATAAATATCTTCACTGATGCGGTATAAACAATTTTAAATACATTGTCTTAAGGTTTATTATTATTACACCGTAACATGAATAGGACAAAGACGTAATTTACGAAACAAGATTCGTATTGACGTCTATTCAAATAATATAAATAATTTCATTACTGGTTTTTTCGATTTTAGATATTTTTACAAGATTTTATGAAACTTGCAATGCACAGTCGACAGCACATCAAGCGTAACAGTTTGACTTTGAAAGCGCTCTTACTACGATTGTAATAGAGGCGGTTTTCGTAGTGCAACTGTTACACTTTATGTTCTGTCGTCTGTAAGTACATATCGGTTTGTTCGGGTGAAATTTTGCAACACTATTTTGAAACTAGAAGATATCTTCAACAGATTGAGCTGAAATTTTATATACAAATTTAGTTTGTATGACAATGCATGGTCAGCTGACTGCGGCGTCATTATAAATTCAACATGGCGGAATACTCAAGATGGCGGACTAGTTATTTTTAATGCACTCCTACAATTTGAATTTAATATGAAAGGGCTTGCTAAGAAAAATTCGACAAATAAAGTGGCGTCACTCTATATCCAATATAGCTAAAGATGGCGGACTAAAATTAAGTATTATGCTTTCCTACAATATGGATAGGTATCAAATTGACCGAGAAACCTGTCGCCCAGTGATAGCTTAAAAGTAAAAAATAAATTAAAAGTAAACATGTAAAGTCTTATTTATAATCGGAACGTTTAAAACCGATACGTTTTGCGTTCGAAAAAAGAATATGCAAAATTTTGTTAGACTGTTACTTATATTATATAACATAGGTAAAGCCGCGGTGCTCAATATTATTCACAATAACTTCAAAAATATACATTTTTATTTCAATTAGCAGTTCCAAATTTAAAAATAATCTTATTAAGGTGGCATCCCAAATTGCGTAATTTTACGTATGATTGAGTGCAATTTTCGGCTTGTCCGCAATGTCACGCACCGTGGAAAGCCACTTTTAGGTAGTAAGTTCTAAACAAAAGACGGGACTACCAATTTCGTCATACACGGCTTGAAAAAGACGTATACGCTTTCGATGTAAGATTCAATAAAATACTTTAATACAGGACCTTAGCTTCGACTTTTCTATACTACGAAGATATTTTTTATTACAATGAATGCATAGATACCTTTGAATAGGTTAATGACAAATATATATTTGAACATCTTCACGCCTTAGATATTATTGGAAATTAGTTGCTAAGATATTATTGACTATTTAGATGGTTACAATAATATGGATATTCTCACAGCCTACTTATAATTGAATTTGTGTCCCTTATATATTTTTGACTATCTTGGACACTTAGATCTATATGAAGCTGACTGTACCACCGCCTTTCTTATTTCAGCCGTGAAACAGTTCACTGTGTTTCGGACTGAAGGGAAAGGTAGCCAGTGTAATTACTGGGCATGGACGGCATTTCATCTTAGGCCTCAGGATGACAACGCACCTGCAATATCAAGTGATTTTTCCTTGTTATTGCAGGTGTCTATAGGCGGCGGTAACCGCTTACTGGTTAGGCCGTCAGCTTGTTTGTGGTCTAGTTGTATAAAAAAAATGTTTGAAAATTTTGATATACATAATCTGTTATTCAAAGGATGCCATAATACAACGGGTACCCGTAATAACGTATTTTAAAACGGTTTCAAAGCTGGTTGTGCGATCAGCATCCGATTAAATACAGATACACTAACATTTAAGATACCCGTTAGCAGTTTCAATATATCGGTCGCGTGTAACAGTTACCGTAAATTTTAGATATCTTTATGAGTCACTGAATTTGGATATTAAAGTTACAAAATAAAATACTCACTCGAACATCAATAAGTATAAAGTTGCCATAGCCTCCCACAGAGAAGTTCCCGCTAGAGCCAAAGCCGATGGTGCTATTGAACAGCACGGTGAGCTGCTCCGTGGTGGAGATGACCTCCTCGTGGGGGACTAGTTTGTCCCCGCGTCTGACGGGGCACTCTGCCAACGAGTTTAGGAGTAGGGGCACCCATTTACGGGCTTTCTGGTCCACTGTCGTCGTGTCCAGGACTATGTTTATCTGCAAAGAGTAAGGACAATGTGAAAAATCAGTTGAACTGAACTTTTAGGTGGAGAGTGCTCTGAAGAGCTTTTCGATCTTATACCACCTTCCCCCTTATTACTTAGAAGCACGCGTGCGACGTTCACTGTCATCAAATTACTGTCTGCATGCAACTTAACACCACGGACGAAGAAATTTGGTATGAGTTAGCTTGTCGTTATTTCAAAAATTCTAATTTTTTACCAGCATATGTTCCCTAGCGATTACTTATGCAGTAGGTAAACTGGCTAATAAAATAGGTTATCTAAATATAAGGGTTACTAAATTTGGTATTATATGAAATATTCATAAATTGTAGCCGTTAGCCAGCGATGTACTTTAGTATTATGTGATTATAATATATGATTTATGTGTATACCTACTTTGTGTGGCGTTAAATAAATGTACTTCTTTATTTCTTCTATTAGGCACTATAGAAATACAAAATTAATCTTGTCAATTAGTTCTCTAACATATCAATCCATGTATCATGCTGAGCCTAGTTTTATTCGATAAGTACAGTTTGGTAACAGTTCAGTTTTAGCCGCTTAAATTGTAGTTTACATTGGAATTTTCGAGAAGACAGTTTAACAAAATTCGTGTTTGGTCTACTTACGTAAACAAAGTTGGTGTTCAGGCTGTGCACTCTGGTGTAGAGCGGCACTTCCTTCAGGTGGAAGTGCGGGCAGGGCTCCGAGTCGGGATCGGAGCTCCACGTCCTGATCTTGTGGCACTTGAGGTTGTCGCACGACGGGACCGGCACTGATGCCAACGTGCCCGCCGGAGGGGGCCGCTGGGAATCACACACAGTCAGTACTAGAAAATCTTCTCAGTAAAAGGCCACCTCTAATAAAAATTTTGCGTTACTTTTACCGTTTACGCAGCGCACGCAACGAAAGCTCTGAAAAGGATTTTTTTTTCCGTTTTTGCAACATTTTTCATTAATGCTCATCTTCTTCGATAAATAGACTATTCAATACAAAAAGAATTTTTCAATTTGAATCAGTAGTTCCTGAGATTAGCGCGTTCAACCAAACAAACAAAGAAACTCTTCAGTTTTATAGTTTTAGCATAGATTACAATAATGTAGTAACTATATGTGGATAACGGTGCTGATTATAAATTTATTGTACAGTTTTCACTATGATTTCAGCTATTAAGGTGGTTTTCCACCAGAGGGGCGAGACGAGATTTAAAATTGTATGGCAAATTTTCAATCCTCGCCTCGCGTATCTTTGGTGGAAATAGTCAGGATTGACAAGGATGTGCGAGGCTTGAATTGAAATATTTGTTTGTGTAAAAATGAACCATATTGCTTCCGATATAGAGTATAAATTTAAATGTGAAATTTGATATGTTTTCGAACCCTAGGCGATTTTCTACCAGAGGGGCGAGACGAGACGACGCGAGACGATAATTGAAATTTGTTGCAGAGTTAATTTATATTCTATATCGGAAGCAATACGGTTTATTTTTACACAAACTAATTTTTTAATCCTCGCCTCGCGCATCTTTGGTGGAAATAGTCAGAATTGACGAGGATGTGCGAGACGTGAATTAAAATATTTTTTTGTGTAAAAATGAACCGTATTGCTTCTGATATAAGTATAAATGAACTCTGCAACAGAAACACGCTTCTCGCGATAGGTTAATTGTTGTGCGATTTCAATCCTCATCTCGCCACTCTGGTGGAAAATCATCTCGCGCGAGCTCGCGCGGGCAATTTTTTCTGGAAAAGGGTCAGTGCGATTTCAATTATCGTCTCGCCTCGCTTCGTTTCGCCCCTCTGGTGGGAAACCACCTTCATACAAGTTACGAGAAATAACATGTACCCACTTTACGCTGTTCGTGGGCCTTATTCCATTTACGATACTCATGAGTACTAAGGAGTGAATACACAGGTTCTTATTCAGGGTGAAAGGGGAAAGCTCTTGAAAACGAAGGTCCTAAACACAACTATGTAAATTAAAAAATAAATGAAATTGCGGAAAAACCAGCTGTCTTATACTAATTGTAATACCACCCCTAAAATCTGTATACCTAATCTTGTTAATAACTTTAAATAACTTTAATAAAATCCATATGCTGCATGCTTATTCGTACCAACATAAAAATAAAAAGTTCTACGATATTAACCTTTCACCCCTCCCAACCCGCCAACGTTTGCTCAACAATAGAAAACCTATTGTATTTGTTTTGGTAGTTTGTGGGTATCAATATTATGAATGGTTACCGCATTGAACTCCATCGCTTCTTCCAGTTGTTTAGCCTTTTCCGCCAATCCGCTCTCACCAAGTTGTGATCTCTGCTCCTCGATTCTATTCTTCTCTTCCTCTGCCATTCTTTAAAAAATATGTACACTAAACTCAACTTTATTGATCTTATATACGGTTGAAATTGGAATGACTACATAATCCGAGTAAATGTTTTTCTGTGCGAAATCATTCCAATATCAACGGGCTTGTATTTAACTGATCACCATACAAACCTAACCTAACCAACCTTAAAAATATAATTGATCATCAAAAATTATGATTGGTCACAAAAAATGTACTAATTTTTTTTTGTAGACCCTTTAAATTTTTCCCTTATTCACGGTATGTAAAGCAATTAAAGATGAGTTTTATTTACTAGGAAATCGCCTCCCATTTCTCATCTTCGCCAGACAGAGTTGACGCAGCCTATATACGTCCGTCTGCTGGACTCAGGCATTCCTATGTGGGAGATATACATGAGGAGTTTGGGCCATAGCACCACCACACTGGCCTAATGCGGTTGGTGGGCTATAGTGGTTGCATTACAACCGGGAACAACGGTTTAACGTGCTGTAACCAACGAGGTAATGGAAAAGCTCGAAATTACAAATCTTCGATTGACCCATCCGGAGTCAACCATAGCGAAAGATGCCATCGAGCTCCTCTAGCAAGCCAGTTGGCATAGTAAATTAATATTATTACAGAAATCTTTACCATCAGCAATGCCATTAAGTTTAAATACTTATTTCAGTATTCAGTTTAATCAACAGGCAACAGGGTTAGCTATGTGCAAGCGTCCATAAGCTAAGGTAACCGCTTACCATCAGGTGGGCCATATACTTGATTGCCACCTTAGTAGTATAAAAAAAGAAAAATAAATAAAATTTAAATACACTTACAAAATACTTTTTGAAATATACTTACTTAGCTTGCAGCTCGATGCTAGGTGATCCAACGATGACGACCATTTCGTCGGTGAAGAACTTCTGGAGCAATCCCAGCCAGTAGTCCGGACCTTCCTGCAGGAGCTCTTGGAGCGAGTGTTGTGGGTTCATGCGCGCTACGAACTATTAAACATATACAAGACTGTAGTATAATGGCAGTAATTTAAATACTAATATTGTAATACTCATAACTAATAATAGGTGCGAGTTTAAGAATGTTATTAATTTTTTTTAGATTTAATTAAAGTTTGAGCATAAAGCTCAGGACAGGGAGTCCACTGAGGCGGAGAGGAGCGCTGCCGCTGTGCCAAAATTAGACAATAGAATTGCATAAAATCTTCGCTCCGCTTCAGTGGACAGGGATTTGAAAACTCATACATTTTTAAAACGCGGAGCTCAAAGCCGGAGGAGAAACAAGCGCGAGAGGAACAATATAAAATTAAAATTTTAAGTAACCCCTAGCCTCGAACATTATCTATCTAAGATTTGATGCAGTATCAGCTGGCATGTCTTGCAAATACCACCGAAGTAACGGTACACCAAATTTCAAATCAATCGGATCTGTGAAAGTTAGTAACACCCTTCTGTCAAACTGATGATCATCAAACGACTGAACAGATCTTCATAAATCATAGGTAAGAACCATCGCGATCACGTGAGCTTTCAATCAAACAAAAAACAGAATTTAAATCGGTCTATTCGTTTAGGAGGTACGATGCCACAGACAGACATACAGATACGCGACACGTCAAACTTAAAACACTCCTCTTTTAGTCGGGGTTTAAAATGATGAAACGAAAATAGTGAAAAGCCTTCGGTCAAAAGAAGTTTTGGTCCAAAAATTCAGCCCAACATCGAGAACATAGGTTTATAATTTGACGTTTTGACGACCGGCTGGCCCACTCGGTCTGTGCCCCTTGCTATACAGGCTACTTGGTCGGGAGCTCCCGGGTTCAAATCCCGGTAGGAGCAAATGTTTGTATGATGAGTACCAGCATTTGTCCACGAGTCATGGATGTTTATATGTTTATTTAGTAAGTATATTTCTAATATTTATATACATATTATTATCATTATTTATCCGTTATCTAGTATCCATAACACAAGCTCTTAATAATAATGCTTACTTTGGGCTAGATAATAGGTGTGAGTGTATGAATATTATATATTATAATTAAGTACTATTTCTACATTACGGCACGCATCGGAAAGGATACGAACAGATGTGGCAACAGCCGATCGCGTCCAGCGGGTTGCCGACGCATAAGAACGACTCCGTACGGCTATCGCTTGCGTACGTATTGTCCGCGACAAATGACAGTGTACTAGATTCACTCTCGCTCGAGAGTGAGTGGTGCCGCCCGGCTCAGCTCCGAGCATACACGACGGCCGCCGAAAGGAACCGATCACCCGAACGGAGCCGTCCACGCTTCGCGGCTTGCTTTCGGCCCCAAACGCGTGCGGCAGAAGACGACTGCGGCCATGTTGCTCTGCGCGGCTTGGTAATTAATATAAACTTTAAATACTGGGTTTACGATTTAATTTTGTTTAAATATTGTATAATAATAGTGCGATGCGATGCGTGCAGTAGGTGGAGATTGTACATTACACCGTCTACTCCTAATAATAAAACAAAACTAGGGACTAAAGCAAAACATACTCACGTCCTGTTCATTCTGCGAGTACAAAGCGTCTCCAATACATCTGAAGGCGACGGCGTGGTGAGGATCCGACTCCAGACTGGCAAGGCTCTCCCGCAGCTGTTTCTTCAACAGCCTCTTCATCCGTTCCATGTCTATGGCCTCGTCGCCCGAGCGGACTGACGCGAGACATTTCTTGGCTTCGTCACGAGCCACCTCTAGTTTGTCTACGGGCACATTGTCTAGTTCTATCTTGATCAGAGCTGCGATGTTTTCAGTGAGGTTGTATGATACCTACCGGTGGAGATTGAAAACAAATATGAATACTAAAATATATCATTTTTTTATAGTAAATGTATAATTTTGAATTCGAGTTCCGTAAAAAAATCATATCGACAACTTCAGCATATGACTGGACGGTCTTTTATGTCTCATGAAGACTACAACTAGTAATTTTAAGAATAACCTTTCTTTTTTGGCATATTGTGTTTGTTTTTTAAATGTGCAAAATCAAGAATCTTTATAAAAACATTTTAGAATGTGTGAATACCTTTTTCCTCTTTATACTTTAGTTAAAACTTCCAACATTTTTAAGATTATGGGCCTTATTTTGAATTTTATTTACTAAAGCAGTTTTTAGCTGAGTTCAGTAGGCACATGTCTTTCTTGCAATAAGTAAAGGAAACAGATAGCAAAGATTTTAAGTGGTAAAGGTTTGTGTTGTGATCTCACATCTCCAGCGAGCGCATCCTCCCTTTCGACGAGGCACCGCTGCAGCGGCGCCGCGGCTGTGTCGCACAGGTACCGCAGTAATACCGCGCACGCCGTCAAGTCGCGCATCGCAGTCGGCTCACTCAATAAAGGTCCCCGCCAACCGAATAACACCTAAACACAAGGACACTGTGCTTTACTAGATGGTAGACCCGTATGTAGGGTCATCTGGGTAGGCACCACCGCCTTTCTTATTTACGCCGTGAAACAGTTCGCTGTGTTTCGATTGAAGGAAAAGGCAGCCAGTGTAATTACTGGGCATTGACGGCATTTCATCTTAGGACCCAGGATGACCACGCACCTGCAATATCAGTGATTTTTCTTTGTTATCGCAGGTGTCTATAGGCGCGGTAACCACTTACCATCAGGTGTGACGTCAGCTTGTTTGTCATCTATTTGTATAAAAAAAACACTGAACTGTATTTACACTCAAACTTCAGGTAAATTTTACTCAGAACAGAAAATGTCTATTACATTTTGACTTCAATAGCGACGTTTTAGCTGAAAATAAAACGTGTATTATATTTCTCTCAATTGATAGGTTTCGAATAATAGTAAAGCACAGCAGCAATAAAACGTGTATTAAACATGCTTAGCATATTCGAAGCCTAGGACTCCTCCTCAGCCTGGTGACATGAGATAATCAAGTGACGAAAAAGTAAACTTTCATTCGAACGCAACCTTCCTTGGTGGAGTTTTGATAGGCTTCGAGTAACGGTACAGCTATATTCTGGACACAGTAAGAGTAAACGCAGGGAAGGCACAAAAGATCCCAATGGGTCGAAGTGCACTGTGACTTAGTCATGGCCCCACTTTAAGATAAGATAAGATAACGGTACATGACTGTTTAAAAATCAATAAATTAGACACAATGGATCTTATATTGTTGACGCATTCTCTTGACACGGATTTATTTATTTAGCCTCTTATTTATGTACAGACGAAAGCATATCAAGTGTAACAGTTGCACTATCTAGAACGGAATAAGGGCGGTCTCAAGGTCAAACAAAGCTTGATGTGCTGTCGACTGTACATACGATTATACATTTATTTATATTAAGTCCCTTTGCTCGGCGTGCCTTTTGGCAAAGGCTTCCTCTAGACCTTTCCAATGCCCAAAAGCAATTTTCCAAAATGAGCCTGTTGTTGTTCACTTACTTCTTGACGTGAAGCAAAGAAAACAGTATTTCTTGTATTTTTACTATTTACTATAAAAAAAAAATAAGAACCAGAAGATATCAAAACTAGTATAAGAAGTAAACTAGTATTTTTGTCCCTTGCCAGTCCAGTAAGAAACAAAAAATAAAAGTAATATATATATTTTTTACTTGACCACAGTCTTCAGTGTCGGCCGGCCATTGTTCCTTGATCTCGCCGTAATGGGGATTAGGTGGGATCGTTTGCCATGGCTTCACCCACTTCTCCTGTTGTTCCTTTTGTCTCTGAGTCAAAGAAAAACTAAAATATAATTTACAGGAATCAGTTTTATTTTACATTTAAGTACTGCACAGATGAGAGACAGTACACAAGTGGGTACTGTCTATCATCAGCCGTAAAAAAATTACTCGGCGGAGTTTTTTTTCGGTCAAAAGTGGAGTGTTTAGTTACAAAGGTGGACTTGTCTCTATAAGAGATCTCTTCCAGTCAACTCATGAGTGACTTTTAATTTATAGAAAGTAACATTTCCTGTAGAATCAGTACCAATCCAAGATCCTTTTTTGCAGCATGGCGAAAATCGGAGCACCTAACGACATATTATAAATTACACTTATTAGGCTGTTTTAGTACCATTAATGGTATCTACTTATGATACTAGTTTCTCCTAATTGTACCATTATTGGTACAGCTCTATATTACTACTGCCCCATACCTACTTATTTATCCAGGTTACATATTTTGAACTAGAATGGAGAATTGAAATATTTATAGATGTGGTTATCAAGCCATATTAGCATACAAAATTGCTGTTCCATTATTGTATGACTAGTGCATTATTACCTTAGATATGATGTCATCCTCGACTGTAGCAAGGGCTTTGAACACATCATCCGCCGCTATTTGACCAGTCAGTATAACTGTTAGATTCTCTGGACGATAGAACTTTTTGTGGAAGTCTCTCACCTAAAAAATATCAATCAATCAAATATTTTATTCTACAAATATGGGTAAATGAATGATTTTACATATGAAAATATAGTTACATTTGCCAGAAAATATAGTTTAAAAAAGACTGAAGAGCCTTATATGCAAATGGTGTTGAATTGAACTTGTCAATTTCAAGTTCAGTTTGACTTAATATGATTTAAGTATGCATAGCATACTTATCCACATTCAGCATACTAATAAATGCTTCATTATAGCACATAATTTAAATTATTATAACTTACTTTAGTATTATCAGTTGAAATCCTCAAGTTTTTCATGATACCACCTGTTTCAGCCGAGTAACCACTGTCAGGGTACATTGCCCTCTGCAATTGCAGCTCACACCTATAATAAACGATTGGTATATTTTTACTGCATACACCACTGATATATAATTAGTGAAATTGTTGTCTCATTGATTGATTACATAAGAATTAGTATATAAAAGTATATATACCAGATGTTACAGAATTCCGAAATATTAATTGGAAAATAAAAGTGGTCAGAAAGGTGTCAAACTTATAGAGGTAACTCATAAAAAGGGACACGATTATACCCTTAAATTTTATTTAGGGCTTTCAGAACACACAGTAAACAGGATGAACTTTTCAAGTGGGCGAAGATGTTTTTTAAAAAAATAATATTTTTAGCCAGAAATCGCCCCCAATATTTTTGAAAAAAAAAAAAAAAAAATACACATTGTGTATAGCAAGCATGTGTGTGTGCTCCATTCTATAATGTTGCTAGTAAGGAAGAATTCTGGGAAATAATTATACATGGCAAACCTAACGAAAAAACTTATTTTAACCCGTCAAGTATGAGATCCCAGACACAATTGATTTTTCCATTGTCACCGCCCCCGGTGATATTACGCCGCTTGACAGATTAAACAAAACACTTTTTTATATTTCTTACATTAACAACCAACCTGTTAAACCAAGACTGATTAATTGTTCAAAATGATGGCTATGGTTTTCAATACATATCTGGATTCACAGTCTTAAGGATTGTACCATAGATTAAATATATGGATTGTACTGTATAGAAATTACATAGTTTATAATTTTGTTAAAATACCAGCTATATAAGAAACTGTTTTTTATTATTATTATTATTATAGTTTAAATTTAACTGTGAATTTAATAATAAATTCACTTAATACTTGCTAGGTTAAAAATTTTAAGAATTAATGTACTTTACTATGAATAAGGAAAACTTGATTCAATGATATCAATGATATGTTTATCATTAATATCATTAAATCAAGTTTTCCTTATTCATTCTATTGAATTGTTTTAAAATTCTAAAAGATAAAATGCTAAATTATTTTTTTTAAATAAAAATTTAGAAAATACAAAAAATATTTAGAGAAATAAAAGTCTTGCATGTTTATGGTCATGCATAGCTACAATTTTTTTTTTCTTTAAGGTATGAGATAATGTCTCAATCTTTAAAAAATAATTTCAGTATAGACAAAACCTCTCTCATGCTCCTCATGCATGCCCCTGTGGCTGGGGTGGGATGAATATCCATAAACTGCTTTGATCCCTGAGATGACTTGAGACAACCCTAGGAATTTCTTTTATTCTTTTTGTTTTACATTTAACTAATATTGTAACATCTACCTATGACCCACAACCCAGCCCCCCAATTCGCTATTGTATTTTGATCTGAAGTCAAGAACACCTTAATTACAATGTTTTTGTATTCTGCTAACTTAGTGCATTCAAACGTAGCCAAAACATATCAGTTTGGTATTCTACTAACACACACATAAACCGGTTGGTTCAATCAATATTTTGTAATTCTGCAAAATATTTCACATTTGTGGCATATTGTGGCTCAAAAGCATTGATACTTATTTGGATAAACTGTCAAAAGTTAACAATTGTCAACTCACTAAGCTAAACTATATTTGTTTCTTCCAACATTGTTAACAGTTATACAGCCAAAGTTGAACCAACCAAGAGTGTTTCATTAGCATTCCAGCTTGATAAGCAATGTTAGTGGAATACCTTTCTGTATTACGGTTGTAATTGCATTAGAAACAATAATGCACCAATCCCTTCAGGACAATAAATAACAGAATTGACCCACAGATCCAATACACACTGTCATGTTGGTAAAGAAGGAAAAGTTGAGAAGTCATGTCATTAATTTTATGAATACTCACCTACTATCTGCAGAATTTTCCCTTCCCTGCATCTCACAATACACTACTCCAGCATCTTCACCATCTCCATCTACATGGTGCACTTCAGTTATGAATCCTTGATCGGTAAGAGTAGGGTTTAATATATGGTCTAGATATATTGGGAGTAAAGTCAACATCCCAGCATCTCCTGCTGTGTATATTGTATAACAAGTGTGATCTGTGTCAGTCCATGCATTTGTGCCATGAGCCATACATCGATTAGCCAGAAGATCCAAAATACCCTTGTAAGGATATCGCTCAGACCCCAAGAAGATGAGATGCTCAAGAGTGTGTGGTAAGCCATCATCATCATGGGCTTCAGTTGCTGGTGGGAATAAATATAAAATATATCACACTTTTTATGGGTAACTATTTAAGTTTAGATTAAATTAATTTTTTAACAAAACATAGTAAATATTATTATGAATAACCATTGCATACATAAAGATGTACTATACATTATTAGCATATATATCATTTGAAAAATGATAAATTCGGTTCCGTACCCAGACAGAAGAATCCGTTCACAAGTGGTCCTTCGGTATCTGCTATAATCACAGTAATTCCAGTTTTATCAGAAACATATTTATTTACAGGTATCACGTCAGATGCCTTTGTTGTTGATATTAACTTAAAATGAGACATTATTAATATTTGAATAAAATTTTGTGCTCTGTATTAAATTTCTAAGCGGTATTTGGATGTTCAAAGATTCAAAGATTATACTAGAATGTTGACAAGATGACAAGAAACACTATATGACTATGACAATGACACAATCAAACAAAAGCACAGACTAGAAAGAGTGAACAAAAGTCACATTTGACTTTTTTTTTGTTACTTCTCCCTATAAAGGGACGGCAAAGGGAACTAATGCCCATACGGCCATGTCTTCAGTATTTCTTCTTTTATTGCATTAAAGTGCTGGCGTAACACATTTCAATGCTTCTTGGGAGTATTTGACACGAAATATATGACGAAAGTCACTTTATGTGCTACTTGATGAGGTGGATAGTGGATAACCACAAAAAAGTTCTCATCGTATTTCACACCATAATCACTTTTATTCTAATAATCTTTAAGTTGCACGTCAACACAAACACTTAAATAATAAAACTACGCCGCTTTTATAACTCAATGTTCGCTCCGACACAATTTTTAATTATTGTAATAAAAATCTGCAGTGACGCCACAAAAACCCGCCAAACACTCCTCACACCTCTGTCCCGCTTCTACTGAGCCGAGGTTCCGTTGGGTTCGGTATTGTTGAGTAGGTACAAGCATTTGTTAACGAGTCATGGATGTTTGTTTATTTATTCAGTACATTTATAAAGCTTATTTATAGATATGACGACTGGCAAGTCGAGTGGTCTGTATCCCTTGCTGTACAGGCTCCTCCGTCAGGGGCCCCGTTTTTGAATTCTGGTACGACCGTGTATTAAGTTTTAAACTACCTACTGGACTGCACAGGACTCAGCATCAACATCAACGGCGAGTAGATCACTCATGGCAGAATCCCTGGTGGAATTGAGCACAATGCTCGGCGATCTAGACAGAAGTTCTCGACAGGTCAACAGGTGGGTCTATAAATAAACTTGGACAAGAGAAAGGTTATGTCGAATATCCATGTCGCATCTATACAAGTTCCCCAGTGTTTAAATTCGAAAGTATTCGACTAATGAGTGTTGCCAATGATTCATCGCTGGCAATACATACACCTGTGAGACCGAGATGTGGTCGCATACTAAGGGCCCCCTGTGCAAGTTCGCAGTCGTACCGCGAGCTATGGAACGAGCTATGTTAGGTGTTTCTCTGCGAGATCCGTACCCTAGTGTAAGTTTTAATCGAAACGAAACGAAATTGACGTCGTTCTTAACTCTCAAATCCATATATTAAAAATGGTTTCCAATAATTCACAACAGAGGCGTTGCTACCGTTTTCATACAATTTGACAGTTTTCACGAACGAACAATTTCGTTTTAATTTGATGGAAGCTTACCTACCCTAGAGGAAATAATGACATCTGTAAGAGAACCAAAGTGACTGACATAGCTCATAGGATTAGTCAGTTGTAGTAGCAGTGGGCAGGGTACATAGTACGCAGTCCGCAGAACAGACGGCCGTTGGGGCAATAAAGTTCTAGAATGGCAACCATGTATCGGAAAGCGCAAAGTAGGACGGCCTCCCACTAGATGAACAGAGGACTGGTCAGGGTCGCAGGGAGCCGTTGGATGCCGGCTGCGCAGAATCGTTTTATTTGGAAAACGATGGAGGAGGCCTTGTTCAGCAGTGAACATCACAGGCTGGTATGATGATGATGATATTTCTAATATTGATATACTTATTTCTCCGTTATCTAGTATCCGTAACACAAGCTCTTAATGATGCCTGATAAGTATGGAGTTGAACATGTTGCTAAGTATGAAGTTGAACCACGCATTCAGAGCTCAACGTATGGCCGGTCGGCTTCACCGGACCGGCTCACAGATCACCAATTTTTCTGTGTGCGTTAGTGATTGCTCAAAAAATCGCAATTTCAGGTAGGTTTTTTACTTTTCAGGTTTCGCATAGGTCACTGAAAAATTATACGGAACTGTAAAACAGGTAAACATTTCTTCATCGTTATCTAGACACGTGTAGACCCAAAACACAATTGAAAGATTTTGCCTCGATACATTTTATTTCCGAAAATTCCTCATAAAAATAAGAAAACATAAGATTATTGGTAAACAATAATTTTAATAAGTATTAGCTTGAAACACACTGTTCTAGCCGCCTCTAGCTTGCTACTAATATCTGATCTGTGGCCGCCTCCACCTTGCCGGCCAATACGGTGCCTTTTCACGCCTCTTTTGAAGGAACTTTTCACTGCCTCTGTGGTCTAGTGGTTGAGATCATCTGCCTCAGATCTAGAGGTCCGGGGTTCGATTCCCGTGGGGGCAGAAATTTTCTGCTCGGTTTGGTTGGTGGTAAGGCTTTTCTAAGCCCACCTGGCTAGCTACCACCATCTTACCTAAGTCTGCCGCCATAGCAATAATGTTAACGGCATTGTTATGTTCCGGCAATTAGAGGTAAGATAGCCAGTTCCTCTGTGGTTGAGGATTCCAATTCAATTCAATTCAATCATTTATTGCTCTCATGTTGTATACAATGATAGTAAAAGTGAATAGTGTCAAACATGAACCCTTTAAGGGTACCGCAATATTCATCCAAATTTCATATATTAATTAAATTTTAAGTCTTAAAAATTAATAAGAATAAAAACAATAGGTAATTGAAATAATCTAGGTACTACATACAACATGTCAATATAATAAGTAGAATAATATTTGTTTAGTCAAATATACAGAGAAATATGAATATATGTCACTACACTAGTGAGTTAAAAATATCAATTAAAAATGTCAGTCAATCCGGGTGTAGCACGCTTCCATCGTCGGCCTTATCTTCACTTACCATTAGGTGAGATGAAGGTCAAGAGTTACCCCGTTAAGATAAAAAAAACCCCCATGTTATAGGAAAGAGGGAACACGTGCTCTTTTGTTTTGGAATTCCGACAAAAACTATAGTTCCTAAACTTCTTTGTGCGTGATGTTGACGTGGAGACAGTAAATTGATGACTCCGAAGACCGGCACGCGTGCTCCTGAGCAGGAAGGGGGAAGGTAGGATAAGGTCGAAAAGCCTCTCAGAACACGCTCCATGATAATGCCGATAGAATAGCCACTAAGCGTTCAGGGATATCCCAAGTCCTGGATGGCTCAGTGGTCAGAGCAGTCGTCCGGATTGCGAAAGGTCGCTGCTTCGATTCCTGCCTCAGGACGTGAAATTTTTCTAGTTTTATTATATTTTAATTACTAAGTAATTTTTCAAACATTTATAATAATGTTAAAATCAAAAATTAAGAACACTAAGCGTTGTTTTGTTTTGTTTGGAAATTACTTTAATTAATAGATGTAAATAATATTCACAATTGTAGAAGCGTTTTTTTTTGTAATCCATAGAGTAATTTGTTATTGAAACAATTGGTGTATTTTTGTTTACTTTACACGCGCGCTCGCTATTTTGTCTTTTTTCCTTCCGCTGAGTCAGACATATCTCTATCCCTATCTGTCTCGGACAGAATAACGTTTCCATAGATCGCCATAATAATCCCTTAATTGGGTCTCAAATATCGCACGCGAATAATAGGTAGTAGACACGTAAACTAAAAATAACTCACGTTAGTTGCTATAGCAACATTGTGTCAAACTTGGCAAATAAATCTGATTCAATGAACCCAACGCGACACGGTTTTACGGTGTTATGACTTTTTAAACCGACTTCAAAAATAGAGGAGCAGGTGATTCTCTATCCGACAGATATTATTTTTAGGTATTTTAACTCATATCTCTGTCAAATATGGATCTATCTATTTTGATATTAATTCTTTTTGTATTCGAATTATGTCTTACTTATTACTACCGGTTGGTCCCATAAACATTTCGAGCTGATCTGATGAAAACTTTCGGAGATAGAGAACGGAACTTGAGGAGTTCCGTTCTCTATCTCCGACATAAAAGTAAACAGTCAAGTCAAATTATAGTAATAATAATTTATAAACCTTTAATATATTAACCAGAGACTGAGAGACAGACAAAGCGTTAAAGCTGACGGTCACCCATCTAATTGATCTGGGTACCGCTCTACCCAGTATAGAAGCTTGGTGTGCTCAATAGAGCGCGACGGTACTTATCTTCGAGGCAAAGGCCTGCTGTCACACTTATGAGCACCGGACACCAGCTAGGACCTTTTGACGGGATTCAGAGACGCGCTATGAGAATTTTTGACGATTCCGATTCCAAGCTCTCAAAGCGATATTGAACCCTTAAGACTAAGGAGAAACTTTGCCTTCTTTGTGTCTTCTACCGTTTGTATAATGGGATGTGTTCTTATGAATTGTTTGACATGATTACCACGTCCTCTTTCTATCATCGCACTGCTCGCCATCGGCTGGGAGTTCATCCTCACGGTACTCTACCCGTGGATATCATCCACATAGTCAGACAATACCTACTACGGTACTACACTAAGTATGTATATGTATACAGGGTAATAGTATAACAACCGGGGGCACCCACCCAAGTCAACATAGTCATATAAATAATAAAAGGTGCTATGAAAAATCCAAAATTGTAAAAAAATAATTAAATATTCCATTTACTGATCGAACTATTTGCATGAAGAAATTTGCAATATAATTTACAATTTAGATTTTTCATAACTTCATAGTATTTACCTTTTTGTGGGGCAATGCCCTACCTTATAAAATACCAATGCCTTAACTTAAAAATTGTATACTACTAACATCAAAGAAATTACATTTTGACTACAGTTCATCACAATTATACCATAACTAAATCTGTATTCTGCCGGATATATTTTTCAATGGATGCGCTTCTAGATTAGGCTACTTAAGGTTTGCTGGTTCAGGCTTATCAGACCACTGTCTCATCCGGAACCTTTTTTCGAGTGTAAATCAATTACGGATTTATCTAACTTCGTCTAAACGACTAAACTTAATCCACTATATACGAGTAAGAAACAAACCTGTGCGTTTACCATTAGTGATTATGTTGTGGCTCTACAATTCCTTGATACACCCCTTTCCATCTCTAAGTAAATCGGGATCCTTGGAGTTGATAAGGTCGTGCTGCATCCAAGAAGCTTGCAGTACTTTTTCGGGCCGAAGACTGTTACTGTCTAAGTCGCAATCGCAAGTCAGGCCCCATATACCTGCTTGTACCACTGAACATCCATGACTCGTGAACAAATGTTCTCATTATACAAACATCTGCCTCTAACGAGATCCGAACCCGAGACCTCTGCATTAGTGGACCGAGGTACTGACCACTTGACCAGATGACTCATTGGGTTTACGTAATTAGTTGTGATACCATAATTGTATTACTTCTCCCTACCTGTAACCACCGTATTGCGAGAAAATTTTCGTGCAGAGATTTTTATGACTTGCGATGTCAATTAAGTCAACAAGAAAGTTATGATAGACATCGATTGCCCTTTTATGATGAAGCCCCATCTTTTAACACAAAATCTTTCATTAACAGTTAGCGGTCAGGAAGCTTAGTCCCCGGTGGATACCTCATAATTCGACCGAGGCCCAAAAACACCGTCGTGTTGATTGATGCCGTCAAATGGTTTAAAGATTTAACGGAGGTGTCTCAAAAACCAAAAGACAGTCTGCTCAGTGGGTGTTTCCTTTCGAGGAGTTGCCAACTAAAGTCAACAGAGGACGAAGTGTGGGAAAACAGACGGTGGCCTCGTTTTTCAGAAGTATAGGTCATTACGCGACAATTGTTTTAGGGGACCTGAAAACAGTTACTGCAGAGTGGTATACTTGTCTTGGAAAAAAATCGGTAGAAACAACCTCGCAGTAGGATCTTCCTTCACCTCGTGGTGAACGCTTCGTAGCAGGCGCCAGGCGAATGACCGACTATTTGGCGACGTCAGACGTAGAATTACTGGGTCACCCGCCGTATAATTCAAAAACCATAGATAGGTCAATAAGCATAATTTATGCACGTACATACTTTAATAATGTTCCGATAAAACACGGGAAATCGTCGGCTCTTTGAAAGAAAGCCTTGCTTTGTTTTGTTTTTGCATAATGTGCGGTGGTGAGATAGTCATCAATCATGTTTAGAATAAACGGCGATGCGACTTTCTATAGCTAGTGACACAGGCTATGTTGAGGGTCGATTGCACGTTGATTGTTTCTTGGCACTAGTACAAATTGACTACACTCGCACTTTGTTTCTATATCTCTCACGGTGTTATTATCAAGTGTGAGCCCAATCACTGGCACCCCACCGGGCGTATCCGTCAATCGGCACACAGCCGCTATCACGCGAGCCGGCATAACGTGTTCACATTCCTTTGCTTGTTTTCGCAGGTTGAATGAAGTAACGGATTACGCGGGAAATTAGTTTTAAAACTTTTATTTGTTTTACATCGTTATTTGTTATTGTCAAGAAGGTAAGTAATTTTTTATTTCACCAGTACCTAGATTTAGTAAATTATTATTATGCGTTAGTTAGTTTAGTAAAAGCAAATTTGAACTGTATAGGTAGGACCCACATAAAGTGCTAATTTGATTTAGTTTTGTAGGTTACTGATAAGATTTGATACCACATAATAAGTAATTACGGATCTAACTCTTCTATTAATCGTATTTTTATCATCATTAATTTTTTTATACTTTTTAAGCTTTGAGGGAAAGCAACAGATTAAATTTTAATAGGTATTTGTCGTAGTGTTTAATATATTTTAAATGACAATGCAAGTACAATACCTACAACGAATTTCAATGATTTTGTATAGTAAAGAAGAAAGAATAAGGTAAGTAGGTATCATTAGGTAGGTACACATTATGTAAATTTAAAGAAACATTTAAAAAAGTAATAATAAAAATCCTTGAAATAAAATTAAGAAAATTTTCATGCTTATTACTTTGTTTTTAACAATGGATTGATGAAAGACAAAGAAGGTAATTTGTTACTGTGATAAATTCCATGTAACTGTCTGCTTTAAATATTATTATTGGAAACTTTTGGCATGATAACAAATATGTACCTACTTAAACTATTCAGTATCTAACTAAGAATCTACTCAATATTTTGCATGTAGTAATGTTTCTTACTGTTATATATTTCGTTCATGGAATCAAATCAAAATTTTGGGTATTGTAGGTAATCGTTCAAACACTTATTGTATTGCTCTTTATCACTTTGTAGTTTGAATACAATAACCAACCACGTAATATTTCTAAACCTTAGGCGTACCTTTATACAAACTCTGACTGACATCATTTCATTTCGCTTAACTAATAGTTTCTCGTAAAAAGTAGGAATGAATAAGACTTGAAAAACGAATTAATTAGTAATTAAAATTTGAATGTTTATCTTATCGATTTTACTTTTGTAATCATTCGTACGCGTAACTGCAGTGCAATAATAATAAGTACCTACCTAAGTGTAGTGTAGGTCAAAATCACGATTTTGCAAAAGAGAAAATAAAAAATGTTTACCACAATACGTCTATATTAGTCGGTGTGAGTGTATGGATATTATTATTATTATTTATATTATTGTTATCAATTGGCTTGTATATTACTAGCGTAAATCATTGATTGTTATCTATTAACTGTAGTGCTTTAAGATGAAACCGGTGTTTTGATTGAAAATTAGGGTCAATATTTTAATTATACTTCACGTCGCAGCTAAATTTATAAGACGCAATGTTTTACATAATGTTATTACAAAACGGCGCTGTTTCGTAAAACCACTAAAATACGACGGACAGATGTGTGAAATGTATACATAGACGGACAGGTAGGACAAAGATACACTGCATTTTTGATCGTTTTAGGAACTTACAAAATATTTCAACAATAATAAAATTTTATCATTCTATACCAATTATCTAGCCTAAACTTATTAGAAAATGAATGAAGAGTCAGGAATTCATAAGCAACGGTATATTTTCACTAATGTTATATTCCGAAAACCGGTTGCATAGCAACTGTCGAATACAGTAGAGTTCACATAATAAGTCTAACAAAACTAAAGCATAATTAGGAATTTGAAGTCTTATTTCGCAGATGAGTCTGTTTCTTTATTTTTGGAATCAACATTTTTATTAAAATTAGAACCAATAAAATAACCATTCTTTAGAGCGAATCTAATATAGTAAAAGCATTTAAAACTTGCAACACAACTCAAAACAACCATATCCCGTTCATATTATTATGATTGTCTAAGTACATATATTTTCCCGTTCACCTCAGATCACCTAGCTAGGTTATCCCCTATACCCCTGCCGTACCGTTACTGACCACTCAGCCAGCCCGGTCATCAATGACTTAAATTAAAATCATCTTTACCTTATCTTAATCTGATTAAAATCCAGATATTTGATATCTACCAATATTCGAGTATTTAGTTAATCTTTACTCATTACATCAAGCAAAACAGAATAACCGATATCTATCATAATTACGTAGGAATTTTATTAAATCTTAATTAGAATGGATTAAAATAAATTTTTAGACAAATCAATCTAAGGCCTAAGTACAACGGAATTTTCCACTTGAAAATTTGTTATTTACATGTATTTATGAAAACGTCCAAATAACAATAATGTTTGTAGAGTTGACTTATTGACGTGGGCAGGTGGGCATGGATAAGATTGATATCAATTAAGGTTTTGGTAATCCAAAAACTTAATTTGTTCGCAGCTTAACAAATGTTTCAAGTCCATCCAAAAAAATAGGAGCCTAAGAAAAAAAAATCTGTACACCTTACACTACACTTTAAAGAAACTCTACATTTAGCATCTCATTTAGGACATACACCATTTTTATTATAAAATAAAACTAAGCAAACTAAATAACAATAAAATATTAACTATGATCTGAGTATATAACCTATCTTTCAATCATAGGTCTAATAACAAACGTCGTTTTATGGCCACTCATTCTCGTGCTCTTCGTGATCTGACTTCGCATTGTAGGACGCTACTTCATAACTTTACCATGACCCATGATTATAACTCTATGTGACCTATGTATGAAAGTAATTTATTTCAAATGGCAGTCAGATTTGTAATTTGAATTTAACTGAACAGAGAAATTAGACGAGAGATAAAATTATTATAAACATGTCATCAGTTTATGAATTACATAAATAGACTACAATATGAATACTTAGATTTCTACTAGTTTAAATTTTTCATAAAATATTTTTGTTATTTTGTTCGATAGAAAACAATAGTGCATACTTAACGACACCGTTTGGCGTTCAGTGTTGGATCTCAAGATGTCAGATCGTCAATACAGAAAAATATTCGACTTTTAGGAATTCTGAATAATAACAACAAAGAACTCTGAAAGGCAAAAGTAATTTAGCGACATGTTATTTTACTTTTGCCTTTACGACACGATAAGTTAGGTACTGCAGCTTCCGCCCGCGACTTCGTCTCAGTTATCCCATGGGAACGCATTCCTGGGAGACAAAGTATTTTTCTATCTTTATGCCAAATTGCATTCATGCCGTTCTAGATCCTAAAAATTGTATAAAATACTCTGACGAATAAAAATAATAGGTCCATTACATAAATCGAAATGGTATCTAATACACGCTAATAGATTCTTCTTGATATAATTTTTTTGGTTAAATAACTAAAAATATGAAAAACATTATTCATATTTATAAAAACCAGGATATTTTCGAAACAAATAGCTCGTTTTTTATGATTATGTACAAAAATGGTAACAGACAAAAATTAGATCGTTAGGTACTAAAGTTTAACCCGTCAAGCATGAGATTCCAGACACAATTGATTTTTCTATTGTCATCGCCCACCGGTGGTATATCGCCGCTTTACAGATTAAAAACAAATATCTTATTAGTGATTTATACATTTAAAATTGTATTTAAAGAAGTTCTGTACTGTTACAATAATTTAAGACTTACCTGTTGATATGTTGACCCTTTAATTCACTACTTAGTCATTACTATTTCATGAGTAGTTCCTTTCCAAGGATAATATTGAGTTGACTCTATGAACAATAGCGTCGACGAACTTCCATGGCACACACAACGAGAGCATTAGTTCACCCATACAGGGTATGCAATGCCATGGTACGCTACCAAGGAAAGATTAAACGAGGATGCGATTTGTGCCTTGTTACTGCAGGTGCCTACATAATAGGCGTCGGTTACCACTTACCACGAGGTAGACCGTCAGCTTGACATGTAGATGTAAAAAAGGCCAATATTTTATTAATAGACCTTCAATCAAAACTATAATATTTTCTTAATTTTATTTAAACATTAATAATCTTATTTCCGACTTTCCTATTTCGGCCGTAAAATAGTTCGCTGTGTTTTAGATTGAAGGGAACGGTATTATTGGGCATGGGAAGCATTTCTTCTTCAGTCCTCAGGATGACAACGCACCCGCAATACCGAGTGAGTTTTCCTTGTGCTGGAGGCGACAGAAACCACCCATTATATCGGTAGTCTACGGTAGCTACTTCTACCAGAAGGGCGATGCGAAGACTCTTCTGGTCGAAGTCTTCTTTGTCATCTAGTTGTATGAAAAAATTTAGAAAGGTATTTATCTCAAGTCCACTCCAACGTAGCTCAGTAGTCAGAGTGGTAACACGGTAAGGGCGCGAGTTTGATTCCTACTCCAGGACATATTTTTTCGTCTAGATATTTTTAAAACTGTTTAATTAGTTTTAGCGTTTCTTTCTTATATTTTTCTACTTTATTTCGTCGTCTATTTACTTCGCCTGAAAGTTTGTTGACTTATCATTTTTAAAGTACTTTAATAATATTCTCTCAATCAAACTAATTATTAAGCTCAAATTAGCATATACCTAGATAACGATGAAAATATTCATTAGAATTATACTAATAAGAATATTAGAAATATACAGTGCAGTGTTAGGTTAATCTCAGTACCTTTAAGTTGTTAATGCGCTATTTTGGCATGGCATGGCATTAAATAAGTATTTATTATGTCGCTTGATAGAATTCAGATTAATTTCTTTGTTAATAATAAAATAAGTAAGCTAAAAATTGCCTCTGTAGTGTCATTTTAATGGCATTAACAATAAGCCTCGTGCAAAAGTTTACATTTGACAGCATTTCCTTCAAATCAGCTACATTTTCCGTACAGCAATAGCGATTAAATTTAATTAAACTTACTTAATCTAAACAGAATTATTATGTAAAAAATGCACTAGAAAGTTTAATCCTGAATTCAGAAAAAAATATTTACAGGAATGTTAATCCACCTAATTCATTTTAATATAGGTAAATGCGGAAGTACCTAGCTCAGTCTGTCTGTATGCTACTTTTTCACTAAACAGCCTCCTACATAGTTTTGGATGAAGTATAGAGAGAGAGTACATCCTTAGAAAGGATATAGGCTATCTATTGATGCGAAAGCTGGCATCCACGCAGGCGAGCCACGGTATTTAATATATTCCTGAAACAAAAATAATATTGAGGTTACTTTTCGGAAAATTTATCGAGATTTCTAGCTAAGTTTTTAATGATGATGTCAAAGTCATTAGAGACATAGTAAATAAAACCGCAAAGGTATTGTTAGCAGTAGTTAGCGGACGGACGTAAGATTGCGTGCGTTTGCGCAAGGCTCTGTAACTAAACGTTGACATCAATTCTCCGTGAATGCTGGATGTTGTAGTGGGTGAAGAGTACGGAAATAATTTTGGGAAAACAAATATGAGGAATGAAACTTCTGATTATTATATGTAGATATCTACTGAATCCACATTTAAGGCTTTTTTTTATTTGCTTTGGGTCAGTTTCGTTGAACTAGAATAATAACGCCTAAATGATATTAGGAAATCTCCTATTTAGATATTATCATAGTTTGTTGTATAACTTTACTTTCTTTCTAGTCGACTGGGAGAGAATGCTGTATATAATTATGTGACTAGCGACTGTAACTGTAACTGCGAGCCCAATTGGGTGAATGCTGTAAAGCGCGTATTTCCTGGCGTTATAATAATAATAATATTAAGTTCGTAGACCAAAGGTTCGCAGAATGAAACAAGGGGTGAGATATATCTCGAAAGATAAAAGGGAAGAACCATTCGTAACTATCTTTTACTGAGTTAAATTAATTAGAAAATATTTTTTAGAACGGTTAAAGGTAAGACTGAGCAAAAGCAGCAGGTACACATTAAGGTGAAAGACAGCGAGTGACGTAATGTGTTCATAATATTATTATACGTCTATAAAATTATTACTCATATAGTAAATAAATATGTAGTATCAAAGCGGTAATCTCGTCACGCATTTCGGGTATATAGCACACTAAAGACACAAAGTATTACCTATGGTATTACTGTGACATAATCAAATCTGGGTCTCGGGGCACGGCAGTGCCCCCGCCAAGTCGAACAAAATTAATTATCTTTGTCTCGAAGCCATTCAGGAAATTTTCAGCATCCTGTAATTTTGTGTTGGCTAAAGCTAGAACCCTGAATTTTCTGTAAATTTAGGGGATAAAATGCCGTAAATATATTTTCAATAATATACATAAGATTTTTCCGTTGCCCGTCAACGTTCCCTAGTGTAGTTAGCTTAGTTATTAGTTTTGTCACTGACACACTGACTGATCATCATAATTCTAAGGTACTTTAACGGACCCAAAAGCTCCAAATGTTAAATATAATTAGTATTTAGCCTTTCAATTCATAAAAAATCTAAAAATATTCCCATTTTAGTCACGTGTTTCAGAGACATACTTACTACATAAGTAAGTTTGTAATCTTATACTTAAGTAAGTATAGGATTACAAACTTACTTGTGCAATTTGTACATACAAATGCGATTACAAAGTCATACTTTTGTGAAAATCGGTACAGTCAACTACGATGTAAGTATAAATATTAGTATAGATATAAATATGAGTATAATATATAATATAACACAACGTTGAGTTTATTAAACTTGTGTAAGTTGAGTCTTAATACCTGAGTATTCAGGTTCAAAATTAAATTGACAAATCATTAATAATTTAATTCAAAACCTCGGAGAAAAGACACGAAAGACAGGGAGTCGGCTTTGAGAAAAGTGGTAGCTGACGTGCAAGAAGTAATACCCGAAAAGAAAAAAAAACTGCCTACAAAAAAGAGATGAGAATATCCCATCAAAAACATTACATGTAAAAAGTTGCAAGTCTCTTATCGCAGTATTTATAAAAAAGTTTTGATATGTAATGTAAAGTAAAGTCGAGTCGGTTGTTTTAGTCAGTACCGACCGGGGGGTGTCCATCCATAGAGCCATAGAGCTCACTCACACTGCATGTGGCGGGTAGGCACTACGTTCAATTAGGATTATTTTGAATAGTTGACGATTGAATAGGCCTAAATCATTCAATGTATTTAAAAAAATATCTAATATTGATACACTTTTAAAATAGACCCCGGTATTGATTAAGATAGCCGACTTGGATTAACATTACATCTCAAAACTTTTTGTTGTATAACAAGTGCGTTGCGAGACTTGCAACTTTTTAAATTAATGTTTTTGATGGGATATTTATATTTCCGGTACATACAAAGTAGTATTAAAAACAAATTCTGCATTGTTCTGCAGTTATGTATATACCTAAATACCTAGGTATAAACATCACATCATCATCATAATCTTCATGGCTTTAACGATCTATATACATACTTTTAACTTACATTTCTACAACAAAAGTGATAAAACCTCAGCGAGATTTGAAAAATAAAGAGCATAAATTAACGTAGCATTTATAAATGAAAACAAAAATGCACCAGACTAGAACATTACTTGAATAAGTCATGATCATTTACCTATTATGAAATAAAATAAATAATTACGCTATAGTATATTAAGATTTGAGAGTTTAGTTTTACAAATTCAAGTACCTACCTAATTTATGCTATACTTCTTTACACATACATTTAGATAACAGCATTGTTGATTAGAAATAGAGAATACTCGTAATTCTATGCATACACTCCATAAGTTTCAAATTTTCAATACCTCTCAACATGTAGTTATATATCATCATCTTATATATATATTTTTTTTTCTACAACTAGATGACAAACAAGCTGACGGCCCACCCGGTGGTAAGCGGTTACCGCCGCCAATAGACACTTGCAATAACAAGGAAAAGCACTTGATATTGCAGGAGCGTTGTCATCCTGAGGCCTAAGATGAAATGCCGTCCATGCCCAGTAATTACACTGGCTACCTTTCCCTTCAATCCGAAACACAGCGAACTGTTTCACGGCTGAAATAAGAAAGGCGGTGGTACCTACCCAGGCGACCCACCATATGGGTCTACCACCTAGTAAAAATAAAATATAAAATTCTCGACTCACAGTTTTAGTTACCATACTCCTCCGAAACGGCTTGACCGATTTTCATGAAAATTTTATATGTATATTCAGTAGGTCTGAGAATCGGCTACTGTCTATTTATTTTTTGGTCAATTTTTTTTTATGGCAAAACAACGTTTGCGGGGTCAGCAAGTTGTAATATACATAAACTAAGAAGAGTAACATTGATTTTACGCACCTTAAGTAAACACTATAGAATTTTTATAAAACTGTTAGCGTTGATAAGTGTGTTAGATGATTTTACACCTTACGCTTATGGAGTAAGGACCGTGTAGATTCTGTGTAGAGGCGTTACTATATTTGTCAATTTATTCATGATTCATAATAATAGCCCTCTGCATAATTTTGTTGTGTTATTGCCATTGAAAATACAAAATTGTAGGTAAATGAATGTGTTCATGACATCTTACATTTTCAATTGAAGTTCGTAAACAATCACGCACGCACGATTGACAGTCGGCAGAAGTCTTAACTTAAACTTTGTAAAGCTCGCGCTACTTATGTACTATAATATAACCTCCTACTTATTTTTAAGGCGGTTAATAACGTATTGTAAATTAACTTGCATCTAAGTACTTATAAACGTGGTGTTACCCCCGACGAAAAAGAGGGGTGTTATAAGTTTTACGTGTCTGTCTGTGTGTCTGTATGTGGCATAGTAGCGCCTAAACGAATGGAAATGGTTTTTACAGGGTCGACAAGTGATACCCCTAGTTTTGCAAGCGTCCATAGGCTACGGTAACGGCTTACCATCAGGTGGGCCGTATGCTTGATTGCCACCTTAGTGGTATAAAAAAAATATAATACGTGCCTATAAAATGTGTGGTCTGCCCTCGATTTCCCTATGATCCTGTCATTACATCCTGACTTAGTGTCAGTGGGCCCACCTCAGAAGTATACTCTATCGAATAAAAAAAGAATTTTAAAATATCGGTTCCCAATTGACAGAGAAATCGGTGAACATACATACAAAAAAAATACCATACAATGAAACATAGAACCTCCTCCTTTTTTGAAGTCGGCTAATTAATTATGAGTGAGAGAACACATAGCAATGGTATTTTGCAAAAAAAAAAATAGTTTCAATTTCGGGCTAATGATTTATTGGTACATAATACGTTTGGCGACCTGTCAGATGTGGTTAAGAAATTATTCAATATTATTAATTTTAATGATGAATTTAAGTCAAGATCAATACGTGGAAATATCTTTAGAGCACTAAATAAAAATAAGTAATAAAAAGCAATCTGGGAGTCCTTGGTAGCTCAGCAGGCAGCAGTACTCTTGGTGGTCACAGCAGTCACCCGGATTGTGAAAGGTCGCGGGTTCGGATCCCGGCCGCCACAGGAGATGATTTTTTCTAGTTAGATATTTTTCCAATTTGGGAGAGTGAGCATCGTCACGACTTATCGACAGAATTCGGTAGTTTACTGTCGTTATCTATGACGAGGCTTCACTCTATTATCTCTGTCTTCCCTTCAGTAAATTCAAATATAAATGTTGCCTTACAATGACTAATTAATTATTACTCCGCCTCCATTGTCTCTCTTTATAACATAAACACGTGCTATGGGTTTGAAATCAACAAGGATATTTTCCGCATTGGTTAATTGGTTAATTAGAGAAAAAATTACAGGATTTATGAATTTAAATTTTTATTGAGATTATTTTTTTAGTGAATGTTATGGCAGAGTATTATGAAACCTGTCTAGCTGATGTTTGATAGCAAATTGATACCTTCTTTTCTTGGTAAGAATAATTGGTATAAAAAGAAAATTGACAATTTTGTAAATATTCTACAGCTACCGGCCTCGGTGATCGATACTGCTTACAATCTGAGTTCCTTCAAAGCTGGATTAAGTAAGTAGACACCTTCTGCGTAAGCTTGCTACATTGACGACCTCCTCTTATCTTCTTTCGGAGCAGGAGTGGGATCAAGAGCTAGCCCATTTTAATTTTTTTTAAAAGTAGCTAGCAAAGTACTTAGCTATATGACGTTCATATCATTATTCCAATTTTACAATACAAATGTGACTGGATTGTATTGGCGACAAGGTATAATTTAAGCTTTCTCTAAAGCTGTGTCGTTGTACGACAAAAACTTGTTAAATTATATTATTTTTAGTTATAATTAATGATTCATGATAAAACTTCACGCTAACAGGTCGAACTTCATCCTGGCTAAGCCTGAGATTCGGTCTGTTTGGGCTTTGAGGCTATTGGGCAATTTGTGTGATCAACACGAACGCTTTATTCACAAGTCATGGTTGTTTATAATAATTTGTATAGGTACGTTTGTTTAGGTATTTCTAAAATTTATATCCAATTCACTTTGAGGTTCAAGAGCACACCACCTTTTTAATATTGCAGATTTCTGCTATAAGATAAGCATAGACAAAAGGCTGACATTATTTTGTTTCGCATAAAGATCTTCATTAGCCTCGTCATTTAGCGAAGCAATGCAATCAGCAATTTTTGTGACTTCTTGTTTCACAAGTTTATTTAGGATGACATATGAATTTTAATTTAGTTACATTATTTATATAAGTGTAAAAAATAAAAGACATTGTAAATAAAGGATAACTACCGAAAATTCTATAAAAAATTGATTTGGTAAGCTATATAATATTTACTTAGTCAATTATGATGCCCAATCAGGTAATTTCGTTTGTATGCTAAGCAGAACTCTGTTTACCATAAAAATATATAGAGTATTTGGTACACCCATAACAAGCATTAACATAGTCGTATAAATTCTAAGGTGATATCAGAAATTCCAAAATTGTAAAATAAATTAAAATTTCTCCATGCAAATAATTTAGTCAATTAGAGAAAAGGAATGGGAAATTACAAAATAATTCAATTTTGAACTTTTGATAACACTTTAGTTTATATGTGTATTATTTATAGATTAAGTTAACGTGGGTAGGTCACTGGTTATGCCGTGTACCAAACATTGTTTTCACGTTATTACTTTACGATTTTTTTACATTTTTCTTATATTTTTCATTATCTATTATTGTTATCTGTTATAGTATATGTATATAGCATCCATGAGAAACTCTTCCTGGTTAATCCTGCTTAATACAGACAGCATTTTGGTTATATCCATACGACTATAACCGGATATAATACGGGTATACAGGTAAACGGACTTGCCCCATAGACATACCTACTTCCCCACCTTACCTATTTTTTTAAAAGTTAAGTATACAGGGTGGTGCCGTCAATACGACAATAAATTGAAAAATGTGCTATATTAGTTCATAGAAATGGTTAGCCACTTTCAAAAACATCTTATTCATTTGATAATTTCATGACATTTGTATGAAATAATATAACATAGGCTGCATTATTTCATAGAAATGTCATGAAATTATCAAATGAATACGATATTTTTGAAAGTGGCAAACCATTTCTATGAACTTATAAGTATAGCCCATGTTTTAATTTATTGTCGTATTGACGGCACCACTCTGTATAAGTGTAGCTAAATATTATATTACCTACTGTTGAAACTTTTATAACTTTCATTTTAAATGTTTAAGTAGTAAAGTTTCTCTTAATTTAGAAATTATTACTTTTCATAAAAACAAAATTAAAAACGTGGTTATTGATGATAGGTACTCAAGATATAATCTTACACATTAAACCCTTGTTTAATTTTAAATATAAATAAAAGACATGTTAAAATCACAAACGACACATCGTTTAACTGGAAACTTCAAGAGAAATAGGTATAGACTAGGTGGAAATAGGTCTCACGAAGGTATTATTGTTTCTTGGGATGGGAGAGTCAAACAGACACCCATGGAGAATAATGTGTGACGTTATCTACCATAAACTGATGCTCGAGCTTTCACCGGTAATGCAACAGAGATCGCAAACTTTCACTTAGTAATAATAATTGCATTTTAACAGGCGTTACACTTAAGAGAAACTGTGTATGAATGGCAGCTAAATGCAATGCAGCATTTCACGTCTGTCTCACTCAACATAATAATTTAAGTACCTAATTATATTTTTTTATATTGTGTAACTATAATTTTTAACTATGGTTGACACATAGTAAGAATCAGGATAATCTTTTATTGAATATTATTAAAAAAAAAATGGAATACGATGATTTTTATGCTCAATAAACAATTATTAAGTTGATAGAGATCATTTGCTAATATTAGTATGCCTGTCTGCGTATTTGCCTGCCTGTCCATTAAGTTCGAAAACAGGAAGTACTAAGGTAAAAGGCAAATAAATCTTTGTTTTGCTGCTCAATACTTTATTGTTTTCTTGAATGACACATGCACCTGTCTTTTTTATTTATCTTTTAATTTATTACAACAACTTACAAAATATACACTTTATCTATTCTAATGCTACGTTATTCTAATTCGTGCGCTAGTGTTGCCTTATTTACAAGTTCCCACTACGTGTTTAAAAAAAAGTAACTATTTTACCAGATTATTGGGAATTTGAAAATATTAATATAAAAAAGATTATCTAGGTTGTTTATGCATATCATAAAGGTAACTTAACCAGCCTATCAGATACTTTAAAAAACGACTAAATTAATTTTAAAAGTATAAATTAATTTGATATTTGAGATGAGTTAAGATTAAGACCGACATTACAAAAAGAGGGTATTACAAAAAACGCATCGCTAACTTTCTAACGGACCACCCGCCCTCATCAGTGGGGGTGGCCGGTCCCTTACACAAGTCTCTTTAACTCTTTTTTAAATTTGGTCAAAGAATACCCTGTCGTAAACCTTATTCACCCAGAGTAATTTACCTAGGTCAATTAACCTATATGTACCTATATGTCATAATTACTACTATAAGATATGGTGTTATATGTTTTAATGAGTCTATTCATCATCGTATCTAGGCCAATATTACTACGGGAGCTTGTTGGTGAAAATAGCGAGTATCTCTTTCGGCGAGGAAGTTTTAAAAGTATATTAAAATTTAGTTTGTCTAGTAAATGAGGGCAATCTATTAAGCCATTTGCAATTTTTAAAAGAAAAACCTGTTCAAGATATTGCCCACGCCGTTTATGATACTCATGTCGAAGTATTTCAGGCGCTCATCGTAGGAGCAATGTTGTTTTTTTACTTTGATAAGCTAAGTGATATAAAAAACGTTTCTGCACACGTTCAAGTGTATTACTATGCACCTCGTAAAATGGTGACTATATTACGCTGCAATATTCAAGGCTGGACCTAACAAAGCTATTGAAAATCCTTATTTTAGTCGACGCATTTTTGAAATATTTACAATGTCTCAGCACAAAGCCAAGAGTTTTGTAACATTTAGTACTTAAGTTTTATTATTTACTACTTCATTAAAGGTACCTAGATACCTAGCTATTTAATTTATAACAGGGCGCGGACGCTTACGAACAATAGTAAAATTTTCTGATAGAGGAGCACTTTACAGATTGTTTGGATGGTTCACTAGAGTACCTATTAATTAATAAGCGATTAAGTAGATTTTGTGAAATCAATATCATCTTTTTCCTCAAAAAATATTGTTTCTTATATCAATACTTTTATCTACTCATTATAATATCAATGTTAACAGAACTACGATTGATAATCACGTAAAGTACGCAATGCTTATTGTTTACTTAGGTAAAACAGTTAGTTTTCGCGCAAACATTTTAAGTAGGTAGTTGTTACATTCATAAATGTTAATTATGTTAATATTTGAATTACTTTACAATGTGCGAAGAGATAAATAACTGCAAAAAATTGGGTACCTACCTACAGCAAGGTATTACGTATAAACATTCTTTTTATTATATTGGTCAGATATGATTGTAATCGATAAGTTATTTATATACTTTGATTATATGTATGATAATCGAAGTTTATACAGGATGGTGCCGTCAATGCGACAATAAATTTAAACATGGGCTATATTAGTCCATAGAAATGGTTTGCCACTTTCAAAAATATCGTATTCATTTGATAATTTCATGACATTTGTATGGAATAGTGTAACGTTGGCATCCTGTATATGTAATAAGCTTGCGAAATGGGTTTATTGGTTTGTTATTTACTTTATTAATATGAACATAATTGTATGTTTTTAACCCCCGAAGAAAAAAAGGGATGTTATAAGTTTGATGTGTCTGTCTGTGTATCTGTGTTGTGGTTGCTAAGCGACAAGAAAATAACAGAGTTGTCAATTTTATGTTTAATATTTTTTCAGTTACAAATACAATTTCTTTTTCTTTGTAATAAGCTTATTTTATTTAAATACCGGGATCATTTAGGACCGTAATATGGAACCGGATCCCCAACAAGTGGCGACCAGTGCAGTTAAAATAGAATCTGCGAAAAAGCAACGGTCAATACGGCGGCGCACATTGACTCTTATCGTTAGCAAGGCTAAGAAAATTTTGGAAAATGTGGAGTCCGCCGACGAATCGCATATTGAAAGTCTACTTAGTAGTCTTAAGACTGCTGGATTGGCATTAAAAGATATTGATGATTATTTGCAGGAAATTTTGTCCACCGTCAATATTTCAGAAGAAGAGATGATGGACCTTTTGGACCTGGAAAATTGCTTAGAACGCCAACTAGAGTGCCAGCAGTTAACAAATAGATTACAAGAATTATCAAAGGTACGTTCCAATAGTCAAACTTGTTCACGAGAGTCTGGAGTTTCAAAACGTAAATTTAGTTTGCCAGCAATTGAATTACGTCAGTTTGACGGACGTGTAGAAAATTGGATCGGATTCTGGGACCAATTCCGTAAGATCCACGATGATAAAGCTATTGATGATGATGATAAGTACCAGTATTTGATTAAGGCCACAGAACCAGGAACACCAGCGCGTGACTTAGTGGAGAGTTTCCCTCCTAGTGGAGCCAATTACCACAGCGCCATTGAGCAGTTGAAAGCGCGTTTTGCTAAGGATGAGCTTATAATACAAACGTATGTGCGAAAATTATTAGATCTGGTCTTGCAGCAAAGACATAATATGGAAGGGTCGGATTTGTGTACTCTGTACGATAAATTGAATACGCAGTTGCGCGCACTTGAGTCGTTAGGAGTTACAACCGATAAGAATGCGGCGATTCTTTATCCTTTAGTTGAATCAGCGCTACCGGAGAGCGTATTACGAGTCTGGGAACGTTCACCGAAGTTACAAAATAAAGATTTGTTGGGACAACTAATGAACTTTTTGAAGTTAGAAGTAGATTGTGAGGAGAAGGTTCAGCTCGCGATGAACAGTTTTAACAACACCCCAAAGGCGCGTGAGCCAACAGCAGCGTGTGCTGCAGCAACTGAAGAGCGAAAACAGCCAGTAAAGCGCATAGCCCATGAACAAAAGCAGAATGACAAGCAGTGCATTTGGTGTGAGAAGAGTACACATAATAGTTCTGAATGTATTCGCACGAAATCCATGACCTTAGAGCAGAAAAAAGAATTTCTGAAAGAAAAGAAAGCGTGTCTAATCTGTTTGAAAGTTGGTCATTTTGCTAACAGATGTCGCTTTTATCCGAAATGTCTGAATTGTACGAAAAGGCATACTTACATTATGTGTCCAGAGGTTAATTTAATGAGCAAGCAACCGTCTACGTCAAAGGTTATGGCTAATGTATTAAAAGATCACCGTAAAGACAAACGCGATGATGGTCAAAGCATTTCGGTTACAAATCAAGAGGTTTTGTTGTCACATAAAATTAATAATTCCACTTTGTTACAGACATTAATTGTAAATTTAGTTTATAACAGCAAAGTTGTAAGGGTACGAGCATTATTTGATAGCGGCGCTCAACGTTCATATATAGCAAAAGATGTCGCTAAAACTTTGGGACTAAAACCGATAAGCAGTGAGTCTTTAACACATAGTCTATTTGGCGGGATCGAATCTACTCTTTCAAAGCACAATGTTTATAAAGTTTGCGTGAAAGATTTAACTGGTAAGTTCGAATTCATTATTTCCGTATTAGATAAGGACAAGCTCTGCGGGTATTTGCCAAGTTTAAATGATCCTATGGTTTTTAGTAAGCTCGACAAATTTAATATTACTTTTAATGACAATAAGGGTGATTGTTCACAAATAGGGATGTTGATAGGTGCTGACCACTCAGGTTTTCTCTACACGGGAGAGATAGTTCAGGTGAATGATTCTTTGGTTGCGTTACGAACAAAGTTAGGCTGGGTTTTACAAGGAGTTACCGTTAATGCTTGCGCTTCTACCATCACTCAGACCATAAGTAGCTTACATATCGCGGAGCTGTGGGACTTAGAGTCTATAGGTATAAAAGATCCCACACAAGTAAAAAATAGCGAAGTAGTTGAAAGAGAATTAATGAGGTACTTTTTAGATACGGTGACGGTGAATGCCGATGGACGTTATGAAGTGAACTTGCCGTGGAAAGGAGATAAAAATCTATTGAATAATAAGGAATTGGCCGTAAAGCGTCTATACTCTACAACTAAAAGACTTCTGTGTACAGGTAACTTTGACGAATACGACTCTTCTCTGAAGGAATGGTTAGATTGCGGTATCATAGAAAAAATAGAAGCGGACGACTTTGGGCACTTTTTACCCCATCATGCCGTAATTAAAGAGTCTAGTCTTACCACACGGCTTAGACCTGTTTTTGACGCATCTGCGAAAGACTTTAACGGCAATTCTATTAACAATTCATTAGAGAAAGGTATTAATCTACTATCGTTAATACCAAAATTGCTCACTGGTTTTAGGAAGCGATCTGTAGGCCTTACCGCCGATATAAAAAAGGCATTTCTACAGATAAGCTTAACTGAAATTAATCGTAAATATTTACAGTTTTTATGGTGGGCTAACAAGGATAGGCAGTCGTTAATTACGTACCGTCACTGTCGTGTCGTTTTTGGAGTTACTTCGAGTCCTTTTTTATTAAACGCAACAATTATTCATCACCTCGAAAGTGACAAAATACCTAAACACCTAAAAGACATTGCTAGTATATTAAAGCAATCGTTTTATGTTGATAATTGCTTGACTAGTACTACAGGGCAAGGAGCAACAAATTTTATAGAGCAATCTACAGAACTTATGGCAATGGCCAAAATGGAACTTAGAGGTTGGGTCGTTGGTCCCTCTGAAAAAGAAACCATGGTGTCAACTTTAGGCTTGATGTGGAACACCAAATTTGACACCTTGTGTGTCAACACTAGCGCTTTACGATTTAACGCTGAAACTGGTACTAAAAGATTAATACTTTCCGTAGCTCATAGAGTATTTGATCCGATAGGATTTTCGAGCCCTGTTTCGATTGTGCCTAAAATTATATTAAAAGAAGTTCACGCATTGGGACTTAGCTGGGATGAAAAGGTACCAGAAACGATAAGTAGAAATTTTATGAGATGGGCGTCTAAGCTAGAAGCGTTAAGCAACGTTAGTATCCCGCGACGTATCACTATAGACAATATTGACCTTTGTGACCTTACAGTTCATGCTTTCTGTGATGCTAGCAAGGATGCTTATGCTGCAGCATTATATTTACGCAGTGAATTTCAAAACAGGGTTTACGTGCAGCTTTTAGCCGCTAAATCAAGAGTCTCACCGAACAAAAACACGTCAGACATGTCGATACCGAGGCTAGAGTTACTATCTGCCATTTTAGCCGTTCGCTTGTATGTACAGAGCAAAAATACGCTTGGCATGGGACATTCGTGCTTTTTTTGGTCAGACTCTATGGTGGTACTGTCATGGATAAAAAATAATGGAAACTACAATGTTTTTGTGAAAAACAGAATTAAAGAAATACGGAAGGAAACAAGAAGTGAGGACTGGAATCACCTTCCTGGTTCATTTAACCCAGCGGACCTTCCATCACGGGGTTGTGATGCTGAAGTCTTACGGAGCTCACGGTGGTGGGAAGGCCCCAGCTGGCTTAAATTAGATATGAAGGAATGGCCGTTTCCTATAAATAGTATAACCGTGACAGAAAAGTCTTTTGGGGATACGGTACTATTTAACTCTGCATCTGATTACTTTACAAATAGTCTCTTATATTTTTCCAAATACAATAAAATTATAAGAATGGTATCTTGGATTTTAAGATTTAGTTTTAATTGTCGGTCAAAAGCTTGTCATCGTTCACATTGTAATTTGACGGTGGAAGAGTTCGAAGAGGCAGAGAAAGCGGTGTATTTGTGTATACAAAAAGAGTACTTCAAAGAGGTTGAAAGTTACCGTAATTTATGTACTTTCATAGATAGTGATGGCTTAATCAGAGTTAAAACGAAGCTTTTTTCAGAAGACATTCCACTATGCTATAAGTATCCCGTATTGTTACCGTCGAAGCACCCGATCGTAGAAAGGTTGGTTATAGGTAAACATGTCGAGCTTTATCATGCAGGAACACAAACGGTAATGGCTAATTTGCGAGAGAATTTATGGATAGTTGGTGTCAGATTACTCGTAAAGAGGGTGTCCAAGAAATGTGTGGTTTGTCAGAAACAGAGGGCAAGTTCATACAAAACGCCACCTGCTCCTCTTCCAGCCACCCGCACTAGAGCGGATAGCAAACCTTTTGAGACTACCGGCATCGATTTGGCAGGCCCTTTTGTGCTAAAATGCAGAGCAAAGGCATGGCTAGTGTTATTTACATGCGGGGTGTATAGAGCGATCCATTTGGAGGTAGTAGAAAGTCTGTCCACGAATGATTTCCTATTAGCTCTTCGAAGATTTATTGCTCGAAGAGGGAGAGTTCGTGACATTTACTCAGATAATGGCACCAACTTTATCGGTGCCAAAAATTTATTGAAAGATGTTAATTGGGATCTCATAGAAGAAAGAGCAAGTTTGCATAAAATTAAATGGCATTTAATAGCACCTGCTAGTCCTTGGTGGGGAGGATGGTGGGAGCGCATGATCCGCATGGTTAAGGAACTTCTACGTCGCGTTCTTGGTAGGGCCTCAGTCTCACTTTTAGAATTCCAAACACTTTTGACTGAATGTGAGGCTATAATTAACTCTCGTCCTTTGACTTACTTAGGCGACGACGTAGATGTTTTAACACAACCCTTAACCCCAGCATTATTTTTGCAGCCTATTCCGTATTCCGATGTCGCTGATTTAGACCAATTAGACGGTAAAGCTATAAATGTCAGAGTCCGATATTTACAGAGACTTAGAGAAGATCTGAAGTCAAGGTTTATAAAGGAATATTTAAGTTTATTGGTTCAAAAAGGCCGGGAGCATTGTTTTAAGTTTGCGAAGGTAGGGGACGTGGTGTTGGTGGAAACACCACAAAAGCGTGTTTTTTGGCCATTAGGCGTAATTGTTGAGATTTATAAGGGCATTGATGGTATTTGCCGAACTGCTAAAGTCAAGTCCACTAAAGGAATTTATACCCGTTCTCTTAAATGCTTGTACCCCTTAGAATTAGACATGAATTCCTAAAATGTTTGATATTATTAGTTTTACAATTGTTTTCCTATTTTTAATAACTTATTTTTTGCGTCTCGGAGGATGTTGTGGTTGCTAAGCGACAAGAAAATAACAGAGTTGTCAATTTTATGTTTAATATTTTTTCAGTTACAAATACAATTTCTTTTTCTTTGTAATAAGCTTATTTTATTTAAATACCGGGATCATTTAGGACCGTAATATGGAACCGGATCCCCAACAATCTGTGTGTCTGTCTGTGTATCTGTGTGTCTGTCTGTGGCATCGTAGCGCCTAAACGAATGGACCGATTTTGAATCTGTTTTTTTTTAAAGCTGATGTGAATACGATGGTTCTAAGCTATAACTTATGAAGATCAGTTCAGACGTTTGATGACTATCAGCTCATTTTCTACATGATTATAGGGTTTTACTAACTTTTACAGATCCGATTGATTTGAAATTTGGAGTACTGTCACTTCGGTGACATTCCCATGACATACTATCCTTGAGCTGATCCTATACCATCAAATAGTCAGCGAAATGCTTAACTCTTCAGAAACTTACAGCAGACATAGCGTGTTTGGGCTCTTAGGAATAGTCTCAATGAAATGGTGTTAGATAGATGATTAATGACGCCGGGGGTTACTTAATTTTTTTTATTTTGTATTTTATGACGACACATTGTCATATTGAATTGAATTGAATTACCACATTTAATATGACAATGTGACGTCATAAAACCGTACTTATGTTAATACCGATTAAGTTAGGCGGTCACCTGGCTGGTTAGTTTTAAAAGGCCCCAATGAATATGCACTGAAAAAAATATTTAGCCAAACTACTTCAATTACATTACATTAGACTATAACCGAAATTTTGCGAAATGTAATTACAGTTTATTTAATGTAACAAATGTAACAATACCGTGTATCTCTATGCAACTTTATTTGGATTGGTATTACCCTTAGTTATGTAGTCACTTTTTGAGCTACAGGCAGTCAAAAGTTCGGTTGGTCATCGCAAGGTCCAATAATGTAATTGTATGATACCTATTGAAAAGTTTTTGGAAGAAGATACGTTAAATTTGAATTTTATAGAGACCTAAAACTGAAGAGCCTTTTAAAATCAATAAAAAAATATGTTGTTATATTTTATGTTTGCAAGTCACATGAAATAGGCATTTAGGAGACAACTTATTCGAAAGAATAGTGTCGATTAATTAAGGAAAACTATGGCCGAGCTAGGTAAAAATTTTCTTCGTAATTTTATCAAACGCGAAGAAAAGTTATCTTTACATTTTTTTTAATAATTATAATATTGAGAATACTTAGATAGTAAACTCTGTGTACAATAATAAAATTGGAACAGAACTTCGAAATGTTTTTGGCGAAATATTTCAACATTATTTCAAAGACACACCAGTGGAGGTACCACTGAAAACTCTCTAAATACGGCAGCAAGGAGGAGCTCATGGCTCCTCACTGCTTCCGTGTTAAGGTGAGTTATTGATTTTAGTTAAAAATTGTAAAATTTTACTTTAATACCACTACCAACTTTCTTATTTCAGCCGTGAAACATTTCGCTGTGTTTCGGATTGAAGGAAACGGTAGGCAGTGTAATTACTGGGCATGGACGGCATTTCATCTTAGGCCTTCTTAGGCCTCAGGATGACAACGCACCTGCAATATCAAGTAACTTTTCCTTGTTATTGCAGGTGTCTATAGGCGGCGGTAACCGCTTACCGCCGCCGGTAAGCGGTTACCGCCGGTGGGCCGCCGATAATATTATTTGGCGCATGCTACTACTTACCTATTATGGTTTTCAAAAATTCTCTGTAATAATTTTTTTTTGAACACTTATTTGACACACAAGCTGACGGCCCACCTGGTGGTAAGCGGTAACCGCCGCCAATACTCACCTTCAATAACAAGGAAAAAATCACTTGGTATTGCAAATGCGTTGCCCTCCTGAGGCCTATAAACATTTTTCATTTCAAGGTCGATAAAATATCTTGTGGTTTTAAAAGAATTGTCAATATTACATTGTTACGAAAGCAAAGGAATGTAAACATTTGTCTCAGAATTGTAGAATGACATTGGACATCGCTAATCGTCACATCCTTAATGTTATCAAGTAGATGTTTTGACAACACTGAGTTTTTTCGGCCCAAAATATTATCATTGGTTGTTTAAATACAAATAACCTCATCAAACATCAAATTGTGCTTTTAAGAACAAAAATGTTAAAAATGTATAGTTTTGAACCTAGTTACAATAGTCAAATAAAAATTTGTCAATATTGTCATTAGCTATTAGCGTCTGTCTACCTACTTTGTGCCTTTGAGCATTTTGAACAAGAATTTATTGTGTTAATGATTTTTTTAAATGAAAACAGATTACCTAATAACTTACATTTAGCACTTCTGTAAGGTCGTCATAATAGAAACAAAACAGATAGATGCTAAGTTTTTTCATCTACATGGGTGTCCAAGAAATAATACGACATACTGCAGAGGGTGATAGCTGGGATCAATATCTACGAAAATAACTCAATATATGTTCAGGGAAATTTTACAGTTTTAAAGTTATACAAAATTTTCCGAAATATCGAAAAATCTCTACCTTGAAACTGATTTTTTAGCATATTTCAATAAAAAAAATCTTTTTCAGTGTTTTTTACATCAAATTATTCGTAAAAAGTTACTTTACTCATTGATGTCTTTTTTCTATCAAAAACAAGAACTTTTCTATATAAACAAAAATTTTGTTGAAATTTTAGCAGAATGATTTTCTTATCACTTAACTTTAACCTACAGTGGTGAAAAAAAATGTATGTGAGAGTTTTGTATAACATGCTTAAAAATAGCTTGTTTAATGGTAATTAAGGAGAGATACAACACTAGTGCGTTTTTATTAAAAAAATAAGAAAAAAATGGTATTCTAGTCCCAGAGGAGTCGATTTTGTTGAAAATGTAACTAACGTAATTTTGACAAAAAACCATTATGAGAGTAAGTAATAGCTGTTTATTTACGTAAAATGTTATGAAAAAAAAGTTGTGACAATAATATGCGACAGTTAAATGCAAAAATGGTCCGTAATTTAAACCTCGAGGGATAAGGTGATAGGAAGAAAAACAGAGAGATTAACTTTTAGAAAAAAATATTTAAAAACAATAAATCACAACAGATGCTCGCATTGCTTCCCTCGTTTTTAAAAAGATGCCGAGCGTGTATTGTGTCCTAATACACGCTCGGCATCTTTTTAAGAACGAGCTTTTCAGTCTTCGAACGCTTATTTGGTATGCAGGCCCAATAAAAAAAATCCAGGGGATATAAGTCTGGAGACCTAGGTGGCCACAATATTGGCCCCAGTCGCTCATTCCATCTGCCTGAGAAAACCTCGCCCGAGTAGGCTCTCACTTGTCGTCCATTGGTGCCCACCAATCATTCTGCAGCCACATCAATTCTCTAAGCTCACTTGGGAGAGCCTACTTGGACTATTCACGAATAATTTGATGTAAAAAAAACACTGGAAAGAAATTTTTCATTGAAATATGCTAAAAAATCAGTTTCAAGGTAGAGATTTTTCGATTTTTCGAAAAAATTTTGTATAACTTTAAAACCGTAAAATTTCGCTGAACATATATTGAGTTATTTTGGTAGATATTGATCCCAGCTATTACCCCCTGCAGTATGTCGTACTATATCTTGGACACCCTGTATAGGGCATTTTATTTCTACAAATATAAAATTAATGGTAGCATTTTAGTACTTCATTAAAAATCTACTTAAAGATACCTACTTATTTTCATTTTAGGTATTATTGTTTATGTTGTCACTCTCTAATTTAGCATTCCCTTTTTGTAGCTGTAAGCTTTTTATTAGTTTGTAAAGATAAATGTATCATTGTTGCTAAATTAGTTAAAAAATTCAGATACAAGTTCAAGCTAAGAATTTTTAAAAGTAGTACCTACTTAATTATTAGATTTTTTTACGGTTTTGTGTGGTATGGAAAATATGGTGCATGAAATAAACTTTTTAAATCCTACTTGATCTAGTTATTTTAATATCTAATAGTTCAAATGTAGTATAATGTGGATAACCATAGGCCTACGAATAGATCTAGCTTATTTTCGTAGAGACACGTAGCGAATTAGCGATGTTCACAGCCAAGCTTGCCAATGAAGGATGACTTACCATTGCTGCAATGTAAATGATTGTTAAATTGTCTTTATGACTCACAAAATGAAACCTTAGCACGGTTAAAGACCTTAAAGATGTGTTATGTATGTCTACGGTTTAGGATTGCTAAGGCAGTTGTCAAGAGGTCATCGACATATACTTTCATTTCTTTGCTGACTCCGTTCTTACGCACAATATAGACTTTTATTTTGGCTTTGAATTTGCTTTAAAAAGTAACAACAAAAAATACCGATCATTATGTTAATTTTTATACATTAACGTGGACGTGGACTTTATGTCCTCGTTTTTTTTCTGTATTCCAGTTTTCAAGGAAGTTGTCCTTGAAGGCAGCCGTTTAGAAGTCTCACAGACACATTATATTGGTAGGTAGGTATAGTATCTACATTTAAACTAGTCGAAAAACTGATAATGACAGGTAATTTCGAAATCCGCAAAATGAACATGATGTTTCTCGTCAGACATGACAAAATTAAAATGAATAGGAAAATACTCATTCGTATTGCACACTGTAAGTAAATATATAGCATAGGTACCTATTTATTTATTGTTTCTAAAAGCATAAACCACGAAGATTGTCGATATACAAATAAATGAGTAGAAAACAATGCTACAATAGTACGACCACAAAAAAATTTGAATTTATCTTATAATAATCTAATAAGAGTCTTAACACAATATTATAGGTACCTACCTACTACTTGAGATTTGTGTGTAATTCAGATAATTTTCTAGTTGTAAAACTTATCAATACTAGAAAAAATATCTTACTATACTCGTTATTGCACTTTAAAATTACAAATAACAAGCAATGTCAAAATAAGCCAGCTATGGTGGAGTTATATCTATAAGAGATCTCTTCGAGCCAACCCCATAATTATATGAGAGGCGGCGGTAACCGCTTACCATCAGGTGGGCCGTCAGCTTGTTTCTCATCTTGTTGTGTAAAAAAAATGAGAAACATCTAGAGATAGAGATATCTTAGAAATAGTTTTCTTGGTAGCCCTGAGGCGGAAACGAACCCGCGTCCTATTACAATCTGGGCGACTCCTCTGACCATTGAGCTTTCGAAGTATTTCTATTTTTGCCATCTGTTTCTGGGTAAAATTCATCCATACTCATATTATAGTACGAAAAGTACGTGACTCTTTCTGTCTGCTACGTTCTTACACCTAACCTGCTGAATCGATTTAGATGAAATTTGGCACGGAGAGAGATTACATCCTGACAAGGACATAGGCTACGTTTTGGCCCGACAACCGACATCAATGCAAGCGGAGCAGTGGGCGGAAACTTTAACTCAGGTATAAGGTTGTAAACCTTATTTTATAATGTCGAAATCACCATACATTATTTCAATACCCGGACGAGTAAACAGGTTACCCTTGATGTGCGGCCGTCTGTATATTAGTGGGTTACTGCCACAAAAATAATATTGTTTTTAAATCAGACAAGAACACAAAGTTCGAAGTCATAAAAATTCATTGTCATTGCTGTGCGTCATTAAGAAAAAAAAGGCACAATGCCTGTTTTTCTTTCTTTTAGAGTTCCGTGCTCAAATGATTAAACTCTATCACAGTAGAGCCCTAAAACTCTTTTAAACTGACGACCGACTGGCCGAGTGGTCTGTACCCCTTGCTATACAGGCTACTCGGTCAAGAGGTCCCGGGTTCGAATCCCGACAGAAGCAAATGTTTGTATGATGAGTACGAGCATTTGTTTACGAGTCATGGATGTTTATATGTTTATTTAGTGTATTTCTATCATTTATTTACATATTATTATCATTATTTCTCCGTTATCTTAGTATGCATAACACAAGCTCTTAAAGATGCTTACTTTGGCCTAGATACTTATTAGGTGTGAGTGTATGAATATTTATTTATTTTATTTAAATTCAAACTTTTTAAGATGACAGATACATACTTACCATTATTCAATAAAATCAAGTGCTTATAGGTAGGATGGCATACCAGAATACCTTTTCTATTCGATTTATTTTCCCTACCGGTTGATATAATTTTTTTTTAACGGCTGTATACTGTTTAATCACCAGAAACTCTTTTGATAGTCATTAGCAGGCGTCAATTACGTGACGCCTAATTATATTCACCATAAATTATGGCGTGTGTATGAATCGCACTTGGCCTTTGTTCGGTAAAATATTATTAAGTTGATTTAAAAACATATCTTTTGTTTCAGGTATTAGTTACTGGTTTGCGCTGCAGTTAACAACAGAGAAAATGTCCAGTGAAATAATGTGATATATTTATTTAGTACAACGGAACCATATTTGCATAATTAATTAATATTTATAGACTGTGAAAGTGCGCGGTAAACATGTCTAACGTCGACGACAACATGAATAAAACAAATCAAAATAATCAGGTAAGTCAACTCAAAAAATCACTTTTGCTCTTCATACGAAAATTATTTGATCGGAAAATCGCTATCGGGTTACTCGATATTATAATGCGAGAAAGAAACAATTTTAAAATACACCTATCTGACAAAATTTTGACTTTTTGGACCATAAAAACAACCCAGTATAGGATATACCTACTTAATTATACTCGACGACTGCAATCTTGCGATGTCAACTGGGATCAAGAGCTTTTATTTTGACATGCGGTCGAATCACGCAGAAGCTATACTAGACTATTAGTTATTCGGTGGTAAGAGTTTTGAAAATAAAGAGTCACTGCAATTGATTTAAATATGTATGTAATTCTTTTATTAATACCTCTTATTAAAAGGTAGATATTAACGTTAGTGTATTTTATTCTAATTTTGAAGATAGGCTTTCTGTTGTGTTTGTGTGTGTGCCGGCTAGGCTGTAAAGGATAATAATAATAACATCTGATACTTGAGACATTTCATGTATTTATAGTATGAAATTAAATGTCTTACTAGATTTAAAATATTAAAAACGCTTTCGAAAATATAATATAATTATTCTATTTGTTTTAACTTTATTATAAATGTTTAAAAATGTTATACAAGGTGTTTGGTACATGGTATACAAGCGGGCACCTACCCATGTTAACATAGTCATATAAATACTATGGCGTTATCAAAAATTCAAAATTGTAAAATTAATGTTGAAATTTCCCATACATTTTGTTTTACTGACCGAACTTTTTGTAAGAAGAAATTTGAAATTAATGTTATTATTTTGTTTTTATTATTTTAACTTTTTTTTTGTTTTTTGACCACCTCATCCTAAGGATGAGTTAACGTTATTTTTCTTTAGTCAAATCAAATCCGATCGAATCATAATCTAATCAAAAGTATGTTTTTGTCATATTTTACAATCCCATGGGTTTAATTGGGACTCTACATTTAAGTTGTGTCTGTAGGCGGCGGTTACCGCTTTCCATCAGGTGGGCCGTCAGCTTGTTTGTCATCCAGTTGTATAAAAAAAAAATTAAAAAAAGTTTAATACAATACGTTACGAGAGGGCGAACCTCTCCATGCCCGTTTCTTTTAGTTTACTGTTTCAAATAGATATTATTATGAATGGACACATTACATTATAGAAAAACAAAGAGTAGAATTTCGTACAATGCAATAAAAAAATAAACTGGAATGAGTTTATGTGGATTACTATTCAAATATTGACAAAGAAACAAGTGGCTCTAGGTAGATACATATTAAAATTATAGTCCGTTGTACAAAAAGTGAAGGATTTCAAGTTTGAAGTTAAAATTAAATCCACTTTAGGGCAAGGTTAATAATTACCTCTAGACAAGTTTTGGTCTCTTGGTACTTGCAAAAATACCGGCAATTTAAGAAACTTTTTGTCTTGGTTATATTTTTTAATAAGTTGATTTTAAATATATTATACAGGCTGATGACGGCAATATGACAAAAAATTAAAACACGGGGTATATTAGTTTTTTTTTGTCAACTTCCCTATTAATATATTTAATTTTGACAATATATTGACAAAATTAAGATAATTTAACTAGAATTAACCTAATATTTACAAAGCTTAAAACGTGGCAATAAAAAAAAGAACTTACAAATAATAAATACCACCTAAATCTTGCGAAACAGGAAGTGTACCAACAAGGCTGGTCGCATTACCTCGCTGAATTGCGATGCTTAATCTTTGTGCGAAATATATACCAGCCTTATTGTCACCTATAGTTTCACAGAGACGACCTGCAATGTCCCTAAAAAGTCGGTGAGCTCCTGGCCCCCAAGGCCCTAAAGTCTCGACCCCAAATGGCTCAAATATGCAGTCCCCAGATAAACCAGCATATTTGCGCCGTTTGAGGGATTCAGCAGAAGCAGCAGCTGATCCTGGTGTCGATGAAGTATTGGTAAGATGGGACATGGCTAAGGTGTCGACACAAGTAGCGTCCCACACCAGACTTACCCACCTTCCAAGGAACAAGAGTCATTCCGTCAGGCCTCTTCCCATCATCGCGTACTAAGCCATTAGGCTCCAGAGCAACAGGAGCCCCGGAGGTAGCAAGAGCCCGACGAATGATATCATTTATATCGGCATGCCTCGAAAACCGACCTGCACTTCTTGCACAAGAGAGGCCATGGTGACCAAGATCATCGACCATACTACCACAACGGCAACGGTGAGGGACATTGCAGATGGTTCCTAAACGCAAACTGGTAGCAATAGGAAATGCAGTGCGATCAAGAAGTGTACCTAAATGAGCCGAAGGCAAAGCCTGTAGCCATAAACCAGATTCCCACTGTCCCACAGCCAAGAGACGGGCTCGATCCGCTGAACTGGTTGACGTGTTTAAAAGATTGTCCCGCACCAATTCGCAGAGAGGCCCATCCCATTGTTTCTGGGAGCAGGGGGAAATAGGAAAGTCTGAGTTAGGGCAGGCCACTGACCAGCTAGATTTGGCTTCGGTCAAGTAGGACACTTCAGAAGTAATTAAACATCCACTCAAAATTTTTTCAATTAAAGGACGCGTACTATAAATGGAGGATAAAAAGGCCGGTAGAGAAACACTTGATATTTTTCTTATACCTAAACCACCGAAACGTATTGGTAATGAAGCTTGAGACCAAGAACGGTCACAAAGATTCACATATAAGTTCATAGAAATGTTATGCAACTTTCAAATACATCTTATATTCATTTGATAATTTTATAGTATTTCTACGAAATAATGCAGCCGATGTTATATTTTAACAATTTTAGTACGTTTTAATATAAGATGTTTTATCTAGACATACCTAAAAATTGAATTCAACACAATACGTAATTTAATGGAATACTATTGCATGTATTTAAGTATTCAATTCCCTATTGTACTGCAACCGCTAACCGAACGACCTTGTAGTGTATATAAAACATGCAAACAATAATTATCATGAAGTAAGTTTTTGTGGCAGTGTAAGATGAGGATATATATAGGTAAAGAACGATGCCTTGTATAAAAACTGAAGTACCTAATCATGGAAAAATAGGTTTGAACTTAGCGTAGGTACTAACCTTTTCTTTGTATTATGTAAATCTGCTTTTGTAAATATTACACCTTACAAGGTTATAAGAGAAGTACGTGTTAAAAATTAAATCTTCGATCTAAACAAATTATAATTTTAAAGACAAATGATCAAATATAGAGTCCCAAACTCTTAAAAGACAAAAGTTGAGAAAAAAAGATGGATAGACCGACTGAAGACAAGCAAGATAAGTTTTGTGGTAATCTGATGATGATTAAGGAGGGCGAATCATAGAAAAGAATGTGAGAGGAAGAGATTACTAGCGTCTGCAAATAAAATTGCGAACAGGGTAGTTCAAGGTAGAGTCAAGAGAAGACAAAACATTATGTTACCTTATGCAGTCTTCATAATAAATATTTTACAATGTTCTCAACTCGTACCTTGAGTGCTCGAACACCGTGCAATGTACGATGAGGTACCTATATATTTTTAGGAGGATATACGTTAAAATGCATTACTGACTTAATTGCCAAGCATGAGATGCCCAATCAGGGCTGAATACGAATGTTGATGCTATATTATGTACCGCTATGAGACAAAAGCAATCCACATAGGTACAAATACCTACCTACTATGTAAAAATTCACTACTTATAAGTAGAAAATTACGGGAATCATGTTTTAGAGACTATAAAATGATATATGAAAATAATATAGGAGCTCGGTGGCGTATTGGTTTGAGCGCAAAAGGACAGATGACTGGCTATTACATGAATAGCTCGTAATTAGGTATCTTGTTTTATAGAGACGCTAGACGGTTTCTGTATTATTCACTATTATTCGTAGATATTATGGATTTTTTACATTGGTACATTTATGTATCTACCTAGTCTTGCCATAAATACTGAAACAAAAAAAAAAACTATTGCAAATAACATTTATTACTTTTACAGTGTGTTAGTTTAATACATAAATATAAAAGAATTTAAAATATAAAAAGCTTATTCGAAGTGGTCTCCATTGACTGCAATACAGTCCTTTAAACGTCGAGGCCAGTTATCAATAGAAGCACGCACTCTTACCATGGGAAAATTCTCTAAATTATCATGGCGTTTAGAGCAAGCGTACCTACTCTCTAGAACTGACCATAAATCATAATCCAGCGGATTAAGATCGAGACTAGACGACGGCCAGTCTTTAGCTCTGATAAAGTCTGAAACGTTCGTTTCCAACCAAGAATGCCTACCGAGCTTTATGACCCGGCGCCGAGCCTTGCTGGAAGGACCATTCTTGGTTATTGAACATACCTACTTTGTGTAATGCAATCACAGCGATTCGGTTTTCTTTATCACCCCACTCCATTTTAATATCGCAAAATATTGTACAATGTATTGGCGCCAAAATGAGAAATCTCAATGAACAATCATATAAAAATGACAGATTCCAATTCAAATGTAATATTTTGTTTATTTTTAATTGTAACAGTATTTATGGCCAGACGAAGTATTTTGTTTTTTCATTGTAAAAGGTTTAAACTTTCACATAATTTCTATAATTGGATAATTTTGAAACTGTTAATATTTACCAATTCATATTGCAAAAGTAGTTATATTATTTATTTTCTTCTAGCAGCTATCATTGAATAGTCGACCAAGTAAGGGAATTAACCTCTTTCCTCTTTTGTAAAAAATGGCATTACGTTATCTATTTTTCGCAAACAAAAGTCTAACTTACAACTCGTTTTATTATTGTTAAGCTCCTGTGATGACGAAATAACGTATATTAAATTCGTAAATCATCGTGCATTATTCTGGCATCTTTTAACTTTATATGTTAAAAGATGCAATATGTCTGTACCTACACCATATTGCTCGCTAAGGCGACGAAGCATGTCATCAATACTTTGCTGCTTCGCCACCTAAAGCACACATACCATGATTATCGACTGTCAAGCATATAATTGACACATTGCGTAAAAATTATGCCAAGAAAAAGCGATGCTTTGGCCTTATGACATTGACCACGACTTTAAACGAAAACCGGTCGCGTTTATCGATATTTAAGCCACGCTACTTTTCAAAAGAGCAAATAATTTCACATACATATACATATGAATCATCCATATTGCTTGAAGGATTGAAAATGTTTACATGGTCAGCTGTAATATGCTTGTTTGTCACCTCAGTGGTATAACCAAAAGTTGCACTGAAATTATTTTTAATTTGACTTGACCATGAGAAGGACATTTAAGTATTTCTTTTGTTGAAAATGATTTTTATTGAGTAGGTACACTGTTTCTTATTTAATTTTAGTCGTCGAAATAATTTTAAGCTTCGATGCAAAATATTTGACCCTCTATGAAAGTCCACGCGTTTATCGGAAAACTCAATACAAATTGCAATCGCCTGTTTTCTAGGAGACTCCTCATGTGTTCCTTCCATGTAGGAAGGGTCTGTGCCCAGCAGTAGTACATACATAGGCTGGTCATGATTTTTAGGATACTCTTACGCTTAACTAACTGAGGATTTCGTATTTATTTCCTAGCAAACTATGCCTGTCAATATCTCACCTGCAAGCACAAGTTCTCACCCACATGCACTATTCTCTCGGCACTATATGCTAAGTAATATTAAAAGGTGACAAAATTTAACTACTGAAACAGTAAAATTTGAAGTAGGAAAATATAAAACTAGAAGAAGGTAAAAACAGGATATTATGTGAGTAAAAAACGGCTACGTCCTAGGTAAAATATAACTCTAATACATTACTAATCGGTAATTGACCTATTATAATTAATTTTCTCATTTAATTATTTATTTTTGTTGCAAGCAATAATAATTTAAAGCCATATTTTTATTTGTTTCTCGTTTCCCTTAAATTTTTTCAAAGATGTCTATGGATTTCCGGTGCAAAATACTGGAGAACTCTACGTAGGCAAGTGGCACATAAAGAATGGTTATAATAATATAACTTTCAAAAAATTATGGCAGGTACAAACAGCAACACTCTTAAGTTCCTAACTGTCCGTTCGAGACGCAACAGACAGAAAGGTAGAAAAAGATGAAATTATTTGTACGAGGTAGGTTTATGCACCTATAAATGCACGCGTAAAAAGTTTTTATGCGAAATATTCAATCGTGATTGTCAAATGAAAAATATTCAATCTAGGCGTTACTTTTTAAAAACTTTTACCGGTTATCTGATCAATCTTCAATACCATCACACTTTTACTTTCGCTCGAAGAATACCTACATAATAATGTTAAAGCACATTCACTAGCGCAATTTCAACGAAATCAGAGAATTCATCGTAATTTCGTTAATTTCTAAGTTATGTAATGTTAAATTATATTCTGCGATATATTATATTCCTAGCTTAGAAGAAGGAGTAGAAATACTTTGCATTTATCCATATAATTACCATATTTCAACAGACAGAAAGGTAGAAAGAGGAGAAATTATTTGTACAAATAATTTCATCTCTTTCTACCTTTCTGTCTGTTGCGTCTCGAACGGGCAGTTAAGTTTGTACATAGCAAGCTAGCACACTTGATGGCAAGCGTTTCAATCAAATCACATTCGTAGATATTCATATACAGAGTCAGAGGAGCTACATCGTAATTGAGGATATAAAGGGTTTTACTAAGTTTTACAGATCCGATGATTTGAAATTTGGTGAACTGACACTTCGGTGCCATTCCCATGACATTCTAACCTTGAGCTGATCCTATACCATCAATAAGTCTGAGGAATGCTTAATTCTTCAGAAACTTACAACAAATATAGCGTGTGAGGTTCATAGGAATAGTCTCAATAAGATGGTGTTATATACATGATAAATGAGGCCGGGGGTTACTTAAAATTTTCAAATTAAAATTTTTCTAAACTGTGTTTTTTATGTTAAGATTTTTAGCGTAAAATGCTCAAAAGCGTTTTGGTGCAACAATTATCTATCAACTCTAGATTTTAATCGTAACATAATCAGTAAATTTATATTCCATCTTGTGAATTTTCTTAAATACTTTTTAATCGTGATGCTATTATAAATCCACTACTTACGTGACAACAGGATTCCAGCAGATAATAAGAAGACAGTCAGATTGCGTAGCTTCTTATTCCGATCAGACATCTCTCTGACGTCAATACGTGTTATGCATGGGAACTTTAGTAGGATATTATTAGTAAAGATGTAAACTTTTGGAATACGAGTACGACATTTCCTCGTTTAGCATATTTGTCTAAAGTTACGACGGTTACTTCTTTTACAAACAAAAAATATTAAACATTGGTAATATTGATATTGGTTTACCTTCAAAAATTTTTGGTAACGCCATCAATTGTCCTCTTTACGTCAAAAATATTATAAATAGTTACTAGATAATAAATAGAGAAAACGCATTGACTTGAACCTATGAAAAGGAAAGTATGTCGCGAACTTCTTCACAATCTAGCATTCTAAGCTGGTCAGTCTTAAAAATAGTCAGCCTAACAAATTGCTAAATTATTTGCTATTTTCATTTGTTTTCTTCAGTATTTTTATTATACAGTTCGCATTAAAAAAGATCACTAAATTTTGGCAATTTTGTAATGGAAAATGATATAGAACTGAGTCATTTGCCGTGCTTTGTGTAAAAAAAATTGTTCGTCTCCAAAGTTTCCGATCGAATTTTCTATGGAGTAATCTGACTGAAGCGGCGCGGATCTCGCGGATTGGTCGGTAAAAATTTTGGAGGAGCTTGTGATTACCAATATTTTTTATGCACTCGGGACTAACCTTAGCGAAAGTTGTTTTGCTTGAATAATAAAAACCAAAGCTGTCAAAACACTATCCCGTCGGTACATCTTTTGACTTGATTATCATTTAAAAAATAATCTTGTAAACAAACTAGATGACTCGTCTAATTCTATGAAGATTTTGACCGATCATTGAATTTATAAAATACTTTCTTTAATGAAATATAACATATTATTTTACTATTATACGATGTTCATTTGGTACAAAGGTCGCTTCTCATTAAAAAAAAAACTTACATCTCTATATCTATAAGTATATAATAATTACTCAGGGTTCCAAGATAAAAAATGGATTATTGTAATTTCGATAAAAAAATGTTTAACTACATAATAAGTCGGAACAATTTTACAGATTTGGATTGAAAAATAATAAAATTATCTTATTACGTACATTGTAGGTATTACCTACCTACTTATGTAAGGAATAAATGTATTTAGGGCCAGATTTACTTCTTGACGGCGATATAAAGTGTCATAATAACTAATAGATGGGTGAAATTACATAACTACAAATAATCACCATCTGACAGTTACGACCTCAGTCCATAGAAACTAGGTTACGACAGAGTAGTGATTCAACAATTTTAGTCCGTCTGTCTGTCTTTCTGTCCGTTTGTCTGTCAAGTAAGACCCTTTATTTCGGGAACGCGTGGAGGTATCAAGTTGAAATTAATACCATATACCTACTCAAGTCTACAGTCTCTTAATTGAAGCTAAACAAAAATAAAACTTCTAAGTTATCTTAGAAAAAAATCTTAAAGCACAGGGTTTTTATCCATGCAAGGAACGGGGTGGGTCCAAATTTTGAAATGTGTTAACCGTATCATGTCTTATCTATCGTATGAAGGGCTTCATTGGCACAAGCTTAAACAGATTTTTAATTATTTACTATATAAGATGTATAGTTTCGATACATGACGAAGAATTAAAAAAAAAACTTTTGCCTCTGACCTAATATCTTCAGTGTATGTAGTACATACCTAACAGTTTGCACTATTATGCGTACCTACCTATTTATCTCTTAAGTGTCCCTTTTCCCTTTTTCAATCTACTTAAGTATCTTGTACCTAGTAGTGTTATACAATTATGATATTATCTAACAAATAATAAGTTATTAATAGTATATTAAACAAACATAGGTCATAAGTATTCAGTATAGTTTAGTTTTAATTTTTTAGCCTTTTAACCGTTGAATATGTACCTACAAATGAGTCCGACTCGCACTTGTCCGGTTTATTTATATTTTTACATAGCGCTGCTGACAAAGAAGTAGCAAAAGGTGATAGTAGTCATGAATTAAGAATCTGGTAAACTGCTCTGGAAGGCCAGCTGCGACTCGAGAATCCAAAGAAAATCAGCGACTCATGATTTTTATGTATATTCGACCAATACAAATTTTTAAAAACAGTAACGGACTAATTACCTACTACTTTCATAAATTGTCACGTATTACAATATCAGACGCTTCCTACGGAAAAATTTCTAAAGGAATTCATTAATTAGGTACATAAGTGGATGCGAGTTATGGAAAAATTTATATTCTGAGTTCTCACGATTTGTGATTGGAAAATATTTTAAGTTACTTTTAGATTTGAATACCTATTCGCAGACAATTAATTACTACTGTTATAATGACTAGACAAGACACTGAAGACGCAATTGTGAAAAATTTTCCTGAGATAAATGTGACTGTATCGCTATGTAATAAAATAAAATTTCCTTTCGTCTCTTCCCAGCCCGACAACTCTCACACACAATAGAAAATTTATTGCACTTGATATTACTTCTCAGATATTTTTTGTAGAGCCGCGGTACAGTTCCGGGAGCCTATGACAATCAAAAATCAAATTGTGTCTGGAAAGTACGCATTGATAGATGAAATAATTTAGCGTAGGTACCTATCTACATGTGGTTGGCGACAGGCAGGTATACGATATCGTATATAGATAATGATAGCGTATATCCTAATCTCGCTGCACATGTTGATAAATCACCCAGTGTGTGTTTACTTTCATAACAATAGCAGGTGGATTGTTCGTGGAGATCTAATTATTGTATTTATAAAATGACAGGTGAAACTGAACGGGGATGTAGAGCGAGGTAAATCAGCTAGAAGTGAATCAAGTATACCTTGGGCAAAGATTCTAGCCATGGTGGTCGCGATGGCCGCGCTTGTGGCGGCATGTGCAGTGACCTGGATATTCCAGGATTGGCAGACCAGCCTCATAGTCTTTGCTATACTGGTTGTTGTCTACCTACTAGTTTTCTATTGGAGATGGCTCTACGTGGCCGCAAGAACTGCACCGAGGGACTTCTTGTAAGTATTTTATTTACTAAATACGTATTACACAAAATGTTAATATAATTTTAATTAATGTGGATCAAATGTCTTCATTTAACGTAAATTTAAAAGTATTTAAACAGAAGAGTTACCTTTGATCTATTGGGTCGTTGATCTATATTATTTTGTTAGTGCTGCCTGTTTAGAATGTTTTAAACTTTTAAATAAATTGGTTTTCATTTGACCTCTAGTAAACGTGAATAGCATTTTATTTTGGTACTGATCTGGCTATGAAGACTGTGAAAAAGATATAAATTTATATTACACATTGTCTTCATATATGTTTGAGAGGTGCTAATTACTATTTCCACAATAATTGTGTCACCTAATAATACTACAGAAATTACCTAAATACTATTTTTCACAGAGCCTTATACTACTACATCAGAATTCTTTCACTATCAAGAACCTTTACAAAGAAGAAATGGGCCATGCCTGATATATTTCACGATAGAGTCGTGAAACACCCACATAAAATATGCTTTGTATACGAAGACCAGAACTGGACTTTCCAGCAGGTAACTAAGTGACATTTTTATGTTTGGAATTATTCTACTGATGCTCAGGTCTAGTCATCCATCCCGCCTAGCATGACCACCGAAACATGTTCGCAGTTTCGATAAAATTTCAAGAAGGCGGTTATATCCAATGATTTTTGACAGTTCAAAGCGATAAATGGCTATATCATATCGCGTTTCGGTGGTCATGCTAGGCGGGCAGGATTAGTTATGGTGGACCACAATATTATGTTCCGGCTTAAGTGTTTGTTACACAACGAACCTTAACATCACATTGTTATATGTGTATCAACAGTAACAGTTGACATCTAAGTAACGTTTTACAGTAATTCAGTTAAACTTTGATGTAAACTAAAGACTGAGCCACGACATACAATTTTTCATAAAACGTGACGATCTACTAATCTACCTCCATTATTATATTAGGTAGAAGATTTTAGTTTACGAGTAACGGCTGTGCTCAAAGCAAAGGGTGTGAAGAAAGATGACACGATTGGACTGATGATGAGCAATTGCCCTGAGATGCCGGCCATCTGGTTGGGCATTACGCGCTTGGGGGCCGTCGCTCCACTTATTAACACCAATCAAACCGGCAACACTCTTTTACACTCGATCAAAATCGCGGTATGCGACATGGTTATTTATGGAGATGAATTTGAGACAGGTGAGTGGTTAATTCATGATTATAATTTAAATGCAATTTATTCTTTCATAATAATAATATGTTCTTCATATTCACTGCCTTAATGACCTGCATGACACGAACAATTGTCTAGTGTGCAATTGTGTAAGATCACCAATCATTATAGATTACTGGTCATATTACTTTGATGAAATCAACATTGTATGTACATTTATCACGTCCATACACAATGTCTTTTTATTCTTATGAATATGCAGGTAATCATACCATACGATACCAAAGTTATTTAAATATTTTTAGCTTTTCAAGAAATAGCCTCAGAAATCGATTCAAGTACAAAACTTTACAAATTTACCCATCGACCCCTGAATACGTCAAACGAGGCTGTCAGAGTTGTAGAGTCATCAAATGATTTTACTTCTATGATCGAGAGCACTCCGCCAGCCGCTTGGTTCAAATCCGATAGAGATTTTAATGGAAAAATTCTGTATATTTATACTTCCGGAACGACTGGTCTTCCAAAAGCTGCCGTTATATCATCTTCGAGGTAAATAAACAGAAACAAATTACATTCACTTTAGTCTCCAAACAACTTATAAATCACTTTCATTTGTTTGGCCCTTGATTTTAATTACATTTTAAGTAAATAATTTGTAAACTTTCCTATTATAATTAAACTGAATATTAATGAATGTTCACCTCTATCACCAAATTATTTACGTTTTCTTTCAGAATGGTATTCATGTCTTCGGGTGTACACTATTTAGGAGGTTTAAATCGAAAGGATGTCATTTATTGTTGTATGCCTCTATATCATTCGGCCGGTGGCTGCATTACCATGGGCCAGGCTTTCATATTTGGCTGTACTATTGTTATTAAGAAGAAATTCTCTGCCTCTTCTTATTTCAAAGACTGCATCCAATACAATTGTACTGTAAGTAGAAATCACTCTTAGTTTATAGATGCATACCTATATAGAAAATTCTATTCAAACCAGCAATGGTTTGAATTGTGGTGTTGTCGTCATTTTAATTAGCCTGTCCCATTTTAGGCTGCTCACTACATTGGAGAAATGTGCCGGTATATATTGGCGACTCCTGTATCACCCATCGACACGCAGCACAAAGTTCGCGTTGTCTACGGTAACGGTATGAGGCAAACTGTAAGTAAAAAAAACTAGAAATCAATTTGTTTCTTATTTTTCTTCTTCACATACAACTTTTTTCATTCTTTCCTCTCCGTCTGTTTTATTTTTCGTAATTAATAAATTATAATCTCTTTATAGATTTGGCCAGAATTCGTAAAACGATTTAAAGTAAAGAGAGTCGGGGAGTTTTATGGCGCCACTGAAGGAAATGCTAATATTGGTATGTGCAGACATTAGATCATAAAATCTAGCCTATAATCTAGCTAACATTGATTTGTTTCAAGCGGATCAGGATCAAGGGGTCATCTTTGATAATTTACTCGTTTTTGAATTACTTTTGTACTGATTAAGTATATAATATTAAAACCCTCAACAGAGTTTTTTTTAAATATTTTCAGTAAACGTCGACAACAAAGAAGGCGCGATAGGATTTGTGTCAAGGATTATTCCACAAGTATATCCTATAGCCATCCTAAGAGTGGACCAGGAAACTGGTGAACCGATCAGAAACTCGAAAGGACTATGTATGGTAAGTAACTAACAGATGTAGAGTTCAAAACCCACAATACTATTTAAACAATAACATAGGAGAAACGTAAGGGAGACTCTCCGAAACAAAGACAGGTGGCAGCCTAGTGCCGGTGACTCTCTCTAATTGTTTTTTTTATACAACTAGATGACAAACAAGCTGACGGCCCACCTATAGTAAGCGATTACTGCCGCCTATAGACACCTGCAATAACAAGGAAAAATCACTTGATATTGCAGGTGCGCTGTCATCCTGGGGCCTAAGATGAATAACCGTCCATGCCCAGTAATTACACTGGCTACCTTTCCCTTCAATCCGAAACACAGCGAACTGTTTCACGGCTGAAATAAGAAAGGCGGCTCTAAATACGACATGTTAAAAAAATCGCGAAAATATTTAGGTGTGTTTCATACTGAATCGCAATACCTACTTTTATGATTACTAGCACTGCCATCTGCCTTCGTTTTCGAGAACTTTCACCTTACACCACGTATAGTTAAATACTGTAGTTATACTATAGTGAAATATTTTTCATTCCTCATGCTCGGAAAGTAACGTTTTCTTGATCTGAGTATTGGGAGGAAAACGCTAGTCCCCACCACCGGGCGGGAAAACCTCATACTAATTGCTTCCTTTCCTAGGGCGGGAATAAAAAAATAAAAAATAGAACTGAATTTGGTTACGTACTATCTGTGGTACAATGAAGAAAAAAAAAGTATTCGGCTGAATGGCAAGTAGGCGGTAACGCGATGTGTTCCAAAACTCTGTTACTGTTACATACTTAATCTGTGAAAAAGACAATTTTGGCGGGATAATAATCTTGTACGCACGCTAATTGTACTAACGTTACAATTAATTTTAAATAGGTTCTACTCATGTTGGGAGTATTTTGATTAATAAATTTTATTAGAAAAACTATTTTTTATTTTCCTTGCATTTGAAATGAAAAGTGGAGTGCTACACACGGGTAAAAGGAATCAAACCCTACTCGGACTATACATGAATAAGCTTAGTTAATATTATGATTCAGAGATTTGCGTTTGTTTCTAAGTTACTTATATTTGCTCATTTAATCCATCCAAGCTCGATAAACCAGACACAATTAAATTTTAATTGTTGTCATCAATTAATGACGTCTGGGCATTATAGATAAACTTCCTAATGCGATTATCTATTATGGGATATTGCATCGCATTTAGCATTTGTTTCTGGAAAAAAAAAATGTAATAATTAGTAACTTTCATAAATTTCAGTTAGCGAAACATGGTGAACCTGGCGTCTTTATTGGCAAGATCAACCCTAAGTTGGCTTCTCGCGCCTATCTCGGTTACACTAACAAGGAAGAATCGGAAAAGAAGATCGTGCGAGATGTAATGACCCACGGAGATTCTGCTTTCATTTCAGGTAAAAGCTAAAGCTTTAATAATAGCTTTTTACACGTACGAATTATAGCTTAACTTTTTAAATATAAGGACTTCAAAGTTCCAATAAATATGGAAACATTACTTTAGCCCTTTAGAAAACGTCTATACCAAATTATTACCTTTAATTAACATTATCAATTCATCTAGGAAATTTGGTTATTTTTATCCCCCGACGAAAAAGAGCGGTGTTATAAGTTTGACGTGTCTGTCTCCTAAGCGAATAGACTGATTTTTTTGTTTGTTTGAAAGCTGATGTGATCAGGATGGTTTTTAGCTTTAATTTATGAAGATCAGTTCGACATTTCTTGCTTGACAAAAGGGTTTTACTAACTTTCAAAGATCCAATTGATTTGAAAATTGGGTGACTGTTACTTTGGTGGTCTTTTCAAGACATACTAACCATGTGCTGATTCTGTACTATTAAATAGTCTGCGGGATGCTCAACTCTTCAGAAACTTACAGTAGACATGGCGTGTTTGGGCTCATAAGAGTAGTCCTATGTGAGATGATGATAGATAGAAGATTAATGACGCTCTGATCATTTTATCGAACATTAGGTGTTCTAAAGTAAGATATTGTACTCGTATTGAAACCCAGGCTTTGATTTCATTTTGAATCAGACAGTTTTTATAAACTTCTTTAGATAGACGACATGAACTACCTACAATAGTTCCAAGCTGATATTGTCACCCTGGTATTGTTTTCTTCAGGAGACATCCTGGTATCAGACGAGTTGGGCTACCTGTACTTCCGCGACCGCACTGGAGACACGTTTAGATGGCGCGGGGAGAACGTCAGCACAACAGAGGTCGAGGCTGCTGTCTCCAGGGTCGCAGACCAGAGGGATGCCGTGGTCTTTGGTGTTGAGGTAAAAGTTATTGATATTATTCGCTATTAGTTACAAACAAAACTTCCGGAATTTAGAAACGGTGCTTTTCAAAATCACTTACTGGCTTTATGTTTAACCACCGACGCTAAAAGAGAGGTATTATAAGTTTGACGTATCTGTCTGTGTATCTTGTTTGTAGTTGACGTGATCAAGATGGTTCTTAGCTATAATTAAATAATACTGGTATTTGATGATAATCAGCTCATATCCTACTTAACTAAAGGGTTTTGATAACTTTCACAGATCCGATTGATTTGAAATTGGGTGTACCTACCTACTTACTTCAGTGGTATTTTCAATACATGTCAAACCTTAGCTGATGCTGTAGCATCGAATAGTCTGCGGGATGCTTCATTCTTCAGAAATTTACAGCAGCCATAGCGCGTTTGGCTTTGGGCTTATAAGAATAGTCTCAATGAGAAGGTGTCAGATAGATGATGATCCAGGCCGGGGGTTACTCAAAAATTTTATTTTTATTATGTATTATTGACATTTTCAATCACAGCTTTGATTGCGATGAAAGATGAACTTTTAACAAAAGATTGTGAAAAGTTTCACGGTTGTTTCATGACGTTAGAGGGTTGTAGAGTAGACACACAAATATATCGTTATAAGTGTCTACCCTACAACCCTTAACGTATGAAAGAAAACAACTATCGCAAGGTTGATCAATCAAAAATTTGTAAATTCAAGCTCCTCGCCTGCTTCGATGGAACGTACTCAAACTTTTTACTACGTGTCATATATTTTTCAATTCTAATACAAATATTGTTACTACAAAATCTGAAAACTGTTCTCATATTATTATTTTTATTCACCAGATTCCAAACATCGAGGGTCGCGCTGGAATGTGTGGTATTGTGGACCTGGATGACTCCCTCGACTTGGACCGTTTGGCCCGAGACATCACCAAGGACCTGCCCAAATACGCCAGACCCATCTTCATCAGGAAGATGACGAGCGTCGATATGACTGGTAAGATAATTATGTTTTAAAAAACTTTTCTGAAAAGTACTTGATAATATATACTTGTGGACCATTTCTAGGAATATAAAGGTGTTAAAGCCTCGACGAGATCTCTAGAACCAGCGACACATTTTAATTTCATTGTGCAATAACAACATATAACAAGTGGATAATTTCTTTGCAGGTACCTTCAAAATGAAAAAAATGGACCTACAGAAAGAAGGCTACAACCCATCAATTGTGAACGATAAACTATACTACTTAGATCCAAAATTAGAAAAATATTTACCTTTAGGAGTTGAAGAGTACGAAAAAATTGTCTCCGGACAAATTAGACTGTGATGTTAATGTTATAAGTACAGGATTAATATTTAAAATAGGTTGTGCCTTAAATAAGGTGTGTGATTTGTATATAAGTGAATAGACAACGACAAATTTTCAGTATGAATAACATCACACAGTGTACCTACCTAAGTGCTAGTCCATTGAGTTTTTCCATCGTGCGTGACGTAAGTCGATCCATGATTTTTGATTTGTCAAAATATCTATATGGAAAACGTCGCATATCAAATCTACTCGAACTGATTAATCAAGCTGTTTGAAATCGACTTATCAAAGTAGATCGACTGCAGTTTGGTTGCGTCATTGGACGCTGTACAGACGAGAGTTGCTTTGTGGCAGATCTCTGTCCCCAAAATACAAAATTGTAATACCTAGGTCTTTATAAATAAAACTACCGTTTTTTTCCGACGCCGTTTGTTCAAAATAATTTTTAATTAATGTCTATACCTAAAATAAAACAGTACCTATATATTCAAAGTGCAGTATACAAGCAGGATTGTGCAATTTGTTCCTATTTATTTTCTATTTCTTAAAAATTGTTTTTTTTTCTCTGTATGTATCTACTTAACAACGAATGTTCTAAATTATAAACAAAATTTCATAAAAATCGGTCAAAACATGCAATTTCAAATTAATTGCACAAAATACTAATGCAAAATGGCAATTTCATACCTACAGACTTCAGAAATTTCATACTTCATAATATTTTTACGTAACTAGGTGAGTATTGTTTCTGAACATCGTTAAGTAAAAAGTTTGATAATTGGTCTAGGACTGCCTAGCTAGAACATAACATATTGTAGTAAAAATAGCTGCACAGCGTCTTAGACAGCAATTAATTATGTATTCATCTTGTGTAATAATTAATTAAAGTTTTGATAAAATTGTTTTTGGTAGTTTTAATGACCTTTACCCTTAAAGCCTATAATATAAGAAAAACCCTCTGCCGCTACGAATAATAACTATAACACTAGGCTCTGCGGTTTGTTTTGTTGGGCATGCGGCTGGCGATACCCATGCACCATGTAGTTGGATGGTTGATGTGGATCAAAATATGGTTATAAAAACACTGGCGTTGTGTATACTGTTTATTACTATTAAACATTAACACACAAAAAACGTCTAATAATAGGATTCGAAAAGATTATGAATAAACATTATGCATTTCGCAGAGAGAATCAATCAACGTCAATGTCACAAAAATACATAGATTATAATTTGGGCCATAGAGCATACTGATCCCTTAACATGTTTTAGCTTCCATGTTAGACTCTGGCCAGTGAATCGTGTCACTGGGAAAGAGCGGCAATTTTAAAAAATCTTTAGCTGTAAACACTTATTTCGCAAGGAATAAATAGTCTTGATACTTCGTTTTTTAAGTATGTAATATTTTTTTTAAATAGATGCCTACCTTATTAAATACATAATATTCTAATTACTATAGTTTTGTTTTGATTGACCCATCCTTGGATAGGTCATGGCGACAGTTGCATTGTTTCCGTAATCGAAACCAGAGTGTTCAACTTCAAACCACTAGATCACCGAGCTCCCTCACGAGTATAATTTAAAGTTATTAGGGTTTTAAAAACCGTTGGGTATCAGATACTCTGCCACAATGACGCCGAGTAAAACCTATATTAGCTTTAAACATTTTATACATGGTGTAACGCGCGTGCATTAGGAATGTTCTATTTTTTTATAATAATTCAATAATAAAAACAACAAAACATTTATAATTTTAATACTCTTTTAGATGTTCTAATTGTTCTTAAAATACAAGGTGATATATGCTTACGCAATAATCTGTTTCATAAACTTGAGTAGACTTAATTTAACATGGGTATAATTCATGGATATATCATCCTTGGTATAGATAAAATAGATTTGATGAGCATTAATGAGTTAGACCATATGATAGACCAAGTATGGCTGTAGGTAGGCAAGCTATCACTACATTAAACAGTTTTTATACCAGCTTATTAATTAGCTTGCCTTAAAATATTCGAATTGTTGTATGATTTAGTGCTAAATAGAACTTCAAATACTATTCCACTTACCTATTCTCTATGTAAAAAGAAAAAGAAAAGTGTGATATTGAACTTCACGTAAATTTTACTATCATCATATTATCTGACAGATGCCCACTACTGGGCATAGGTCGACGATACTTTAAAAATAAATAAATTATAAAAATAGTATCTTTCACTTAATTTGTTAACATCAATAATAGACTGGAAAATTTTAAATAAAATCTATACTACATAACACAAATCTTAATTTTAAATCTCAATTTTTTAAATCATAATGTTTACTTACTTCACTTTCTTAAAGGCTCTACTTATAACATACCTAATTGTAATGAATTACCAGCTATTCGCTTACTACTAGTCATTATAGACGCTTACAGGCTGACTATCAAAACAGGGAAAAAAGAGGATAAAAGTAATGGGCGGGTATAAAATAAAATTTGAAAAAAGGCATATTTAATAAGTGGTTCAGGATGATTCATAATCAAAGTCATATACTAAATACAGCTGTTGTCATGAACAAAGCACAATAACATTTGTATGGGTACTCTTGAAATGTTACATTATTTTCTATTAACCATTTCCGAATATCACCTTTGCTATTAGACATTGTGGGAGGTTTGTTTGTTAGTTTCACATGGTAACTTGCATTGCATTATACATAAAAATTACACATGGCTTTGTTAGAATAGGTAGATATTCCCTTATCCATTTCAATAAGTTTTATGCATTCATGTCACCATGGTAATCAGCTGTTTCGGATTTTGCACTGAAAACTATTAAAGCACCAGGCAGAAAACTTTCTTCAGATCTTGCATGCAACATTTCGGGCTTCTCTAAGTTTTAAGTGAATTAATATTTTGAGTTTTAATTCTTCATATACACTTTCTGAAAATAACCGATAAACATGAATATTATGAAATATTGGATTTTATTAGGTAGGTGATGTGGGCAGAAAACAGAAAAGTATCAAGCCATAACGCCCTGAAAACAATAAACTAACCTGTAGCGAACATATTTCCTCCAAATGTCGAATTTTCTCTACAGATTTCCGATTAAATTCACTATGTACATCTTTGTATTTATGTATCATATTGTATACAAGCTTTCGAGTAGTACTTTTTATTGATTTCGACATTATTTTAAAGTAAAACTACAAATTAAACTCAATTTATGAATAAGAAATGAAACGTCAATATGGCATTTCGAGTGTTGCCATAAAAAAACTTCATTGAAAATACGAGTGACACGATACACTGGCCAGACTCTAACTCTCTCGAAAGCTCTTAATGAGGTCAAGTTTCGAAAGCTGACTCTATTCAACAATGGAACTTAGACTCATTATTCGGTGAGTTTGTTCTATGTGTTTACTTGTTGGTAAGCGCCATGGAACAAACTCACCGAGACTCTTCGTCTAACCTCCCCTGTCTCCGGCTCCCAATCCTTCTTCTTAATCCTATCCTATCTTTATTACTAGTAGGCACCCCAGGCAGGTACTGCACCAATTCTGTTCAACTACCGGAAGTCCCTTTTTTCGAGCCACAATTAAGCCTGCCTTTGTACTACTTTCCGTAGTATCTACTTTTAGTGCTACCCTATACTATGGCAATTATCGTAGATACGGTTCTCTGCCTTTTCGCAGAAAATAGTTTATGACAGTTTATCACTTGCCAACTAACGTTTCGCAGAATTTTATTTCGCCGAATAATCATTTGCCAACTTCTCACATAATTTTGTTTTTATTTCCCAACCTAACTGATGCCAACTGTACGTTTGGTCTGTGTTGTGAAACCTCCATGAACTATAATTCTTTTTTGCCTTTGCAATTTCATGTCAAGTTTTTAGTTGTTGTTGTCATGGTGATTTTAAGTTGTTATCTTTTGTAAAGTTTATAGAAATACATAATATTCCTTTTGCCAATTTTTTATAACCGTATTTTAATATTATTTCTTTCGCGTCTGCTTCGCACGACGAACCTCTTATTAATCCACAACATTTGGCGACGGTGAGGGTAAATTATGGAGAGAGCGAAAGAAGAACGGAAAGCGAGACGACGGTTATTTACGATGAGGGCAAACTGGTTAGAGGAATGTATTTATAATAACGAAATAAGCTCAGCCATGCAAGCGTACGAATCTTTGGTTGACGCTTATCAAAAGTTGGAAGTCATTAACAATAAAATACTGGGACTATGGTTGGACATTTTGAACCGGAATGAAGAGGAATTCGAAGAAGACTTAGACAATACCGAAACTTATAGTCTAAAATGGTTTTCAATGAAATTTGCCTTTCTTGGTTTTATTGAAAAATCCAATAAAGGACCGAATAACGACATCTCTAGAAACCTAGGAAAAGGGTCAAGGTGCAACGATAGAATGATAAAGGACCCAGAAAGAAATTTTCGGTTGCCGAAGCATGATTCTCCGAAAATTAATGGAAATGTTAAAGGCTCTAAAGCAGTGGAAGAAGGAGAACCATGCTGCAGTCCTACAGTACTGCAAACTATTAGATTTGACGCAGACAATGTAGCAGATAAGTTCAAGGTTAGTTCTCGCGTCGATTCTGGTGCTCAGAGATCATTTATTGAAAAGGATACGGCGGAGAAGATAAAACTAGAACCTTATGCTCAAAAAGAGACCACACTAAATGTGTTTGGAAGCATCGTAACTAAAAAGGAAATGAGGCATTCGCTTAACCTATGTCTGGATGGTATGGGGGAGAATATTTGTTTCGGATTGCAAGCATTAGAGGAACGCGTCATTTGTGAATACTTGCCGACAAGTCAGCAGCCTGTATTTTTTTCGGAGTTACGGAAGGAAAGGGTTACCTTGAATGACACTGCAGAAGGCACAACAGCCAAAGGCATAAGAGACGAAGTAGAGGTGAAGCATAAAAAAGGGTTAGAGAAAGAAGTAATGAAACTTGTCAAAGAAACAATAAGAGTAGATAGTAAGAACCAGAATGAAGTAAGGCCTGCTTATAATGATGCAGCGGTGAATCAGTCAGACAATTATAATATTGCTGTGAAGATACTTTTTTACACAACGAAAAGGAAGAAAAAGAAAAGAAGAGAAAAGGGAAAGAAGAAAAGGAGGAAGGGGAAAAAATGAGTAAGATAAACAAGTAGAATCCGTCTTCGAGTAAATGTTGACGAGACAAACTCGGTATGGTCGGCGGATCGAAAGGCCAGGACGCCTTGATTTGTGACTTGATAAGTATAGTGCACGTGTGTTTTTTTAAAGGTTATATTAAATTGTTTTCATTTTTTTTGTGGTGCGCAGTGTGTTGTGAAACCTCCATGAACTATAATTCTTTTTTGCCTTTGCAATTTCATGTCAAGTTTTTAGTTGTTGTTGTCATGGTGATTTTAAGTTGTTATCTTTTGTAAAGTTTATAGAAATACATAATATTCCTTTTGCCAATTTTTTATAACCGTATTTTAATATTATTTCTTTCGCGTCTGCTTCGCACGACGAACCTCTTATTAATCCACAACAGTCTGCCTTTTATAATGACACTTTTCAAAAGGCCAACTTTCAAGTAGCGAATGTTTCAGTTAGAGTAATATTCATTTAGTTGTATATTGTTTGTATTGTTTGTAGATTTGGTTCTGGCACTTCGCCGGCCGCTGCCGCGGCACGCTCGCTTCGCTCGCTCGGCTCGTGCATCGTTGGTCGCAGTTCTAACCTAACCTAAACCGATTCCTTTCGATTTCACCTAAACATCGTTCCGCACTTTGAAATTTTTTAAATGTGTATGTAGATTTCTGTTACTATACTTAATACAAAGTTTGTATTTATTTCAGGCAAGTTCAAGACCATTAGTTTATTTTTTATCATAAATAAATGTACGAAAGGGGAACTGTTGTTACACAGACGAAACGTTATTCGTCTAAAAGTTGTCTGATGGCCTAGACAAGATGCCTTTCGATAATCGCTATCGCTATCGCTAAGTGGAAAATGTATGGGATATGACATAAACTCTCGATTGACTTTCGATTGTAAATGTCAAATCCCATACATTTTCCATTTAGCGATAGCGGTAGCGATTGTCAAATGGCATCTTGTCTAGGCCCTCTGGTCTAGTGATGGATTTGACAAATGATAAGTGCCCAGAACGTGTATAATCAGCTTAACAATAATTCTACCAAATGAAACGTTGCCATACAAAAATTTGACAATCGTTAGTTGTCAAAGAGAAAATTCTGCGAAACGTTAGTTGGCAAGTGATAATCGGCCAAACAATTTTCTGCGAAAAGGCAGGATCCCCGTAGATACATATATCATTAATCTGTGATGGCAATCTCACCAACATAGCGATTAGCGATAGCGATTACATAGTTATACCGGTTATCAAAAGGTCTCTTTGGCCTACTGGGTGAGACCCACTTACCACCTACCTAAGATCTAGTGGTCCGGGATTCAATTCCCGTGGGGATAGATTTTTTCTGATTGGTTTAGTTGGTGGCAGGGTTATTTTTAAAGTCCCCCTGGCTAGCGAACTAACTATCACCATCTTACCTAAGTCTATACCGTGATAACAATAAGTTAACATTGTCCACTTACTAAAAGACAAAATGCGTTTTTAAAAGCTTTTATTTAACTTGCTTAAGTTCGGGTAGAATCTTGCTACTCGATTTTGAAGCAGATATCTTCAACCGATTGAGCTGAAACTTTGTATACACGTTTAGTTTGGATGACAATACACGATAAGCATTGTGACGTCATTCTAAATCCAATATGGCGGACCATCCAAGATGGCGGAATAGTTATTTTTAATGCATTGCTACAATAAGGGTATCAAATGAAAGGGCTTGTTGAAAGTAACTCGAAAAATAATGTGACGTCATTCTAAATCCAATATGGCTGAACATCCAAGATGGCGGAATCGTTATTTTTTATGCACTTCTGCAATATGGGTATCAAATGAAAGGGCTTGCCGAGACTCAGAAACCTAGCCAGCGATAACTAAAAAGTAAAAAATAAATTAAAAGCAAAAAAAGCTTTTATTTAAATGCTCTAACATGAAGAAAATAAAATTTTCCTTTAAAATTTTAACCATAAACTAATAACCTCATTATATACAATTTATATGATCATAAAAGCTTGTCGCGCGATTTTCTTGTGTAAATAACCTATTTAATTGAGCGACAAGCTTTTATGATCATATAAATTGTGTATGATGAGGTTATTAGTTTATAGTTAAACAACGGAAAAATTTATTTTCATCTTTTTAGAGCATTTAAAGAAAAGCTTTTTTTTGCTTTTTATTTATTTCTCTTTGTTTCTATTCGTCGAAGAGATATAGCAACTTTTGTCCACTCTTCACTCCTCAGGGAGCTTTCCATATCCCAGGTAGCACAAAGTGGACGAATAAAAGCTTTGTCAACCTTTTTTATACAATAATTAATAATTGTGTCTGAGCGAACTTTGTGTTGTAAAATTGGTGTAGTTTTTTATAAACCAAGTGTTTGTGTTGACGTGCAACTAAAAGATTATTAGAATAAAAGTGATTATGGTGTGAAAGGCGATGAGAACTTTTTCGTGGTTATCCACCTCATCAAATAGCATCATATGCAGACTGTTATCTTAAACAAATTCTCCCAAGGTGCATTGAAATGTGTAACACCGGCATTTCAATGCAATAAATGAAGAAATAAAGAAATACTGAAGACGTGGCTGTATAGGCATTAGTTCCCTTTGCCATCACATTAAAGAGAGAGTGATAAAAAAAGGTGTTTGGCGGGATTTTGTGGTGCCAGACAAGATTTTTATTACATTAATTAAAAATTGTGTCGGAGCGAACTTTGTGTTATAAAAGTGGTGTAGTTTTATAAAGCAAGTGTTTGTGTTGACGTATTAAATACAACTAAATGATTATTAGAATAAAAGTGATTATGGTGAGTTATGGTGTGAAAGACGATGAGAACTTTTTTGTAGTTATCCACCTCATCTAGTAGCATCATATGGAGACTGTCATCTTATATTTCGCGTCAAATACTCATAAGATGCATTGAAATATGTAACAGGGCCTAGACAAGATGCCATTTGACAATCGCTATCGCTCAATCTCGGGCTTCGGAAACTCAATCGAGGGCTTATGTCAAATCCCATACATTTTCCTCTTAGCGATAGCGATAGCGATTATCGAAATGCATCTTGTCTAGGCCCTCAGCCCGCCTAACATAACCACCGCATTTCGGTGGTCATGCTAGGCGGGCAGGATTTCAATGCAATAAATGAAGAAATAAAGAAATACTTAAAGCATGGCTGTATGACCAAAAAAAAACAGAATAAAATGTTAGACTGTCAGATGACGCATGTCAGGAGTGTTTGGCGGGTTTTTGTGGCGTCAGTGAAAACTTTTATTACAATAATTAAAATTTGTATCGGAGCGAACATTGAGTTATAAAAGCGGCGTAGTTTTATTATTAAAGTGTTTGTGTTGACGTATAACTAAAAGGTTGTTAGAATAAAAGTGATTATGGTGTGAAATACGATGAGAACTTTTTTGTGGTAATCCACCTTATCAAGTAGCACATAAAGTGACTTTCATAATATATTTCGCGTCAAATACTCCCAACAGCCCCCTTATTCTCAACTGTCGGATCACGGATTCGATTCGACAAGTCACATGCCGTCTCGCTTTGACGCAGCGCGATAAAAAGTGACAGGCATAGAGTTTCCGAAATTCGAATTCTTTCCGACAGTTGAGAATAAGGGGGCAGGTATTGAAATGTGTTACGTTAGCATATTAATGCAAAGAAAAAGAAGAAATAAAAAAAAACTGAAGACATGCCGGTATGGGCATTAGTTTCCTTTGCCTTCCCTTTATAGGGAGAAATAACAAAAAATAAATTAAAAAAAAAGTGACGCATGTCAAAGTCAAACAATTGTCAACTGTCAACACGAAAACAATTTCGTCATTGCGCGATTTCGCGCGAACAAATTTCACCGTTATTAATTTTATTTAATAGGAAACCGTTAGCTTTATCGTCAATCGTCATCATTACAAAACATTAGATTGCTTGTATAATTGTTATTGCAGAGCGGGCACAGTGGGTCGACGCTGGTCAGTTCGACGCCTCTCGTGGCGGAAGGTTGTAGTAATGATCTTCGCATTAGCTGCCATCGCGGCGGTGTGTGTCGCTGTTTGGATCACTCATGGATTTTTGTGTACCTTTGCCGTTTCACTACTTCTTACCGTGGTTTATGCTCTAGTGTTCCACACGAGATGGTGCTACGTGACCCTCATGACGTCCATGAGAGACCTTAGGTAAAGCAACAGCCTCAGGCACGTCATCGTGTCTTTTGATAATTACTTACCAAATTTTTTTATACAAAATTCTTTCGCGCTTAAGTAGGTAAATTACCTACCTATATAAAACACCTATCTTACACTTAAATTTCCCTCTGTTTTCTGATGATCATGAATAATTCAATAAGAGTTTTTAGGTTTTATTGTCAGCAGCTAGTCTTACTACTGTTATCTTTACAATATAAGCACTATGGTAACTAATACTCTGTTTATGATGGTACCTACACTGCTATTGCTCCTACCCATATTTGGAAACTTTAATGAACACCATGGCTCAGTAAGGGGCAAAAGGTACCTTTAATGGCCTGCTGGTATCTCTATAAAAGCTAGATATCTATCATCAAACTTGTAGATACTTCACAGGTTAAGAATATAACAATCTGTGAAGCCACAGACTTCTAGCTCTTTTCCCCCGTCTCACCCAATGATAAGTTATGCATTCCAGACATGATAGGTTTTTAATAATCATAATACTCTCGGGAGTGCTATGCAGCTTAACAAATTAAAATACTTACTATGGTTTTTTTTGTTACATAAAAACTGTATAAAATACATTAACTCTGAGTAGAATACTCCTGTATTTTAATTTGGGCTATATATTCTATGTTATATTATTATACACCAGATTACTAACTACATACCCAAGTCAATAATATGTAAATCCTATGGAATATTAAAAACAACAAGTTTACTCACTATTATAAAATGATGCTTCCGCCTTACACACACTTACTTGAAAGGTGGTATAATTATCAAACGCCAATTGCCTAGTGTTATATCTTGTTTAAATTTAACAAATCATATTGAAGCTGTCCAAATGCCTTGCATTGTACTTAATAACATTAAAATAAGAAAACTAATAATAGTTTTAATTCTACATTGTTAAGCTTGTTTTATTGTTTTAGAGCTTTGAAGTCATACATTCAGATACTATGGATGGCACATAAGTTTGCAAAGAAAGACTGGACATTGCCAGATATCTTCCATGATGTAGTCCAGAGGCATCCTAATAAACCATGCTTTATGTTCCAAGATGAAGTTTGGACTTTCCAGGAGGTTTGTAATATCTTAATTACTAACCCATCATGCTTCATATTCCAGACACAACTTATTTTAGTTTATCATGACCAAATAATGTGAAAATAGTTTTTTAGCTAAAGAAATCTATCTGTTAACATAGTGTTTCAATAGGAGTAATGCCTTGTAGTATTAAGCTTGCCAATTGTACTGTTTTGAATGTGTAATGTAGTCCTCTTTTTAATTATGAAATTGATTGTAGCTATATTTAAACTATGGACTTTATTTAACAGGTGGAAGAGTTTAGTTTACGCATGACTGCCCTAATGAAGGCTCAAGGTGTTAAAAAAGGAAGTGTTGTGGGTCTCCTTGTGAGTAACTGTCCCCAACAGCCTGCTATGTGGATGGGCAATGCCCGCTTGGGAGCTATAACACCACTAATCAACACAAATCAGAGAGGCAGTGCATTGATACACTCCATTAATGTGGCTAAATGCAACATCCTTATCTACTCAGAGGAATATCAATCAGGTATTTTATTTTGAGTTAACAATTCTCATGTAACAATAACATGTGAGGAGCTTGGTGGTTTGATCACCCTGATTTCGATTATGAAAACTAAGCAACCTTCACCATAGTTGATACTGGATCGATAAATAAAAAATCTGTAATCTTGAGCTCCTCCATGCTTCGAAAGGCACATTAAGCCATTGGTCCTAGTTGTAACTACAACCACTTTCACCCACCAACCTGCATTGGGCCAGCATGGTGGTTTGTTATCAAATTCTGTGTATCTCTATCCTTATTGTTGTATCTTGTGCCAGAATTATGGTCATTCAATTATGGTCATTCAATTATGGTCAATTATCAATTATGGTAATAAGCCATATTATTTTCAAATTATTAAAGATTTAAAAATATGGAATATGGGTGGTAAAATGATGGTCAAGCAGACACCTACCCATGTTTAACATAGTCATATCAATACTATAGCAAATAAAAAATTCAATATTGTAAAATAAAGTTCAAAAATCTACTTACAAATATTTTGGTCAGTAAAACAAAATAAATTTTACAATTTTAAAATTTTGGATAACACTATACTATTCATATGACCACACGCCGCCGCCGCCCCCATCTTTAAGCGGCGCCAATAACGGCGGTAGTTTCGCATAAAAAGTCCCGATAGTTCTCTCATATTACTGTTATTTCCAGTACTACTGTTGTTTACTGTTGTTTGTCTAGTATCCATAACACAAGCTTACTTTAGGTTAGATAATAGGTGCGAGTGTATGAATATTTATTATTATTTCTATTATTATTTGTTTTATGGATATAACTCACATTCCGCCACAGAGCGGTAAAATGACATCGGCAACTGACGCTTCAGACATCAATTTACAAAAGTTGCAAATTATGTACTACACCTACTGTTGTAATCTAGGTACACCTAATGCTGTGAACTACACCTTACTCACTGTACACCAAGTTCCTTTGTAATGTTCGATAGTTACATGATTGTTGGGCTCACAAGTAGTAACTCATCATATCAATCTATGATGATATATATCCACTGTTTTACAAAGGCCCCTCCCATAGATTCCCAAACTTCCGATTGAGAATGCGAATGAGAATCTGGACCATTTCAGCTTAGATAAACATATTTATCAACAACTTCGAACAGAATACCTAACTAAATGGTATAGGTAACTACATGATCACTTAACATAATATTTGTGTTATCCATGATCATTTTTACAGTCATGCCCAGTCCAGCAGTTAGGAAAAGTCTTCCAACGCAGCGATAATCAATTTCGGAGAGATTATTACCTCCCTGTGTTACTTACCCCTTTCTACAGTTGGATCGGTTTCGTATACTAATTCTGTACACGAAACCTATCTAATATCGAGTGTGGCGGTCTCGTATGTCATGGAGACCCAAAGGACCTGATCAAAGTACTTGATGACCTCAGTAGTCTCTCAACAAGTAGATCTTAGAATGAACATGGATGAGACGAAAATCATGTTGAACTCCCATGTTGTACCAACTCCTCTAAAGGTTGGAGACTACACTCCACTCGATGTTGTTGACGAAATCCTGGGACAAATAGACCAACTAGCTGAGTCCAATTACGAGCAACTTAACAAAAGGTCACTAGTCAAATCTACCTCGGATCGGCGGCGAGAAAGCCACGCTATATCTTCACGTTCGATCATACCGAAGACTTTCGTCTTGAGACACATCATACCGATGTGTCTCAAGACTCAGACGAAAGTCTTTCGACAGTGTATGTTACCAATGATGACATACGGCAGTGAGACGTGGTCGCTCACAATGGGTCTCATTAAAAGGCTCAAAGTTACTCAAAGGAGATGGAACGAGTAATGCTTGGAGTTTTTCTTTGGGGTCGAATTAGAAATTATCAAACAGTTGCTAAACTAAAGTAACATTGGGCACAACACATCGCTCGCAGAACCGATGGCCGTTGGGGCGGAATGGTTCTACAGCGGCGACCACGAACTCGAAGACATAGCGTGGGCTGGTCTTTGGCTAGCTGGACCTGATGATGAAAGGGATGGATGCAGCGCAGGACCGATCGTCATGAAAATCTCTAAGAGAGGCCTTTGACCAGCAGTGGACTCCTTTTAGCCTAAATAACGGTGACGATGACAAACTTTTGTCTCATGACAAGTAAAGATTTAATAAAATTGGAAAAATAGTCAATCCGCCACCGCCGGAGCAATTTTGGTTGGCGCACACGTCTAATATGTATGTCTGTGTATTGATACAGGTAGGTTTATGAGTTGATTTCAAATGGCTTTGTTAATATGACGAAGCTTTCTATAGCTTAGTGTATTTATAGCATACTAGAACACTAGAATTTCTCAGAAAGCCACAAATTGTTATTCCATTAGTTCTCAATGTAATCATTGATTGATCATTTAGGTTTAATTTAAAAAGTATGTGTCATAGCCAAATAAGAATCTAAAAAAATCAAAAGTAAATTAAAATGAGTTCTGTATTCATAATAAGAGTGCAGATGCGAAGACAACTAGTGCAGTTTAGACACTGCTCTAGCTGCCTCCACCTTGCCGGTCCAAAAGGTGCTTTTTCACGCCACCCTTGAAGGAACTGATATCCGTTATAGGAAGGGGGGAACACATGTGCTGGCAAATAATTCCAAGTTCTAGAACAACGACAAAGAAACGAGGCGCTAAATTTCTTTGTGCGTGATGTTGAGGTGGAGACAGTGAATTGATGACTCAGAAGACCGACACCCTTGCTTCTGAGCAGGAAGGGGCAAAGTGGGGTAAGGTCGAAAAGCTCTTCAGAACCCTCTCCGTAGTATAGCTAAATCGTGAAAAATCGACGCACTTTGTTCTTTGTTTAGGGTCGGCAACGCGCAAGTAATACCCCTGGTGTAGCAAGCGTCCATAGGCTACGGTAACCGCTTACCATCAGGTGGGCCGTATGCTTGATTGCCACCTTAGTGGCATATAAAAAAAAGGACACCGAGCTTCTGTGAGGCTGTTTTGATCACGGTTTCGATCTAGTTCCTGGAATTCATATAGCAGCATATCTCCATACCGAGCAGTTTTAAGCAGCCTTGTGTAGAAAGAGTATTGCCCTGAAGAGAGGGAAGGGGAAGGAACGGCTACTTTTAGGCTGTAAACGCGCGTACCTGTGTTTTCTTAACATTGTTATTTCATATAATTTTGGAATCATTCGAAAAATTCACCTGTAGGTACCTGTACGTATATCAAAAAAGTAAAAGTTAACAAACTTATTTTAATAATACACTGTAAAAAACGTGACTAAGTAAATGACTAAGTAGTATGTAAAACACACGTTTAGGATCTTTTGTTCTTACTTCTACAACTCATTTATTTATTCTAACAACTAATTTTTATTATAATTATTTTTACTATGTTGCTGAACACAAAAAGCAGATAGGTATTAGGTACTTACTTGAATCATCAGTTCTAAGATAATAGTGCCTGCAGAATAAGTGAAATATTTACAATTCAAATACAACCATTCGGTTTCTTATACTTCAAACATTATGAATAGTTTATTACATAATAGTAACTTGACAGCTTTACTATATTTCGCATACCTACCATAACTTATAAAAAGGTTAAGATTTATTTGCTTTAGTATTTTATATTCAGAAATTGAAGGTAGTCTTATTATAAAATAAGACATCGGCTGTGATTCTGTATAACACATGCTAAATCCAAATTTAAGTTTAGATCATCTTGTTTTTTCAATATGAAACTACAAGTGTGTTCAATTGAAACGTGATAAATGTAGTTTTTAGGGAGCAACTCTGTACTTGCCATCTAAAATTGTCTATGGTGTCTTTAAAATCTATTTAAATTTGACAGCTCTTAACAAATTCTTGCTATTTTTTTCCTATTACATATTGCGAGAAAGAGATATACTGTAATTTAAATTTAGAGTGTGTCTTCAGAATTAGGGCCATAGTAGTATTATAATAATTATACAATCACACCTATTGTTCGCCCAAAGTAAGCATCATTTGAGCTTGTGTTATGATGGATACTAGATAACGGAGAAATATTGATAATTATATGTTTTTTTTTAATATCAGAAATGTACTAAATAAACATTTAAACATCCAAGACTCGTGAACAAATGCTCGTATTCATCATACAAACATTTGTTCCTACCGGGATTCGAGCCCGGGACCGAGTAGTATAGCAAGGGGTACAGGCCACTCGGTCAGCCGGTCGTCAACACACACACACACACAATTTATCCACTAAATTTTAGAGTGCTAGGAAAGCACTCACCTTATTAGAACATTGAATTAATAACAATATTCTGTAGTGTTGTGTCCTTGTAGTAAGGTAACCATTGCTCATAGAGCAGTTATTGTTTTGACTAGCTAGGAGCTAGGAGTCTTGTTTGTCACTGTAAAAAAAATGTACATGAACTGAGGTCAATGAATTTGATAAAAAGGTCACAGACTGTCTGTAGGTGTAATAATAATAACAATTGCTATAACAATATGTATAATGTAATGATTGTATCTGACCTACCTAACCCTTGATATATCTATCTTTTCACTCTGGAAGGAGGAAGTGAGAGGGACTGTGGTGCCAGCACCACTCAGTACACAACCCGTCATGGCCTCACATTAAATATTTATCTGGCACCAGTGGTACTGCGGTTAGTGACTAGGGTTGCAAAATAATGATATAATGTACCCAAAAAAGGATGGTAAAATACGTATTTGTAAATAAAAAAGTATTATATTCTGGGGTTGTCTTACCAAACATCAAGCAGTACTTAGTTAATTTAACTAAGTACTCCTTGACATCAATTTTTTTGAAAAAAAAAATGTTGGTTCTCAATTTCAATACGTACTATTGAAATTTATTTATTTATTTATTTATTTATGAGGTATACTTACAGCTAGACATACAAAACATTTTAATTAAATAACACTTATTGCTAAAGGACACATATGTAAGCCTTTACAAGTATACACAGCATTCTTAAACAAAAATGTAGGTACCTATATGAAAACTAAGACATACTACTAACTAAACCATTTATATATATGTATATATACATACATATACACATACACATACATATACACATACATATATATATATATATATATATATATAATTGAGAAACAAACATTTTTTTGTACTTAGTTAAATTAACGTTGAATAAATGATTGAAAATTGTATGGAGATACATATTAAAACATTTATTCAAGATAGCTACAGTCTTCCCATCTTTTCGGTTTACTTATGTTTCGCTGTGGGGCCGGTATAAATGTTCTTAATTATCCATATATTTTTATATGGAAATTCTGGTGTACTACGGTAAAAAACAATTTCCGTTGTCCAATCCAACCAGCTGAACAGCGCGTGTGGATCACGGGCAATAATAATAATAATAATATTCATACCTCACACCTATTCGCTCCGTTCCCTATGATATGGTTGAGCGGAGCGATGGCTGGCACATGCGTCATACTTGTGAACAGGTGCCACTAGTGGAAATGGTCATCTCTAAGCTTCCTTGATTTTGTAATAATTTACCTACATATTCATCAATAGTATAATTTTTGAGGGATTTTTGAGGTATATGGCATTATAGGATATTATATATAAAACAATACAATTATTATTGTAATGACGTGCTCAGACAAGTGTTTAAAATTAATGAAAGATGTTTAGCTTTATTAGGTCTTTGTATATTAATTGTTGACCTTTGTGTATTGTAATACCTATATTGTGATGGTGCATCGTCGGACAGCCTTTAAATACAGTAAATATTCTTATCATTAGGTACTTATTGGTACTTTAATACTTTTTTATACTCTGTGCGACACTGCGCTGCTAAATACTATTACTGTGTAATTAAACATTGTAACTTAATGATTGAAAAGAGTGACTACACGAGTTTGTAGCCGGAATCTTCTCGGTAGTTCAACTTTTGGAACCGGTGTAAATTCAGACAGACTGACCGACAGACTGACTGACAGAGAGACTGACTGACGGACAGACAGACAGACTGACTGACGGACAGACGGACCGACGGACCGACAGACAGACCGATAGACAGACTGACATAACATTCTTAGCTTACGTAGATGCAGATAAGACAGAGAGACAAACATTATGAAATTGTTAGTTAGTTAATATTATTTTTATGTGATAGACTTAAGGGTTTTTTTGTTGACGATTCGAAAGTGCTTCTTGGGGGCCTAATTGAATAAAGATATTTTCATTTTCATATTACGAGTATCTAGCCCAAAGTAAGCATCATTTCTTATTTCAGCCGTGAAACAGTTCGTTGTGTTTCGGAGTGAAGGGAAAGGTAGCCAGTGTAATTACTGGGCATGGACGGCATTTCATTTTAGGCCTCAGGATGACAACGCACCTGCAATATCAAGTGATTTTCCCTTGTTATCGCAGGTGTCTATCTATAGGCCGCGGTAACCGCTTACCATCAGCTGGGCCGTCAGCTTGTTTGTCATCTAGTTGTATAAAAAAAAATCATTAAGAACTTGGCAATGAAGGATTTGTATTCAACCCTTTGATTTCTCAGCGCTACCCAGATTGTTCCAGTGGATCAAACGCCTTGCCACGGTTTGCTTGTCCACGTAGCAACAGCAGAATACATTGTTGTACTCCTATATTCATGAGTATTGTTGAAAATTTACAACAATACTCCTGAATCCTGTCTATTCTTTCGTCCGTGGCACATAAACCAATAAGTACTCCCTGTACGCTGCTGCTTATCGTTATTTCATTAACAAACACGCATAATAAGTGTCTGAGAGAATATTTCGCTCAAATCTGCCTGAACTGCGACAGCGTCGCATTCGTAACACGCATGACTATGACGCATTTGAACTTTATAACGCAAAACCTACCTATAAAATAGTAGATTATGAAACTGGTACATAATGAGGGGTATTATACACGAGTGTGAGTTTAAAAAACGAGCGAAGCGAGTTTTTTAAAAGCATCACACGAGTGTGTAATACCTAGTTATGTGCAGTTTCATACACTTCTTTATCTAATCTCATACATTGAATATATCGAATAAACATAGAAAAAAAAAGATAGAGATTGATACAGTTTATTTATTGGTTATTGTAAGTGCTAACATTTTGTATATTACAATTATGAAATTGAATATGGAATTGTGTTGCGTTGGCGTTAAATTTCAATATATCAACTTCGTTAAATATGTTTAAAGTACTCTTTAGCATTGAATACCTAAACCACAGCGACGAACATTTAAAATTTTCCGACAATCTTGAAAATATGCCAATAGAACATTTTCTGAGAACGAAGTAGCATTTTTATTCATTTTCCAAGCAAAAAATGTTGATAACATTTATCGTATAATTTTCTTGACTTTACTGGTAGTAGATTAAGACTAACTGCTGCCGCAGTCTCTAAAACGTCGGGCGGCGTTAAATTTTCTTCATTTTCACTATCAGACATTTTAATAAAAAATAATCATTATCCAGCGAAACACAATAACGAATTGCAAGGAAAAGTATAAAGGCGCCAAAATTCCCGGTATCACCGCGTATGCCCCAAAGCGCGCGCAGCTACAGATAAAAAATGAAATAGTGCTAAGTATACGAATTGGCGCAGTATTGTATCAATGGTCTATAATCGAAACGAAATGAAAAAAAAAAAATATAACATTATTTTGTTAGAGAAATAGTGTTATAGTTAATTTTTTAAATTTCATTTCGATATACTATTTGTAAAGTTCGTCAATATAAACTCGTTTTGAGTTTTATATTTTAAATTTTACGATGTGAGAGTAGATAAAATAATATAAACGTAATAAAAGTCGTTCTTAGGAAGCACCTCTCAAAATGCTCTCTAAAATTGTCTTGAAAACTGCCTATTCAAGTAATTTGACAGTTAAAGGGTTTAATTTTTTTGTACAGTTTGAGAGATGTACACACGACAGCACATCAAGTGTAACAGTTGCACTGTGAAAGCCGCCTCTATTACGAACGCAGTAAGGACGAAGTCAAGGTCAAACTGTTACACTAGATGTGCTGTCTGTACAACTGGGATGTTTTATTTATATCAGGGGAACTTAGTAGGTAATTAAAATATAAAACTAGAAAAATTTCACGTCCTGAGGCGAGAATCGAACCCGCGACCTTTCGCAATCCGGGCGACTGCTCTTACCAACTGAGCCACTCAGGACTTGGGATATCCCTGTAAAATTCTTCTAGTCTATCTGTATTTACGTTTATGAGTTAACGTCCACCCTACAATGTCGAAATGTTCTATTTCAACATCCGAAACGAGTATTTCGACGAGTATTTTGTTTTTTTTTTTTAGTTTTTGTGTTAAGAATATTTGAAAACACTGCCCCAACTTAACCAAATGGTAGGTATTTGTAATAATACTCGTTTCGGATGTTGAAATAGAAAATTTAGCGGTAGGGTGAGAATAGAAACTATCGCCAATACTTAGCTTTATAGTCCGGCTGGATTCGGTGTTCGGAATAAGTAAGTCCAATATATCGGGTAGAACACATATAATTCACAGACACTGACACAGTACATAAGCTAAGAAAATACAAGAAGGAGAACAGAGCACACAAGCAGAGAGTCGTGATTGTGGCGTATGGGATACCTGTCCGGTATTGTTCGGGCGTTAAGCTGCCTGTAATCGCCGCAGGGGCGCCAGCCGTTTGTCTTTTTTCGGCGCCAGATGCAGTGGAGACGACCACGGACTCTCGGAAGGGCGGGCAGTGCCATTAGCTAATTTATTATTATTATTATTATTTATTATTTTATTTATTAATGTTAAAATGAAAAATTAAGAATATCAGGGGAACTGTTAGACTTCCCATCCCATCACAAACGCCTTCTCTATTCGTGCGACCTTACTTTGCTGCTTAGCTAATGGCGACCTTATTTACAACAGAAACACCATGCTGAAGTTACAGTAGTGTTATTCAGGTCAGATTTTGTATAAGATGGAGGACCTTCCCTAGTCTGCGTCTAAAGAGAGGAAAATATCACCAAGCCTAACCTGTCTTGTATTGTAGTTTTATGACGATCGTAGTTTAAGGCAGCATCACACAGTGACGAAAGCGGCAACGCCGAATAATGTTCATAACAGGCCGAGGTTCATTGGCCTTGGTATCAAAAAGTAATATCGTAGCTCTTATATCTAAAAGAATATTAAGAAGTTTTAATTGAAAAAAAAACTATTATACTAGACTATAATAGTCCAGAAAAACTTCGCGGGCGTCCCCTAAACACGCCACCAAAGTTTCATCACAATCCGATCAATGGTTTCGGAGAGCATAGGGGACAAACATACAAACATTCATTTTTATTCATTTAAAAGATGGAAAAAAGATGGTTACTTATATAACAGTATTTCTTTTATGTGATTATCGAATAGATTTATAATGTCACTTTTTATTAAAATTGCAGCCATCCAAGACATAGCAAGTGAGCTGAGTCCCTCGTTGAAACTCTTCAAGTTTACGCATCGTGCTCTAAACCCGTCGGCGCCGAAGGAATCACCAGCAGACGGTTGCTCAGACCTCACTACCTTGCTGGAAGCTACTCCACCCGCGCCATGGAGTAAAGCCAATGCGGATGGTTTCCGGGGCAAACTCCTCTATATTTATACATCGGGAACCACTGGCTTACCTAAAGCTGCCGTTATTTCTAATACAAGGTACGTGTACATATGCATACATTATCGTGATTTGCGTCATGATTATAAGTAGTATAGAATATCGTCTACAAGGTTTTACATAAAAACAAAAGAAAAGCGAAAACAAAAGGCATGGATTGAAAAAAATGTTGTAACTTTATTTGTTTTGTTAAGGTGAGAAAAAGGAATGACTAGCATAAGTGTGTATAGTTTACTTCAATAGCCTATTATGAACCAATAAAAATTAAGCTGAAATAATTAATTATTAAAATTTGGCGGTATTTTAATAAAAGTACACCTTTTAAAGATTTTTTCTACGATGTACAGCATAATAATAATAACTATAACTCAATGTGAACATAACAATGTAGACACTCTCAGTAACTCAAGTATGTTTGACATACTTTATGTTAAGTTATTTGTAAAGCAATTAACAGTGCTAGCATTTTTGAAGGTCATCCATTAAATAACCTACTAAATTCACAAGTAGATTGGTCTTTATAGACATACACTTTAAATAACATTATTCGTAATTTTTGATTTTAACATTATTATAAATGTTTGAAAAATTACTTAGTAATTAAAATAGAATAAAACTAGAAAAATTTCACGTCCTGGGGCAGGAATCGAACCCGCGACCTTTCGCAATCCGGGCGACTGCTCTGACCACTGAGCCACCCTGGACTTGGGATATCCATGTGAAATTCTTCTAGTCTATCTGTATTTGCGTTTATGAGCTAACGTCCACCCTACAATGTCGAAATATTCTATTTCAACATCCGAAACGAGTATTTTTACAAATACCGACGATTCGGTTAAGTTGGGGCAGTGCTTTCAAATATTCTTAATTTTTGATTTTAACATTATTATAAATGTTTGAAAAATTACTTAGTAATTAAAAATAGAATAAAACTAGAAAAATTTCACGTCCTGAGGCAGGAATCGAACCCGCGACCTTTCGCAATCCGGGCGACTGCTCTGACCACTGAGCCACCCAGGACTTGGGATATCCCTGTGAAATTCTTTTAGTCTATCTGTATTTGCGTTTATGAGCTAACGTCCACCCTACAATGTCGAAATATTCTATTTCAACATCCGAAACGAGTATTTTTACAAATACCGACGATTCGGTTAAGTTGGGGCAGTGCTTTCAAATATTCTTAATTTTTGATTTTAACATTATTATAAATGTTTGAAAAATTACTTAGTTTAAAAATAGAATAAAACTAGAAAAATTTCACGTCCTGAGGCAGGAATCGAACCCGCGACCTTTCGCAATCCGGGCGACTGCTCTGACCACTGAGCCACCCAGGACTTGGGATATCCCTGTGAAATTCTTCTAGTCTATCTGTATTTGCGTTTATGAGCTAACGTCCACCCTACAATGTCGAAATATTCTATTTCAACATCCGAAACGAGTATTTTTACAAATACCGACGATTCGGTTAAGTTGGGGCAGTGCTTTCAAATATTCTTAATTTTTGATTTTAACATTATTATAAATGTTTGAAAAATTACTTAGTTTTCTAGTTTTATTCTATTCTAAACATTATTCGTGTACCTATTTTGAGGAAACGTATTTTGACCTATTGATTACGAATTTAGATACTGTTCAGTTTTAGTACCTACGTTACGCGAATCGTATAAATGATATGTTACAGGATACATGACATTGTACCGTTGTAGATATATTTTAATAGCCGCCACTCTACAACGTTTAAATCCAAAAGATATTTTTAGTAGGTACCTAATCATTATGCTCGTGCTGGTTATGTGATAACTTAAATTGGAAAATAACGTTATGTAACTACTTTTCAGATAAATCCTTTAACAAAATAACGAAAACATAATATTTATCGTCGGTGTAGTTTGTAAGTTTTGAACATTTTGTTCTTACTCTTTATTTTGGTTAATTAATGTTACCCAGGGACGTAGCTAGGATGAGTCTGCCAAGCCAGGGCCCACACCGGGCCCAGGGGTGTTACGGATATTCGAAGCCGCATCCGCAAATGTGAAATATCCGCATTAATTCAGACATCCGTATCAATTGATGCGTAGCTTTTACGAATGCGGATTCATATCTGCAACGAGTTACGCGCGACATTTAAACAAAGTAGGCGGGGACAGAGTGCGCATGTCTCTCGCGTGTTTACTAGAGTAGTTGCTATCTTCGTTCGCTAGAAAGACGCACATCGGTGACAAGATCCTACAGAATTTATGTAGGATTTTTATATCTTTAAAAATTTCATGTGCAACGTCTCTGGAACACAATAAAAGTCAAATTATATGACAGCCATCCTTTTTGTATTCATATTGAGAGAACCAGATATACTGAACTTAAATTTAGATTAAGCGTGTGCTCTACAGAATTAGGGCCAATACGCTTATGTGCATGTTTTCTGAAATATGGTGAATTTAAATATTACTATTTTTATTTCACGGATATTACTAATACGAAAGTTTACCGTGAAAAGGTTTAGCAGAATTACCACAAAAACTGGATCCAATAATTACGTTACTTACTAGTGGTCAACCGCGGCTCCGCCCGCATGTATGTTTCGCGCCAAAAAGTAGCACATGTCCATAATAATATTATATAGTCAATTGCCAAATTTCATCTTAAACTTTCCAGCGGCTTACAGGAATGAAAACGTAACAACAATCTGCGATAGAGTTACTTTCTTATGTATGGATATGGTGATAAAGCACCCTACTGACCTAATTGTCATGTGGATCAATTATGCTATTAATTTTTCCTAAACGGATCGGCAGCAGTTCGGTATCGTTACTAATGCGGTTGTAACACAGAAAGGTATTCAACTAACATTGCTTATAATGCCGGAATGCTAACGAAACGCTCTCGGTTGGTTCAACTTCGGCTGAATCGTTAACATTATTGCAAGAAACCAATATAGTTTATTTGACAGTTGTTAACGTTTGGCAGTTCAACCAAAGAAGTATCGATGCTTTTCGGCTGTTACATTGACATTTGTGGCTTGCAGAATACAAAACCATGATTGGACCGAACGGTTTGCGTTACGTGTTTGTTATTAGAATACCAAACTGATGCGTTTGGGCTACGTTGATTTAGCAGAATACAAAAACGTTGTAACTAAGCGTTTCTGATTCGTTTTAGATCAAAATACAGTAGCAGAATTGGAAGGTTGTTAGCTATATATTTTCCTATTACGAAAACGTCATTGGAATACGGTACTAAATTCTAATTGTGTGTAATTATAACCAAATCCACGCCTACAATCGTCAAGTTAACCCGCTCAGGTTCGTTTTCATGGCGTCCGGGATCCATTACCTCCGGCTGAGCAAGTCGGACCGGATCTACTGCCCGCTGCCGCTGTACCACACGGCAGGCGGCGTGATCAGCGTGGGCCAAGCGCTCATTATGGGCTGCACTGTCATCATCAAGAACAAATTCTCGGCCTCGCAGTACTTCCCTGACTGCGCTAAGTACAACGCTACGGTGGGTAGTAGTGGGTACACTACATCAATACTAAAAACTTAATTCCTAAAATTCATAATCACGATTTCGAAAATTTCAAATTTTATAATTCCATAAGTTTTTAGAATACGGGAATATCACAATTACGAAAATCAAAATTCTGAATTACAATAACCTCTAACAATGAAAAATCCAGCTCGGTAATAATCCAAAGCCTCATAAATACGAATGGTCAATACCCCTATCTAGTAAACCAGGGGTTTGAATCCCGGTGGGGGCAGATGTTTGTATGTTTATTTAGTATAATTCTAATATAATTATATAAACATATTCTATTTGTCCTATTATCCATATACTGAAAGTCATTAAGTTGTTTATGAATATTTATCCGAGATTGTAAAGTCTCGGCAAAGGTCGCCCAAGACATTTTTTTTTCTAGCTGAGATATTATTTTCTGTTTATTTTTTGGCTTTATATTAATAAACATATTATTCATTTAGGTGGCGCACTACATCGGCGAGATGTGTCGTTATATTCTAGCTACGCGACCGTCTCCGAGCGACAAGCAACACAACGTGCGAACTATCTTTGGCAATGGACTCAGGCCGCAGGTAACTATTGGCCATAAATAGGGGTGACTACAAGTAAAAACATTAGATTTTGAAATACATTTCTAAAATATGACTTATTATACCTAAAAAAAAATTTTTTGTATGGTATCAAATTTATGTGGCATAGAATTTTTTATAAATGAGGCAAGAAATAACTATGCGCGTAAAAAACGCATAAATTAGAAAGATATCATTATTTTATCCATGCGCCCATATATATTCAGTTCTATTGACATTTTGTAAACGATTTATTTCAAATATACTATTTCTTCTGCAATATTTATCAACTATTAACATACTAAAATAAAAAATTTGATAAAAAAACCTTAAGTATATACTTTAATCACAATTATCCTTTTTTGTTATTATTATATTATATTATTATTATTGTTATTATATTATTATATACAATTATTTACTAAAAAATAAACTAATTGTTGTTTCAGATATGGAATGAATTTTTGAAACGGTTTAACGTAAAACACGTCATCGAATTCTATGGGGCTACTGAAGGGAATGCTAATATAGGTAAATATTGGGTCAGTTTCTAAGACACTGTAAATCTATGTTTCAATGCAGTATGTCTATTTCTCTCAATATATTTGTGAAAAAGATAGATAAAATTAAAGCTACAGTTTTAATACCAAATTATGCGACAGTTGTCCTTTTTGTATTCATATTGAGCTAACGAGATGCACTCCTTTAAATATATATTTAGCGATGTCTACAATCATCCTCAAAAATATACAAACGAGTATGATCCCTATTGCATTGACATAAGAGACAGAATCCCTACGGTTCAAAATGAACAATTTGCGCACATAGCGCGCTTATAAACGAACCGAATTGAACGTATTCTTGCCAACGAGAGTAATGTGACGTCATGAGTGACCTCATGAAGCCGTGCTTACGCTGCTAACGAAAAAGAGGTAGTGTAGTATACGCAAATATCAAATTTGAGGTTATGACTTAGAGTTAGTCAAAATGTTGTAAACATTTTATTTTTGAATTGATAAAAACTTGCTATTGCACTTTATTTGCCGCAAATACTTCCTAAATTTACTCTTTAATAAAAATGTAAGATCTTAGAACGTTTTTGTTATGGACATTGACAGAAGTACACATGCACGAATGAGCGAAAGTGCGGCCCGAATTGACTGCACGCAAACAGCACCATATTCAATTCGATTCAAGGCGTTTGCACTGTTCGTAACGTTAGTAATGTTTGCGTATTTTGGACCGTAAGGAATGTTATGTTATGTTCCTTTTGCTGCCCACTCTACTTCAGAAATAGGCCCATTGTGCTTAATTTGAATGATTAATACATCCACGCATAATAACCTGTTGTTACTTTTCCATGCTCTTTAAGCTAACACCGATGGTACTCCCGGCGCAATCGGCTTCGTTTCCCGTATTTTACCATCTATCTATCCCATCGCTATTATCAAAGTGAATCAGGAGACCGGGGAACCTATTAGAGATTCCAAAGGACTATGTCAGGTAATAAAAAATATCTATAATTTGTATGGCTTTTTACTAACGCTTGCTTCGCAAGGCACGTTAAGCCGTTAGTCCCGGTTGTTACTGCAACCGCATTGGCATTAGGCCAGCGCGTTGTGTTGTGTGGCCCAAACTCTTCATTTGTTTCTCCCATGTATGAAGGCCTGTGCCCAACAGTGCGACGTATAAAGGCTGGTGATTATGAATGCATAATTTCTTCAAATTAATTTAATTATTTCTATTGGATGTGGTTGCTGACTTTACTTTGAATTTGTACAGCTAGCAGAACCAGACGAGCCAGGCGTATTCATTGGCAAGATCTCTCACTCAAATCCGTCACGAGAATATCTAGGATATGTCGACAAGGCAGCCTCTGAGAAGAAAGTCGTGAAGGATGTGTTTGCGCATGGAGACTCTGCTTTCATTTCAGGTAAAACGATACGTCTATATGCGCATGCGTACGTGCACGTATACGTAAAATGCATTTGTTTATAAGTGGTTACGTAAGTATGGTACAATTTTTTCAAGTCTTCCATGAATGACGGAGGGAATATGAATAGTGACTAGTGAATAAACAGAAACACTCCGGGCTGATTTTGTGACCATAACGGTATTATTGGATTTTAGAAAAAATATTCCTAGTCGAAAATCAAACCAGACAGTTTTTAAAAATATATGTATTATACTACACCAGTGTCACTTATTATAATAGTTATAAGTAAGAATAATAGTCTGAGAAGTAAATAAATGATGAATGACTTTTGCAATCATTTAGGTTTAGTTTACGGTTTCAACCGTAAACTAAACCTGATTGATTGCAAAAGTGATGCCATGTTCGATGCAGCCGTCTTCAATAACTAGCCGGAAATGTTTTTATATACTCCCTTCGTAGTTTGTAAAGTACATTAATCAAAGTTTGGATGCTAATCGCTATTAGAAACTAGCTTGATATAAGCCACATAGCTGCCTAAATAGCAGTTGCCGAAATTGCAATGGTGATTTTCTTTTAAAAAAAAAGACAATATATAATATAACTTTGGCCTTTAACCACCTTATTCCGATTTTAAATATCACTATTTGACATTGAAACTCTAAACTTTTTCAAAACTTTTTGCGTAAAATACTTATTTTTATTAAAATCCGGCTCGAAGGACCTTTTTAAGATTTATCTTATTCCACTTAAAAATATTTCTCATGTTACTAATCCCTAGGTGATATCCTGGTGGCAGACGAGTTAGGCTACCTGTACTTCCGCGACCGCACCGGTGACACGTTCAGATGGCGCGGGGAGAACGTCAGTACAACAGAGGTCGAGGCTGTTGTCTCCAGGGTCGCAGACCAGAGGGATGCCGTGGTCTATGGTGTATTGGTTAGTATTATTACTTAGATACCGTTCCCTATAATATGGTTGAGCGGAGCGATGGCTGGCACATGCGTCATACTTGTGAACAGGTGCCACTAGTGGAAATGGTCATCTCTAAGCTTCCTTGATTTTGTAATAAATTACCTACATATTCATCAATAGTATCATTTTTGAGGGATTTTTGAGGTATATGGCATTATATGATATTATATATAAAACAATACAATTATTATTGTAATGACGTGGTCAGACAAGTGTTTAAAATTAATGAAAGATGATTGGCTTTATTAGGTTTTTGTATATTAATTGTTGACCTTTGTGTATTGTAATACCTATATTGTGATGGTGCATTGTCGGACAGCCTTTAAATACAGTAAATATGCTTGTCATTAGGTGCTTATTGGTACGTTAATATACCTCTTTTTATACTCTGTGCGACACTGCACTGCTAAATACCATTAAACATTGTAACTTAATAATTGAAAAGAGTGACTACACGAGTTTGTTGCCGGAATCTTCTCGGTAGTTCAACTTTTGGAACCGGTGTAAATTCAGACAGACTGACAGAAAGGCAGACTGACTGACTGACAGACAGACAGACAGACAGACAGCCAGACTGACTGACGGACAGACGGACCGACAGACGGACCGACAGACAGACCGATAGACAGACATTATAACATTCTTAGCTTACGTAGATCCAGATAAGACAGTGAGACAAACATAATGTAATTGTTAGTTAGTTAATATTATTTTTATGTGATAGACATAAGGGTTTTTTGTTGACGATTCAAAAGTGCTTCTTGGGGGGCCTAATTGAATAAAGATATTTTCATTTTCATTTTCATTTAGAAGCATATAAAACTCGCCAACAATGCTTTCTGAACCTTTTGATGTGTGTGTCCAAGCAATTCAAAAAACTTTATGCAAGCTACTTTTTAAAATATCTTTAATCCTCTAGAAGAATCATCTACAGTTTGCACTGAAAACATTTGAATATCAATAATGATTTGAGTCGTCCTTAATTTTTCAATACCTATTCTGTTGTAAGTCCGTTTCATTTGATCTTTATTGCATATTTTTCAAATCGTTATTTGGATTTTCAATGCTAAGTACAGCAGCCCAGTGGCATTTACGTCACAGTAAAGAGTAGGTACGGTACTGGCGAATTAGAAATGTTTGTAAATAAAGTGAGAATATGCTCTTTATTCTCAGGTACCGAACACAGAAGGTCGCGCGGGTATGTGCGGTATCGTGGACGTTGACGGCACATTAGACTTGGAGGTCCTAGCGCGTGCGCTCACTCGAGACTTGCCTACGTATGCGCGGCCCGTGTTCATCCGCGTCATGGCTAGCGTTGATTTAACGGGTAAGTAAATATTATTATTTATTTAACAATCAATGTACACAAATATATAATAATGAGAAAGACATTTGAGGAAAAATTGTACAAAGGTACTGCTTATTTCCTAATATAATCTCTTCCAGCAGTCCTACCACAGAAATGAGAATCAAATGATAGAATCGGTGTGTGCAATTTGATATAATTGCCTTACGGTAAAAATTATAATAAATCCGGCTTGAAGAACTATGCAGCTATGCTCAAAGTGCTATAATCTACTCTTTAAAACAAATATCTATAATGTGGGCTAGCTAAAGGGCTTCTAAAGAGCCGCTTAAAGGCACCTTTTAGGCCGGCTACGTGGAGGCGGCTAGAACCGTATATTCAAACTGCACTAGCTGTCTTCGCATATGGACTCTTATTACCGCTTCACATTAGGTGGTGTTGAGTCATTTGCCATGCTTTATATAAAATAATCAAAAGTAGAAAAGTTCATGTCTTGGGGCACAAATAAGACACTTGAAGAAATGTATAGGGTTATTTCAAGTTTACGGCAGCTGTGGTCAGAGCAGTCACCCAAATTGCTAAAGGTCGCGGGTTCGGTTCCTGCCCAGGATATGATTGTTTTCCAAATTTACTTTCGAACTTTATAACGTTAATAATAATATTGCGTAAAGAGTGCTATAAATTATATTTTTTTCTAAAGCTGCCTACATACATATATCATTAAATTATACTTGAATATATTTGGTCCTTCGACCCAGACACATCCAGATATAAAGTTTTATTTTATTTTATAACATTTAACGATGGAGTGGTGTGGTAAGTATCTCTCTTTACACCCGACAAGGGCAGGTATTAGTGAGATCAACTCGAACATTTTTCCACATCAAGTCATGATTGTTGATATGTAATTTATTATGAATGATATCTATTAGCTAGTATCTATAAGTCAAGCTCATAAGGTGCGTGATTGCGTGTCAATTTGCGTAAGTGCAGGAGTTTTATTATTTTATTACAAGTTTTGAAAGGAAAAATTTAGTAAGTAATTTTTGTGATGTTATGAAGTTTTGATTCATGTTCAATTGTTAGGAATATATGAAAATAAGAGTAGAAAAAATCTTATATTTAAATTTTTTAACACGATATCAATTGTCATTGACTGATCATTGACGAAGTTGCCCCTTATTGAGTTGTGAGGATATTCACAAAGTTTCCTTCAAAAAATCGATAATGTTAATGTACCGCATTTATTTAAATACTTCTGCTTTGTTACAGGTACATTTAAAATGAAGAAAACAGACTTGCAAAAGGAAGGCATTGATCCGACGTTAGTCAAGAAAGACAAATTGTACTATTTAGACGCTAAACTAGGTAGGTACCTACCACTGGGACCAGATGAATATCAGAAAATTATTAACGGTCAAATAAGGCTGTAAAGCAACTTTACCCCTTGACGATAAAAACGGTGCAGGTAAATAAATATTTAATGTAAATATTCTAAACTAAAGGAATGAGGGTACTTAAATAAATAGAAACAAAACACTCTAATATTTTCTATCTCTATTTAATAGTTAAATTAGAGAAAATATTTTATATTTCGTAATAAAACACGAAAATATCAAGAAAAGTAAGTTCGTGATGGTTGTGGGCCGGAAGAATAATAAAAAATACCTTGAGAATTTAAAACGAATCTTCATTTCTGTTTTAAAAATCCATTTTATCTTTAAAATGTTTCCTATTTAAAATGGCAATAATTAAGTATGCGATTGTTGTTGCAATATAAAATAGAGGAAAGTTTAAAAACTACCACATTCCTTCACTTTTCCTACAATATACTTGTTATATTTATGTAAATTGGCGGCTGCAATAATTGTTTTAATGCATTTAACTAGTGGTAAATCTATTTAACAAAAAATATTAATTTATCTTACTTATCACATAATATTGCTATTGTTATGTATTTCTCTTATTTTATTTAAGTATGCACAACGCACAACCTATACATTCAAAGTATAATTACTCGATCAAGTAGCAAAAGGATTTGAAAGTGACGTTACTATCGGTATCGATTCCAACATATTTCTAGGTTATAAAAGTATTCAGTACTTAATAATTTTATACATCCATCTTCCACGATGTGGCGCACAAATTGAATAGACTGATTTAAATACCATTTAGCATTTGATCGGGTTATTTGATCTTGAGTGTATATACTAGAGACAATATTCCTACTGTGGATCTGATTTTTAATTATGTATATTTTATAGAAGTATATTATTTAATTAGAAGACTTTTATTTACCAATGAGCTCAAATTATCCATATGGTTGAATAAGAAACTTGCATTTATTCTCGTATTAACCTTTTATTTTACCAATTCATTCTTTCGATTTGTTTTTGTTTAGTAAAACGCAGCAAGAAGCGTCGATTATCTAACGTTTGTACTGAAAGGCACCTTAGGAAATCTCTTATGTTCTACTATGAAAAGGTTTCGAGAAACCTCGAGTATATTAAAGTAGTTATTTATTTTATAAGTATTCATTTTTTGAATCTATAAAAGGTGTCGGGCAAAACGTTATTTCAATAATAAAAATGTACAGTTTATTTTTTAGTTTTGATGATAGTAATATTTGAAATAAAACCACTATAGAATTAACAATTATTAACCCGTGCCTGTCTTCGGTGTCATCAATTTACTGTCTCCACCTCAACATTACGCACAAAGAAGTTTAGTAACTCGTTTCTTTGTGTGACTTCCAAAAATTGGTATCTATTGCCAGCACATGTGTTCCCTCCTTCCTATAACATGGGTTCCTTCAAGAGGCGTGAAAAGGCACCTTATGGGCCAGCAAGGTGGGGGCGGCTAGAACAGTTTGTTTCAAGCTGCACTAGCTGTTTCCGCATATGGACTCTTCTTACTGCTTCACATAAGGTAGGGTTGACTCATTTGCTGAGGTTTGTATCCGGTAGTGGTTTCATTTCAAATATGTTGTGCTTGCGAAAATGTTTTATAGTATTTTTGTCGTTAATGATCTGATTGCTCTGATCTTATACCAATTTATTTAAATGTTTTATAGACAAATATTTAAATATTACCCTAAAATGTTAAGAGAAAGTGATACTTGCCGTTAATATGAAAATCTCGTAAGTGTATTTATTGAATTGTCACTAATTATATGGCGGCTTTGGAGGAAAGACTGATGAATCTATTTTGTGTGTAGGTTGGATCATGCTGGATAAAGCCTGTGTATTTATTAAAATATATTTTATATATATTCTTTGTTTTATTTACGTAAATAGTTTATATTTTTAACATAAAATACCTATTATTTAAATCCGGCTCGAAGGACCATGATTTTCTTGGTACAAAAAACTATAAATATTTTCTTAATTTGTTTAATAGTATAACAAACTATGAATTTATGAAATAATGCAGCGAAAATATATTATTTCATACAAATGTCATGAAATTATCAAATGTATACGATGTTTTTGAAAGTTGCAATCCATTTCTATGAACTAATATAGCCCATGTATAATAAAATGCAACGTCTCTGATTGTACGTTAATAAATTAGGAAAGAATATTTTGATGCCGTTATACACGGTTAGTTTTTTTTTCGGGTCCGTATGGGGAAATTGTAAACTATAAGAGATAGAGAAAAACTCTCTTAGAAACCTGATCTTAATTTTAGATAAAATAAAAATGGTATTAAAAAAAATTAAAATCTTAATAGATTTAGAGATATCGGATTTTTTGAAAAAAATTTTTTTTTTGTTATTTCGATTGTATATTACTATGCAAACCAAAAATTTTATGGAGACCATAGGTCTAAAGTTGCTATAAGTTGTTAAAATTGCTTGAAATTAACATTTTAATAAAGATACATTTTAAAATTCGAATGCTTTTTATTTTCTTTACTTTTCATTTGAAAATCAGCCAGTTAGTTTCTACTACTAAAGTAAACCATTATTTTAACTAATAAAGAAAACTAAAACGTTAATTTAACAACTTCTAGCAACTTTAGACCTATGGTCTCCATACAGTTTTTGGTTTGTATAGTGATCGAAATAAAAAAAAATTTTTTTTTTTTTAAAAATCCGATATCTCCAAATCTATTAAGATTATTTTTTTTTAAATACCATTTTTTTTATCTAGAATTAAGATCACGTTTCCTAAGAGAGTTTTTCTCTATCTCTTATAGTTTAGAATTTCCCCATACTGATCTGAAAAAAAAACTCACCCTGTATATAAAAGATCGCATTAAGTCCCAGGGAGGTAAGGTTAACATGGGGCTCTCGTCTACTATTGGCCCTAATTCTGGAGAACACATGCTAAGTCTAAATTTAAGTTCAGTGCATTTCTTTCTCTCAAAATGAATACGAAAAGGATGGCTGTCATATAATTTGACATTAAGAAACGTGCGTTCAATTTTTGACCTTATCGAACGTGATAAAATGCAGTGTTTTTAGGAGGCACCTCTGTACATGCCGTCTAAAATTGTCTGTGGTTTTCTATCTAAATTTAATTGACAGCTCTAAAAAAAATCTTGCTAGATAGCAAGAATTTTTTTAAAGCTGTTAATTTATATTTTTATTTTTCCTATTACATATTGCGAGAAAGAGATATACTGTACTCAAATTTAGAATTAGAGTGTGTCATCCGAATCAGGCCCATTGTCTCATGTCGTGCATAAGTACCTACCTCATACAGACCGAAGTAGTTATCATAATAGGGTAGTTGACAACTTTTTAAATAAGAAGTTTAGAATTTATAATAAAATATTTTAAAAAAAGTAGTATGTTTAAAATTAATAGTTTCACAGATACAGTGGCATGTTTGATATGTTGCAGTGCATTGTCAAAAATCTCTCCATATAAAATCTACGGAACAGGTGACGTCATATGTTGCTATATTACTAAAAAAAATGTATGCATATTGAAGAATGTATATTGACAAAATTAATAATAATTATGAAAATATAATAAAACTATTGTTTTAATTGATGTAAGCAATCTAATATCGTTATAAATATTGGAAAAAAAATTCTAAACCGTAAACCGTAATTTCACCAATATTCCATAACTTTTAAGTTTTAGTTGCGTGTATGGGTAACAAATAGTAGCGTGTATTTTCCGATTTTGTGAAAAATGGCGCCATATTCAAACAGGCAAAATCCCATATGTTTTAAAATCATGTATTTCGTTCTTCTTAAATTCCGTTTCAAATTTCGCTCAAAAACGCCGTTACATAGCAGGTGACTGTTAGCAAACACAAAAAGAATATAACACTACATTAACCAAAAACTGAGAGGTTGCTATGGTCATAAAGATGTTTTTCCTTTTGACAGCGACCGATGCTAACAAGTGACGTCATACACTGAGATTGGTGACAGCTATTGACGTGACCTGAGAGTGATTTGATTGCGTTTTGTTTATTAAATATTATTTTGAATTTCGTAATAATACAATAAACTATTGTTTTTTAAAGGGTTTCTATTATAAAAACTAGCACTACGCGACAAAATAATATTTTAATTTGAATACTGTCAACGTCCCTATTTTGTTGCTTAGCGGAGCATCACTTCTAGGCGCTACTTTTTTTATACCTGTCTTGTGGGTTTGCAAGGGGGTCCCCGACCTCAACTGCGGTTAGTTTTCGTGACTGCATGACTCTGACCTCCAGGCTGTGATAGAGGCATGCTCCTCAAACTTAACCGAAGAGCCAATATTCCGAACTGAGCGCGAACATCTTACTCAATAAGCCAAAAATACTGATTCATAAATATCTAAATCTGTAGAGAAGACTGAGCAATTATCAACCATTCTAAAATATACATCAGAAGGAATAAGTATTGCTATTAGATAACAGAATCCTTTTTTATTTACAGTACAATCGGCACGCATCTCTTTAAAATTTGCTCTTTCTTTAATTACAAGAGACTACTCGCCTTCAATTGCCAAACCGTAATGCTTGATTTGTAGCCTACTGTACCAACTATAAATAGAGCTTCATTACCGTTTACTATCTATTATAAAAGCTTGGGTTTCAACTACACCATAAATTGTTATTTACATAATATCCATATAATACAAACAATATGAATCTATTGCGTAACCCAGAAAAATAATAATAACAGTTACACAGAAACAAAATAAAGCCCGCGTTACTGCTAACAGCAGTCACGACACAATGATCTCCGGTTGGTGGAGCGGTCAGTAACCCTGTCAGTAAGCCAGAGATCCCGGGATCGAATCCCGCTAGAAGCGGATATTTTATAGACGAACATTTGTGACTATAATTTATTATATCCTACTACCTTCTTGCCGCGACTTAGTGCGCAAGATTAGTACTTCGAGTAGCCTTTACGTTATTCTGATATAGGTATGAGCTAGGTATATTTCATTAAAATCCATTCACTAGTTTTTGCGTGAAAAAGTAACTAACATACATATATCCACTTATACAAACTACGCGTTAAGTATCCATATCTCGTATTCTATGAAATACCCACAACAATACTAAGAGCCTAAATATAAGTAATTTGGCTTTTTAATTAGTCAGCATGAGACTAAGAGGACAGAAGAACGCTTTTTAAAATAGACACTAGATGTAACATACTAGGCGGAAGACATTTTAATTTTGGTGGATTATACGACGGTAACCACTTCATCTTTCATAGTACGAGTGTAAGGTTGGATTACACCAACTGTGTCGTCAAGTTTCATGATGTCACCAAAACCCTCCTTCCTCCTGGAGATTACCTAAAGATGCCAGATCCCAATAGCGCGAGGGTCATACCTCTGCAGCAGAATGTTAGACTTTCATCACCAGCCTAAATAGGTACGTCCCCCTGCAGGGCATAGGAATTTCAACATGGAAGAACACATTAAAGCTTGGGTCATAACTTCATCACGCTGGCCCAATGCTGGTTGGTAGGTTAAAGTGGTTGCAGTAACATCCGGGACCAACGGCTTGAATTGCCTTCCGAAGCGCAGAGGAGGTCGAGATTAGTTATTTTTATTGATACATCGAAAGAAGAGCGCTCAAACCACAACGCCACATCGAGCTTCTCATTAGACCACATTATACTTTAAAACTGGTTAAATTAATTTCTGTGCACCCTCTTATTTCAATCGAACAAAGCCAAAGCAAAACGCACCTACACACGACTGAAGTGTCATGCTTGATATTCTGAATTGTACAGACGTACATAATATTCTAATACCTGTTATTCAACCCACATTAAGCATCATAAGAGCGTGTGTTATGGACGGGAGAACTATCGATAATAATATAAATATTCGAAATACATATTATAGTATAAACATACATACGTCCATCACTCGTCAACAAATGTCAACAACTCAATCATCATACAAAAATCGGACCTCTGGCTTAGTAGACAGGTGTACTTTGCACTCGACCAGACAGAAGTTACTAAAAAACTACTATAGACAGTGACCTTACATTCTTAGTAGAGAATGTACTAATAAAGAAAACCAGTTAAAACAAAAAGTTATTTGTATCAAACTTAGTTATTTTAAATTCATCAACAAATTAGTTACTACAAATTGTCGGAAAATTATTCTCTAATAAGGCACTATTCATAAATATTCCAGTTTTTTTCTCTGTTGCGAATTTAAAACACAAAGACATTCATCACACAAAGAGTCATTGTCCTCTCTTTTAATATCTCCGTGTTGTGCGCTGTCTTGTTTATTTGTTCGTAACCTACACAAAGAACTGATTACACAAGTAGTTTTAGATCTGTATTGGTTTAACCTGTTAATATTATAATAGACTCAGTAATACATATAATATATATTTTTTTATGAAATTGAATAAGTACTTGTAGTTACCAACAAATCATCAAAGGCAACTAAACATCTAAACTGTGTTACGTAAACATTATCATTTTACAAATAATTTCTTTCGATTTCTGACATAAAATATACCCTATTACCTTTAATATTTGCTATCGTTAAATTTAAATATATATTGGAATTCATATGGCACACATGCCTGTAATAAACATATTATCATTGTCCACCACAAAAGATCATTTTTTTTCCAATCAATAAATGCAAAAGCATATAAATAACTTTTGTTTCTGAATGTCCTTAGGCGTAACAAAGTAAAGTAATATTCAATCTACTCATAAATAAGGTAAAATGAATAACAATTGCCTATATTAAAACCTTTATGATTTAAATTTAGAATAAAAAAAACAGAAAAGACAAACAAAATGTCACAAAAGTCTTCCGCGTGATTTATTTCACAAAAATTTTCGCTAAACGTTTATATTGGCATTTATATTTTGTACATGTTTTTAATTAGAGTATGGTGTGACGCGATCTTTTTGGGATCAGCTGTTGTCGGCGCATGTGCAGCTGGCGCGAGGGGAGCCGCCGTAGCCTGAGACGCACCCCAGCTCGCGCATACAGTGGAGTTTGGCGGGTCGAGTCGCGCGTACGTGGCTATTGCCCGCGCTGTGTTATTACCGGTGTATAGTTAGCGCGTCCTACTGGGCCGAGCGCCAGCATGGACGCGATTCTCGCGGCGCTTGTAGCGCTGATGGCACTGGCCGCCGCGATGGCAGCCGTGCTGAGCACGCTCTCGAAGGCGGCGATCTTCGCGCTACTCGCGATCGCGCCGTGTCTCTACCGATACAGGAAACGCATTTATGTGATCATCAAAACTTTGCCAAGGGATACCAAGTGAGTACAATTTACCCGTATGTTAATTAGACTCCGTCGATATTTTTACGCTAGTGTCGATATCCGCATATTAAACCGCATAGTTACGCTTGTAATCTAGCCGTTACAACCTTGCCAAATTTTCCTAACTTGTAACTATAAATTGGAATAAAATCTTATTAATAACAAAGATTACCGCTCTAAGTCTTTAGAACAAGTTCCGTATTTTAATATTGACCGGTGTGGTGTGCTAAGAAAACCAAGTCTATTTTGTGCTCACCTGTACTAGCGGATAAAAATGGCCGTTAGTGTGTATAACAATGTTGATTTCAATTCCTTGGTTGCTTCATAATCATTATAATATTTATATGCAATGAACGCAGTGCAGTGTACCGTGCAGGTGGTATACCGTAAATTGCAGACTATTATAACGGAGCACTTAATTTTAAATGCTCATCGCTTGTAATAGAGTCCAAAATTGATCTTATCTAATTTTGGATTAGGAGAATGAACTATATTTGAAGAAAAAGGTTTGGAAAAATTTATTAGTCTTAAAGTAAGCAGTGTATTTACACTAGCAGAATTTATCGTTGTGGTGGCAAAGCGACGTGTTTATCTTGACAAACTTATGCACTGCAAATATGCAAATAAAGAGACGTGTATACATTTACCTAACTATGAGCTCTTCAGCATTCTTAAATTCAAGTTACTACAAATTTAGTTCATGAGAAAACTGTCTTTCTAAATAAATACATTACGTCGTTTTTCAACGAAGCAGATTTTAAAGTAGGATATAATTCAAGAATGCTTATAGAAAAACTTGTAGCAAGACCCTAGCATAGAACATAACTACATGAATAAATACTTTTAGAAAAATACTGGTCCATAACTTTATAACCAACAACTTTATACAAATGAACAAAATTATATATTTTTATAGCACTTTAATTTGATAAGTGGGTACTTTAAAAACAATAAATATTGAATAAGCACCCCTAGACAAGATACCCTACGATAATTGCTATCGCCGATGGGAATGTATTGGATTTGACATATGCTCTCGATCGACTTTCGAACGCAAATATCAAATCCATTATATTTTCGATTAGACAAGTGATAGCGACTTTCAAAAGGCATCTTGTCTAGGCCCTAAGATAGGCGTCGATTCCGGAAGAGGCCCTCTTATTGTCAGTCTGAAGTTACGTCAAACGTAACTTAAAATTGAAAGTATTCGGCTGTAAGTAGATAGATACTTTAGACTAAATATGATACATAACGGAAGAAAAACAATACATGTAACTTTTAAAAAAATCAAAAGGTATAGTTAATAATAGTCTATATTTGCTACCAATTAGATGATGTATGGACTTAGGTTTATAAGGAAAATTTTATTATTCAGTAATTTCAGCAATGATAAATAAAATAATATCATAAACAAATGACATTACCATGAATACTGGTGAGTCATTCATTATACTTATAATAGTTAGTAAAGGGCTGTATGCATATAATTACTTTTTAAGAAAGAATATACAGGATGGTGCCGTCAATACGACAATAAATTAAAAGTAGGGCTATATTTGTTCATAGAAATTATTTGCCACTTCCAAAAACTTCTTATTCATTTGATAATTTCATGACATTTCTATGAAATAATGCAGCCAATGTTATAGGTACTATTTCATACAAATCTCATGAAATTATCAAAATGAATACGACATTTTTGAGAGTGGCAAATCATTTTTATGATTTTTTTTTATTGACGTATTAACGGCATCATCCTGTAAATCAGAAAATATTGTATTGATTTGAAATTACACATGTGGTTCGGGGTCACTGTGACCTAAAAAGTTTTTTGTATGTAGGTTATAGTGTCTCCTTATTGGGCACTTTCCAAAAATCACGAGATTTTACAAAAGTTTGACCAACGTTTATTCTGAAGTTGAACATTGTGGTGGGCTCTGGTAAATAATTTAACTATAAAATATACTTGTCGTAACGTTACTTGATTGATATTGGTTCAAGGCTTTTTTTTAAAATATTACAATTTTTACAAGATATTTTATAACTCTCACTTTTTTGCCCTTGAGCTCAACCTAGCAGGGTAACTGAACTCGTTAACCTTAATATATACCTAGCCTATTCCTAATATGATAGAGTAAAAATTACCTGATTTGCTCTTCTAAGCGAAATTTATACCCAAATGCGACCCACCATGCGAATTTTACGTTTTATTTTACCACGTCAGTAGGTAACTACATTAATTTTAATTATTTTTGCACTACTTAATTTGGCTTTCAATTAGAACAGAAGCTAACCCCGTGGACGGTGTACTTTCGTTAAGTACTTAGGACTCTTTGAGTTCTCATTACAATCATGGCATCGGAGTTCGCAGTAAGGAAAGATCGTCAGTTGAGACTTCGAATGGATTTCTCTATTTTTCCGAATGAGTATTCTTTTATGTAATGATTTCTGTCTTGACTAAAAGATCAAATGGACGTAAATGATTTACTGGTGGATGGAACGTCCATTATTACGACACCTCCACCAAAGAATATAAAACTAACGCGAACCTCTACTGTATACAACTTCCATGTTGCGAAACGAAATATCAAAGTCGTCTCCAAGATAACGCGATGTCTCTACCGTATCTACCAGTCCATCTTTTTATCGTGCAAGTGGATCTATTGCCAAATCAACATCTTTTGTTTATATTGTTTTGTCTTAAAAGATCGATTAGTTAGGTACAAAGAGTTATAAATGGATAAATTAAATTACGTGACTAGACCTCAGTTTTATCCAAATCATTTTGTTCTTGGATCTAATCTAAATGTAGGTATTTAATTAGTAAATCGGCACACATCGATAATGCACCGCCATAGTAAACTAACTTATTGTAAATATATACTTATAAGTAAATGCAAGTTTAATTTACTAACGTACTGATTCAATTAGATAAATACTTAAGGTTATAATATAATTATAAAACGTTTCTTGGCGATATAAATTCTACGCTAACTACCTAAAACTATTTTAGTCGAGTCAAATTTTCCTCTCTTGATTGATCAAAATTTAAGTTTAATGGTAATGTTCTAGGCATTTTATCTTTTATCTTATTAGGTATACCAGTACCACGTTCAAATCTTTGAAGTGACTTTATTTATCATACACAATTTTCCTTCAAAAATTCACAGTTAAAAAAATTGATAATAATTTGTGGTGAATAATTTATCACTTTGTTTATTATAAACGGTGGCTATTTTTATTACAATTGAAATAGAGAAATGTTGTAAAATAAACTTTAACCCCTTAATTAAAAATTGTCATGAAAATATTATCTTCCATCTCCCGCTATTGTTTTATTCGCTTCGCTAGCCGAGTTTTCAATTATAAGTAAACAAGCTCTTACGTAGTATTGTATTCATCAGCATCGTATTATATAATTAGATTATTAGAATGTCATAACAAACGTTCAAAACTAAAAAAACAAACTTTTGGTCTGAAAAATTCGCTAAAGTTTCAAATTACAATTTTAATAGGAATATAATGGTGTAAAAAATTAATTTTGCTACTTAATTTAACTGTACAAATATCAAATCGTGTCTCGTTTACTACCTACCATTGATTCAAAATAGAATTATGTAATGCTATGACTGCGTCCGGTTTCTGAAGTGATATGCTATTATGGTACCTATGCCAAGAAAAAATGCGTTTTTATCGATTATTATAAGATTAAACGAACTTACCTTAAGTGAAGTTCTATCTTAATTATACGAAGCTCCTTGTCCGAGAGGGTTTAACGTGTAGTAACGCTGATTGTACCAGCGCCGATCACAATTTTCAAAGCTATAAAAAAAAAAAATTGTTTCTCTCATATGGTAACTCTAAATGTATGTCATTACGTTCGAAGATTATTTTTGGAACAACCCTACAATTTGGGATAATACTTGTATTAGTGGGCGGGTTTTGGGACTGCCCTCTCGGACAAGGAGCTTCGTATAATTAAGATAGAACTTCACTTAAGGTAAGTTCGTTTAATCTTATAATTATACTCTCTCCTTGTCCGAGAGGGTTTAACGTGTAGATGTTTGAAGATGGGGTTGTGAAAAAATAGAATTTAGATATCTATATTATATTAGTATAGATGTTTAGTCCAACACCTTACTAATTAATTTACAAAATAATTAGATTTTTATACAAAACCCTATAAAAAAATAAAAAACACAATTGTTATTTTAACTATCGCTTAAAATTTTTAAGCAATGCCGAATGGGACATTTATATGCTTATTGCAGGAAATGTTTCAGAATTTTGACTCAGAATTTTAAACTGAATTTTGTATGTAAACACTCCTGTTGGCTTTTTGACTCAATCAATATTTAAACCAAATCGGCTTGCGGTCGACACCGAAGCATATCTTGTGATAAGAGTAGAGAAGACAGTTAAAACCACTAATACTCATTTCCTGCAACATTAGTTTGATCCAAATGAATTTTAGATTGAATTGATGAAATCATGTGTTTTTTATAATTGTTTCTATTGATTTATTTATGATATAAGTGTATTCATAAAGTACTTGTCTTATTATGATTTAATGAAAGTGACAAGATAGGATACATTTCTATCCTCATTTAAAAAGATTTTTAGATACAATATGGCTGTAAAGTACCTAGTTACATAGGTTTTTATTATTTCGATAGTGGTCACTACTGATTGTCACTTTTAAATGATTTTACTTGATGTTTAATGAAGTCTTTCTGCTTTCAAGTCATGAATTGTAATAAATCAGTTGATGAGGTCCTTTAATAACATTTTTGATTTATCATTGCCTTATTATTGCATTAAATATTTTTAATACCAGTTCTGGATTCCAAATCATATATGTATGTCAGTAAACTGAAGAGGCTCCTTCGATTAAAATGTTTTTTATCTTTAAATCAATTCAATTTTAGGTCATTGTAATGTTGACCTGGTATTATTCATTTTATATAGTTTAGGTACCATATAAGTAATGATATTGTTTTTACAAAACATTGACTTAGGCATTTTTATTTGTTATATAAAGCACAATGCTCTACTATACCTACAGGTGTTATGATATTGAAATTTAGAGCTAATATATATATGTATATATATATATATATATATATATATATATATATTTAAGTAGGTAGGTATCTACCATGATCAGGTTGATTATTGATGTATTATATTTTAATTATTTGACTTTTATTTTAGTACATACAAAAAACTTTTGCTGGCATGTCATGGACATATTATTATTTTGTCCCAATATTTCACTTCTTATTGATGAAATTTAATGTGAAATTTTTTATTTCATAATTGCAGAAAGGCCACTACTCGATACCTATGTGCATGATTATTCATTATGCCTGCATGCGCACCATATGTACAGGATAAATAACTATGATGCTTATATTATGTATAGGTACATTGTACCAAATGGCCATTATATTTCTAATAATAAATCATATTGTCATTTTTCAACATTAATAATTGTCAATATTGCAATTCCTTGTTTTTATACTTGACCGATAGTTGATTTGCAGCTAGGATAAGCTGGATATAAATTTAATAACATAAATCATTGATTTAAGCTCAGTATCTAAAAAAGAACTAAAAATAAAAAACCTTGTGTGAATTGCACCCGGTAGTAGGTACTTCATATGGACACTTTTATATATTAAGTACATAGCAATAAATCAATTTCTCGTATTGTGTCAAGCAAGATGACTTTTTATAAAAATACCACAAATAAAATTTGTAAAAATTCAATCGGTACTATCATTAAGTACAACAATGTCTAATATTTATTATTGTTGTGGGGATTCAATCTATGCCCCCCCCCCCTCGATTTTCATGTATCCAACAACTGTGGTATTATGTACTCTCGATAATGTTTCTTATTTTATCATAACAATTATTTTTACTCATAAAATATAGTTGTTAATTCTGAGTAGTTATTATACCTAATGGTCTTTTTATTAAGACCCATTTCCATTTCTAATAGACAAGTTTATTTCAACAGTTATTAATTTCAACTTAGCTATTTTATATAATTCTCTACAAGTAGAATTGTGAAAATACTCTTAATTTTCAAGTTCTTTTAAAAATATAGGGCATCATTTATATCACTTTAATAGGTCTGTATTGTAAGAAAATATTGCAATGGAATTGAAATAATGATTAGTTATAATAATCATTTCTTATTTTCTCTGTCTTATCTCATTTATTCATTTCATAAAATCTGTGCAATGAGGTACTTCATAAGGTGACATTTCAATGAAAAAAAAATCCCATCATTTTATTACAATTGGGTTACTAGTTTATCTGTGTAACTAATTTTTTTTTTCTAAAGTAATGTTTTTATTTGGAATTATTAAAACAATATCTGAAAGCTTGTTTCTGAATCTTCTGGTGGTTTTGTTGATTAAATAAAGTAGGAAAGTTATGGTATTTGCTGTGTGTAACTGGTTGTTGCAACCAATGATCTGTTGGTCATGGTCACTGAAGGTTTATAAATTTTCTTTATGTTTGAACAGCTGTTTGATTTTTGAATACACTGTGTAGCTTTAACCTGTCAAGCATGAGATTCAAGACACAATTGATTTTTCAATTATCATAGCCACCCGGAGGTATATCGCGGCTTGACAGATAGTATAATCTTATTAAGTATTTATCAATGGCTGATCATTCATACAGTGATAGCAATTTTTCAGGTCATTGAATATCATTTCGGTATGCTAGAGGGTAAAGTTTTGATGAACCATAAAAGCATTGTGTAGCTAAATTTTATAGCACTTCCTCAGGCTATTGATAAACATTTATATAACTTACAGCAATTTTCAGGTTATAGAATAACATTTATTCAGGTTATAGAATAACATAATATATATCTTGATGTTAAAATTATTAATTAAATGCGGCAGCATTATCTAGCCCCCATGTGACAAACATTGGCCCAAGTTAATAAGTAAACTTTACCGGTACTTTATTGTAGAATTATTTGTCAGTCAGTCCGCAAGGTGATGGGGCTTGTTCTGATTATTAAATTACATGTACAGCTACTTTATGTTCATCATCACTAGCCTATATACGTCCCACTGCTGGGCACAGGCCTTCCTACATGGGAGAAACACATGAGGAGTTTGGGCCATAACACCACCACGCTGGCCCAATGCGGGTTGGTACTTTGTTACATATTTTAAATATGATTAATGGCTATTTTTACATTTTTGTAGCTATCACAATTTTCATATTGAGTAATCTCTCTGCCTTATAGTTGTCTGGTAGAGATCGCTTCTAGCAATAAGATTGCCTTTTTGGCATATTGTGTTTGTTTTATCTCTGTACCTTTGTATATCTACTTGATGGAAGTTAGTAGAAGTTTCTATTTCAGTGCAAGGGTCTAGCCATAGTAGCTAGACCTGTTCAAGTGATTGCCTTTAAATCTACTTTATGGTATTAGTTATACTGTTTCTTTCAGTGTATATTGCATTTCATTTGCAGTGTATATCTCTAGTGTGATAATGCTTGTTCAGCTAAATAGTTGGTTGTCTAACCGCAGTGTGATAGTAGTTTTAAAGAAGATTACAGGCATTGTCTAACTGCAATGTGATAGCACTTGCCCAGGTTATCAATAAATTCATTTCTACTTCACTGTAGAAGTTTTAAAACAAGAGTACGGGCATTGTCTTAACACAATGTAATAGCATTTGCCCAGGTTATCTATTAGCATTCATTTCTTTTTCATTTAAATTAGAGCATTGTCTAACCGCAATGTGATAGCGCTTGCTCAGGCAAGTAATGTGATAAACATTTTCATTTCACTGTGTTGTTTTACCTCAATGTGATAGCTAATGCTTAGGTAAATAGTGTGATAACCTTTTCCATTTAATTTCATACCAATTTGAGCGTTGTCTAACCGCAATGTGATAGCGCTTGCTCTGGTAAATATTGTGATAACCTTTTTCATATAATTTCATACCCATTTGAGCATTGTCTAACCTCAATGTGATAGCGCTTGCTCGGGTAAATATTGTGATAACCTTTTTCATATAATTTCATACCCATTTGAGCGTTGTCTAACCTCAATGTGATAGCGCTTGCTCGGGTAAATATTGTGATAACCTTTTTCATATAATTTCATACCATTTAGAGCGTTGTCTAACCGCAATGTGATAGCGCATGCTCTGGTAAATAATGTGATAACCTTTTTTATTTAATTTCATATCAATTAGAGCGTTGTCTAACCGCAATGTGATAGCGCATACTCAGATAAATGTTATAATCTATTTCATGTAATTTCATACCATTTAGAGCGTTGTCTAACCGCAATGTGATAGCGCATGCTCCGGTAAATAATGTGGTAACCATTATATGTACTTGACGGTAGAAGTTTTAAATTAAGGCATAATCTTACTGTTCATTCACCTATTAATGAAGGCACTTAATATGAGTCTTCTGTTTCCTGCCTTGAGTAGGTATTTCTCATCATAAAAATTTACTTCTTGTAATTTCCTCTCTAAACCCTATATACCAGACATAATTTTAATTGTCTTTGTTATGTTATAATTGTCACTTACGACATCTGGGTGTTAAAGATTTAGGTAATAGATAGGTATATGACACTTGTAGTTACCACAGAACAGTTAAAGTTATCCAAAAAGTCATATTATTTTCACTTTTTGTAATCTTCTTTCTGTCCAAAGTAGGTGATTTACTTACTCCTTTTCTTTTTCCCTTTTATTTCCAAAAATCTAATTAGAAACACTAATAAAACACTGCATAAGCACTTTAAATAGGTATACATTTTTGTCTATCGCTCAAAATGAGCTATTATTTATGTTTTTAATATTTTACATGCCATTGGCAAATATTGGCAATACAAGAAAAAATAGTGTGTAAATTGATAAAACCTATAAAATATCGGAAATCATAAGCCTTGTAAAAATTCTTACAATAATATCTGGAGGGTTATATTGCTAGGTAAGTAGTTTAGCTAGATTTTCTAGATTTTAGTAGTATTATTTTGATATTTTTAGGTTATGTCATAATATTCTAACAGATTAATTCTGTGACGTTTCATATTACCAGTTATCCGGTGAGAATTATTTCTCACCGGATAACGTAACGATAATGTAATATTAAATACATACCTTCAATCTCCAAATAATATTAACGTTTTCACAACAAACCTTGACCTTGTTTGCTAACGGAATACCTGACCGTGTTTGGGAATAAAATACTGCATCGATATCCTGTTATTAGTGAACACATAATAACACTAGATTAATAATTCTTTAAAATTTGGATCACAGATCGTACTTTTTATTGGTTTAAATTGTTAAATTAATAATTTTAATGAGAGAACCAAGTGACAGCGCTGTGCACAAAAAACGTAATGACATACATTTAGAGTTACCATATGAGAGAAACAATTTTTTTTTTTTATAGCTTTGAAAATTGTGATCGGCGCTGGTACAATCAGCGTTACTACACGTTAAACCCTCTCGGACAAGGAGAGAGTATAATAACTTACTTCCTTACATTCCACTTGCATTGCGTGGGTATTGTAAATAAACTTTTGTGAGTGTGTGTGGCCTAAACGACTTGCATCCAGGCCAGAAAAGCACCAAAAATGAATAGGTAACTAATTCGGGGAGGGTCAGCTAGAATAGTGTGTTCAACCTACACTAGCTGTGTTTGCTTGGACTTTTCTTACCGCTTCACATCAGGTGATGTTGAATCATTTGCCGTGCTTGCTATATAAAAAAATCCTAATACATGTAGGATTTAATTTTCTCTTAAATAATTTACATATTAAGTGTTTCTTCTCATGGTCTAGAGTCTAGAGTCGAGACTGTAGCCTAAATTAACAGGCTAGAAGTCGTATCGAAAAGTAGATTCCAATGTACACTTGCAAACAAAGTTCTATGCGATGTGGATCGATGCGGTGTATATGGAGAGTGCAGCTGACTACGACGCAATTCAGGGACTGTTAATTTCGTGCACACCACGTCGAGCGAATGAATACGTAATATTGCATGCTTTGAGTGTCTACTTATATAGGTTTTTCTCATATATTTTTTGCAATATAACATTTGAATTTGTCCTCTAGCAATAAGGAGGTATACTTTCGTATTATCCCATTAATTATATATAAGAATAGTTTATATCTCTAAAATATAGTCAATGGCCAGAACCAATCCAGTAAACATGTGATGATCCTTGTAGTTGGAGGCTCTGCTCTTCCCAACAAAATTAACAATATGTTCTTCATGTAGTTATCTACTATACAATGAATAGGTATCATATTTTAATAATGGAATGTTTAATTGTTCCTACAGGTTCTTAATTGTATCTCGTTCGTATTCGTAATATTGTAAGCACCAATATCAAGCGACAAAAACGATAGATTGTGACGGACGAGTATCTCTATTTTAATATTAGATTTAGATGTCGATCGCGTGCGTAGTCTGCTATGTCTCTGATCTTTGATTGATAGGTGGTAGAAGTAGGTACACTTTTTCCTATATCAACGGTTATAATATATATTATTTCTTAAAATATTAGGTACTCTTATCTCGATACGATGCTGTACAAGGGTAGAGTAAAAATAAGAGTGACCTGGCTACTACTCTACCAGTTTTAGTTAGTACTGTACTCTACCAATGGTGTCTAAATTGATATAGTTAGTACACTACCGTGCTCCTCTACCGTTTACTCCACCAGTGGACAGCAACCTGTATCAATTCACTCTACCCGTGTACAGCATTAGTACATTTAATTGTTAAATAGAAGTAAACTTTAAATACACAATATACTAATTTTTGTTTAATCGCGCGTCTCTATATCCACAATAAAGGTTTAGAGCCCACAAAGCGCGTTGCGGGTGCGGTGCGGGGCGTGTTTATAAATACAAATAAGTATTAGAAAAATATAAAATTTAAAGACATATTTATTTATTAAATAAATAAATAATAATTGAAAACCATAAATTGCTATTCTTTATTAGAGTAGGTACCTATCAAACTTTAACAAAGACAACGAATTTACAGATACGTATATTACATAACACCATCGGTCTAGTAGGACAGAAGCCCGTCTATTTTTTTAGGTTACTATAATTAATCCCGGATAGGTGAAATAAATAAAAATTTAGCTATTTATACCTAAGTATATTTTAAAATCGCAATTACAATACAAGCAATGATATGGTATAAGTTCGCTCATTTGAACTAAAAACACAACGCTATGGTTATGATAAAATAAAAAATAAAAATCTTGACATAGAATTTCACATCTTTATAACGCTTTTTTTACTAACGAATATTTAGTGTTTTTTGTGAATATGTTATATGATCCTGGGTTGGGTCAATAAAAGTTTGTTATCTCGAACTCCTCCGTGCTTCGGAACGTTATTTGTAACGTGCCTTCCGAAGCACACGCCTCGGATCGCCACGAGGTTTGCCTCGTCGATTGCAATCATCACGAGGCAATAATCTCTAATCGGTCACTGACAAAACAAGTCTTTTGTTAGTATTTGTGGGTTAAATATTGATTCAGCAATACAATCAACGGTTAGGTTACTTTGGAAAAATGATAGTGTAAATAAATCTTAACAAAAACGAATGTTTTACAAACGTTACAATGATAGTACTTAATGCGTTGTTTACTTGAAATGTAGCTTGACGAATTCATAACAATGGTTTCAATTTCACTTTCATGAAAGTTACCTAACTGATTCCCTATCCCATTATTCTTTCCTATTGTAACAAGGAAGCTGTTATAAATAATTATGGTACGAGTTCTCTCAAATGAATTGTTAACTTTGAGGGCACGTTTCCTGCATATTTATGGCCCAAATATGTATATATGGTACCAAAGGGCGATATGGATAGGAAGGACAAAAGGAATAATCAATATCGATCCTATGTCTGTGTTTATATTTTTGTTACAATCACCCGCAGCTTACCAATCTACGTCCTACAAATTGATAACGATTTATACCTCTCGTTTAGCTTCTGTCAATATCCTACGAAAACAACAGTAGCGCCTCTGTTTTGACGTCTGTAGTGATTTCGTTCGAACTTGACAACGATCCGCCATTGATTTTGACGTTTGTTTGAGTACAGCGCTAAGCGTATTCAGTAATCTCCACGTTGATCTGCTGGCTGTGTATGGTCGTCGCTGTTTTAGAGATACGACATAAAGAAAAATCGTTCTTCTTAGATTTCGTTTTTCTTGTGTTTATCATATCGAATGTCGCCAACGTTTGTCAAATAGTTGTCAAACAAACGCCAAAAGGTATCACAGCGCTGCCCACAGCCACGAACTCAAGGCTGCTGAACTCAATCGAGATGTTTCGATTAGATTGAAACTTAGGGGGTATTCGATAGTCATGCGTGCGAAGTGATAAAACTTGGGTTAAAATCGCCGGCGCCGCCGGGCGCTGGCGGCGCGGTGCTAAAAGCGCTTTCGTGAAACGAACGTTGTTGGTGCTTTGCCGTAGCCGTCTGGTTAAATCAGCCGCTTAACTGGACGCCTAGCCCATTGATTGAACGCCAGCATCCAATTAAACGACTGAAGTACAACTAGCCAAGTCATTGAGCGCAACGTTTTAACCAGATGGCTGAAAGTCATATCAGCCGTCTGGTCTAAATTATCCATTCAATTGGACACCTAGGCGATTAGTTTAAATCGAAGAGCTTTTGTGAGACTGTTTGAGTGATTAATAGGTTCAAGGTTATTTTTTATGACCACTTAGAACCAAAACGATGTCTTTTGTAAGTGGTCATAAAAAAATAACCTTGAACCTACCAAGCAAACCAAAACTTTTCAAGACGCCAAGTCGTTTAACGTTGAGTGAGTCTAGTTCAATTCGGTCTAGGCAGTTAATTGGAAGCCGGCGTTGAATCACGCATTCAGTTAAGCGGCCATACTCTAAGACCAGCATGTCTAGTCTGTGCTCTAAGAATTAAACCGCGTCACGTTTATAACCTAGAAACAATGAAAGAGGAAACACATGAGTCGTTCTGATGTTGACTTTGCATTTAATTAGCCGTGATTTCTATTAAATTATTGCCTTGTCGTTTGCCGTGCATAATAGAGAATCTTCAAGATTAGTACCTACTTGACAAAGACAATATTATTATAGTGTTATCTTATCATTTACGATTAGGTACTGCAATTGAGCATACGTAATGTGTATCTAGCTCTACCCATAAAATATACGCTTCTCTATATTTAATTGTCTTTGTAGCGTTTTGTTGTAGGACTGAAATACAGAATATAATGACGTCTCACGAGCAATTCATTCGTTATATTTTTGTCCTCAGTTTCTTGTCACCCTGGTTGTAATGTTAAATAATTGTGTCCTTGTAATTGAGACTACCTGTATATTAATTATGGCTATATTAATGGTACTACATACGTTATTTTTTTTTATTAAATCTGATTATTACTTATTAGATTTTTTATTTTATAATCTATGTAAATAATTTCTAATAACAAAAAGATAAGAAGTTTACAGGGTTCTTTCAAGTCTTGGTAACTCAGTGGTGAAAGCAGTCACCTCATTGTAAAACATCGCGGATTCGCATCTCACTAGGTATGTTTTTCAAATCTAAACTTTTCTAAATGTAGTCACATTTATCAAAAATTTTGTAATTATATTTGTATTTGTACTAAATAATAAATCATATTATTATTTAGTGTAACTAAAAGAGCGAGCATTAAAAAATGCTCAGCTCTCAAAATACTATTAAGATGAAAATATTTCTGGATTTAATGGGTTAATTCAAACTCAGTAGGAATAATTATTAAGAGTCCTCAGAAATTCAATATTACGCAGTACTTATTTATAACCTTGATCGGTTTCAAAATGTTGAAAATGTAAAGTGAATGTCACGACCCTTTATTCAAATGAAGTCTCCCAATGAATTTACGTATTTAATTAGATTTTTAATAGTTCAGTCACCGATACAGTGTTGAAATAGTAAACTAAAAATAGGTGATGTTCCACTGTTTTATTTAGTACTGTATCAAGTTCATTAAGGTTGAAAATTGAACAAAGTATTCTAAAGATATTTGTCAATTTTGTACTTTTTGTATTCATATTGAGAGAAGAGATGTACCTATGCCTCTATACTCCTAGAGTACTCGAGAGTCCAGAATTAGACCCATTTTGTACTTAAATTTAAATTTTGTTATTGTATTCAGTATCGGTCCCGATATGTAGGTAGATATCGTCCTTATTATTCAGTCTCCTTGTCTACGCAATAACTTTCAAAATTATTTTCAGTGGAATTTCAATCGCATGTTTATGCTATTTTGTAGTGTTGCAACGTAGTATGTACATCTTAGTGCCAATTAAAACGGCCACTTTCACACGCGCTTGAATTACTACAAGGCTATTGTTTTGTTATCTCTTATTTGCATAATATTATTTTTATCACGCCCAAACGCTATAAACGTAAATTCTACAACGTGAATGAAAACGAGATACAGATTAAAGAGTAGCCAACCAAATGCTATAATCATAGGATTTTATTTTTTGGACCGATTCATAATTAATTTTTGGTTCAATCAAACTCATGCGTGTTCCCGAAGCTTCGAAAGGAAGGTCTTCAACTTTTCAAAATATAGGCCGCTTACCTGGATCATTTTTTGAGTACAAAGTTAAGACGTCACGTGTTGGTTTGTATTTAGGCGGTCGAACTAGTCATTTTTTCTCACACGCAATGTCTTAATAGAGGAAAGGCATAGTAGCCTTGGTAGGAAGTAGTTTTCGCCACTTAAATTTTGGGCGCCTCCTCCTTACAGAAAATTGCAGCTAAATAACACTTTACTATTTGTTTCTCGGTGAGTAAGGTCGAAGGTGAGGAGCTCGGTGGCGTGGTGGTTTGAGCGCTCTGGTTTCGATCACGAACACAAAGCAACTTTCGCCATGGTCGGTCCCTGGATGGGTCAATCAAATTTATTAATTTATAATCTTGAGCTCCGTGCTTTGAAAGGCACGTTAAGCCGTTGGTCCCGGTTGTTACTGTAATCGCTTTAACTCACCAACCCGCATTGGGCCAGCGTGGTGGTGTTATGGCTCAAACTCCTTATGTGTTTCTGCCATGTAGGAAGGCCTGTGCCTAGCAGTGGGACGTAATATATAGGCTGGTGATGATGATGATGATGATTAAGGTCGCTAAAGCTCACTGAGAAAACGTTTGGAACGATGAGGGGACTCGGCTTCAATGCTGGCAACAACTTTATATTTCTCTTGATTTTCAAGAGGTAGACAACGCGTGTGACGCGAGTTCTCCCAAGGTGCTACGAGCGTCTTGTACTACGGTAACCGTCTAAATGCCGTCTAACCGTATCCGCGAACCTTGTATTTAAAGAAGTTCCCGCAAACTAGACACATCAGGTTTTCTATTGTTAGGAGACGCCACGCCCCGGGCGCAAAAATATTTCTAACTTTTTTTCAAAACAAAACAATAGATACACATTAAATAAGGTTAAGGTTTATTTAAACTTGAAAGATAAAGTTTTATCGCTTGCGACTATACAAAGATTTGCCTGGTTCGGTAGATCAGATATTTACAATGAAATATGACAGATTTTTGTTGGCAAAAATTAAGTATGAACTTAACCTTTTTACTAAACTGTGTATTTTTACTAAAGTGATCGGAGTGTGTTAAAATTAGTCTTGCTTGTTTATATATTTATTTTCACTCCTGTCCAAGGTTCTAAGCCTTCATTCCATTATGGGATTATGTGAGGTGGACCGGCGGACGTCACACGTCGCGTGACTCGCCCCGCAGCGGTCTTCAACGGCTTCACTGCTTATGCTCCTCCTGCTTGTAATAAGAATTGATAACTTGTGATTGGAGACATTAGAGTCAATCGTCCGGTGCTTCTGTTTACAGTAAATATTTGATAGAATTGAATTGCCTTACAATAAAGGCTTATAAGTAAACATAGATGGTGTAATATACCTACCGGGCTATGGATATCAATCCCTTAGGTGCCCTTACGTACCTCGCTACGTAGGTTATACAAAAGATTTTGCTTAGCTTTATTTTTTCCTATTATTAACATAGCTAAAATCAATTACGTACCTATAAATTCGCATTTGAATACCTACAACCTAATAAACTAAAATAGGTATATTTTTGTTTTTTCTAAAATCAATATGAAATAATAAAATCGAAGAAAAACTAGTTCGCTACTATCTCTTTGATTCCGAATGAGAGCATGTGGTTATTTTCCCTGGTAAATAATTTAAGTATCCATAGTTTATGGGAAAATGTTCAGATGGTTCCTATAGACGAGTTCCCTCAAGGACAAATTAGATATAGGCAACCTTGTTTCTATGATCTGAGTAGGCTACAGTTCTGCATTGTAACAAAAATATGTTGGAAAGCAGACTAACTAATGAGATTTCGTCCCAAGCCTTTGTTATAGTATCTTTCCGTGAAAATAATAATTTGTAAAGTTATTTCTCTGTTTACTGTGATGCAACATTTTAGAATATAATTTAAGTAAGTATACTTGAAAGTCGTGAGATCCAAGTGATTAAATTGCTTAATTTTTGTAATGTCTTTGATAGGTTCCTATGGCGGTACGCAAACGGGATGATCCGGTCGAAGCGGTGGGGTCGACAGGACGCGACCGTAGCGCAACTATTCACGCAGCGCGCGCACCGCACGCCCGATGCGCCGTGCTTCATCGTCGTCGGCGATCGCACCTGGACCTTCAAGGAGGTATCTTATTTTATCTTATCATGGGGTCGTAACTATGCCACGATGCACTTCGACCCTTCAGGATCTTTTGTGCCACCCCTGCCTTCACTCCTCCCGTCCTGAATATAGCTGCCATAAGCTTCACTATATCTTTGGGGTGAAAGGGTCTATAGTCTTCTGGCTTTGGATACGCTACTTCCAGAAGACTCATTCTGATCCTAGCCAGGACATCGCATTGACACAAAAGATGTTCCATCGATTCCTGGCTTCAAGGAGGTAACAAGGAGTGACAAGGAGTCCTTAAGCCTTATTTTACTAAAAAGGCCAAAGCTTTGTTCGATCTCTGGAAGGCAGAGATCTCTTATACTACCACAGCAACGAATTCTACTTTTTAGCGGCTATGACAAAACGCAGATGATTGACGGTGTTATAAGTCTGTGTGTGCTTCAGTGACCGTTTACTTTTGCCAGAAAGGCTTGATTATATTTTTATAGTATATTCATCTAACAATATCTTCTTCTAATCTAAATGATCATAAGCTCCTCAAAGGACTACCACCGGCTTTTTTTTCTTGAATTTCTAATGTATATCATTTATTTATCACGAAATAAGAGTGGAGGGCCATCGACACGCCTGCGTCAGAACTCAGAACATAATAGCATAATCGAATTCATTGCCTTCACTTTTAAGGATGGCCAACAACGTGACCGAATTCCAAATGATCCATGATACATTCCAACCGTTATAGACGCATAATGATACATTTCCTTCCTATGTTAAATACTTAATACTCCATGGACAGCCGCGGAGTGGAAATAAGTATACAAATCCAGCTGACAAGTAATCAATTATCCAGATACTAATTAATGGTACTAATTATAGTAATGATTGTGGACGTAAAGCTATGTACCCAGACAGGTATTAGGAATACAGAAATAGCCAACTCCCATCGTTAACTGTTTTACGATATTTGTGCCTAGTTGCTGGAACACTTGTACTCTGTTTTACGTAATTTCGATTGAGACTAGCATCTCTACATTTGATAAGGACATTTATAGACCAATAAATCCATCACGGTCGGGTAAAAACAATCGGTTTCTTTAAAGATGGCTGAAAACTCTAACCAAGTGGCCAGGGTGATGCAAGAGCACCTGGGCTTGAAGCGCGGCGACGTGGTGTGCGTGTTCATGCCCAACTGTGGGGAGTACGTGTGGACGTGGCTGGGCATGGCCAAGCTGGGCGCCGTGTCCGCGCTCATCAACAGCAACCTGCGCCACAAGCCGCTACTGCACTGTGTGCAGGTCGCCAAGGCGAAGGCGATCGTCTTCTCTGATCAGTTGGCTAGTGGTAAGCGTTAAGTATTTTTTATGTAAGCTGGGTAAACAAAATGCCGTACGTCTGATGGTAAGTGGTGTGGTAACCTGCGGTTATAGACGCTGGTAACAACAAGCAAAGCCATTTCCTACCCTCTAAAATTCAATAGGAAGCGTGTCCACAGCGTAAGCGACAGTACATCCGATCGCAACATAACTCTTCCTGGATCTCTGGTGGATTACTCGTCGTAAAAATGTTACATGGCTGCAGGGTAATATTTTTTATCCATGTAATTTTGTAAGGTGGCGACTACTTAGGGCGCTCAACTGGGGGAGCATACTCAGTCGGGCGCCCTGAATGGGAGCGGAAATGCTCTAACTCCTTAAAATTATTTTGTGAAGCATCTACAAACCAGACACAATGTTATACTCTGCTGTTGAGGAGGCGCTGGCTAGTTGTTAAAGGACAAAACGTAAACTAATTCCAATTATAATGGGAGCCTACTGATAATGAGATCTTAAAACACTAGCAAGTATTTTATAAATTATAGAGAGAGAGTTTGTGTGTATAAGACAATCTTTTTCACACTACTCATCAGGATGCTGCTTCTTTTTAAAATTTCTAGAAAGCACGGATAAGCGTGCAGCCAGCAAAGGGAAGCGAATATTGAAATCGGCTTACGCAAATTATTTCGCTTCAATAACTATAAAAGAAGCGTGAAAAAGCACCTTATAGGTAAGGTGAAGGCGGCTCGCACAGTGTCTTCAAGTTACGCTAGCTGTCTTCGCAAATAGACTTTTCTTGATGTCAGATGTCAGGTGGTGTTGACCAATTTGCCATGCTTAAAAAAAACTATTACGAACCTTTAACAAGTGTCCGTGTTCTCCAGCCGTAGAAGAGATCCGGGCGCAGCTGCCCGAGGATCTCAAGCTGTTCCAGCTGTACGGCGCGTGCGCAGCCGGCGTGGCGGACTTAGGCGCGGAGATGGCGAAGCACCCGCCCGAGTACCCCGTCGTCACGGAGGCGCTCCACTACAAGGACACGCTGCTCTATATATACACCTCCGGCACTACTGGCATGCCTAAAGCTGCAGTACTGCCAAACTCAAAGTGAGTTCAGATAGTAGATGGAAAAAAAATCAATTTACATAAAGTAAGTTAAAGGTAAACTATCTCAAAAAAATAAGAAAAAAATCTCCTGAATCTGTGAAAATACTAATAATTATTTTTCATGCGTTGTTGTTTACTAAAGTTGAAAATTTTCGTCGATTTCACCGTTCTTCAGAATACAATTAATGCCAATATGGGTAATAATGTACTACATAAAGACACAGCCCAAATGTTACATGATGGAATCTTCCTGACCTTTGCTTCGGTCTTAAATCTCATTAGCATAATCACTGTTTAACCTTGAACTTGTGACTTGTTTTTGAAACAGGTTCACGATTCTCGAACTTACCACGACATGAGTTTCATTTCGTTGTGTGGGATACCTACTGAAAGTACAATTATTAATTGATGGGTAAATGGTATCAGTAATACCATTATTGTTTACGTTAATTTTGTAATGACGAAAACGCGTCTGTCTTGTTCTACTTATTTCCATTTCACGGCTAAATTGTTTTAGAATTTCGATCAATATTGATATAAGCGCAAAGCAATACCCACGCAAGACTCCACGTCATAACGAATTCTGTTACGGTGGAAGTTACAAGATCGATTTCTCTTACGTTATTTAATATACAAGTATAAAATAATTTTTGCGAGTTTCGAGCACGCTTTCTTTACTTTTAATATTTTACATACCGCGAGTTCAGAAAATAAGAAATTTTCTGAACTCGCGGTATTTGCGTTGCATAAGGTTATGTTTAGGTACCTATCTCTTTCTCTGAAAATTAATGGTACCTATCTTTTATTAATTTCAATCCTATAAAATATGATGTGGTAACCCAAGTACGGTAAACAATCAAATATAACGCTATGACGCATGATCGTTGACAACTGCGTTGGCGAAATCTACTTATGTACTTACGGGGAGGGATTTCCGATGTTGGAGCTTAGTTTCTGTATTTACTGAACGCTGAATTGTCCGACTTACAGATTTTAATGTTTTTTATGCGTTTAATTGTCTGGTTTATCCGGCTTTGATGGGTTAAACGCTTCTTTATAGGAACAATTACAAATAAATGAAATGGGAGACGCGAGTTCGATTCCCGCCTGGAGCATATATTTTTTCATAGCTTTCTTTCTTTTAATTTATAATTGTTATAATAAAGTAGGCGTTTAAACACATCAAAAACATTAAAATGTGATTAATAGCATTTCTCACCTTAAATGGAAGTTTAAAAATGCTTGTAAAAGTATTCTTTCGGATCACTTCGGATCACTTTCGGATTAACTAGGTGGTAGACCCATATGTAGGGTCGCCTGGGTAGGTACCACCGCCTTTCTTATTTCAGCCGTGAAACAGTTCGCTGTGTTTCGGATTGAAGGGAAAGGTAGCCAGTGTAATTACTGGGCATGGACGGCATTTCATCTAAGGCCTCAGGATGACAACGCACCTGCAATATCAAGTGCTTTTCCTTGTTATTGCAGGTGTCTATAGGCGGCGGTAACCGCTTACCACCAAGTGGGCCGTCAGCTTGTTTGTCATCTAGTTGTATAAAATAAAAAAAATAAAAAAACTATAGGTGTTAACTTCAATGAGTGGTGAGGTTAAATGTTGCTATAAAAACGTCAAGAAGAAGGATAAGAAGCGGTAAAGAAATTAGCTAGGTTATGCCTAGTGCTCCGGTGGCGTAGAAGTCATCGCGTCTGGCCGGGCATCAGGAGACGCGGGTTCGATTCCCGCCTGGAGCATATGTTTTTTAATCGTTTTTTTTCTTTATTTGTAATTGTTACAATCTCCGACTTATTACAAAAGATGTTGGTAAAGGTTAAAACTTAAACTTGGCTTAAAACAGGTTCATTTTTTTTTAAACCTAAAGGCGGCTGCAGTTATTTTTTAACCTATTATGTGGTATCGGTTTTAAGAAATTAAAAGTATTTATCAAGGAGCGCGCCGCCGTGCATTTTTCGTATAATAATTTGTTTTAGAAAGAGACAAGTATGCTGCAATTGCTAATTCAAATATATCTGGTATTTTTGGCTAAAATCGATTCACTATTAGCTGTATAATTTTACGAATTTTTTTTTCTATAAATGTATTTTTATGCATATTCCCAGCACGAAACCCACCATAAAATTGCATATTTTGTGTAAATATAAGTAAGTACCTATATAAGTTGAAAATATTGGAAACGAACAAACCGATTCTGTATATCTAAGTTGCCATGCATAAGCAAGTCGGGCTAGTTTAAACAGTTACAACAGCATTTTTCGAGAAGTTTTTCGAGAAGAAATAAAGAAATTATTGTCCATTTTTTGTTACTATGAAAAGTTTAAACTTGAGCAATCACTATTTAGACTAGCTTGATTTGCATAAGCATATAAAGTCTTATTAGAATCGATTTTTCCGTGTCCAATGTATTGGACTTGGAAGTTTGTAAGAAATGCCGTGTGAAGCTCTTAAGCTTGACATATGGAGTAGCTAAAGCAATGAACGTATGTGTGGCCAGGTACCTCCTGATAATGGTTGCAACGGCCCACATGTTGGGCGTGCGGTCGTCCGACCGGTTGTACAACGCGCTACCTCTGTACCACACGGCGGTCGGGCTCAGTTCGCTCCGACACAATTTTTAATTATTGTAATAAAAATCTTCACTGACACCGCAAAATCCCGCCAAACCCTAGTTAAAGCAATGAACGTATGTGTGGCCAGGTACCTCCTGATAATGGTTGCAACGGTCCACATGTTGGGCCTGCGGTCGTCCGACCGGTTGTACAACGCGCTGCCTCTATACCACACTGCGTGCGGGCCTTAGTTCGCTCCGACACAATTTTTAATTATTGTAATAAAAATCTTCACTGATACCACAAAATCCCGCCAAACACTCTAGTTAAAGCAATGAACGTATGTGTGGCCAGGTACCTCCTGATAATGGTGGCGACCGTCCACATGTTGGGGCTGCGGTCGTCCGACCGGTTGTACAACGCGCTGCCTCTATATCACACGGCGTGCGGGCCTTAGTTCGCCCCGACACAATTTTTAATTATTGTAATAAAAATCTTCACTGATACCACAAAATCCCGCCAAACACTCTAGTTAAAGCAATGAACGTATGTGTGGCCAGGTACCTCCTGATAATGGTGGCGACCGTCCACATGTTGGGGCTGCGGTCGTCCGACCGGTTGTACAACGCGCTGCCTCTGTACCACACGGCGTGCGGGCCTTAGTTCGCCCCGACACAATTTTTAATTATTGTAATAAAAATCTTCACTGACACGACACAAAATCCCGCCAAACCCTAGTTAAAGCAATGAACGTATGTGTGGCCAGGTACCTGCTGATAATGGTTGCGACCGTCCACATGTTGGGGCTGCGGTCGTCCGACCGGTTGTACAACGCGCTGCCCCTGTACCACACGGCGGGCGGGCTCGTGGGCACCGGCGCGGCGCTCGTCGACGGGATCCCGTCCGTCATACGGCCGCGGTTCTCCGCCTCCAACTACTGGACGGATTGCATCAAGTATGAGTGCACGGTACGGTGCTTTGTTACTATCGCACGTTTCCAAGATTACGCCCTCTGGGGAAGCTCTCAACATCATCTGCTCCTTCATAAAGATTACCCCTCTGACATCATCTGCCCCTTCATAGCTTCTCTCAGGGCAAGAGTTTCTCTCAGGGAAGAGGCCATTTTTAATGATAATAATGGTAACAAATAAAAATCGTCACAGATCGATTGGTAGGTTCAAGATTATTTTTTATGACCACTTAGTACCGAAATCGTTTAGGTTATACCTTGAACCTAGCAATCACACCAAAGACGTTTCGCCTAGGCATCTAATTGAGCGGGCTTTCAATACGCCATGTTGTTAAACGTCTAGTCAGTCTAGTTCAATTAACTTTCGGCCGAGGCATTTAATTGGATGCCGGCGTAAAATCAACTGCCTAGGCGTCTAGGCGTCCATTAAGTGGCTAGTTTAACCAGACGACTGGAAGGGGAAAGCGTAGGCAGATGGCACTGATGGTGATTCTAAACTTGGAATCGCAAAAGAATCATCCTGTTTCATACTAAATTGTATGAAGCAGGATGATTCTAACACGACCTGTTTGTATGCAACAGCAGTTTTTTTTCGAGATTTTTTTTTCTCGCACTTTGTGACTATTGCTCGTGAACAGCGGAAAGTGAATACATGTTATTACTCGTGACTGTGCCTACCTTTTTGTGACGCTGAGGGAAAGATTTACCAGCCTGTCCTCCTCCCTTTGGAAGAAGAGAGCGGGTCTTACACCCACTAATCCGTCCGTTTTCACCAGCCATTCCCTATGCTTAGGTGACTCTTCACGACACTTGTCTCTTTCTATCTCCTTTAGATAGAGACTGAGTTGAAAATCGCTAAGAGACCCACAACGCTAAGCAATTGTAAGTGAAAACGAGCATAATCCCCTCAGCTATGCACCTCTTTGCAGCTTCCAATCATTAACTAGCATTTAAACCTTACCGTAAGAATAGTCTTTATTCGACATAGGCCTTCTGGACATAATTAATCTTCTCCTATTGAGACATGTGATCCCTATCTCTGTCTTGGTTATAAAAAAAATGTACAAGACTATTTCACTGACTTATCTTTACTTTATAATTACTAGGCATGGACGGCATTTCATCTTAGGCCCCAGGATGACAACGCACCTGCAATATCAAGTGATTTTTCCTTGTTATTGCAGGTGTCTATAGGCGGCGGTAACCGCTTACCATCAGGTGGGCCGTCAGCTTGTTTGTTATCTATTAGTATAAAAAAAAAAAATTTTTCGCACCTATCACTAATAATTTTGAGTAACTTCCTACCCTCAAGCGGACCGCCTTTTTTGGCATATTGTGCTTGTTTTATCTCTGTACTTAATATGTAAATGTGCAAAATAAAGGATTTACACCTATCTATCTATGCGAGCTTGGTGGCGTAGAGTTCGAGCGCTCTGTCGACGAAAACAAAGCAACTTTTCGTCATGGTCGATGCCGGGATGGGTCAATCAAAAATTGAAATCTCGTATAAGCCGTTGGTCCCGGTTGTTCTGCAGCCGCATTGATCCACCAACCCGCATTGGTCCCGCCGCGTGGTGGTTTTATGGCCCGAACTCCTCGTGTGTTTCTCCCATGTATGAAGGCCTGTGCCCAACAGTGGGACGTATATAGACTGGTGATGATGATTTTTGAGATTGGATATGCTAGTACTTTCAGAAAGGCTTTTAAGGTGGCCTCTAGCCAACAGTGGGAGGTATGTATAGGCTGATAATGATGTATGCGCGTTCCAGGTGGCGCAGTACATCGGCGAGATGTGCCGCTACTTGCTAGCGCAGCCTCCGCGGTCCACGGACGCGGAGCACCGCGTGCGCATCATGGTCGGGAACGGGATGAGGCCCGCCATCTGGCAGCAAATGGTCGACAGGTAAACATTCGCGTTCAGACAGGGTGGTGCTGTCAATACGACAATAAATTAAAACATGGGCTGTATTAGTTCACTGAAACGGTGTGCCACTTTCAAAAACATCTTATTTGTTTGATAATTTTATGACATTTGTATGAAATAATATAAAATGTACGGAAATTATCAAATGAATGTGTTTGTTTGAAAGTGGGAAAACCATTTCTATGGAATAATATAGCCTTTAATTTATTGTCGTATTGACGGCACCACCTGTATAAGTTGAAAATATTGGAAACGAAGCGTCAATGTATTTATTTATTAACCCCTGACGCTAAAAAAGGGGTGTTTTAACGTGTCCGTCTGTGGGATCGTAGCTCCTAAACGAATAGGCCCATTTTGATTCGTTTTTTTAGCTGACGTGATCGTGATGGTTCTTAGCTATAATTAATGAAGATCTGTTCAGGCTTTTGATGATAATCAGCTCATTTCATAAATCTCATTGACTAAAGGGTTTTAATGACTTTTACTTTAGTTCAATGGTATTTCTAAGACCTTCCAACCTTTAGCTGATGCTATTGCATCAAATAGTCTGCGGGATGCTTCATTCTTCAGAAACGTACGGCAGATACCTACCTAGCGTGTTTGGGCTTTTAAGAAAGTCTCAATGAGAAAATGTCAGATAGATGATGATCGAGGCCGGGGGTTACTTATAATTTTAATTTCATATTTTTTACGCCATAGCAATATCAATCGGTCTGAAGTGTTACCTAATTAATATAATTGTTTTCACACACAATTCCCAACAAAAAAAAAATATTATACTTTATCAAATCATTTAAGAATACAATAATTATGTCCAAAAAGTAATAAATCGGTTGAATTAAAAGTAATAAATTCTTCGTTTTATAATAATATTAATGTCCAAATTTTTGAACATGGAAGAGCCTGTTGTTACAAATTTTGATTGACTCATCCCGGAATTAACCATTGCGAAAGTTGCTTTGTTTTCGTAATCACAACTAGCTCGCTCAAACCACTACACCACAGTGGTCTTCCATTTCATTCATTTACGGTCAGCAACAAATGACACATCCAAGCTTACAAATCATCAGAGAAAGGCGTTACTGGACATGGAAGGTCTTAGGCCTCAGGATGACAACGCCCCTGCAATTCGTAAGGTTTTCCTTGTTATTGCAGAAGTCTATAGGCGACAGTAACGTTAACCGTCAGCTTATTTGTCATCTAGATGTAAAAATAAATTATAATTACATTTTTTACTATTCTGATTTCGGAACCAAAGTAGGAATTATAATAGTAGATATTTTTAAATTGCAGGTTCAAAGTGCCGCAGATAAATGAAATTTATGGAGCGACGGAGGGCAACGCAAATATTAGTGAGTATCAAACATATTTTGTAAACATTGAAATAACTTTAGTGCAGGGCTATTGTAGTGAATTTTAAAGCAAGTTTGATATAATTATGACGTGTTAAACTGATAACACGAGGACTTTGAATTTAACGCGTAAATTAATTTAACGACATAAAGTATGATGATAATTTAAATACATTAGTAAATACCGCGCTATCATTGAATGTGTGTCAACGTTCTGTTAGACTTTATCAATAGAGTGACTAAGTGATTATTGTCCCACCATCGGTCCAAGTTCAAAACTACAAAGATATTTTATTTATTAATAACATTTATTGCATAAAGGGTGCACTTAATACATAACGGTATTATCTACCAGGCTACTAATAAGGTATATTAGAGAGCTCAAGGAGGCAGAACAATGCCATACTCTATAGTAAAAGTTGTTGAAGTATACTTCCTACTTTAGTTGATAGGACACACCGATGAAATGCAAATGGAGGAGGTTCTTAGGTCGCCGCGTATATTTGTCGTTTTTTTTCTTTATTTTATTATAATAAATGTTTTCTCTGACCACTCAGCTATCGAGGACTTGGGTTAATTCTATGAGTTTCTTATAGTCTTTGTTTTTGAGTTAAGTCTTTAAGCTAACCAAATGCAAAAAATATTATGCTACACTCGAACGAGTTTTTTTGTGTAGATTTTTTATATTACATACTTTTTAACCCCCGGCGCCAAAAGAGTGGTGTTTTAAGTTTGACATGTGTGTCTGTATGTGGCTTCGTAACTCCTAAACGAATAAACTTATTTTTAATCGTTATTTTGTTCCTACATGACAATAGGGTCTTACTAGCTTTCACAGACCCGATTGATTTGAAATTGGTTTTGGTATTTATAACACATGGTCACCTTGAGCTGATCCTGTATCATCAAATAGTCTGCGGGATGTTCAATTCTTCAGAAACTTACAGCAGATATAGCGTGTTTGGACTATTCTTATAGTCTCAATGAGATGGTGTTAGACGATTGATGAGGCCGGGGGTTGTATTCCCAAGGGTAGAAAAATAGGGGAAGATTGTTTACTCACGTTTTTTACCTGTTAACTGATTAACTCATACTCACACATATACATCACTCACACACACGCACAAACGCGCGTGCGCTCTCGCACACACACACACACACACACACAAATAAAAATAAATTTAATGTATAGTAATAAAATTTTAAAAAATATTATATTATATTATATATATTATATTGTAATAAATCTATAGATAGAGTGTAAAGATTGAGTGGGCACTGACTTCTGTAACACAGGTACGTAACCTAGCACAGGAGTCAGGGGTTTCCCTAAATATTTTTGTACATGTTTTTAAGTCAATAAAAGTTTATTATAAATTTATTATCAACAGTAAACGTGGACAACACGCTGGGCGCGGTGGGGTTCCTTCCTAAGTTGGTCCCGACGAGCCTCCACCCCATCGCGCTAGTGCGCGCCGACGAGCATGGCACCCTAGTGCGGGGGCCCGACGGCTTCTGCATCCGCTGTCAGCCGAGTAAGTCACACACCTACCTAACCGCTGACTTAATTATCAACGGAGTAACTCTAGGGCGTTCATCTCACCTGACGGTAAGTAACGATAAGGCTGAAGATGGAAGCGAGCTACATTGGATTCGTCAAGCACAGAGGAACTGGCTATCTTATCTCCAACTGCCGGAATACAACAATGTTGATAACATTGTAAATATCATTATTATTATTTATATACCTACGCTAAAACTGTTATCATATTTTTAATGATATAAGGTACATTTTTTAATAATAAATGTAATATGTACTTATGTTAAAATACATTAAGCTTCAGGCTTGTATCTGACTTTGCCAAGTCATTTCTTAAGTAAAAAGCTAATCCATCGTCCGTTAACAATGTAATAAGTGTGCGCGGTGCGCGTTAGTCTATCAGATTATATAAAAAAATATCTTTTTTATAATGAATTAATTTTTAATTACAGACGAGCCGGGAATGTTTATTGGTCTCATTGCACAAGGCAACGCGTCCAGAGAATACTACGGATACGTTGATAAGGTGAGAAATCCATTGTTTTGAAGATAGTTCGATATTAAGTTCTAAGTTTTTTGAAATAAGGCATCAAAACAAGACAATGCAGCAAGTAGTTGTAAATTAAAATGATTTTATTATACACTAGCTTTGCCCGCGACTTCGTTCACGTGGATGTCGGAGACGCGTCCGGTCTGTTAGGACAAATTTTTATATCGTACAAATCTCCAATAGAACAAACCCTAAAATCACCTTTTCCCAAAATGAATAATTTTCCCAAGTCTTTGTTTATGAATGTCGGAAATAAAACTGTCAAACCCAAAAATTAGACAAACTCACTATAGGTTTTAATAGGAAATATGCAAAAAAATACATTAAAAAAAAATACCTAATTTTACTGCTAATAGTGCAAATAGAATTTAGCCAAAAAATACTCGATATATTTGAATTGTAAATGGCACTGTCTCTTTTTAAAACAGCTTCTAATATGAAAAATGTAGTGCGACGTGAACTGTAACGTCAAATTCTATTTCAGATCACCTTTGTATTTAAGTGGTAGACAGTCGGGTACTTATTAATTTATCTCTAAAATGTTATCGCATCCAGCGTAAAGGAATTGATCCAGACGGAGTATCCTGGGCGGACATGAAGCAACTACTGGAGTTTAATCGGTAGTGGCTTTATGGTCAGCTAATCTCCAGCGATACAAGGCCCTTTTCAGGGCCCCCATGTGGGTCTACCAGCACCGTCAGCCTTTCAGGCTCATTGGGCCTTCGGGTTTGTTCCGATGTTTGTGGGCGAAAGGTCCACGACTAGTTGTGGCGCTAGTCACTTTTGATCAAGGGAGGAAGCTTACCCACTAGTCCGCTGGCCCCAAAAGGCCACTTATCAGGGCAAGTGGGCATTGCGCTCGGTGGTTGCCGGTCTCCAAGATCGGCGGTCTGTTCTCAATCTCAATGACAGACACACTCAAATGTTCCACTGTTGAGCCCGCAAGGGCAAGCGCAAGTAGGTTGTGAAATGTTATTACCAAACGATCCGGGGTCGTCACCGATATGTGCCATGGTGGTCCGAAATATAAAGCTGAATTGAAGAACGAAAGCTTAGTGAAAAAGAACGTGACAATCTAAATCACCTGCTATTCCACCACAGTTAAAAAAAGCTACATTCACGTAGTCATGGTAACAGATATACTAAAAAATACGGAAAAAAGCCGAGTCAATCGGCTCAGTACTTATTAAGTGATGCGTGTTCCGATAGCCAAAACAATATTTTAAATTCGCGTTTTATAATGTAAATTGATAGAAATAACAATAACTAATTGCGAAAATTACAAACTTTCGCATTTTATGCTACGCGTAATTTAAGCATTTTTTTCTGTTCAAAAATTTATTTGATTTAATATCTTGAATGTACCATTTCTGTCAGACAATAAGAACTTCCGATATTCAAAAACAAAGATATTCATTTTGGGAATAGGTGATTTTAGGATTTGTTCTATTGGAGATTTGTACGATATTAAAATCTGTCCTAACAGACTGGACGCTCGCAGACTAACTACAGTTTTCAAAAAAGGGGTAAACTACCCTATAATTTGTAGTGTAACATGTTTGAGATACAGGGGCGCCGCTTTAATGCAACTTGTATGTATGTTATAGAGCGAAAGCAACAAGAAGCTGGTCCGCGAGGTGTTCCACAAGGGTGACGCGGCGTTCGTGAGTGGAGACATCCTGGTGGCGGACGAGCTGGGCTACCTCTACTTCCGCGACCGCACCGGCGACACGTACCGGTGGAAGGGCGAGAACGTCGCCACCGCCGAGGTCGAGGACGCCATGGCGCCCGCGCTACAGCAGAACGCGTGCGTCGTTTACGGCGTCTCTGTGAGTATCCACCTCGAGGGAAATCGCTGTACTTTAATAGCCTCCTGTGGCACCGAAGCATTACTTTTACCGACTTAGATTTGCAACCGATGTACTTCATATAGTACATAAGAGCTTGGGCTGTAAACGCCGAGCCGCAAACCACGCGCCGCCATTTTTTTTTGACAAATGACCGAAATTTACTGTCGTGTGTCAAAAATAGACCAATCACAGCTTAGATTTTCCCATGACCCACTGATGTCAAAACAAAATTATCCAATGAAAGAAACTTAAATTTGAAGGCCTGTATTTTGTCCTTTGTATAAGCCGGCCGGTCATAGGTTCAAGTCACTCTTCGAAAATAGTCGGCGGTAACGGTCTAACCTATTTAATCCTTTGTAAGGGACGTGAGGTGCTAGGAGGTTAAGGAATATTCTAGAAAAAAAAAGTTTTCCATACATTGATGAAACAAAGGAGAGTAACTCATTAAATGATGTTATAGTCTGACGAAAATGTTTAAAGAACTTGTCACTATGTTCTCTCAAATCCGAAAACGATGTAGAGAATGCGTCTCTCAGCAATCTAGTGGCTACGTTTACTTCCGCGACCGCCGAGGCCGAGGACGCCATGGCGCCCGCGCTACAGCAGAACGCGTGCGTCGTTTACGGCGTCTCTGTGAGTGTTCACCTCGAGGGAAATCGGTGTACTAGGGAACTAACCCGGTGTACCTAGAAGTTTAAAACTCATGAAGTAATATTGCTAGAGAAATAGTATGTTTAAGATCAGTCGTTTCATAGATACAGTGGTTTGTTTGAGTTGCGGCGCATCGTCCAAAAACGCTCCGTAGAAAATCTACGAAACATCACATGTTTAATGGCAAAATTAATAATAACTTTGTACGTAATATGTACGTTTTCATTCAAAGTTGTCATAATATTAGTTGTTTAAATTGTTGTGAGAAATCTAATACCTATAATATTTTCGATAAATTGTGAAAAAAAATTTGACCATTTTTATTAATTTTCTAAACCGTACCAACCTCAAGAATATCCCATAACTTTTAAGTTTGAGTTGGGTAAAAACAGCGTATATTTTGAGAATTTAAAAAAAAATATCATCATAAATTATGATCATCAAAGTACCGAAACATTAACAAATTTGGATCGATTGTTATTTTAGATGGCCACTCATATAGCGTAGGCAATCTTTTCTGCAGAGATAGCGTTTATAAGAAAGCGCTTTAAATTGTTCCCTTAAAAAAGCGCCATAATCAAACGTAGGCGGTCTTCAAGATAGCGTTTATTAACTGCGATGTGGTCAGATCCCGCAGACGGAGGGCCGCGCGGGCATGGCGGCGGTGGCGGACGCGGCGCGCGCGTTGTCTCGCACGCGGCTGGCGCGTCACCTGGACGACGCGCTGCCCTCGTACGCGCGCCCGCTCTTCCTGAGGCTCGTCAACGACATCGAGATCACCAGTCAGTACTAACGCTTGACATTCTCGCTTACCTATCCTCTGTCTATCGGAGGAGCTCGGTGGCGTATTGGTTTCAGCGCTCTGGCTTCGATACGATAAACAAAGCAACTTTCGTCGATCCTGGCATAGGTCAATCAAAGTTTGTTATCTCGAGCTCCTCCGTGCTTCGGAAGGCACGTTAAGCCGTTGGTCCCGGTTGTTCCTGCAACCGCTTTAACCCGCCAACCTCACATGGGCCAGCGTGGTGGTGTTAAGACCCAAACTCCTCATGTGTTTCTCCCATGTAGGAAGGACTGAGCCCAGCAGTGGGACGTACATGGGCTGGTGATGATGATCCTCTGTCCCTTCACTAACCATTCCCTAGGCTTAGGTGACTGTTATCGACATTTATTTATTTATACAGGGTGGTGCCGTCAATGCGACAATAAATTTAAACATGGGTTAAATTAGTCCATAGAAATGGTTTGCCACTTTCAAAAATATCGTATTCATTTGATAAGTTCATGACATTTGTATGGAATAGTGTAACGTTGGCAGCATTATTTCATACAAATGTCATGAAATTATCAAATAAATACGATATTGTTGAAAGTGGCAAACCATTTCTATGACCCAATACAGCCCATGTTTAAATTAATTGTCGCATTGACGGCACCACCCTGTATATGGATCACCAACATAGTTGACGACCGGCTGGTCGTCAACCGGGAGCGGTCTGTACCCCTTGCTATACAGGCTACTCGGTCAAGAGGTCCCGGGTTCGAATTCCGGTAGGAGCAAAAGTTTATATGAGTGCGAGCATTTGTTTACGAGTCATGGATGTACATATGCTGTATTTAATATATTTCTAATATTTAAATACATATTAGTATCATTATTTTCTCCGTTATCTAGTATGATGCTTACTTTGGGCTAGATAATAGGTGTGAGTGTATGAAAAAAAACCATTCCCTAAAAAAAGGCTTATGTGACTCTTATGTCTCTTTCTATCCCCTTTAGATAGACCTAGTTAAAAATCGCCAATTGACTCTCAACGCTGAGCAAATGTTAGTGAAAACGAGCATTAATCCTTTAACTAAGATGGCTTATTCCATCTAGGCGTTAAAGGATTAATTGTCTATGACAAGATATCATTATCATGCCAATTGTTGTAATATTTCGGTGTCTGAATACTTTTCGATATTCCATATGAATGCGCTGTAAAGGGTGACCAAAGTAGTAAAATTTTCGATGGTTTCTTTAAAATCTATCTAAAAGTTAACAGCTCTAAACAATTTTTTGCTATCTTTTTCCTATTACATATTGCAAGAAAGAGAAATACTGTACTTAAATATAGATTCGGAGTGTGTCTTCGTAATAAGGCCCACTGACTAATTGCAATTAGTCTCTAAATACATTCCAATCCCAGCTGCTACTCACGAAAAATAATTTGCGTAACTTAATTTTTATTCAATATTCAACCTACGAGCGTCCACCAAACATAAAATAAAATAGCCTCCTCTGATCGCTTGCCTTTTCATTGCAGGCACATTCAAGCTCAAGAAGCTGCACTACCAGAAGGAGGGCTTCGACCCCGACGTGATCAAGGACCCGCTGTTCTTCCGGTCCGGCGCCGACTTCGTGCCGGTCACGTCGCAGCTATTTGCCGACATCTGCGCGGGACGAGTCAAGCTCTAAATGGGCCATCGGGATTCTGCTGTGGCACCCTCGTACTGAAACAGTGAATGTAGCCAGGGAAAGGAAAACTTTCAACCATTAATGTAAAGACAATTCACCTGACTCGAGTGGAGTCAACGGGCACGCTCTTAGATGGTTAAAACGTTATACAAAGTATCTTCATTACTACCTTTAAAGGTAAAAAAACGTATGCCAAAGAAAGTCGTTATCGTCAATTGCATAATAAACCACTTGGAAAGTGAAGACGACCATGGGTCCTGGCTGCGCCTCTGCACCAATAGCACACATTGTTTCAGATAAATTATAAACCACCTTAAATCTTTCATAATTAAATAATGTAAAATTATTGCCTAATTAAAAGAAGTCGTATATTTTCAATATTAAAATTGACGGTTGCGTCTTATGAATTTAATAATGTAACATTTAAAATAGTGTTTACGTGGCGGCTGTTGTTTCTATTGTGGTTTTACATAATTTTGTCCCAATTTATAATTACTGGGTCTAAGTACGTTACGTCGTATAGAGCTGTGTTTGCAACTTGTAAAATAAACAGTGTATAATATCGACCTGGGTCTAAGGCCACAATGTTGTAGTGAAATATATCCGTTAAATGTAGCTATACATATGGATACACTTACCAATGACTACGGGAATAGAAAATTTTGTGCTAAAAAGCATAATTAGAGTTGTGATACTGTACAAAGTTTCCAAATATAATGTATAATAATTAACCTAATCAAATATATTCAACTTAACTATGTTAAATTGCTCACTAAAATTATCCAAAGCAAATTAATTTGTTGAATGATAGTACATTTAACGAATTAATTAGCTATACCATTGACAAAATCATAAATATTTTATAACATACTACTTGACTACTTTGTAGCATAGTATATTACAAAAGTGGTAATTGAAAATAAATTTATTGTTTTGTTTTGGTACATAATGTCAATTTAAATTATACACTAATCAACATGTTCGAGTGTGATGCTATAAAACTTAGTGGATAAGTGCAAATGGGGAACGAGATACTGACTTTTAAGTTAAGAGGACTAATCATTGAATTAATTGATTAAAAACAATATTACATACAATTTAATCCAGACTATGTTATACCAACTTAAGACATAATATTATGCTGTGAAAAATAGTGAATTAATCCAATTATTGTGTAGATAAAATTATTGTAGATAGAACATTCCACCATCTAGTCTTGTAAGAAGTTTTTGTTGATTTGTGCACTTATTAGAACAAATCTTTAAGTTCCTACTCTGAATCTGTGACGTCTAGTTTATGACACTTAGGTTCCCACAGGTGATCATTTTGATTCACTCGAGTCAATTTGTAATAGTCATACCTAATGAAATTTAATAAGTTTCCATTTAGATGTTGTGCCTTGAAACGAGAGCTGTTGCACTGTAGTCTAAGAACTTACGCCGTTTAAATATTGCTCCTGAAAATTGTAAGTTGTAAATAAACACAGTACAGTCTATTACGCATTTTTATTTTTAATAATCTTCCCCTTATGAAACAAAGGTGTAATCGTATCTCACTTTATCCATCTATCATCCTTGATAGGACATATCCATCATGGATATCCATTGATGGATAAACTGGAAGTGTTTGTTCTACTATTGCGACTTATCTCAATCTCGATACACTAACTGGAACTACATTCTAGCCACGTTTTTAACAGACAAAATTGCTTTAAAAAGTATCTAGTTGACTAACTTTAAGTACTATACAGGGTGGTGCCGACAATAACGACAATTATAGTTGGTTGGGCCGAATCGCTACAACTTTGGCACTGCGTCATCATTTCAAATCGAAATTCATTTATAGTTTATTTCCGCAATCAATTACAAATGAAACAAATAGCTAATCGTAAACATAGAACAAAAAAATGTATTCCCAGCATTGAAATTGTTGCACATGCAAGAAAACATTTTAATACCATTTCTGTAATACGCTCTTGCAAGGTTATGGCGTTCGGATATATTTTATCTTTATTTCTAGTGATGTTACCTCAGATATCACATGGCCATGGCCAGCAAACGCGTGATACCCCCCAGCAGCGCCACAAGCCAGATTTTGAAAAGGTTTAGCTGAAAAAAATGTACATTTATTGTTCTTTTTTGTACTTATAAACCAAAAATATGTACCTTCGTATTTACTGATATAAAACACATTAATGTGGCGTTGCCAGAAAGAGTGCCTTACAGCAGCGCCACCTTATTATACTATATTCTAAGGAATATAGTAATAAAATAAATTTATTTACAATATGTCCTGGAAAAGTGCTATTTGATCATATATAACTGAACACGATTAGCAGCTCCGCTGCAAAGTTATGAGCAAATCAAATAATGTATAGTAAAAGTTAAAGTGAAGTTTGATAGGTGAACTGCTTAGATTAAATTCTTACAGATGTCGCCTATAGTGTTCTGTCTAACTGTCTCTGATATACCTACTTATATAAGCTAGTAGTTTAGGTTGGAGTACTCAAATGCAAGTATAAAATGTATTGGATACAAACAGGGATATTCTCCCTGTTTGTAGGTACTCAATAAATTTAATTTTGTTATTATAATTACAAATCTATACTGATATTATTATGAGGAGCTCGGTGGCGTATTGGTTTGAGCGCTCTGGTTTCGAATACGAAAACAAAGCAACTTTCGCCATGGTCGATCCTGGGATGGGTCAACCAAAATTTATAATCTCGAGCTCCTCCGTGCCTTCGGAAGGCACGTTAAGCCGTTGGTCCCGGTTGTTACTATAACCGCTTTAACCCACCAACCCGCATTGGGTGGTGGTGTTATGGCCCAAACTCCTCATGTGTTTCTTCCATGTAGGAAGGCCTGTGCCCAGCAGTGGGACGTATATAGGCTGGTGATGATGATGACTGATATTATAAAGCTGTAGAGTTTGTTTGTTTGGTTCACGACTGACCCACAGTCCAGCGACCATACTCCCAGTGGTACGGTGGGTATAAGAATGTCATAGCGTCTTTCTTCAGTTAATTATTATAATTTACCGCTAATAAGGATGATGATGATGGTGGAAGACGAACCACGATTTATATACCAATAATAATTCAAGATAAGTCGCCTTAAACTATTGCCGACTTCAATGTAGCGGGCGTCGCGCCGACATAGCTATTATACAATATTTGATTTGTTCATAACTTTGTATCGGAGCTGCTAATCGTGTTCAGTTATATATGATCAAATAGCACTTTTCCAGAACATATTGTACATAAATTTATTTTATTAATATATCCCTTAGAATATAGTACAATAAGGTGGCGCTGCTGTAAGGTACTCTTTCTGGCAGCGCCACATTAATGTGTTTTATATCAGTAAAAACGAAGGTACATATTTTTGGTTCATAAGTACAAAAAAGAACAATAAATGTACATTTTTTTCAGCTAAACCTTTTCAAAATCTGGCTTGTGGCGCTGCTGGGGGGTATCACGCCAGCAAACATAGAAAATAATAGTAGGCCTATCTTATAATTTCATTTGCGCTTTTTTATTTAAACGCTTAATGATCAAAGTGGTTTTTGAAGTTTTGAAGCACTTGGGATTGCGCGATGAACTGTATATCAAATAAATAAATAAAAGTTTGGGTCATCGGGCAATGAAGAAAATAAATTGCACTCAAAAAAAGTGAAAAAAAGTCAACAATGTTGGATGTCGACAATTTTGATACTGGTGCCATTAGGAACCATGTTTACGGGTACTATACTCGAAACGATTATCTAAAAGAGCGAAATTACTTGTGTCTCTAAAAGTAGCTGGCCTCTTTAACGGTGCTAAAACCACCACCAGCACCACCACCACCAGTACCGCCAAAAAAAATAAGACTCTTCTAACCGAGGCATGCACGAAAGTGACCAATGAAGATTGGGAGGTGTTTGAAAAAATAAAAATTTTATCTTGTCAGATTATGATTATAACATCAAAGTAGATAATATAATCCACAGTGAAATAATTATCTATGTTAGTGATGATGATAGCGACACTGGTAGTTCAGATGATGATTTATAAAAATATTTATTTTATATGGATTCGTTTTTTTACCCTATTACGTACTTAGTATCAAATAATTGCAGCGATACGTGTATAGGTTGTGCATAGAACATCACTAATATTGTCAAACTGACATACATCATACGGGAGTTTAGGATTCGGCCCGACTATAATTAAAACATGGGCTATATTAGTTCATAGAAATGGTTTTACCGCTTTCAAAAACACCTTGTGTGTTTGATATTATCAAATTCATGACCTTTTTATAAAATAGTATAAAATTAGCTGCATTATTTCTTAAAAAAGGTCATGAAATTATCAAATGAATAAGATGTTTTTAAAAGTATGGAAAATCATTTCTATCCCATGTTTTAATTTATTGTTGTATTGACGGTAAATGTATCTACAGGTAGATACATTTACCATTTACGTATCTTTTGTATTTGAAGTTTTTTTTGACATACTACACAGGCGATTTTGACACTTGCCCCCTTATTCAGAAACTGTCGGATCACGGATTCGATTCGAAAAGTCACATGCTGTCTCGCTTTGACGCACAGTGATAAAAAGTGACAAGTATAGAGATTCCGAAATTCGATTCTTTTCCGACAGTTGTGGTTAAGTGGGCTGGTATCCGATATCAGCGCCATCTATCTACAACTTTCTCAACAAACTCAAAATGTGTTGTCCCATTGCTCCGATAGATGACTGTAATGATTAGTTTATAGTAATCAAAATAAAACAGGTTAATAATTATGGTAAGCGACAACGATGATAACGGGGATATACAAATTCGGGATATAATTAAAAATGTTTTTGTTTAATTATTTAATTTTATTAAATATCAAAATCAGGTAAATGAACAATCAAACAAAATAAATCTATGCGTAACTTAATTTTAAAAACCAATTTAACTTTATCAAAATATAATTTATTTCATACAACTAAAAAACTTAATACAAACAGTTAAAGGTACAAGAATTCAAAGGAATGTTAGAGGGTGTAGTCAAACTACAATGATACCTATTTTTTTAAATAAATTACAATAAAAAAACATCTTTTTATAATACAGTAGTATATGAATAAATCTTCTCGTCTAAAGCGTTCAACCAATATAGGACTAGAATATATAATATGTATCGACAGATCTTTACGTAAATATAATTATTTTTAATACTATCTATTTTTTACAAATATTACAAAACCGCCTTGAGGCTAGTAACTGCTGTAAACATTTTATCATAATAATTACAAGGGTAATTTTGCCAGTGCTTTATGCAATTTATAAAAAAATACATATATTGTAAAATAATTTTATGTAATTTAATTATTATTTTTACAATATATGTAATTTACATGTTTGATGTTTTTATCGTTTTCTTTCTTTATTTGTATTTCTTATAAATTAATAAATTAAAAAATAGAACCCATGTGATCATCCATCAGATTCATAAAACAATTTTAATTGATCGTTTTTTTAATTACTAATTAAGTCTACAGTTACATTTATACAGTAACCAGTGGCCGTCCGCGGCTCCGCCCGCATGGATGACGGTTATCGCGCGAAAAGGTAGTCTATGTCCATTCTCAAGACATGTAATTCATTTCCATACAAAATTTCATCAAAATCGGCTCACCGGTTTAAGAGTAAAGACTTCGCAGACAGACACAAAGTTCCTTTCGCATTTATAATACTAATAGTATTGTGGATACTGTAGGTTGGTCATGATGGTGGTAAAAAATCATGATTTCCCCATAACCGATATTCAACGATGATTGATTTAAATAAGAAATACAATAAATATTAGTTCCCAAAAGGCAGTGTCAGCTGTATATTAAATACGACTTGAGATCTGAATATTTACAAACGTGAGGAGCTCTGGGCTAGCGGACAAAGCGCGCCTTATTAAAATTTATACAATATAGTACATAGGGTACGTTCGGTAGGTGTTATTTTACATTGAAAGACGTGTGGCTTCATGAAGACAAACAATACCCGCGGCCCAAAAATTTTAATTTTGTACCAGACTATTATTTCATTCATTTTTTCCTTCTGCACATATCTACGCCACTGCTATTGACATCACGTGTAAAACTAATTTTATTCATACTGTATTACTATTACTATGAACGTAATTCAACATGTCTCTTTCCATTACTAATTGTTAGAAAATAATGGCATTAATTTTAGTTAATTCAAGTAATTACGCTCGTATTTAAAGGCCCAAATATTCAAGCATCACTTAAATTTTAAGGAGTGCTCAATATGAATTGAGGACTCCTTAAATAATAAGCAGGAGATTTGCCAGTACAAATCGTTGATTTCGACAATACCTGAAATATTTAAAAAGACATCAAGTCTTAAGAATCGTCTAATTGTTCGGCCGTAAGTCAATTTCTAAAATTCATCAAATCAGTCAAAACATTATTTAATAACAAACTTAGGCACTGGGTGATAAATAATACTGTTGTATTGAAATGTATATGTTAGACACATCTTAATGCACGCAAAATGTTACTCATTGTATCAGCCTATGATGTCCACTACTAAGAAAGGCCTTCCCAATAGATTTCTAAATGGAACAGTTCTGTACAGCCTGCATCCAACGGCTCCCCGCGACCCTGACTAGGTCGTCTGTCCGTCTAGTCTCTAGTGGAAGGCCGTTTGTCGGTACGTGGTCGATATGCTAGAACTAACGGCCCCACCCGCTGCCACTTCTACTTGTTAATCCTATGAGCTATGTCAGTGACTGGTTCTCTTACGTATGTCCTCATTTCTGATTCTATTTTGTAGGGATTCACCTAACACAGCTCGTTCCATAGGTTGTTGGACGACTGTGAACATCCACAGAAGGCCCCTAGTAAGCGACCATATTTCACATACGTCGTCACTGGCAACACTTGTTTGTATTGATCCAAAATGTTACTACTGTTCTATTCACACGGCGTTTTATTAAAAGATCCGACGACACACGTTTTTGATTCGCGCGTACCTACTCTGCGCGTCATCTCAAGGTTTTATTAATTTATTATTAATAATATTTTAGTAATTATTATTATTATTAGTATCAATACAAACGCGCATCGTATGTTAGTTTAAAATGTCCGCTTCTTAGTGATACCTACCTACCTAATAAATGACAATAGTGCTATTTAAATAGCACACGCCTGTAGATCAAGTTATCTACCGTATTACAGTGAGACATAAAAAAGAAGAAAAATATGAGGGTGCTGGCGTAGCTTTTTCAAATAACTCTGCACGTGTATTGCCATACTTAATAAAATGTAGTTCCTAGCTTTTAGGTTTTCTACTATCTTTTGTTACACTGTACGCTAGATGTGTGGTCGTCTGTACTATGTGTAATCATGTCGAAGTCCAATTGTTAAATCCACCAAATCATGATCTAAGAATAGGCCGTTCGTCAATTATTATTGACCAGTGTTTGCGCGATTACCAGATGCAAGGTTATTTGAAACCACATTAAATCAAAACAATGTTGGTTTTAAGAGGTTACACAAATAAGCTTGAATCTACCAATCATACAGACCTCACGGCCGACGTATCACAAAAAGCCTAGGCAGATCACGATCTGGCGTAGTAAAAGTTTGGTCTTCGACACAACAAAATTAAAGTTCCGTGTCTGATTACTCCATAGAATTTAGGCGCCTTGTTTTAAGATGTGCCTAAAATTTCCAAAAACGTTGGATTATAATGAAACCTGGGACCTTGCATTTAAATTTACTTACTTAGATAATGTACAAAGAGTTATAGCCAATATTTATTCGAATTGGAATGACTATTTTAAAAATAAAGTAACATTAAATAAGTACTAAAATAATTTCTAACACATGCATATAACTATTGTGACTAGGACCTATTAAGGCAACATTAATTATAGTACTATCATTATTAGTTTTTAAATTAAATAACAATACATATACACAAAATAGTATTTACACAAGTAACATTCATATTACAATATATAAATTATGCGGAACAGACATTTGAAAACATAATATCGCTGATTTATACATAAACACAAGAAGTGTTAATAATACATAAAATAAAATTAACATAAAAATATATTGTTCTGTTTCCATCAAACAGATTGTAAAATATAAACAAATTCGTGTACATAAACAAACTTTCAGACAATTGGGGAACTAAAATCGGAAACTCGAGTCGAAACGGCAATTCTATAAAGAAATAATGTATTTGATACGTTACAACAGTATCGTTACTTAAGTTCTCATATGATTTGACAGTTAAGTAAACGTTGTTTCGACCGAGACAGATAGGGATAGAGGTATGAATGACTCAGCGGGAGGAAAAAATACAAAATAGCGATCGCGCGTGTAAAGTAAACAAAAATACACAATTTTCGTTTTTTTTTTTAATCAATCAAATTGTTTCCATTCATAGCTTGCTTATGTAAAATTCTTTCTTGATTGTAACTAATCAAGACAGAACTCATCATATTTGAAAACAAAACAAAATAAAACGCCCTGCGAGGCGCCGCTTCAAACATTGTCGCGTGTCGTTCGGTGTGATTTGTACATGGATCAGGGAACTACGAAATGTCGTGTATTCCCACTAGTCCCTGTGGAGTAGTCGCATAATGGGACTACTGGTATTTTTCTCTCAGAGGTATTAGGTATTGATTCTAAGTAGTAGTTACCTATATGTGTTTCATTTCATAGTCCGTAAGTAGATATAAACCCTTTTTTTTAATATTTAAAAAACCAAACAGAGCCAGGTCGACAGTGTAGGCTAAACCTCTGGGAAAAAAAATCTAGTAGTCCAATCATGAGACTACTCCACTGTCACTACTGGGAATACACGCGAAATGTTGATACGAACCGCAGTTGTCCTTACACACTCTTTGAGACACATCACTATGAGTCTATGTGAGTATTTTATCGACAGTGGCAAGAGAGCCACGCACACATTGATAGCTTATTATCCGGGTACGACGCGACAGCAATAGATTTTTAAGTACCTATTATTCAATTCTCTCGCCCTCAGCGTTTCCTAAGCAACACTACAGTCGTGATTAACATACCAAAACATACAAAATACTATCAACAGTAGCAAACGTCATACCCAAAACAGCTTCAGTTCAGTTTCAGTTCATGAGTGGGTGGATCAGGTGTTGAGGGAAGGGAACCAGGCGGCCAGTCCTGTCCGTGGAGGCAGAGCAGCTCGGAGTAGCGCTTCTTCATGAGCTGACAGCCGGAGCAGAGCCGCCAGTGCGCGGGTTAACTGACGAGCTTCCAACTCACGCGCAGTCAGGAAACGTAGCACCACGTGTTTGAGGTATCTAACGATCATAGGGATAATATTAGAAAGAAGGAAAGAAAAACTAGTGTTTTCACCTCTCCAGCAGCAAAATAGCTATGTTGCTTCGTAAAATCTCGAAGGAAAACGGGTTTTTGCTGCGAGCGTAAGGCAAAGAAAGTTTTTAAATAAATTTGAGATAAGCAGTAGCGCGTTCCGAAACTCAGGACTAGCGCTAGTCGCACAACTATGTAATTTACTTATTTTAGTTTATAAGCTTTACTATTTTAATTTATGGACGTTTTCTTGAAAAATAATAATAACTTTATAATTCAGTAAACTTAAGTACTTTTCAAAAACATGACATGCACTGTAATTTCGGAACGAAACTCAAAAATAGTCTATATATTAACTAACAACGTCATAATGTCTGTTTGTCATATCTGAATTTCCACCGGCTCCAAAAATGTGTATGATTATTATGAATTTTTGGAGCCGGTGTAAGGCTCCAAAAATTAATAATAATCATACACTCACACCTATTATCTAGCCCAAAGTAAGCATCATGATGATTACTAGATAATGTAGAAAAATTGATGTTGACAATAACTTAAAAAAATTGGTTTTACACTTTCAAAAGTTTAAAGTAGAGCATTGCAAAGTGCTTTTTTTGTATGATATAGATATTAGGTGGGATAGACATTTTAAAAAAAATGAGTTTTTTTTAATATGTATATTAAAAGAAACTCGTAACTAGTATATGTAACAACTTTTAATGTGCTAACTGTGCCTGTAATCGCATTAATTACAAAGATAACAATATTTTGTCATGTCACATTAAATGTAACAACTTTTGATAAAGAAAGAAACGAAGAAAAATATTTTTATTGGCATACACCAAAAATAAACTTAAGACAGTAAAACAAAAATAAGGTGAAAAATAAAACAAATAACACATATCGACAGGCGCAGTCAACAAGGCCCTATCTCAGCATAAAGCTTCGTAAAGTTAGCTTCACAATTCAGTGCATTATTTACAAAGATGTCATTAATATTGTCCACGCGCCCTTACATATTCGGTGGCCTATACTAAGTTATGACATCACAATTAACTTTCTATGGAGCGTTTTGGGACTTACCTTCTACTGATGTCCTGCTCCTCCGCAGTCGTGAGATCAGACTTGCTACTCTGTAGTTCACGTTGTAGTGTTTTCTTCATATCAGATATCCGATTGTCTAACGTTTTAATTTTCTGAAGTAATCAAAAAACAGCATTGGTTTAGTTTTTTAATGCAAAATTAATTATTTACGATTAAATAGTGGCTACTAAAGATAACTTGTCTTTACTCAAGATGAAATCAATCTCTATGCCAAAGGATATTTCCCAATAATGTATGAAGACACGGCCAGGTCTATGTACACTATACTAGAAAACAGGCCAAAAATATGTTTTTGTTTTTGACAGTCCATTTTCTTTTTATTTGCTTTGTGTCATGGTACAAAACAAGATTGTTTTTTAAGAAAAACTGCAGCACTGTCTAATATAATGTCACTTTGGAGACGTTTATTTGACTTCTATATCACCCGTCATATTGGTATATAGAATAATAGTGAAATGGAATTTTTCCCCGGATTCACCTGATTTTTCGAGGTGGTGTACATACACCTGGCCGGGGTCACAAACTATCTCCATAACAAATTTTATCTAAATCGGTTCAACGGTTATTGATTCCCAATAAAAAATTCCTGCGACCTTTTCACCCCTTTAGAGGATGATAACTGGGATAAAAACCATCGTATGTCCTTTCTCGAGACTCAAACTATGTAGGTATGTATCTTTCATCGAAATCGGTTTAGGGGTTTCAAGCGTGACGAGGTAACAGACAGACAGACAGACCCACTTTCGCATTTATAATATTAGTATGGATAGTTAGGATGGATTAGTATTGATAGTATATTATGTAGTATAGTATGGATGTCTTGCCTTATTTTTATCACAGATTTCAGTTTCTAAGTCTTGTATAGTCTTTTTGAGTGTTGTCTCGCTCTCCGCCAATTCTCCTATTCGTCTCTTCAGCTCATCAATCTCCGTTTTCCGCACTTCTTCGTTTTCTTTTATCAACATACATTCTGCTTGGTTCTGTAAGTAAAACGTGGTTTAAGAACTAATCATGAGCTATTTAGATATTTAAGTTCTTCAACCTTTAGCTTTAGCTTTTTTAATATTCAGAAAAAAAACACCTTAAATTTTCTTTTGCCACTGACGGTGATAACCAGTGATCGGAATAGGGTGAGTATTTATTTACCTACAGTTTGTAGAACAGATACAAAAATTGAAGACTTCCATGCAATATTTTTTTACCGGTAAATTTACCGGATCTTTAATTACGTAAATTTAAACATCTTATTATTATTTACCGCGTAACAAACATACAAAAAGACGATCAAAAATAGTCGAATGAAAACCTTTTTTTTTATAATTATTAAAAATTAAAAGCCAAGTGAAAAAATTATAAGGAAGAATATTTACGCAAGAGAACTTTCTATTTAATTAATTTGATGTTTGAATTTACGTAGTTAAAATTCCAGTAAATTTTCGGTAAAGTAAAAAAAATATTTTAAAGAAGTCTCCGATTTTTATCTCTGTTCTACAAACTGAAGGTAAATATACTCACCCAATTCCGATCAATGGTGATAACGCAATGCACTCGATCAGAATCCCAGACGTACGATCCAAAATAGCCGTATTATAATTTTTATAAGACGTCTCAATTGAATCGAGAATAGGAGTTTAATATTAATAATAAATTGAGTATTTTTTTTAAATGTGTCATTTAAATTTTATTGAAAATCTATAGGTTATGGGATAGACAGGCTCCCCCCGAAAACATTTTAATAGAATCTCAAGGCGATATGTTACCTCTTTATGTTGCGCTATGAGCGAGCTAAGGTCCGCTATCTTAGTCTTGAGCTCGGCTATCTCGGTCTCTTGGTACCGCACGTTGCATTGACTCATCTCGATAGTTTGCGACATGTGCGCGTTTCGGAGCAAAGCTTCGTCCTTCTCGCGTTTTTCCCTGCAAGTGGAACAAATGTTTGTATCAAAATAAATGAGTATTTTGCCGTCAAAAATATTTTTTTATGTAAGCACGGTTGCTTATTTACAAAAAAAGTTACTGTCCCAAAGAAAGGATTATAAGGACTACTTAAAGTTCTATATATCCATAATATCAGCAAGTTCCACCATTATTAACTGTGAAGCACTGTCAATAGATATTCAAATGTTTTATTTACGTTAAATATATTTAAAGAAAATAAAACATTTAAATTAATAAAAACACAGCGTAGGAAGTAGTTGGAAATGAGTTAAAGAACTCGCATTGGGGCAGCGTGAAAATATTTTTAAAAGGTACCTAAAAGTAGTATTATATTCACTTACTTACTTTACTTATTAAAGTAGTATTATATACCTTACATTTTAGTTATTTTATTTAAATAATTTTATTAATATAAGTAACAGTTATTTTCATCATTTCTCTACCCAATGTCCATAGCACGTTGAGAACACCGGTTGCTTAGCTTCGGTGATCGGACGAGCGATCACCGAAGGCAACGTCGTGCGTGGTTAATACTTGGATGGGTGACCGACTGGATGGGTGACCGACTGGAAGCACGTGAAAGCTTTTTATTTATGCCAGTGAAATTGTTTATAAAACTATTCAATATTTTTGAGTAGGTAGGATACTTCCTATCCTTGTAGTAAATTATACATATTAACCCCACAAACGTTGTTTTGCCATAAAAAAATTGTCCAAGAAATAAAAAAATAGATAGTAGCCCATTCTCAGACCTACTGAATATACATATTAAATTTTATGAAAATCGGTCAAGCCGTTTCGGAGGAGTATGGTAACTAAATTTGTGAGTCGAGAATTTTGTATATAACAAGATATAAAAGACCAACTTTCTGTTTTTCTGTTCTGTAATTTGTCATTTTTTAACATGAAATAATAATAAATTCATGTTAATAAATCTGAAATTAGACAAACAATTAATCTGATTCACTATTTCTTCACATTTGTCGCCAACGTCCATACCACGTTGAGAACACCGGTTCTCGTCCGATCACCGAAGTTAAGCAACGTCGGGCGTGGTCAGTACTTGGATGGGTGACCGCCTGGGAACACCACGTGATGTTGGCTTTTTGCTATTTTTTTTTATAGTTTTGTAGAACCGCTAATTTTTTAAATATTTTTTTCAATGGTTTTATAGAACCGCCATCAGTGGAACACCACATGATGTTGGCTTTTTGAATTTTTATGGATTTATACAACCGCCATCGGTGTTATGGCTCAAACTTCTCATGTGTTTCCTCCATGTAGGAAGGCCTGTGCCCAGCAGTGGGACGTATACATATAGGCTGGTGATGATGATGTTAATGATGAAACTCACTTATCATATTTCCTTTGCATGTCGACGTAATCGTGTTGCATGTCGGTGACGAGTGAGTTCAGATGGTTGACCTCATGTTCATGCTCGTCGCAGGCCTGGGCGGACTTTTCAACTTGCTCCCTTAGGGACTTCACCAGGGCTCGCTCCTGCTTCAACGCCTCGGATAACTCGTTGTTCTCCTCTGTCAGAACTTCGATACGACTCTCCAATTCCATATTTTTCTTCTGAAATAGAATAAATAGGAGTTAATTTTTTCTCGAAATACTGTGATTTTTGTATGTTCCTATTCTTATTTTTAGGACTTTTGTGTTTATGAGACATATGGCCACTGGACAGAGTGGACAGTCCTATCATTAACCTAGCTAGGGTATAACATTGTATTTTTCTATAGTACCTATTGCTTATTCTGTCATAACATTTACAGAGCATTTTAGCCGACTCCGACAAAAGTTCTGCTATATCTTCGGTTTATTAAAAAAAAATGTTAGTTATCGTTAAAAATATGCTATCGATTGGGAGTTTCCAAATAGAATCATAACACTATCGGACATAAAGTGGGAACACGAAAATATGGATCATTATCATCATGAACAATATTCTGGTGGTCGTTTATAAAACGTGGTATGAATAGGCCGTATCTCTACTTACAAAAAATATACTTTCTTTTAAAAAACAATGTACCGTCGACAGCACATCAAGCGTAACAGTTTGACCTTGAGACCGCCCTTACTGCGTTCGTTATAAATGCCGCTTTCGTAGTTCAACTGTTACACTTGATCAGCTGTCGTGTGTACCTACAAATACGTCTTAACCATTGACCAGTAAATTATCGATATCAGCTGATAATGACAGCGTGTATTTTCTTTTGATGCCTAGATTACATTTGTTATGTTATTTGTACAGTATCAATATCTACACACGTACTATGATAAAAATACAATGCGTACCTAAAACGAAAAATAAATTTTAAAAAAGAATAAGAATTTCAATGAACTGATTTATTCGTCTTTAAACTTCACAACTTACTCAAACGCTCGTTTTAATTAACATACTAATACGAGCGTTTGAGTAAGTTGTGACATTTGTAATTTTTAAATTAAATCTATTTTAGTGATTATACTCACATAAAAAGCTACTTGCATTAAAAGAGTTCAACAAAATCATTTACACTTTGCGGAAAAATATCCTGTAATATTCTGAGTACTATGCCAGTTATATGTATATCTTCTTTTTGTAAATTGGAAGCCTAGGAAAAAATGTTTTAAATTAAAATTTTAAATACGCACGTGTACTTAGTACCTAGGTATCAGACATACATATTATATCATTACTAGATTTTGCCCGCGGCTCAGGCGCGGGGTTGCCGGTAATCGCCCCAAAAAGTATCCTATGTTTTTCCCAGGGTCTCAAACTATCTCCACACCAAATTTTATCCCAATCAGTTCAGTGGTTAAGCCGTGAAAGCGTAACAAACAAACTCACTTCCGTTCTAATATAGGATTACAACTATGATACGGAAAAAAAATTGTTTTGATACCTGTCATGTATGTGGTGCTTCAGTGTGAATGAATAACTAGGAAGAATGCTTTATGTCATTTTTGTACTAGCATTTTTTTTTACTTTTGTGTTAATGTGTAATAAATATTTTCAACACGTAGGTATATTAGATAAAACGACCATTATCAATAATGAATTTTATAAATAATTGTGAATTTTATAAATATTATTATAAATATTTGTGGAGTATTAAACCAAACGCAATTGAATCATTAGTTTACACCTCTAAGTATTTTTTGAAAAGTTTTAGGCTAATAATATAACAAAAGGATATTTTTTTCGGCATCCTTGAATTTTTCTCTACGCTTTGGTATACATTTCAGCCCATTTCATATACCTATATGAAATGTGCTGAAATGTATAAGGTATTAGTGACCTCCTTAAAATATCGCTGCCTATTTTAATAATCGTACTCACAACGCTATAATGAGTGAACAAGAAACAGCTTCGATCAATCACGATGAAAGCAAACTGAATTATACTTAATGTAAAAACTTTGACACAAATCTTTAAGCATTCACAATCAAAGCGCGAATTAAACATGCTGCGAGTTTAAAGCGGTAAGTTAGTCAAGCGGCGCACATGCACAAAAAGGGGTAAATCAAAACATTGAATTAAAATAAAACAATTTATTTCGCAGGAAATCAAGATCGAAACAAATAGATTAATATTCAAGTTATAATTTAAAATCATACAAATAAATGTTTAAAAACATGTACAGTCGTCAAATAAAACTAGGAATAACTTACTTAGGTGATGTATCAATTTGCGATGACTAAATTGAAAATAAATTTATCTTCTACTAACACTGTGTTGAACACCTGTGTCACTGTTTAACTGACGATAATAATAGTGGCAGTGCGTCACGGTATCGTCAGCACGTGATGCCAGCTATCGAAAGACTAGCTCCAAGATAACTAGAACAATAGCGTATCGAGATATTATAAAAATGGAACAAAAAGTTATCTCGATACCGTAACCATAAGATCATAAGAGAAGTGTCTTAAAGAATTATCATATCATGAATAAAATGCTTCAAGCGTCACAACGTGTCAAAAGTGGAATGTGCTATGTATCACCCGATAATACAAACAATATATATATCGTTTTAAAGCCCATAATTTCAGTAAAAATGCAAATCAATAAATGCTTTAATATTTAAAAAAAAAACAGAACAAAGTCATCTCTTTTCTTGTAGCAGTCATTATAAAATGATTAACAAATGACTATACATAGTTAAATTAAACTTACCATTCAATTAAATAAACAGAGAACCACCAATCTTCAAACAATTAAAATGGAAATATTTTTCCTAAAGTAAAACTACAATAAAAATATATTTAAAATAATAATATGAAATCGTACAAATCTGTGTCCACTAAAATAATATAAAAATATAACAAAATTTTATAGACCACAACTAAATTAATAAAGTTCTTAAGAAACATATTGCACAAAAATTAAGTTTCATGCGACGTTGTACGTCTTATGCAAAGTTTTTTGCTCTTCAAATTACTGTGAAGAAGCATAAATGGAAATTTCCCTGACAAATAGGAAATATGAATGTATTTATTTTCTTTATGATCTTCACTCACATTAATAACATTATTTAATGTTATTATAAAAATATGAAAATCAAACTTTTTTTACAGCAATTCAAACGCTCTCGCTATGCGCGCGCATTTTTAGTGCCGGTTAACGCCACGCGATAATGAACCTGCTAGTTATACAGCTATGTTTACAAAATCAGTATAACGACTTCTAAACAAAAGCTGTAGTAAAGAATGCTATGAAAACAAATACTTTAGGTGTATATCTATCAAAGAATAGATTGTTTTTATAATGCCTGGTGGTGTGAATTATCTACGACACCATTTTACTATTTTCTCTGGTAAGTTTCATCAAATATACTTGTACTTTTGAAGATTATAATTTACCTAAACGGTTTTCGTTTTCAGCACTAATTGTTTAAATAATAAATGAAATAGTTTCATACTAATAAAAAAAAAAAAAAACAACATACATTTGTGGCGATAATATCTTAAACTCTTTCATAGTGAATATTAAAATTACTTCACATAAACAGCCAAGTATTAGTATGTCTTTAAATGTAAATAATATTATATTTAACAACTTGCAACATAATTGTAATCACATAAGCATAGCACCTAGCACTTCACTGGCAAATCGTACTAGGGTTAATAATTTATATTTTTCAGATTCAATAAAGTTATTATTATCATCCACTAACATAAATTACTTATAGGAAAAAATAAAATGAAAAATATTTACTCCGTAATTAATAAGCACAAAGTTTTCTAAAAATAATAAAACCTAAGTGTAAATATATGTAAATAAACAATACGAAATCACAATCTGAAATAGAAATCATTTACAAAGTTATAACATAAATTGATTAAAAATGCTAAAGCTACTTGTAAATTGATAAGATCAAATTTTACTTTGTAATTTTGTAATACACACTACATATTTATATTACAAATAAGCATACCACGTTGTAAGTTTCGTCACACAAATTTAGATGGCGCAATTATCGATTATAATTAGAGAAAATAACTTCTTTTTTTTTTCAACAATAAGATACAAGTCTATAAATAACTTTAAGTCATAAATTAAAGGACATGGCCAATTTATGCCTAGGTAACTTTCCAGCATTTACAAGAACACCACTTAGGTATCAAATTATAAAAATAAAATAATGAATTATCGTATATTTATTAATGGTGTAGAACTTTTCAGTTTTTTTAACCTATTTTAATAGTCCTTAGTGTAAACTTCCGGTTATACTTTCACATTTGACGTTCCTTACCCCACAGACGGCTTAAAAATGCAATAACTTTAGCAAAACACAAAATAAAAAAATAATATAACAAAATAAGAGTACTGTTTTAAAAACTCCAAATGTTTAACTATTCAATTATTGATAAATATTATTTTTGAATCATCATTTAATTATATTTTATCACAAAAAATACCTGAAATGGAACGGAACTTATTTGATTGATAAATGACATTAGCTGTTAACTGTCATCATTGCAGTCTCTCAATCGATGTCTCACTCTTTACTTAAGATGATTTAATAATGTTTGTTTTAGGATTATATTAAGTGAAACAAGAACGTTTATTTTTTGGTGAACATGTTACAAAAAATGGCATTTATAATAATCGAAGTGTCATTCACTCTAGTAGCAAAGTATAATATTGTACACTTTCCTTGGTTTTGATCATCTCATCATGCATTTTAAAAAAACTGTTTTCATTTGCTATGCCTGCCTGAGAAGTTCTTTGGGATTTATTTTTATTTTATTTTAATCTGTAAGTATTCAGCAAAATAAAACGATACAAAACATTAGTGTTAATGGAAATTTATACCTAGGCAAAATCACTATGGAATCTTGGCCATGTCTTTTGACTAGATAACAGTCCACTATCATCATCATCATCATCAGTCTATATATACGTCCCACTGCTGGGCACTGGCCTTCCTACATGGGAGAAACACATGAGGAGATTGGGACATAACACCACCACGCTGGCATTCTACCATATTCCCAATGCTCGTAGCTTGCTTTCACGCCAACGTAGACCACCGTCGAGGCTCCCGTGGACCCCTGGGGGTTCCTCTGGTCCACTTTGGGAACTAAGGGCTTAAACAAAAGGCCCGCGTTACCGCGTGATTATGCTATCGAAATGACTTGTTTACGAGTCACGGTATCTAGATTGTTAGTACGATAATACTTATATTATATCTCTTGTTATGTGCCGACGAAACTTATCTATCATCGATACACAGGTGATCAAAGAATTTAAAATTAAATAAAACAAGAGAATCGTCTCACGAATCGTCTCGCGAGCAGGGTTTGACGAATTCGAGCCTTCTGAACAAGCCGGTTTCCGTAAAGGCTTTAGTACCGTAGACCACATACATACGCTGCGGCAGGTTATACAGAAGACCGAGGAGTATAACCGGCCACTTTGCTTGGCGTTTGTGGACTACGAGAAGGCCTTCGATTCGATCGAAACATTTGCCGTGATTCATTCTCTTCAGAGGTACCACATTGACTATCGGTATATCAAGGTGATGGCTTCCTTGTAAGAGAAAGCCACCATGTCGGTCCGTGTACAGAATCAGTATGCGAAACCAATCCAACTGCAGAGAGGGGTCGACAGACAGATGTAATATCTCCGAAACTGTTTACCGCTGCGTTGGAAGATATTTTTAAACTACTGGACTGGACAGGACTCGGCATTAACATCAACGGCGAGTACGTCACTCATCTTCGATTAGCCGATGATATAGTAGTCATGGCAGAATCTCTGCAGGAATTGAGCACAATGCTCGACGACCTAGACAGAAACTCAGGTAGGTCTGAATAGTCTATGTCTTGTCCTTGTCCATTAACATGGAGAAGACAAAGATTATGTCGAATACCCATGTCGCACCCATACCAGTTACAGTTGGGAGTTCTGTTCTCGAATTTGTTGACGAGTACGTTTATCGCAGACAAATGATACAGTTAGGTAGGTCCAACTTCGAGAAATAGGTAAATCGACGAATCCAACTCGGAGTCCGAAATCCGCAGTGCTTGAAGTCGAAAGTATTCGACCAGTGTGTGTTGCCAGTGATGACAAACGGCTGTGAAACGTGGTCGCTCACTAAGCTTGCCTTCTGTGCAAGTTCGCAGTCGCACAATGAGCTTTGGAACGAGCTATGTTAGGCGTTTCTCTGCGAGATAGAATCATAAATGAGGACATCCGTAAGAGAACAAAAGTCACTGACATAGCTCATAGGATTAGAAAATTGAAGTGGCAGTGGGCAGGGCACATAGCACGCAGAATGGACGGCCGGTGGGGCGTTAAAGTTCTAAAATGGACCACGTACTGGAAAGCCCATTAGATGTACAGACGACCTGGTCAGGGTCGCGGGGATCCGTTGGATGCAGGCTGCGCAGAACCGTTTTATTTGGAAATCGATGGGGGAAGCCTTTGTTCAGCAGTGGACATCATAGGCTGGAATGATGACAACAAGAGAATAATTTAGTACATTGGTTAGGGATTGGGATAGTGATCTCAAAGTAAATGCGTATTTGGCGAATGAAACTTTAAGTTTACAACTAAAACTCATACATAAAATTAAAAGCCTCGATTTTTCAGTCTTATCTAACAAAGGTCGTAAGTATACCCGTTCCCGTGCCCCGTTGATTTAATTTTATTTGAACAGATAATATAGAGAAAAAACCAGACCTGAAAGCAACAGCTCACGGTTTCTTTGCATCTGATTTCTGATTATCGTCTAATAATAAATAAAAGGTCACTTCACTTTTAATTAAAATTTTTAAGAAAATGCAGTTTTGAATTTTTGACAGGAAAGTTTTCAACTTGATTTTTTAATATTAATAGCGCCATCTACATAGTTTGCTTAACGAAAGTATACATATAATAAGTTCGATGTTTAATATTTTATTCAGCAACGACTGTCAAATTTATAGATTGGAACAAGTATTACTTTGGGTAATTATCACTGACAGCTTTTACAAGAACAACTTAAATTAGATTTAAGACAATATATTTACGTATGAATGAAAAATAATGCTGTAAGTATATAAAATCTAGTAAAATGCTAATTTATATTTAATACTTATGTGGTTGAAACTACCAAAAATTAAAATACAGGGTGGTGCCGTCAATACGACAATAAATTAAAACATAGGCTATATTAGTTCATAGAAATCGTTTGCCACTTTCAAAAGCATCTTATTCATTTGATAATTTCTTGACATTCGCATGAAATAATATAACATTGGCTGCATAATTTCATAGAAATTTCATAATATTATCAAATGAATAAGATGTTTTTGAAAGTGGCAAACCATTTCTATGAACTAATATAGCCCATGGTTAAATTTATTGTCGTATTGACGGCACCACCCTGTATAATAAAAAAACAATTGATATAAAAGACGTTTTAAAGATTTGAGTAGATAATAAATTGTATATGTATGTTCAAAATAATAATTATATAACTTGCTTGATCAATCAGCAATTGTCTGCCAACATAAAAAAAATATTTACTAACTGAACATTTAAAGGCTGTCATGCAAGATTCTGATTGTAAGATCGACTTATGATAACTTGGATTTTGTCAAATTAACCATGTAACTTGTCATTTAACTTTATGTAAGGAGATTTGAAACATAAATAGCATGTTCACAGTTGTCATAAGTGGATCGTACGTGTGTACAGTGTAGCTAGTGTTGCTATATGCTGTAGAGGCTGGCACTCACAGCCGTGTGGCTAGAAGCGCTGCGTAGAGACTTTGCTTCGAGCGCGAGCGAGCGCACCTCCCCGTTGAGCCGCGCCACCTGCCCCACACAACACTTCATAATAATACTTAGCACGGATTCAGGGGGCCCGTGCACACTAGTTTTTAACCCCCGACGAAAAAAGATGGGTGTTATAAGTTTGACGTGTCTGTCTGTGTATCTGTATGTCTGTCTGTGGCATCGTAGCGCCTAAACGAATGGACCGATTTTGATTCGGTTTTTTTTGTTTGCAAGCTGATGTGACTACGATGGTTCTTAGCTATAATTTATGAAGATCGGTTCAGGCGTTTGATGACTATCAGCTCATTTTCTACATGATAATAGGATTTTACTAAATTTTACAGATCCGATTGATTTCAAATTTGGTGTACCTACTGTCACTATGGTGACAGTCCCATGACATACTAACTTTGAGCTGATCCTATACTATCAAAAAGTCTGCGAAATGATTAATTATTCAGAAATTTACAGCAGATATAGCGTTTTTGGGCTCTTATGAATAGTCTTAATGAGATGGTGTTAGATAGATGATTAATGAAGCCGGAGGTTACTTAAAAATTTTAATTTTGTAATTATTTTAGTCTATGCGCACTTGCATTCTTCTTTATAAAGATTAATTTGTCAAGCCACGTGCGACTCCCTGGAGCCATTGAAAACAATTGTGTCTGGGATCTGTGGCTTTATAGGTCAAGAAACAGATCTATCGGTGGCAAGTTGTCTATAGTGTGCGCGGGCTTTTAAGGTCTTAGTACTTACTTAAGAAAAGTATTGTGTCATATTGCTCTGACTATTGGATTTCATTTTTTAGTCTTATTTATAAGCAATATCAAAAGTATTTAGATTATTAAATCGTCATTACATTAGATAAAAAATGAACATTGAATAAATTCATGACGCTTTCTTTTTACCATCATTACCACAGCAAAGCGACAAATGCGGCCTTCTTAAAACGGCTGACAAAAGGCCCATGTGACTTACGTATTAGCTCGAAATTAAAAGAACGTATCTCTACTGTACATATTTTAGAATTTAATGCAGCAAGAACCAGTATCATAAATATATTTCAATATTGTTAGTAGAGCAGAAATAGCATTATAATAACTAACTTGATAAGTATTTACCATTTAATTATTTTCACAAAAAAGAAAATTAAATATTTACCTTAGCTTCACTATTTACAAGGTTCTGTTTAGTCTTTTCAAGCTCAGCGGTCATGTTGATTAATTTCTCTTGCATCTCTTTCTTCTCTGTCTCCACTCGTCTCCTCTCCGACCCCTCCTCCCCCGCCTGTCGCGACAGACGCGCCACCTATGCGACAACTCCTTATGACAATAGCAACATGGTATCGCGTATATTCTCAAAGCATACACAAATTTCGTATAGAAAATGTAATTTGAAAAGAAAGTACATTTTATGAAGAAAGTAAGAATGATATACAAAGCCATAAATTAGCATCTTCAACCAAAAACATCAGATCGTGTGATAAAAATATAAGTTAAATGTAAATGCAGCTAAATTATATACATTTTATATTTACAATTTTAAATAAATGGGATAACGAGCGATATATCGTTAATCGAGTAAATTGATTAATTTATAAATAAATCCATGCATACAACCTGCCATGCATGAATTCACATGCTTGGTGCCTTATTTACATCATCAGCGATCTTACCATTTATATGAAATCTAAAATAATGCACTGACACATTGTTTTAAATTCACTGTGATAAATAACCGTAGCATATTACCAATAAAATTACATAAATATAATAAGTAAAACCCCAAGTTGTTGGGTTGATGGAAACGAACATCATGTTAAATAATCTTAGACTGACGAACAGTCCATGGTTGGTCTGCTGCCCCACTAAATCCTCAGTGACGTCATCACGGGCTGCTGACCGTTGTAATGAATGATGCTATAATGAATGTTGTCAATTGTCTAACAGCCAATCACAGCAACTTATTAGACTTGAGAAAGTGGGGGTTATGTAAATTGTGCTCAAAATTCACATTCGTAATATAAATCGTAATGCGTGTGTTATAATAAATAATCTATTGAGTTCCCTATAACAAAAAAGACATATTTCTGATTCGTATGTGTTGCTCTTCTAAAATTCATAAAAATAATAGATTATTACTATTGGTAAAGAAAACATACCATATGATATATCATGTTTGTTTGACATAAAAAAATATCCAGCTACCACTATTCACTGACCTGTGTCTCCAGGGACGCTATCTGACCGCTCCACGATGTCTTGACGTCAGCCAGCGCCATCTTGGCTTCTTGTAACTGTCTCGTGAGGACCGCGCGTTCCCGAGATACACGGTCGTACTCCAAACAACCAGTAGGAGTTACTTCGCGTTTGTCTGTATTAGATGATAAGATAAACAATATAAATAAAATTATAGAAAAAAATCTACCTATTTATTTAGTATTAAGAAAAGTATTTAATTAATATTTTTAAGGGAAAGGTAAGCCCCTTTCACTTTTATTATAAAACAAACAGATGAATATGAACACACTCTAAATGAATTTAAGTACAGTATATCTCTTTTCCTCAATAAATATAAGAAAAAGATAGCAAGAATTTGATTAGGGCTGTCTAATAAATTTAGATGGCTTATAAAGAAACCATAGACAATTTAAGACGGCGCGCGTCTACAGAGGTGATTACTAAACCCTGCATTTTATTACGTTCATTAGTCGAAAATTGAATAATAATAAATTATTTATTCCTCACGATAACCATTAACAACTATAGTAGGTAATGTAAAAAAAATAAGTATAAATATCTAATTATGGTGGGCTGACACCTGAAGTAGGTAAGACACCTGTATCGTAAGTTGTCAGTTTAGTAACATTTTTTTATACTATTAGATGACAAACAAGCTGACGGCCCACCTGATGGTAAGTGGTTACCGCCGCCTATAGACAGCTGCAATAACAAGGAAAAATCACCTGATATTGCAGGTGCATTGTCATCCTGAAAGACATACCCATGTTTGTGTATTGTCGTGTCGTGCACGCGTGAATGAGTGCATCTACGCCGGAGGAGTAAGCGAAGTGGTAGACTTTGTATGGGTTAACAGTCAAGCATCAGATTCCTGACACAATTGATTTTACAATTGTCATAGATCTCCGGAGGCATAAAGTTGTTTGACACATAGCGTTAAAAGCGATTGTTATTTAATAGTTTTTTAATTATTTTTTATATATTTCTAATGTCAAATTACTACAGCCGTCCTTTCTGTATTCATGTTGATAGAATAAGATTCTAGTTCATTAAGTTACAATAAGATAACAAGTTGATATATTATAGTTTTTGATATTGAAATCTGAGAGACTTAATGTTGAAATTGGCAGCATAGCAAACTTACTCACTGCAGGAAGCCACTATTAGAAAGTATCAGGCAGCGATCTTCTTTAAGGTGAAGCTGCTTCTCCAGTCGGAAGATGTAAGTTCGAGTGAGAGATACCATTATGCCTAATCTTTCTTAATGATTTACATTTACTATGGTCAAGCAGTCATGCTTTAATATTTCGACCTACATTTCAGGAATATGTAGAAAAAAAGCGTTTTTTACACTACATAGGGTGACAATGTGTTCAACCCATAAATATAAAAACTTTGTTTGTGAGTACCACTGTAAAGTCAAGAAAAAAATCATCTGTTTCATACAAACTTGAATAACTACTCAAACAAAACAAAATGTATGAAACAGCTGAGTTTTTTGCGTGATCAAAGTTGTCCATTTTCATGGTAGAACAGTAGAACACATTGTGAAATTTTCGCTCATGCTTTAAAAGTAACCCTGTCTAATGAAATGGTCATTGACTAATGTAGATACTCGCCACACTATGTTGTAAAAAATGTAGTCCTTAAGTTTAATGTGTATTTCTGGCTAAGCTTTTACATAAATAAATTTTATCTTTTTTCTTTTATTGATTGATAACATTATTTCCATTCACTGACCATCGTCTTGCATGTGGTGGTGCGCGTTCTCTGGCGGCAGAGCGGCGCGTACAACTGCCAACTGGTCGGCCAGGTCACGTGCGCGACCTTGGGCTTCACTCAGCGCCGCAGTCAATTCGCCCCGCTCGCGGATCCAGTCCCGACGAGATTGTTCTAGCTCCTCCTACAAGTATTTCAGGGATTTGACGAGTACAGATCTATCTACATACAGAATAGGAACATAAAGAGAGAGGTCAACTTTCCTCTCTTCATAAAAAGTTTACCATTATTAATTCTACGATTGCATGCCATTTTGATAAGGTTACTATTAAACATTCACTAATAAACAAAAATTAAAACAGACTCCAAAAAAACTGAAAAGGATAAAATAATTAAATTTTAGTAGGTAGGTACTCATCCCCCAAGAACATATTTTTTGGAGTTGGTGCTTCACATTCAATTATTTCTGGAAAGAACTCCAAAACTACGTTCCTAGGGGATGAGTACCTACTAAAATTTAATTATTTTATCCTTTTCAGTTGTTTGAGTCGGTTTTTTTTAAATTATTTTTTTTCATAATTTTAGTGATAACTTTTAAGGTCAAAGCTAGATGGGGTAACTGTGAGATTATATTGTTTTCTACTAGCGTATCATTTCACTAAAAATTCACAGGAAAGCAAAAATCCGCAAATTCGGATACGTAGATGACTAAATTTTTCTATTTTTTTTATTTTAAAACCAACCTACCTAATGTATTTTCAAAAAAAATTTATGGGATCAAATGGGAACTATTTCACATCGAACAAAAAAAAGAATCATCAATATCGGTTCACCCAGTCGAAAGTTCTGAGGTAACATAAAAAAAACAGTCGAATTGATAACCTCCTCCTTTTTTTCAAGTCGGTTAAAAACAATGGCTACAGAAATATATCAAACCTACCATAAAAAATTTTTTTGTTAAAAAAACAGAGAAATGGTCAACACAAAACATCTAATTGAATTGTGGAATATTCTGTTGCTAAAGAAGTGGTCCACAAAGTGTTAAGGTAAATTTTGACTTGAGTATGTCATTAAAAACCTTTTTTTAGGACACATAAAACTGTCATGCCAATTTTATTACAACATCAATGGAAATTTTTATTGACTTACAGTAACAGCATCTAGTCTATCTTGCGCTCTCTCAACTGCAGAGAGACGCACGCGCAGCTCATTCAACTGTTTCTCAGCTGAGTCTCTCTCAGATGTTGCCTTGGCTGCTTCAGCTTGTGCTACACGAGCAACAGCTTGGGCGGCTGCTGCTTCTTCACCTGAATATTAGACAATAATTCCTTGAGACTTAATATATAGTTCAGTATGCACTTATATGTTTGCAAGCACCACACATTTGAAATAAAACTTTACCAGATTTAACTTTTTAGCATTTAATTAGATGTTACATTAATAAGTCTTAGATTCCCATGCCTGAATGAAAAAAAAATCGTTATCTACATGGTAAATAAACATTTCGTATACATATACCATAAAAATATAACAATAACACAGCTGCCACCATTTTTTTATATAGGAGTGTCACTGACAGGTGACACTGGGCACTATTTGGACTGTTGCTTATCTTTTCGTGAAATACATTCATATACCTTACATTCATACTATATTATTCTCATTTATAATATATAATAGGAAATAAGACAACACGGTCTGAACAAAGTTTTCTCAGTTTCTATTGCAAGAAATTGCACAAAGTAATATCAAATAATGCATGAAATAACTGAATAAGTTTGACGAATGACATTTATAGTGTATTGTTAGAAATATTTATTGTATTTTTCTAATACATAAATATTGGCTTAGTACTAATAAAATAAAGACAAAAAAACAATCACAAAGTTTTTGAAAAAAGAAAAACTGTCAGCCACAGCCACAGGTGACACTGGAAATTGCCATGTTAATTTAATAGAATAGAATAATATTAATATAATTAATTTATAACAATGAATAATCAATAATAAGGTTAAGGGTAATAAGGGTATACAGGGTGGTAATAAAATAAAGACAGGGTACTAATAAAATAAAGACAAAAAAACAATCACAAAGTTTTTGAAAAAAGAAAAACTGTCAGCCACAGCCACAGGTGACACTGGAAATTGCCATGTTAATTTAATAGAATAGAATAATATTAATATAATTAATTTATAACAATGAATAATCAATAATAAGGTTAAGGGTAATAAGGGTATACAGGGTGGTGCCGTCAATACGGCAATAAATTAAAACAATAAATTAAATTGTTTAATTAATTGTTAAATTTTATTTATTGTTTGTAATCTCAGGATTCAAATTGAAAATTATTTTTATTTTGGATAGTCCATTTATCGAGGTAATATACAGGCTCTATAACATCACACTACGACTGATAGCAGCTGAGCATCAATGCAAAATGTTACAAAAATAGGAAAAAAATATTCCTTTACAGAGCTATCATTGCGTGCGCTGTGTAAGCGGTAAAAGTTATGCAAAAATTATGTATGCAGGATATTGATTAACAGAATTTTTTAAAGTCCACTACAACATATGTCTATCTTTTAGGGTAGACTCACTATAATCTTGGTAATCAAATTTGTTCTTAAATAATGCACTATACGCGAAGGTGTTTTTATAAACATGATATTATTCCTTAATCGCATCATTTTATTTCAATCAATATCTTATGAGATGACATCATAGTTTTAAAATAACTCCGCAACAAAATAATGATGAAGTACCATGCACTCATTAATGATTTCCGAGGCGGGTGGGGCAATCAACACATAAACTGCGAAGGGGTTTTATAAACATAATTTAAATCCTTAAACAAATAAATGCTCAAGTAAAATCATGTAACCTACCTATGTACAACATTTTGTTATTTTCCAACATCCAAGCGAACAAAGTCGGGGGCGCAACTAGTAATTCAAGTCAAATTTTATATAAATTTTTACAGTAATGTTATAACCTTTTGGTTCAGATAAGTATTATAACAATCCCATAACAGTCAAATGCTAAGTAATACAGCAAACTAATAAATCCACCAGTTTGTTTGTAAGGGTGGAAAATAAAATTTTCACACACTATAAAATCTTCTTATGTCAGATATATGGATTCTTTACCAATTAGTCATTGTGAAGGTATTGTGTTTATAATTTTGAATAAGTACTTCATTAAAAATAAAATAATACAATGTTATACCTTGTGCAGATGAGAGTTGCAGTTTTAATTGCTCAATCTTGTGTTGCCAGTAAGCATCTCGTTCCCGGAGCTTTTCTTCCAGTTGACCAGAATATTGGTGTTGCAGAGCTGCTTGATCCACTTGGCCACCAGTTCGCTCACTTAGGTAGGACTCTAGTTGCGGGGATATAGACTGAAATAATAATATTAAAATTTATACTAAAAATTACTGATACCTACATTTAAATTAGAATGGTTGAGAAAATCAAGAAACTTTACTTACATCTGAGGTAGAATCTCCAGGCCCCCCTGAACTTGAAGGACTGGCTGTAGACTGCAAAAATAATAATTTAATTGGATGTATGTGTTGGTATGAAGTGAGACCAGCAAAGGTTGGGTAGGTGTAGGTATTTACTACATGCTGGTATTTATTAAAACTAATGAATAGCAGTAAAATTATTCTTACTGAATCATCTCTGAGACTAATTCGCCCTAAAAAGGCGCCAGTTCGCCAACTACTGGTCAGTTTACTAAGATCACTGCCAGTCTCCTCCTTGATTTTACTTTTCAGACTTGCAAACATATTGACACGTAAGTCGATTCTGGAAGAAACAGATAAATAAAATAGTTTTGCAAACACCATACTGGTTTTTAATATGTAAATTATTGTGATAAGGTATGATAAACTTACAAATTCGAGGTAATTGCCACCGTACTAAAGTCAAACTATTCGAGGTTGTTGTCTTTTGAAGATCAAAATCATCTCTGTCCAAGTAGTCACATCAAAATTATTTTGTGATAGCACAATTATAACCATGTCATGTATTGAAATCGATAGTACAAAGTAATAAAAAGTAGGAAATTGTCTAAAATTTCCTCTTCAATGAAAATTTCATACGCACAATTATGACATTCAATAAAATCCAATTGTCCAATTTGACAGGTAGCAGACGGGCATAGACTAGAAATATGACGGGGTCCGAACGTTCAGCGGATACACTCAATACATCCCTACGGTACAATTTGCGCTACAGCGCACATAGCGCACTTACAAACGAACCGAATGAACATCGAACGTATTTGTGTCCACGAGAGTAATCTGACTTCATGAATGAGTGACGTCATCAAGCCTTGCTAACGATGCTCACAAAAAAGAGGTAGTTAGTGCAGTGGTATGCACAAAAGTTTTAAGGTTATGCATGACTTACCTTTCGGGCCAAAATAAGCAAATTATGCATACGTTACAAACGGTGCAAACGCCTTGGGCCGATTGAATACGGTGCGATGTGCGCTGTTTGCGTGCAATCAATTCGGACCACACTTTCGCTCATTCGTGTGTACTCCTGTCAATGACCCTAACAAAAACTTTCTAAGATTTAACGTTTCAATCAAACAATTAATTTTGAAAGTATGTGTAGCAAATAAAGTATGTAGGTAAGTATGAAAGAAGTTTTTATCAATTCAAAAGTTGTAAATATGTTTACAACATTTTTCACAAAGTTTAGCTAGGACATAATCTCAAATTTGACATTAGCGCACACACTGCACTATCTCTTTTTTGTGAGCACCGTTAGCACGGCTTCATGACGTCACAATAATCCAAAGAGTAATGTAAATATAGGGGAATCTCGTTGGCACGCATACGTTCAATTCGGTTCGTTTATAAACGCGCTATGGACTAGGGTTGCTGAGGATTCCTCTTCCGTTTCCTCATAATGCGGAAGTTCCGCAATATTTTGAGTTCCTCAACCGTTACCGCATCCTAATAAATAAAAAATCCTCTTCCGCAATCGCTTCCTCAAATTTTAAGAGGAATTTCACTGCGCATATGCGTATTCATGGAAACGCACGATGCCGGGCCGAACGGTCAGCGAGCGAGCCATCCTCTCCCGCCACTCGCGCTCTTCCTTGCTTGTTTTGACAGTTGACATAGCGTTGTTAGAATCAACATAATCTAGGGATATTTTATATTTCATCAAATATCTAAAAATCTATGAATAATTTTCTCTTAGATTTAATGGAAGAATGATTGGTTATTTTAAGGGCTGTAATAAAAAATAAAAATCTTTTCGTGTTTTTTTGTTTTAAATAAAAATGTTAATTTTTGATCGCCATAGAAAATTAGTATGATAAAAAAGCTTTATCTCTTCTAAGGTAAAATTGAAAAAATGTAATAAGTTTTTTTTTAAATAATTTATTGGCATTGGATAAAGATATTATTATTAATAATCAGTGTTGCCTCCTCTGACACTAATTACGCATCGACATCGATTATTCACACTTAGAATCAAATTGTCAATGTCTTGCTGCGGTATGAGCTCCCATGTTCTATGCAAATGTTCGTAAAGGTGTTGTTCCGTCGTCAAATTTGCCGAGAAATCTCTCATAGCTCTTCGTTGTAACATGTCCCAGGCATGCTCGATAGGGTTTAAGTCGGGCGACTGTGCAGGCCAATCCAAAACTTGAATATTTTGATCTCGGAGGGCGGCCGACACCAACCGCGCCGTATGGGAAGGAGCAATATCATGCATGAGTAAAAATTCCTGGCCAATTCGGATTCCGTGTGGTACAATAACAGGCTCGACTACCTCCTTGCGGTATTTTTGTGCAGACACATTGCCTTGGATCCAAACAAGCTGCGTTCGTCCGCCTAGATGAATTCCTGCCCACACCATGGCTGTTCTGCCTTGGTATGAGTCAAAGACTGGTTAAGTACTCCGTGGTATGAGTGGACTTCCTAAGGGTGCGGAAGACGGCTTTCTTTGAGTTCTCCAAACTCGTGTTCTTCGTGAATCCGGATGAAACCCAAACCGGGATTCATCAATGAACAGCATCAAGGACCATTGTTCGTCACTCCATGGTAAATGCTCCCGAGCCCACGAAAGCCACAGACCAATTGCGCTTGCCACGTCGCAATACTGGAACACGTAGCGGTCTCCGAGAGTGAAGAACAACTTCATGCAACCTCCTTTGCACGGTCTGGTCGCTTAACAGAAGCTGGTGGTCTTTTACTAGCTGCACCGCTATTATATTGGGTTGTCTTTTGGCGGTCATTTGGAGAAATCGATCCTGTCTTTGCGTTGTAACACGGTATCTACAAGTGTGTCGTTTAGCCATATTCCAAGTACTGCGATATCACGTTTTGGTTGGTGTGTAGGGCCTCAGCAACGAATCGTCAAAAGCACCATTTTCTAACATGCCCAAGGCTCGTAACATTTCATCTCGACTCAAATGACGACGTAATATGACTCCTATAATTCACACGGCACGTTAAATTAACCCTTAACTGGTATCGTAAATTTGACATACGTAACTGGTATCGTGGGGGCCGTGCGGCCCCCAGAGTATGTTTGCTTCTAGCAAGTACGTTTTAACTATGTACTTGAATAAATGGTCAGAAATAATAAATAATAGGCTTGTTTTATGTAATCAAATAGATTTATAAATATAAATCTTCTTACTTCAATACTAGAAGAGATCACAAAATAGTATCAATATTTTGGTAATATTTTTTTCTACGTTACGGATAACCTGCTTCTTTTAAGTTGGGTCTTTATTACATCACTGCGCGCTGTCGCTAGAGTCTGGCCAGTGAATCGTGTCACTGAGAAAGAGCGGCAATTTTAAAAAATCTTTAGCTGTAAACACTTATTTCGCAAGGAATAAATAGTCTTGATACTTCGTTTTTTAAGTATGTAAATTATTTATTTATAAATGGATGCCTACCTTATTTAATACATAATATTCTAATTACTATTCTAAAACAAAACTGTTTTGATTGACCCATCCTGGGATAGGCCATGGCGACAGTTGCACCGTAATCGAAACCAGAGTACTCAAACCACTAGGCCACCGAACTCCCTCCCGAGTATTTAAAGTTATTAGGGTTTTAAAAACCGTCGGGTATCAGATGCGCGGCCACAATGACGCCGAGTAAGACCTATTTTAGCTTTGAACATTTTATACATGGTGAAACGCGCGTGCATTAGGAATGTTCTATTTAAAAAAAAAAGAATTCAATAATAAAAACAAATAAACATTTATAATTTTAATACTCTTTTAGATGTTCTAATGGTTATTAAAACACAAGGTGATATCTTTTTCATAAACTTGAGTAGACTTAATATATTATGGGTATAGATCATGGATATATCATCCTTGGTATAGATAAAATAAATTTGATGAGCATTGATGAGTTAGACCATATGATAGACCAAGTGGGGCTGTAGGTAGGCAAGCTATCACAACATTAAAGTTTTTATCCCAGCTCATTAATTAGCTTGCCTTAGAATATTCGAATTGTTGTATGATTTAGTGCTAAATAGAACTTCAAATACAATTCCATTTGTCTATGCTCATGTAATTATAAAAAGAAAAGTGTGATATTGAACTTGACGTAAATTTCATCATCATCATATCAGTTGACAGATGCCTACTACTGGGCATAGGCCGACGATACTTTAAAAATAAATAAATTATAAAAATACTATCCTTCACTTTAATTTGTTAACATAAAGTAATAGACTGGAAAAATTCAAATAAAATCTATACTACACAAATTTTAATTTTGAATCACAATTTTTTAAATCATAATGTTTACTTACTTCACTATTATGCTATTTATAACATAACCATACCTAATACCGTTTTTAGCATACCTAATTGTAATTAATTACCAGCTATTCACTTACTACTAGTCATTATAGACGCTTACAGGCTGAATATCAAAACAGGGGGAAAAAAGAGGGTAAAAAGTAATGGGCGGGTATAAAATAAAATTTGAAATAAGGCATATTTAATAAGTTGTTCAGGATGATTCATAATCAAAGTCAGAATCTAAATACATCTGTTGTCATAAATAAAGCACAATAACATTTGTATGGGTACTCTTGGAATGTTACATTATTTTATATTAACCATTTCCGAATATCACCTTTTTCTATTAGACACTGTGGGAGGTTTTTTGTTAGTTTCACAGGGTAACTTGCATTGCATTATACATAAAAATTACACATGGCTTTGTTTAGGATAGGTAGATATTCCCTTATCCATTTCAAGGAGTTTTATACATTCATGTCACCATGGTAATCAGCTGATTTGGATTTTGCACTGAAAACTATTAAAGCACCAGGCAGAAAACCTTCTTCACATCTTGCATGCAACATTTCAGGCTTCTCTAAGTTTTAAGTGAATTAATATTTTGAGATTTCATTATTTATATACACTTTCTGAAAATAACCGATAAACATGAATATTATAAAATATTGGATTTTATTAGGTAGGTGATGTAGGCAGAAAACAGAAAAGTATCAAGCCATAACGCCCTGAAAACAATAAACTAACCTGTAGCGAACGTATTTCCTCAAATGTCGAATTTTCTCTACAGATTTCCGATTAAATTCACTTTATACATCTTTGTATTTATGTATCATAGTGTATACAAGCATTCGAATAGTACTTTTTATTGATTATGACATTATTTTACAGTAAAACTACAAAATAAACTGCATACAATAATGAGAAATGAAACGTCAATATGACATTTCGAGTGTTGCCATAAAAAGACTTCATTGAAAATACGAGTGACACGATTCATTGGCCAGAGTCTATCTCAATGTCGCCCTCCGGTCGTCGTTCTCGTGCTTTACTTAGACCATAAGAACAAGGTGCTTTATTACCAGCGTTGCCAATCTGTGGGGAATTCCCAAACTGCGGGGATTTTCAGTTCGATTGGGTAATTTGTGGGGAGAGCGTTTATGTGGGGAAAATGCGGGGAATCAAGACATTTACGCTAGAACTGAACTTAGAAGTAATAAAAGTAGTCTAAGAAGTAAGTATTATTTATAAATTATGTAAGGATATTTAATTACCTTGATTATTTAAGCACCTTTTGGGCCGGCAAGGTGGAGGCGGCTAGTGCAATGGGTCAATTGCCGTGCTTTGTATAAAAAAATGAAGTTTAAAGCAATTTCACCGGCAGGAAGGTTTTACAGTTTATTTTATGGCAACATGTACGACCGCTTGGCCGAGTGGTCTGTACCCCAGGCTACTCGGTCAAAAGGTCCCGGGTTCGAATCCCGGTAGGAACAAATGTTTGTATGATGAGTACGAACATTTGTTTACGAGTCATGGATGTTTATATGTCAATTTAGTATATTTCTAATATTTATATACATATTATTATCATTATTTCTCCGTTATCTAGTATCCATAACACAAGCTCTTAATGATGCTTACTTTGGGCTAGATAATAGGTGTGAGTGTATAAATATTATTATTATTATTATTATTATGTCCATCAAACTTAGAGTATCGCAGAGAACTTTCTCAAACGCATCTGTCGAAAGAAAATTTAGCGTTTTAAAGAGTTTGAAAACAGAGAATCACAATCGCCTGCACAATGACACTGTAGTAGCGCTTATGACCATTAGAAGAAAGGATTAAAATTTGATCCTTCATTTCATTTTATCATTTAATCATTTATTTGCACAGTAGTAACACTTTAAACATACGAACATACATTACAAACAAAAAGTAACAGTGCAGTCACAAAATTCAGTAATATTATATTTAGACAGAGGTCCCCAAACTAGGCTAAGCCTGTATCTTGGCGAACCATATACATAGTTTAATTTACTGCATCGGATAATATTAAATTAGATAAATACAAAATAATTGAAACCCTTACTATACAAACTATTATATAAATGATATAAAACATGAAATTACTTGTATATTAGACACTAGTCAGCAACGTAGGAGATCTTCCGTGGAGGTATAATCCAGTGATAATAGCCAGGTTGTCAGTATCTTTTTTGCCTTGTAAACAGAACAAGATACCACACTGCAAAACCGTACAACCGCATTGTAGACTCGCGCTTGGATAAAGTCGCCAAATCTTCCAGCAAATGCCGAGTTTATAGTCGGGATCGGTAATCTAAATACTCTTTTTTTAAGGAGCGACTCGTAGTATTCGGAAGAGATTAGACGTTTATGGGCAATGAGTGATATTTTGAGGATAAATAACTGTCGAACTGATAATACTTGTGCTCTATTATAAAGATCAACTGTCGGGTAACGGTAAGGTAGCCTAAACATTATTTTTAATACTGATCGGTTGGCACGTTCCGCAACCAAAAGTGACGTCTTAGCAGCGGCACCCCACGCTGAGATGCAGTAGGCAATTAAGGATTGACAGAGAGCCTTATAGATTACAACAAGTAACTTATCGTCGGCCACATTCCTTAGTTCGAATGATATGTTGACAAAACAAAGGCATAATAAAGAGCTGCAATAAATACCTTGATGAAAATCATTAAATACTTAATAAGTATATGTAATAAATATATTTGATTTATAGAAACAGTACTTTTATTTCTTTCCTGAAAATTTGTGGGGAAAATGTGGGGAATATTGATTTTTTCCTCCCAAAATTGGGGATTTTCAGTTAGGTTTTTGGGTAATCGAGACCGTGGCAGTTGGCAACGCTGTTTATTACAACTATATCACTAATCTGTGTGGTAACCGCTCAGGACGCGCGCGCGCTGATGTCGTCTCTTTACCCTTTTTAGCATATTATTATAAGATTAAACGAACTTACCTTAAGTGAAGTTCTATCTTAATTATACGAAGCTCCTTGTCCGAGAGGGTTTAACGTGTAGTAACGCTGATTGTACCAGCGCCGATCACAATTTTCAAAGCTATAAAAAAAAAATTGTTTCTCTCATATGGTAACTCTAAATGTATGTCATTACGTTCGAAGATTATTTTTGGAACAACCCTACAATTGGGATAATACTTGTATTAGTGGGCGGGTTTTGGGACTGCCCTCTCGGACAAGGAGCTTCGTATAATTAAGATAGAACTTCACTTAAGGTAAGTTCGTTTAATCTTATAATTATACTCTCTCCTTGTCCGAGAGGGTTTAACGTGTAGATGTTTGAAGATGGGGTTGTGAAAAAATAGAATTTAGATATCTATATTATATTAGTATAGATGTTTAGTCTAACACCTTACTAATTAATTTACAAAATAATTAGATTTTTATACAAAACCCTATAAAAAAATAAAAACCACAATTGTTATTTTAACTATCGCTTAAAATTTTTAGCAATGCCGAATGGGACATTTATATGCTTATTGCAGGAAATGTTTCAGAATTTTGACTCAGAATTTTAAACTGAATTTTGTATGTAAACACTCCTGTTGGCTTTTTGACTCAATCAATATTTAAACCAAATCGGCTTGCGGTCGACACCGAAGCATATCTTGTGATAAGAGTAGAGAAGACAGTTAAAACCACTAATACTCATTTCCTGCAACATTAGTTTGATCCAAATGAATTTTAGATTGAATTGATGAAATCTTGTGTTTTTTATAATTGTTTCTATTGATTTATTTATGATATAAGTGTATTCATAAAGTACTTGTCTTATTATGATTTAATGAAAGTGACAAGATAGGATACATTTCTATCCTCATTTAAAAAGATTTTTAGATACAATATGGCTGTAAAGTACCTAGTTACATAGGTTTTTATTATTTCGATAGTGGTCACTACTGATTGTCACTTTTAAATGATTTTACTTGATGTTTAATGAAGTCTTTCTGCTTTCAAGTCATGAATTGTAATAAATCAGTTGATGAGGTCCTTTAATAACATTTTTGATTTATCATTGCCTTATTATTGCATTAAATATTTTTAATACCAGTTCTGGATTCCAAATCATATATGTATGTCAGTAAACTGAAGAGGCTCCTTCGATTAAAATGTTTTTTATCTTTAAATCAATTCAATTTTAGGTCATTGTAATGTTGACCTGGTATTATTCATTTTATATAGTTTAGGTACCATATAAGTAATGATATTGTTTTTACAAAACATTGACTTAGGCATTTTTATTTGTTATATAAAGCACAATGCTCTACTATACCTACAGGTGTTATGATATTGAAATTTAGAGCTAATATATATATATATATATATATTTAAGTAGGTAGGTATTTACCATGATCAGGTTGATTATTGATGTATTATATTTTAATTATTTGACTTTTATTTTAGTACATACAAAAAACTTTTGCTGGCATGTCATGGACATATTATTATTTTGTCCCAATATTTCACTTCTTATTGATGAAATTTAATGTGAAATTTTTTATTTCATAATTGCAGAAAGGCCACTACTCGATACCTATGTGCATGATTATTCATTATGCCTGCATGCGCACCATATGTACAGGATAAATAACTATGATGCTTATATTATGTATAGGTACATTGTACCAAATGGCCATTATATTTCTAATAATAAATCATTGTCATTTTTCAACATTAATAATTGTCAATATTGCAATTCCTTGTTTTTATACTTGACCGATAGTTGATTTGCAGCTAGGATAAGCTGGATATAAATTTAATAACATAAATCATTGATTTAAGCTCAGTATCTAAAAAAGAACTAAAAATAAAAAACCTTGTGTGAATTGCACCCGGTAGTAGGTACTTCATATGGACACTTTTATATATTAAGTACATAGCAATAAATCAATTTCTCGTATTGTGTCAAGCAAGATGACTTTTTATAAAAATACCACAAATAAAATTTGTAAAAATTCAATCGGTACTATCATTAAGTACAACAATGTCTAATATTTATTATTGTTGTGGGGATTCAATCTATGCCCCCCCCCCCCTCGATTTTCATGTATCCAACAACTGTGGTATTATGTACTCTCGATAATGTTTCTTATTTTATCATAACAATTATTTTTACTCATAAAATATAGTTGTTAATTCTGAGTAGTTATTATACCTAATGGTCTTTTTATTAAGACCCATTTCCATTTCTAATAGACAAGTTTATTTCAACAGTTATTAATTTCAACTTAGCTATTTTATATAATTCTCTACAAGTAGAATTGTGAAAATACTCTTAATTTTCAAGTTCTTTTAAAAATATAGGGCATCATTTATATCACTTTAATAGGTCTGTATTGTAAGAAAATATTGCAATGGAATTGAAATAATGATTAGTTATAATAATCATTTCTTATTTTCTCTGTCTTATCTCATTTATTCATTTCATAAAATCTGTGCAATGAGGTACTTCATAAGGTGACATTTCAATGAAAAAAAAATCCCATCATTTTATTACAATTGGGTTACTAGTTTATCTGTGTAACTAATTTTTTTTTTCTAAAGTAATGTTTTTATTTGGAATTATTAAAACAATATCTGAAAGCTTGTTTCTGAATCTTCTGGTGGTTTTGTTGATTAAATAAAGTAGGAAAGTTATGGTATTTGCTGTGTGTAACTGGTTGTTGCAACCAATGATCTGTTGGTCATGGTCACTGAAGGTTTATAAATTTTCTTTATGTTTGAACAGCTGTTTGATTTTTGAATACACTGTGTAGCTTTAACCTGTCAAGCATGAGATTCAAGACACAATTGATTTTTCAATTATCATAGCCACCCGGAGGTATATCGCGGCTTGACAGATAGTATAATCTTATTAAGTATTTATCAATGGCTGATCATTCATACAGTGATAGCAATTTTTCAGGTCATTGAATATCATTTCGGTATGCTAGAGGGTAAAGTTTTGATGAACCATAAAAGCATTGTGTAGCTAAATTTTATAGCACTTCCTCAGGCTATTGATAAACATTTATATAACTTACAGCAATTTTCAGGTTATAGAATAACATTTATTCAGGTTATAGAATAACATAATATATATCTTGATGTTAAAATTATTAATTAAATGCGGCAGCATTATCTAGCCCCCATGTGACAAACATTGGCCCAAGTTAATAAGTAAACTTTACCGGTACTTTATTGTAGAATTATTTGTCAGTCAGTCCGCAAGGTGATGGGGCTTGTTCTGATTATTAAATTACATGTACAGCTACTTTATGTTCATCATCACTAGCCTATATACGTCCCACTGCTGGGCACAGGCCTTCCTACATGGGAGAAGCACATGAGGAGTTTGGGCCATAACACCACCACGCTGGCCCAATGCGGGTTGGTACTTTGTTACATATTTTAAATATGATTAATGGCTATTTTTACATTTTTGTAGCTATCACAATTATTCATATTGAGTAATCTCTCTGCCTTATAGTTGTCTGGTAGAGATCGCTTCTAGCAATAAGATTGCCTTTTTGGCATATTGTGTTTGTTTTATCTCTGTACCTTTGTATATCTACTTGATGGAAGTTAGTAGAAGTTTCTATTTCAGTGCAAGGGTCTAGCCATAGTAGCTAGACCTGTTCAAGTGATTGCCTTTAAATCTACTTTATGGTATTAGTTATACTGTTTCTTTCAGTGTATATTGCATTTCATTTGCAGTGTAATATCTCTAGTGTGATAATGCTTGTTCAGCTAAATAGTTGGTTGTCTAACCGCAGTGTGATAGTAGTTTTAAAGAAGATTACAGGCATTGTCTAACTGCAATGTGATAGCACTTGCCCAGGTTATCAATAAATTCATTTCTACTTCACTGTAGAAGTTTTAAAACAAGAGTACGGGCATTGTCTTAACACAATGTAATAGCATTTGCCCAGGTTATCTATTAGCATTCATTTCTTTTTCATTTAAATTAGAGCATTGTCTAACCGCAATGTGATAGCGCTTGCTCAGGCAAGTAATGTGATAAACATTTTCATTTCACTGTGTTGTTTAACCTCAATGTGATAGCAAATGCTTAGGTAAATAGTGTGATAACCTTTTCTTTTTAATTTCATACCAATTTGAGCGTTGTCTAACCGCAATGTGATAGCGCTTGCTCTGGTAAATATTGTGATAACCTTTTTCATATAATTTCATACCCATTTGAGCGTTGTCTAACCTCAATGTGATAGCGCTTGCTCGGGTAAATATTGTGATAACCTTTTTTATATAATTTCATACCCATTTGAGCGTTGTCTAACCTCAATGTGATAGCGCTTGCTCGGGTAAATATTGTGATAACCTTTTTCATATAATTTCATACCATTTAGAGCGTTGTCTAACCTCAATGTGATAGCGCATGCTCTGGTAAATAATGTGATAACCTTTTTTATTTAATTTCATATCAATTAGAGCGTTGTCTAACCGCAATGTGATAGCGCATACTCAGATAAATGTTATAATCTATTTCATGTAATTTCATACCATTTAGAGCGTTGTCTAACCGCAATGTGATAGCGCATGCTCCGGTAAATAATGTGGTAACCATTATATGTACTTGACGGTAGAAGTTTTAAATTAAGGCATAATCTTACTGTTCATTCACCTATTAATGAAGGCACTTAATATGAGTCTTCTGTTTCCTGCCTTGAGTAGGTATTTCTCATCATAAAAATTTACTTCTTGTAGTTTCCTCTCTAAACCCTATATGCCAGACATAATTTTAATTGTCTTTGTTATGTTATAATTGTCACTTACGACATCTGGGTGTTAAAGATTTAGGTAATAGATAGGTATATGACACTTGTAGTTACCACAGAACAGTTAAAGTTATCCAAAAAGTCATATTATTTTCACTTTTTGTAATCTTCTTTCTGTCCAAAGTAGGTGATTTACTTACTCCTTTTCTTTTTCCCTTTTATTTCCAAAAATCTAATTAGAAACACTAATAAAACACTGCATAAGCACTTTAAATAGGTATACATTTTTGTCTATCGCTCAAAATGAGCTATTATTTATGTTTTTAATATTTTACATGCCATTGGCAAATATTGGCAATACAAGAAAAAATAGTGTGTAAATTGATAAAACCTATAAAATATCGGAAATCATAAGCCTTGTAAAAATTCTTACAATAATATCTGGAGGGTTATATTGCTAGGTAAGTAGTTTAGCTAGATTTTCTAGATTTTAGTAGTATTATTTTGATATTTTTAGGTTATGTCATAATATTCTAACAGATTAATTCTGTGACGTTTCATATTACCAGTTATCCGGTGAGAATTATTTCTCACCGGATAACGTAACGATAATGTAATATTAAATACATACCTTCAATCTCCAATTAATATTAACGTTTTCACAACAAACCTTGACCTTGTTTGCTAACGGAATACCTGACCGTGTTTGGGAATAAAATACTGCATCGATATCCTGTTATTAGTGAACACATAATAACACTAGATTAATAATTCTTTAAAATTTGGATCACAGATCGTACTTTTTATTGGTTTAAATTGTTAAATTAATAATTTTAATGAGAGAACCAAGTGACAGCGCTGTGCACAAAAAACGTAATGAACTAATGACATACATTTAGAGTTACCATATGAGAGAAACAATTTTTTTTTTATAGCTTTGAAAATTGTGATCGGCGCTGGTACAATCAGCGTTACTACACGTTAAACCCTCTCGGACAAGGAGAGAGTATAATTATTCACAATAATAGTCATAAACGAAAAAAAACAACTGATTACATTAAGTAACTTTGGCTGATGCTGTTATGATTATTTGCCTCTAGGACCTACGAGCCCTGCCAATTTTGTGAGCATAACACGAGACAAGTAAAACCCAGTATTAAGCTGACCCACGTCACAGATCTCATTATCACCTTGCTACCTAGTTAGCGGAGCGCATTTCTTATTCCATTTTTTGTGGCTTTAAAAAAATTACCTTGAAATGAAGTACGTAAGTACCTACAGTCAGCATCAGAATTATCTAAGCTTTCAGTGCTCAAAAATAACTATGATGTTTTAGAAAAGCAACCGTATTTATACAGCACTAAAATCGCCTTTCACATAATAAAGATTTAAGTGATGCTGCAAATAACATACGACTCTATTATTGCAACGTTAGAGTTGCTTTTCTGAAACAGGGCAGATATTTTTCACTCTGGGAGCTCAGATGATTCTGATGCTGACTGTACCGTCCAATGTTGTCCTCAAAACGTATTGTGCTGATTTTTGCCCAATGCTACAATTGACATGCGACATCAAACTCCATTTAAAAATGAGGTCATGGTCTCTCCACTTCCTGTTTTTGTGTAAAAAAGAGGGGACCACCATTGTTAATGTTTGTTGAGGAAATGTTTGGTAAGTACAGTTGGTACTTACTTTATAACTATACCTAATATTGTATAGGTACCTGGATGCCAACCTTAGACTATGGTACCTATAAGATACCAAAAATTACGATGTTTGTTGTAATGTTTTGAGTGTAAGTTTAAATTAAACGATCGCGCTTAAATAAGCTATATGATGGTATAAGTGGTAATCAAATTAAAAGATTTGATCGAAAAAAAAATTAAACGACTTCAAAACAATAAAAAGGAAGAAATATTTTTTATTCCATTAGTGGTATAAAAAATATTTCTTCCTTTTTATTGTTTTGACGTGAACGATTAACGTTATACCACCATCTCTTTAAAAGCGATTCATATTCCGCTCGGTTCAGTATTGGTTCCTAAACTGCAACGCTGTCATAGTCGTAGATAGCATCGTAGTACGAATTTAACGATTCTACTCAGTCGATTCTTTAGGTCCTAAACTGGATCGCGATAAAAGATGGTGGTACGGGTGCAGGCCTTTCTAGATGGGAAAATTCCACGACCTTACTACCTACGTTTGTAATAATAATAATAATATTCATAAGCTTACATTTATCTAGCCCAAAGTAAGCATCTTAAGGGCTTGTGTTATGGATACTAGACAACGGAGAAATAATGATAAATAAATATAAGAAATATACTAAATAAACAAATAAACATCCATGACTCGTAAACAAATGCTCGTAGGTGTACTCATCATACAAACATTTGCTCCTACCGGGATTCGAACCCAGGACCTCTTGATCGAGTAGCCTGTATAGCAAGGGGTACAGACCACTAGGCCAGCCGGTCGTCAATAGAGGCGGCTTTCGTAGTGTAACTGTTATATTTGATGTGCTGTCGTCTGTACGTAGTCTTGTTTACAGTGATGTTTGTTTTATTTAATTACTTATTCTGTGGTTATTTTCTGCTTCAACATTCATTTTGATTAGGTCCCATATTATGACTGCGGTACAGACGACAGCACACCAAGTGCAACAGTTGCATTAAATGTAGTAAGGGCCACGGACATGAATCTTGATCTGTCTGTGGTACGGGCGGTCTCAAGGTCGAGATGTGTTACGCTTGATGTACTGTTGGCCGTACTTGTCGTTCTATCAAATGAAAGCAAAAGGGACAGCTGTCAAATTAAATAATTTACTCAAGAAGGTATGTTAAATTTTTCTACCTTGCCTTTTGTCTCTTACGATCCGCCTCAGCCCTTACACACAATAGGACATCTATTGTGTCTGATATGTGGGTATGGTACACTTCATAGATTGAAGATTTTAGAATGCACCTCCCTACATACCTTCTAAAATTGTCTATCATCATCATCACCATGGGGACGCTCTCGAAAACGAAGGCAGACGGCAGTACTGGTCACCCTAATCACGATTTGTTGGTAAATAATTTTGAAATCGCGAAAAACATATCAGCTGTTCGTACAAATTGACCAATAAAATCATTTTTTTTCTAACAAATCGTGTTTAGGGTGACCAGCACTGCCATCAGCTTTCATTTTCGAGAGCGTCCCCCTAACACTCTGTATATATCCCACTGCTGGGCACAGGCCTTCCTACATGGGAGAAACGAATGAGGAGTTTGGGCTATAACATCACCGCATTGGCACAATCCGGATTGGTGGGTTGAAGTGGTTGCAGTAACAACCGGGACCAACGGCTTTACGTGCCTTCCAAAGCACGGAAGAGTTCGAGATAAACAAATCCTGGGATCGACCATTGCGAAAGTTGCTTTGTTTTCTTTTCCGTAATCGAAACCAGAGCGCTAATACCATAGACTAGGCTAAAGGTGGTTTTCCACCTGTCCTGCGAGACGAGATTTAAAATTTGTATGGCAAATTTTCAATCCTCGCCTCGCGCATCTTTGGTGTAAATAGTCAGGATGGACAAGGATGTGCGAGACGCGAATTGAAATATTTGTTTGTATAAAAATGAACCATATTGCTTCCAATATAGAGTATACATTTTAATGTGAAATTTGATGTGATTTCGAACCCTAGGCGATTTTCCACCAGAGGGGCGAGACGAGAGGACGCGAGACGATAATTGAAATTTGTTGCAGAGTTAATTTATACTCTATATCGGAAGCACTACGGTTCATTTTTACACAAACAAATATTTCAATCCTCGCCTCGCGCATCTTTGGTGGAAATAGGATTGACGAGGATGTGCGAGAAATATTTGTTTGTGTAAAAAAGAACCGTATTGCCTCTGATATAGAGTATAAATTAACTCTGCAACAGAAACACGCTTATCGCGATAGGTTTATTGTTGTGCTCAATCAACTCGCGCGAGCTCGCGCGGGCAATTTTTAGTGGAAAAGGGTAAGTGCGATTTCAATTCTCGTCTCGCCTCGCCTCGTCTCGCCCCTCTGGTGGAAAACCACCTTTATACCTACTGTTTTTGTAGTCTATGTTACAGTCAAAGAGTACCTACTTTTCACAAAAAATACCACTAGTTACGTCACCGAGCTCCTCCTCAAACAACTGCCGATGAGCCCCTCAGAAAATTGTCTATGGTTTTTTATAAAAAGCTCCTGTTTGTATGCTATTCTTTTTTCCTAAGATAATGGCCCTAATTCTGGTAAACACATGCTAAGTCTTAATTTAAGTTCAGTGCATTTCTTTCTATTATAAAGAATACGAAAAGGATGGCTGTCATATAATTTGATATTTAGAAACGTGCGCTAAATTTTCGACCATATTGAACGCGATAAAATGCAGTGTTTAGAAGGCACCTCCGTACATGCCGTCTAAAATTGTCTATGGTTTCTAAGAAATCTATCTAAATTTAAGTGACAGCTCTAAACAAATTCTTGCTATCTTTTTCCTATTACTTATTGCGAGAAAGAGATATACTGTACTTAAATTTAGAATTGAAGTGTGTTCCCAGAATTAGGCCCAATAAGTTAAACAATTCACACTTCGTTGTCTCCGGAATCACGCCGATTGACAAACTTTTACAGGTGGTAGGTAGGTTCGCCGGTAGGCACCATCGCCTTTCTTATTTCAGCCGTGAAACAGTTCGCTGTTACGGAATGAAGGGAAAGGTAGTTTACTGGGAATGGACGGCATTTCACCTTAGGCCTCAGGATGACAACGCACCTGCAATATCAAGTGATTTTTCCATTGTTATTGCAGGTGTCTATAGGCGGCGGTAACCGCTTACCATCAGAGGTGGGCCGTCAGCTTGTTTGTCATCTAGCAGTTTAAAAAAACCTATTTATTTAGAAACGCAGCTCATGGAGTGTAAGAACTTACTACGAAGCCACCTCTATTACGAACGTCGTAAGGGCGTCGTAGTCTTAAAGAAAAACTGTAACACTTGATGTATGCTGTCGACTCTACAATTGACAGCACATCAAACGTAACAGCGCCATCCTAAGACCGTCCTTACGCCGTTAGCTTAGAGGCGGCTTTCGTAGTGCATTTACATTTGATGCAGGCCATGCTTCGTCTGTATTTATAAGGCGTATCTGCGAGAAGCACTAACATTATATTAGACATAGGCAGAGCTTGCGCCAAACATCTAATTCGCTCTGAAGTTGTATCGCGCAGTATTATGCAGCTGCCCGCAGCTTCTGTCCATACTGCGTTGTTCCGCCGTTCCATATTTTGATAGTGCGCAGTGAATCGACTTATGTTCAGAGCGAACTAGAAGTTGCTCTGAATCTATGAATAAGCTGTAATAGATTTTAAAAAATGAACTTAACTGTCATTAAAATAAGGTCGGTTTTAAAAGGCCGTCTTTTAGTTAATTATGTTGTTGAATCTTTATTATATGTAAATCCTCCAGGACATCGACAGATCAAGCATATCAACTGTGTTAAAGTCGGTCTGTCAGTCTTACTGTCAGCAACGTGTGCTGTAATTTCCTTTCACCCTTCAACAGCGGGACATCAGCTCTTAACGCATTTTTATCTTTCGCAATTCAAAACTTTGTTCATTGAAAAATCCGACCTTATCGATCTTGGTAATGAACAAATGTAGAAATACAATTTAAAAGGGCTCTAAGTGCTCATTCAAACCTGTACTACTCACGCCTCTAGTTGTATTATGCTACTTATTGCTTACGCTATTGCGCGAGATAGCGTTGTTTAAGTAAGAGTAGCGCAACTGCAAAATTACATTGAATTTTACACTTTCAAGACCCTTGCTGATGTTGCTCAACACGCACAAATATTTCAGATATTACTACTTATTGATAGTTCTGAAAATCTTAGATGTTGCATTAGACTTTATTTTCGGGAAAGTAAAATGTGTTGAGACATTGTACGGCGACCACAGAAGTAGCTAAACTCTTTAGTACCATGTCACAACGACTCTAGCGTCAATTTAGTATGGTAGCAACTATAAAGTAAGTGCACAAGATCAGTGTGACATGGTACTAAAGTGTTCAGCTACTTCTGTGGTCGACTGTTGGTCTCAATTTTACACAGAAATAAAACATAGAAATCACATATTCAGTTGTTTATTATCTATACTGTACTCAAAATTGATCCGAAGATCACATCACATAGTAATTTCATAAATAATATTACAATGTCATGTACTTTCTGTGATTGTTCGTGAATAAAAAAATGTTCACAATATTATCAATACTTTGTTCACTGGACCGGTTTACCGCTAAAGTAGACTGTCGGTACTTACTACATATTAAGTTACCATTAGGTACTCAAACAACTTACAGTGTATTTAATGAGAGATAATAATAATCAATTATTGTGTTGCAGTTCATTTTTTTGTCAATATATTTACAGTTTTACATTTTTTTTTGTGATTTACAAATAAATTCTTGAATATTAATTAGGTCATCATTATTCCATTTGGATTTATAATAACAGTACTTTATAGTTAAAAATATCACAAAAATGAAATATATTATGTGTAAGACACACGCAACATTAAAAATACAACAAAAAGAAAAATATAAATCCACTAGAAACCTCGGGCCAGAAGAGTCCCTTCTAAACAGGAAGGATACTTTCGATGTTCAATCTTTATAACGGCAATTTGATACCATAATTATTATTATCACACTAATTAATTATAAAAGTAATCGATTGTCTTACAATAAATGCGTCAGATCATAAACTTTTGATTATAAAAATTATAGGCAACAAATAATTTTATGAAACGATAAATTTCAACAAAAAAAAATGACAACTTATATTATAAGAGTCATCGTGCCGTATTGATAAAAGTGAACTGCTCACTCACTAGCACGGGACCGACTATAACAACCAACATAAAACAAACGCAACCAGTTCCTACCGAGTTTGACTCCGCTTCCGATATTCACCTTTTATCGATATGGCATTCCACTTACGTTACGACAATAAATATAACACGCTTACACATTAATCACTTCTTTAATTCCGACGCTAGGAATTATTTCATAATATATACCTAAAAATATAATCACGGCACAAGTATCCCTCCGACTAAATTACTAACGTAGTGTCACTTTATCAGGATTTAGAATCAAATATGTATTATGTATCTTAAATATTTCATTATTAATATATCATTATCAAAATATCCACTAAATGGGAGGAATAAATCAAATTATTAATATTTACTCTAACATTAATCGCATGACTGATCAACAAAAAGGATATGGACTAGGAATAATATTAGGCTTTAGGCTTCCATGCCCTCGGGGCGCACGCGCCGCGGCGGCTGGCTGCACGCTCCGCGACTATGCACTGGCCGCCTGCAGCGGTAAGGTGCATTTTTGCTATTCACACTGTCATTTTTTTAAAAATCAGAGATATATTCAACTTTATGTATAAATGTGACCGCGAGGGTGCAGCCGTGTGACGTCAAAGCCGCTCGGCGCGCGTGCTCCCGCCTCTCCTCTCTATCCGCATATCACCTCTACATACATACGACGAGATAAATTTGATCAAAACGTTAATACTGTTTGTGTCGAAAACAATATAGGTAGGTAGCTATTTGTTAATGCTGAACTCACCGAGGTAATCGGACTCGATCGTCGGTAACATTTTGTGCTTCGATAGACGGGAATCGACAAGTAAAAGAATGAGTATCTAGCAAAATCTATCTGGAATAAAGCCGACGTTCTATCCTATAATTTAGGTAAATAGCTTGGAAGTATGCCTTCTTCGTTTCAATATTGTCCGATAACGTTCATTGTATTTCGAATGTCTGTTCTCTATCACTCTACGAGTGTCGTGATCTATGCTAAGTGTGAACTGGCGACGCGACGCGCCGCGGGACGTGCGAGCGGAGCTCGGGCCCCGGCGTCAAAAGTTTACGTGCCGAACGAGAGAAGCGGCTACGCTATTGGTGTTTCATTATTACTGATTTGCTTAATCTAAACTAAGTGTAAAACCTTGTCATCTAGAAAAACATATCTCGTAACGTACGTTAAAAATAAAATAATTCTCACAAAATGCTCACGTTAGGATCGGGGTGATGCAACTTTTGACACCGGCGAGCTACGCCTGGCCGCCGCACCACCCGTTACAATACATCGCTTATATACAACAAAGTGTCGTGTCCTGCCGTGCCGTGCCGCGCCGGACGGCGGACGGCGGACGGCGGCCGCACCGATCTTTTTCAGGAACTCATATCGTATCTTAAAAAAAATATACAATAGTAATAAAACATTTGAAACCTCACTAACTACTATTCGACGATCTCGGTACGATCTCGATAAAATTACTCAAACGGCTCCGGCGTCTCGAAATCTATTCATATCACATTCGCATGACCGTGCCTGAGAATCATATCCCGCTACTTATGTACACACTCTTTCCCGAAGACTAACGCACTCCGGGCGGGGGCGGGCGATCCGCCGCCCCCGCCAACACTAACCGATATTTACTAAGATATCACCGCCTCAGCCGCGGGACGGCGGCGCGAGCCGGCCGAACCTGCCTTTCCCGAGTGTGCCAGAGGCGCGATCGATATGGATAACAGTGGCCGCGGCGACGAGGAACTGCCGAGGGTGGGACGAGTCTGGACTACTCCACTTGACCACCGCTCTATCACGCTCCACCTCTTGAGGAGTCCCTGCTTCCATCGCCAACACAATTCAGTCCTGAACGGCCAATTAAAATTTACTCCCTAACACGTTCGAGTGGAACCGGTGTATTTTTTTCCTCTTTTCTTATTTTATGTAGTCCCACTCGAGCGTCCATAACGCTAATTCCAATATAAGAAACTAAAAAAATAACGACATTTGCCTTAAAAAAAATGACTCCTCTCATAAATAATGTAAGTTACGCTATAATATAACGATGAAGTGTAGATGATTTGCTAGTTAAAAAATGGACTGCTCTGTGTAGTTTACAAGACCAAGTGAAGTAGTCGACGTGGGGGATGGGGTGGGGGGTTGGGTGAGGGGGGTGTGGGGGGAGGGGTGTGTGGTAGGTTAGGGGGGTCGGAGCGCGGGCGGCAGTTGCACGGGGATGTGGTAGTAGCGGCAGGCGGCGCGGCGGCACGCGCCGGCGGCCGCGTCGCGACACACCACCACGCGGCTGCCCGCCACCTGCAGCCCGCACCCTGCAACCGAACCACAAGATATACCACACCTTCAACGATGGACACACAACATGCAACTTATGGAAGCTTAGAATTACACTATTCCTACACCTTGAGCCGAATCTGAAGACGCACCCTAAATCTAAATTTCATTACAGTGTATCTCTTTCTCTATATATCAACCCGTATGTATTTTTATCTTATTGGAAGACCAACAGCTTTAAATACATAGTAGGATAACGTTTATAAAAACAGAGAGCTAATAAAAGGTCTCCACTAATACACACCACATAAGCAATTTAAACAATGAGCAATATGTAAAATATGACACTATAATCATAATCGCAGCTAAAAATAGGTGCCCAACAGATTACAGCTCAATTATATACTCAATTTAAAATCTAAACTTTAATTCACTTAGTAACCGCCTCGCCGTCGAACAATGTATAAACTATCAAAAACAGATGTTTCATATCAGGCCCGGTATAGGTACGCTGTCTCAAAAAATCAGGAAAAAATCTCCTGAACTTGAGAAAAATACAAATAATTACTTCTCTGTATAGTTCGCTTGATTCGTCGATTTAACCATTATGCAATATGGCAATACAGCGGGCGACATTGAGGAGTTAAAGTGAGATAGGCGCAATTAATATTTGGCTGTGTTGAAATCTTTTCTATACAATTCTTATTTTGCATCACGAAACAAAGCAAATACAAAGAAAATGGTCTATTGAAAACTGTTCTGCATGTCTTGAACTATTTTTAGTATAAATTACATAGACCTATAAGGTCGAAAATTGAACACAGCTTTCTAAATGTCAAATTATATGACAGCCATCCTTTTTGTATTCATGTTGTTAGAACGAGATACACTGACCTTAAATTTAGATTTAGCGTGTGCTTTATAGAATTAAGGCCACTGAGAAATAAAGTACAGAGAAAGACGCCACCACTCGCTTGCCGGCAACAAGAACATTGCATAGCTTTTGATCGCGAATAAACTACATGCTATCATTTCAAAATCGAACGTGGCTTTTGTATGCGATGTTATCTCTATATTTTCTATCTCAATGTTCCTACATCATTTTAATTTTGATGTTCACAGTATGACTATTATAAGAGAAGGACTGACAGTGTAAATGTTTTCACAAAAATTCATCAACACTTCACAAAAAGAGGTGGCAATATAAAATTCCTTATAACATCACGAGACACAACAGATCACTCCTCTTATAAAAATAATTGGCTATCAATCAGATTAGCAATGAAATAGTGTTTGATTCGTAAATATAGGAAGTCAAAAACCAGATGAAGGTTGGTTAAACCATAAATATTTCTTTTCAATCTCTCATGTCATAATAGTAATTTTGTGGATACAATGAATACTAACGTTTGTTATATCGACTAAGTATAAAGTTTTACCTTCAACCTTCAAGATAACTATTTTGAATAATCCTGACAATGAAAAATAGAATCAATTCATGTAATTGATAGCTAATGAAATAATACACGACATTTAAATCTATTCTAATTAAAATAAACAACTTTAAACTACAAAGTAAGCATGCAATCATTGAACTATAAGAAGTGTAAGTTTCAATATTATGATCTCTATAGTCTCAGACTATATCCGGACAACCGACTAGTCTACTCTATTCAATAATAGATCTAAATAAAACTACTATATTTATGAGTAATATAAGTGCTATAAAGGGAACATTTACTATCATGCGAAAATCTAGGATGGATCGGGATGACATAATTTATTTCTTTGAAGAATCATGAGTCGATGACACATGGGCATATTAATTTATTTATTTACAGTAATATCACAACATGCCTGAGTTATCTGTCTTTTAGAATGAAGTTAAAGGTAAAAAACGACTTTAAACGTACCTTCACGTATATGAACAAATCTGCATGTCGGTCTTGTACATCCTTGCCGATTAAAATCTTGGCACACCGGGAGGGTGTCCAGTAACTGCAAAATATAATAACAACGCGTTAGTATCCATTGTAATGACTAGCTCCAAGAACAACCACACAGCTGCGTCGTGGGTAATCAGGAAATAAAGACATAAATAAAGTATTCGCGAGATTGCAAAAATGATCATTCCGGCTGCAGTTGCCGTGTTATTTGTGTTATGCTGTTTATTTGCGAGTATTCCTGTTATTATAGAAAATAACATACTTCTATTATCTTTTAACAAGAGCCTTTTATACTTTAAATAATCCAATGTGACATTCTCGTGGTACATTACAGGAATTGTCTTCAGTTTGTTTGTTGTCCATAGCAACTGTGTGGCCTGTTCCATTTAGAATAATATATTTATACTTCATCAACAGTCGGAGCTTCAGACGTTCAGATATGTAAATGTCATGTCAATCTAAGCAGTCAAGAGATCTTCCGACGGTTTACGAAATGTGTATGTTAATGTGTTAATTGCTAAGACTAGATCATCACTTCATGGACATTCATACATCTGACACTGAACATTATCCTTATTGCACAGCCTTCTGGAAAATACCGCTGGAACAGCTTTTGTAATATCAAAGAGCATAACTTACGACCTCTGTCAACGAGAAATGGACTAATACGAGACATGTCGGAGCTCTAATGGTTTTACGTTTTAGAAAGTACATATTGTCTAGTGATTAGATTACCAATAAATGCGTGTGTAGTTTCTCAGTCGCTACTTAAAAAATTAACACAAAACGGGACACACGGAAGGCAAAATTGCTCGAAACGAAATCTTATTGCTGCTTTAATATTACAAGAACTTTACAAGATTCGTTGCACAATATGATTGACCTTCCAAGCATTCTTTCATTTACGTGCGCGCGGAAATAATCAGTGTGTCACCTTTATATTGTATGATTGCAGGAATCTATAAAAGTAACTTTACACAAAATGTACAACGGACCCGAAGAGTTAATCTGATAATCGTGGTTCCTTTACCGGCAGAGAGTAGTGTTAAAGTACGCTGCACTATGCACATAGTAGGTATGAATATATATCTAAATGGCATGCAGAACGCTTGAAGTATAATCATTATTGCGCAGCCAATCTTATTTAAGCGTGACTATATTTTACAAAAAAGCTTAAGCATGATGCTAGACAACTTTAACCAGGGCGAGGGCGTTCTAGAGGTTCGTAGCGCCAAAGTGTACCCATAGATACCAACGGTTGCTATAACAAAGCTTAAGAGGCTGTGTGGGGAGAGTTGCGACATGTGTCTGCTCGGCTGTGGTGGCGTCAGACGGCACTCCGGCGACTCACAGAGGACAGTCATGCTTGTCGAGAGGTTGCCATGGTTATATGTAAATATTCAAATTAAATTTATACCTTTAGCTTACATGACAGTTCTGGACGTGACATGTTAGTGGTAGTACAAACTGCAACATAATGACCATTAGAAAGTGCGGTTACTTTACGACAAACAAAAGAAAACCTATAATTACATCTACGGTGAACACTTGAAATAAGCATCAGAGAGGCCTCGACTAGTCGTAAGCGAGGATTGAAGCCGCAACGGTTAAGCACTTAAGCAGTGTGAAAGAAAAGTCGAAGTGAATAATTGAGGCGATCGCAAACATTACATACAACATGAGTGATGAGAGGGACATCTGTCACAGGTAATTTAGTTTGTTAATATCGGAAGTCCTCGCTTCGACGTTTCTTTTATTCACCGTCGTCATTTCAACTACCAACTACGCAGAAAAATAATTTACAAATTACAGAAAGCGATTAATTAAAATTGTGAAAAAATAAAAAACCCCCTTATTAGCAGTTGATAGTTGACAATGGCAAAAGGTGAATTACATTATGCTAACGAGTTGACTAGACAAATGAAAAAAATATTATCACAACTATTTTTATGAATATGAATTATGTATCTAAAAAATGCAAAGGTTTATTCGCAGTCAACTTATTAGCAGTCCGTACATTGGCTTCGTTATTAAATTAATAAAACACCTTTATTGAAACTTCCAGGTGTTCATTGAATATTAAAAGCGAAATAAAAAATGAAACTTGCAGGACTTATTATGTAATGAAATTATTGATTAATAAATGCAAGTGTCAGGAGGCAAGTTTCAATATAGGCCATAAAACAGGAAATCACTTATACTGAGGATATTATAGTAAGCTGATTGTATCTTACCAGGTGTAAGCAAGGCAATACTGTAGAGTGACTTCTTCCACATTTGAAAGCAAGAATGTTTCACTATACAAAACTAAAAATCATCAACAAGTTGTAGCATCAACTGTTCATTACAATAATTATAATCGATACAGTTACAGCACAATGACTAAATGATAGATGCGGATGATGACATTGACACATGAGACGCTTGATAAGCAACGCCATCGGTTCCTGGACCGCTGACCGATCAATCAATGTCGTCGTCTCCAGTTCACTTTTCTGTTTATCCCTTTAATTTTTTTTTCGTATACGATGTGTGCCATATAAAATGTTATTACAGCATTTTTAATATTAATACTATGATCGCACCCGAGCTGGTGGTTATTTTGTAAGGATAGAATTTGTAGTATTTATAGATAACATAAAGCTGTTTTTAGTTTACGTCTGGTGCGTGTAGTCAGGCCGTGAATCACCAAGCGCACCATAACCGTGTAGGCCGCTGTATTGACAGTAACGTTTGAATGTCTGTGACTCGATATTAATAAGCGCTTAGTCTACTAAGCATGTTCGAAGCATGAACTAAAACAACTATATGTGTCTACAGAAGCGCAGTGAGAAGCAAACTCAAAATATTTTCTTGTCTCAATTACTGATTACTTTTACTTCATAAGTATGTTACTGCACTCGAATGTGTTACTTGGCAGATAATGAAGTAGCTTTTACTTTGTACAAATGCTCAGTCATCTTTCAAATCATCGTCTATCGGGCCGCTGTCCAACCTCTCATTCCGATAACCTTTGAATTTATCTCTTAGTTACTTTTTAATTTTGAGCTTGTCAACATAATAAAAAAAGCGGCAGAAGGGTATTACGCAGGGTAGAGGCGATATGCGTTATCGTGGGGTGTCGGTTAGAGCGAGGCGAGGTCGTGGGGCACGTGAAACCGTGAGAACAGCACTAGCGTCGGAATAAGTGAAACGATTCTGTGTCGTTAATAAGCGCTGGGAGTGCAGTGTGGTGCGGCGAGCGGCACTCGTTACCTGTCCGCGCTCGTCCGTGTACACGACATAGGGCGCGTTGGGCGGCGCGCAGCCTGCCATCCGACAATTAAAGCGATAAAACATTGGTAATGCGGACGACAGCCGAAGCGGTCATTCGGAAGGCATGTAACAGAAAGCGGTCAAAATAAATAAGAATGAAGTGCGAATTAAAGAAAAGCGGGACGACGCATGTCGCCGCCGCTGCTACTGATGATCACGCCGGCACACTTAGCACACACGAGGAGCACTAGAATAATGAGAATAATACCTGATGAGCCAAACGTATAGGGTGGTGGGTTCTATTCCATGCTAAATTAGAAGGCGGCTGTGTTAGGTGCTGGCCTGCTGCTGCAAGCCGGTAACCACTAGGTATGGTACGGGATCGACACATCGGCCAAAGCGCACCCGTGCGGAGCTCCTCCGGGAGCAAGCGTGTACGTAGCGGGATCGACGGACCAAGCGCTCAACTCTCAGTACGACGAGGGTACTCACGATAAACGACGATCGACAAGAGGTAATAAAAAAACGTACAGTCATGCATCTCAAGCGTTATTATTACCGGGATCGTAGATACGAGAAATATACACGCATAGGATAATTACGGTAAGTGAGTAGATACACAATAGAATAGATATAGCGTAAAACTACAGAGACATCCGCGAGGGTGAACCCTCTCGCTTCGTCCTTACAATAATACAATACAAAGTGACAACACGCCTAGCGCTAAACGCCCCGACAGGCCGGGGCGGACACTCAATCACACATATGAGTCTCTACGCGGAGACCCCGCGCCCCGCGGCGGAGGCCCGGCCGCGCCGCCCCCCGCCTCCGGCCCCGCCCGCGCTTATGTCGTCTTCATCTTCTTGTAGGGGTTGTGGGCCGCCGCGGCCGCAGCGGCCGCCGCCGCCGCAGCGCCGGGTGGCGTGGGCGGCGGCATCGCGTACATGTACTGCTGCGGGTAGTAGGCCGGCATCGGCATGGGCGGCGCGGGCCAGCCCGGGCGCATCATGAGCGGCGCGCGCATCAGGCCCGGCATGGAGTGCGCGGCGGCGGCGCGCGCCTTGAGCGCGTGCTGCGTGTACGCGGCGGCCGCGTGCGCCATAGCCGAGTGCTGCGCGGCGAATGCGAGCGCGGCGGCGTAGTTCTTGTGCGCCACCTCCTTGGCGACGGCGGCGGGGTCGGGCGTGGCGGCGGCGGGCGCGGTGTCGGGCGCGGGCGGCGAGGCGGGCGCGGGCGCGGGAGGCGGCGCGGGCGCGGGGGCGGGCGGCGGCGCGGGCGCGGAGCCGGCCCCCGCGCTCGGCGGCGCGGACGTCGCGGGCGCGGGGTACTCACATGACACGGGCACGAACGGCTGCTGCAGCTGCATCAGTTGCTGGTACGTCGTCGCCGGCTGGTACACGGGCATGCCGGCTTTGTCCGCCGCGGGCCGCTTGTACGGCATCACGCCGGGGAAAGCCTGCGGAACATATACAGTAGTCAGTGGCGGAGCGCTTCGACCGAACGTCATCGAGTTTATAAGCCAGCACTCCACGGCGAGGAGCTTCCATCGTTGGTCCTTCGCAGCAGATTGTCATTATACACTGTTCATATGTAATGGTGATCTGCTACAAAAGATGGGATCGACGATAGAAGCTCGACTACGGCGACGAAACAGTTGGACATATCGTCGGGTCACGTCGCCGTGGTGAACACCTCAATTCATGTTCCTGACCCCTATAAAGTGAGTTTTAAATCGAATCGAAACTTTTCGATTGTAGTTGCGTTCAGCCTCCTTAATCTCAACTGTCGGAAAATATTTGAATTTCGGAAACCCTATACTTGTCACATTTTATCGCGGCGCGTCAAAGCGAGACGGCATGTGATTTTTCGAATCGAATCCGTGATCCGACAATTGAGAATAAGGGGGCAGCTGTCCAACCGTATGAAAATGACAGGTTCGCCTCTCTTGGGAATTGGGATGTATTGGAATCTACTTTTCTACTACTATATCGAAAAGTTTGAATTCGACTCTTACACTAGGGGTACACAGATGTTCGATAATATAACGTATTGGCATTTCGCCGCGGAACATCGGCGTCGGAGTTTCTGCGCAGTGCAGCGCTGGTCTTTTTTAACTGTCAGAATACTTACGAAGTTATCGTAATAGAAGGATCCGACGCTCTTCATGTCCATCTGAAACGAGAAACAGACGGTTGAGCGGAGATTCTTGGATTCAATCGGGGGTGGAGGCGCGAGCGGCGCGCGGCGCGGCGGGGGCGGCCGGGCCGGGCGCCGCCCGCGGGAGGGGCGCGGAGGGAGCGTGCGGGCGGGAGGGGGAGGGTCGGAGGTGAAGCGTGCAAAGCTGCGGTTGTACCGGTGGCGGCTCGAGCTCGGCGGGCGCCGGCCGTTTCTTGCCCGGCTCCGAAGACGCGCTCCCTGCCGGCTGCTGGACTCCGGCGGCCGTCTACGTGAAGCGAAGCGTCGCAGGACGGGACAGAAACAATAACGATGTAGTAGATGCACAGAATACACCTAAAGCTGGGCGTAAGGTGAGATTATGCGAAAGATAAAAATAAAATAAAAGTGAAGCGTGAGTGCGACGGAAGCGTGGCGCGAGCCGGTCTGCGCGAACTGAACAGAAAAAGCGGCGTCGCGGCGAGCGAGACCAAGCGGAAGAAGAGAAGCGAGCGCGAGCGAGCGAGGCGAGAGCGTGCAGCCTGGTGGCGTACCGCGCCGCGCGCCTGCGCCTTAAGGTGCGCCTGCAGGTGCAGGGGAGGGTGGAAATAGCGGCAGGGGTCGCGGACGCAGCGGCCCTTGACGGCGTCCATGCACACCGTGACACAGCCGTCGTCGTGCGCGGCGACCGACGGCGGCGGGTGCGCGAAGCGACACTCGGGCTCCGCGCGCTTGCACGCGCCGCGCTGGAACTCCCGGCACACCTGCACCACCACACACCAGCCATGGCCGCCGCTCGCACCCACCCGCCCTACTGTCTCTACTACGCATTCGCTACTGACTCTATTCATCGCGCTTAACATGTTACGTTCTTCGGATATTGTCATTAAATATGCCACCGGACGAAACAATTTCATATTACCGAAAGTTAACGATATTTCATTGTGTAAAAAAGTTAACGGGAGGCTCGTTTCTCGGCAATAAATTTAAGCAAAAATTTTTTAAGTAATGTGCAATCGTTTGTTATCTCGACCCGACGCCGCTTCGATAGATATTATTCGAATTGATAACTTGTTATTTAAAAATTTAACGATTTACGCATCCGTCGCAACTATTATTAATTAATTACTGTTTGTTAAATGAATTTAGTATTTAAAGGTACCTAACAATAGATTTTTCAGACAAGTTACTCAAAAGTTACGAAAGATAGAATGTTCGATCTATGACTATCGTAAATTCTTGATTGCCGAATGTTAAGCATTTGGCGTGTCTACGCTGTAGGCGCAAATAAAATGCATAGTTGTTATACGTATACAAGTAACGGACAATTAATGTCTGTTAGCGTGTATATCAATGACACTAGCTTAGTTCCATTGCGCCTACAGGATAGGTCCTTCACCAGAGGAAATAAGCGAGTGCTGCTCGCGAAGCGCTCGCGCTGACGCACCGGGCCAGTGCGCCCACGCCACAGACACGGAGACGGGCATAGAGGCTTCACGGCCATAATACATCAGGGACCGACAGGTTAACGCCAGTTATTGCACCCGAGGTATTAAGGAGTCGGTCCCCGATGTGAGTAGCAACATCGGGAAGCACTACTCAGGTATATAGGTATTCAGAGGGGAAATATAATAATATATATAAAGGACGTGATCTCACCTCTAGGCGGTCGGTGCGGGGGAGCTTTTGTTGCAGCACTGGCTGCTGCATGACACCGAGGGGCGAGGCGGCGGCGGCGGATGGGTCGTGGCCCAGCACCGCGGGCACCAGCTGCGGCGCGTAGTACTGCGCGTACGTCGAGCCTACGCCCGGCACGCCCGACAAGTACGGTGACGTCGCCTGGCACGCAAAACGACCACGGTTAACTCTTTCACTCTAATAACATAATTTTTATAATAAACACAATATTAACTTTCACTCGGTATTTTACAACTTGCAACAACACTGCACCCGGTTAAAACACACCTTATATCTAATCGGCAGGCAAAACCATCAAATATTTTAAAATCCCTTGTGAGTTAAAATAGTTAGCCAAACAAGCAGTCACATGCATTAAAAAAAGATGTAAATTGAAATATTAAAAAAGCATACATTCTATAAAGTCTAGCTACCCACCGACCACCAGAGGAAAAAGGGTTGATGGACAGGTGTGAGGCGTGAGGAAGTGAGAATCTTTGGTTGCGCAGTAACACTGCAAAGCTGTGCTACTGATCAACCGCAGTGTAGAGGGCTGGGGAGGAGGTAAAATGATAGAGGTAGTCGGTGGTGCGCGACGTGTCGGCAGTTACCTGCGGGGTGAGCAGGGCGAGACTGATCGGATCCAACGCGGCGAGGTGGCCCGCGGCCGCGCCTGAGCCGCCCACGCCACCCACCTCGACACAAAACCACACAAACACGCTACTCATCGTGCGAGGACCACCCGCGCCCGCGTCTACGGACCTAGCCCCTCGATGTCGGTTCGGGTACCGATGCAGCTAGCCACTACTACAGAGTCTAAAGCACAGCTGCTAAGTCAACTACCCGAAAGCTACAGACATAAAGTAGCGGTGCGAGGAGGAACGCCGAGGAACTAGGCCGCATCGTTAGCGACAGTGTCAATAGTGAGGGAGGACATAATTCCAGTGATTAGACCTGCATAACCATTTGTACCCAGTTCATACAGTGTGAGTAAGATTGGAAAGTAAACATGCCACTTAAAAACGAATCGTACAACATGCTAAAGCTATAAAAGAGCGATCGGCCGCCATCGAAAAGTATAAGTTGTGTCTAGTGATTAAACAGGGTTTCTAAGTAAAACATTTCTTTCAGTATTTTCCACGTATTTTTGAAACAGAAGTTTAAATTAAAGCATGACTCTCACCCCTTCTGCACTATCACGAGGAAAGTAAATTACCATTAACTTGCAACGTGTACTGATTAAGTTTGAAAAGAAACTTAAATAACACCGAGTGTAGTCGAGGTTACTTTCAACATTTAATTAAACACATGTTTCTAGATTGGAAGGCACAACTTAAATGTGCCACGTTTCAAAGACTACGTGGTTTAATATTGAGGGTAAGAATGCTTATAAATACAAGATAGCGGGTACACCGAAAGCTTGCGTGCACAGATTACCTACAGTGTTGAAGACCGATCGCTCGAAGCACTCGCGGAAATATGAAGATGCACTCACCACGGTTGGTACCTGGCCAGGCAGTACCTGGCCCGGCGTGAGGCCCATTTGCTGCATTAAAGCGTTCTTCAGTGCTAGGTGATTTCTGCCGTTGATCAGCAACTGATCCTTCAGGTGTTGAGGAGGGTGGAAGTATTTGCAAGGCGGCTTCTCGCGGTTACACCGGCCCTGGAATTTTGTTAAATAACATGTTAATTACAAATGATAAATTAAACGCTATCATAAACTATAATGTAAAAATGTCAACAAATTTTAATATGAATCACTATATTCCACGAGTATTCCCAGGTAAATGGTATTGGCACTTTGGCACCAACGTTTGGTCTAATGGGTAATTTTGGGGACCTTTTTTTTGAAAAGAAAGTAAAAGATAAGAGACCGAACTTCAGGTAGAGAATATTTTAGGCCTTATGTATAAACGAAAATGGCGGACCTCATTCGATATCACTCCGATAAGCAATATGTGTCGGGAAGGCGCGCGGCTCGGCGGCCGAGGTTGCGGCTCAATATCAGGCGAATGTGCGGAAATCCCTCCATGCATCACAATCGCGGTGAGCCGGGCACGTAGCCACCAGAAATCCTCCACTCGATTTTTCCTTATAACCGTGTCTTAGGCTGTGTCAAATATTTCTGAGGCGTGTCGAGGGCGGCGCGTTCTCCGCTTTGCTCATTTTCGACGTCAATGAGGCGCGAGATAATTGCCTTTCGGAATCGAAGCCCTCCGCCGCACCCGTCTATGATGATTTATTTACATCCGCGTAATTAACTGTCGCACTACGTGACGGGAAGAGCCTCGCGGACGTTTTATCGTCGCGCGCCGAGCCTCTAGCGCCATATTTTATTCAGGAAAAAACGGAAAAGCGCTTATCGCCGTTTCAAAGAAATACGTATACAAACAAACGCCATCTGAATATTCAGTGCTACACTTGGGGACGCGCCTACTGATAATGTCCGCGAAACGGCTCTCTGGGTGATTTATAGAGTAACTTTTATAAAGCACGTTGTCGGATAGGACCAGAATAGTTTTTAAATGGGTAGTGGTGTAGTGCATGGGGTCTTGTCACATTTTAGCGTGGCACGTGAGAGACATGAAGCTTGGAACGGACTTTATCCGGAGGCTGACTCAAGTGCAGACTTGTTCCGAATTTCTCAGTTACCTACCTATTAAAGTTGCGCGATGCGTGCTACAGCTAGCCAGTGAAAGCAGTCAGCTGCATTTAGATTAACTTGTTACTGGCAGGCATAATGTTAGTTGGACGGTCCTCTCACAGTTTAAGCCGGGGATAAAGTTATTATTTCCTGTTACTCGACGCCGTCTACTTTAGCCGAGTTTCGATTCCTACCATCCCGTTTGTGAAACTTGAATGGGTGATCACGTTTTCATCATAACTATGATAACTTAGTCGGCTCTATCAAACTCGGATTTATTAGCTGGGACGGATTTGGCTATTATAAACTTTGTAGTTGAAACATCTAATTCTCGTCTGCATTGTGAATAGAACAGAAAGTCGATAATGCTAAACCAATAGGGAAATGTACAAAATCTATCTAAGTTAAGTTCGTTTACAAATTAGTCAAAGGATAGAAACGCGAAAAGCCGCTGTGCCTACCCGTAATGCCGATTTTTATTCCTGAAATATGACTTTAAATCTAAGGAAGTACTGATTTAAATAATAAAAAAATAAAGTAACTGCGCCTCACTAATCATCTATGCAACACTATCTCATTGAGACTATTCTTATGAGCTAAACACGCTAAGTATATCTGCCGTAAATTTCTGAAGAAATGATCATTCCGCAATGGTACAGGATCAGCTCAACTCAAGGTTAGTCTTTGAAATACCGGCTACCACCAAAGTAACAGTAAACCAAATTTCAAATCAATCGGATCATGAGCTGATAGTCATCAAACGCTGAACAGATCTTCATAAATTATAGCTAAGAACCATCTAGATCATGCCAGATTTCAAACAAAATGAAACCGAATAAAAATCGGTCCATTCGATTAAGAGCTACGATGCCACAGACATACACCGACAGACACGTCAAACTTATAGCAGCCCTCTTTTTCGTCGGGGTTTAAAAATCGTCACTGAATCTCAACTTCGGTTACTCGTTTAATTACCTGTTTCCTTTATTTAATTCACCAGTTTCAGCATCTTAAGATGTTGATAGCTGGTAGTATCTTTTAAAATTATGGTACCTACTAAAAACCTTGAACATCAGAAAAAAATACAAGCAGAAAGATAATAAGTATTTTTTTATCTGGTTTGTAGATTGGTTAGGCATCAGGCAGACTACATTTGGCGCTACCCGGTAAAGCCGCTGCGCCCGGTGCCAGCCGACGCAGGCAGGTGAATCGCAGCGATTAGCGTGACGGATGCCCGTGCCGATACAAATGGCCGCGTCGCCTCAGACGGATGGCCTGCGCCTCCCGTCCGCGTCCCCAGCGCACACATTACGATACATTAATTGCTCTTCGATCACCTCCGGTCGTACCAGTACACATATTATGATCATACTATTTGCAAAGCTTTTTTAAACGAATCAGTATTTAAAATAATAAATCGCTATTTACGTGTTAAAAGAGTGACAAGGAAAACGTTTGCAATAAATGGAATGGGGAATGGAATGGATCAACTTTACTTATTTGGACAATTTGGCCGATATTCGCGTTAGGCCGCCGGGATTAAAACAAAATCTTCCAATATGTACCTATTTGTTTGGGTGAGGCAACGGAAGGGACCGGACGGCCGTGCACGGGGTGGGCAATAACCGCCCAAAACTAATAACATTTTTGTGTGATAGTGGAGGAGCAAACCGAGCGCTTCCCTCGCATCAGTGTCCTTTATGATACAACAATGCACACTTGCACAATGAGGGGTTAGCGGGGAGTCGGTATCATGTCTACTTCCTTTCCTGAAACTTGCTAAAGATCATACAGAGAGCGTATAATAATATGATGTATAAAGAGTTGACTTCTGCAAAGCAGAGTTCAAAGTGTGGGTAGGGAGCTCAAATAAGTCGTGCGGGAATTGCAGTCGTTGTGAGTTGGCAACGGTGGCCGATTAAGGCAAAAATGACATCAATGAACAGAGGCGGGCGTGTCTCGTTACGGCGAGTGCAGCCGGGCGCCGAGTGCTCTTTGCGCCTGTGACGTGAATAACGAACAACCCTCGAGTTGCGGCGACTGCTGCCAGTCGCCAGTTCATCGCTGCAGTAAAACAACGCTAATCTAAATTAGTGAAGTATTGATGTTATCAGTCAATAATTTTCCTAATGGGCTTTCTAAAGAGATGGTCATTTAGAGATCTGGACCTTATGATGGTTTGGTCGTTTTGACAATGTAGTCGTTACGATCCCAACCCAATTATTCTTGTTAATTCTTATTTTCAATTAGTGACAGATGATTAGGATGTATTAAAATGCTTCATTTATTGACGTTTAACATACGTGAATAAATGAAGCATTTTAATACATTTATGGACAAAAAGGAGTAGTGGTATAAGCACACTCATCACTATAGAGTAGTATAGAATAACTAAATAATATTCGTGGAATGGTTGGCGGGCGAAGCGCGTGCTCGTTAATCGATCAGGGCATTCGATCACGATTGATGGATCGGCGACACGTCGAGCAGCGGAGCGTGGTAGGCCGTACGCGCACGCATTCGTCTATTTTACTATTGGACACGCGCCGCGACAAATCGACACTCGAGGAAAACAATGAGATAACGAGCCGATGAATGACACGCTCCCGTCACGAAGCCGCAAGCCACGCACGAAAGTTGTGCCAAAAATATTTGTCTAACAGGGACAGACGGGAATAGAACGGACGGTGATACGTGCCAACTCCGGCACGCCGCGGCCACCCGGGCCACGTGCCTACGCTCACCTAAAACGCCTCTTCATACTTTAAATTATACACGAATAACTGTAATGACTATTAAAATTACTAGATTTTTGAAGCCATGAGTGAGAATTTAGTAATAAATGATAACACATACAAACATTGGAACGACTTAATATAAAATGAGGCCACGAGGTTGAACTGCGGCTTGGGATCTAATACGATCGCTGATCGAGATCCGGTGCCGGATGCGCCAAATAATTTTTTTCTCGAGAAGAGCGAAGAAAATGTAAAATTTAATTTGCAAAATTTTGTGGCTGGGAAGGGAATTAAGTGGGCATAGTCAATTCTAAAAGCAGAATTTGAATTTAAAATGATTTATAGAGGCGCAGGGGAGTGGCTAATGAGGCGTCATGCGAGAGCGAGAGGGGCGCATGTTTGCCACGTTTTTTCGACAACTCTGGGCGGCGTAAAATGAGGCGTCTCGGTTGTCAAAATATTTTTAGATTGAATATCAAAATAAACTTCAATACCTTAGGTGTATTGATATAAATAAAAATCAAAGTTCACCAAATCATCATAAGCGTTCCGAAATCATTAATCAGATGGTGATGAAACTTTGTTAGGGTCTTCTGGGGACGCCCGTGAAGGTTCCTGGATTATGAAAACTTTTATTTATTTATTTCTAAAAGCTTGCAGTTTTCTCTTTACGGGCATTACGTAGCATAGCGGGAACAACAAGTTTTGAAATTAAAGAAAGATAATCATTCATAATTGATTTTAGTTTCAAAGCAAATAGGTAATGCGTAAATGACCCCGTAAGTTATACTCGTATTCTACGAGCTAATTGTCTTTCAAATTATTCTTGATTGCCCCTCGCTGGGAGTAAAATTAATATAACCTACTCTGCGAGAAAAACTCAGCGGTGCCTTAAAGTAAGAATTATTCACTCTGGTGAAGTTCCAGACAAGTTTGCATCGCGGCACAGCAGCTTAACGTTAAAATATGCATTTGTGCACGAGTTGTCTAGGCCACTTTAGCCGGCGGCGGCGGCGGCCGGTCACTTGTTTATCCCGGCTCTACATTAGCTGTTTCTAAAAACTAATATCCAAGAACCAGAGGCATATACCTCGCGAGTAAGATCTTGCTGGCGGTAAAATTGTGATGGCAATTTTGCTAAAAAGTTTCAGGCAACATGGTATTCATAACAAAAGATTTCTGAAATCTGAAATCAGGTACGTTCTGAAATCAGGTACTTCAGAAAGGTGAAGTGAGGTTTATAACCAGTACGTTGGGATCCAGTCTTTGTCTTGTGGTTAAATTATGAAACAATAATTTGGCGGGTACGATAGGCGACAGTCCAGCAGGCGATGTGTGGGACCCACGGCGGAGTGTGAGATTAATGCAACGGAAGCCGGCACGACCTCTCCAGGTGTTTCATTAAATTGCGCGAGGCGCCTCCGCCGGCTCGTACGGCCATTATGAAAGCTGCAAGCTCGAGGGCTATTCGCTTTAAGAACGCCCGCGCCACTTTGTAACGGCCTTAATGAATCTTGTTACTTATAGGCTCGCGTAAATTGCCTGTTTTACTAACGCTCCCTGGGGTGCAAAATCATTAGGTCAGTGAACGTTCTCGCACGGAATGCTCTCAATGTTTTTATACTCGGAGTGGTTTCTCCGCACACGTAGCGCGGCGAAGTAAACAGTTCATTAATCTGTCAAGCGGCGATATACCTTTGGAGGACTATGACAATTGAAAAATCAATTGTGCCTGGAATCTGGTGCTTAACGGGTTCGAAGCAAAATCAAAACGATTCTAGAATTAAAGGATAGTCGCTCGGGGTTACGTGTATACGATGCGATGCGAAGCACTCCTGTTGAGATAGTTTAGTTAGATCGACTGCTCACTAAACATCTAATGTAACTGCGCTGTTGTCAATGCATTTAAATTGAGAATTTTCTTGTAGCATTTTTCTACGTTGATGCTCTAGATTCCATAGCGCATTCATTCTTTCATCTGGATAACGTCAAGTTTGTAATCTAGCAGCGCTTTAATCAACACTATGTACATATGCAGGTAGCTGAGTAAATAGTAGTACACGTGGCGGTTCACGTGCAATCTAGTGAATTAAGCTTCTAGCGAGCGAGTCGAGCACACAGTGTAATGTAAAACGATATGGAGCGACGTCACCCGGCCGGCGGCGCCCACCGGCCCGCTAACAAGTTTAGCCAAGCTTCTGCAGTAATTAGTCTAAGCATCCAGACGGAGCAGCGTCACTTCACATTGCGCTTCGCTCACCTCTACTCGCTCGCCTCCTGCCGCCTGCTGCTCACTTGAGCGACATGCTAGCGTCATTACTCAACGAAAACTTATTAAGCCACTATTTAAGACTTTCGACACGAGTTGTCAGTTACGTACGTACACAACAATAGTCGTATCTCAACAAAGGTTTCTATTACTTTCTATATAGGACGTTTCTGTAGCGGAATTTTCCTAGCTTTTGTGCTAAGTTACATAGAGAACGTTGAGCGATATCGGGTTCTTTCAGCGTTCGACGAATCTTATTTAATTTTGTAAGCTCTTCGAAACTTATCGTAGACTTTGTATCGTATTAGAAATAGATAATCTTCTTGCCGTGTCAACATCTTTCAAAACATTAAGTGACATCGAAATTACTAAACAATGCCGGGGCGTAAGATAAAAGGCGATAACGACAGAATGGACTAACTACAAAATAAAGAGCCTTTAGTAGGTACGATAAGGGAACTTTAAGAGTTTTCGGGCGCGGGTCGCACCGATAAATTGGGCGGCACTTAATTATGATCTCGGGCGGCATCTTGCAGGCGGCTAATGTCCCGGAGTCGTTTAATGCGCGAACTTGTAGCCTCAGCTCCGGCGGGCGTGATAAATCTTCATCTGCGCCCAGTGCCGGGCCCCCACCTAGTGCGACACACGGCCGTCTCAAGACCTCTGTATACGTGACGGGACCAGGCGACACCGCATCGTTCAAATATAAGCTTCGGAACATTTTTTTGAGGTCAAAAATGTAATGCGAAGTTTATTTATAAAACAGTTTTCTATATATTCTGCTATTCATAAAAAAGATTCTACATTAAAAAATCTCTTCAGGTAGGTAGTAAGCGAATTTCTTCATTAAAGTCTCCGAAGTCCGTAAACATGTCGACATAAATCAATTTTCTTAACACAGCCGCGTCACAGTGTGTTGATTTACGGTGAAAAAACGGAGGTTGTATTCGCGAGCTTTTGGTGAATATAATATTGTTGTGCGATTATTTGTGTATTGTTGGCACATTAGGAAGAATAGCGGAATGTTACCGGTTACTGCATCGCGTTACGTTAATGTGGCCGAGGCCGTTGGGGGGCGTAGGGCGCAGTCGGCGCCGCATTATCTAGGTATAATTAAAGCTGGCAAGACGACGGCGAGACGTTACGCCCGTCCTAACGACTTTTATGGCGTATGTAACATTGCCGGCACATAAAATAAATGTGCCGCCTCCAGCACCCCGATATAGCACGGCATTGCCAGATTAATCGCCAAAATGTTTACTTGCATGCAATACGGCTGTCGTTATAAGCAATTTTATTCACAGTAGGATGTAGTGACGTAAGTGCTGAATACTTGCGTTTTATAATTTCAACACTTTCGCCTTTACTTACATTATCCCTACGTAACTAAATTTATCTGCGATGTTGTTTATTTAGAGTTATGTAGTTTTCTACTATGACTCGCAGACTTGATAATTGAGAAAATACGAACGTCAAACACCGTATCCACCCAGCTTATTATATTATAACTTGAAACACCCAATTTGAAAACGGTTTTCCTAGCTAGTACCAAACTCATACGACACAGACTCTCATATAGTTTTATGTGTGCATTGGCTTTAACAAGCTGTAGTTTTATTCTGCGGTATACGTATGGAATATTGCGCGGTGGCCGCCCGCGGGGCAGCTTGGCCCGTCATTTAAATCTTTATACGTCCGCATTAGTTTTATAGGCGACGGGAATTTCTCGGCGTTAGCGGCGCCTGAGTGCACTTTTATTGGGGATGAAATAGTGTAATTGCCCCTCGTCGCCCGCCCGTGGCCGAGATGTGGACGTGCTAATTGTGCCATCATACCATAACCTTAGCGTCGAAGCTCTGGGTAACATTTCGTCTAGACGCTGTAGTACTGTTGCGTTAAGCTTCTTTAAAACATTTTTTCGTGTAGACAATGGTTACCTTAAAAGCCGACATTCACGAGCGAGCCATTTGGCCCGCGCGACCCAAATGGCTCGCCAACTCTCAAAAATCCGCTAGTGAATGTCACAATCCGCGCAGAATTCCAAACAAGAGAAACACCAGCGTGCCGTCCCAGTGGCGCGCGGGCCGAATGTCACGCCCGTGAATGCCCACCTTTAGTATCATCGTATGACACTTTGAATACGACTAACAATTCCATTTTACATTTTTAAAAGTCTTCTGCTCTGCTGTCTCTATTACAGTCTTAAAATAAAATTTCTTTCCACAGACCGCACTATTTCATGCCAATTAGAATTTAACTTTCCTCTGGGGAGAAAATGAGGCTAAGTACGATGGATGATATTGGGAAATATAATGAGGTCTTTATATCAGGAATCATGAGGCCGGCGCAAAAGGGATCCCTTATATAAAAAGGGAAATATTCAAAACAATAACCGCTTTTCATATCTCAATCCCCAAACAGCCATAATCTTGACAAATGACGGTCTTTGGAGTGTAGTCGGCACTACGGGCCGCATTGTCAAAGCCCCAAATAAACTGACGCGGACACATAAATAAGCATATTCGATGTTTTATTGAGTGGAGGAAATACGAAGGAAATTGTTTCCCGCGTCATTACGCCACGCATCAATCAAAGGCGACCACTACGGAGCGGATTTGGAAAATGTTGTCGGATCGATTTACTGGGCCCTCTGCTTGTCGACAACTTCCGAACACTTATATTTAGAAAGGTTGCATGCGGAAATAGAAGCATAATTTGAAATATGTGGAGCATTAACTCAGCTTATTGGCACCTATATCAAAGTTTACTTTTGTTGTTCGAAGTATGACCAAAACCTTGTTACGGTTTTTGCTAAAGTAAGATTACATAAGACTTGTGCAAATGGACTTGCAATAGAAGATTGTGCAGAGTCATCGATGAACTATTTCGGGCAAGCAGAGCGTGACTTTTCGCTTAGACATGTATGAATACAGATTTACTTATGCCGCATTCGATTTAAATTGTGAAATTAGGCTCGAACCGTCGCCGGTTCGTGTCGTGCGAGCCGACTTCGCCGTTTCGCGTGGTCGTAAACGGCAATAAACGAGGAAGGCGTGAGGTCCGCAACTGGTATGGAATGGGACCGAATGCACGATATCTGCATTGTGGGGCGGCGTCGCGGCGCCGTCGGGTCTGGCGTCGCGGCGGCGGCGCATACATCAGGCACGCGACGGCCCCCCTCGACCCCCGACGCCCGCCCGCCTCCAACACTATAACCGTCGCCAATTATCATCAATGTGTTATTATTTTTGTCCGGGCATAAATATTACAACACTACCAAAATTGATTCCATCATCAAAAAGTTTAAAACCACACCTTAAATCTCAAGGAACTACGTAATAAGGTTCACAAATTCACCACAAGCCTTCCGCTTTCATTGATAAAGATAATTAGGTATAAATTATATTAAGTACTTATACTGTACTTATATTTCTTTTATCTCGCAGCTCATCTCCTATTGTAGGTGGGCTGGAAGAGATTTCTTTTAGAAATAAGCCACACCTTTTGTACATTTTTATTATTATGCTTTTCTTTTATTATTTCTTTGTGTACAATAAATTATTAAATAAATAAATAAATAAATAAGTACAGCGAAAATAAATCTCATTTACATTATGTGTGTATATTTACACTTCAAAACCTAGTGAACAAGTGCAAATCAATAATTAGAACGAGCAAAGTTAGTGGTGCTCAAGCGATAAATTACGCTCGTAACCATGTTATAAAATACATTATTGCATCGATAACAATGGACGTGAATAAAGCACCGCGCTGTTGAGTCCAAGGCGTAGATCAGTTACCTAGGCCGGCCCTGTCAATAAAGTTTAACTAGCTCGATGATAGACATTATCGCGCATACATTGCGACCGTTCCGTCATTTGCATTTATGATTCATAGATATTTTAAGACGTTATTATCTAATAGTTTTCCCAGACGAGAAAATAATAATAAACAAAAGTGTCAACGTTCGATAAGGGACTTAATTAAAGACGTGGGAATCTGTGATATTTTCGGCGATGCAACAGCGAAAACTTAGGGGAAAACAATACGCAGAATTTTGCAGGGTTAGTGGATATTTACGTCTAGTTTACTCTCAGTTTAGCGCGGCGCACAAACATTGAGATCCGTAAATTATACTGATTTATTTGAATAGCAAGTGGAAACTCTTTTTGTTACTTTGGAGTTCTGGCAACATTTTTTTTAACGGGTGGGGGGGGGGGGGGAGGATAATAAGGCCGAAGATAGAGGCGAGCTACACCCGGAGTTCTCAACCGCAGCCAACAGCCGGAGCACAACAATGCTGGCAACATTATTGTTATGGCTGCAGACTTAGGTCAGTGGCGGTACCTAGCCAGGCGAACTTGAAAAGCCCTTTCACTAACCAAACCGAGCAGAAAATTTCTGCCCCCACAGGAATTGAACCCCGGAGCTCTAGATCCATGGTAGGTGGTCTCAAGTTCAAGGCCACAGAGGCGTAAGAGAATCAGTTATTATTACGGATTTCAAGGATACGCTTTTTCGAGCATAATATTAAAATGGTCGAGAAAAAATAAAGTAATAATCTTACTACGTAAAGCCCCGGAAAAGTAAAACACCGGTTCATAAGGGAATTTCACATTTAAACGCATAATATTAAGGTGAATGTTGAAATAACATAGCGCAAAGTGGGTGCATAGTGGGTGTATTGTCGCGTGTCGCGTCCATGGCGAGACGTGTCCACATTGCACCAGCGGCTGCCACGCTGGCGTGCTCCCCATTATCCTATGCAAATCCGGATTTCCCAAATATCGTGCTTTGCCGCGGGGCACCTCGCTATCGTGGCTATTAATAACGGCCGTGTTACAAATACGGGCCCCGGAGCTGAGCCGTTTAGTCCGCCGACGAAATACACTGGCCGTATGTTACTTTATGCGCTTTACTCCCGAGTCCCACCCAGCTCCGTCTACTACATCTAGTTTGCATAATTAGCTCCTCTTTCTAGCCCGTTAACGAGAGTATTCCAATACAAATACTGGGGTATTGTTTGAATGGTTATTATGTTTGTCTGAGCCATTTAGAGGGCAGCCTGGTCGAGTGGTCAGTGATCAGTTCAGTCTGTGCCACTCTGTCTACTCATCAGAAGTCCCTAGTTCCAGTACGGACTCTACCTTTTGCTCAGAAAGCTCATGTAGGGTCTCTACTTTTTGTTCAGGAAGCTTGTTTAAAGTAATAGGACTGGTGATGCCAGCCACTCTGTCTTTTCTATCAGAAGTCCCAGGTTCTAGCCCTGGTACGGGCTCCACCGTTTGATCGGAAAAACCTTTTTAAAGTGATAGGACTGGTAATGCCAGCCAATCATTACTTACTTTGGATTAGTCCATCTACCAATACGATGGATGACCAAAAGAGATTGTAATCCCACCGGGGAATAACCACATTAGGTACTAGATTGACGTGGTCATGACAACACATTGTATCCTAGCGATCCAATGTGTTGTCATGACCACGGCCGGTGGCATCACGACCAGTCATTATACCATCTACACCATGCTGTCAATGAAAATTTGCCATTTGGTTAGAAATGCATCGCAACGACCGGTCAGTGCGATAACCTGTCATAATCGCCGTTCGTGGTCAAAATAATCTGAATTGATCTCATTTTACATAATATTGAACATACTGTAAACATAGCCCGATTTTTTATATCTAAAATGGCAACGGTTATAAAAACAACTTATCGTTTGAACTCTTCAACTGATCTTTAGCTGGAGTACTTAGTGAAAAACGTCTGGACTCTGGGAGTAGTTTAGTAGATAAATAAATATTGAATAATACGCCTGAATTAAGATACGATTTGCTCAACAGGAAACAGGCAAAAAATCACGCAGTTATCATTTTGCTCGGCCGTTTCATCAAACTACATGTGTTGGTGAGGAGGCCGATTAGGGGAGTGTGATGGGGGTGTAGTTTGTAAGTTTTAAATAAGAATTACTAGTCATATGTTAAGAATAATTTTGTTACTAACAACTATGAGGCATACAGGATGGTGCCGTCAATGCGACAATAAATTTAAACATGGGCTATATTAGTCCATAGAAATGGTTTGCCACTTTCAAAAATTTCGTATTCGTTCGATAATTTCATGACCTTTGTATGAAATAATGCTGCCAACGTTACACTATTCCATACAAATGTCGTGAAATTATCAAACGAATACGATAGTTTTGCAAGTGGCAAACCATTTCTATGGACTAATATAGCCCATGATTAAATTTATTGTCGCATTGACGGCACCACTCTGTATACCTTGAAGTAAATGTTTTTTTATTATTTATTAAAGCTCATTCTTTAATTCACCGTTTATTTACATATTTAATATGATACGCCCGTATTATACGTTCACATGTATACATAGTTGAGGAAACAGCAACATTCTAAAAATAGGTCGTTATCCAATTAGGTGGTCGTCGCGCTCGTTATAATACTGATGTTATTAAGTAAATTAAATTGTTTTTCACGTGGTACTCGGGGACTGTTAGGGCAATATTAATATTCAAGTAGAGTGTTTATCGCGTTAATCTCATAAAACAGGTTAGTCTAGTGAAGGGTGTGTAGATCATCGCGCGAGGTCAAAGGTTCTGGGTCAGGTCAGCCCGGCCGTCAGTATCCCTTGCAATTAGGGTGCGTATAAGAATTATTTCTCCTCCATTAATAAAACTTTAAAGGCGGACAATACACATGACCGAATATATAAAATCAAGAATTCACGCGTTAGATTAAATGTTTTCCCGAGAGACGGCTTGGGGTTCTTTAAAAAGTTTTACATGGTCGAAAACTGGAGCGATACCTCTGGTGACCAGGCGGGTCGTGCGAGTGCTTTATTTTATATCTTATCTTATCTTATCTTACTATGGGGCCATGACTAATTCACAGTGCACTTCGACCCATTGGGATCTTTTGTGCCTCCCCTGCATTTACTCTTCCTGTGTCCAGAATATAGTTGCCATTAGCCCTACTATATCTTTAGGCAGAAAGAGCATGTAGTCTTCTGGTTTTGGATATGCCACTCCCAGAAGGCTCATTCTGGTACTTGTCAGGGCATCACAATGTCATAAGAGATGCGTCATAGATTCCTGACATTCGCCACATGCTCGACAAAGTTGTGTTGCAGAGAGTTGCATTTTGTGTAGCATGTGGTTAGTAGCAAAATGCCCTGTGAGTGCCCCAATTAAGAGGCGAACTTGTGTTCTACCGTTTGCATAGATGTACTTACTCCATCCTTTTACCTCCTCTCCTAGGAAGGATTTGGAGTGGTTTAGTCCAGGTATTTTATGCCATTCAGGCTTGTGTCTGTTAAGGAGTGCTTTGTTTGTGACCTTTTGAAATATGAAAAAACAATTATCCAGTTTTTTATAGGTATTATTACACAACTCGCAATATGTCTATTTATATATATTATATTAGGTACATTATTAAAACATAAAGTACCCATAGAGAAAACCGTACACACGCAAACACACACATAATATATAATCCATGTGGATTTGTGTATCCACAAATCTTTACGGATTATAAAAATAATGATGTAGCTTTGCTTTAAGAATAAAAAAATATTATAAAGCCAAAACACCTGAAGCTCTATTGAATAACATTTGATAGGTCTCTTATGATAAGTATAATAGAGGTTTAACTTCAAGATATTTTGATTGATTTTTATGATAAGATAACTATTACCATCTCTAATATATAAAATCACACAGTCATAGTGTTTGTTATCGAACTTCAGCGATACGACTTGACCCATTTTTGTTTTGCGTGATTTGGTAGGTCTGAAGTATTTTTTATTAGGGTGGCCCTCTCCAGATTTTTTTAATTTATAATATTTTTATGCAAACCAACGTTTTCCGGATTGAAATAAAAAAGTCTTTAACTTAAGTATTAGAAGTTAGAAGTATTTCGACATTAACTATCACTAGTACGTATAAGTAAAGAAATTTTTCGAACTCTAAAAAAGTTACTGAAAATACAAAAAGATAGAAAATAATTTCAAACTTTTCATTAATGAATTACCTAGTTGTACAATTTGTGTACACTTATAAAACTGTAAAGTTTCACTGAGCCCATAAAGAATGTCGTAAACTTTGTAGCGCCGTAGACCAAATAGCGCTGTTGGAAACGTTTGCTAGTCGAATTTTAAAACTTTGGAATTTATCGATCATATTAGGAGCGCTTTAGAGTTTATATTGAATTCCGATTTAAACATATACCTACGTAACGTAGCTAACGAATTTCAATCGATCAAAAAATTCCGTCAATATAAAGTAATCAAGTTCCACATGGTATAATTAGACGAACGAACTGCAATTACCTTTGGCGTAGCCGTATTATTGGAATGGTGCGTTAGTGGGGGCTCCCTAGTCAAGGGGGAGGACAGAATGAAGCAAATTGCTTGCACTCGCTCCTTACAAGTTTTTTGAAGTGCGCACTGGATAATTAGATTAGATGCCGCTGCCGTCGGGACGTGCAAACCGACGGGAAGAAGTTCCTTTTCACTAAGTAGATAAACGTTAATTTTTTATTTCGGATGTCAAATCGTTCGCCACGCTTTGGAAAACTAACCAGGATCATGGATTTCTCGATTCGACGAATGTATTGTACCGCGTTTTTAAAGACTGACTCTTTCTTACGTATCGATCCGTAAACGGTAGAGCTATTTTACTTATACTTTGCAAAATTAATGGATGTTCAGGCGTTGTTAATTTCAATCAAGTTATCATTCTCACCTGAGCTTATAATTCCACAGTTTGATGATAATTAACTAATAGACACAATATTATTCGTCCGCACAGAACGGCCTGCAACTACAGAATGGCCCGTAGCGACGTTCACCTACCGGTACAATTTAATTAAATATGGCTTCAGATTAACCCAGTAAGGCTTCACACAAACTATTCTGTTTCATATTTTTTCCCCTCCGTATACCTCCTATGTACAGCGTGTATCAGAAACTTACTAATAATAACCCCTTGTCGTAGGTACCTGAGATTAGCTTCTGTAATAAATAGCATTGCGCCACTTTAACGCCTTTACCTGAAACAAAAACATTAGAAAATTAGGTTCTGGTGATTTGTTCACGCAAGAGTGAATTAGTGTAAACAATGTCTGTAATAACAATAATGGCAGAAGTGACGAATCAAAGTTACTCTGGTGTAAAGTCTTGACTTTGATAATAATGGATTCGGTTGGAAAGGGTGAGCCTAGCTGGGGCGCGGGTGGCGGGGCGCGATTGTATCGCATGATAAACACCGGCCGCCCGCCGCGCCATCACGACTCCCAGCTAATTAAACAACAACGGAGAAAATTAATTTGATTGTTTCGGAACTGCGCCTCTTTGTTTCGGGTCTCCGGACCAGTTACCTCGGAAAAATATTTGACTGACACCACTCGATTCCACCACCGAGATATTTACTACGTCACGGTTTACAGAAAATGACGCGAGAGCGTGCGCTAGCCATGACTAGCAACAAGAAACTGAAGGTATTTTTAACCGACTTCAAAAACGAGGAGGTTCTCAATTCGGCCGGTATGTTTTTTTTTTTTTTTACCGACTTCAAAAACGAGGAGGTTCTCAATTCGGCCGGTTTGTTTTTTTTTTTTTTTTCTATGTATGTACACGCCGAGATTACTGATCCGATTTACGTGATTCTTTTTTTGTTCGATGCGGAATAGCTGCCATTTGGTCCCATAAAAATTTTTTCAAAAACAGTTGGGTACTTTGGATTTAAATTAAAAAAAAAACTGAAATTATGAAATCGTCTACATAAGCGAAATTGCGAATTTTTGCTTTTCCAATGACTTTTTAGTGAAACGATACGATAGTAGGAAACAATATAAGTTGACGGTCACCCATCTAGCTTCGACCGTAGAAAGTTATCACTAAAAATTGTGAAAAAAAAATTTTAAACAAAAATTAAAACCGACTTCAAAAAACTGAAAAGGATGAAATAATTAAATTTAAGTAGGTATTCATCCCCTAGAAACATATTTTTAGAGTTGGTGCTAAGTGGTTTCCAAAAACAATAGAAAGTAAAGCACTGACTCCAAAAATATGTTTCTAGGGGATGAATACCTACTTAAATTTAATTATTTCATCCTTTTCAGTTTTTTGAAGTCGGTTTTAATTTTTGTTTTTAAGTAAACGGTCGATGGTGATTAATAGCGAGGTGAAAAGGTAAATTCATTAGTCATTCTTAATTAGTCATTACACTTTTCGGTTAATAATTAATGATAAAAGTTAAAGATAGAGGTACGCAAACAGCCACATTCGAGGTTAAATGTCTAGTTTGACGGCTGGAGTATTTTCGCGTATTTATATGACAAATAAGTAGTGTAGTAGACGGCACGCGTGCGAGTAGTTGTTCCACGTCCCGGCCGCGGCACCTGATGGTGTCTCGCGGGATCCGGTGTCGTTTTACATCTCAGATCACACACCCCCACCCGAAACCGTCTGCTACACCCGCACCGCAAATCCCTTGTCATCATTAATGACACGTGATTATTAATTACAACAACGTGTTCAGATATTCTAAGAGCTACAAACATATGTAAACAAGATCAGATTATATTTGTACCGTAACGAGATCACAATATTACAGGAGTAACGATTTATTTAGTGTCGTGTCATCACTAGCAGCTACGGATTAATAATTTATAGCAGCAGCTTAAAGTTCCGAGCTTAGGGTGTCAATTAGGCGAAGTATTTGCGAAACGCCCTCGCAATAAATAAGTTGTGAAATTGAATTCGGAAAATTAACCATGAATGATACCTAGATGTGCGAGAGGTCGGAACAAAAACTTTAATGTGTGTTCGGAAACAGTCGGTATTTGGTGCGAAAATGTGGAATTACACGTGGCATCTGAATCGGCACTTGTTCACAGTGAGTGTGAATTATTTACGCGGTGCTGAGTACGGCCCCGGAGCCCCCAGATAGATTGGAGACGACAAACTTTTTGTTTACTCACCAATAAATTGTTTCAATTTCATTATATTTGCTCCGAGTGGCTTGTTTTCAATCGGATTTATGAATGTGATTAATTTAGTAGAGACACAGATTATTGTTCATATTTTTAAATAGTCAGTTTAGTATAGTTACCAGGCTACAGTAGTACCTTGTGGATGCTCAATAAAACCATCAGGAGAGTTCTATGGTAAGTTTGCCATTAGATCTGCTTAATTAAAATGAAGAAAAGAAACAGGCAGTTTACTATTATTTATCACATTGGGATCTGGATTTACATTTGCTCTCAAAATTCATGTATGTGTATTTAATTGTCATTTTTAGGTTATTTTACATTGAAATTCAAATTCACATCCTACATAAATTGCGGTAGAAGGTAAGTATAGGGTGCCCTTTTACGAAACAAGTTACAAATTAAATTTACAAATTCAAAATGAAAAGTTGTGAGTGTTTTCGCGGTACATCAGTGTGAAGGGTTGAAAAGGGATATAGGGGGACTCATTATAGGATACGCGGTTCATCTCATCCGGATAGGACAAAAACGGCCTACTGTCCGTTACGGTTCGGGCCGCAATTAAACAGGAGAACGGCCTACGCCGGCGACCGCTCATCGGAAAGCGCTGAACATGTGAATACAACTGCTATCTAATTACTGTGTGCCCCGCTATAATGTCACTGCGCAAAGTTACTTGTGGTTTTTATATGCCACTCCCGTCGACAATAGTGTTTGAAACTATTCTCGTTAATTTTTTTTAAGAGATTAGTAAAATACGTACGAATCTTTTACGCCGGATGATTCTCTTCTTTATTCTTTTCATAGCTATACAAGTCTTCGTAAATCTTTCTTCAAAAATTATACTCACTTGTGTACATTTTCTACAAACAGTATAAGGCTTTTAAGATGCAGTGGCACCCCGCATGCTACGTGTGTCAGCAAATTTGAAATGTTAGAGTAGAGCGGAACGACATCGAAATTCTCGAGTCCTTGCGGCTATTAAGTCATTAAATGTCGGAGAGGTGGGGTTTAACACAATCGGGATCAAATTAAGTTCATTCAGCTGCGGCGGGCGAGCGGCAAGTTGAATCAGCTGCTTGCGTTGGCGCCGCAATGACGCGCAAAGAATCGCAAATGAAAAGATAATTCCTCTATGATAATAACCATTATTGGTTTATAATGAATAACAGAAATTGGGATTTATTGTACTAGAAAATTCTGGATAATTCATAAGTACTATAAAAGCTCGTTTATTACTTGGAAGCTTCCATATAGTTACATAAAGACCGGAGAATGTGTAATAGAGACAGGAAGGTAAGTTAGATTTAGTTATATCGAGAAATTTTGTCCTGAAGAGAAGTATTTTTCAGCGGGCCTGCTGCAATCATTTTTAAATTTAGCCGGTTGCTCTGAAAATGATAAAGTAAAATGTGTGGAAGAGGAAAAGAGCGATTGCAATCGTACGTGCCGGAGTGGATTCCCCCGAGATCGGGTGTGAGTGAGAGAGTGCTCATTAACCGGTCCGAGGCGACGATCGAGCCCTCTGCCGCGACAAATGAACCTGAAGCATGCCCGATTATTCCGCCGTGTGCACCGGAGACTTACAGACTTCGGCCGACCGTTATTATGAAAAAAAACGTTTAATATCAACGTTATGAGTAAGAGAAAAGACGACCGAACTGCAAGTATAAATCGGAAATATGTGAAAGTGCTTATCAATTTAGTAGAGGTGATACAGAAATGTTTTTGACGTATGCGAGTATGCGGCCGGGACGTCAAGCAAACGCGTCAAATTGAGAATCCTAGCAGGGTTTATGAGCTAAGCGCTGCGAAGTTTCACGTCGGGAATGGATGGTCGAATTAATTGAAATATAGCGTCGCGCCGGTGTGCGGTCGTGCGGTGGCGGATTGGGGATTAAAGTTGCAGCAGCGGGGCGCGGAGCAGGTGCGGGCCGGCGGGGGCCGGCTGCAGTGCGGCGCGCCACCATCGGCTTGCCAAACACGAACCCGAACCGTTGAAAAATTGCGCCGAACGTCTTTCGGGGCACCTCCCCCCCGCCTCGCATCGCCGCGAGCCTGAGCTACATACAAATCAGTTGATGCTGTCCACGATGCGCCCCGAATGCCGACGCCGCTGTCTCGCATCGTTACGTTTTGCTGAACTAAGCTTTTTATTTAAATCGTTTTCTTCAATATTAGTGAAATCCAAATTTAAAAGAAATGGTCTGTGAAATTTAATAGCTTCCTTTGTTATTAGTTTGTTTATAAAAAAAACTGTACGGAAAATTTAATGCATAGTACCATCTATGTACCAGCCCATATACACCATTTGCCCGCTGACTTAGAGTCAATTTACATACAAAAATACTATTTATAGTTACATTTAATTTACCTACAATATTATTGGGAATGATATTTCAAAGTCGAGAACTACAGAGAGAGCGGTGCAAAATATTACTGCAGAGCTAAGCGCAACTTTAGCAATGACTCGGCGATTTCACGACGTTGCAAAGCATCGACTATCTGTTGGAAATATCAAAATAAGATTATTTTATTTTGTGTCTGTTTCCAAGGAATAACAGGAAATTTATTGGATGGGAACGTTGGGAGACTTAACTCTTGCTTGCCTTCTTATTCACCATCTTTGATAGATAAAATCATTTTCGAATTTCATACAACTTTAGCTTTAGAATGCCAGCAAAAAGTTAAATGCAGTGAATAAGTGATTTTGTAACTAGTAGACAGGATTATACGTACTAATAATAGCTGGAGTCGTATAGTGGTAAAATCTGTAAATGGAGATATCAAGTGGACGCTAAACTTTATTAAAGGGCCAGCGAAGTGGATTTCCGACTCTGTCGACCTTCATAAAACAAACTTTATGACAAACAATAACATTTATTACATAGTTGGGTATTAACGTAGAGTCCATTAACAGCTGCCGCCGTCGCGGCGCCCTGCATGTCGGTAGCGGATCGCAAACATCTTTTCAGGTTTATAACTCACCCACGGTACACGACGAGCTTATGAAACGAATATAATCCTAATCTAGTGCGCTATTACATCGGGTGGCCATTGTTGCCGCGCCGGGAAGCGCGGTACTCGCTCCGTGACGCATTGAACTCGTAAATATTACAAGTCGTTTATTTCAAGTAAATCCGCCGTTGAGATACTGCGATACATACGAGTTGTCTGCTGCTTTATAGCAAAAATAAGAGAGACAACATTTAATAAAATAAGATACAATTTGTAGCTTCGTACATGCTGCGCGTGCTAACCCACGATATTTCACGATAGTAGCGGGTATATCATTCAAATATTTAAGTTCGTACGTGGAAAATTTATTTTGTCTGTGGGTACTTCACAAATTTTTGGACTGTATGTGAAGTAGCTAGTGCCACGTTAACAATTGCAATGTCTGAAACGCGAACCTCTGGATCTGGAATTTGACAAGACCAACAAGCCTTATCTTACCTCTGCAATTATTTTACTAAATAAGCTAAGTATTACTTTTCAGTCACGCTTTAAATATAGACGAAAGGTTACCTAAAGTTCATCAAACAGTAACATATATACTAAATTTCACACGAACGTTGGCAGCGGGAGCACATGTTGTTATGTTCTGATAAGCGTTTTTTACACCATATGTACAAGACCGGACGCGGCGACGGGCGTTGAATAAGCCCTGGAGGACATGTGTCAGCCGGCGATGTGAGGAGGGACGGTTTTTACGAAGGCCTGAGGGATTCGATAGTCCAGTTTTACTACTTTTACTAATATAATAAAGATATAGCGAACTAATGGAATTGCTTATGATTAAAAAACTGATGTTTGCACTGAATAAAAAACTAGTTCAACATGATGCTACATTTATTTTGCACAATAAAATAGAATTGTAATAGTAAGTTAAAGAGAAAAAGACAGAATACTTGTCGTAAATTTAAAAAATGGCAAAGTAAGTTTTATCACTTGTGTTCTTTTATCATAAAGGTAACAATAAAAGAAAATATGAATAGGTATATCAAATTATGAACCACAAAACCAACTTAGTTTCTAATCCTGCTGTTCTAGAAATTTAATAACGCGATAACATCAAATGTTATAGAAATTTGTGGCGTATGACAGACTGTCAAATATCAGCCTATTCGGACAAGCTTAGGCATCGGTATGAGTCAAGTGCACAAAATCCTCCATGAACAGTTAGCATCAGTCAGGAAGCTTTGTGCCCCACCGGGCACAAAGCTTCCTGACACCTCCGCAAAATACTGATGTTATAACCGTCGCGTCGTCGCAGTAGAAGGCCGTCCGTCACGCAGATAATATGTAAGTTTTGTGCGACCACGATTTAACTCATTTAACCCAGTTGTAAACAGTGGCACGAGATGGGGATTTCACTTGAAAGGACAATCGAAGTCTATCATAACTTTATTTTTGACTAAAATTACATCTAATGTGATAAAAAATCATTGCACCATTTTCAATTTGCCGCCAAATCCTAAAACAAATGACAAATGAATTTACATTCATTTGTAGCCAGTTCCAAAAAGTTTCAGTGTCGCCCTCGTAGAGACGAAGGTAATCCTATCATAATACTTATACATTAACCAAAATATTACAGGGTAATAATAAATATCTAATTATTATGCAATACGCAGACACGCAAAATGGAATATGTATTTTAATATTCGTTAGCAGCGTGGCGCATTCCCATTCGCAAATACGATACGTCGAGGAGCGTTGATGTCTTTCTCACGATTATGAGTTATAAATATTTATGTGGTTACATTTGCAGCATAAAGTATTATTTTATTTTTCTAGGAAAAAATATTTAAAAGACTTGTGGTAAAAATAAACCAAATATCCTAATTAAAATTAATAAAAAAAAACCGTGACTTCCGGGACCAAATGCACCAGGTGACGAAACGAATCCTCATAACCAGTATGTACTGTACACAATAAAATATACGATTGATCCTCCAGACATATTGGTCGCCGTACAGAGATATAAATAATACATTTATTGAATGATAAATAATGAATATTGATAATAAGTCGTTGGGTGTACATCAAACTGGCAACTATGCAAAGACATTTATTTGTCAGTCGGTAATGTGGCCGCGTAATCGCAACGTTTATGTACTCGTCGATGCTCATTTGCGTATCTAAGTGGTCCCGCGGAGGCCATTAGCTAGCGATCGAAGACGTCATTACTCGCGTTGTGCGCGATAAGAGCCGCAGGCGCCGCAGGCCGGCGACGACGTCGCAGGTCGTAACGACCGAGCGTGCGGTGGGAGTGGACACAGGGCCGTTTCCACCCTCCGCACTTGGAAAACGAACTTGGGATATTTCTACGCAAAATATTAGCACAAGTGAGAAATTAGTTTTCTTTGAGATTGCTCGCTTTATTTATACTTGTACAGTTAGTGCGCGGTAATTAGTAGAAAGGTCACCATGATTACGGTACAGTCATTTAGTTTCAACGGAAGTAAATCGTTATGCACTAAATGAAATACAAGTAACGTTTCCATTATAAAACGAAGTTGGATAAGCCTGTACAATTCACGAGAAACTAAAGTTTTCACTGTTCTAATTATTTAGAAACCGCACAGAGAAATTGAGGAAGCTAAATTAAAACTTAATCAAACATTTAACTACGAGCATGCTGCCCATAGTAAGTAGTAGTGGCATGTGATTTCATAAATGGTCTTGAAACGCCATTGCCGAGTTTCGTCGAATATTTTAACGAGATTGGCGGCAGTAGCCGGCACCATGTCGAACTTGCGGCGAAAACCCTCCAACACAAGTTTACAACTTATTAAAGGAGATCGTTCCAATTTGATATTAAAACCGGGCGAAATATATTTTTCCTCCTTCGAGCTTCGTCAGTCGTCTGCATACTTAAACTTTCATAATTTAAAAATAGAATAGTTATATTACGATTCTTTTACTCTCGTAAGCCGAATATTCAAGAGATACTGTAATTGTAGGATCCAGATATTGAAATTAGGAATCTTGGGTGGTTCTTTTAATTTATCGAGTAAAACACCATTTCACCTTAAGCGCGACAAGCGAAACTAAGTCTTTGAGACAAAGTGCCAAATGAACACTAAAGTTGACCCCGATTAATTGCGCAAGTGTTACGTGCTAGCACAACCTGTTTAGGTGTTTTGTTAAAACGGGGTTAGACATAAATGTAATCAGGCGAAAATCTCTCTGTAGGCGATTCACATAACAAACCAACTACATGAACGAACATTAACAAAAATTTCTTCTTTAACTTAAATCATTGTTATGTATTTCATAATTTATCTACAATCGAAGTATCTATTGTAAATCCAGCCTATATTTTGCTACCCGTTTGCAATTAGAAAAAATTATAAAATTTGTAATTTTAAAATAGTTTTGTGATTTGTTGAACTATGGCAGATTTTATATCCACATAACATAGGTACCTACCTATGCAAGAAATAAAAAAATCTTTCGGTGATTGTATAAATTTACAAAATAGATATAGCAATAATTAATTGTCTATCTATGGCATAAACTTATTAAATACATTTTCACATAATGCAACTTGTGAAGATACACAAATACGTGACTGAAGCAGACATTCTTAGAGTCCCTTAACTTTTTCTAACTTTAAATGTTTCAAAGTACTTAGACACTTTAGATGTTATATTGGAAACTACTTTAGGATTTTACTTTTAGAATTCTTTGTCTCTAGATATTCTACTCTGTATAAAACATTCTACTCTGTATAAAACCGTTTTTACAGCTATGAAAATTAAGGAAAGTTCAAGTAGTAAATTGATAACTCCGAAGACCGGCACGCGTGCTTCTGAGTAGGATTGGGGAAGGTGGATTAAGATCAGAAAGCTCTTCTGAGCACTCTCTGGATATAGCCACTGGAAGGCGTTAACCGACGCAATGCCCCGACGCAATTGTAGAGGCTCAAGGCTGTTCGTGACCTCTACATAGCCAATGATGCGGACAGCCAGCACGATCGACGCTGCAATCTGTACAGTGCATCAAAGAGGTAGGTTACTTAGTGGAGCAATCCTACAAGTGCGAACAATATTCCACGCAAGACTCCCTGGTTTTGTATAGCAGGCACAATTGGTCCAGCGTGAAAAATCGACTTACCTTGTTCAGGACACCTGGCTTCCGTGTGGCTGTTTCAATGTATTTTTTGAGATTCAGATCCTAGCATACCTCAAACTCCACACCGAGCAAGTTGATAGAGCTCTGTACCAAAAGAGTGGTGCCCAGAAAAGGGGCAAAGGAACGTAACGGCGATATTCTGTTTTCTTAGCATCGAACTCAACAAGGTTATTAGTTCCCCATTTAGAGGGCGTATTTTGTATACACCATGAGCTACGACCCTGCCAATAGAGCTCATACTACTCCCCCAGATATAAGGTTAACTCTTCATCAAGCTCAATACAATAATAATCTGCATACACTCACACCTGTTATCTAGCTCAAAGTATTTAAGCATCATTAAGAGCTTGTGTTATGGATGGATACTAGATAACGGAGAAATATTGATAACCTATAAACATCCACGACTCGTGAACAAATGCTTGTACTTATCATACAAACATTTGGTCCCGGGCTCGAATCCCGATATTCTGTTTTCTTAGCATCGAACTCAACAAGGTTATTAGTTCCCCATTTAGAGGGCGTATTTTGTATATACCATGAGCTACGACCCTGCCAATAGAGCTCATACTACTCCCCCAGATGGCTCGAATCCCGGTACTCCTACCGGGATTCGAGCCCGGGACCCCTGACCAAGTAGCCTGTATAGCAAGCAAGGGGTACAGACCACTCGGCTAGCCAGTCGTCAATGGTAGGAATGAAGGATAAAGTAGGGATAAGATTCATTCTGTCCCTCTCGGCTTTCAACACGTTCTATCCTTCCTGCACTATAGGAATAATATGTATAATTATGAAAATTGGATAAGCCCGTACAATTCACGAGGAACTAAAGTTTTCACTGTTCTAATTATTTAGAAACCGCACAGAGAAATTGAGGAAGCTAAATTAAAACTTAATCAAACATTTAACTATGAGCATGCTGCCCATAGTAAGTAGTAGTGGCATGTGATTTCATAAATGGTCTTGAAACGCCATTGCCGAGTTTCGTCGAATATTTTAACGAGATTGGCGGCAATAATTATTGTCATTGAGCAGAAAGAGTGGGAGATAGAACGTAACTTTTGAGCTGGTAACGATAACCGACTGGGTATTGCTTAAAAACAAGTAGGCAGGTTGGTATATTTGTTTAATATTGTTATAGGTATGATATATTCTGAACTAGCTTTTTACTTCATTTGCCTTTTTAAGGATCGTTCGTTTGATGCGCGAGTGAGGAGCACACACGGTGACCTGCAACTGGTCCAGATCGCATGTATTATTCACGCGGGGCACCCGCGTCAGGCTCGCCTCGCTCATTACAATACCTACCTACGGCCACCGGCGGGCGGGCGCCGGCTCGGTGGGCAATTTCTGCAATCGCAGACTTCGCGACCGATTAAAATTTCATCTATTTCTTTGTTCCGAAAAGAGATAACGGATCGATGCTGCTAATGCCCCAGCACGCTCGTCGACAATCCAAATTGGATTCATCGATTAGATAGCTAAAAGATATATTTATGGCTTTATGAATGTATTTATACTAAAGGGAACAAAAACTCCCAGATATAACAAACCTATATATATCAAAGCTTTGGAAACAGCGGGCGTGAAAAGTGAAAATAGAACGGTCTGAAGTTTCAACAATGGGAGTTGTTGGTAATACACAAAGCTATTTTGTGGGAAAAGTTATACGAACTTTATTTAGTACTTAAAAGAAATCCCTTGACGTAGCGAGGTCGTTGGTGGCGCGAAAGATGCGGAATGTTTACCGAGAGCCTGGTCCTTGCCAATTAATCCGACGGCGATTGGAAGCGAAACGATGCTCCGATATCAGAGGGGAAATAAAAACAATTGCGAAAAGTGCAACAGCCCTCTCAGCTCGCTTTTCTCTAGAACTTTAGCTCTATTTAGTTGTTAGTCACTAACGCCCATCAATAAAAAGCGCGGGAAATCTCTTCGAACCGTCCGAAAGTATCTGAATAACGCACGTAGCATCGTCTTCGGACATAACTCACGTACCTAAAATAAAAAGGCGACAAAGGAACCCATTTGTTTTGGTATTACGCTATCGGCTCGCAGCACGATGGCGGCAGAGGCGTTGGCTTCACTGCCGGTTCGATTTTTCAGTAGACGCCACTCGACGCGTCTAGGCGAAATTGTGAAAAATAGTCTGTAATTTGTGTATCGGATATTCTGAATAGAGCGAATGTTTCTTTTCGGACTTGGGTGCATTGAGAGCGTAATGTCGAATATCAGGTATTTATTTATCCGCTCACATCTCAAGTCATTGCTCCTTCCAGTTGTTGTTCTTTTCAACGATGCGGTTAATTTGGAGGAATGAATCGGGATTGCTTTATATTCCCGTCACAGCCGACGGCGGAGCCTTGGAAGCTATTACAGTAGTCGTAATGAGATTTAGAGCGGTCATATAAAGTTATTTATGTGCAGATCGCGACTGTGCAAAGATGGTCGCGGCATCATTGTTTTAAGAAAGTATTGTATTATATTGAATATTCATTCCAGTTTATTTGTACGTGTCTTTGGTATTTCACACTAAACACTGGTATTGAAAAGTAATTTTGTTTACTTTTATGACCACTTATTACCAAAACGATTTTGGTTATAAGTGATCATAAAGAAATAACCTTGAACCTATTATTCACTCAAACGGTCACACAAAAGCTCTCCGATTTGAACGACCTGCCTAGGCGGCCAATTAAATCTGATGGCTGATATGACGTTCAGTCTTAATCTGGTTAAACGTTGCGCTCAATGACTTGGCTAGGTATCCTTAAGCCGTTTCATTGGACGCCGGCGTTCAATCAACGGCTTAGGCGTCCAGTTAAGTGGCTAATTTAACCAGATGTCTGGGACATATACTATCACAAAAATGACATCCGTCTGGTCGAGTGGTCAATACCAATTTAGTATTTGTCTATTAGAGGAGCCCGGTGGCGTATTGGTTAGAGCGCTCTGGTTTCGATACGAAAAACAAAGCAACTTTCGCCATGGTCGATCTGGGGATAGGTCAATCAAAGATTGTTATCTCGAGCTCCTCTGTGCTTCGGAAGGCACGTTAAGTCGTTGGTCCCGGTTGTTCCTGCAACCGCTTTAACCCGCCAACCCGCATTGGGCCATGGTGGTGGTGTTATGGCCCAAACTCATCATGTGTTTCTCCCATGTAGGAAGGCCAGTGCCCAGCAGTGGGACGTATATAGGCTGGTGATGATGATGATGATTTTTCTAATTATATACTAATTTTTATCTATAATATTTCTCCCTTAAAAATTCTTCGTGATCCATTTTTATTCATCTTTTAATTTGGAGTTGATAATAAAGAAGTAAGATAATAGGTGTGAATGTTTTTGTTCATAGTATTCTTACATTCACACCTATTATCTACTCTGAATTAAAAATTTTCATGATTCTCAGCACATACTCAAAAACTATTGAGTATGGGCTGAGAATCAATCACTTTTGTGATATGTAAATGTTAACATGATCTAAGTAAATGAAGTTTTCTTAGAATCCGTGTCCATTTCTCGCTAAATTATTAGCGTTAAAAATTGTTGTTACATTTTCTATTTTCCTTACTTATGAGCGTAACGCGCTGCTGTGGCGTGGAAGAGTTATTTTTTCTATCGGCCGGTGACGTTTGGCGAGCTTTGGGTAGGGTGGCGCGTGACGAGCGACGTGGTCATCCATCAAAACAAACCTATACTAGTTATGGCGACGGCAATATGGACAAACATGAGCGACCTAACGCTTCCTGATAATGATGTGTGTGTACATATACAACAGGCTTGCGGTATACACGGAGTATATCTCGTGTAAACCAATTACATTATTTTCTCTGAGCATCCATGAGCAATGTGATGATAATACATTAGTATAGTTAAACTATAGCATGAACAAAGTACATATTCGATTAAAGGTTAGTGTTAAATATTCATATTAGCATTTTTATTACAAAATAAAAAATCTAAGGTGACACGTATCGACATTTCTTTCTTCTTTAGAAAGACAGACATCCAAAGGTTTACTCAATAAGGGTTTACTGACATTAAAACTGAGAGATATTTACATAATCTTGTATTTTTAAATCAATTACACCATTTTTGTAATTGAATTGTATGTAACTCTGACAGACTTTGCCCAATACAATTAAAGCTAAAAGGGTAAATGGAGCAGGGGCAAAGAGACCCTCCCACCACATTGCTAGTCAGTCAATATTATTTCGAATGGGCAAAACTATCGCTGACACGCACGCCTCATTTGGACAATGGCGGCGGCCCTATTATTTATTATTATTTTTATTCGAGGAGGTGATCGATCGTGAGGAGGGCTCGCGGAAAGATTCTTTTGTTCGACGCGAGATTAATCACACGCAAGTGTGAGGGCCGAGTGAAGATATTCATTAGAGCCTCGGGTAAATTTGCCAACACTCACCAAGTCACACATGATTTAACAACTAAAGAATCATGAAGCGTTGTCATCACATTGGTATCTAATGTCTGAATTTACCCAATACGGTTTCTTAAACATTGTACATTATATTCTACTTTTACAGAAAGGAAGTAAAATATGAGCATTATTCAAAATAGCAAAATTGCAAGTCGTAAAGGAGTTTTATAAGTTAGTTCACGTACGAACTAAAATTTATTCGAGCTATTTAAGGAATAAAATAAATTTCGCGGCAGTTTTACCTTTTGGAATGGGAGGCGGAAGCTCTGGCTGTATCTAGGTGCCGTATGACGCCATGCTGACTCGGCGTTTAGTCGCGCTCCACACGAGCCTATCCGTGGATGCTGACACCGCACTTTTTGTCTGAATTGAAGATACAGACATTGGAAGATTTATTGTGAAACTATATTTGAATTTGACTGGATGTTTGTCATGGGAATAATTTAGGAGGCTCTGGTATTATTTATTTAAATCTGTTTGTGACGGGCGCGGGTTGTTATCGGCACCGTCGCGACGCGCCGACACTACCCGTAACGCGATAGCGCAAACAAACGCTCGGACACCGTGCCTCGCGATGTCAATTAAGCTAATTAAACACACAGAGGGGGAGAGCGGCCACAACCCCCTGCCCGCACTCGCCCGTCGCGTCCTTTAACTGACGCATCATTTTAACAACAAAGCCATTTCTCACAGAAGCGGAAACAATAGCCGAACTACACAGCTGACCGTCTGTGTATGTTTATGACGTGACGCGAGACGCGGCTCGTGTATGCGTGCGTACGACGCATTTACACACCTAAATACGATACTTACAATTGCAAACTGGCCATGAAACTCCAAACAATGATAATGATAATATTCGTCCACAGAATCACCGAGTAAAACTTTACAAGGCAAACGACAGCAAAATATGCAAACAGAATGAGAAACCCTGCGCGTTAGTGGTAAGTAATTACTCGCCGATGAAATTATGGAAATGAGCGGTGAAAAGACAAATAATAGAATGAGTGCTAACAAGAGATAAGACACGGCTTAATTAATAAAGTTGGCGGGCTTGTCTCGAGGAGACGCGGCGAAGACGCCTGCGATTCTGGATCCAAATCGGATAATCGCATTCGGCTAATTGAGCGTTAGATTGACGCTATCGGGTCAGAGAGTCAGTCGACCCTCGCCCCGCGCCCCCGCATGCTCTTGTCCACCCGCTAATGCGACCAAATCACAGGATCAACCTACAAAAGGAAAACTGCTCGATAAAAGAGTGGGTACAAAGGTATAAAAACTGAGTCAGTCTTTCGCAGATAAAAGTGAAATGGGATAACTCCAAAGACACTGGGCAACCGAGTAATAGGAGCTGTACAAAAATAACACAAAGGGTTACAAACACGCGTTATATTTCGAAAAGTTTTAACGAGAGGGCTACCGCCTACGGAGGGAGAGGGGTGCGTGTCACGCAAACTTCCATCAATGTTCTTTCAACTGTCACCGTTAATATGACATTGCATGTTTGCTCCATAATATTTGGAAATTTGGGTGGACATAAATTTAAATTATGATATACTTACTCGAACTATTGTCACCTTGACTTATTGCAGAGAAGACGTAGTTTTGGTAAAATCTCAATTAAAAGGTTTCTTAACGATTTTAAATTTTAAACAAGACAATTCTTAGTTGAAATTGGCCATAAATATTTGGTTTGACGATACCATATCGCCGGGTTAGAGGCAAAACCGACTATCTGCATTTTTTTTCAGTATTTCGCTTTAATATATCATTCGACTAGTCATTTGATTCTTTATCTAGTGGTAAAGTCAATAAAATCGTAGAATTTTGCCGAAATACTGAAGGTAAAAACCGATTATATTACAAGCAACATGAACAGCATGATTTTATTTTAGTGGATAATGTCGTTTATATTCTTAAGTTTAGAGCTATTGTTTGTTCGAGTGGGTGTTTGGGGTAGCGTTCAGAATACAATGAGTAGTTGGACGGACCCAGTCAAGGTCGAGCGCGTGGTCGCTGACACAGGTGTGGCGCGACGCGTCTGCCCGGTTACACGCAGCCGTAGCTTATTACAAAGTTTCCTGCATTGCTTGCTTGCGAGTTATGTATGCCACTAAGTAAGCGTGCTTCCGCTCTATTTTCGGTTGCCGTGCAAGTAATAAAATATATTCTGTGTAAACAAGTGCGTAACCCCCCAACTTCCAGTGATTTCACAAGATATAAGGACATACAATACATTTTTAAGTCTTAATTTCTGAACAGGGCTCATGTTAAAGCTCAGGGGCATATAAAAGGAAGTCCATTTCTGAGCACAATGACTAAGTACATTATAAAAAGTGTATTTACACTCGACCTCATGCGGCGGACGCGGAAACTTTCGTTTCGGGGCTTTATGGCCAGAAAAATTGAGAAAAGTTTGAGCGTAACGGCCGGTGGCGATGTGGAATAAGGGCTGGGCCGTCGCAGAGTTTAATATAATATGTAAATCGAACGGCAACGCTCGCGACCTCACGTTCCGCAGTAGGTACACGCCGAACTCATATCGCCTGGACGTATTACACAGGGAGTCGTAAATTGTCGTGCAAAAGGCAAAGCAGCAAGTTTTACGCTGCCGTGCCGCGGATGGGGCTGCATAAGCGAAGGAAGAGAGGAAGGGTTACGAGCCTATGAATGCAAATGAGCGTCGCCGCGCCAGCGGAGGTCGGTTTATCGACGGCCATTTACATAAAACTCTAGCAAGCGGACCAGCGATCACGGTTACCCGGCTATTGTCATGATCATATGTTAATGATAAGTACCGACAGGAAAGAGAATATCTGACTCATTAATCAGAAATTTTGATTAGAAGACATTAAGTCGACAGCAGTAGGCAATGAGTGAGCGCAAATTTTATCGTGAGTTCGATCATACGAGTAATCGAAAACAAATTAGATTTGGTCTAACTTCTAATCAAGCGCGGTTGAGAGAGACGCGATGGCCGCCATTAGATTTGAATCAAGATCAATTTGCCGCAGATGAAGCAGGGTCGCTTCATAATGTCGCGGATTTTACTTCATCTGATTCTGCCATCTTCATATATATGCAAGTACTTTAGTATCGGTCAATTCATGTAGGTAATCCACACTGACGACTATATCAATGTATTCGTATTGAAATTGAAATAATGGCCTTAACGAGCCGATCCTCGCGAATATAAGCCTTGTAGAGGATAAACAGTGCGCAACTAGGCATGGGTCGTACTTTCAATACCTCGTACCAGGGCGACCTAGTACGCCAGCCAACAAATACCAGGTCCAAAAACCAGGTTTCTAAATACTCGCAAGTATTTCTTGGTACGTAGAAAAATAGACCTTAGATAGTAAATATAAGGAATACAATCGCATATACTATACACCCGACAGAGCTTGTCGGAGAGTAAAATACTTTCAATTCAAAGAGCGTAATATTGAAAATTAACCATAAATTAAATACAAATAAGGACTATGGTAGTTTTGGGGAAAATAATTTAATGGTTTGCAAGTTTTTAGCTCACCTCAAACGATTATCGTAAAATCGAGTAAAATACTTTCAAAGTATTTTATTTGAAATAAATCCCAACGACCCTATATATAAGGATTACAATAGCTTTGGCAAAGAAAAACTTTGATGACTTGAAAGTTTTTGATTAAGCTTATACGATTATGTTTCTTAGTCTAATCGTACTTGATTTTAATTTCCTACTTCATGGTTAAAAGGCTCTAAATACGATCGAGTGCGCTCTCGTAGAAATACCTTAAAAGTATTGCAAGTATTTGGGGGCTGAAACCTGGTTTTCGAACTTCGAAGCAGAAACCAGGTTTTAAAACCTGGTTGCGTAAATACGCTCCACCCCTACAACCTTGGTCTCCGCTGTAAGTTCCCAGATATAATGCCTATAGAATATAGACTCAATGATCTGAACTAAGACTCGTTACCTTCATTTGCTATTCATCTAGCCATAAATAGATTAAAAGTCTTATTTTGTTATTATGGAAAAACTATCTACAGTATACTGTTATATTTCAAATACACGTATCATCCATCAGTGATTAGTCGTATATTTGAATTATGCAATTAAAACTATTAGACATGTCGATTTAAATAAAACACCTTTAGAGAATACTTTAACTGATCCAAAACAATCTGAACCAGCCAACGTCTGACCCGAAACTTTCCTGCTGTGATGTTTACAAGGCATCAAACTTTACAAAAACAACGATACATCAAAAGTGAGTTACAAGTTAACTGGCGCTATCCGCCACGGCCCACGGCAAAATTTTGTTTTAAGCTGACACGGGTAAAGAAGGGTACAACCGACCGCTGCGAGCTTGCTGTTGACTTTTCTACGACATTTCGCATCTTGGCCTCTCAATAAAAGTGGCATACTTTTCCCGGCGGTGCTCTTTTAAAATAAGTTCAAAAGATTTATATAATGACCATTTAGATATCTTTGTAAGTATTGCGTAGATTCTTTAAGGAGGGCAGCGAATCAACGATTCGTAATTCTTAAGATCTCACGTGTTCTGCCCGTTCAACAAGTAGGATAGTGAAATAAGCGAAGGGAGGAGCGAATAGAGGGCTGCCTAAAGGCGGGGCTTTCTAAAAAACCAGTAACGTGGCCACATCGCATATGACTCGTAACGGTCGAACTGTTGTTAGTGTTGTTACTAGGAGATTGAGGCCAAACATCTGCCAGTTCGCGGCGTGGAAAAATGAAACAATCGCAAATCTCTTAATGTCTCATCCATGTAAAATTTTAAAAAGGAGTTACATACGTCGATGTAGATACTTACGACGATTGCACGAGAAGAGTGGATGTTTATATTTTACGCAGCAGACAGACGCGGCTCGAAGACAATAAAGAACCTAAAGTGTACAGTTTAAAACTTTTCGCAAAACGAAACACTGATGCGTGCGACGCCTCGAAAGTTGCAAGCCGGGCGGAGGCGCGGGCGGGCGGTAGGATCTTGCCGCGATCCCGCTGTCAAAGTAAGAAATATTACAGCTCGGGAAAGCGCTCAGATTCGTGCGACCAACCTCGTAAAAACCACTTAGTATACACAACCTACTTGTTCCAGCGACCCCGATCATGTCCATCGGCGCCAAATTGCCGGATAGTAATGAATCCCCGCAAGCTCATTCGTCCGTATTAACGTGGATTATTTCATGCTCGTCGTAGAACTGAATCAGTTTATTTTCCTAGAAAATAATTAAATAATTTACACAACAACGCTGTATATTGTGTTACATACAACAAATCGGTAGTAACTAAGCAAACATGAATGAATAGTAGGTAATGTTAAGTAAAAGCTGTGGTACTTTGTATCAACAATGTAAGCCTGTGATCGCATCACGCTGCCGCCCTGCCCCGCTCACCCCGCCAGCACGTGCTAATCCTATTCCCGGGACAAATTAATATGCTCATCGGCAGCCGCGTCACTAGATTACGGCGCGTTCATAGCGCGATTGTATTTTAAGTGTATTATCCAATTTGGTGGATATTGTGCGTGTGGTAATCCGCGGTCGTGGAGCACATACGAACGTTTAGTCGCGAGCTGCGGCAACGGTACAATGGCTGCATTTATCGCACGCTGTGATGGAGCGAGCTGGCGCACTTAATAGATTTTGTTGCCGCTGCGTCCGGAGCGGTCAGTCTATTGCAAACTAACGGGATTATCGCTCGATTTCCAGTTTAATGTGGAGCCACCGCCGAAATGAGCAAACTCGTGCGTGTGACTAACATAACAACCACACGAGCCGCCGTGTAAACCCAAGCGTTTATGGGTTCGGGTAAAGTCGGAGGAAACCTTTGAACGTCTTCGTTAGACATCGGATCTAGCTCCTGCCCTCTCGACTGGAGAGCACTTGTCACCAGCTTGCGAGTGTCTCATTATCTCGCATTGAATTATATAAGAGTAAAAAATAGTACTGTATTTTCACAAAGTACACACGTTAATTTTAATTCGTCCACATGTTGGTAAGGCATTAAGTACTTCTTGATAAATATTTCTGAAAAACAGCAATTTTCGTTGTTAAGGTCATTAGGAAAACTAAAACCTAACGATGCCTACCAGGAAATGCTTTTAAATTTTATTCTAACGGCTTTGACAATGGATCGAAAGTTATCTATCTATCTGTGCAACAAGCCGAAGTCAACAGAGTACGCAAATAGTAGAAACGAACTAGCGTCGAAATGGCGCGAGTAATTAAAATCGGCGCGGACCATTAAAAGCGCAGTTTATAATAGGAGAGTGCGCCGTGAAGTGTCCTCCATGTAGGCAGTTAAAGAGTTGGAGGAGCGCACTTGACTCCGAGCACGTACAGTAGCGCCACCTCGCGCCTAACGAACCTGCCGACAAAACGACCTACCTCTACATTGCACTCGCTTTGTACAAGAATAAAAGCTCTAGAATTCTTGATTCTGTGCCTCCCGTAAGTAACAATTAGTAATTAATTTAAAGCTAAAAAAAACAGTGGGAATGTACCTACATTACTAATCCTTTCGTCAATATTGACAAATTGAAGTAGGTAGGTAAAATATTACGAGAATAATTTAGAACTAAGTACTCAAAAACGCATAAATCGATTTATACCTATAAATGACCTAGCTCTGCCTTAATTACTATGACAGACATTTTATTTATGCAAAATAAATAAAAAGTACAAATTATATTTTTTTTGTTAGCACTAAGATGAAAATCTTAATATCTATTTCTGCGTTCAAAGGGTTAATTCCTAAAATACACTAATTTTATTGAAGGACAAAGGAAGGACGTCTCAATTAAACGATGAAACATTCTAACAATAAAACTCTTTCTCCAGTGATAGCCTAAAGAGAAAAAGAATTAAAAGAGCTGGTTTTAATTCCTGCTTTTCATTGGCGTTCTTATGCTGTTGGTTCCCAATCCCAACGTCCGCCGTATCTATCTTCGTCTAGCTGAAGTAAAAGAATAGAATAAAATGTAATTGAACTGCATAATAATATTAAGATATCGCGTTTTCCAATAGCCCACAATAAAAAATAATACGGTATGGCCAAAATTCGTAACCTTAAAAATGTTGGCATTATACAATATCCTAAAATAATTTAATATATTCAAGCGTTATTCGGACCAAAGAAGACCGTAAGTAATAATTTCTTTTTATACTTGAAAGTTTTTATCGTTATTTTTCAGTGAACGGAGCGTGACCTTTAAGCCCAACCTTATCTAGGTGCCGTAAAATTAATTTTGTACCGTTCAAATGTTGCCAAATTGCAATCATATTTCTTATATGTATAGAGTTTTAATCTCAAACGTTTAATGTTATCGAAAAGGCCGACGGCAAAATACTTATCGATAATGGCTGTTATTTAGGAACTCAGCAAACTTTTATGTTATTTGAACAGTCATCGCAGTAAAAAAACACCACGTGTACTGTGGAAGTTCAATAACTCTTGGACGAAATTAGTCTATTTGTCTGGGTAATTAGATGTACTAGACATAAGACAAAAAGAGAAACAATTGCCAATTTAATGTTACTTTAATACTAAAAGTATCTGAAATCATAGTAGGAATACGAGACTCGCAATTAGGGAATATAATTTTCCAATTATTTTATTCCAAATTATGTCGGACGGTTCTTTCTTTTAAGATGTAAGCGGCTTAGGCGCTAGGGTTCTTGTCTGCAGGCAATCACAGTATCGTCCGTACTAAAATTGAAATAGAAGACTTAATAGAACATAAAATAGTTTTTTTATTTTGTTACTTTTTTTGATGATGGAACTTATTAACGTCCAATTGTATTTTTAGGTATACAGTAGTCAGCAAAAAGGTAAAAACCATAATTTATCGGAATGTAAATAAACTGCAAAAATGAAACTAATCTCTACAATATACGGTTCGTGTTTTCCGTGGAGCTAAAAGTAAGTACAACTGTATTGCCATCCACTATAAATCATAACCATAGACATAAAGCTCACTCCATTGCAGCTGTCGTATCTTGCTAGCGTCCGGTAGCTACACTTTTTACCGCGTAAATAATGTCAACTCGGCATAAAGTCCGGAAAGTAGAACTAGAGCTACAACAGCCGGCCTTAAGTTTCTAACTACTAAGAAGATTATGACTATGACTACTGACCTCGGGCGGCTAAACTTAGTTATCAATAGAGTCGGCTCCAGCGGACATAGGAATTCAAAACAACGTGTGCGTTTGAATAGCATTTAAAATAAAGGTTTGTTATGTTTAGTTTAGTTATTAAAACACGACGGTTTCTGTAATAGCAATTTACATTCCCTTGTTCGTGGTGGATGTATGGGAGAGGTGAAAAGGCTGCGTTTCCAAGCGGGTACGGCGTAAGAAGCGCAACAAGAACCGGTTAAGCTTGTTTATTTTGCACGCATTCCAGTCGGCCAGGAGTGAGCGAGAGGCATTCCGGGACAGATCAGGAACTCGGTCCCCACAAGGCACGGGCGGCCTTGAATCTTTGCGACTGAGGTAAAAATATCGCGAAAACTCGGGAGAGATTTCACGCGGCTGGATAAGCACTAACGACAATTTGATTCTATTAATGTTGACGCCGCAGTAAGTAGATAAGACTTGCGGTTTGAGTTACCAACTGGTCAATAGAATCTATTACAATGCGATATTTTACGTTTTCGGTTTACAAAACCGATCGAATGTTTTGGTCTCGGAGGAACTGTGGAGTAGTGGTTTTTGACTCTGGTTTCGATCACGGATGGGTCAATTAAACTGTGTAATCTCGAGCTTCTCTGTGTTTCGGAATTCGTGAGGCACGTTATGAGTAGGTCCCGGTTGTTCCTGCAACTGCTTTAACACACTTATCCGCGTTGGGGCAGCGTGGTGGTCTTATGGACCACCATTCTCATTTGATTCTCCCATATGGAAAGGTCTGCCCAGCAGTGAGACTTATGTAGTACATACTATGTAGGCTGGTGATGATAATATAACAGTGTTATCCAAGGATGCGTTGGACATCTTTTATCAGTCAGTAACGTAAACCACTTTAGATTGGGTTTTAGAAGATTTATCACTACAAGTACTGCAATATTAGCAAATTATTTTCGTTTCTAGAAGAAAATTAACAAAAGAAATAAATTCCGATCTTAGATATTTCAGTAGATTAGTCTATTAGGGAGATCAGTCGTGAGGCCACTGCAACACTGAAAACATTGTACAGATTTAAAAACTCGATACCTGACAGTCTGCGCCAATCCAAGAACAGGAACCTCTCCTTTAAATCACTTAAGTAGTTACTGGTATGTTATTGCATCTTCTTTTTCATATGTATTGAATAGATTTTATTTGTATGTAGTTCTTATACTTTTATGTAAGAATTTATGTAGCATATCATTTATATATTTAGTTTATTTTATATGTCGGCATAAATATTTTATCTTAAAAAGACTAAATAAAAATAAAATAATGAATGCTTTGGACGTGAAATCTGCCAAGCACAAGACTTCATGCAATTTTTGATGCGATATAATATTCAGACTATTGTTCAATTCCAAGTGTAGAAGGAAACTCTTCACCAAATCGTACAGGTTTCGCGTCACGTTCGCGTTGAGAATTCACTTTAATTGGCAAATAATACGTAGACCAATTAAGGATGCTAAGTCGGGTAGAGGCACGTGACGCGACTAGTGAACGTATTCAATTATGCAAAAGGAGTCGAGAAAGAACAGTCCTGGCTCCCCATTTTGCCAGTTATTGACCGCTCGAGTGATAGAATCACATTTTCAGATCTCTAAAACACTGTAACATTAAACTTTCACGCCTTTCACTCAGCTATAAATATGATGCATGCTGCAAACTTTCACTTCCACAACAAAGATACATTGAAAAATAAGGTGTACTTATTTTTTCCGATATTGCATAAGGCAGTGAAACTGTGAGATAACTGCCACCGGAGCAGCTGAGGCGTCGCGTCTGCCGCCCCGGGGACATAGCAATTGTCATGTAAAGCGTCTCGCCGGGCTTAAGCGTGGCACATCGGGCCTGAGCATCGCCTCTGGCTGAAAATGCACTTTTGCGACGCGATTGCCTGTCGATCTGGGTTATTCAGCGAGACGGCAGAGCAGCGACCTAAGTGTGGATAACGATCAGCTCCGAGTGTATGGCGCTCGCCGATAACATCTAGGTAAAAGCCAGTGCCAAGGAAAGCGGCTCTTCATATACGTCACAGTTCTCGTCAGCACTTAATACCATTTATTTCCCAGGCAATGCTTCTATTTACAATACTTAAGTATGGATTAATAAATAACCACCTACGTATTTAATATTTGGTTGTCACGTAAAGGTTAACATTACACAGGAAATAGTTAAAGCAGCAGAATTGAGTATTCGGCATGTAGAACATGATGCAAGGTGCCAAGGTCGGGGCCGATACACGACGCATGCAAATGAGGACAGATAAGTCGGGCTTATTACGGCTGATACAGGCGGCGGGACCGACACAGCCATTACTAGTCTTTATTTTATTATACGGATGTGCTCAGAAAGGAGGTTAATACCATTGAATCACAAGTATTGTTTTATCTAGGCTTTGCAAAGGTAGCTGGAGCTACACTGTAGATGTAATGATATTGGGCAGTGAGGATTTACGACGAGTAATGAATCCTCTTGCATGAGCGAGGACGCGCAGAGCAGTGCCAAGTACCAACTTTCCAAGAAAAAAAAAATGCAGTTTGAATGAGTTGAGTGGACTGAAGAAGGCGGAAAAACTTTTGGAGCTATTTACGTGATTTTCCACGTTGCCTGTGGAGACGTGTCTCTCGGGCCTCACCGTTTAATTAAAGGGCGGCGGGTTGGGGCCTATAGGGGGGGGGGGGGGGGGGGACAGGGCATAATGGCGGCGCAATATCGGATGGAAATGCGCGGCATGTAGGAATGCGCCGCACGCCGCCCCTCCTCATTCGCGAGCGATTCGTGGTATTTTTTATTGACGACTCTAGAAATGCTATAGTAGAAATAGAGCGACCGATTTCCACCCCACTCGTACAATTAAACAAAACTTCGATTGACCACCGCAAAACCAACAACTTAATTAAATCTTGATTACTTACTACTCGGCGCTGTAAAGGCAGCAACGGAGTAGAATGAAAGTTCATAAAGCTCTATCTAAAAATATTCTGTGCCTAATGGACATGCCACGACAGTATTTTTCATCTGCGCTCTGTGGAAGGATTAAATTTAGAGTGACGTTTTTAGAAAGCACGATTTCAGTGAACTCACTGAATTTATTTTATACCTCTGGAATTCGATATTCTTTAACGTAAATGTGGGACATAGCATTTTACGTAAGAGGCGTGTGGTCAAGCCAGTATTAGTATTATAGTAATTATGTGATTACAAGTTGTTCACTACAGTGCAATATCTATCAAACTATATGACGGTGGTGGGCAAGGAGTGTGCACAGGCGCCGGTTTGAGTGCAATTTGAACGGCGAATGGCGAAATCCGAGAGCGAACGAAACGTGACACCCCACTTATCATGCGATGTGAAAGTTGGACATCTTATTAAATTCAGTTACTTATAACTGCTTACGAAATTGGGTTGGGACTGAGTGTCATTAAGACAAATCCCTAAAACGCATATATATGTACCAACTACGAGTATTTCAGTATTTAAAATATTGTTCATTAGTTTGAAAACAATGGCCATCAAACTTTTTTACCGATTTAAAGAGCTGGCGCAATTAAAATGGAGAACGACAATTTATGCAGCAATTACTTGAGGTATGCTACCGTTCAATCTGGGTCAGATTAAGTGATTTTTAAAACTAATGCAAACGATAGCACGCGAGTGAACCGCGCCGTTCCGTTGTGCCGGACCCACTAGTTAATGAACGTTCGCCGGCAAAATACCAGTCCCGGCACTCGAGACGCCGTGTTTGCATTTACACGAATTTAGAACGAAATAAACACTCGATTAGAACATGTTTTTATGTGCGATTTCTGTTTGCACGAAGTATTAATTTATTCTATAATGAACCAACTGTACGCGGAAGATCGGATTTTGTGGCGTAGAGGTATGTGAAGCAAAGGCAGAGTTAACCAACAATGAACTTTGTAGAGGCTAAGTCAACATATTGTGATTATTACTTGGAATACATTTTACGATTTTATTTGTATACATAGGTAAAGATAGTTTGCAAACGGCAGCGTTGTTTACATGGTGTGATATTACATAACGGAGTTCGAATGTTGGCCGCCGTTCGTCTCGGCCTCGTCTACATAGCTACTTAAACTTGAATATATGTACGTGCCTTCTCTACGTATAGTAATTACAATTAATGTTTTTTATGAGATTCTTACTTCTTTTGTATTATATATATGTATAAGTATGTAAAGGAATACCTAGAGATATTATCTAGGATCCCTTTGTGTTTAAATGATGACGCGCTTCATTGAGGTGTTGTCTTAGTTGACTCAAGAGATGGCGCCAGCTACTGAAGATTGTTAAAAGATCTTTATACATACTCTTTTCTAATCTGTGACCAGCAATATTGTTTACGGGCTAGTTGAATGACATTTACATTTAAGTGATTAAAATTTTAGAGAATTAATTAAGCTGTTTAATAACAAGTCTGAATCGGCAAATTAACTTTGAATGTCGTTTCTTTGTTTTTACAGGTGAGATAAAATATGAAATGCCTTAAGATAATTAATGTTTCTCTAAATGTAAAAGTTAAAATAAAATCTTTGTTTTTACAGAGCAACACATTGTTTGATTTGTCGTTGTAATAAGATCACAAAATAGACAAATTGTCTTATAAAACGACATTTTCAGTGAAGAGAGATGGAAAAGTTACGGTTCACATTTACAGTGTTAGCAGCATCTGATGTAAAAACCAATGTGATCTGCATAACCTCAATCGAGACACCAGATGGACATGTATATGATATTCCTGATGATTTGAAGCATGCAAGCAAACACACTGCAATAACAAGTACGGATATTTTTACCAAAATTAAAAATTCTCTAAAGAAAAGACATCAAACACGGAAAATATGGATTCCCTTAACACAAGAATTGAAGAAAATTTACTTAGATGAAGGTGGGAATTTACAATTTGGTGACCAATACCTGGACGAAATTACACATGAAACGAAGTCATTGGATAATAACACTAGTAAGGGCACTGAAAATAAAAATGTAGGAAAAATAGCAGAAAGATTTTTACTTGAGAAGTTTTCAGCGAAAATATCAAACGTTAACCAATGGATCAATGATTTTGAGAATGAATGTACACGTTTCGACATATTAAAAGAGGCAGATAAAATTGAGACTTTAAAATATTTACTTGAAAAACAGTGCCTAGATTGGTACACTAGTATGTTAATAAAATATACTGTAAATGCAGGATGGGCAATATGGAAAACAAATTTTTGTGAAACCTACGGAAACAAAGGTTGGTCACAAGTTAAATATGCATTTGCATTTAAATTTCAAGGAGGTTCATTGCGGGAATATGCCACAAAAAAAGAAAGATTGTTATTAGAGATAAATAAAAATATTGACACACAAACATTGATTCATATTATTGTTATGGGTCTACCAGATTATATAATGTACAAAATGGATAAGGAATCAATAACATCAACTGCAAATCTTTTCAATGAAATTGGTAAACATGAACAAACAGTCAATAAAAATAATTATAATAAATTTAAGAGAAATACATTTGATAATAAAGTAAGAGGTGAAAAAATGAAACCATGCAAAACGTGTGAAAATTTAAATAAAGGTTACCGTTTTCACTCTGAAGAAAAATGTTGGTTTAAACAAACTGATAACTATGAGAACAAGAGAAACTATAATAAGAATGTAAACAATACTGTATTAGATGTAGAATTGAGTGACAATGAGCCAAAAAACGAATAATTACACCATTAATTAAAGTAAAACTAACATTAGAAGGAAAATTAAACATACTTGGCATATACGACTCTGGCTCTAATGTTTCCTTAATAAATTCTAAATTATTAAGACTAAAGAAAAAAGGAAAAAATATACACAACAATACAAAATTACTAACAATTAATGGTGTAAAAAAGACAAAAGGCTTCACAACAATAAAAATTAAAATCTTTAATATAGAGAAGAAAATTGATGTTTATATTGTAGATGGAAAAGACTTCAAATATGATTTTCTAATTGGACTTGATACTATAAAAGAGTTTAATTTGATTCAAAATGAAAATTTAGAAATTGATCAAAAATCTGAAGAAAGCTTTACAAAGGAGGAACAACATTTTATAAGCAACCCTATTGAAAATGAAAAAAACTTGAACTTTATAAACTTTAATGAACATATAAAAGAAAAAGACTTTACAATGGATCTGAGTCATTTGAATAATCAACAAAAATCGGAAATAAATAAACTTATTAATACATATAAATCAAGCTTTGCAAAAGATAAATATGATATTGGAACAGTAAAGGATTATGAAGCACGCATTGATCTACTTGTGGACAAATACTGCAGTAAAAGACCTTACAGATGTTCAATACAGGATAAGTTAGAGATAGAAGAACAAGTGAGAAAATTGCTTGAAAGAAATCTTATAGAAGAATCATACAGCCCATTTGCAGCACCAGTAACCCTGGCTTTTAAAAAAGAAGACAATAGAAAAACAAGGTTGTGTATTGATTTCAGAGATCTAAACAAAGTAGTAGTACCTCAGGCTCAGCCATTTCCTTTAATTGAAGACTTAGTAACAAAGACCAGAAACTGTAAGTACTTTTCAACATTAGACATTAATTCTGCGTTCTGGTCTATTCCCTTACGAATTGAAGATCGAAAGAAAACTGCTTTTGTTACCCAGGAAGGCCACTACCAATGGACATGTTTACCTTTCGGTTTGAAAACTTCCCCAGCCATTTTTCAAAGAATACTAAGCAACATTTTGAGAAAATACAAATTAACATATTTTGCTGTAAATTTCATTGACGATATCTTAATATTTTCTAAATCCTACACCGATCACATAACTCATTTATCACAGCTTTTAGAGGCGATAGAAAAAGAAGGTTTTCGACTTAAGTTCACAAAATGTCGATTCGCAACAAATTCGGTAAAATACCTGGGACATATAATACAAGATAACACAGTTAAACCAGTGAGAGATAACTTAATTTCAATAAGAGATTTCCCAACACCAAAAAATCAGAAAAATATTAGACAACTTCTAGGAAAAATCAATTTCTACCGAGAGTACATTCCTAACAGTTCAATAATTTTAGAACCATTACATAATTTACTGAGGAAGCACAAAAAATTCATATGGTCAATGGACTGCCAAAAAGCTTTTGAGAAGATTAAACAACTATTGTGTTCACAACCAATCTTAGAAATTTTTGATCAAAACTTATCAATAAACATATATACAGATGCGTCATTGGAAGGTATTGGAGCTGTGTTAAAGCAAACTCAACCAGACGGAAAAGAAAAACCTGTAGCATATTTTTCAAAAAAATTAAATGAAGCCCAAAAGAAAAGAAAGGCTATATATTTGGAATGCTTGGCTATTAAGGAGGCTATAAGATACTGGCAGTACTGGCTAATAGGCAAGCCTTTCACAGTATATTCCGACCACAAACCATTAGAAAATTTAAACATTAAATCCAGAACGGACGAAGAGTTAGGAGATTTATGCTATTACCTATCGCAATACGACTTCGAAATAAAATATGCAGCAGGAAAAAATAATTTGGAAGCAGATTGCTTGAGCAGAAACCCAGTATTAGAAGCTAATAAAGATGTACATGAACAATTAAAAATAATAAACTTAGTAACACTGAATGATATAATAAAAGATCAAGAAAAAAACGAGGATATAAAAAAATACAAGAACAAGTTAATATATAAACATAATGTATATTATAAGAGGGCAAGAAAGCAAGAAAAAATATTACTGTCGGAGGAACTTAGTATAAAATTTATAAAACTAATACATGAAAATATGTGTCATATAGGTATAAAACAGATGCAAAAGAAAATAGGAAAATTTTATACAGCAAAGAACTTAACTAGAAACATCACCGATTTTTGCAAACATTGTGAAATATGTATAAAAAATAAAACAAGAGGACAAGCTAAATATGGTTTAATGTCATATTTTGGTCCTGCCACAAAACCATTAGAAATTGTCTCAATAGACACAATTGGGGGTTTTGGTGGCACTCGATCAACAAAAAGATATTTGCACCTTTTAGTCGACCATTTCACTCGATATGCTTATATAGTTACCTCAAAGACGCAGAGTGCAAAGGACTTTATAAAACTTATAAGTATTGTACCAAATTGTAATGAAATCGATATGGTTCTCACTGACCAATATCCTGGAATTAACTCAACAGAATTTAAAACCTTTTTAAATGAAAGATCAATCACACCAATTTTCACTGCAGTAAATTCGCCGTTTTCTAATGGACTTAACGAAAGGCTAAACCAAACACTCGTTAATAAAATAAGATGCAAGACAAATGAAAATCTAAATAAATTAGCATGGACGACTATTGCTCATACGTGTGTAGATAGATATAATAACACCGAACACTCTATTACAGGCTTTGCACCAAAATACCTATTGGAGGGTACTGACGTTTCATTCATACCAGATGAACTTAAACTAAGAAAAGAAGCAGATTACTGGATTAGAGACAGAAAACTAGCATTAGAGAGAACAATAAAATCACATAAATATAATAAAATGATAATTGATAAAAATAAAACAATCCATAATTTCGAAATAGGTGATATGGTATATGTTGAAAATGGTCACAAACTAAATAGAAGAAAATTAGATGAGTTAAGGATTGGTCCATTTAAAATCGAAGATAAACTATCCCCATCGATATTCAAGATTAATACAGGACATAGAAAGATGGAGTCAAATCTTTTCCATATTACAAAACTTATTCCCGTCCCCATACTAGGAGAAAATGAAGATTAGAAAGAAGAAATAGCCATTAAAAGAATCTAAAATCTCCTGAGAAATTTTCTAACCCTAGGGGGGGAGATGTAAAGGAATACCTAGAGATATTATCTAGGATCCCTTTGTGTTTAAATGATGACGCGCTTCATTGAGGTGTTGTCTTAGTTGACTCAAGAGATGGCGCCAGCTACTGAAGATTGTTAAAAGATCTTTATACATACTCTTTTCTAATCTGTGACCAGCAATATTGTTTACGGGCTAGTTGAATGACATTTACATTTAAGTGATTAAAATTTTAGAGAATTAATTAAGCTGTTTAATAACAAGTCTGAATCGGCAAATTAACTTTGAATGTCGTTTCTTTGTTTTTACAGGTGAGATAAAATATGAAATGCCTTAAGATAATTAATGTTTCTCTAAATGTAAAAGTTAAAATAAAATCTTTGTTTTTACAGAGCAACACATTGTTTGATTTGTCGTTGTAATAAGATCACAAAATAGACAAATTGTCTTATAAGTATAATAATATGGCCAACAGAAGTTTGAAACCCAAGTTAACAGCTAACAATCAGAGAATCGAACAAAACGTCGGTTGGTGGCGTTTTTACGTTCTAAACCTTTTTTATAGTCGAACACTTAGTCTTGGCGAAGGGTTTTTGAAAATACTTTACTAAAACGATAGCCTTTGCGCCGGCGGGCGGTGGTAGTTTTCCTCATTTGTGAGCGGACCGACCAAGTTCAGCCGATTGGAGTTTGTCAAAGGATTTTGTTTTCAATTTTAACAGGAATACGGCAAATTAGTTTTCTTGTTGTGAGTACTCTAGCGACAGAAAAGGAATTGTACATTTTTATATAAAAAAATATAGAAAACGTAAAAGTTTTGCAATGTCGACAGAGAATCGTTGGAAGCAGTTTATGCTTTCCACGAAGTAGGGATGGCGGCGTGCCACTTCGCTCGCTAATTTTGGATTGCACCTACCCAGTTATGCAACGTGTTATTTTGTATTTTGACTGTGAACTTTGTCACAGAATAATAAAACAAGCAGTGTTATCTCTTCATACAAAATGGCCGCATCGACACGCTTGCCAAGGTCGGCGTACCTGGGAGGACAACAGTTGCAAGGGCGCCGCAGTTACAGCATGCTGCCGCGCATATATTTACGTAGCTACAGTCATGCCACGAAGGTATTGTTTAGTTTGTGGATGTTTAAATTCGCCTATATCGAATCCAGATTTAACATTTTTCAAGAAACGATTTCAAGAATTGAAAAAGTCCATCGAATTAATAAGCTGAAGTGGCAGTGGGCCGGTTAAGTTATCGGCATAACTGACAACCGTTGGAGTAAGCAGATATTTGAGTAGAGTGAGCGGTTTGGCAAGCGTAGTGTGGCACGTCCTCAGGCTCAGTGCAGTAACGACCTCCGCAGAGTGACTGGCAGTAACTGGATGAGGCTAGCCATGGATCAAGCCAAGTGGCGGTAGTATGGAGAGGCCTATGACCAGAAGACTGTTGTGAACTAGTGATAATGATTATGAAATTTTATATCAGGTCGTGTTGTCTGTGCGCTGCAATAAACTCAAACGACGAGGTTTGCTTTAATCTGCGAGCTCGAGACGGTCGCGCCGGTAAAGTTCGCAATACGATGAAAGTGAATGAGTGGGGGAACGGGTCGGGTCGGATCGGTGCGGACCAGTGTGTTCCTACTTTGCTCGCCAGTGCATCTTTCACTACCCACGTTTGTTGGCTGGCTTGGTTACACCGCAACAACTTTCACTAAAATATTTCGCTCAATATACAATCATTTATGTATTATGTACTTTTAATAATGTTTACATACAATGAAAAGTGGGCTAGCTTTGTATCGAACAGAAGTACTAAAATTTTATGATAAAATTATATTCTTTAATTAGGTGTTTTTGTTTATACAAAGCACGGCAATTGACCCAACACCACTTGATGTGAAGAGGTAAGGAAAGTCCATATGCGAAGACAGCTTGTGCAGAATAGACATTGCACTAGCCGCCTCCCCCTTGCCGGCCCAAAAAGGTGCTTTTTCACGCCTCTCTTGAAGGACCACATGTTATAGAAATGTTATAGGTAATGTTTTTAACGTATAGGTGACGATTTCGAGTTTTGCTTAAGGCACTTTGAAATAAGTTTAAAAATATTTTCCTTATTTAGTAAGTAGAAATCTTCGCAATGTATGATGTTTAGTGTTAAAACTTAATGAATAGGAATAAGGTAAACCAGCTCATCACTTATTTATATAAATAAACCCACATAATGTAATGAATATCCTTTAAGCCTTAGGACTTATTTGAATTTAACATCGACGTGACCACTATGTCTTTTAATTATATACGGTAGGTATATTGTATTGTAGTATATATGTAGGTATATATCTATTCTTAATTTTTGATTTTAACATTATTATAAATGTTTGAAAAATAACTTAGTAATTAAATATATTTTAATTACTAAGTTATTTTTCAAACATTTATAATAATGTATTATTAAAGGACGTTAGCTCATAAACGCAAATACAGATAAGACTAGAAGAATTTCACAGGGATATCCCAAGTCCTGGGTGGCTCAGTGGCCAGAGCAGTCGCCGGATTGCGAAAGGTCGCGGGTTCGATTCCTGCCTCAGGACGTGAAATTTTTCTAGTTTTATTATATTTTAATACCTACCCCTGAGGAGCTCGGTGGCGTAGTGGTTTGAGCGCTCTGGTTTCGATCACGAAAACAAAGCAACTTTCGCCATGGTTGGTCCTTGAATGGGTCAATCAAATTTATAATCTTGAGCTCCTCCGTGCTTCGGAAGGCACGTTAAGCCGTTGGTCCCGGTTGTTACTGCAACCGCTTTAACCCACCAACCCGCACTGGGCCATCGTGGTGGTGTTATGGCCCAAACTCCTCATGTGTTTCTGCCATGTAGGAAGGCCTGTGCCCAGCAGTGGGACGTATATAGGCTGGTGATGATGATGATGATGAATACCTACCCTATTCATAATAAATAAATTTTATAGTTTATTCATGTTCCGGCTTTTTGAAAGTCAGTCACAAAATAAAAGCAATTGTTTTTTTTTCGGGTTATCATATTTTCAGCTGTATAAAGTTATATTTAAATTATTACGAAATCAGAAGGAAACAGGAAATAATAATAAATAAATACTATGGGATAATATTTGCAGAAAATTACATTAAACAAACATTAATAAAATTATAAATACAGCAGTAGTCGCTGATGAGCTATAGGTAAACGCTACAACGATTACGAATTCTTTATATTTGATTACTCATAACAATATTTAAATTACCTAATAGTAACGATAAAAACAATACGTTTGTTCCAATTTCAAATGCTTTGAATAGTATTGAATTAATTATTGGAAAATAAAATAAGTGTTTTTCGGTTATCGCGGCTAAAGGTCCTATGTCCTTTCTTAGGATGTACTGTCGACAGCACATCAAGTGTAAAAGTTGCACTACGGAAGCCGCCTCTATTACGAACGGAGTAAGGGCGGTCTCAAGGTCAAACTGTTACTCTTGATGTGCTGTTGACTGTACCTAATATATCTCTATATACCTAAACGTAGCAGACAGGCAAACAGAGTTACTTTGGCAGTTATAATATTAATACGGATTCAAAAACTTTGTTAATCGAAAGCCGAGCAAATAGTGTTTGTAGTCGCTGCACAATGATAAGATAAAGTTACATAAAAATACTTATAAATCGTAATAGTTTCTTATCGAGAGTTCTTGCGAACAACCGTGAGGTCTGCCTATCCAAGCACGTAGCGATAAACCGAAAATAACTAAATAAAATGGTTGTCTGGCTGACGTCAGACTCGTTGATTTCACAACAAGTTTAGTCGAGCCCGTGTCGAATGTATGACATAATCGCCGAGGTTCACCGTGCAAATTGATGCAGCCTTTGTATAAATCATACTTTAACTGACATTAAAATACTTGCTTTTCTCTTATTATTCGATATTAATACAGTTTCTTCAATTCAAGTTTATATCAAAAGCAATTACGAAGAAAATGCACTGGACTCGATGAAGTAAAAATAGTTACTGTCAGGCACGTCAAACTTATAACACCCCGCTTTTTGCGTCGGGGTTACAGGGTAACACCGGTCATGATATTAAAAAATGGGGTTGTAAACCTTTTTCATGTGCGTTATCGAAAAAATTGCCCTTTCATTATGTTATGCTATGGCACCGCTGACAGATCTTACGGATTTGAAAATCAAATAATAATATACATTTCTTCTTATCTTTATCAAGACACGACAAGAACCAGAAACACACATTTTTATTTTACATTTTATTTTCGAAAAGACCTTGTTTCGTCGTTGTGCGGAAGTCTTTTTAAAATACACCTCGAACACTACGGTTTCCATTAATCCGTTCTAAGTGACAACAAAGGATGTGCCTAGATAATCATTCGGAGATGTCCACTCATCCCACACGTTTATGACTTTGAAAATAAAGAGTGGCGGCGTTTTTCATTATTGTCTTTTCTTAGCGAGTAAATATTTCTTGTTGCAGCATGTTTGGCTCTTAATGCATCTTTTAAGAAACAAGTCTAATCTAAACTCCAAATAGCGAAAGGTCTTTCCATTAAATTAAATTTAGGTAATGGTTCGTAGATGTAGCAAATCGAAATATGGTAAGATAATAAAAGGATCTATGGCCTTTTACAATTTGCTTGTAAGGCGTATTGCTCCATACACGTTTTGGACACCACTACCAAGGGCGATTATTACTCGTAGCCTCGTAGTAATTGTTCCGGTAGGTAACATACATGCTGTGAAAAAGGTTGGCTATATCTGCTTCGACAAAGGCTATGTCGAATACCCATGTCGAACCCAGTGACAGTTGGAAGTTCTGTTCTCGAAATTGTTGACGAGTAAGTTTACCTTGGACAAATGATCCAGCTAGGTAGGGCCAACTTCAAGAAAGAGGTAAATCGACGAATCCAACTCGCATGGGCAGCTTTCGAGAAATTGCGTAAGATCTTCGTGTCCAAAATTCCTCAGTGCTTGAAGTCGAAAGTCTTCGACCAGTGTGTGTTGCCAGTGATGACATAGGGGTGTGAAAGTAAGGGCCTTCTGTGCAAGTTCGCAGTCGCACAACGAGCTATGTTGGGTATTCGTCTGCGAGATAGAATCAGAAATGAGGACATCCGGAAGAGAACCAAAGTCACTGATATAGCTCATAGGATTAGTAAGTTGAAGTGACAGTGGGCAGGGAACATAGCACGCAGAATGGACGGCCGATGGGGCGTTAAAGTTCTAGAATGGCGACCACGTACTGGAAAGCGCAAAGTAGGACGGCCTCCCACTAGATGGACAGACGACCTGGTTAAGGTCGCGGGGAGCCGTTGGATGCAGGCTGCGCAGAACCGTTTTATTTGGAAATCGATGGGGGAGGCCTTTGTTCAGCAGTGGGCATCATAGGGTGATATGATGATCTATCTGCTTCGAGGCAAGATCGGCATATGACGGTCTTACCTCATGCATCCTAGACGGTCTTCCCTACTGTCACATTTTAGGGTTATAAATTCGTCAGCGTGAATAACTATAAAATTAAAACGTTTAAAAAATTCTATAAAATTACTATGAATAAGGCAAATTCGGTTAATCATACAACCAAATTCCACAGAGAAAAGATTTAGTTTTACCATTTAATTTTTATTTTTTCGTTACTAGTGGCGCTGTTTGTTCAAGTACAAAGCACAATAAAATTGGACAGCTAATTTTCTCTTGCTGAACTATTCATAGCTTCATTTATCTTACAGAGATCGAACTAAAGTCGTGATGTGATACTGTTTCAACTATTTAGAAAGCTCGATTGCGTAGCTATTCGAGTTAACTTAGAGCACATAGAGGATCATCCCAGCCTTGACCTCACATATTTTTTCACAATCCCTTCAATATCAAACGAAAGGGCTTTACTAGTAGAATACTGTAATCTATGTATGACTTTCAAACTAAGATGGCCGCCGTCACAAACTACCAGATTTTATATTTGTTTAATAATGAGGCACTAAATGAATAAATTGAGTGAGAAATAAGTATTAAGTAACAAAATTAAAAACTAAAATATTGAAATAAAAAATTAAGTAAGTAAATTAATGTTAAAAGGTTTTATTGAAAATAATAAAGATGATAATGCTGCAGATAATGTACTAAAAGCTATAAAATAATTAGGATGTTGCTTAAGTTTGAAACTGGCGCTATTCACAAATTCGGAACATATACGCTACTGTTACCCATAAAAACAGTTGAAACTTAAAAGATATGGAATATTGTTGACCTTGTACTGTTTAGAAAATTTTTATAAATGTCATTTTTTTTTCAAAATTTAATAATAATTTTAATGATATTAGATTGCTGACATCAATTAAAACAACTATTATTATGACAACTATGAATAAAAACATACATGATTCATAGTTATTATTAATTTTGGCAATATGCCCATACATTTCTTAGTAACTTATTAACATGTGACGTTGCCTGTTCCGTAGATTTTCTATGGATCGTTTTTGGACGATGCGCCGCAACACATCAAACATACCAGTATATCTGTGAAACTATTGATCTTAGACATACTATTTCTTTTGCAATATAAATTTCTTTATGAATTAGGTATATACTCCTTATTTATGAAATAAAAACAAAGTTGTCAACTACCCTATTCAGTAGCTCCTATGATGTAGACATTGTACTAAAAGCTATAAAATTATTCAGTAGGTCCTAGGTACCAGTCAGCAGTCATCGCACCACTCTCCTCATCAATCTAGGGCCTAGGGCATTGATCAGACAAAATAATAAAGTCATTGGGCGTATCACAACCTAAGTAAATATTAAATAGCATTTATAATCGTATAGCTTTAGTAGTAGTAGTAGTTTAGTATAGGTTGGCTGGATAAAAATTTCACGCGCCCATCGCTCGCAAACACTAAAATTCCATTAATGGAATTTTAATGTTTGCTAACAGTCTAGGACTGTTACCCTGTAAACACAAGTAGGTATTGAAGATTGATTAACGTAATAGTTCAGTAAGATCGAAAAAACTCTACCTTTCAAATTATAAGGATGCTTCTAATTTAATTATTTACAAAGAAGCTTTATGTGTCATTCGAAATAATTCTGTTAATAAAATAATTTTAGTTCTAACTCAGACAGCTGGTACACTAAGTAAGGATCTATTTGAATAGCAGCGAACAGGTTTTCTTCTTAAAGTAAATTAGTGAATACTGAATGAATATACAATTTAATCATTAATAGCTAAAATTATTCATTTTACTGAATAGAAATAGGAATTACAAACTGATACGGAGAAATCATTTATAAACAGATCGTTACATTGATGTTCTTCTCCAAATCAATGAAAGGAAGTTGTAATTTGATAAAGGACAGCAAACAGAGATACGAGTTTCAAAAGTAAAAGAATGAAGCTTTCGCTTTACACGATTAGACGGCCGATGGGCCGCGCGCTGCCTCAAAGAGAGACTCCGCTCCGCTCAAAGTCCTTGTTTACTTTTTCATCCTCTCAGTTAAATATCTGGACGCTCCATCGACGGTCAACAGTATAAGCGGCGCTCCCTCCACTCACTGCTTTTTATCGTGCAGATTATTGGCGTGAAGACGCGCGCTGCACTATCTCACATTCTCTGGGGATTATTTAAAATTTTGTGGTGCCGCTGTTTGTATGCGATCCGCTCCGCAGACTTAGGCTAACACAGTCCACTTGAGAATATGTATTTTCATCAATACAACATATAGGCTTTATATATTTTCCGCTGCTTTCAGAGCTTTGATAAAGCCTCCTGGTATACAATAAAATGACTATATTACAGGACGGTGCCGTCAATACGACAATAAATTGAAACATGGGCTATGTTAGTTCATAGAAATGGTTTTACACTTTCAAAAACATCCTATTCATTTGATAATTTCACGACATTTGTATGAAATAATATAAACATTATCTGCATTATTTCATATAAATGTCATAAAATTATCAAATGAATAAGATGTTTTTGAAAGTGGAAAACCATTTCTATGAACTAATATAGCCCATGTTTTAATTTATTGTCGTATTGACGGCACCACCCTGTATTTTCTTTTTAGTTCTGAGATATTAGATTCGCACAGGAAATTCATCAGCTTTATAATGGGAAAAGGGGGGAAAAGAGGGAGACGGCAACACCCGATAAGCCGTCATTGGCGTGGTCGTGGTGGAGGCATGGAAGCCGGGGCAGTATTATACCGATGGACCGATACCACGTCGCACAAAGCCCGCACAATGTTGGCCAGTCTATTGTTTAGAATCTCCGACTACACGATGCATCGCTTTAAGCCAGTTACCACATCGATCCTTACACACGTTCTCGGGTTATCAGGAACGATCGTTGCATATCGATTGACCTCTGTCTGTCCAAAGCGGTTTCGGATATTTTGATTCGTTGTGGACACTAGCTAACATGGAAAATTGCCAATAGCGATATGAAAAAATGTGAGTTATCGCCGGCGATCCGTGGGCGACGGTAAAAATACACACAATAAGTTTAAAAGCAACGTTCAGGGCAGCCGGTGTCATTCTACGCCCACGATGCAAGCAGCAACGAAGTCACCGCCGCAGTCGCCTGAGGTAACGTTACAATACATCCACAGGCTCGATATTGAATAGCGAGTGAGAGCGCCGCGAGGGCCGCTGTGGAAAACTTTGCCGAGCGAACGGGCACGATCCCGATCTCAGTGCGTTTTATCTCTTGATCGCGTTATTCAGCCGAGCATCAAAGGAAAATACGACGGGAAATATTAAGAACTGGGAAAGTGCCTTTTATTTATCTCAATTTCTTTGTTTAGGAAACGATTTCTGCTATTGTGGAGTTCAGAGAAGGAATTAACCGAATTGATGGTACAGTTTTACAGTTCAACTGAATTATTACCGCGGGTGGGATAACTTTTGTTTGTGTTTACGATTTTGGTTGTTTTTGGGTATTTGTCTGTCAACCAGCCGATTGGGGTGGCTTCGGCATGATCGTGATAAGTTATATGCCCTGGGCGATGCGATGGAGTTGTTGCGTTTAAATATCCGGTTTAATTTTTATCGCGCGCTCATTCGTCCAAATGCCTACACGTTATCACTTCATTTCGCTGGTCGATAACGTCATATAGGGTAACATTTCTGTAAACTGACCGATACTTGAACATCAGAGCTTATTTTAATATTGGAAGTTAATATTAAAACAGTAAGAAATGTTAAAATAGTTTTGAATATTGTATAATGATTTTGACACAAAGTATACACGGCAGAAAACGTGAAAAAAAACTAGAAGGACTAATTTAAATCAGCATATCCAAAGAAATACAATAAGTTAAACCGACAAGTCATCGTCCTGCTTATTATGTTAACACGATGCCAACTTCCATACAATAGCAGACGGCGGCGCTGGAGTGACGTCACCGATTCCAAGCTAGCCTTGTGATTGAGGTCGGCGAGCGGAATGGCGGCGGCGAAATGTCGCCTTCAGGGGTTGCTCTCATTCGCCCGAAAAATCATACACAATAAATACTTATGCCAAAACGCTTAGTGTGCTCTTTCTTAATATTGAAATAAACACTGAGACAGAGATTTATACATTTGAAGTAGGTACATTAGAGAGATACCTATATCACAAAATCATTTATTCGGACAAATACTGACCTTGATGCTGTCGTAGCAGGCGGTGACTCTTCCATTTTGCACTTCGACGGTAGCCGGGGGATGCGCGAACTTGCATTCGGTGTCTGGTCGCGAGCACTTATTCCGTTGAAATTCGCGGCACACTTCGAGCTGCAGCCAGCGTGAGTCCTTGCCGTTTAGGAGGCTATTCATGTTCACCATGGTGGCCATCGTTGGCACTGTAGTCGGGGGCGGTAATCGCGCTCGCAGTTACGCAGAGCGAGTGCGGCGCATAGGCCGCGTGGGGCGAGCGCGCCCGCGCGCTCTGGGCATGCACTTCTTTCGCTGCTGCGGCACAGACGGCGCTCGCGCACCCTTCACAACACTACACACGCGCACAGAAACGTGGCACCGCTGCGATTTACGCGTTTGTTCAACAATAGTTACTAGTTTGATTAATCTTATATTACTATTAAGTTAGAATTAAAGACACCGACGTTGCAAGCTTATTTAGGCAAGTATTAAATTATTATTATTATCACACGCGTTCTTGTCGATGTTGACGGTTGAGTTTTTAGTAGAGGGCGAGCGGTGTTTGGTGCGCGAGCATGGCGGCGGCCGGTGCGGTTCTGGGCGGGCGACGGTGGGGCGCGAAAAAAGCGAGATTAGCGGCTCGGCGGTCAGCGAGCAAGCCGGTGCGGTGCGGGGCTCAACTCTGCGAACAACAAAACACACTGGTTACTCTCCGGGCATACGCCCCGGAGCCAAGCACAAGCGGCTACCGGGTTAGCAAGCGCGCGACGGCCGCCCTTAGGCCGCCTCGGACGCCGAGCGGTCTCGTAGACCGGGCGCACTCACAGGCAACAGATTGAAGGCAGATAATATTAGGGTTGAATCTCCTTCCCATGACTGTTATTTGCCAGCAATAGATGCAGCGTAAACTATGAAGGTGCGCAAGAAAAATCAGCAGTTAAATTTTGAATCAAAGTCAAGAGGCTGGCTATTAGATACCTTTAATCATTGAAGCCCGGCGCCTCGAACCTGCTGCCATGTCACCCTAATAATTACTCTAAATCTAAAATGACTTATTCGTTACTAATAAGACCGTCAAAGAATAGATTAGGAAAGGAACTATTCTTCTCCACTAGAAGTTTTTTCTTTGACGATCTCACTTATAAACGTGAATTAACCCTATTTTCGTTAAAACACTGCTAAATATGGTTTCTCTTTTTCATTTATCATAGAGGGAGAGAAATAGAACACGTTTAACGGTGTTTTCACAAAAAGGTTTAATAAGCGTTTACAAGCAAGGCAAGAATGTAGGATATTTTTCTAAGCCTTTATCTATTTTTACTAGCACATTAAACAAACGCCAAATCCGATGAAATGTGTTATTCATACACACTGTTTGTAGATTTCAGCAAGAGGAGTAGCTCTATTAATTAGCAAGTTCAAATTTATTTAAAAGATGGCGACAGACAAAGCATGACAGAAACGCGCGACGGTGTCATTTCAATAAGACCGATATCCTCTCGACATTTGGCTATCGAATATCGATATTACTAAGATAAGTATTTACACTACAGTGTGTTACATCGTGAAATATAGACAGTAAAAACGAATAGTACGATCCTAAAGTTACGTTGTGAAATGTTTTTCGTGTGGGCGCTGCCGGTTAAAACGAGGCGGTCTGCTTCAGTCCGCGGGAACAGGGAAAAACTCGTGAAACCAAATCCTATCGTAATGTGCTATTTAAAGCATAACTCGGTTGGAAATAGCTCTGTGTGCGGCAACGCAACGTCGCGCTCTCCATCGTGCATAAATCTTTAAATTTTATTTTCGACATGGATGCAACGATGTTTTATCGGGCCTGGGAGATGGCAGTGCGCGGCCTCTCTAGTTTAGACGTCTTCATAGCTAATGACTGAATAACAACAAAACTAGTTCTTGTTCAAAGTGTTTGCGACCTAGCAATCTAAAAGCGATGACATTTCATGTAATCAATAATAAAATACGAATACGAAATAATTCTAACAATATGAGTCTTAAACCTGGCGCGAAATTGGATTAAACAACAATTAACAACGCTGTTAGAGGAGTTTAGTTTGACTAACAATAATTGGTGAATCACAAATTACTACCTACTTCCAGATTTTGTTAGCAATACTGAATTAATTCATATTTACCCGAAAATCGGTCATATCGTCGATAGCATTTCCACTCGCACACATACAATTAATTGAAAAACAGAAAATGGTACTCAGTAGCTACAAAGTAACAATTCTTTCATGACGGTTGACGCCGGCGGAGGTTCCTTCTTTCAGAGTTCGACACGCACAGGGAAGACATTCAATAACCAAGTGAAAAGATTACAGGAGCAATCAGACGGAAGCGAATCTAAATAAGAATCTCGTGAGAGCGGTCGGGCAGAGGGTGGGGGAACGGGGAGAAAAACAGTGAGCGCGGGTCTTTGTGCGATTGCCGATTCGATCAAGTTACCATCGAAGAATTTATCATGTCAATTCAACAGATACCCCTAGGGAAGAACGGTTGAGTGCATAAAAACATAAAATTATCTCTCTTCTAGACACACCAGATAGCTCGGAAACATCCACGGTCTTGACCAGGACTTGAACCAGGGTCTCCCACCGAGCAAGAGGGCGCTCTTACCACTGAGCTATCAAGACAATCGGAATGTGATGAGCTCACCTGGAATTGTTAAGATGTGAGAAAAACGATCAAAATTGCAACAAAATTTGGCAACTGCCCAAATTCTTGCTTATCAATATAGTTTTTCTGAAATACACTCAACCACGCTTTTTACCTTTTCTTCTGGGAAATAAGTTATTAAGTTTCTCTTAATTCGTTACAAAAGTCCATTTTTTTTTTGTAATATTACCTATAATGATCGCGTAACGCGTAATATTATGTATAAGTATCTGCAATTATGCATAGCCAAGTCATAGTGGAAGCAGTTTGAAAGGTTACGGATATATTTATTCCATTGAAGCTCTGTTGCAATATTGGATAGAATTCATTTCGACTGAAAATAAGGCCGTGCACGTGGTACGCTTGTTCTCGTTCGAGTCGTTCTTTGTTGCGTTACCTTCATCGATAATTTTGCCTGTCACTTCACAATTGGACATTTATTTATTCTGACACAACTTTCAATTGTACGAATATCAAACTCTACATACTTGTTTTGATAAGCAACGCAAAGGTTTTAATATAAGCTTATATTACAATGACAATATCTAGTCAAGTTTATTATAAAATAAAATAAGCGCTTCAATTTGTCCACCTTCGTTATCAGTTGTTAGTTCAAATTCGCTTATCGCTACCGGAGATTGCTGTAATGAAATAGAGCGGCGAGGTAGAGAACGATAAAAACTGCTGAAACGGCAAGGCCAACGCACAATGGTCCGATCGAAAGCAAGACTTGGTCGACCTTGGTGAGTGGAGTCGCGCTCCGCTGCTGGCGACAACGACGCAAAACCGCCACCACGTCGACCTTCGACACGCTTCATTGGGGACTAGTGTGAAAGAAAACTACTGTGGCCGTGTCTGTACAGGCATTACATACATTTTTCTTGATCGTTTGCATATCATTACCAGCTATTATCTTACCTCAACATTTTGCACATAATCTTAAACTGATTTAGTTTTAATTTCGAGTCTAGACAACATTCATCCTCAGAGTGAATATTCTGTTGCTACAACAACAATATAGAAAGATACTTTGTCATCCTTACTATATTTTACAATCACGGATTTGAATCATGTTTGTAATTTGCAAGCGTTCGGGGATACATTTTAGATAGCTATCGCTGGCGCACCGTCAGTCATAAATCTGTAAGCGATGGATGAAAATTGAACATTTATGCGTTTCATTCGCATGCGGAGCTAGCAGCTAGCAGACGCACAGTGATGTCACCGGTTGTTATTCTGCGTGTGACTCTATATTTGTTGGTCAGGGGCGACGGTTGACTGACTCACTTGCTTAGTAATAGGGAAAATCGCGTAACTTATCTAATTGGTTAAGTTTGTATATTGTATTTCGTTTTTAAATTTTTCTTTTTTTCAATAGCTATTCAAGCTGGCTGTCCAATTTTAAATACCTTACCGCCAACCAACGCATAATGAACAAACACAACAGAAAATCTATGGAGTTTGATATGTGGCTACAGATTACCTTTCATGGTATTTATTAAGTACTTAAATACACAAGTTAAAAAACTTTTGTGCATTTTCGTTTAAATCCCATTTTTAATCCTTAAAATTTTATTTGGAGGTAATCGTAGCAGTCAACCATCGCTTCCAAGTTCCAATATGTTCTCCCAACTTATCGACTTTGCTTAGCAGAACCAAAACAAAGGCCATTGTTAAACACTTGCAAAGCAGTGTAGCAAGCTAGCTAGAGGATAGAATTCAGAGCTACTCTTGCATTCGGGACATGCGCCAGGCACATTTAGCAGTCTCAGGGGACGACGGTGGACTGGTAATTAGCAGGAGAGGCGAAAAATTTGCGACGGCTTAAATTTACGAGGCGCAAATTACACGATTCCGGCGCTATCGCTGCAACTCGCCTGTTAATGTGCACGCCTTATCGAACGTGCGGGGCCCGCGCCGACATTAAACTGATCGCATCAACAAAACGTACAAAAATACAATACTGAATATGGCGGCGGGCGGCGCGGCGGCCGGCACCGCCGAAAATGTTCACAATTTAAAAGGCGCGCGTCGTGCAAATTTCTTTGTAAATTTACAAACGAGAATCGAGACGCTCCTTTCATTTGCTCTTTAGTAGTCTTTACAGTCTCCATCGCCTTCTTAAATATGCTGTACTTTTTTAAAACAAAATCACTAATGTTCTTTGTAAATATTACCTGCCTCATTATCAAGTTTCAATCAAACATTTATAGCATTCTACGAAAAATGTACACATTACTGCAAAATTCTTGTTATCGGTAATTAATTTGGTCATGTAATCTGTAGGCGACGATCCCACATACCTACCTTAAAAAATTGCGATAAGATAACAAAGAGGTAGTGCACTGCAAATACCTAAAATATACTACATATTTAGTTGAATTTTCTTGATTACTCACTTACTAATTGGTAACCTTTCAAATCATTATTTTAATACTCTATCACTCGAGTTACTTCCGTATTTTTTTGACATGTATTTTGTGCAAATTACACCCTTAACTTTTTCTTAATGCGAAAGTGAGTTTGTTTGTTACGCTTTCACACCAAAACCACTGAAGCGATTTAGATGAAATTTGGTGTGCAGATAGTTTGAGACCTTGGGAAGAACACATGAATGATACCATTTGGGGCGATAACCGACATCCACGCGGACGGAGCCGAGGGCAAAAAGCTAGTAAATAAATAAATCAAACAAAACTCAATCGGTAAAAACTTAAATACAAACGACTTTGATACTGAATGGTGTAAAAATATAATTCAAAAGTGCCTTTGAGGTAGATTTTTCAGTTAAAAGTACTATTGACTGAATAATATCGTTCAAAAGCATTTTCGAGCAACCTCCTTAGTCGAAAATTCTTCTGTGTTTCCGGGACTCAATACTAGTTTTGAAATTTTAACGAAAAGGATTTTTAACTGAAACATAACATAGGGCATTTCAAATTGAGTATTATAGCAAAAGTCAGATGGAAATCTTGAAGAGAAATGAATTTTTTTCTTTATAAATTAATCTCACGTTAGTTCGACGATCGTACTAATGACATCAAAAGTTATAAGTATAGATTGAGATGGACTCGGTTCCGAATTCTCAACTCAGAAACGAGCCCAAAATATGATAAAATTATAGTTTCGTATTTCTATTAAGTCAGTAACTTTAATGGTATCAAGCGCCCAGAAAAGTTTACTTTATGTTAACGACAAATCACACTGTCCTTGAATGGCTGGTATTTAATTGTACTAGTCCAACTGGTAAGTGGTCAATAAAGGAACGATTTGCAGAACAAATTGGTTTTTTTTATATACATACATATATTATTATTTAAGTATCAATTATTAATTTAAAATAAACCTCTTAGAAGCATGAAGTATAAAAAATTAAGTTCACAAGTCAGTAAGAACTATTTTGAAAATCACACATTTAGTTTTGAATTTGTTATTTTATGGGGACCTAAATTGTTTTTCAAACAAAGTAATAGATAGCTTAACAACCTTACTTATGTTGTCAAGCTATTACTTTGTTTGATAGAATCGCCTTTAGATCGAAGATTTATGTTAATACAAAATTGATAATCTCTAGAAATTTAGCTTCGTGTTTAATGTTTATTTAAGCATTTAACACAGTATTTATGCCGTTTCTTTAATGCGTCAATGAAGGAATACAAGATTCTGACATTGATAAAATGGCAACTCATTCTGTCACACCGAATTAAAAATTTGGAAATAATTTCTTTACCCTTTTTTTATACTTTCATAGAGATTACTGATTACACTATAAGTCTTAATAGAAAACCAAGTTTAGCTAAAAATTATGAACATCAACTGGATTAAGACTTTGCTACCGAAGTAATTAAGTTTTCAAAGTCCGCACAAAATACACAATAATTAAGTTTTATCTACTATGTAATCTTGCTATGAAATAGTCACATTATGTAGAGTTAAAATAGCTTAACATAAATGTAACTTTTTAAGCCCGTAAATAAATTTTTAAATTTTGAACAAACAGTGCATTATCATTGGCGTAAAGGGAGGAAAGAGATTATAAACTTGCTGATTTCCTTATTCTTTACAGATTATGTTTCGCATCACAGATTATGTTAAATGCCTAATTAAATTTTAAGTTGAGAACCCGACATTGACTTTGAAGCTCGTCTGTATTTGAATAATGAATTTAATCACATTTCTACAACAGTTACACTATCTATATAAACAAAACTCAATGCTTGTATGTTTGTTTGTGTCCTATGCGTTCCGAAAACATTGATCAGATTGTGATGAAACTTTGGAAGGGTGTTTCTAGGGGACGCTCGCGGAGGTTCCTGGAGTATAAAGAAATTTTTTCAATCTGTTTACAGGATTTGCGAAGCGTGCTAGTTGCAACTAGTAATAAATCGTTAAAATATGTTATTAGTTCGTGTAGTAGTACTGTAGCGTTAGACACTACCATAAAACATCTAACGTGATAGGATAACAATCATAAAGTAAATAAAAATAAATCGGACAACTTCAACACAAACAACCTCGTTTTCACGCAAAACCATACTCATTAGTGGGACGTTTGAATTTGACATGAACAAAACAACCGATGATTGCGGTTGGCGACTGGTTGAAAAATAATTTTCTCATAAGCAGTCTAAGGTCCTACTGTTTGTAGGACCGTTTGGTTGAATTAACTGCGTATAAAATACGGGGCCTTAAAAAACCATGTAAGCAAGATTTTGATTCTTTCTAAATTAACAGGATTCGGCATTTTAAACTCAGAAATAGCGCCTGTTACTTTCATAGAAATAATTACTGGCTACTTTGTATTTAAATAAAACTCCCCGAACAACCAATTAATATTGACTTTAACTGCAGTTAGTCAACTTGACATATAACTTGATGATGGTTACACAAAATACTTGTTAATTTGTTTAGAATATCTCACCCACATCACTGAATAGGCATGCGTCAGTAAGTGTATCCGTAAGATTTTGCAAGGTTTCTAAATTTAGTAAGTGGCATATTGATCAACAATAATTTTAGATTAATTTAGATGTAATGATAATTACGAATTCACACTCACGTCAACGCTCAGTCTCAGATAGAAGCATACCCAAACCTTTTACTTCTATATTTTAGTCTTATGTTGTAAAAATATTCAAAAGTTGTTATTTTCGAAGGCATTACCGTTTTTAAAGATACATTCCTTGTTTGCGTCCATGTGACCACGGAATATTTATATTATAAACTAGCTTTCGCCCCTAGCTCCACCCGTGTAGACGTCGGTTATAGCTCCAAAAAGTATACTATACTATCTAAAACTATCTTGAAAAGGCGGGAAAGCGTAAAAACACAAACAAAATCACTTTCGCTTTTATAAGATTTTATTATACTATACATAAGATTAAGCTTATACATGAGCTTAACAATGTTAGGCTGGAAATAAGACAAGTTTCACATCCGAGGATTGAGAAAGGTTATACATAGTTTCGACATCCTTTCACAATCCTCGGATTGCGCCATGACATTTTTATAAATAGCTATCTTCCAAACGTGTATAGTGTAATAGTATTACAAAAAAATTTTGGAAAATAAGCATTAACAGTTTAAATCAAAACTATCGGGACAACTGGGAGTTCAGATATGTATTGATAGTTAATATAAAGCAAAATTACTATTATTTGAAATGAAATTGAAGCGAAAATGCAAGAAAAATGAGAAAGTTAGTAGATAGGTAAAGAAATATTTATCATATCTTATTTTTGACAAATGTTTCGTTTCATAGCTCCAGATTTAAAATCCTTAGTAAAAAAGGCAAAACAAACCTTTTACATAGATTAATTCATAAAGAGAGAATGTAAAACAATAGCCATTTTTGTAGAACATTTTTGGAGATTTATATTAAAAAAAAAAACACGTTTCTTGGATAGACTAGTAGAAATAATCGGGTGTTTCAATAGATAAGTAACAGACATTATATATTATTAATTAGTAATCGTTATTTGGGAATATGTCTATTTAAAAATATTATTTTATGGACCGAGACAAAAATAATCTTTTATATAAAATTCTCGGGTCACAAATTTTATTTACCATATTCTTACGAAATGGCTTGACCGATTTTCATGAAATTTTATATGTAGGTATATTCAGTAGGTCTGAGAATCGGCTACTATGTATTTTCTTTTTTGGTCATTTTTTATTGCAAAACAACGTTTGCGGGGTCAGCTAGTAATTTGTAAAATGCCAGTTAATAATTATGTTGAAATTGAAATTTAAGTATTGATGCCATGACAGATCAAATTTTTAATTTTGCCGATGAATTATAATCAAACGATTATAATTTATCGGCAAAATGTTTTATTCAAACCTATAGCAGATTAAGTAAGTATAGTTTAACTCTAAGCATTAAAATGGAGAACAGAACCGAAGAATAATAACAAGCAAAAGCATTTTATACATTCTTTATCTAACAAATTGTAATATACCAAGTAATATTTTACAATGATAGTGTGCTGGATTGGACACAAAAATTATCGAATCTAAAATAAAATGGAAAGTCAAAATGTAGGCAAGTTTCTGATGATAAAATACGATTTTAACAAAGATGGTTACATCTCGACATTCAGACGTCTTTTTAGTGTACTTACGCTATTGAACTTTCATATCAAACACAAACTACCTATTTGTAGAAACTTGAGTCTAGCTTTTCACTTGATACTATTTCGATGTGATCTCGAAGTTTCTAGATAGAATTTTTCAATGTTTTAAAGTATGTACCTAGAGTACCTACCTAATATAGTTATTATTGGTTCTGAATTATTATTTCTGAAGTATACCTGAGTGCTCAAGAGTTTTGCAGCAAAATTATTCTTCGTAACCATAAAATGATTAAAATCACGCATTCTGTTTTAAATTTAGAACAAACACAACTACTATATTAGTGGTAATAATAATTTTCTGGGTGTTCACTATTGACAGCGCTTTTGTTGGGATCAGGTAGTGCGGCAGCTGCTACCCTTCCGACAAACGGTGCACAGACTACAAGACTCAGCTTTGGTGTGGACTTTTTAAAATGCCACGTTTAGTAATACGAATATTAAATCAAGATGCTTGTTTAGCTGAAAAGTTTAGAATTATGAATTTAGTTGTTTTACCCATAATAGTGTAAAATTGAAACGTAGGTAATTGATTTATTGTGAGCTTGAATTTTTAGTTTGGTCATCATTATTTTAAAGCACAATTATGTGACATTATCTAAACATAATATAAGGACAATTCTATAAACCTTCTCATATTTTCGCGAGCACTACACACATTTGAAATCCGGTAAATTGGTTTTATTTCGAATTCGATAGATAGTTGATATAGGTACAACTAGAATCAGAAACAATATTTCCCACTACTGTTGTATTCTGTTAGGAAACTTTAATTTAGGATATTTAATGAATTTAAAACCAAAATATACTATCTTCAATCAGTGACTGTTAGTTGCAGATAGATGATAACAACAAAGATAGTAGGAACAACGCCAAAGTCATTGATAATATTTTCCATAATTTGATGTAAATATTTACGAATATATTCACTCATAAATATGAAATTGTGGAGCTGGTTCAGACGACAGATACAAAATACTGAAGAAGTCTCCAGTCGTCGAAAAACAACTAATTAAGTTGGGAACACAGTAAAAGTTGGAGTGAGTAATGAGGAAGGAAAGCGTCGTCGGGGGGATTAGGAACTCTACTTAGCGCAACTTTTACATTATGGGCAATATCGATGAAAGCTTTAGCGTTGGTGCCGTCGCGCGTGTCGCCAGCGGCTGGCTGCACCAAGCCCCAAAACTCTCATGCGACAGCCGGATCTACCAGGGCAAGCGCCACCACGGCTCTGGCGCCGGGCTAAAAACATGCCACTCGCCCAATGTTGGAAACTTTTACCATCGAATTTCGGAAATCGGCGGCGATTCAACTCCGTCCACAAAGAATGATCACTAAAAATTGATACGTGACACGCAAAAATGCACCAGTCCTTGTATATTCGCATTTAATCCACAAACTTTCACGCACACTTTCGACGAGTTCCGAATTCGACAATGTCGCATTTAATAGAATGAGCGGTAACACTTACATGAGGGGTAAACAAGCCGGGTAAGGGGATGTAATTGTCCAAAAGTTTTAAAACATAGCGAGTTGCACGTAAGTTAGGAGAAAATGTTTCGCCGGTAGCGTAGAGGTCGCGTTCGCGGCCACAGCGGAGCGGCACGCGTCGTGATCGGGGCACGAGTGCGGTGCACGGAGCGGCGCGAGTCACACAAGCACAAGCGGAGTCGGCGGGCGACTGACGGGAGGCGAGTGGCGCGGCGCGGGGGCTGCCGCTGCGCGCGCACCCCGCACCGCTCGCCCCAGCCGCGTCCCCCCCTCTCCACCGCCCCGCGTCTGACGCCAGCCGGCCGCCTTATCACACCGCGCGGCGCGCCGCTTCCTTTCTCCTCATGCAGTTGCGAGCTTTTCGCCACTGCCACACTTCCGCCCGCCCCGTCGATTGTGTAGAGTTTTAGCCGGTCAATGTGTTGCACCGATTAATTCCACTTCTTGAGCAGAAGACGAAGCTTTTCATTTTTATAACGCTCGTATTTTTTTTGTTCCTATGATGATATCATCGCGAGGCAACGCCATCAACGATTCCGACCATATAACGCATCTACATTGAATCGGGAAGTTCGTAGCAAGAATCATTTAATATTTTGTTTTACTAGGTGGCAGTCCCCTTTGCTGGGTGCGTCTGGGTAGTTTTGGTACCATCACCACCTTCGGTCCTATTACGGCCTTGATTGTTAGTCAGTATGCCGCAGTTTCGGAGTGAAAGGGAGACATTAACAGCTCTTGTCTCCAGCATGTCAATACATGCACCAGCAATGTCAAGTTATATTATATCCTTAATAGTTGATTGTTGACGGCGATGGTTACCATGTGGACCATCTGATTTTTTATTTATTTTTTAAAACAAAGCAAATGAAAAAATTTTAGGCAAATGACAAACACCACCTGATGTGAAGCGGAAGAAGAGTCCATATTGCGAAGACAGCAGTTTAGACACTGCTCTAACCGCCTCCACATTGCCGACCCAAAAGGTGCTTTTTCACACACCCCTCTTTTGAAGGAACATTTATAGGAAGGATTTGACATTCTTCAACATAAAAACTATTTTACTTCTTATGAAATGACCTTCAAAGCGTAGCGACTTGCGATATGTAGACTGTAGAGTCGAAACAAAGGCCACAATTTTTTGTGTAACGAAATTTCAATCGAGTTGATCAACGGGGCGCGGGGAGGGCAGGGTTATGTGTAAGCGAGCAGGCAACACAAGCAGCGCGGGCGCAGGCGAAGAGCGGCGAAAGTGCGCCGCGAAACGAGTTTGAATGCGGCGCGTGACCCGTCCGAGGACATAGAGCGAACCACTTTGCAACATGTTGCACTCTACTGTGACTCTGAACCGGTATCAGGATTCGATAGCCAAATTTTATATCATAATATAGCTACGTCGAATTAATTATCATCATTATGTAATAAATTGCGATAACTATAGTACCGTAGCATCACTAATAGTTTGCAAAATAACATAGCTTTAACTTACGATTTATTATAATTCTATTACATATTTTAATTATACATTGTTTTATAATTTACATAACCCGATGATGGTTATTAACCAAGGTCGGACAAATTGTATTAATCAGCATTTTTTTTTAATTATCATAATCATGATCAGAGGGCGTCATGTAAGTACGAAATTGAAGTCAGAATTTAAGGTAACTCGAGCTTTTAGCTTTCTTTTAGAATATTTGTAGTGCGGATGAATGAATTATACATTGAATAAATAATACGAAGTAGAGAAGTCTACTTTCAATAATCTGCGGAGAACTTTATATAAAATACAATGATGGTACATTTTTTTTTTACACTCACACCTATTATCCAGCCCAAAGTAATAAGCATCATTAAGAGCCTGTGTTATGGACACTAGATAACGGAGAAATAAAGATAATTATATGTATATAAATATTAGAAAATATACTAAATAAACATCCATGACTCGTAAACAAATGTTCGTACTCATCATACAAACATTTGTTCCTACCGGGATTCAAACCAGGGACCTCTTGACCGAGTAGCCTGGGGTACAGACCACTCGGCCAGGTGGTCGTCCATTATTTTATTTTAAAGCAGCAAGCTCTATAATCTAATGCATAACTTTTTGTCTAGTTATATTTGATTTTAATATTTCAATTAAATTTACGTCGGCTATGCTATGACCAACAGAGGGTCGGACGTACAGAAACAAAGATTCGACGAATGCCAAAAGGTTTCCACGGTCCAAAGGTAGTCCTTGGCATAGTAGCACGATAGAGTACAAACTAAGTGGGTACACCAATGTAGACGTAGACACCATTGGTAGAGTAGAGTACTCGAAACTGTTAGAGCAGTAGTGGTAGAGTATGCTATGCAGTTAGCTCTACCCGTGGACAGCTCTATTTATTGCTATGAAACGAAAGAATTATTTTTGAATGTCAGTTAGAGTAGCTTATATATAACACATGAAAATGGAGAAGGGAAGGGACATGTTTTTGTTATCAGTTTAGAAAGGTGGTTAATGCAGCCCATCCAATGGCGGGCTGCATTGGGCCGTGCAGTGGTTGCGCGGGCGCAAGCCACAAAATAATGCGACGTCTGCCGCTTTTTGCCTGCGCACTCCGCCAACCGTGAATTCTAAAAGCTCGTTTATACGCTTCTTACAGAGGTTTGACTTAAAATACCTTGCTTTTTTATAACCAGCCATCGTCTTAATAATGCAGAGCTGCAAATCATTTGTTGTGAGATCGTGTCAATGGCCGAGACAAGGCCAATTTATGCCTCAAAGGTCTATTATGGACTTGCTGAGATTGATAGATCGCGCTAAGATGTATTATTCAAAGTAGTTTTAATAGTTTTTGTGCGAGTCACTTCAGTGTTGGAAATTGTATTTGAAAATTGTTATATCTTAATGTTAATACGATACAAATTTTGGATCAAACTATTACTAATATTTGATACGGAACGTCGTAATTTGATACGAACGTTTCCATACCAATTCTTAGCTAACAATGCTAACATTCTAATAAGTAATTAGCGGTTAGTGATAGCACTTTTCTTGCCTATATTACATTTGAACGAACGCGCTATTCTGAATTTTATATTACATATTATCTTGGTTTAATACGGACGTTGCTCTTAGTTAACGGAGTCAGTGAGATTATTGCACTACATAAATTCATAAGGCGCACATTCTTCCCGAATGAGAGACGTGAAATGATCACGAAGCGATGCCAATTAATTGTGCCTGAAAGATTTTTTCAGTGTTTGACGAACAACCGAGCAATGATACCGACAGCTGTTCTAGAGCCGGGGCTTGTTCACAATGCGTGCCCGCGCCGCGGTGCACGCAACGAGATATCACACTGACTAATACAGACTTGCCGAAATATTTGACACATATATTTACCTTTCTCTTTTGCCCTAAAACAACCAATTAGATAATAATAATATCGATCAAATTAAAAGCGTTAATGCACAAGTGATGAATATTATTATGATGAAGTTACTCAACAATCACGGATGTACGATTATAAGTTACTCAATATACAATCACTGATGTACGATTATTAATTTCACTCGTTCAGCATCGTATTAATTATCGCTGCGAGTGGTTTTCTTAAAATGCAGCTGAGTATAAAAGACTGGAAGATGCGCTCTGATGGCGAAATTCGGTGCCGAGACAAGCATTGAGTTCAACAACCTTGCGTTCATCTCGTGCCCGCAAAAAATGCACTGCTCCGTCCCACGCCAAACGCAGCACACACACACGTTTGCAAACGCTGTGTCTACATGAGCAAACCACATTGGCAACACTGTTGCCAATCGCCGCACATATAACCGTACAGTTCACCTCTCTCCTTGTCCGGATACCGGAGAACAATTCGACAACAACGTTTAACGCTGTCATGTCTTACAGAGACATTTCCAATAAATTACACAAACTGACCCCACTACCGACCAAGCAAACCGAGTTTATTGAATCTATCTGCAGTAGCACGAAGTTTCAGCTTGAATACAATATTTGCCCACCTTGTCAAAGCATATACTTGAACTGGGTAAATATTACAGTGCAAGATCAGATGTTCTTGAAATAAGATTATTTTCAACAATTTTTCAGATTGTAAGTATGCTGACTACTAGTAGTAGCATTTAGATTGTCATATACCTACGTTATAAGCTTATGAGTCAGTTGAGATGAGTAATGAGAAGCTGTCATGCGGACAGGCCAAATTTTTGACCTAATTTATTTTGTCAGACACGTGCGTGTGAGTGACCAATTTTATTCGTGTGTGTATACAACTTATTGGTCCTCCTTAAACGTTTGAGTAGCCAATTGTTGAGTAAAAGAGCTGGCGGGGGTGCACCCACGCAGCTCATCTCCGCATCAGATTACTGCGCACGCGCCGTGTTTCCTGTACCATTCACATCACACTTCGAGCACCCACAAACGCTATTGGCCTTTCCTTTTGCGAAGACATTATTTATAAAAAAGATAATGGCTGGCATGACATCATCATCATATGTCGAAGCTCACGACTGTATAATTTAATAAAACTAAGTAGGTTCCATATTGCATTTGGACGATATCTAAACAATAAAATTAGTCATTGTGTACATTGATAAGGCAACAACAGTTCTGTGGATGACATTAAATGTATCTTTAGATATCATTCAAGGAGCTTTCCTACATGATATAAGAAAAGAAATAAAAGTTAGATGTATGTTTCGCGAGGGTACCGTTTCAAAAGCGATTTCGCCAACAAAGAGGCACAGATTCTCGGTCGACTGCTTGCTCGTGTATCCACACCAATTAAGCTAAATTAAATATACGAAGAATTTAGAAACTGGTTAGCTTCCTTGAAGCGCAACGCTGTAATTGGCTAACCCGCGCTAGGAGCACGGAGGCAGCGCTGTCATATTATACAATTTATTGTCTATTTTTTGTGGCTGATAGACTGTTATACCTAAGAGTTACACTTTAATAATATTTTATTCGATCGGACACTCTAAAATTGCGTTATACGCTATTAATTGGCATTTCAATTATTTTATTGTCTCCCAGTTGACTTTTTCGGCATTCCATAAGATTTTGACCATTACAGGTTGTTTTTAAGAGGTTAAAAATGTACCTGTTATTGGATTCGTTAACAAATATAAGCTGCGTCCAGGAAACAGTGAGACGAATTGTTTTATGGAAGAGTGGTCCTCACAGCGGACCGGGTTTTAATTAAAAGCAGCGAGGAGCCAGAGTCCCGTCCGGGCAAGGCACCTGAACCTGCCTCTTTGATGACTGCGCGAAATAAACGGTAATTAACCCGCACTAGGGAACAACGTTAACATTGGTTTACTGTAACTGCGGGCGGACTTTATCCATTATTCTAAAGGCTTGTCAATACTTCTTTGCTTTTATCTTGATAAGATCTATTATTATAAACTCATCTTTCAGCACACTATAACGTATCGTTCAGTTATTCATCTTAAAAACGATAGTGCATGATCCATACAACAGGCTCAAATGAGGTTGATGATCATGCATAAGATGTCTCTTAGTTTAGCAACTACTAAAGTTTCATGTATTAAAGTTACATACATAGCATTTCTGTACTTATTATTCAAACAATATATAATATAATATATATCTTCATATAAATATCTGCTGCCTCTTTTGCGTATGAAAGATTTATGAAAATTGTCGAGTGTCATCAATTAAATAATTGTGACTCTACAATAATTTTAGTTATAAGCAAGAACATTCCCATCAAATATTGATTCAAATTTCCCTGTATAATAGATGACTAGTTGCGTTTGGAATAAAATATGAAGGTTTAATTACAAGAAACGAGCTAGCGCTACCTCGTTTGCGGTTAAGATACAAAACTTTGACTGAATATAAATGTTAGCTCAGTTGTTGAAGGTTAACATTAGATAAAACTCGGTTTAGAGCATCGAGGGACGAATAAAGTTGCCATACACAAGACGACTGTAATTCCTCTTAATTGTGTAGAATGATTCATTTACGTACGTTATATCCAGCCAGACATTCTTTTTATTATTTCAATTATGGCTCTTTCTAACAATATTGCGAGTTATAGTTATGTTGGCTTAATTGCGAGTTATAGCTCAACTCATGTGTCTGAGTAAACAATAATTAATTGCTTCTCGATTTTCACACAAAATTGGAAACGGATACTGTATATTTTCACATTTGCTTTTATGTTACTCATAAATTGGCATTTTACGGGTATTTCATGTTAACATTTAGAGCTATACATATATTGGTAACAAACAAGATATAATAATAAATTTAGTTGACGTAGTCACAGCGACAGTTTTTCCTCTACTTCCCTTTTGTTTATGATCCTCTTATGTCCCCTATATCTGCCCAACGTCGCCTCAGGTCGCTAACTTGATATTGAGGAATTTTCAGTGATATTTTGATCAACAAAGAAAGTAATTTTGTATTGAAAGTAATAATTCTCACGGTTTTCTTTCCACGTCATCTTAGAAAATATAATATCAAATGCGCTGACCGCTTTTCGCCGACGATTTCCGTACGTATTTCAGGGAAGAAGTATCTTCTGTCGTTTCGGGGTGATCCACGTGCTGAAATGGGTTCCGGAGTTGTGACGTGGGCGCGGAAATGAAAGACTTCTATTGGCATCCATTGACATCTTCTGTTGTGTTATCCGCGCGAGAACTACCAGTCTCGGGCGTTTGTTGATAAAAGACACCATTCTACACCTATTTGCGGTACGTCGTACGAGCTGCATTAGTAGGTAAAGATATTTCAATCACGTAGTTATAGCAATTATTTAGAAAGTTGAGAGCGTTACATATTATTTTTATTTTAGCCAAATAATTGAGATTTAAAGTCCATAAAAGAGGCAATTATTTTATTCGGGAACACTCATTAGTATCATTTAACAGCCTAGTTTCAATTGCAAATTTTAATTACACTTTAAAATAATACCAAAACAGCAAGTTTGTTGCGGACCGCGACATGGTTGGCTGCATAATTGTGCAGCACTCCATTGCGCATTACCATCTATTCTGTACACTAAGTATACAGCAAGGACCGCTGTACATAGAGAAACCATTAGTCCACTCTTGTTAGAAATGTTTCTAGTTTTGAAGACGATGGACCTACACTTGTTAGCTATCAAAGTACCTAATTAGATCAAAAAATTGTTCTGTTATCTTAAGAATTTTCGCTTAGCTTCTAACGTTCGCTGCTTTAAATATCCACTTCTTGAATTGCTATTTAAAAAGAACAATGATGACATAATGTAAAATGTTCAGAACTATAGTAAGTTTAGATCATCTAAACGATTTTGTTATTAACTTATATGTACTCAGTAAGTAATAACAGCGACTGGCAAGCGCACAGCGTGCTAAGTGGCTTCCAAGGTCACTTACCTCTGCCGAGACTTCATGCACGAATTTAGTAGTGTACCCTTTGTATATTTTGATCCACATTGCTTTATATAAAATATTATGATTCCTGCATTGGTAATTTCACACTCAAGATTTATGACTAACCTATATTTACGTTATAATAATTTTACAATTATTAAATTTGTGCACTTCAGAGCTAATTTCGAAATTGTAAAGTTAAAAAAAAAACTGTTTTCATCATCGTAGAAGCTGCCAATCATCGCCTTCCTGAGATTCCGAAAACAAAATAGAAAAGCATAGACGAATACTTAGTGAATCATAACAGACCGCGCCACGCCGTGAAATCTAAAATGGAGTCACGCACACAGCTCTCAGTTGGCTAATGCAAAAAATGGAAGTTATTTTAATGCATATAAAAAACGGTTTCGTAATTCGGAAAAATCTTAGATTTAATGCACAGTTCTTACTTAGTGTGACATTTTCAAATTTTTCTTAAGCATTTTGTGAAGTGTCGAGCTGACAACAATAGTTGTCAGTTTTTGTATTCATCTATGAGCCACGTGATACGGAGGTGGCAATGGAGCGATATATCACAGTATATTGAACTCGACTGTTGGCCAAAAACCAACAGGGGATTGCCTCATACGGTCTGCTTACGAGACAAATCCAATCCAGTCAATTAAGGATTCAATTGTGAACGTTAATCTTGTTGAATGTCATTTATTTGCTGTGCAGAAAAAAGCAATATGATTATAAGTGTTTATTATCTCCGTGGCATAGCTAATGAAAGGCTGTAAGTTGTGTACACTATAGGCAGTGCGGGGCAAGCAGCATCGCGTTATGTGCGTTGCGGTTTGACTCCGTTGCCACAGCTCGTAAATAAGGGCGTCTCATTGCAAGCCATTATTAATGAATCTGCCGCCCCCACCCCCACTCCGCACTCGCCCGTAAGCCCAAATAACAGGTGCGCCTAACCCCGTTTGCACAATCTATTTTCGATGTCTTACATTACAACCGTGCAGAGAAATGCTGGATGCGTTATCCCGCTCTAAATATTCATACCATATGTCAGATATTGAGATTTGTTAGAGCGTCATCTGCGAGACATAGCCATTTCTAAATAAGCGTGGTCTCGTGTTGGCTTTGCAAAGTTTCATTAGCCGTCTGGGAACACTTGCTTAGGGGTATCATGTTGCTTGAATTGTGTGCGAAATTCAGTTTCTTGCAAAAGGAGTTCCAAAATAAAACCGGAACAGGGGATTATGAACAAGATAAAGAAATTTGTTTGGCTTTTTGTTCACATGAATGCTTTTATAATTATATTTGTAAAATAAATAAAAAATAACCGGTTTTTTGTAGTGAGTGTCATATGTATAAACATAATGTAATACTGCTCCTTCAAAACACTAAGCCAACGAGAAGCGGCCAAAGTTACAGGTGGTATCCCATAAAAGTAGTAAGAATGGCATCGTCGCAGAAACACGCATAGTCTCTACTGAGTGCACGGGGCTTACTAACTGCATGTCTATTATTTGCTTCTCGGAAAACTGCTTTTCATATCAGTAGCAGCGGGTCGCGGAGGCGCACAAAGATGCCTCCCTAGCTAGAAACAAATGCATTTACTTTATGAATGACATAATCGTAATATTGTTCTGAGCTCGGATTTGTATTCCATGTTCTGCTGCAATCAGTGTCGTATAAGAGCTGCGGAGCTTCACTGTTACCATTAAAATGTGGAATAGATTTGCTTTGAAATAAAAACAAAGGGTTTTGTTTCAAAGATAAGCGTGACGAATGGACGGATAAGCTAGTCGAGCTTGAACATAACGTGGCGCCATTTATCATATACAAAGTAAACACGAATTATAGAGACGGGCGAGTTGTGATGACTGACAAGGACACTGATGAGGCCTGACCTTACAAGTGCGAGATCGGATTCAATGTCGACACCGATCCTTACTGCGACTTACGGAATCGAGCAGATAGAGTGAATCAGTCTAGTGATGTCATGAAGGAAGCCGCCACTTGCCAGAAGCCAGCCTACGCAATGTCACGCGAAGACACTATTATAAACATTAAAAAATATCTTCTGGGTCAGCATGTCTACCGGCTAATCAGATTCAAAAATTAAGATAATAGTTGCAAGCCGACGCATAAATTATTAAGCTTCGTGATTCGCTCTTCGAGATTACAATTATTATTTACTCGTAGTAGTACGCGTATGTTTTGCCATCGTACACAATTTTAAGCTAAAAAACGCAAAAAAAAAAATTAGTGAAATACTTTTTTTTCTCTCTGTGTGTAGGTCTTCTTGTCATTCATACGCGGTTTGGGTCGCGACCATTGTGTTGATCAGTGTGTAATGGTTATATTCTTATTCTAAGGTATGGTCGCGAAGGTCAATCATAATTATGTATACTGTTGTATCTAAAAAGTTTTTTAGAGAATTAAAAAAAAATCTAGTCTACATTTTTACCCACCTGTTTTATACTTCAGTTCAATCTGTAAGAGATCTCTATATTTTGGTTAATCACACCATATTCAAGAGCATAGTCTGGAAGATTTTATCATAAATATTATCCAAGAGTTTTATAAAGAAATTAAATATTAGGTCTAGTCACATTTGAACTGACATATTTTTTTACTTCAGTTCAATCTGTAAGGTTGATCGCTGAATATCGGCTATCCACACACAACATAGTGTAAAGTATAGTCTGAAAAGCTATATGTATACTAATATTATAAATCTGAAGAGTTTAGTTTGTTTGGTTGAACGCGCTAATCTCAGAAATATTCAAACTAAAAATTATTTTTGTGTTGAATAGTCCATTTATCGAGGAATTATATATGCCTTATAACATTACGCTACGACCAATAGGATCTAAGAATCAATAAAAAAGGTTTCAAAAATGCGAAAAATATTCTTTTACAGAGCTTTCGTTGCGTGCGCTGCGTAAATGGTTAAAGTTATCCAAAAATCATCTATGTGAATTGTTCTCCTTTGAAATTTCGAAAAAAGTCTGCGACAGCATTATGTCTGTATTTTAAGGTAGACTTACTATAACCCTATTTTTATAATCAAATTTGTTCTAAAATAATGCTGCGAAAGTATTTTTGTAAACATTATATTCTTTATCAAAATAAATATATTATTCATCCTAATATTTAATTTTGAACAAAATTGTTCTTTACAACATTTGATTTCAACGAATATCCTAAGAGATATCATCATAGTTTTAAAATAACTCTGCAACAAAATATTGATCAGTACCACGCAATCATGAGCATACTTAGTTACACTCTTACTGATCATGTATTCTAAAATAATGCATTATTTGTTTGCATTATTTTAGAACACTTTATTGTGTTTTTAAATAAATACTAAAGTAAAATCATTTAAACTACGTAAGTACGACATGTTGTTTTTTCCGACATCCATGCGAACGAAGTCGCGGGCACAACTAGTCATAAATATTTACCATAGTATCTAAAAACATTTTTCTTAAAGAATTTATGTCCTTATATCAAATACCTACTTTGACCGTTTCTAACAAAGTGATAATGGCCAAACCTTACATATAGCGATGCCGGTCGTTTGTTAAGTATATCACTTACATTATTTCAAGACAAAGCTTTTTACTGTCTCAACAAGACAGTCCAATATAACATTAAATGCCAAAAATTGACCAAGGGCTTTGGAGCCGAACCACCTGAAAAATAAAATCTATGAAAGTCACTTTTGGAACTGGCGTCGAAATGACAGGAAAAAGCAAACAGGAGGTTATTTAATTAAAGTTATGTGCAAATCAATAGACACTTAAGTGAAATAATCGAATATCTATAGATTTCTATCTCGTGTTAATAGCAGAGTGCTAATTAAGTCCATCATGTCACGCATCTAATTTGATTACCTACATAGGAGCAAGGTTTTTGTGGTTAGCGTGAAATATCGATGCAGGCCGCGGTCGCCTCGCTCAAATACGATTACACTCATAAGCAGACCATGTTAGGCATAATTTTGCCAGTTCTCTACACCACGTGTCATGGTGATCAAACTAGATAAAACACCAGAATTTACTTATCTAAGCAAAACTTCAAAGAGTTTACAACTCTCGAAAGTTGAACAAAGGCCTTTGGAGCAGATGCGGCCGTGTCGCTTGGGACGGAGATTTGTTTCGGGAATTAATTGATGTACTTTGTGTACACAGTATGAATGGCTTCGGATGGTGGAATGGAGCTAATGAGTATTAATTGAAAATTTAAGATATTTCTGTCAACATTGCTCTTGGTTTGTAGACTTTCGTAGGCAATGTGGACGCTTCAAATGGAAATACAAATTAATCCGACAACAAAGCGTTCCCTTGGGTAAAGAGAAACAATACCACACAATACGGCTGCGCCTGTACTTGCTTTTATGTTAAATGGCCGTTAAATGTTCATTATGACAAACTAGCCGCGGTTAAAATGCTAAGTGTCAGACTTGACACTGCCTTGAAAGTGTCAAAGAGACACGCCTTTAAACTAAATATGAAGCGGAGCTGACTATGTTATTTAATTCCAAGTACAAAGATGCAGTGCAATTTGAAATTGACATAAGTAAGATCCATTTTTCAATAACCTTCAATTTTAAATAAACGCTAACATGACGCGCGATGAGCCGATGATATAAGATCTGAGTAACCTAATAAAATAACAATAATAATGATTATTATTATAATTACTTATAATATTTGTCAAATACAAATCCAGCTTCGAGTTCTATCCACAAATAGGGGGGTACCAAGAACCGCTAAATATTCCGTTACAAATTCTCACAATTTCTCGGATTCGGGGGGCGTCCGCGCCCGTCATTTGAATTATAAAGTGAGAATGAGTGCGCTCAGAGTGCATAAGACACACCGTACGTATGTAAATGAAAGCGGGATGCGCCAGGACGAGACGAGGACCGAGCATGCACCTGCCAACATGGGGACGTTCCCCGGTCATAGTTCAACAGTGTCGACGCTTTTGACCTTGTTTTTGATGGGTTATGCAACATTAACTTTTTAATTACAGTTTCTAGGTGTCGTATAATCATGTTACAAATGAAGAAAATTTTAAATTAAACGGAGTACACGATGTAAAATATTATGTTATCATTTTGGAGGAGGTCGAAGCAAGGACGGCCATTAATAGAAATTCCAAGAGCTATCGAAAATTTAGCTTTGTTGTTATGATGGCCCTTAAAGATTCAAGGGGCGAATTGATGAAAATTGTATAATGTTAATGTACCCTATAAAAGAGAAGAAAATCATTATAATAATATTCTATGTTTCTGTGTATTAAGTCCTACTTACTTACTACAATTTTAGGCAATGAAAATAATAATAAAATATACCTCCATTACGTTTAATTAAATAAACAGACGAAAAGGAGCAGACAAATAGGAGCGAGTTCGATAAACAACGCTCAACCGATAGTGGAAGTTAACTCTTACAACGATCCAGCGACCGTTACTCAAAACTTCGATACGGCTTTATTCCCAAACACGAAACTAATTTATTCGTATCTCAGCGACCATACCGTCGTACTAAATAATCGAAGAACAAATTATAAATGCGTATTAACGGTCAAGTCGTAGTTCAAAGATTACGACAGAGGGTAACCCTTTGCTAGAAACGCGCGGCGAGGTGAAGAAGTTTCAAATTAAATCGGATCACCCCAGGGGCATGATGCACACTCAAACTATTTGATATTTTAATAAAAGTACCCCTTTGTATCGCGAGCGATTAGAGCTTTTTAAAGTAACGAATATCAGGCAGTGCCAGTACGTTCGAATAAGCAGTAATTACTGTATGTTCAATTTGGCGTCGTATGATCGTGTGAAGGGAAACTAACGGTATGGTTTCCTCGAATTTTGCGGTCAGCAGCGGAAATGCAAACCCTTATCAGGGGCTGGATGGAGTACCAAACGGTAATCGTCACATGCGGCGAGCGTCGGCGGTGGCGGCCGTCGCGTGTGGCGCCGCTAATGGATATTGATGGCGATGTCGCGACTAATTAGCCCCTGGCACCTTCAGTTGTCCTGTTCGAGAGTTTTTTCCGCGGCGAGCGATACAACACGAGATCGCGCTTTGACGAGGGTTGATCGATATCGAACGGTATACCTATCTCCAGAAGACTGATTGAATCGGATGACCGGTGTTTTAGATGACATCAGCAGCGCCTAGCCGACGCAGGAGAAGTGACGTCGGTGCGCGGCCAAACAATATCACAATCGAATTAGAAACAGTCTCTGTGCGTCGGGCGATATCAATCACCGTGGGCGGGCGGTGCGACATTGGACTTCAATTAGGCGGGCGGCGCGTGTGATTGCTCCCTCCTCTACACGGCAAAGGGTTACTTGACCCACTTATTAGGCTCGTCGCAAGCGTCCTCGTTAGCCGGAAAAGCGCGGAAATAAGTGTTTCAATATTTACTCCTACTTTAGTTTCTTTTTATGATAATGTTGAGAAAATTATGACGATGTAAATAAATTTCGACATCGTAAAACGGACATTTACTTTGTTCGTGCGACCACTCGTCATGGTTGGTTAGCTTTGATAGAGAAGGGTACTTATAAATAAAAGTATACATCCTGTATTTACCCTGAATGGCGTCACTGAACAGAATATGGTAATATTGTGGAAGATGATACAAATGAAACCAGCAACCATGACGTTTGAGAAGATAAAAAAATTTACGTACTGCAAATTATATTTCTTAATTCAGTTTCGCTTGCTCGTATAGTCTGGCCACATAATATGGTCAAGCTTTAGTAAAGGTGATTCATTTCAGTTCGTAATCATTGTTCTTGCATAATCAATTAGATAAGCGATATACTTTGTCAGGCTGAGATTACTTTTATAGGATAGGTACGTAACAGGGTTAGAAAACCTTTTGGGCCTCGCTTCAATTTAGGGACGAAGTATAAAACCGTTGATATTATAAATTATAATACATAAATACAAACCTTATAAGTCTTACAGTTCGCATTTACTTATGTGATGGATTAGTGAATTAGATTAAGATATAGTACCTACTTAGTTAGATAACCTATCATAATTATAATAAGTGAATGTCTATGCAGTAAATATTGCACTATCGTGGTCGAGAGAACAGGAGACTGACCGCAAATAGGTCGCGGATTGAATAACACAGGACCTACCTGTGCAAGGTTTCTAAATAATTAATTATAAAGCGATATTACTGTGACCACAACAGATATTTCACAACGACTTTTCCTAGGCACAGTACCGCATACGCTTCCAATAAGAAGTGTTGTAAGACTTGTAAAAATATAATTCAACTGAAATTCCAATAAAAACTTTTAGGATTACAGTTCCGTCATAAAAATATTAAATATAACGATATTATTTCGGTTTAAGGTAATAAAGGACATATATTATTACGACATCAGAATAATCAAATCGAAGTTTTAATATGTTCAATGTGCAATAAACCTCTTTTGTTTATAACAAGACAATATTAATTAGGACATCGAGGTTATGATGTCCATACCCTCAGCTATGATCCCTACAGCGGCGCCCGTCGCGACAGCATTCTCGATTCGACATTAATTGACGTTCACTCGAACGCCAATGGAGTTTACGTGTTAATTATATATCCTGACAGCGAAACTTGGTTCTGGAATATTATAAACTATCGTTATAAGCTGTGGAAGCAAGCTTTGTAGGTACAACGTAGAGTAATAATTAAGCCCAAATTATGATAGCCCTAAGCCCAATTTCAAATTTACTATTTATAAGCAACGGGTCATAGAAATAACTAATAAGTTAACTGAATATTATTGGTGACGTAAGTTTATTACGAATTTACGGACTTCGTAAGCCCAATTTGTAACAAAACACAATTTATGGTATATTTTTATTTTGTTAAGTTTTCTTCATTTTTTTTTATACAAAGCACGACAAATGACTCAACACCACCTGATGCGAGGCGGTAAGAAAAGTGTATATGCGGCTAGTGCAGTTTAGACACTGCTCTAGCCGCCTCCACCTTGCCGGCCCAAAAGATGCTTTTTCACGCCTCTTTTGAAGGAACCCATGTTATAGGAAAGAGGGAACACATGTGCTCGCAAAGAATTCCAAGTTCTGGAAGTACGACAAAGAAACGAGGCACTAAATTTCTTTGTGCGTGATGTTGAGGTGGAGACGGTAAACTGATGACTCCGAAGACCAGCACGCGTGGTCCTGAGTAGGAAGGGAAAAGAATCATTGAGATATAAAGTATTATTCCTTGAGATATTTACTAGGTGGAAGGCCCATATGTAGGGAGCAGGTACGCTCCCGTGGGAGATTGATGCCTTGGTTGTGGCCAGAGTGCATCAACACCGAGTTGCGACAAGAGAGCGGGGGGAGCGTCCCGACCTCGACGAAGTGAGGCGGATCCGCACCCTGGCGCAGGGCGAGGCTATGCGCCAGTGGGGGAGGCACTCGTCACTCCAACAGCCGGCCACCGGTCGATTGAAGCAATTCATCCGGTCTTGGAGGAGTGGATTGGGCGCCGGCTAGGCAGCCTTACCTACTGCATGGTACAGGTGCTGACCGGACATGGTTGCTTCGGTCACTACCTGTATCGTAACGCCCGTCGGGAGGAGACGCCGCGGTGTCATCATTGCGACTCCCCCGATGATACAGCTGAGCACACCCACCCTTGTGGAGTGCCCAGCCCGGCAACACGAGAGCCGCGAATTTCGTGCGGCGCTCGGTGGCGGTCACCTCCCACTGCCAACCATGGTAAGAGCCATGGTTTGTAGCGAGAGTGTATGGGAGGCTGTCGCCTTCTTCTGCGAGACTGTGCTCACGCAGAAGGAGGCAGCGGAGAGGGAGTGGGAAGAGGATCCTCTGGCCACCCCAATCCGGCGTAGACGGGTGGGTGTGAGGAGGCGGGCGGTGATCGCCCGTTTTCATGCGCTCCACTGCCCTTCGCGGGGGTAGCCTAGCCTCTGCCGAAGCAATTTCACCAGTCCACCCCCAGGCAACCCGGCCTTACGGCCACGTTTCGCGCCGATGGAGATTACCCAGAGTCACTTGGGTAATCCCAGACGTGGCGGCCTATGCAATACATGCGTGGTGGCCACCCACGCATGCGGCCGTGCCTACGCCGAATAGGGGCGGCAAGATCATCCTCTTCCTGCTCCTACTGCGCTGCCTCCTTGCGTAAGTACAGTCTCACAGAAGGAGACGACAGCCTCCCATACACTCTCGATATCAACCATGGCTCGTACCATGGTTGGCAGTGATGGGTGACCGCTGCCGAGCGCTACAATAAGTTCGAGGCGCTCGCGTCGGTAGGCCGGGCACTCCATAAGGGTGTGCTCGGTCGTATCGTCGAGGGAGTCGCAGTGATGGCACCGCGGCGTTTCCTCCCGACGGGCGCTACGGTACAGATAGTGACCGAAGCAACCATATCCGGTCAGTACCTGCACCATGCGATAGGTGAGGCTGCCAGGCCGGCGCCCAACTCACTCCTCCAGCTCCTTGAAATTAAGATACTTTTAAAATAAAACTAAGAATCTACAACAGAAATACAATCTTTTATACAATTTGGAATTAAAATTTAATGAAAAAGGCTTTGCGCAAAAATAAACGAACCCGATAACATTTTAATGCGGTGGAGCGATGCACACGCCACATCCACTATCAATTCAAACTGCTCATGTTTATTAGGCAAGGTACCCATTTTACTAAAATTTTAAGCTAACGAAAACAACTGAAAATTTGTTTAGAATAGAACTGTAGAGATAAGAAATAGAAGTGTAGAGGTAACCTACTATAGATTTTTTAATCTCATCTGACAATGAACGAAATATTGGGATATTGGTTTCGCATCCATTGCTTGTCTGTCATCCCGTTTTTATGTGTAATTTTAAAAATAGATTGAATATATTTGCAATTTCATGCTAGCTAATTTGTAAATTACAATGATGCCTGATGCCGGTTTTGGAAAACTTCAGAAAATAACACGGACAAAGAACAACGATCTGCTGTAAATTGTGGGAGTGGATACTATGTGACTTCTGTATAAGTTATATTGGTGCCATTTGGTGCTAAAGCGATAACCGCTCACGTATTTTGCAAAACAGGGCTCACGTATTTTGTACAAATAAATGAAAGAATATATATTTAAATTCATTTAAGAGCACTATCACACAATTATCCTGTGAAACTTTCTCAACCAGTAAAAAATATTTAGTGGAAAATGTATCATGAAACAATCTTCAAACGATTGTCTGATAAGAATATAACTAATCCACCGTCGTTATGAAGCGGACACGATAACCACAGAACAATTTGAAGAGATCCACAAAGATTTATACTTGGATTTAAGATTAGAGCGGACTTTTTAATAAGACGAGAACACGACTTCATTTTTACGATCTATGTCTTAACAGTTCTTTTTTAATTGACACTCGACGCGGCCCGTCCGTGTAATGTGCAATTTAATGATGCTTCAAAATGTAAAATGCATTACTGCAGAGTCTTTATTTTACTATTCGCTATGAAAGATCGCGCAAACTGTACGTGGCGTGCTCTGAAGCGCATTAAACACATCTCTTGAACATAAAGAGTATCATGAGCATTTTTATGGCAACTTCACTTGATACAGCTAAAATGATTCATTTTGAATAAATTGAAAATGTGAATACATATTTTATTGTTATCTCATAACAAAAACCTAACAAATATGTAACAAATACTTTTATTTAACTGAACATCATACTAAACTAACCAAACCAATGAAATTACTAACTTCACATCTAAAAATCGTTCATGATCATGATCATCACTGCTAGACATAAGCCTTTCCACATGAACGCCACTTAGTTTGATCCTTGGCTAGCCTCATCCATTTACCACTTTGCGAAGATCGCTTGCCGTGCCGCGGATTCCACTTAAGTATTACCTTACTCAAGCGATCATCAGATCTGCGGGTAACATGACCAGCCCACTGTCACTTCAGCTTATAAATTCGGTGAGCTATGTTGATGACCTTAGTTCTCTGTCGGATCACTTCCTTTCGGATTCGATCTTTCAGAGAAACTCCGAGTATGGCTCTTTCCATGAATCGCTGAGCGACTTTTAGCATAAGTATTTGTCGCCGCCATCTGGTTAAATTCGCCGCTTAGTACTATCGGCCTAGGCATTGGCCAATCCCCCCTGGGGGAGGCCATATAGGGTAGTACGGGGAAAATTCTCCAGCACAGCGCCCGCCACCTCCTGTATGGAGCCGGGACTTATGCGGAGGGTGCTGGGGTCATTATTCCCAAATCCCGGACCATTCGCGCCTCCCAGGATGCCCCCCTCTGACTCCGCGTTGGAGGTTTGGGCTGACGGTCCCCCCGTGTCGGACATGGAGTTCGACATGGGGAGGGATAGGCTCCGGTGCAAAAATAAAGCACCGGGACCGGATGGCGTCCCATCCAAGGTGATGGGGATAGCTTTGGGCCCCCTGGAGGAGCGGTTCCGCGCGTTGCTCGACACGTGCATCGCGTCGGGTCGCTTTCCCAAGAGATGGAAGATGGGGAGGCTGTGCCTCCTTAGAAAGGAGGGCCGCCCTGCTGACTCGCCGTCGGGCTACAGGCCGGTGGTGCTGCTCGATGAGTCTGGGAAGTTTTTTGAGAAAATTCTCGCTTCCCGGATCACCGAGCATCTGGAGGGCAGGGGGCCGGACCTGGCAGAATGCCAGTTCGGTTTCCGTACCGGCCGGTCCACGATGGACGCGGTGGCTCGCCTCAAAAGGTGGACTGAGGCGGCCACAACACAAGGGGAGGCTGTGATCGCGGTGTCTCTTGACATCGCGAACGCATTCAATAGCCTACCCCACGAGTGCATAGAGGAGGCACTCAAATTCCACCGAGTGCCTCTTTACCTCCGCGTCCTCGTGGGGGACTACCTTCGCGAGAGACTGGTCCTCTACGAGGGCGCGGAGGGCCGCGTTCAGTCGTGGACGATGGCGGCAGGTGTGCCCCAGGGTTCCGTACTAGGACCCTTACTATGGAACCTGGGGTACAACTGGGTTCTGCGTGGTGAGTTCTTGCCGCAGGTGGATGTCGTCTGCTTCGCGGATGATACTCTGGTTGCGGCAAGGGCCCGTGAATGGGACGAGGCGGTCCACCTTGCGTCGGTTGGCACAACCATGGTCGTCCGGCGCATCCGCCTCCTTGGACTGGAAGTGGCTCTCTCCAAAACGAGAGCCATGTCCTTTCACGCCCCGAGACGCAGAACCCCACCGGGGCTCGAAGTCCGAGTGGAAAGAGTCCGGATCCCCGTCGAGGTTCACCTTAAGTACCTCGGCCTGGTTCTGGACTCTCGGTGGAGATTCGAGGAGCACTTTAAGCTCCTCGCACCCCGGCTGTGCGCCGCCGCAGCCGCACTCGGACGAGTCCTCCCGAATGTAGGGGGGCCCAGCTCGTCATGCCGTCGGCTTTATCACGGGGTGATAAGGTCGATGGCACTGTACGGAGCCCCGGTGTGGGCAGAGTGCCTCTCCCTCCGCACACGAGCTCTCTTGCGTCAGCCGCAGAGGGTAATCGCGACCCGGGCCGTGCGGGCTTACCGTACGGTCAGTCACGGAGCTGCCTGCGTTTTAGCGGGTACGCTCCCGTGGGAGGTTGATGCCCTGGTTCTGGCCAGGGTGCATCAACACCGGGTCGCGGCAAGAGAGCGGGGGCAACGACTCGACCTAGACGAGGTGAGGCGGGTTCGTACCCTGGCACAGAGGGAGGCTATGCGCCAATGGGGTGAGGCACTCGCCACCCCAGCAGCCGGCCACCGGACGATCGAAGCGATCCGTCCGGTGTTGGAGGAGTGGGTTGGGCGCCGGCTGGGCAGCCTCACCTTCCGCATGGTGCAGGTACTGACCGGACATGGTTGCTTCGGTCACTACCTGCACCGTATCGCCCGTCGGGAGGAGACACCGCGGTGTCATCACTGCGACTCCTCCGACGACACAGCCGAGCACACCCTTGAGGAGTGCCCGGCCTGGCGACACGAGCGCCACGAACTTCGTGTGGTGCTCGGCGGCGGTCACCTCTCGCTGCCAACCATGGTAAGAGCCATGGTTGGTAGCGACAGGGTTTGGGAGGCTGTCGCCTCTTTCTGCGAGACTGTGCTCACGCAGAAGGAGGCAGCGGAGAGGGAGCGGGAGGAGGATGCTCTAGCCGCTCCTATCCGGCGTAGACGGGTGGGTGCGAGAAGGCGGGCGGCGACGATCGCCCGACTTCCTGCGCCCTAGGCGCGGCCGCGTGCGTGGGTGGCCCCCACGCATGCATTGCACATGCCGCCACGTCTGGGATTGCCCAAGTGACTCTGGGTAATCCCCATCGGCGCGAAACCTGGCCGTAAGGTCGGGTTGCCTGGGGGTGGGCTGGTGAAATTGCTTCGGCAGAGCCCAGGCTACCCCCGCGAAGGGCAGTGGAGTTGCCGGGGAGTTTTAGTGGGTATTTCCAGTACTGATAGCGCTGGATGACCCCCACACACGCCCGCCGCTTAGCCAGCGGCGGGTAGGTCTGTAAACGGATTTCTCCCCGTTAAAAAAAAAAAAAAAAAAAAGGCATTGGCCAATCCAATGTTAATTGAACTAGACTCACATGACATTCAACGACTTGGCGTATTGAAATGATCGTCTTGTACCGAAGAAGTTTTGATTTGATTGGTGGGTTCAACGTTATTTTTTAATGACTACTTATAACTACCTACCTACTAATAACTCAAACAGTCACACAAAAGCTCTTTAAATTTAAATGACCCGCCTAGGCGCCCAATAGAACGGTTAATTTAAGCAGATGGCTGAAATGACGTTTAGCCATCTGGTTAAACTTTGCGCTCAATAACTTGGCTAGCCGTCCTTCAGCCGTTTCATTTTATGGTGGCGTTCAATCAACGGGCTAGGCGTCCAGTGAAGCGGCTAATTTAACCAGATGGCTGCGACATATCCACAGTGGTGCCGTCAGTGCGACAATAAATCCAAACATGGGCTATACTATTTCTTACAAATGTCATGAAATTATCAAATGAATAACATGTTTTTGAAAGTGGAAACCATTTCTATGAACGAATTTAGCCCATGTTTGAATTTATTGTCGCATTGACAGCACCACCCTGTATACCAGCTGCACCGTGAGTTGCAGCACTATGATAGAAAGGACGATTGGTCGATATACTTTTATCTTTAGGCTCTATGGATATGGATGTGAATAGCCGATGAGAAAACTCGTCGCAGTTTTCCGAATGCTGACCAAACCAGCCGAACTCCTCTATCCTCGAAAATGTTTTTACTCAGTTGTAAAGTTTGCTCGAGATAAATGTTCTCCTAAACAACTTAGAGGAGACCATCTTGCATCATGACTGGTTCCGTAACCACATGTGCATTGAAAATAGTTTTGGTTTAATCCAAGTTCATCCGGAGACCGATGCGTTGAGAATTTGAGATAAAAAGGTAAATGCAACATCTTTTGTAGATCCTACACCTCCATAATGACGATATCGTCTGCAAATCTCAAGTGAGAGATATGCTTGATATTAATGTTCATACTCCGTCCGTTCCAGTCCAGTGTCATGAACATATCCTCCAAAGCCTTTGTGAACAACTTGGGGGATATGACGTCCCCTTGTCTCATACCTCGATGCATGGGGATAGGGTTATTCTGCTGGTTCTTTACTTGGACTGTCACAGTAATTGCATCGTAAATACATCTTGGATATAATGCCAACCAACTTAGAATCGCTGCAATGCTTCGTCTCGATGGAGTTTCTTCTCCATCAAGCTTCTCTCATAGTTTTTATTGTACATGAAAAGTTGCTCATTTAAATATTTCCCAATTCAAAATTTCCACTCGTATAGATACAATCACGTAATATAGATGTATAGATGTAACGCATATTTCAAAAGTAGCCCTTAAAAGCGTTCGCATTCCAAATAAATTCGTTTAAATGGCACAGAAATAGACATAACACTGAATCAGTTTGTCTGGTTCGGCGCTCTGTTTTGTTCCGGCTCTAAATCGACATTGAGCCGATTCGATATGCAGACATGACGGAATTATAAAAACATGACCAATCACAATTCCACAGTCAAATGACATTTAGGAACAAAAAAGTGAAATAGATTACTTTTTTATTGGCTGTGTGATACGTGTATTGTGAAATTGCTTTTCGAATTGTTCTCATAATATTACTAAACATTTTTATCAATATTTTGAGCTTGGAATTGGTAGATTGGTATCCTTGTTACTATTGACAAATAGATGAAAGTCAGTTCTCATAAGTTTGGGCGTTATAATAATGGACGCGTATTAAGGCTAAGGGTAGAATCATGCTGACTCAGAGTTCCTTAGTTACGGAGGCATTAAGCTAAAGGCGTCGTACTAAATTAACCAGACGCCAGTACATAAGGAATTATCATTTATGTACATACATATCAGACGTAACGTTACGTAATGGATTTGGGAAAAATAATTATATAAACGGAATAATCTATTACGCCTAATTGCATAAACATGAGATTCAAAATTACGGCGGACTGGTAAATGGTCTTTTTGACACCTACGCCACACTGTTTAGTTCATTATAATAATGTCATAATATTCCATGCAAAGAAACCGTGTTTCCGAATTACGCATGCACCCTCACGGGTAACTGTAGCTGGCACCTAATTAGAATATAAACATCTACTGGCGGCGTTCAACAACTGACCCGGTATTTGTAATCTTAATAACCCGTTGTACTATAATAAAAGACGATTGAATGTGAATTTGCGAAAATATTATAGCATTTGTAGGGGTTCGTGCGGCAAGAACAGAAAAGCAACGCAATGCACCATCAACACTGCTCAACACTAGCGAAAATTACCACGCTAGCGACGCTAGGTGCTCAGTACATGTAAATTAAATGACATAGACCTACATTCATGCGACGATGGTGATTCTTTACGCTGCTTTCCGTATATAAATAAACTGTGTTTCAACAACAAAGGAGCATGCATGAAGTTATTATCGCATACTTATAAAATATTCATAACCTTTACAGTGTCCTTTTTCTGTTAAAATGCTGCTATGCAACAAGATAATATGGTAGTTTAACATGGTACTTCACGTTGACAACTTTTTTTTATTTCATAAATAAGAAGTTTAGAACACATAAAAACATACACTGATAAAGTGATGTTATCTAAAAACGCTCCTTATAAAATCTGCGGAACAGATGACATCACTAAAAAATGTATGGGCATATTGACAAAATTAATAGTAATTATGTAATATGTTTGTTTTTATTTATAGTTGTAATAATAATAATAATAATAATAATAATATTCACACACTCACACCTATTATCTAGCCCAAAGTAAGCATCATTAAAAGCTTGTGTTATGGATACTAGATAACGGAGAAATAATGATAATAATATGTATATAAATATTAGAAATATACTAAATAAACATATAAACATCCATGACTCGTAAACAAATGCTCGTACTCATCATACAAACATTTGTTCCTACCGGGATTCGAACCCGGGACCTCTTGACCGAGTAGCCTGCATAGCAAGGGGTACAGACCGCTCGACCAGACGGTCGTCAAAATAATTGTTTTAATTGAAGTAAACAATCTAATATTATTATAATTTTTGGAAAAGTAACTGTCTATTTTTATAAATTTTCTAAACCGTAGAAGTTTGACCAAATTCCATAATTTGAATAGATTTTATGGGTAACAGTAGCGTATATTTTCCGAATTTGTGAAAAATAGCGCCATATTCAAACTCAGGCAACATCTCTATTGAAGCTTTCTTTCCTATTAGTTAGTTTGGTTATAGTTGTCTCTAGCAGGGTGTTGCTGGCGCCGCCGCGCGCCGCCGGCGACCATGTGGTCCGTACAACAATGGGCCCAACCGGTCGCGGGACCGTTACAGATGAGTTGCTGCCGGCTGAGCCGTGAATATGCATGAGCCAGACTTGACCTCGGGTTATTAGATCGCGCCCGCGGAGCGTGGGACCGATCTACTCAGACAATCGACATTTGACATTTGATTTACTTAAAACACTTCCCGGAGATTAAAGGTTCCTGTATTTAAATTAGTGACTAGGTATTGATTCGTAAATAATTGTGTTTAAAGATGTTGACACAAATATACAGCAATCTTATGAAAATGGACAGATTTGTTTATAGGTTCTGCAATTACGACAACACGGTGTCTGCTACTTGAGTTGATTTAGAACGTTGGTCTGGGATCAACTAACTTTTGTTTCTTAGAAAAGACCTAGGTAAACTACAAAATCAACACTTAACATTAATTGATTTATAGTAAAATTAATTTTAGGGAGATTATTGAATATATCGGTAAGTAGAGAGGTCAAAGGTTTTATTACTTATCGATGACAATACAAAAGCAAGTTATTTACTTAGTTCACAACGAAATATCTCATACGAATGAGAAGGGAACGAGGAGCGCCATCAATCAGTCAGGAGTCGCGGGTCAACCCCGCGCCTCACCGACCACCTGTCGCACCCGCCAGTTCAAAGCAATTGCTAATCAGTCACTAAGTTACGCCAAATCTCGGCTTGACAGGGGGACCGCGCCGTGTGGGTAATGGTATTTTGACGAACAAGGGTATTAGCTGCCGCGACATGAACGTTAACCCAAAAATAGCGATAGACCCTTTTACGACACAACACAAAATAAAGCCAATGATCGAGGACAAATTATTCTGTTCGTATGCTACTAGTGAGGAGCTAGCTCTGGTTTCGACACAAAAAACAAAGCAACTTTCGCCATGATCGATCCTCGGATGGGTCAGTCAAAGTTGGTTATCACGAGCTCCTCCGTGCTTCGGAAGCCACGTCGTCACGTTGTTCCTGCAACCGCTTTATCTATGTATGACCCAAACTCCTTATGTGTTTCTCCCATGTAGGAAGGCCTGTGCCCAGAAGTGGGACGTATATAGACTGGTGATAATGATGATGATGCTGCTAGTGTCTGTGCTGTAGTCTAGATACTAACATTAGAATTGTTAAAGTTTACATCTATCAAAGAAGTTTTCGCAATAACTTCCTTTGGGAGAGCTCTTTCAAAAGATGTTCACACAATGTTAAGAATTCTCCCTTAATCTCGTAAAAGTAATCCTATGAAACTCACCCATTAAACAAAAGAATTATTGCTCATCGACGACCAAAAGGAAATTCTGGCGTAAAATAGCAGACATTTTTGAAATAGCGGTAGGTTGTCATTTGTAGCGTCGGTATCAGGGTTCGGCGAGCGACCGGCGCGGCGGCGGCGGCGGCGAGCCGCGGTGATCGCTGTAAATTTCATCGCAATAGTGAATGTACACGCGAGACTAAAAATAAACATGGCAGCCACAACGGGCGCAGTCAGCCGATACTGAGATAACTGCTCCAGCGTATCGCCTACTACAATCCGGCGCCACTCCAAACTGTGACATGCGAATACGCGTCACATATACACACCCGGTTTAATTAGTGGAGCTAAATTTATCCTGCTGGCTTTTGAGTGGGTGCTGGTGTTGTTTTGTTCAATAGAACTAAAATTTTCGTTGCGTGTATTAAATTCGTCAAACATCAAAACATCAAATTAGACTGTGGCAATACAAGGTAAGTAGTGTTTTCCAGAAACATACATACCATAGTAAAATGAATTGCCGACGATCGCTACGATTTATATCAACAGAACAGAGTTATAATAGCTTTAAAAGTTTTTGCAGGGGTAATTTATGATAAGGACGGGTGCGGGTGGGCTTGAAATCAGGAACGTAGTAAAAATACTTTAAGCCTCGGGAAACTTCTTAAAACACATGACTAAAACCTTCAGGAAAGTCAGAAAGAAGCAACATTCTTCTTAAAATATAAATTTATGAAGGATGGTCCTATCTTCACTGAATATTCGAATATCGTTGAGGCGCTCCGATTTAAAATCGTGTTTCAGAAACATTTACATCACATTTGACTGTGTACCGTTTGTCATCCCGAGGCGTTATATTGGAAGCGAAGCCTTATGGAATCATGAGATATGGCGGCGAAGGGAATACTACAAAAATGTAATGCGCTTACGTCTTACATGTCACGGAAACAAATGGGCGCGGAAATATTCCAAGCTGACGGGGAAAATCGTCTACACCGAAGCAGAAAATCATTTCAGCTATGATAATACGCAAAGCAGCAAAAGTGTGATGAGTAGAAACAAACTCGATTGAAGTGAGAAACGGAGCAATAACGTCGGTCGGCTTATCTGGGCCAGATCACGTTCCTGGAACAAAAGGAGTGTTCGGCGGGCCGGCGGAGGCAAAGCGAGTTAAAAAAGCTTACGTTCAAATGGAGCTTTTCATACTTAACAAACTCGGAGCTCTTATAGCGCTCGGCAACGTCGCTAGCGCGCCGGTGTCACTTTAATAACCATTCCGTTCCAAGTACATATACATATTTAATTCGTCAATGAATATCAATATACGTTTCTGCTTTCCAGACGATTTTCGAGCGCAGTGAGCAGAGTAAAGTGAAAAGGGCAAATGTTAGTTGTGAATGTGCAATGTGACAACTCCATGCAGCATTAAGAAGACATTAGGGGTGGTGCCGAGGAACGGCAGAGGGCGCATTATTTAGCGATTTATCAAGTATCCGATAGCTGGAGGAATATGAGTAGGTTTCCATGTTACAGAACGCTTCTATTGTTTTGGCGATTGATGATATTTACATAACGATTTTTGGTATACCTAGTACGTATGAAATATAATAGGGTAATGTAAAAATTTTTAATTAGGTGGGGTAGTTTGTTGATTTCAATCGATTTATAAGTTTATCATGACTTTTCAATTACAGTGGCACTTTTATTTCTTATCAGAATATTCCGAATAAATGTAACTATTCGCTTGCTATCCACAAAGCAACATTATTTCGTTTTCAGACTAGGAAATGCCGTTATTTACCACTTTAATACTGCGGCGCCATGAACGCAACCTTAGCTTTAGCAATAGGGACAAGTTTAAAAACATTTAATCATTCAACAAATACTTTAAATTACAAACCATTAACTTAATGCAAACTTTAAAAAATCGCTGTCACTTTCGCTCGGGACGCAATGACGCGGTCGAAATCACGGCGCGAAGCTTTCATCGCGCACCGGCTGGGAGCTTTCAAAAAGCTTTCAGTGGTCGATTGCGCGCTGCGATTATGAGCCGATACATGAACCCAGATACAATTTATTGTTAATGTGTAACGAACGGTATGTGTAGCGTTATTTGATATGGAGTAAATAACCTATGCTATGTCTAAAAAATAATAAAAAGTATTTGAGCAATATTGCTTATGATTAAAATAAACTGGCACATTTACATTTCTGGCCTTGATTTAATTTCATGCTACAGGCATCGTCTAAATAGGCCTTGAACGCAGATTTGAGAATTGTATAAAAAATTGGTAGGAGCTTACATGATACATTAGGAAGAGGCATCGGCAGGATAAGTAAAAAAGGTAGAAGTTTTTTTTTTTATTCAGCTTGAAATGGGTTTATCAAGTATTCAAAATAGATTTATAGAATTATTAATTCGCTGATTATTCGATTCGGTTGGTTGTATGTGCATGTGCGTAGTTTGTTGCAGTGTGTATATTACTAAGTTAATATGTTGCCACTTCTGAGGACCTATAATTGGCTTTTTGTTATTTATTTATGTCACTTAATTTGTTGTAATAGCTGTTGGTCTTCCGAATAAATAAATAAATAGAAAACCTACCTATTTATTGATAATGTTTAAAGAATACCAACAGTGTACGGTCTTTATACAACCAAACCTATGTATGTACTGTGATCCGCTAGTGAGAAAAGAAGAAAAGCGTAAACTGCTCACAGTAGAAACAGAAAATTTAAATATTTTAATCGAAAATGCGCCGAAGTGTGTCTGTCTCCTGAAGCTTCCAGTTTGTATGGGCGATTATGGTGCACCACAGTGTGGTTGCCAAGCGTCCGCAGCGCGCGGAACATTTGGCGGGCTGATCGACAGCCAGGCCGAAAACTATGCATTTTAAGTCAAATCAATCGTTAAGCGGTCGGCGCACGTGTTATTTTGTTTATGTGCCGCAAAAACCGCTAAGTTACGAGCCAATGCCAAAAACGAGGGTTTCCGAATTAGCCTGTGAATTTGTAGATGAAAATTTGACTGAAACGATTCCGCAAATTAAGGGTAACACGGTACACCGATATTTATCCTCCCGTACCTACTAGTACGTAACAGAATATATTTAAGTAAGACTAATGTGGTTGTTACTGATATTATTAGGTGAGATTTTAAATCTCTCTGATTCTCTCTTTATGTACGACAGAAGTTGTGAAAGTTGTTTGTTTGAAATGCACGTATATTTTGAGAAGTCGTGCCAAGATAATTTAATAAATATTTCATTCCCAAGAATTTTATTCAAGAGTTCGGTGCATAAAAACTTGGAAATGAGTTTAGAAGAGATCAGTAGGTGTACGAAGTTTCTCCTAAAGAAAAATGTAGTGGTAGAGGTGTTCTGCAGATATTTTGTTCAAAGTAAAATTTTCAGCAAACAATTCAGTTGTTTCATATGAAATTAGTTACTAAAGTAGACGAATTTCAGTTCATGAATATGTGAACTTGACTAAGCTTTTAGAGATCCCTGTGGGAGGTGCCAGTATGGTCAAACTAGTAAAGCGTCATTACCATAACAGCTCTGTGGTCTTCATCAATTTATGAAGGTCGTTAAGCAGTTTGCTATTGTAAAAAATAATCGAAAATATGTCTTGCCTGTAATAATAACGTAGCGTTATAAGCCCACAAAATCAAGAATGAACATGTGATGTAAATAATATGTTAAAAATAAGTTACTTAACTTAAACTAAGCTACTAAGTGAAAATTGCGAATGTAATTTAAGACAAAAGAAGTAACAATGCCATTCATTTAAAATTAATTAGCAAAGCGGCAGTGTATTCAAGACCTTTTCCATCGCAATGGTGGAGCTGTGTAATTGACATATGCTTAACATTTATTGTATAAATATTTAGACTGCCTGCAGCAGTTAAGAAACCGAGAACTTCATGCAGCATTAAGATAGAGTTCGTTTGCAGATTCATTTCAAATAAAAAACTTGCTGAGTAACTAATTACACTAGCTAATTGCTAATTACACTAGTCTCTTACTTGAAATCAATTATTCAAATGACTTTATTTTCATCGAATCCAGAAGTGCGCACGTGCAGACTTTTAAAACAATTTATAACTATTGAATGTAACAATTTATTTGTAATTAACATTTTCAGATACGACAAAACTATTGAATCTTGTATTTTTAAAAGAATCTAAGTGTGCTACCAACTAACAAATTTCAAAAATATTTATGAACATATATTTTTGATAGTACTTTATATTTGCATGACAATCACAAAAAGAATCAGGTAGACAATAATCAGAATTGAACTGTCCTACAACAATACCTTCTTGTACAAGTGCTCTTGAAAATTGTGGGCCGTGGTTCGTGAGAGGCGGCAGCGGCGGGTACCGCGGCGTACCCGCTCCCAACGTCATAAATATTTTACTGCACTCCTTAAGGGTATTGTGATTAGATTGTCGCGCACCTAGCGACTAGCACCACGGGGATCGATGCCGTATCAAACTTTCAATAAGACGACAGTATGCCGTCTATTTTGCGTATACGTTCATTTTAAAAATATAGCTTCTTGAAACCGTACACTTCGAGTTTTCTTGCGACCGTAGCTATTTTCCGGAAATTCCAGGTTTATCCTTGATTTTTAAAAGTTTTCAAATGAGACTAGTTTCATTTAGTGACTTGTAAAACTTTCCAAACGTTAGTTTGATTTTAGCATCTGTCATGTAGGATTCCAAACTTAACTTTTCTGCTCGAAAACTTAATGAGCACGGCGTGGTTTCGATTTAGTCTCGGCGGCGAAGGCGAACATGACGTCTACACGATGTTAGAGAAGGGGAAGCGGTAAGGTCGCGTTACGCCGTTTGAAAGTGAGATGCGAGGCGCCAGGAGAGCAACAAATTAAGTCCCAGTGGGGAGGGCCGCCTACGCCCTGCTTACCCGCGTTTTAAGATGAGTTTGCACTAAGAAAAGGGCATGAGTCTTATTTTGGTGTTCTTCCAGAGTAGATCTGAAATAAATCATACAAACGGTTTTGCTATAACACTGAAAAGAATCACGGGAAAATACTAATTAAAATGGAAAAACATAAAAGCAATACATTTCTTCTTAGTAATCATAATAATGTGTGAGATAATTCGAAGACCACAACAACTCAACCAAACAATTCAATACTTTCTAGAATCAATTACAAGGTAGGTAAGTGATCTAACTGAAAATTCCGAGGAAGGTAGACATTAGAACATGCTCTAGTAATGTATGGCTAAAGTAAAACTTGAATATTTCCAAAGAAATATAATTATACCCGATTCGTTGGATAAAATTTCGCGTGAAAGTCCTGACTGGTAAAGTAGGTATTATTGAAATTCCCTGTAAATTCTAACTAGGAGTTTAGCAGCGTTTAATCTTGGAGTACATCGCTGCTCAGAATGTACTTCATGACGTAAATTTGCAGCGCTCTCATATGACTCACTGAAATGGATGTACCGTTTTCAAGATAAGAGTTTAATACACAATTTTAAATACCGCAACACCATATTTACTCGGAGCTGGCAAAAATTTCAAGAATTTCAAATTGTGTAACATTTTGTTAGTGAATTTGGGATACATTGACATATTCATTGATGTTTATTTAGTATATTTCTAATATTTATATCCATATTATTATTAATATTTCTCCGTTATCTAGTATCCATAATACAAGCTCTTAATGATGCTTACTTTGGGCTAGATAATAGGTGTGAGTGTATGAATATTATTATTATTCATATCATTCGTGTTAGTGCAATACTGTTGTGCTTAGATTGTATTCTGACAGAATAACTATTCTATATGAATGAAGATACTGCTCAGAGGTTCTCTTCAGGTCACTCTGTATGAGTCAAATCCAACTTTAACATTTTTGTAAGCACGCGCGGTCTGCACTAAAACCGCCGATATCTTTTATAATAATAATAATTGAACTACTTAATATATTTATCCTATATATCCTCCTAAATGAATGTTGGTTTTTGCAAATGTGTTAAAAATCACATAATTATTAAAGATCATTAAGATCATTCTGCCTAAAAAGTTTTGGCTTCTGCCTTAACTACTACTTATCTACTTTGATTACATTGTGATTGCATGTGTTCTAATAAAACTTTATTTTAACAAACGGTAGAAAAAAATGTTTCGAACCCCCAAAAAACGGCGTACGAGACATTTATTTTATTGGTCAATATATTTCCTATTTATACCTAACAAAAAGTCGAAGGTACCTATTTCACGAGGGAAATAAAATTCTTACCGCAACATAAAGTTTATCACTTGAAGTCATAAATATTTTGTATCAATATCATTCCCCCGTCTCTTTGTAATAATGTATGGACTTAAGGGTGGGACAAGTTGTAACATTGATATACTTGAACATTTTGTGATTGAGATAGGTATTCCGTAATAATTTATCAAATTCTATTTTCGATCCAATTGTGGCTTGAAAGAAAGTACTTAGCGTTTAGGAGCTTGACGCAGCAAGAAAACTACACAGTAGGTACTCTACTTACGTAATTTTATTTACTGGCAATGCCTGTATCTGAAATAACATCAATCGATTAACGAGTCGATTGAGTTTAAAAAACAAACTCGAAATAATGAACGCGCGATACATTTATTGACGGACCTATAAGAAGGAAGAAACCTGCCAATAGCACAGCTTAAGCTAGGGTGTAAAATTAAATGGGTAGAAGGCGTTTTTACAAGTTTATCGAGCGTTCCACATCGGGCAGACATCTAATGGTCTGGTAGGCGCCGCGCGCGCTGCCTGTCTGTCTCGACGGCTGTGACGTCCGAGCCGCACCGCAACAACCCTCATTTCATTGGACTTACCAATTTCCGACCGATCCGCGAGAGCAAACCTTTGAAGACTTGTCGCTGTTATAGATCAGACGATAATACATTACTTAAAGAGTTTAGAGAGCCGGTTCGAACGAGAACAAAAAGGTTGAAATGGCGGCTACTTACAGAGCGGCGCGGTTGGCTGCCCCTGCCCCGCGTTTAATGCGGATTTATCGACTCAAATTAATCGTGTAAGTAGAGAGCTGCCCGAGGAAACTTGCGTGAAACGCGATAAAGGACCTCTGTGTTCATTCGAAAAGCCGTTCATTTCGATTTGACTAAATTGACTTGTTGTAAACTTCTCTGTCTAAGGCGCGAATGTTTGGAACTGGCGTTGACGATGGAACAAATAGTACGAGTATTATATCTATTAGCCCAGTGATCCGGATAATTACATAGAGGTATTGTTTTCTGTAATTTGATTCCATAAATCTACTTGGAATAGAAAACAGTGAAAGGAATGAATTTACTAGAACGTTAAACACTTTATTTTGTTCTATATTCAACGAACGATCAATCAGGCGACGGTCAGGAAAAGATTGGCTGGACGGCAAAAAAACAATGGTTCGTAAAGCATGGCATGAATTACATGAGATCTACATATATACAGGGCTGTAGAAAAAACGGTTGGGAAAATTGGCTTCAATTATGATAGCATTAAATGTGGGGGTGTTTTTTTTTAATATGGTCGGATTGAATGGCCGAAAGCATGCAGCGCCGGTTAAGTGTGGCGTTGTGTGTCGAGAGCGACTGAGTCCGGAACGACACGTCAGCCCACAATCTCATTTGTGCTTCCCGCTAGAACGAGCGACATGTAGGAAATGAGATGCGATTAGCTTAGCTTACCCAGCTGGCATACATTTGCCGTGTACATATCATATCATGTACTACAATAGTGCTACTGAGTTACGTTGTGTTTCAATTGAAAATAGTTTTATTTTATACAAACAAGCAAACATTTTTTTATTTTATACAAACAAGCAAACATAGAGACTATCTGACGGTAAGCGTTGAAAAGACTTAGTATAATTCATAATTATGTATCACGTGATTATAAATAGCTTAGCGTGTCCTAGGGACGATTGTCAAATAAGGGATGACTTTTGTACAAATTCCCTTGCCTACGATAACACTTCCTCATTCTTTTGACATTACTTACTGAATTATTGAATGTATATATTTAGACGAAGACAACCACAATAAGTACCTAATGATTTTTGGTTGCGACCTTCTCTATGGTGGAGATGCTTTCCCGGCCGTATACTTAATTATTTTCGGGCCATATTTTCTTTCCGCGTACCTATAATACAGTTGATGAAGTCAATCAAGTCAAGCTAACTATGGTCGCTCCAAAGTTCAAAGCAGTGTAGCTTGATGTGAAATCAATATTATCTACCTCTACCGAAATCTGATCACAAAGGCAAGCATTAAAATTCAGTAACTTGACTCATCGGCACGATCGCGTGTAATTTACAAAAGTTACCTGAACTAGTGTGGCTCTACAAACTTTAGGAATAGAAAATTCCGAAGAATAGCGATGTTGAACGCGGATAGTGGGAGTGATTCGGAGCCGCTTACATAGGTAGTGCGCCCCGGGTCTGCATAATACATTGCGGCGAATGCACCGTAGTTTGATCCCTTTCTAGACAAGGTAAGTACGACTGTACTCCGAGTGGAAAGTTCTTGATGTTACCTCCACTTTTGTACCAAGTGCGGACAAGAGCTAGCGAGGGGCTTTACGTTTCAACGAAAATTGACGAAGTTTTGACGACGTCATCTTTGTCTCCTACAAAAGAATATTAAAGAGGTTCGATTTATCTATGGGAAACATTTCAGATAAGTAGGTTCTAGTCCTACTCACATGCTTCCGTGAATATGTTAAAATATAAATACGGCCTATTAAAGTAGACGAATTGTATACTTGTTAGTTTTAAATTACAAAAGGTACGTTGACAAAAATTATCATAATTTACTAGCTGCACCCGGCATCCAATGCCCGTGAACAGAAAACAAGGGTATAATCCAGGAACCTCCGCGGGAGTCCCTTTCTGAACAATGGTTTCGGAACGCATTGAGGACTAATATAGGTACAAACATTGATTTTTATTTATATAGATTTGCCCTCAAACTTATGCAAGAATTAACACTTATATTCAACATTTTTTACTACGGCAAAGTGGTAATTTTGGCGACGGATTATATCAGGTTAACTAACTGAACCGGATTAGGTAAGTAGTTGAAAAAAAACTTCATCTCAGCTTTTTGATTCATCGTTCGTTATAATATAAAAACACGAAATAAACAATTACTTTGAAGGCTAGACAAAGTCAAAGAAAATTAATTGGTGCACTTTGGAAGTGGTTCAAATAATTATAGCTATACAAAGCTTTTAAATAGAAAGACTAGGAAAGTTTCTGATAAAAAAATCATCAGACAAAACCGTGAGCCGCAAACAACACCGACTCCATTGTAGCATCAACGAGATTTTACCCGATTCGACTCGGTTCAATTGAATTTAAAAAGAGCTGAACTTTCTAGCTTTGTTATAATGTAAACGGAGGTGCAGCACAATGCTGACTTTGTATATAGGTCTCTGGGAGGGCAATCTGGCATTTATTAATGTGGATCGCCTCGGCAAGCCCAGACAATGGCTCATGTTTCTCCGCAATTGTTTCCCGCTATGGTGAACCTGGGCTCGGCAACACGTACGCAGACCTTAGCTAAATGACGACTGGCATAAGTAATTCAGGTTACAAACAGAAACAAAAACATCTATCTTATATGTCTAAGCAGTAACAAAACAAAATGTCCATTTGTGGTAATTTGCACAGTTGGTTAGTGCGTCGCATACTTGAATTGAATCGTTTGACACAGACAGTGAACGCTTAAACGCCGAGCTCAAGGTCATGTTATTTCCGTATTTGGCAAAATGAGCTAAAAATTTACCAAAATATTAATAGGTCTACCTACCCAGTTATGCAAATTAATTCAGACGTTCGACTTTATAGCAGTAGCGTGGTACAATACAAATGTGAGGAGAACATAATCATCCGAGACTTTAGTGAAAGTGTATAAACATGCTATGAATGTCAGTACATTAATGGGATTTAATGATATAAATTCCCTGATATATGATATGTTTGTAGATGTGTATGTGTGTATGCGTGTTTTTGTTGTGTAAATGTATGAATATATATGTTTGTATGTGTGTACGTATGTATATATATTGTTTACGCCTTAAAATAAATTATTAATATCACATTCAATGGCTGCTTGAAGTAATGCCTATCCTTTGATTTCTTAATGTTGCCATTCCTGATCCTACTCCTCGCACTATTCACCCCGCGAAAGACGGTTGGCAAGCCTGTCAACGCACTCAACGCAGGCGACCGCGCCTCGACCAGTGTTCCTAAGATTGCATAACAGAGCACACGCGCGCCGCTCCTCTGTTCGCTACGCGCCGCGCCGCCCGCCGCGCCGCCGTTAAAATACCTACCATCATCGCTGAATGAAAAAAGTGAAAAGGAGATCTCCTGCAGCTCAGAAGACTTCACCTCAAGGTACCTACCTTTCCAATCCTTAGGTTTTTCAACAGCCATTCTTTTCTTGTTTAATGTACCTACCTAAAAATCTTGTTTTTAAACGTATTCTAACAACGCTCTCTCATTTTTTGGTCCAAACGAACCGGATTATTCCTAGTTACGCATAAAGTAATTAATTTTCGCTCGCGCTATATAGTGGGTAGGTACTTACTAACCGCCACCTTTTGAAATTTAAATATTTATCCCAAAGATGCCTATTAAACCCAGTAAAGTTGTTGAAATAACGGAGGAATCGTTCGATGAACGCGGATTCAAACGATTACAAAATAAAATTGAAGTTCTATATCAACGCACGCAGTCATTATATGACTCAATACCTGCCAGCGATGATCCTATTAGTATTGACAATTTTTTATCGGACTCTTTTTCGATTGATTTAATTCGCAGTGACTATGTGAATGCAGTCGAGGAAAGCAATGTTTTATTAGCTGCTGATAGTAACGCGCCCATGCCCAATTACAACGCACTAAATTCATTCGATCAATTATATTCCCGCATTAAATATAAACGCAATCAATTAGAACAGTCGACTTCATCTGTTACTAGAACGGAGAAGGGCAGATCTCATCTTAGGTTACCGCGATTGGAACTGTGTTCGTTTAATGGCGAATATGAAACATGGCCTACATTTTTTGAAACTTTTAGATCGGTCATTCACGAAAACTCGGATCTCACTAAAACGGAGAAAATACAATACCTAATAGGGAAGTTATCAGGAAAAGCTTTAGGCATTTGTCAGGGAGTAGCTCCCACCGGGGATAACTATGATATTATTTGGAACGCGTTGATAGCAAAATATAACGACAAACGTGTCTTAGCCGCTTCATATTTCGATAAATTACTTAATTTACCTTCAGTGAACGAATCATCACCCGCAGATTTAGAGAATTTTGTTGATAAGTTTTCTGCAACTACTTCCGCGTTAAAGCAGTTAAAGTTGGATAACCTTGAAGATTTCTTATTTATTCATATTGGTTTGAAGAAAATAGGCTTAGATAATGTAAAAGAATTTGAAACACTTACTTCAAAATCTGACAAAATGTCGAGTTGTTCCGAGTTTATACAATTTGTTCGTAATCAGTCTCAGATATTACAGCGCGCTTACGATGCTACTAACAATAAGGGGCAGCACACACAGTCCGCTCGCAGGCCTAGCAGTAATCATAATTTATCCAACCCTAACTCCGTCGCTACAACGTATCGATCGCGAAATAACAGCGTGAAAACATTTGTTAATTTAAACATTGATCAAAACTGTGTATTTTGTAAACAATCAGAACACTTCCAACTATACTTATGCCCTAAATTTAACAGCGTAAGTCCTAATGAACGCTTTCAATTCATTAAGAATAATAAAATGTGTGTTAATTGTTTGAGTAACAAACACACTACTAGCGCTTGTAAATCAAATTCTCGCTGTCGTAATTGTTCCCGGAATCACCACTCTTTATTACATTTCCCGCAAAATAATATTGCTTCGTCTAATTTTACGAACTACAGTAATCAGCATAATGCAAAATCCGCTAATATTGTGACTTCAGATAAAAATTGTTCCGCAAATGAGTGTAGTACCGGAACTGCCGCGATCACGTTGTGCGCGGTCGGTGAGTGCGCAGCTTTATCGCTGCCGCCTACTGCGTCGTCGTCTCGGCTCGCCCGCTCGTCGGTTCTGCTTGGAACCGCGCAGTGTCACGTGGTTGACGCTCGCTCTAACATTGTCGTATTACGCGCCATATTGGATAGTGCATCTCAACGTGATATTATTACGGACAATTGTTGCAAATTATTAAAATTACCTATTTACCCCGCTAAAAATAAATTTGTAACCGGTGTAGGGGAGTCCTCTAACCCTATTATAGGTGAAACTTGTCTGACGATTCGCTCCCGCTACGATAATACTGTCGAATATACTATTCGTCCTATTGTTGTTAACCGCATTACTAACGCGTTGCCTACCGCAAAAATAGATATTTCTAAACTAGATTATTTACGTAATTTATCGCTCGCCGACTGTCAATATTATGAACCGTCTAATATCGATCTAATTTTAGGGACAGATTTGTTCGCTCGCATTTTACGCTCAAATAGAATAACTCGCGCCGCTCATGAACCAGTTGCCATAGAAACCGCTTTAGGCTACGTGATTGTAGGAAAGGCTCCAGTCTTTAATTCAAACCCGGAATGCCCTATAGTGTACTGTCAATGTTCTATTGACAACAATAATTTTAATGACAGTTTCGAAAATAATATGTACCGTTTCTTTGAATTAGAAAATGTTCCTACCCCTTCTACTAAGTTAATGACGTTGGCGGAACAGGAATGTGAGGAGTTTTATATAAATAATACCTATCGCGACTCGAGCGGTAGATATGTGGTGTCGTTGCCTTTTAAGTGCGATCCGTCAAAGTTAGGGGATTCGCGAAATATGGCCGAACGTAGATACTTATCTCTCGAGCATAGGTTATTAAAAGATCCCGAAGTTAAATTAGAGTATGATAATGTTTTTAAAGATTATATTAATAAAGATTATTTACGCTTGGTAACTATTGATAATGTTTTGAGTGAAAATACACAATATGTGATACCGCATCACGGTGTGATACGGCGTGATAAGGCTACTACTAAATTAAGAGTAGTTTTGAATGCCAGCGCCGCTACTACCACGGGAAAGTCACTTAATGACTTACTGCACACTGGTCCAAATTTGCAGAACGATTTATTTAAAATATTATTAAACTTCCGCTTATTTCCGATTGCACTAAATGCTGACATCCGACAGATGTATTTGAGAATTTTGACTAAAGAAGATCACTGGCGTTTTCAACGCTTATTATATCGAATGGGGACCGGTCCTATTAACCTATATGAGTTTACTAGAGTGCCCTTTGGCTTGTGTTGCAGTCCTTATTTGGCAATACGTACAGTACGGCAATTAATCAATGACGAACGGGGAAAATTCCCTTTAGCAGCTCCTGTAGCTGAAAAATATCTCTACACGGACGATTTGTGTGCGAGTTGTGATTCAGTAAATAATGCTAAACAGTTGTCGACACAATTAATTAATCTGTTTGCTTCTGGAGGGTTTGAATTAGTAAAATTCGCAAGTAATTCACCAGAGGTAATGTCGCATATTCCAGTTACGCATCAGGTGTCGGAAGCTATTGAATTTCACCCTGATAATAATTTAAAAATATTAGGTATGCATTGGCTACCAGTGGAGGACGTGTTTACTTTCAGTGTCAACCCTGAGCAGCGTGCTTGCACTAAACGCAACATTTTGTCGACCATCGCTCGTCTATGGGACATAATGGGTTACGTGGCTCCTGTTACTTTATTAGCAAAATTAGTACTTAAACGCTTGTGGGTCGATAAATGTGAATGGGATGCAATTCCTTCAAAGGATGTTACAGTTTTGTGGCGTCAAATCGAATCTGAACTATCGCTTCTCCGCAATATTAAATTACCGCGTCACTTAGGTGTTTATATGAACAACTGTGTTATTTCAATATTAGGGTTCGCTGACGCTTCTGAGAAAGCCTATGGTGGAGTAGTTTATCTTCACGTATATTTTCCTAATAATAATAACTACTCGTTAAATTTGGTTTGTGCGAAGTCCCGTGTTGCCCCAATGCGTACTGTTTCTCTCGCGCGCTTAGAACTTTGTGCAAATTTAGTGCTCGCAAAGCTTATGAATCTTGTTATTACCTCATATAGTGACCGATGTCAAATAAATAATATTTATGCTTTCACGGACAGTACTGTTGCACTTGCGTGGATACATTCGGAGCCCGCGAAATGGCAAACCTTTGTAGCGAATAGGGTGGCCAAAATTCACGAATATATAAGTGCGTCCTGCTTCTATCACATTCCGGGTAAAGATAATCCAGCCGATTGCTTATCACGAGGATTGACTCCTTCTCAGTTGCTTAAACATCCACTTTGGTTCCGTGGCCCGCGATTTGCGCATAACACTATCAGTGAGTGGCCTGTCCGCAAGTTTAATAAACCCACAGACTCCGATATTCCAGAAATAAAAATTATTTCAATGGTTACTACGACTAATGGAAATACGGAACCCTCTTTATTGTGTCAGTTAGCTACTAAATTTTCATCTTGGAATAAACTACTTAGAATAGTGGTTTACATTTTACGATTTGCTAAAAAATTACCAGTGAAATTTGAAATAACTCACTTAGAAAGAGCAGAGATATATTTAATTAGAGATTTACAACGAGTTCATTTTTCTGAAATAATTCGTCTCATGGAAACGGGTAAAAAATTACCTCCTGTTTTCCTGCGCTTAAACGCTTTCTTAAAAGACGGAATAATCCGTGTAGGGGGACGGCTATCAAACGCTCATCTGGACTATGATAGTAAACATCCCATACTCTTACCTAAACGCGACGAGATCACAAATCTAATAATAGATTACTATCATCGTAAATATTTACATACCGGACCTCAATTATTAATGTCATTATTACGTCAAAAATACTGGATATTATCAGCACGCAATATTGTTCGTCAGCGCGTACAATTATGTAATATTTGTTATAGGGCAAGTCCTAAGCCGGGGTTTCCGCTGATGGCAGACTTGCCTCCTTGTCGGGTACAGGAGGCTAAGGCATTCTGTCATACAGGCGTTGATTATGCCGGCCCGCTACAAATTATTCCATACCGCCGTCGCGGTGTACGCAGTCAGAAAGCCTATATTTGCCTATTTATTTGCCTAGTTACTAAAGCCGTGCATATTGAATTAGCTTCCGACTTAAGTACTGACTGTTTCCTAAACGCATTTAAGCGGTTTCTCTCTCGTCGTGGACCAGTCAGTACTCTCTACTCTGACTGTGGTACAAATTTTATTGGAGCTAAATCTTATCTGGATAATGTATATACGTTGATTGATTCTCAAGAGTATAAAGATAAATTCGCTAATGAATTTATGGAAAATCGTATTGAATGGAAATTTAATCCCGCTTCAGCACCTCACTTTGGTGGGATCTGGGAGAGCAATATTCATAGCATTAAAACTCATTTGTCCCGTATAGTAGGCAATCAGTTACTGACCTTCGAAGAAATGTTAACCGTCCTTACCCAAGTAGAGGTTATTCTAAATTCGCGTCCGCTTTCAGTCTTAAGTTCGGATCCGTCCGAGCCCTTGGCTCTTACACCTTCACATTTTCTAGTATTAACCCCGCTTAAATCGTTACCTACAGAGTCGTTAAATACTGAAAAGTGTAATCTTCTACAAAGAAAACGCATAGTTGACCAGCTTGTCCAGTCATTTTGGAAAAGATGGAAATTAGAATATTTACATACCTTACAAACGCGTAATAAGTGGCTTACTATTACCACGCCTATTCAAATAGGAACTATAGTATTGTTAAAATCTGATAATAGCGCACCCTTAGATTGGCCATTGGGTATTATTGAAAAAACTTTCCCCGGGAAAGACGGTGTAGTTCGTGTTGTGAATGTCCGAACTAAATCAGGCATCTATCGTCGTCCTGTGGTGAAGATCTGCCCTTTACCCACTCAATAGTCAATAATATAATTAATTATTTATTTTAAAATACAGTCCACATCAACTAATTATATAATCTAAATTTAACTCAACATTTGTTTGCCTATTTAAATCTGCATGAACTAAAATTCAAATCATCGTCATTCATTCCACGACTGAATTCGCTTTGATGACCAAGTAATGAGAGTTATACTTAACTTCACTTTGTTATTATTATAATTACCTTTGACAGCACCCTGAGTCCTGTCAAGCGGGGGGGCATGTTTACGCCTTAAAATAAATTATTAATATCACATTCAATGGCTGCTTGAAGTAATGCCTATCCTTTGATTTCTTAATGTTGCCATTCCTGATCCTACTCCTCGCACTATTCACCCCGCGAAAGACGGTTGGCAAGCCTGTCAACGCACTCAACGCAGGCGACCGCGCCTCGACCAGTGTTCCTAAGATTGCATAACAGAGCACACGCGCGCCGCTCCTCTGTTCGCTACGCGCCGCGCCGCCCGCCGCGCCGCCGTTAAAATACCTACCATCATCGCTGAATGAAAAAAGTGAAAAGGAGATCTCCTGCAGCTCAGAAGACTTCACCTCAAGGTACCTACCTTTCCAATCCTTAGGTTTTTCAACAGCCATTCTTTTCTTGTTTAATGTACCTACCTAAAAATCTTGTTTTTAAACGTATTCTAACAACGCTCTCTCATATATTAAAACAAAGCATAATTAATTACCTAATTCAGTAAAGTTTAACATTTCTTCAAACTAGATTAAATTAATGTTTATATCATCAGACCTTTCCACTATAGATTGCTTTTGACGTAATAACCCATACATAATATTTTTACCTGGGATAATACGTACGAGTTTATTTACACGCATGGACATGGATATGTATACATACAAAACTGCTTTTATTACAGTCATGCACACTACTCTCTGCAGTCACACTGAAAATTATATACATTTTTTATTATTTTTTAGTTTTCAGTTAATATTAATTTACAATTATTGTTCAAAATTACTTTAAGTTTCTCAACTAGCTATTTAAAACAGCATCCTACTGCGGGGGCAGGCCTGGTGACCTGTAACACAGGTTTTTTTCTTAAACCTATCTCAGGCACCAGCCTCTCTCACTTTGGGATCATTTCTAAGATCAATTGTGATTTATCTTAAGCATTCATAATTCATAAGATCCTATTGTGAAGAGGAAAATAAATAAATATCTTATCTTATCTTATCTTATTTAGAAAAGATAGACTTAAGAAACATATGATTGAATTTAAGAGAATACGGACAAACGGAAGAAATTTCAGCTTAATAAAGCAAAGTAATCACATTATACATAAAAAGCTCGACGTCAAAAAAACGTTTCCACATTTTAGTAAAAATATCCAGGAACATTGAGCTATTTTGCTCAGCAAAAGTTACGAAAGATAAGCGACTAGGATCTTGGTATTTTGCCAAGAGAGTAATCATGAAAAATATGACAGAGATACAGCACGATATTAAAATACGAAATAAATTTTCAGCTAGACAAAACAAAATGACAACAACTTAAGAGGCTGATAAACGCCAACGACCTTGAGAAAATGAATTTCGAGGCCCCGCCCACTAATATTTCCGATAACGTGGCTCCACAATACTACACCGACAAGCCGCGTAACTACTACAACCTCAAAAGCGCCAAGCTAAAAAAATGCCACTAGATGGCGTGCTCCACGTGCTTTATTCCATAGACCATTATTAAAATAGAAATGAACAATAAAAAATAAACACTTTTATAAAAAATATGTGGTATTTTTAAATTAATGGTAAATATTTTACACGGTCAATATACTTATTTATACTAACAAATTTTATTAAGGGATCTATTATGAAATCGAAACATAAAAATCAGGGATGCAATTACAAAAGACAAATCATAATAGTTTTGACATACGTATTTTCATGTCAGCTGTTCTATAAATTAGAGCTCGACTTGAATAAATTTTGGTTTTGAAACGCCTTGTAAATTTTTAAGTGCATGGATAGCCCAATCCGACACAATGAGAAATAGCGAAAAGTACTCAAAGGACTCTCGAATACGTAAAAGAAAAACTAAACTGCATCATTGGATGTTTACAAAATATTCCTAGCCAGAAATCAAAACTGTTGTTTAAAAAAAACTCACATGGTGTATTACACCATTCGATTAGATTCCAAATCACAAAATCCAAGTTTCAAGTAGGATTTGCTTTTATAAATTATGCTACAAAGTACGAAGCAGTATGCAAAAAGTTACAAGTAATCAACGAAACGCCGAACCAAATCTAAATTATTGGCGCGATGTTATTAAAACGTAAAGTGGATTACTCGCACTTGTTTACATTTTATTTCTTTTTCACTGTGGCCTTTAACATTACTTTAAAACATGTAGCAGTTTATAAAAATCCAACATTTTCCTTCCGTTTTCCATACGTAATATCTTCCCGGAATTTATTGTTCCTTGTATACCGCGATACTATCGAATCGTGTAATGATACAGTGCTTTTTTTTTCAAAATTTAACGGGTTCTATTTCTACCTTAATATTTGATTTCTCAAAAATAAAAAATCTAAATCGTTTAAGCAGCTTAAGTTAAAATGTAACACACAAAAAGACACAGTTACTTTCGCAATTATAAATAAGAGGATGGATGTGTCATCTCATCACAGTAAAGTAATGTCCGTTCGAAGTAATAGAAAGATTAATCAAGTAAGTATTTATTTTTTAAGTTAAGAGCGTTTACGCCGCACGGCCTTCAATACAAACTTCATTTTTTAAAAAAAGTGAATGTCGTAACATTTCAATTCTTACTTCAATGTCGGAAAGGTATTAATGATATAGAACTGACTACAACAGCTTTTTAGTCATCACAGGAATGCGATGATTGATGATATATTGTGTGCTGTTTAAATTTATTCATGTTTCGATACAGAGTTTTGTCGATAAAATAATAATCATCATCATCAGGCTATATACGTCCCACTGCTGGGCACAGGCCTTCCTACATGGGAGAAACACATGAGGAGATTGGGCCATAACACTACCACGCTGGCCCAATGCGGGTTGGTGGGTTAAGACGGTTGCAGTAACAACCGGGACCAACGGCTTAACGTGCCTTCCGAAGCACGGAGGAGCTCGAGATTATAAATTTGATTGACCCATGCCGGGACCAACCATGGCGAAAGTTGCTTTGTTTTCGTGATCGAAACCAGAGCGCTCAAACCATTACGCCACCGAGCTCCTCAAAAATGGAAAATAATATTATTATTATGAAATATACTTTCTATGAAACGTATGAAACTTTATTCGATTGTATCAAACAGTAATGATTGGTTATTAGGTTAATCAAGAAATTTAGTTGTTAAAATTCTGGAATAGTAATCTTTGAAATGATATACGAAATTGAAAAAAAATGTATTCTAATAAATACTCATCTGAAACAGTCTAGAGATATACTCTAGAAAATTGGAACATGTTACATTTTTTTATAGATTTCTTTCTGTAGGATAAGTATGTGATTATCTTTATTTATGTGCCAGCGTTCATGTTATATTAACCTCAAGATCCGAAGGTCTGATACGGATTTTTTTCATTTATTGAAAACTATATGTTTTGAAGACTATATGTTTCGGTGGCGTAGTAGATTGAGCTCTCTGGTTTCAACTACGAAATCAAAGCCTCTTTCGCCATGGTCGATCCAGGGATGGGTCACCGTTGGTCCCGGTTGTTGTTACAACCTCTTTACCCCACCAACTCACACTGGGCTAGCGTGGTAGTGTTATTGCCCAAACTCATCATGTGTATCATGTGTTTCTTCCATGTAGGAAGACTTATATAGCGTATACAGGCTAGTGATGATAATGATGATAAACAGTGTAACAGTATGTTTAAGCTAAACAATATAAATAATAAATAGTACATTTTAATGTAATCCTAACAACATTGCCCACAGATTAGGTACATTAACAAAAATTATAATAAACATGAATTGCGATGTTGCCTAAGTTTAAAATTGGCGCAAATTTTTACAAAATCGGAAAATATATGCTACCACTACCCATAAAAACAATTCAAACTTGAAAGATATGAAATATTGTTAAATTGGACTCTTTTCGAAATAAAAAAGAAGACATTTTTTTCATAATTTATCAAAAATGATAATGTAATTAGATTGCTGACATCAATTAAAGCAAGTATTCTAATGACAACTATTAATAAAAACATACTTAATACAGAGTTATTATTAATTTTGTCAGTATGCCCATACATTTCTTACGGATTTAATATGGGAACATGTGACGTCACCTGTTCCGCAGATTTTCTATGGAGCGTTTTTGGATGTTGCGCCGCAACATATCAACATGCCACTATATCTGTGAAAGTATTTATCTTAGACATACTATTTCTTTTGCAATATTTCTTTATGAGTTATAAACTTCTTATTTATGAAATAAAAATAAAGTTGTCAACTACCTTAATGCTGAGAGCTAATTTGTGCTACAATAATATAGTGGAAAGAGGACATATTTGAATCATGCATAGTTTGCCGGTATAAAAGTTGAAATATAGAATACTCAACACCGTGGACTGGAATGGACAATTGAACACCGTTCTACAATTTTTTACCTATTTTTCAGTAAACTGTGTATAGACCTGGCCGGGTCTAAATACATTTTTGAAACATCTCTTTTATAGCATATGATAACAGTTCTGGTTTTAAAATTTACATATAAAAGAACCTTTAAGCCTAGGCTAGGCTTAAGCTAATTTAGCGTTGTATGCATTTAATAATCTAAAATTAACTGTGCCTGTTGTTCCTTCATGAATCACATTTTGTAACCGGAAAAACTAATATTAAAAAGAACAGAAACGAACCATTCGATATCTTGATTATTTTTAAGACTGCCGGGTCTGACAATCACGTAGGTCTATGAAATAAACCAAACTTATTTTATGGTTCTATAAAAAAACTTTGTTGAAATTTATCTTTGTATTATGTAATACATATAAATACATAAGTTTTTTTACTTTCCTTATCCATTATTAGATAATAATAAAAATAAAGAATAATAAAAAAATAAAAAATTTAATAAAGAATTAAAAAATAAGAAACATAAACAAAAAAGGACTAAAAATAAACATACATAAAAATTAAAAAAAAAACAAAAGTAAAAAAAAATATATACAAAAATATTTTTTGTATTTATAGTTTAATCGTTTTTTATATTTAATTTTTTTTAACTTTCTTATTTGTTTAATAAAAACAAAAAACAAAAAAGAAATAAAAAATACAAATAATAAAAAAAAAAGTTGTGAACCATTGAAGGATTGAACTCCTACCTCTCGGATAGTAAGTCGAGCATCTCAATCCCTAAACAATCGCGACGGAGTTTTTGGTTTCGAAATTAACTATCTAAATATCACAATATACTTATACATTTTCCTTCTAGTAAAAATAAACTTACTTTACAACTACAATCTGTGACTGTGAATATGAAGTTCAACTTTCGAGATGATTATGGAGTTTTTGATAGTTCCTAAAATTAGATAAAATTAGCTATCTAAAGAAAAAATTATCAGGTTATTATTGTGTTATTTACCCCTATACGAGTGCTTTTGACTCTTTTTAGACCTTTTTCTTGGTTTTCCATAGTCCAAAATAATATTTATACAATAAAAATTTTATTTCATAAATAATAATTTATTAATGAAATAAAATTTTCACAGTAAAAATTTACGAAATTATTTCCTCATTTTTGTCTATCTACTATAATACACTCACATAGTAATCACCAAAACCTAAAATATAATTGTCTATTTGATATTTGCAAATTAAAACGGACGCAGACTGATTTAATTAAGAACCGCGAGCAAAGAAGCGACACAGGTCCACCTAGCAGCACGCCTCGGCGATCACTGTCGTTTCCTCTACAAATGAAAGAGAAGAATGGATAGTGGCGCGAGTCGCTATTGAAATCGGCTGCAGAATTCAGAATACATTTATTTACTAAAAAACTAGCTACTTATTTGAAATTGTAAAACATCAATATTATAAAATTTATTATAACAAGTTTGTTCCCTGAAAATCAGAAAAAAACCTTTGACATATAACGCAGAATTTGTTCTGCAAGCTGATTATGATGGGTGACTTTGGCATTTTTTTTATACAAAGATTTTGATTATAATGTGTTTTGGGGACATGCATATTATTAGAAATATGTCCAAGAGTAACATATATTTTTTTCACTGCGTTTATTTCAACAGATTGTGCTAAAAAAAGTTTTAAGTAAGGCTCAATTAGCAGTTATCAGCCTCTTAAGGTGTGACCGATTATTACGGGTTTTATGTTGAATGAGAGAATTATCGTTATACTTTACTTACATTTATAAGAGCTTCTTTACAATGATATAAGTATGACTCCGGGCCAAAATCTGAAACGAAAAAAAAAACAAATTTAAGCACACTTTTGCAAATTCTAGTCAATAATATCTTATCATGTATATTTAATAATAATAAATAAATAACTACATATGAACTGGATTAGTTTCCGGTGTATGCTGACTTCATTAAAACTCATTTATGAACTGCTAAAACACTACAGAACACCAAAAGTTAAAAAAACGTTAAATTCATTGAGATAAAGCGTCTTCAATTCTTCAGGGTTATTTTTAAAGCTAAAGTTTTGTTATTAAATTAGTAAGTACATAAGTATTTATACTATGGGAAAATTTGTTCCAAAGAAGATCAATTCCTAAGTGATATCATTTAAGTTTACTCGGTACACACTGCCGCACGAATATAAAACTAAACCAATTACAAGTTTTCCAATATGCCCAGCAAATTATACTAATGTTAGACTGGCAATAGACGTGGCTTCTTGAGAGTACCCTTCAAAATTTTAGGTCTCGAGCGAGTATGTTTACGACGCATCGGACTTGATCTATGATGACAACATTGGATTACATAAATAATCGAATGAGTTGCATAAGCTCGTAACAAAATGCACGATATTTTTTCCAATTAATAATTTTACCCTTAGAAATCTTTTGTTTGGCAAAAGTGGCTGATTTTAATTTCAAAGGTCATAATTATTTCCTTAGTTCATTTTAATAATATTAATATAAGAACATGACAGTGCTATTCATGAATTTCAATACTAATAAAAATAATTTGTACTCATTTTCATAATTAATAGGTATAGTCATAACCATTTGAGGAGAACACGGGTCGCTCTCGATGAAGATATTTAATACAAAGAACAAATTAATTTCAGCGTAATAGCGTTTTCGGGTAACTAGAATATGAACAAAATACGTTTAATCTAAAACCCTGTTATCGTTAGCAACAACCCTACCTGTTTCAAGGCTATAGTCATTTAATTCGGGGGTGTCGTGATTCTCGCCACCTGACCACGAGCCCTCTCCTAAAGCAAATGGGACAGTAGCTATATAATAAACATTAGTTATAAGTTGATGGAATTCATTAGAAACTTAAAACTGCCTTGTTTTATTTAACGTCATTTAATACAAGCTATCTTTATATTTGAACGATACAATACAAACATTCAATAGGTACAGAGCAAATGACAACAGCATCTTCCTTTGGAATCACGTGGTTATTTTAGTTACATAATTCGCTTTTGCAGTGCAGCGCGAAAAAGCTGCGCTTAAAAACTCTATTACTGAGCGGCATTCGTTTAGCCGTGACACAATACGCGTTAACCTACAAAATGAAAGCGTGGCGTAGCTAGCTAGTTACGGAAATAAAAGCCGTTATTATGAATCGCGCGAGGATGGCGGCGGTCGGCGGCGCGCTTGAGTCCCAGGTAAACACAGTTATTTGCATTACACGCCCCGGCCCTTGGCTAGGATTTGTGACATCCGCCGGTAAGGTAAGCTCCACGAGCGCTCTCCCGCGGTAACTCTAATTATTGTTGAATTCATTACACAGCGTCGACATGTGCAAGATTGGATTTCGACTAAATTAAATGGCCCGTCACACAATTTCAGTAGATTTAAATACTTAATTATATATTATTATTACTTTTGGTTTCAAGAAGGTTATGCTTCTTATTACAATATAAAGCGTAACATGAAATAGCAATAACTTTGGATAGTTTATCTAAATTTCCATACAGTAATTAACTGCATACGGTTTCAACAGCATAAGTTAGCTTTTGAGACGTAAGGTGCAAGTCTGGTAGTTTTGCGCTAGCGGCGAAGTGGCGTACGTCTTTTTAGGCTGAACCCGACACAGTATTCAAAGGACCGAGCTAGTTTCACGCGGCCTGTCGCGTGCTGACACACAAAGAGCCAGACGTGTAAGATGCAATTGTAAGAACAATAGCATATTTTACTTGAAGGCGGTCTGACATTATATTCTTCTTGCAGACTTGTGAAATTCAGAACATAAGGTGTGATTAAGTTTTGATATAACGCTTTTTGCATTATTCATTTTGGTAACACTATGAAAAGCGTCAGTAGTTAATTAAGCCTGGTCACTGGCAAAATTACTGTTCACTTTCATTCTTGACAACTTATAAACCTTATTATGCTTACTAAGAAAGTGTTTCAAGAGTCTTCGCACACTTCTATAAAAAGCTACGAAAGGATGGCGATGGGCGATGGCGAAGTCTGATAATCAAGGACTTATTGACTAATTTCATTGGTTTAAAAAATATGTTTCATACTTTGTTAGTTTTACCAAAGCAAATTTATTCTCATCGATTACTTAGTAGTCATAAACTTAGGCGTATGTGAGTATAACGATGATAAGGGTATCACAAAATCACTGCGGAGCGAACCCAGACAATAGCGAAACTTCACACTATAGAACACAAGCTGGAATCAGCCTTATCTGTTTCATTAAGCCATTTCCATTCGGGGCGCGCACTTTGAAACCCTTTCAAAGTAAATATCAGTTTATCAAGTTTTCATTAAGGCTGCGTTCATATCCTTACATTAAAATTGTAAAAACAATACTGAATATAATAAAACATAGATTTTATGCAGCTATGAATTTTTAGAATCTATCTGTCTTCAATACCGAAGATGAGCATAGTGTTGGATTGAGTAGCTCCACCCACCGCTTTACAGAAGTAAATTATAATGTTGCGATCTGAATTTCAGGAATCACAACGAAATCGTGATCAAAACTGCCTCGCGGAAGCTCGGTGTCCTGAACAAAATGCGTTGATTTTTCACGCCTGACCAATTATGATGCCTGCTTTACAAAACTTAAGCCCGGTCTTGAGCGGAATATTGCTCGTACTTGTGGGATGGCTCCGCAAGTACCTCCTCGATGCCCTGTACAGATTGCAGCGTTGTGCTGTCCGTATCATTGGCGTTGTAGAGGTCACGAACAACCTTGAGCCTCTGCAATTGCGTCGAGACATTGCGTCGCTTAGCGCCATCTATCGGCTATATCATAGAGAGTGCTCATTCCATCTTTCCCCTTCCTGCTCAGGAGCACGAATTCGAGGAATTGCCGGTCTTCGTAGTCATCAATTCATTGTCTCCACCTCAATATCACGCACAAAGAAATTTAGTGCCTTGTTTCTTTGTCGTGCTTCCAGAACTTGGAAATCTTTGCGGGCACATGTGATCCCTCCTACCTATAACATGCGTTCCTTCAAAAGAGGCGTGAAAAGGCACCTTTTGGGCACTAGCTGTCTTCGCATATGGACTTTTCTTACCGCTTCACATCAGGTGGTGTTGAGTAATTTGTCGTGCTTTATATAAACAAAGAACATTTTTGGGTACACCACTTATTGTATATAAAATTAATAGGAAAACTGGGAATTAGAATTATTCCAATAATACTTCCGTTTTCCTATTAAAACGAGTATTTTAGAGATAAAAATATCCCCCTCATAACCTAAGAAGTACCTAGCAGGTTTTCGAGGCGTAGGTGGTAGCGGAAAACTTTTGTAGTCTCGTAAAAACTTTAAACAAGAATTAGCAAAGTTGTATGAGCACGCGCTTCGAAAACTCAATCGAAGTGCGGCGCACGTCGAACGTAAAACTCGACGAAAGTATGTCTATGACAAAAGCACGTGCGCGCTCGAACCATCCAAGCTTCCCGAAGGACAGCGCGATGTTATTTAGGGACACTTTTGAAAGGCAAGGTGTGTCGTCTTGAGCCCGAGGGAATTCACTACGCTTTAAAGGTGGTAATTTGATGCGAGTCTTTCGAGATTTTTCCATCTTCCCGGGTCGTTCGGGGAGCAGGCGGATTAGGCCACGCACGGCACGGCGAGGGCGGCGACGCGCCAGATTAATGTCGCGAGCTTTGCGCCAAATTTAAAATGTCACGTTCCATTTTTCCAGCCAGCAGAGCCCGTCACCGACCCGAACAGTTAATGTTTCCGATTGTTGCGGCTCCTCTTATTTACTCGTATTTGTGCAGGCACAGATGTTTTCATTTCATGTTGAATATTTACTTTTCCGGTTGTTTGACGGTGACATTATATTATTTGCAAGAGATGCATGACACGTAATGCCATTTAACGAAACGAGATATGTTGCGCTATATGTGATAAGATTGGAACTGAATTGTCGTCCTTGAGACAATATGAACAGGACAAAACTGGGAAAGGTCAATGCTTCGTGTACGTACAACACACAAATGAACATGTATTATCAAGAGTGTGGCAAACATGGCAACAGGGCGTAGGAAAAAAAGCAAAGTCATAAAACTGGCGCCCACCATTCGCCAAATAAGGCCGACTCGGCGCGGCAACGGCGGACCAAACGGCTCCGTCCTTGACTCCCAGCCAAATGACATAAGCTGGCCCATGGGCGCGGATTCTTGACTAATCGATATAAAAGACAGAATGGATGAACAGTCGAATCGTCGAATCACCGCACCCACGCTAAGCTATTAACTGTCGCCGAGTTTGGTCATGTTTCCATAAACATCTTAAATTGAATGCCGAATTCCAAAAACAAACAGCGAGGTCTTTGGAGGATATGCATCTAAATGAACGAGCCGTTATCGCAAGGACTTGCAGTTATCTCAAAATTAATGATATGGATTTGGATGCCCCGACTGATGGAAAGCGATTTGGCGTATATTTTGCGATTTTTATAGTTATAGTCATCGCTACTACGGAATGAAAACTGTAATGGCAATGTTGTGAAATATAGTATATTGTATAAATTCATTAATAAGCTTTATCGTATGTTTGCATCATTAATGTCGTCTAATAAAGAAAACACATTAAATGCATTGAATCATAAATTCAATAACTTAGAATTTTGTTAATGTAAATAAACGATACTTCACATGATGGTTACTTCACATTAAACGCGCCAAAGAATATAATACATAACAAATATATCATGCATGGCAAAACTTTTCCAATTTTCATATTCCGACCCAAGTCTGAGGTTCGTAAAGAGCCTTAATTTTAATAATTTCACATTTTACTATATGGAGTGCGTGTTCGTAACAGCCATAAAATGTGCGTGCCGCTGGAAATGGATGCGTACGGATGTGGTGTAAATTTTCAGCTTATTATCGTAGCCTTGAATTATGATAGACATAATAGGTAACTGGACATATTTCTCACACAGTTTACTTTTGTGAATTTCTCACAAGGTTAATAAGCGAAATGTTGATGACTAAGAAATGTTACTCCTAGTCCGTTCTAAATTTACGGCATATCAGTGAAGAGCATTTGCAATGAATTTCAATAAATTCTTGTAACGTTAATAATCAGGATTTTTAATTGTACCAACACATTTTCTGCGATGAATTACATACAAAGAATAGATGAGTTATTCATTTTTAACTTACTAAAGGGATTACGTACATCGCAGAGGTTGGAATCAGTTGATTGATGCTTGACCATTGAGTGGATAAGTTCTAGCCAGTAGCCCAGTGCCATCGAAATCAGATTTGACTCTTTTCCTGCCTTTTAGTGCTGATAGTAGATACCAAAAATAACGTTCTATTTTTTATATTAACAAGATATTATTTATTTCTTTGTGTATTGCTGCGGACCAAAGGGCACGAATCTCATAAAAAGTTTACAAGCTTGTATATCGATATTTGGATACCTAGGTTAGGTACATGTAAAAAGGTTTAACATAAATCACTTGAATGAGTAAATGTCTGTAAAGCCTAGATAAGCCGGTCAAATACGTTGTCTAATGTCCACTTAACTGACGTTTTTAATTGTTCAATTTAAGCCTACGTCAGAAAATTGATTAAACCGACAACGTAACGTAATGCTGTGCATAATAAGAGGCAGCGATGAAAATAGATCAATTGTCCGTTATATGCGAGACATGTCGCGGCAGGATTAGCATTCGCGACAGTCAAGTTCATTGGCGAGCCCACGTGCTCGCCCCCGCCACACAAGGTGACTGACTTTACAATCTTAATGACGTCTTGTATGGCTTTGAGTAATTAGACGTCTGCGATGTCAACCGCTGCGGCTATGCAGCCAGTATCATTTAGCTCGAACTATCTATTAAGTTTGATGTTTTGTTTGGCTAGCAATACACAGGAAATGTTAAACTGTACTGGAATTAAAAAGTAACTCGGATATTAAAGCGAAGATACATTAAAGAGTTTAGTAAAGCTATATATTGAGCATGATAGCTTCAAATTGAAAATGAACAGGGAAACCATTGAGTAGTATTGGAAAATTAAAAATTAGAGCATCAGATGTTCAGCTTTCTAAGCGTTTAATCAACGATTTAGAGATCGATGAACGTATAAAGCGCATTAGTGAGGCGATCACTAGAGGTCCACTTCGGACAGACAAACATGAAGGCGTAATCCGTCGGGCGGCACTTAGCGCGCGCCGCAAGCTCTGCACGCTAATTGCACGGCAACTAATCTGTTTGCATTGCAAACGCATCGAATTACCGTTTTCGGCCTCAAAATAAGTCGTTTGAGTGTACAAAAGAAAAGTCTTGAATGACGTGGTCGAACCAGACATAAATTGTAAAAAAAATGTATGCTGGTAGGTTATACGACACAAATAAAGTCAATGTTAAATACGAGTGATGGAGAGCAGTGCAGTATTTATGTAAATTAGTGTTTCATTAAAATTAAATCGTGTGCTAAATTATAGATTTAACTTAAATTTTTGATTGATATTCCAAACCCGGCACACCAGACAATTAAATTTTAATTGTCATGTCTACATACATTGGTGACGTCTTGGAGTTAAGGGAGTTATACAACTGGTAGGTACCAGTCGGGCTGCCTATATTCTAAAATATATTTTTTTGGACTGACTATTGCTGTTGGCCGCAGTTGGCCTTTACAGCATAACAGGGGTTTTAAGAAGGTGAGAACCTTGGTGAGTCCTCTAGCCTTGAGGATGGAATTCGCCTCTGGAGGATTTCTAATCGACAGGCACATTACCTCCGAAAGCAGTCCCGCTGAGCGCCCTGGATACTCTAAGTATCCAGGGCGCTCGATCCTCGACGGAACGATAAACCTCAGGGTGCATCTAAAGGCTCGGACTTCAACTCAGGTGAGTCGTGTCGTGTAGGGGTTTGTATATATCAATTAAATCTCCAAGTTACCTTTGTTATTTTAGAGAAGTTAAATTGCGCTTTTATTCTCACTATATTTCCTAAGTGCTTTGTAGAACCTTTAAAACTGTATCGGTATTTTCTGTGCTCAATTCGAAGCAATATTTGATTAGTTGTCAATATTAGAATTTGCACTCAGATTATTATGGTACATCACTTAAAGCTTACGTGTATACTTCTTAATTAGGTACCTAGTGTAGGTATAGATAGTGTCGCAACTTGTGACGGACACACTTATTATATTATTTTATTAAGAATTTCTTTCTTCATAAGTGTAAGTGTGTTGACAAGTGACAACAGAAAATATGTAATAGTCGAAATGCACAAAAAGCTCTTGTTACTACTAATGTTAAATAAAGTACGTAGATTCAAATGGTTATAGGGTGTCTCGTCAACTGTCCTGTCATCCATTGAACATTGATATCAACCTTGAATATTACGCATTGAAAAGCACGCAATATAAACATTAAAAAGGTTTAGTCTTAAATACAAGTTAAATATGAAGTGTAGATGATACTAATTGGTCGTGATTTCTGAAAGGAACAAACAAAGGAGATGTTTCAAATCCAACCAGGTATACGTAATTGTACTATCTCAAAAAATCAGGAAAAATCTCCGGAATCCGGGAAAATACTAATAATTCGTTTTCATGCATAGTTTGTTGATACAAAAGTTGTCATTTTTCGTCACTTTCACCTTTATTCAATATGGCTATAAGGCAGGTGATATATTAGAAGTCAACTAAACGTCACTAAAGTGTATATTGATAATTTTTTTTTTATAGACCACAAGTGACAACAGGCATAAACTTAAACGATATTAAATACAATAATGAAGTATTATTTATTATTAAATTGTGTGAATAAATAAGTATTAATTATTATTTATTATCAAATTGTGTAAATAAATAGTATTAATTATTATTTATTATTAATTTGTGTAAATAAATACAGTGTCATCGATACGTGCAGCCCAAAGCGATTTATCTACTCAACATCACGACTGCGTGTTCTCTCCGATTTAGTATCCTATTTAGTACAATGTAATCGCTGACTTTCTACTTAGGTTTCTAACGGTTTCTACTTAGGAAATACGATAGTGTAATAAACTATTGGAACTGGTGTAGTGACATCACAAATAACTAACCAAACTACATTCGCTTCAGAACGCTTTGCTAATGATATTCAGCTCCAGGATGCGGAAAATGTGATTGACGTTTTAAAAGAAAACTTTTCAGAGGACTTATCCCGTACAAAACCCTTTGGAGTTTCGAGGCGCGGCATTCGCTTAAAGGTACCTCTTTTCCCGTTGTTGTTGTTGTTTCTAAATATTTAGTATGCACTTTAAAGCAGAACGCTAACAGTTCGTTAAAATAATGCAAATATTGCCTTAAGACTCTCAAGGAGCTAGGGGCACTTATTTGTTAGCGTTGCTTTGATTTACAAACGAAATAAATACAAAATAGATAAGAAGAAGTACTCGCCTGTGCGATTTCAATGTTTTTGCAAAACCGTTTCGCGTGGAATTTCGAAACGACCAAAACTCTGGCTAATAATTTTAATATTTAATAGCATTTGTAATAATTTAGTCCTATTGTGGGTAGCATTGTGCATCGTCTGACAATGTTTCTGTAAATATTTATTTCTCAAAGTAAGCCCCTACTACTTGGAAGGACGAAATTACACGCTGAGTAATCGGGTGAGTCTGCTACTCGTTTCGCTCGATGATTTCGATTTACAGGCACTATTTTTTGTCGACGGTGAAGTTACTGATTCACAGTTTAAATTTCTATGTGATATTATGTACTCGACCATATAACGATGTATTGGTCTATTTTCGGAATGGGTTGTTGATTTCCGCTGCAATTAATTATTCATTTATCGAGGGGTCATGTCGAATTATAAGTGACTCGGCCATCAATCACGGAGATTACAAACAAAGACTTGATGTATCGTGCAAATGTATAAGGGACGCCTACGAATCCGAGTTGTCTAATGGAGTTAAGTGACTGCAGTGATATAAATTCGATTGGTCTAATATTGCTTCACGGTTAAGTTGGCCTTTGGGTAGGTAATAGCTTGTATGTATGACTCAATCGCAACTGCGGTGGCGGCGGTAGCCACAGCAAACAGACAGTACTTAGCCTTTTCTAAAAAGTAGATGTGTCTCAATAACAAATAGTTCGTATTTACTAAAGATTTTCCTCTAATCCAAAGTTAATCCATAAGATAATGCTCTATTACCGACCAATGTTCTTTTTAGATAAGCTAACATTTTAGAAATGGAATGACTTTTACATTAGACAAATTAGAGGTAGCTAACAATGGCGCCCGCTAACTAGAAAGTGAATCGAGCTGGTGCCACGAATGGTCTTTCCGATCGTATCGATCTCGGGTTCGTTACCCCGTTCATTATTCTCTCAATCACAATAAGGCGATTTTAGTACTTTAACCATCTTGATGCAATATCTTAAGAGATCATTTTCACGACTCAGTTTTTTCGAATAATACCTTCTCATATTCATTGACGATACCATTTTGTACAGAAAATTGTTTCGCATTTGGCGGTATTATGAAATTCTTGTAAAATATATGTAAAACTTAATAAGGAATCAAATACTGACATTTATCAAAACATAAAAGAGCGTCCAGGCATGTAGATAGAAGTAAAGGTGTTAAAATTTAAACTTTTTGAAAGAGGTCAATGTTCACATTGCAAGGAGTGTGTTCAAATCCAAAGACTTCTTTTATAACTTTTGCCGCAACATGCAATAAATTAGCCCTTTAAGGAAAATGGACATCTGCTTCTCCGGGAAAAAAATCCTCCTTAGAAGTAAAAGGACAAAATTTACGATCAGTGTAACCGTGGGTAGACGGACCTCGCCCACGAGCCGCATGCAAATGGCTCCATTGGAGAGAAGTGCTTTGGTTGAAGCCTAGCTAGAAGATTACGACCGCTGGCCTGCTAACCCACTCCGTAGACAATCAGTAGTTACCAACAAAACAAAATAGTTTATTCAAGCAAAATGTAGATTATGAGAATGGATCAAATACATAAGGATAAACATCTCAATTATTTATACATAATTACAAAATTAAAATTTAGAGGTAACCCCCGGCGCCATTCATTATCTATCTAATACCATCTCATTAAGACTGGAATAAGAGACTACGCATAACGCTACACGCTAAGTATATCTGCTGTAAGTTTCTGAAGAATTAAGCATTTCGCAGACTTTTTGATGGTATAGGATCAGCTCAAGGTTAGTATGTCATGGGAATGTCACCGAAGTGACAGTACACCAAATTTGAAATCAATCGGATCTGTAAAAGTTAGTTAAGTCCTATTATCATGGAGAAAATAAGCTGATAGTCATCAAACGCCTGAACTGATCTTCATAAATTATAGCTAAGAACCATCATAGTCACATCAGCTTTCAAACAAAAAAAAACCGAATCAAAATCGGTTCATTCGTTTAGGCGCTACGATGCCACAGATAGACAGACATGTCAAACTTATAACACCCCTCTTTTTCGTCGGGGGTGAAAACAACAACAAAAATCAAATGCAGAGTCATTTTAATAATTCATAGACTAAAAGACCGAAATCAGCTTTAATATATGGATTTATATCCGCCATACGGGATGGATTGAGGTCCATTACTTTCATTTGCATTTTATATCCCGTTGATGTTTGTTCTAAATCGAAAGAGCATTACATATGCAATTGTATTTATTGATTTATTTAAAGCATACTAGTTTAGGATTCAGAGCTACTATTCCTGATTCAACGCACTGAATGCAGTCCAAATGTAGAATTATTCATCTTAAGCTCCGATAACTAACAACAATATTGTGTATATTGCTGGTCAATATAGTATTATTAAATATCTCCTGTTTTATGTATGCAATAAGTGTGTTGAGTAAGCGTTGTTACTTAATAGCTACAGCCGAGTTACACATTGCTTCATGTTGACTTTTATGGTAAAATAACAATTCTAGTAATTAAGATATATCAAGTTAAGAGTCATTAATAAAACTGAGGACGGTATTCTGACGTAACGCCGGATGACCCTAATGCTGCCATCACCCACGCCGAATCCAGCGAGTAGCTTTCAAATATAATTATAATATTATGTGGCACCAGGCAGGCAGAAAAGGCAATACAAGAACTACAAGAGCCGGCTCGATAAATTGGTCGTCCAATATTAGTTAGTCGTGTCCCGTATAGCATGTCTAGAAGATAATTTACGTACAAATATAAAAAGTGTCCTAAAATACCTCCCGTAACCATTCGGAACGTTAACGCGTCAAATCGTTTGCATCTTGTGTAGATCTAATCATAAAGGAAAATATATTGGATCAAAGACAGGCTATCTAAGACACTAGCAAAATGTACAAAGTGATGTTGAAAAAAAATTAAAAAAACAATCCACTATTTTGATTATATAGTAGGTACCTACCTATTTAACAATTTTTGTGAAACTAACCTAACCAGATGAACATACTAAGCGAAGATATAACATTGGAATGCTATATTATTATGTCGGGACACTGGAATTTATGTCTTAACATGTAAAGGAATTGCACGAAAGTAATAAAACTAGTGGATTCAGTTCTCCGTCTCGCCCACGCGACAGACTTTAGGCGCCATGCGCACCTAGATAACTAGATAAGTCTAGAACTACCATTGTTCTAATAGGTTGCTTGGACGTATCATGTCGTAGCTTGCATATTGCTGTTTCTGAGGTTGACAGATGTGATAGATCTATGGTATATTGAAATTTTAATGATTGTTATTTGTCTAAAATGATTGTTCGTAAGAGTATTTTATCGCAGAAAGTGTTGTGTAACGAATCTATTCAGTGTGGTGAATGCCAATCGAATTCGCTGAGGGATGAATCAAAATTAATACAAAAAATATTCTATGATTTAGTGTACGAGAAAAACTGTAAATTAACTACCCAGATATTCAGGTAATTACTTGCAGTGAAATAAGCCGCGGAGGGACGGTTGTAGGTAGGGACTGAAGTTACAATGTAACAGGTTTGAAAGTAAAATATTGTATACTTTTAAAGGGACTACCATCTCTAACTAGGGTTCCCTAATTCCACAGTTCTAATTACATGCAAACCAGACACAGTAGATGCCGGAAAAAATGCCGGAGGAAATGCCGGCGGGCTGGCTTGGACTAAATAACAACAGTGTATCTAACTACAATTATCAGACTAGAACCAAGGAATACAAGTAGGTAAGAATATGATACGTAAAGTATCGAATGACATTATTAGATACAGCAACAACCATACGATATTATGATGATATTTATTTAAACTAGTTTAACATGTTATAAGGAAACCTGAAATTAAACTTCAGTTACAAAATAAAGTCGCATACGTTTGCCGAATCCAAAAATAACTCTGAATTGTTGTATCAATCAATTACTTCCATAATAATTAAATTTGCTGCTGAATAACAACTGCAGAAGAGGCAATTAAGTTCTACAGCGACTACTTATCTATTTTGATATTATGTCTAGATATTTATAATATATAACTAACTGTATCAGGGTATTAATTATGTCTTCAGTGGAAAGTGGCGCACCAGTCGTACTCGTACTTTCTCCCGAGAGAACAGACAGCGCACGCGTCCCTTGGTCGTTTTCTGGGCCATCTCGGACCACAATAGCCTTCTAGCAGTGCTTGACCAATTGCTCAATGTTTGAACTTTTGAAATGTCACTTGTAGGACGATTAATGGATTATGTACGTGTATAAAAAACCCTCCCACAATTAGTAGTTTTATTGTTTGTTTGAACATGTAAAATGCGTTGAAAACTACATATGGATGAAAGTAGAACGACAAATTCAACCCCGTTCCATCTTTCTTTTGGGGAAATGGCATCAAAAGGAGTTCTTTACTTGAAGCTACGATGTTCATTAAGTTAACGCTTATACGAACAGAAAACAATATTTTTAAAAGAGGCTCTAAAATTTTTAACGATTCAGAAAACTCTGCTCATGAGTTAAAGACTGGTCTCGTATCTAGAGCCTACAAACCATACTTAGGTAATGCTCATCGTATGATGCATTTAATAATAAATTAATAAAGCTATAGTTAACCGATAATTGCCTACGCGTAGCTTTCAAAACGAGGTAAGGAATAATGAAGTAAGAATAAATGATAATGATGATAAGAACTATGCCTATGCTAAAAGACAGACATAAGTTTTAAGTGAAATATTAAAATTATATAAATTGTTGACCATATGGTCAATATAGTCTAGTAAGTAAACAATGATATTATATTAAGTGATCTATAAAACCACTTATTATTACTTAGTAAGTAATTAACCAAAGCAAATAAAGGTGCAGCAAAATATGATTTTTAATCAATATTGCTAACTACAAAATGTTACATTAATAAATTTTACAAGTATTAGCGAAATTTTCCCAGCAGGCAGCCATCAATTATGATTGTTTTTAGAATTACAGGAATTTCATTTGTGCCACCGTTACAACAAATTTTAATTATCATAGGTAATATGGATCCACTCTATTGTGCGCAAGAGCCGAATGCAATAAAAACGAGTTTATTTAAGGTCAATGCCATGCAGAATGTGTACCATTAGCTTTTATATTATTTTCGCAATACACGAGCGTGGATTTAGAATAGAATGTACCTGACTACCTATTACAATATTTGTAAGCAATTTGATACTTACTCCTAGATACATTAAGTGTTTGTTATTCATTTTTGAAACTGACCATAACTTAACATTTCTTATCGAGGTACACGTTAGCAACTAGCTGTAACCGATAATGTTAAATGTCAGGCAGTCTAGGCTGGACTGGTTTATTGCCCAGCCCAATACAAATCATAACATGTTATGAACTATTGGGATGTAGAAATGGAATAAGTGAGACTTTTTTGTTATTATAACCATAACCATCAATTAATATAGGTATTATTAATATTTTGGGTAACCTATCACAGGGGTGAAAACAATTTAGTAATTTGTGACTTTTGTTTCTTTTATTACAGCAATTCTGAATACAACTCAAGATTGAAAATCACTTCGGGGCCCGAGACAATTACAGACAATTTCTTTTCGTCTTACTTTCGGTGAATATTCCTTCTTTACTTACATGCAAGCATTACAATTGTTGGGTATTTATAAGTAAAATGTAAGATTAATATTGTGGGTAGGCTTCACCTTATTAATAAATCAGTCTATTACCGGCTTCCTTGTTTCATTGATGTTACATTGGCGACGAGGTGAAAATTTAGAATCTATTCAGTGCGTGTGTTCAATTTAATACTAATAAAATGCCGATTGGAAACTTAGAAACGTTTGATATTCACACCAAACAATGGCCGTCATATATTCGTCGCGTAAAACAATACATTGTACTCAACGAAATAAAAGACGAATTATGTGTCCCGCTGTTAATCACGGTAGTAGGAGAAACCACTTATTCGTTGATGTCCGACTTATGTGCTCCTGCTGACCCCGAAAGTAAGACGTTTGATGAGCTGGTGCGTTTGGTAGCCGAACATCTTGAGCCTCAGCGGTCAGAAATAGCCGAACGCCACGTTTTTCGTTTACGAAGACAACGCTCGGGCGAAACTATGACGGAGTACCTTCAAGATTTAAAACATCTGGCCACTACGTGTAATTTCGGGGTTATGTTAGAAGAAAATCTTCGTGATCAATTCGTATCGGGATTGGCTAACCTCGCGATGCGATCTCGGATATTTGCCGAAAAGAATATCAAGTACAAGGAAGCAGTGGAATTGGCTCTGGCGTTGGAGGCGGCGGAGAGGCACGCGGAGGTGAGTGCGGCAACGAGCGCCGCCACGACCTTGGGTGCAGGCGGCGAGGCGGGCGAAGGCCTGCATAGGACGAGCGCAACGAGAGCGCGCGGCGGTGCCAGCGGCGGCGGCGGCGGCGGCGGCCAGCGAGCGGCGCGCACCGCGGCCCGGCCGCTGGCGGCGGCGAACTCAGCGCTGGGCGCAGGCGCCGCGTACTCTGCTTGCTGGCGGTGCGGTAAGGCGCACCGGCCGGATAGGTGTCGCTATGCTAATTATAATTGTGATGAGTGTAACCAACGAGGTCATTTAAAAGTGATGTGTCATCGAGTGCGTAGAAGTGGCCAAACGGGCAGACAAAATTACGTAAGTGAATGTTATTCAGAAGACGAGGACCTATTTAATATCGAGCTAGTCTCTAAGGGTAATAAACCTTTCTTTATCAATGTAGACATTGACGATTATACGATCGAGTGCGAAGTCGACACGGGCAGTCGTATTTCTGCGATTAGCGAAGATTTTTATAAACAAATGTTTTCTCATAAAAAGGTCCACGCAGATAATCTTATGTTGCGGTGCTACTCGGGTACGCGTATTGAGTCGCTCGGATATATAATCGTTAATGTCAAATTAGGAGATAAATTAGCTAAGAACTTAGCTTGTTACATAATTAGATGTGGTGGACGCCCCCTTCTAGGCCGCGAGTGGATTAGAGCATTAAACATAAAACAAATCAACTTTAATCAGATCATCGAAGACCCTTGTGTCACTGGCTTAGCGGCAGATTTTCCAGAAGTGTTTACCGATAAGTTAGGTAAATGTAAAAAGTTACTACAGTTACAGTTGACAGACAGACAGCCGGTGTATGTACGAGCGCGCCCTGTGCCGCTTGCGCTGCGTGCGCGCGTCGAGCGTGAGCTCGAGAGGCTGGAGAGGGAAGGGACGATATACAGGGTTGAACATTCAGAGTATGGTACGCCGATCGTGCCAGTGGTTAAAGGGAATGGCGATATTAGGATTTGTGGTGATTATAAAGTCACCATTAATCCTAAGTTGAAACGCGACTTTTATCCACTCCCACGTATTGAGGAGCTGTTCGCTGTTTTGAGTGATGGTCAGCAATTTACAAAAATAGACCTGACACATGCGTACCAACAAACTATTTTAACCGAAGACTCACAGCCTTGTACAGCGATAACAACGCACGTTGGAACCTTTGTATATCGTCGCACCCCCTTTGGTTTGTCCTGTATACCTGAAAAATTTCAAAAATTAATGGAAGAGACCTTAAAGGGTGTTCCAAGTACAGTAGTATTTTTGGACGATATATGTATAACCGGGGCTGATAGGCCTACGCATTTGTCCAATCTAAGGCAAGTACTGAATAGGTTAAAAGAAATGGGGCTTACGGTTAAATTAAGCAAATGTAGTTTTTTACAAAAGAGCGTTAGATATCTAGGATTTATTATAGATCAAAAAGGATTACACCCGGATCCTAATAAGGTGGAGGCAATAAAAAAAGCACCGACACCGACAGATACTACACAGTTAAAAAGTTTTCTAGGCTTATTAAATTACTATGGAAAATTCATTCCGAATCTAAGTATTATTTTACATCCATTACATGAACTTTTAAAAAAAGGAATAGCGTGGAACTGGAACACTGAATGCGACAAGGCTTTCCAAAACGCTAAACAAACATTGCTAGGCGATAAAGTACTCGCGCATTACGTAGAGGGGCAGCCCTTGGTGTTGTCAGTAGATAGCAGTGCGTATGGGCTCGGGGCGGTGCTAGCACATAGGTTCCCAGACGGCAGCGAGCGACCAGTCAGCTGTGTGTCGCGCACGCTTAATGATGCGGAGAGAAATTATAGCCAGATCGATAAGGAGGCGCTGGCGATTTTTTACGGGGTTACGAGACACCATCAATATCTATTTGGTAGAAATTTCGAGCTTCGTACAGATCATAAGCCTTTAAGTTATATTCTTGGAAAAAAAGTAGGTATTCCTCAGACCGCGGCTAGTCGCTTACAACGCTGGGCTGCGCGGCTGGCTGCATATGATTTTACGATTCGATTTATTAACTCGAAAGATAACGGGCCAGCGGACGCGTTGTCGCGACTACCGCTGCCGCGGGAAGGGGGCGCCACTCATTCTGTGACTTATATTAATTTAGTATATGATAGCATGCCTGTCGATTTTAAAGATATATGTAGGGAAACTTTAAAAGATACACTATTATGTAAAATTTTAGGTTATGTAAAATTTTGTTGGCCATCAGCACCAAGTTGTGACGAGGAAAAACCGTATTTTATGAGAAAAAATGATTTATCAATAGACTTTGGTTGCCTAATATATAAATATCGTATAATCATTCCCCCCACCTTACAGATTAAGATTTTAAAGGAACTACACCAGGGTCACTTGGGCGTGAATAAAATGAAAAATTTATCTCGAAATTATGTGTACTGGCCAAGTTTAGACCGGGATCTAGAAAATATGTGTCGTTCGTGTGACGCATGTCGTGCGGTCCGCGATGCGTTGCCGCGCTCTGAACTACACCCTTGGGAATTTCCATCGTTTCCATGGCAACGCTTACATGCAGATTTTGCGGAATACGCTGGAAAAAAGTATTTGGTAATAGTTGATGCACATTCAAAATGGATTGAAGTGCTGCCAATGACTCGTACTGATACACAAACAACTATAACTGCCTTAATGACTACTTTTAGTAGATTCGGATTACCGTCACAACTGGTCACTGATAATGGGCCACCATTCTTCTCCCAAGGGTTTAAAGATTATTGTATAAAAAATTGCATAAAACATGTCACTACAGCTCCTTATAGACCACAGGGTAACGGGGCAGCTGAAAATGCTGTTAAAACCATAAAAAAAGCAATAAAAAGAGCTGTAGTATCAGGTGAAAATGTATTACAGGCATTAAATAATTTTTTATTGTATTATCGCAACTGTGAACATGCTACGACGGGAGTGCCACCCGCGGTACTTTTAACGGGGCGTAGGGGTCGCACGAGGCTTGACGCGATGCGGCCTGATGTCACGGCGGTGGCGCACGCGTCGCAGCAGCGTCAAGTGGCAAACGCGGGGGGCACCCCCCGACCTTCAGTGCGGGCGGGGGACCCAGTACTCGCACGTGACTATTCCTCCAGCTCAGATAAGTGGGCGGTAGGAACGGTAACTAAAAGAACGGGACCAGTATCTTATCGCATTAGCATGGGTAATGGGGTCGAGTGGCGCAGACACCAAGACCAGATCGTACCGGTCCGTAACAAATCGAGATTTTCATTGTCACGGGCGAGTATAGTGAAAGAGAGTAATTACGACAATAGTCAAAAAGAGGATGAAGAGGTGTTTAAAGATGCTTGTGAGAACACCGATGCCGGGTCGGCGCCGGACAGTGCGGGAGCGAAGCCACCACTGCCGGTGGGCAGCATCCCGCGCTCTCCGACGCCGCCAGCAGAGGTGGTGTCTGCTCGAGCACGTCGTGCCTATGCACGCACACAAAATAAAATATTGTCTCCTTAATTCTAATTATTAAGAGATATCTTTGTTTGTTTATTTAAAATTAGTCATAGATATATTTATGTTAAGTGTCTTTATATTTACACTAGATTTATAAAGGGAGAAAAGTGTTGGGTATTTATAAGTAAAATGTAAGATTAATATTGTGGGTAGGCTTCACCTTATTAATAAATCAGTCTATTACCGGCTTCCTTGTTTCATTGATGTTACAACAATAAATAGAGGTACACGCTTACCTAGAAAATGAATTTTGACTCCAGCTTTGATGAGAACTGTTTCAGCCCGGGAATCATTCAGAAAGGTAGAGACTTCTACTTCGTAAGTTGTACGCATGGTTGGAAATAGGAATGGCCCCATTTATGTTCACATAATACCGAAGTGTACCTATCCTATAAAGTAGATATTGATAAACAAATCTACTTTATAGGTTTGTTTATCAATATCTACTTTATAGGATATAGTGTTCGATTTGTTTAAGACGAGAATTGCTGCCGACAAACTGCATGCGTAGTTTGGCAGACTTCTTTAAATTGTAATTTAGGTGTTTGTTGAAATAAATAAATTAAAAATACTCAATACTTATAAACTGTATAGTATTGAGTATCGAACACAAAATCTTGGAGCTTAAGCTTAGTATCTTTTTAGCCTACTTCAAAAAAAGAACAGCGTACCTTGTTATTTGTTAAGACCCTTCGATTTTTATTGAAACCTCGTGACATTTTTCCACATTCAATAAATTTCTGTAAGTATAAGCCAAATCGTCTTGACCTTAAGCGTGCAAGACCAGAGTGGCGATGCGGCGGGACCCAGAAACCAGTTTGCGAAAGAGCCCTTTGTGGAAGTCTGCCCGGGGGGCAGACGCTCCATTAGGTGGGTCATCTGCGGCGGTTGGTGCATCAAACTCGGATTAGGCCAGTTCGCTGAGATCGAGAAGTTTACAATACAATTTTCGTCAATAAACGTGAAATTAAGGTGGAATATAGGTTTGAAAGAGCAATATCACATAAAAATTATGAGATACAAAGATGTTTAGATTATAATGAACAAAACCAATCGTTTGTGACTATTTGAAGGTAGAGTGCAAGGAGTCAAAAAAGACGGTTTTAAATATGTTTTCTGTTAACAATTGAAGTAGGTAATAATAAGGTAGGTAGATACCTACCCATATTATTATATCAGGCACAATTGTTAGTTTCTGTATGAGCGCCGGCTGGATTACTGCTGCTGCTAGTAAGGGACGAAAGGTTCAGATGTACTTATATTACGAATTTGAAAACAACGTACAGGTACAGTAATTCAACGGTATAATAAAGTGCTTGATACTAAAAATTGTGGAGTAACATGAACTAAAGGTAATAAGATGATCCATTTTCTTTTGTATGTGATTCAAAGCGATATTTTTCATTAGACTTTGACGACCGGCTGGCCGAGTAGTCTGTACCCCAGGCTACTCGGTCATAAGGTCCCGGGTTCGAATCCCGGTAGGAACAAATGTTTGTATGATGAGTACAAGCATTTGATTACGAGTCATGGATGTTTATATGTTTATTTAGTATATTTTTAATATTTATATACATATTATTATCATTATTTCTCCGTTATCTAGTATCCATAACACAAGCTCTCAATGATGCTTACTTTGGGCTAGATAATAGGTGTGAGTGTATGAATATTATTATTATTAATATTATTATTATTACTTTTAACCTTTTGTTTATTACCAGCCCGCCGGCGTTTACTAAACAATAAATTGTCTGTTGTGTCTGATTTGTGAGTAGTGAGACTAGTGAGCACCTTTTACAAATTAAGATCTTCCCTCTTAATCTCTAAAATTAAATTCCTAATTTATTATTCATTCATGAGTTGATGATAGTCACAATGTTGAAATTACATTTCATCTAAGATTAAGTAAACCTTTTTTGAAGTCTGATAAGATGTTAAGCTTGAAAGTATTCATGAGAAGAGTCTTTTTGACAATAACCGTAATTAACCAGAAATAGTACAGACAAAATGTGTTCTTTACAGCTTCTTTTGTATAAGTATAATGAGCACCACATCTGCCTTCAGTTATGCGAGTTTAAAACAAAAATATCAATGTGCTCAATTTCGCAGGCGGTCGCAGTTTATAAATCTCGAATAGGCCAGACACAGCACATTGTTTCGCAACGGAACCAGTTTTGTGCATGTGATGTGGCACGACTGTCTTATTGCTCCTATTTGTTATGACGTCGGTGTTTTATGTTGCAGGAAATGAGCTCGTACTGTCGTCGGCGGGGCGCTGTTTTTTATAATTTCAAGTTTGAGAATTTAGAATAATGGAACTCATCTTAAATTACGAGATTGCCACAAGTCTTTCCATTATAATGATAATGCTATCAAAAATTTGCCACTTTGAACTTCTAAGTGTTATCATTATCAAGATTGTTTTAGATAACTTTGTAAGTTAGACAGTGTAATTGCAATTTGATGCTTTGTATTTAAATATTTTGTTAAGATGAAAAATATCAAACTTCGAAATGGGGTCCAGTGAACGCCTAGGTACTTTCGATTCTGTCATTGGCGGATAGCGTTACAATATCACTGAATCACCTTGCGTGGGCCAAGGTGGACGATAAGTGAATGTAAAATGGTCGATTGTATCTTTTTGTCAGATGAGAATTGGTATACTTAGATACTGTAACAGCATAAACAGCTTATATCAGTAACTCAACTCTTCTAAAAATATTCAAGTGGATATTGTGGATTAACAGATAGAACTTAAAATAGAAAACGTATATCTCGTATGGAAATTGGGATTTTGGTCATTAGGCACCTAATGCACAAAATTCTGAAACATATTTTTTGCGTAAATATAATTTACATAAAAACTAAGTGACCACGTCTTCAAGTTCTTAAAATGACACAGTTTCATAATACTATAATAACATACTAACCAAAATACTAACAAACTAACTTAAAAGTTTAAGTACTTATCTGATCATTATAGTTAGCACCAGAAATACTTTTGCAAAACTTTTTCGGGAAAATTTAAGAGCATAGGTAGTCACAACAAACAAGTAAATGAAAAAGTTACAACTACTTATTTTGAAACATCTAAAAGTCTGCAAACTAACTCTCTTCAATAACTACTACTGTTTCATTTGTATTATGTAAAACGGCACATACATCATTCGTCATAGAAATCCGCCAGTCATTAATCCTACATTATAAAATGTCACGACCGATATTTAATATGATAATTTTATCAAATGATTCAGGTATTAGAATCCATTCAAATTCACAATCATCATCAACAGCCTATGTTCGTCCCACTGCTGGGCACAGGCCTTTTAGGCGATTTTGGGACACATAACCACCATGCAGGCCCAATGTGGGTTAGTGGGTTAAAGCAGTTTCAGTTGCAACCAGTACCAATGTTAAATAAAAATGTTGTAGTGTTCATTAGCTCAATATTTTGCGGATATGTAATTTTTGCCATGTAGAGTGATGCGTTTTGTGGTGAATCTAGATGTATCAACGCAAAATCAGCGGAGCGGACGCATGCAGTATCGAATGTTAGCGTGTGGGACTGACATGCAGACAGTCTGTGAACTTGAGCACAGAGCTAACCATAACGAGGCTCATCCACGCAGACGCATAAGTCTACTCACTACAGTAGCTTCAGCGCAAAACTATAAGACATACTCTGAAGGCAACCAAATTAAAGCCTTATTTAATTCGACAAGGACATAATATACTTTGAGAGAAGTTCTAAAAAAATTGGGTGACAAGTGGAATACTAACACCGAAATAAAATTTTATGCCTAGAAGAGTCATAAAATATTACCACTGGTTTATGGGGCTTGCAGATATTTGAAAATGTTTGCGTAATTGAATAAATTAGAACCCTTGTGTCATTTGGCATATAAGGCACGGAACCCCTTAGGTTAACATCAAAGGGAGATAGGAAGTTGATGATTTTAAGTTGCGATATCGCGTTAAAATTAACCCTTCCGCGGATATGACTCATTACGCGGCTACCAGGAAATGTCATTAAATTTTCACGATGGCGTTTTATGTTAGCCGCGCCGCTGGTTTGCTACTTCATGCATATTTATCAAAATAACGTGGCCGATTGAAAGGCTGCATATAAACACGCACTGAATTGCAGAATGGTGGCGTGCAGCTCGCGGAATTGGAGTTTACCGTTGCGGTTTGGAGGGTGCAGTTTCGCACGCGGTGCCGGTTGCATTTCGGACGGTGGTCATTGTCGGGCGGTCATTAGCAAACGCACCCCCAGCGGAGGGTTGAGGTTTCCGCGAACGCGCTGGCGTCGCGCCGGTGACTCAGGCCTCTGGCGCATGGCGCCGGGAAATACCTACCGATCGCGCACTCGATAACCGCTTTCGATCCGATATGATTGCCCTCGCGATGCACTATCGATCGATAGTCAAATTACCCCATAAAAATTGCAACTGATGACTTTTTGCGGTTTAAAACACGAACCCTGTGGTTGGTGTCGTGATCAAAGCCAGTTACGTTGTTCACATTTCTCCATATACAATTATTCGGTAGTATTAACTAGAACTGTGCAAGAAATAAACTTAAGAGCGGTAGATTTAACGGCTCAGCAGATACTTAAACACACTTGTTGCAGAGGGATATATGTTTGTGTAAGTGTACGTAAGTATATTATCCAATTACTACCAGTCAAGATCCTCTTTACTAGGTTTCAAGTATACAAAGGCTTTAAAACATCACAAGATTTAAATAAACTTTTTTGATATTTTTGAAGCTGAAGCTACATAAATGTTATAGATACTTACTTATAAAACATTTGAAATATTTAAAAATATATAACCTACATTAATAAGTAATAGTCAATGATGTAATGTGGACATAACACAAACGAAGATAATAGAGCTAAGTTTATGTGCCTAGTGATAACTAAGGCTAAGGTACATGAGCTTGGATAATCTCGGGTATATGATACTATGATACTCGTATCTAGTTGGCTCACGATAGAGCCAAGACTGTCACAGTAAAAGTGAAATTAGAAACTTTCTCTAGCCGTGAAACAGGAACAAAGTGCGGTCTCCGGAGAGCGCTGAACGGGACCCGGCAGGTGGCGCGCGATGCCCGCAAATTTCCATAATTGGCGGAAAAAAATATAAAACGTCAACATTCCATACAACATTTTTTTCATTGTGGCGGTATCCCAAGGGGCTGAATAAAACAGAGGCTCGGGCCGAGCGGGTTGGCGCTAATTTCGACCGACAACGATTCCAAACGAGTGATGACAGAGTTGAACATACACCCCCGGCGGTTTGCGAAATTTTCAGATGAATTATTTTCAGCAAACACATATTGTGTTCTGCGTAATCATTTAAAGTTTATTTATACATATATTATGTGGACAGATTGCCAGTCTATCAAGTAAGTAGACGTCGGAACGAGACATATGGTTCACATTATTCCGATGACGGGATTACTGCAAGCATCCGTAGTACGTACAGAACAATTACTATAATTTTATTATTAAATAGTGCACATCTGGTTTTGTTTCAATCCAGAATTGAATTCAATTTCTACCTAATTTACTTAGTATCCATCCCTGAGGAGCCTACCAGTGGAATCCCTGACAATAGAAAATCTATTGTTTCTTATTATGTAGGTAATTCATAGATTAGTAATCATTCATTAACATCATTATTCCTACTACACTCCGTGGGTATGTCTATGTCGTAGTTACATATCCAGAAATTATTTTGTCAATGAATATATAAAAAATGACTCTTTGAATGTCTTCTACGTTTCTGTTTCTAACCGATTTCAAAAAAAGGAGGTTATCAATTCGACCCGTATGTATGTAATATTGTCGGAATTGCACATCAGTGTTTTATTATGTTAGTCTATACCAGCTTCTGAACATGGGTGCCAAATTTCATGAGTGTATGTATGTTTGTAAAGTATAATTGTCAAATCGGTTCAGTATTTACTGAGATAGAAAGTTCAGTGTGTCACTAATAAAACGTGTCGTTGGCTTAACAGTGTAATTATGTTAAAATAAAAATAATAAAACATGTGCTAACCGCACCGTCTATAAACAACTGCAATATTAATATAAATCTAAAGTGATAAAAGTACTTTCCAAACTTAGTTTCCATTAATTAAATCGATTAACTATAAGCATCCTTTAGACTCTATTATAATAAAGTTTTGATTCGTTTGAATTGAAATAGTAGAGATACGATAAAATCTATCCTTTGAAATTTAACTTCTCTTTGGGACCAAGATTAATTAATTAAACTTTGTATTGTGATGATTGAACGGATTGCTATAAAATAAAATTACTGTCGTGGTAAAAAGTATCTTTGTTAGTCATTTTCTACGTAAGTACCTACATATTGAAATTGATCCTCAATACTACCTCCAATACGCTTTTTATTGGTACAGAAATTCTCGTTCGGTACGAAGTAAATAGACTCAATAAGAAACTTTTCTCATCCAATTTGTCGCACCTCATACTTTTATTCTCTTGAATGCCTGCACGTTTCAGCCTTATTACACAATACAGTCCGGAAAGTAAGAAATGGTTTGATCCGTAGCACTGTAAAAGTCTCCCACTCGCATAAAACTCCCACATATTTCACGACAAATAAACTTCTCATCTTATGAAATTTTCTTCCCGGGAAGCAGTACACTGCAGGTAATATTTCAAAACATGTGTCATTCATAACTTTCACCTTCGCAATGTCTGTCGATGGAGCCGGGGCGAAAAGGTCTCAATAATAAATTTTTCGTAAGCCTGTTCTGTTATCCCCGCGAGCGCCCAGGTACGTTTTACGGCCGCGCAAGGGAAAATAAACGAAAAATAAAATAAAAGTCAAAATGGTCGACATAAAACTATTTGTCCGAATATACGTCGCGCAAAAACTTTTCAAACATAACAGAGAGAAGCGAAACAGATATTGTAGCGTGAAATAATACTATCACAACACGACATGTGATATTTGATTGAATTAAAAACTTTTATAAATATTTCTAAAAACAGAAAAAGTGACAAGAATCTAAATCGATTTACCATTTAGGTTACTGACTTCTTCAGTTTCATTATTTTATTTATTATGAAAAGATAGGTATTAAGCGCAACGCAGTCACAGTAATTTAAATAAAAGTTTATGGATAAGGCTATCCAGATTTTAAAATAGCGCCGATAACGTGAGTAATTTTTATAACACCTACTAGATATTTTATGGTTCAATTTGATTGTGATGTTTTACTCAAGCTGTAACAGATATCGTACCGAAGTAATACGGAATATTTCAGCAATCAAAACGTAACGTTACTTAGTCCCTGACTACAATTATATTTATTTTAGACATAGCAAAGTCAATCTTTTAAAGCTTCAAAAAGCAAAATCATTTTTGTTAAAATTATAGAGTTGAAAAAGTCACAATAGTAGAAGGAAACTTAATTAACGTTGAATTGACAGTGTGCGTGATATCTAACTTTGAATCGGCTTTAACCTTTGTTAAATATTACTTTATAATACTTACCCACTATTTATAGTAGAATAAGGGAAGTAAATTACCTGAAATAAGAAAAAATAAACATTACTAGGTAAGTATACGAGTATGTTCAATTGTATAAACCAATTGAATTTTTTATTTTACTATGAAACATTAAACTTTTACTGACATGGACAAACAATGGACCAATAAAACTTAGTAGCTTCAGGAAATCTGGTAAAACATTTTCACATGATAATGTTAACAAAGGTAATCCTCACAATAGTGCGTCAAATAAAATCAATAAAGCAGTTATCTATTTGATAACTGCTTTAAAGACAATAAAAGGAACACTTGAAAATGGTATCCAATTTATTAAGCTTTCGATCTCAGAGTACATTATGACAACGACAAATTCAACATTTCACAGTACCCAACTTTGGTACGAAAGTGGACATTAGTACTTAAATATTAAATTATTTTGCCACCTCTTTAAATCCTTTTCTTCATTCGCTCCGAGCGATACAAACAACATGAATTATTGAGTCAGATTTACAGTATTATGAAAACACCATACAATTTTATGGGGAATAAAGACGACAAGGTAATAACAATGACTTTATTGCAAAAAGTAACTGTTGTCTGAATAACAGAGCTTTTTCATGCATTAATAATATTTTTATGTTACACCTCACCTTGAAACTTTAATTTTAATCTGCGCTTATGACGTAGGTACGGTCGATCCCAGAAGTAGACTAACAGTTTAGTACCTTGTGAGACTTAAGTCTGCTGTACACGGGTAGACTAAACGGTAGAGTAGCACGGTAGAGTACTAACTATACCAATTTAGACAGCATTTTTGCAGAGAAGAGTACGAACCAAAAGTGGTAGAGTACTAAGTACTGTTTTCTCTAACCGTGGACAGCAGAAATTCTTGCCATCATTCTATAATCTATATATGTAGTATGGTCGCTACAGTATATCTAGCAAACTTGAGCTGAGTAGAGACCATCCATACACGTAGCGGTAAACCTTTACATACTCTCAGTTGAAACCATGGCTTCCGCAGACTGTTGTTATTTTTTAATTACATCGTCCTTTGTGGCATTGGGCTGCAATCCCTTAAATTGTTTCTATCAGTTTTCAATCCCTTAAATTGTTTCTATCAGTTTTTCATAGGCTGCCTCTCTTTTATTTTTATCGTGATACCTTATAGATTTTACGTGCCAAAGACCATACTCCTATTTATATATTTCTACAAACTCCTCCATGACTGGGTTCCTCTAGGAGATGCCATATTGTACCTATACAGTAGAGCGTCGCACATCCCATGTACTCTTTGGCACATCCTTCCCCTCTAGCAATCAGCGGACAACTGACGCCTGCGCAGGCAAAGGCGACAGCGACACACGATCAATTTTTCTTGCACAGTTAAACTGCGCACGTATACCCACGGGCAAAAAATAGCAAAATTTACATTTTTTCGACTTGGCTGTCACGATTAGGTTTGCCTGTACATTTAATTAAACTGTACAGGTAAACCTGTTAGGTATAAGGTAGCGTGTATGGCCTGTTTATTAAAGTACAAACCTCTGACATCGAACGGGCTGTACAAATATTGTCACATTATTTTCAGTATTATTATCACAAAATATTTGTCAATTAAAAAAATGATCTGAACACTATAATTATTTTTGAAAATCCCAAATAGACATTGCTGTCTTCCTTTTTAATTTTCAATAATTACTTTTCAAATTAGGAATATGTTTTTAGTTATTATAAACGTTGTCACAGAATTTATTCTGTGACGTTGTATTTATAGTAAGAATCCGTTTGAGTGTAGCGATGACTTTTATCGTGGACGAAGCAATTTTAATTGCAATTAATTGTAACCAATAACCAATCCATGCGCACATATGGCTCGGCCATAATGAGCGCATTCTGTTTAACGACTAGATTTATAAATAAACGCATCGTAACATTCGTAACACATTTGCGGCGTTAAATATGAACGAGCTGTTAATGATAAGGAGTTTTATTAAGATTAGTTTTTCATTGGACAATATAATATTGTAATAACTTTTTTTATCTAAATAATTAGATGACAAACAAGCTGACAGCCTGGCGGTAAGCGGTTACAGCTGCCTATAGACCCGCAATAACAAGGAAAAATCACTTGATATTGCAGGTCTCTCGGTTTCTCTAGGTTTCTCGAATAACTAAGTAAGTATTTATTGAATCTTCTCAAATCGCGCAATACCGATAAATAAAACGCTAAAAAGCGCGACTCGCTCCGCGAGCCCCTCGTCCGCCTTTTTTACCAGAAGAAATCCATTGACAGACCTTACTCGCTGCTGGCAAAGAAGCGGGCGTGTGCGGGACATGCACAGCGTCTAACTAAATTGATCCTGGGAATACTCGCTAAAACTCCTGGATAACTCTCGTGTCTTTCGCGGAGGTGGTTTGGGGTCTGCGAAGCAAATTCGCGAGAAATAGTTCGAACAGGAGACACGAGGTGGTATCTTATGTGGTCGTTAATCTGCCGAGTGCCGAGTACCGCCGAGTCGGTCGGCAATTGTCGGTTTGGCTCTGAAACGCAGTTTGGCTAGTTCCTACGTAAGTAATTATTATCGTTTTGGATTATCTAACCCAAATTGAGCATGTATAAGATTACGATATGGATACTAGATAACAGATACACAGAATAAACACAGCCACGACGCCCATAACTCGTGAAAAATGGCCGCGCCTTATCTGCCGCTACCAGGACTCGAAACTGGACCGCAGTTTTAGTAGACAGGGCCACTGACCATTCTGCCTGATGGTCATCGAATCGAGTCAGAAAATTCCATGTAATTTGTCCTAAGCACCGGTCAAGCTGGTCTCAAAATCCAAGTTTAGGTATAATTTACAAGGCGGGATTAATGATAGTTTGCAATCTCTATTGTATAAAAGTAAAGAATAAATGCTTTGCTAATATAGTGATTAATATAAATAAAGAGGCAGTTTGTAAATAACTTTCTACTTGTATACACATGGTTCTCTCACACCATGTGAGAAAAGACTTTTGTTCCAATCCTTTGGTAATACTTTAGTAGCACAAAAATTCGCGCATAACTTTCGTAATAGGTCGTGTCATGAAAAGGTTAGATACTCAATCTGTGTATGTATGTTACAACACCTTGTAAAGTTGTAATAAGATTGTAGGCAAAGATGTTAATAGATTAATACACGTGTGAGGTCAATATAAACAAGTTGCAAGTGGAGGTTTGTTTGCAGGGAGCGAATCATGCACGCGTGTACCTACTAGATGTTCTGGATCACGCAAGACTTTCGCTGTCAAGATCTATTATAAAAGCATGTTATTTTATACAGATTTAACGTACAAATCGAGTCATCGAGTATAACGAGCACATCGAGTGTAACAGTACTATGAAAGCCGCCTCTATTACGAACGGAATCAATGAGATGTCAAGGTCAAACAGTTACGCTTGGTGTGCTGTCGACTGTACATGATAATTAATTATGTAAGTTATTCATCATCATCACCAGCCTATATACGTCCCACTGCTGGGCACAGGCCTTCCTACATGGAAGAAACACATGAGGAGTTTGGGCCATAACACCACCACGCTGGCCCAATGCGGGTTGGTGGGTTAAAGCGGTTGTAGTAACAACCGGGACCAACGGCTTAACGTGCCTTCCGAAGCACGGAGGAGCTCGAGATTATAAATTTTGGTTGACCCATCCCAGGGTCGACCATGGCGAAAGTTGCTTTGTTTTCGTATTCGAAACCAGAGCACTCAAACCAATACGCCACCGAGCTCCTCATGTAAGTTATTGCGTGATAATAAAATGCGCCTAAGATGTAGACCGCAGATTCGCTGGAAGGAAAAAGACTAGGTCTTAATTGAAGGGAGTGACACAAGACAAGAAAACCGAACAGAAAGGCGGAAACTGAAGACAACGTAGGCACACTACAAGCAACATCAGAAATTGTCTAAGAATATATATATTTCATACAAGTAAATAAATTCTAGACTTTTAAAAACATCTAACAGACCAAGGGGTCTGAATAAGGATACTCAACCGTCGAAAAATGGAAACTCTATACTTGTCACTTTATATCGCCGTGCAGTGCAGCATAGCGAGACGGGCTGTGACTTTTCGAATCGAATCTGTGATCCGACATTTAAGAATAAGGGGGCAGTTAATAAATACTGTAAATAATGCGGCAGTACCATAGCGTGCAAATTGCAAACATTCTCAATTTTTCTTAACATTAAACTGGTTAGTTTGCGAAAATGCAAATAACGAGCGTTAAAGTTGAGCAAACAAAATTATAGTGAGGAATAAATATCTCTGGCGTGTCTGTGTCGCGTGATGAGGCACATTATGGCGTCGTGCACGTTACAGCGGGCCACGTCGGCCGACCCGCTTCGCACGTGATAAACTACCACATATAGCCGTGATGCTTCCTTTCTGATCCCGATACAATAAGAAAGTTCCGTTTTCGTCATCATCCTCGTTGATTCTGTTAAAATTCAATGAAAAGTCTTCTTCAAAATCTTAGTCTCGATGACATTTTGAGAACGTTGACACTAGGTTTTATCAGCAACCACACGATATGAAGAGTTTTTCCAGAATTGGCGGATACTTGCATTTGGATTTGTCAGATCGGATTAGGACCAAAGATCACAGAGGATTAGGATCAGTTATCGATATGAAACTGTTAAAGGCACGCACTTTTTTGACAGGACTAAATAGCGAGGTCGGAAGAGGGATATCAGTAATGTAGCCAGTTAGATTCGATACAGAAGTAGCCATCAGACTACCATACGTCAACAGCGCCCAGCCTTTTAACCTAAGTTTTTGTGAATTCATGATATCTATTATACTTGGGTTCGTACTTCAATACCAAATTCTTAAGTACGATAATTTTAAGAATGCTTTATGAGCTCAAGGTAAGGCCCCCGATAAAGATAAAAGTGAACAATGAACAAGCGAGAAACTAATTTTAACAGGGAGTTGAAGGTATTGCCAATCAAATTGGATGGGATTAATGTTGGGAATTGGGATTCTTGGTAACTATTGAAGAATAATGCCACTTGAATTATTAGGAATTTCCAATGCCTGAGATTCAAAGAAAATAAACATTTTGGTTTTTTTATATATATTTACCTACGTAGATTAAATTTAATATTTTTGAATACTTTACCAAGCTCTATCAACAACGCTTCACTTTATTGTTTTATAAGTTACCAACTTTACTTTATTTCGTAATTTTAACTACGGAATACACATTTGGCTTAATTCAAACGAGATGGATATCCTAATTTATGAAATCTATGGGCATATCTAAATAAGTTTGCAGTAAAAATTGACATACTACGACATAGTTTATTGCCTATATAAAACAATGAACATAATAGTAAGATGACTGTTACGTTCACTGCTGACTCATCAATCACCAGTTCATTAAAAGCAGATACCCATTTCAGGTATTGTCAATAGCGGGTAAATGGTCTGACCATTCAATTGGTTTTCCAATTCCACAATAGCAGCCGTGATATTTATTAATTATAATGGTTCATGATTTTTTGGATACTATACGGCAATTAAAAAGGTTTTAAGTCGATGAAAACTGATAGATAGAACCTATTAAAAAGGAATTCCAACATACTAATTTGAATAGTTACTTGAAAAATGTACATATATGTATAACACATTTAAGGAAATATTTCAGTCCAAGAGGAAGTCGATCACAAAAATGAAGGAAGTATACAAGATAACGGTTGTACGAATGATTGGTAGATTCACCTACATATTGAATTCGCATCGAGTTAGCATTTGAATTGAGGCCCATTGTCTAGATTACCAGTCTATTTAATTGGTGGCATTGCGACCGCGCTGTATGTGGCACAGTGCCTGTGTCAGAGGGCAGGTCGGAAGCGGGCTCGACGCGCCACTGAAAGCAGCAGACGGCAGCGCTCCGTGAGTGACACGTCCTTCCGCCAACAGGCTCTCTTTACCTCTACTACTATCCAGTTATATCATGTTTATTCTACCCTGCGCGCCTACTTTTCGTACTTGAAGCGTTTCTTATACTCCAATTTTTGTTTTTATAGCCTCTTGGTCTTTGCATTAATCCTCTGAAAGGGAAAGCAAAGAGCCTTCATATGTTTTCTAATATACCAACGCGATGGATCCGTATAAAATGAAAGTCGTGTCGCGAGTCCTACGCTCTAATAAATATGGAGCTCGAATGCGACCCTAATCGGGAAGGCAAAACGGCAACAATGCAAACAGGCGCGGTATCAAATTGTCGAGCATGCAAACACATTAAAGGGCGCCGAGCAAACGACGCCTAATGATTATCTCTCTTATACATTTGGCGCGCAAACGAAAAAAATAACGCGGCAAACGTAAATAAATGAGAGATATTTCATTGTTCTTTGTTTTAGAAGGGCAGGGCGGCAGCTGGACGGCGGCGGGAAATGTCGCTTATCTGACGCCGCACCTTTTGTCGGTAGGCGTTGACCCAATTCGAGTGGCACTCGTTCGCGGCTGTGTTAACGCCACGCCATCTTCAGACAGATGATTTGGATAACCCAATGCCGGATAGACAGACAACATATTCAATGTATATTTGCTAGCTAATTGATCTCATATCTTATTTATTTACTTTGCACCACAAATAAAACAGAGAAGCTCTGTGGCGTAGTGGTTTGAACTTTGAACGCTCTGGTTTTGATTACATAAATAAAGTAACTGGCTATGGTCGATCCCAGAATGGGTCAATCAAAATTTGTAATCTCTCCGTGCTTCGGACCGCTTTCGGTGCACAGACCTTCCTAGATGGGAGAAACACATGAGGAGTTTGGGCCATAGCACCACCACGCTGGCCCAATGCGGGTTGGTGGGTTAAAGCGGTTGCAGGAACAACCGGGATTGAAGGCTTAACGTGCCTTCCGAAGCACGGAGGAGCTCGAGATAACAAACTTTGATTGACGTATCCCAGGATCGACCATGGCGAAAGTTGCTTTGTTTTTCGTATCGAAACCAGAGCGCTCAAACCAATACGCCACCGAGCTCCTCTTTTGTGGATCTATTTAAAAAGAGAATTTGGGCATTAATTGCTTAATAGTACCTAATAAATATAAAACTACGTTAATTCGCCAGGAGGCACGAAGGTGCTGTGCGCATTTGCGAAATGGTGCGGCACATTCACGCGATTAAAACGGCAAGTTTCTGGCGAGGCCGATCGCCGACGCGATAGGTCGCGGGGTCAAAAATAGCGAGGGCCGTACCTGGCGCCGCCCCGCGCCGCTCAATGTCAACTTTCAATCACGGGCGGGCGGAAGGAAGCGGCCGGTTCCGACGATACCGCACAACACCGCAATTATTGCTTTGCCCTTTTTTACGACGCCGCGCCTCCCTTGTCTCCTTGTCGTTTACATTCTGTCAACTTAAGCCTCTCGGTGCCGAGTGCGGTCTGACAAAGTAGCGACATTCTCCCTTCTGCGGTTGACATTAATACACTTAGCTCGGGGGAGTGAATCGCGGACGATCATAATGACTATTGAATTATCACTTTTCCGCAGCAACAAACAGTTATTATACCAGAGATTATCCGACCAGTACAAAAATATATTTTTCTGAAAACTTACTGACGTTTTGAAAAATGAAACAAACGAAATTATTTTTATTGCTGCTGCCATAATGTCTAAGCTACAACGGACCGAACCGGTCCGAACGGACCGGTAACGGAGTACTTAATACAAATGCCATTAAAGCGGTTTCCTCTATTTTTATACATAAAATGAAATATAAATAAAACTTTTATTACTTTTTGTTTCAGCCTTTTGCCCTTGTTGTTTACGTAGAGCTGCGAGTAAAGCCTCTCCGTGCCAACAGTCGCTTTGTCAAGCGTCGAGTGACATTAGCTCGACCCGCTGTCAGATAATTTGGAAACCAAATAAAATTATACCCAACTCTATTTATTTCCTGAATTAGTCCCTGATAAATTGAAATTTCTATTTGAAAATAATTTATTTATACTTTTATTGAATAATTAAATTAAATTTGATATTTTCGAGTTATGGGAGCGCATAGCCGAGTAAGTTAAAGGCTTTTGTTGACTAGACTTTACACTAGACTTCACACTGCGTTTCTTTATTTACCAAAGTTTTGCATAGGTGGCACTTTTCATGCTGTCGTCTGGACAGGGCTCGGAAAGTTTCAGTTTTCCGGAACATTTTCATCAATATGTCAATTAGTTCAGTGAGCGACGCAGGCCAGCACAGGTGTCTCGTGCTCGAGCCGTTTGCCAGCCCATTAAGCAAATAACGAGTCCGCAGGATAAACTTGGCGGCAGTAAAGTTTATTAATGGCTCGATTACAAGCTCGACCCGAGGTGGAAAGAAGTGCTATCAATCAGTCAGGTGCGCGACGGCGCGGCGGCGGCACCCCCTCAGTAATGCTAATAACAAAATTCCGACGCCTCTGTTTGTTTCTCCAGAAGGGGTGAAGATGAATATCAGAGTGCGTTGCCATCGGTTAGTCGTTCTGTCAGGAAAAAGGACGAATGTTTTAATCTTGGCTAGGCATCTCAAAAACAATTAAAGCTCTTTTGTTTATGTTCGCGCTGTATTGTTTAGGGGTAGGAGATGCCTCTTAGTCAAACTTTAATGCGCTGTAAACATTAACTGGGGCAATAGTGAAAAATCTTTACAAACTTTAAGAGTTAAAGAAAAATCGTGATCTTTAAGAAACACACATCCCGTATTCAATAAAATAGGATACGGGTGGGCATCAATTTCGGGTAAAGCCTATATGTTGCGATAGCAGGCTAAGGGCCCACCAAGTGTCGGCCTAATAGGTAAACTGAGAGGCAGCAGAGCGCGGCTCGCCGCTGTCCGAATGGCTCAATTACAGTTAATTCGCAGAGCACACACATTCTGAGCGAGGTGCATGCATGTGCGGCGTCGGCATTAATGTATGTAAATGCATGCGACCGGCCGCGGAACCCCGCCGCGCCGTTCACAATATTGCGACATTAAACGGAATATGGCCGACGAGACGGACATTTTGGACAAAAGTCGACATTTGCAAACGTTATACAGCCACTCATCTGTATATTTAACAGCGTTTTCGAACATACAAAACGTTCAGAGCACGGATTTCTTACAGCCACACATTCCAGAAACCCTGGGATTTTAACTATTATTATGCTCCCGGGATAAACAAATTAATAAGGTAGATGCTCATTGAGAGCTAACGAACTTCTTTAAAATATTCACTTAGTGTGCAAATAACATTAGTGTGATAGTGTGTGTAGATGTTAGGAATTATAGATTTCAGATCAATCATGGGCATTCACGGGATACTATGCCCACATGTTTAACTACATACACATGTATTTTATTACTATAGTTTTGGACAACTGTACGAGTTAGTTAGTGTTGTGATACTTTATGGTCCTCTAAAACCGTACAGAAGTGATTAATAACTTTAGCTTAGCTAAGACTTTAATTATATTATTAACGTTTAAAGTTTATCCGTTTTGAACGGAGAAATTACAACGTTCGCATACACGATATCGTCAGCGGATTACTGTCAGAAGATATTAATATTTGAACCGAGACGGTGACTACATTATGAATAGTAAGTGACCATATAATACCTAATTTACCATTTAATTGTTTCACTACAATTAGGAGTAAGAATTTGCTACAAATAGCTGTTAATATTAGAGATTAGGTAAGTACTCAATAAATAAGACAAAAAATAGTACAAAGTTCTCATAAGCGCCAGATTTTTCACCCGATAATAACTCAATCAATAGTAAAAAACGTTGCACGGTTCAATATCTGCAAAATTAGTATGATAAATAACCATTGCTAACAAATAACTTAACGCTTTATTTATTCAGAGGTACTGGCACCTAATCGGAATTTCTCATTGGAAGCTTTGGAGATCATAATAACCCAACTGCATTAAATATACACCGCACCCAAATGATTGAGGAAAATCGGGACAATTTAAGAACCATAGCACACGGCGTATTTTGAACGCGCAGACGACGCGCGTTTTCTGCGCCGTAGACGCCCCGATTTGCGTTTGTACTTTTCAAACGCGCTTAAAACGCGATACAAACGCGCGTATAACGAAACTCGTTTGAAGCGCGTACAAAGAGGCGGAGGAGGGGCAGAGAGCAGAGGAGGATTGTACAACTGACGAGTCTCTGAAGATAAAAACGTGGAAGGTACGAGCTGCTACAGCGCGTCTGTATCGCTGTATCTGCGCGTATATGCGCAGTAGACGCGCGGTTCACGATCGCTCCATGTGCTTAGGTTACAAGGTTGCGTTCGAATCTCGCTTGAAGCGCGTATACGTGCGGCATCTGCGCTTCGTCTGCGCGTTTAAAAAACGCCGTGTGCTATGGCTCTAAGTTTATCTTCAAAATTCGCAGTGTTGCAAGCAAAAAATATCATGGTAAAGGGAATCTTAGATTTTTTCGGAGAAAAATGCATCACAGCAATGAGAATCCAGTCACTTGACTTGAATCATTATCCAGTACATAGATTTACTAGATAAAAATATATTATGTGACTGGATTCTGTATACATATATCTACTTACGTCTTAAGTGACAAGAACTCGGTCTCGGTTGTCGGCTAAAAATGGCCGGAATTCTCGACCATAACCGAGACATTTGTACGGTATGGGATTCACGTTCGTCGCTGGACGACTTGCATATTACTATCAATATTATGCAAAATTTCATTTTTCCACAATTTATGTATTTTTGGCCGAGATTTTACTTTATTTTACGAAAATCCTGTCTCGGTCGAACCTTAGCAACTGATTTCAGATATTCTTTCAATTAGACCATCAAATTGTTGTTCATTTTGTTTGTCTGTCTATGGTACTATATCCCGGATCGGACTAATTTGCGAGCGTTTACACCGCACGGCTTGACATACAATCTTTAAAGTGAAAAATATTGAAAACGGAAAAACGATTCTCATAAATGACTTTTCATGCAGGTCAGGCTTAGTGTTAATAGTTATCAGAATATTTTTCGAAAAACAGTCTTATGGTTGAGTAATAGCAATCTTTTAGCCAGTTATTTCTTTATTAATTAGACTTTTCGAAAAATCCTCCGATAAATGTTTATATTAGCGTGACTTGCTTATGCACGGAAAGTTTTTTTAGAATCGGTTTGTTCGTTTTTTATTTATGCCTTGAGTATTTGTATGAAAAGCCGTGCGGCGTGAACGCTCTAGACTCTAGAGCAGTAGAGCAAAGCGGTAGAGTCAGTTAAAGTTTAAAGCTGGATGGAAACAAAACTTTCACTTCACAGTTTTTTGTATAAGCACAGAGGCAGGTAAGTAAGAGTGGTATTCCTCTTCCACTTCCATTACCTCCCTCCTCCTTCCATTCACTTAATTTTGAGCATCTAAGTGGCGTAGCAGCTTACAGAAGATTGCAGCTAAATATTATTATCCTACTTTGTAATGTTTCATGCGGTAAAGCGTCAGGAAGGACGGACTCGTGTCCTATTTAAAAAATATCAAAACGGACTTTACGAAGTTATGAGGAGGTCACTCATATGTAGCGAGCTTATTTAATACTGCTATAAAGGAACTTATTTTGACAATTTTCTTGTTTTTGTACAGGGTAGGCAACGCGTGATTAGTGCTCAAGAGCGTTTATATGGCAATTCTTTCCATAAAAAGTAGGTAGGAGGCTCGTGTGACGGTTACCGTTGCTTATTGTGACGCTTGTAACTGGAGACTGCACTAGATGCCAGAGTACAAAGAACTGTAAGACGTACTTACTTATGAAGCTTTATAAGGAACTCGTACTTCTTATTTAATTATGATTAAACTACAAAGCTGGAAAAAAGGGTCGCTTGATGGTAAGCAATTAGGCGGTTAGCGTAGCCTATACGCAGACGCTATACGTAGACGCTTGTAAGACTAAGGGTATTTACGCATTGACCGCATTGTAAAGACAAGCGTAAATCTTCGGATATACAGCATAGGAGAAAAGTCAATTTGCTTCAATCAAACCTAACTCCTCGATGAGTTCTTTCGTGATTTTCTGTGAAGTGAAAGTACTCTGCCGGGCTCGTGTAATTCGAGTGGACATTGTCACTATGCCCTACCTATATTCTACTAGGTATCTCAGTCGAAATCAAACCACACTATTCTTTGCAATACAAGTGGTTGTATAGAAAAGAGGGCCGTTGTACAACTACAAATGTTCAGCTCGACCAAGTGACGATAACAATCGATACTGTACCTCCCTATATTTCAGAATAATTCTATCTAACTGATGGCCAAAATAATTCTATTGTTATAATTAAATTATGGTTATTGACTCAAAAGTTAATAGTACTGACAGGTACTGTTAACTCGAGTAAGGTTGTCAACTTGTAAAAAAATTGTGACAACAGATTACCATTCATGTATGAACTTGAATGAATAATGTTAATTTAGAATACCCAAATTTCAAACAAATAGAATGCCAAAGAGAGTTTAGTAGGGTTCAACAAAAACATAAGAAAGATAAGAATGCGTAGACACATTGAAATTCAATGACATTTTTTTTAATTAGTCCCATTCAGACACCAGCTATACCGTTACGCTTATTAGGTGTATTGTAAGATTTTACATTATTGCAATGTTAAAAATCTAAATTTTTAATATATCTATTTCAATCATTAGTAGCTTACTGATTATAGAATTTGAAGATATTTCTATTTCAAAGTTGACGCGTAAAGATACAAAGCTTACCGAGTTTCCAGTTCTTTTAAGAACAAGACTTCAGTAGATAAATGTAAAAACGGATGGTTTGATGTTCAATAAGTGTAAAATATATATTTATAATATTCAATAAGTGCAAGAAATTTTTAAGATATCGACCAGACTTTCTGCATTAGAGTTGTGTTATTATTAGAATCTAGCTTCACAGGGCATACTTTGCAATGCTCGTAAAGAAAAAACTGCTAGGTTTTATAATCCAAGAACCTTCACGAGCGTCTCCAGAACAACCTACCAAAGTCTCATCACAATCTGATCAATGTTAACGGAAAGCATAGAGAACAAACATACAAAACATTGATTTTTATTTGTATACACCAGGTTATGATGGCAACCCTGATTGAGGTTTTGCTGCGAATTCATTCATGCTAATGGTCTCTTCCTCGTGTCGTGTTCTCATTAAAGTATTTCGAAACTTGGTGGGAGCTAAAGCAAGCTGTCTTCAGGCTTAATAAGACTTTCTGAATTTACGACACAGTTATGTCTAAGAATGGACAAAATGAAATTGTTCAGGCCCTGAACTAATCTTACCATAACTTAGTGTCGTTATTTCAAATAGTCCACTCAGTTGTAATATTGATGGTACATAGCTTACTTCACTATTCAAGCACTACAGACGGAGTGCAACGTAACTTTACATTAAATAACAGTACACATCTTAATAGTTTATAGCAGTTGGTAATAATAATTGTTTAAACAGTTGAATCGGAATTGGAAGACTGTTATTCAGCTTATTTTGTTACGGATAACAAAGAATTGTAGTATTTACACCAATACAAACATTAATTTTATCAAATGAAGAAAGAATGAAGATGCGTCTAGGGAAGGGAAAAAGATAGTACTTTCTAACAATGATTGACAGACGCATAAGCGTTTTATACTCATTTGTGATACGGGAATATTCCTTTCGCTTTACCAATCATTAGTGGTTCTGTGGTACTGTCGACATAGTCCACAGTGTAAGACAGACATAATCTGTAGATTGACGCTTAAGCTCGTTTTCACTGACATTTGCCTTTCGTTAAGACAAGTCTCTTGGCGATTTTTAGCTCAGTCTATGTAAAGGAGAAAGATAGAGACAAATTTCGTTATTCATGAGCTAAGCCTAGGGAATAGTTAGTGAAAACGGACGTTAAAGACATAGTGAAAAGTTGGAACGACATCTATTATGTATCTATCAAAATAATACTTGCTAATAGGCAGTAAACAACTAATGATTGAAAAAGACTTTTAAATCACAATAATGTAAAATCTTACAATATAGGCACTCTTGTCGCTTTATATGAGCACTGTGAATGACGTAGCGTGACAAGGTACCTACTAAGGTGTTAATAGACTTCTGTTGCAGACCGTACCTGTATTTATTATTGTTTACCGTACATTGATTAGCGCTTTGCTACTTCATGCTATATTAGTCCGTAAATGAGAGATACGTAGAGAGGAGAGTATCTGGTGTGGGGTAGGTACTTGAAGTTATGACACGTACTTCTATACTATTTATTAGACTGAGAAAGCTCTACAAACGAAATTGTACAGAAAAATTCTGCCCCCACGGGGAGTTGTACCCCGGATCTAAAAGTCTGAGGTCATACCACTAGACCACAGAGGCGGTTCTTCGCCGTCATGTTTAAAAGGTAGGGCAAACTACAGGAGGTCGCAGCTAAATAACACTGATTTGTGTAGTGTTGTGTTCTGCGGTAGTAAGGTCGCCGGGGCACTCAGAGAAAGCGTTGCTGGGGAGAGGGGGAGTTGTATAGGGCACGCAGCGAGTGAGTACCTTAAGTGCTACGAGCGCGTAGACTATGGTAACCGCTTACCATCAGGCGAAACGTACGCTTGTTTGTCACCCGTGACGTATAAATAAAGCTACCTGCTTTGTAAGTTGCCAGTACTTATTCACTCTATCACTACGCGATTCAGTCAGGATAGGTCAAATATTGATCGATACACAGTTACTTCACGTTAAGATGCTGCACATGAAGAGTGACATATTTGTAGAATCGGTTAATGTACAGTTGACAACACATTAAGCGAACAGTTTTAGAGACATCCCATAATCCGCTCGTAATAGATACGGCTTCCGTAGTGCAACTATTACACTTTGCGTGCTATCATCTGTACGCAGAAAATAAGTCAAGTGTTTATCTAGCTTCCTGCCATGCTGGCATGTGCATAAAATAATCTGTTTCACAATGTAAAGGGTTATTTTATTTTACGCATAACAAATAAACAAACCTATGCTTTTTGTACGTACGCCGAATTTGTATGTAGCAACGCCCCCTAGGGATAATAAATGAAAACCATTGTTCTATCAAGCGCTCATTGTCATGGTGATTCATTTCAGACAACAAATTATAACTGTATAATCTCAAGATAAATGTCTAATCTAAGGATAGATAACCCAAAACTGTAAATTGGTCACACAAAATGCCTCATACAATACCAAAACAAACGATTATTGGAACAAAAAGACATAACATTTCTGAGAATCGCATTGGCAATCATGTGCGTCTACAAAAAACCAAGGGTTTCTTCACTTCAAACCTTAATTTGGGAACCCAATGTAATACAGCATAACTACGCTATTTTAAAGTTCGTAAGCTAACTACAATTCTCATAAAAAGATTTAAGACTGTAATTGAGCATCGTAGGTAATGTCAGAGAGGTTATGTTCACGACAAACAAAAATATTAAGGCGTTTACCTTGTTCTGTCTGCTGTCCGGAGGTTATATCACTGTAATTTCGCACGATTTCTTTCACACCAATGCAACAATATAAATTTTAGTTAAATAATATGTTTGCATCACAGAAATAACAAAATAAAACGGAAAACATTGAAAGCGGATAAGAAGCGCGACACGAAACGGCAAGCTAAGTAGCAGCTGACTACAACTGACTGACAGGAATGACTTTGCTCTAGCGGCAAGTTTATTTGTCAAACGAGACCTTTTCGTGTAACGTCCTCATATCATGAAAACCAAATAGTACCTAAATTGTTATTTTTGTTCTTTGTATAGCTTGAAATTAGTAATCAATGTTGTTTAGAGCTCATTTAAAAAAGTAGAAAAAAAATAGGTCAGTCATCATAATTTGAATATTAAAAAAAAAAATAATCCAGTTTTTGGCGGGTTTTGATGGTGTCAGTCAAGATTTTTATTACAATCATTACAAAATTGTGTCTGAGTGAACTTTTTGTCATAAAATTGGTGTAGTTTTGTGAAGCAAGTATTTGTGTTGGCGTTGGCGAAGATCATTGTATTAAAATTAAATTTCATATGAAAGACGTTAAAAATCAAAAGACTTTATAGTTGAAAATTTAAATCAGCAACGGCAACATCCATTACTAATCCTTCGTATATGAATGAAAATGTTATTTATTATTAGCACCCCGCGACAAGGTCACTTGCGTAGCTGCGCGACGTGGAGGAGTGGTGTGGGCGCGCACCGGCGTCGAATGCGTTGCCCTCTAGCGGGCATATTGTGAGTTATCGATTCTCCGCGTGCCGCCGCCCGCCATTGGCTCTGCTCACAGTAATTGGTTTATGTTGCTCGTTCGTAACATGAATTCAAATTTAGCGCGCTCAGGGGCTCTCGAATGAACACTGCCGAGTGTTTGTGTTGGGAAAATTACCCGTTTCGGATAATAAAATCTACTAAAATAATGGAACTTCATAATGTAGCATATTTTCTGTAGTAGGTAACAGTATGCAGATCTCAAGAGACCGGATTCTTAAATAAATAAGCCAGTTTACTTTTTAATTTTTCAAAATTTAACTAGGTATTGTAGAGTTTTCAAATTATTGATTAGGCAGTTGCCTATTTTAAATTCTTTCCAAATTAAGTAGGTAGGTAAGTATTCAGATTATATGGCTATGGAAAAGTTTTAATTGAGAGCACTATCTATGATTTCAACATTGAAGTTCCAACCGTCTCATCAGCAAACTTATGATAGGTCGTAGTATTAGGTTGGTCAATCAGATATTATAAGTAGCACTGACCGCCGACACCTAGTTAATTTGCTACTAATAACCTGTCAGCAAACTATTTGTACCATCAGAAAAAAATAACCTTTTGAGCTGGATAACAATCAGTGGACCTTGAAATAATAAAAAGCAGTTTAAGTTTTTTTCCAACCCCAAGACGAATTAAGTGTGTATCTATCCATCGATGTCAAAACGTACAAAACGGTCTTTACTAGGTAGTAAAGACCGTTGTACGTTTTGACAGTGACATTATTAGTATCATAGCAGCAATGAATGTGATTGCAGTTAGAAAATCGGGTCAGCTGAGTAAATGTCGAAAAGACATTATACATATAAAAACTATACCTACATAATACGACTATTGCGAGTATTTTTTTTCATAGCAAAAACAGTTAGGTATATCTAGTATAATCGAGGAGAATAACAATAGATAGTCTCATAAGCACTGCGCTTTAATTCTAGCATCAAAAAATAATACTAACATAGACATCTCATTTTGCATAAAAGGAACTAAAAACCTGTGACAAATAATGCAAATTTCGTATAAGGAAGCAGGTTGATTTGTTCTGAACGACGACGCCTCGTGCACAAAATTGGGGGGAGGCAGTGGGGACTGATATTTATGCGCGTTAATAAGAAGTCGAGCTCCAGACAGCCTAGTTTACCTATAGCTTTGTGTACGAGTGTACTTAGTAGAGTAACTTTATAAATCACTTAAAAATATTAGGTCACAAACAGGTACAGGTACTTTTTAAAACCACTGTTCCTTTGTTAATTACATAAGCCAGTAGTAGGTAGGCACTCACTTCACTAAGAAGGTTTGTTTCGATTAATCTTTTAATCTTAGAATAATAATACTCTTAGCATTGAATGTATTTTCCACAGTTCTTTAATCGTTGGTTTGTCATCCTTGGTCGTATAGAAAATGGTAGGTAGTCTTAATAGGAGAAGAAAGTACGACATCTTCAAAGTAGTGTAATTATTACTTATTTGATATTATTTTTATTTATTTTTCATGTCGAATAATGCCAAACAAGGAAGACTAAGAGATGATGACGATCCTTATGATGATAACTTTTATCATTATATTCACCATAAAGTCAATTGATTTAAGGTAAGTACCTATTTCATAGCATGAAAAATTTGCTCTTTTAGTATTTCATTTCAAACGACCCTAAAGGTGGTTTCCACCAGAGGGGCGAGACGAGACGAGGCGAGACGAGATTTAAAATTTGTATGGCAAATTTTCAATCCTCGCCTCGCGCATCTTTGGTGGAAATAGTCAGGATTGACGAGGATGTGTGAGGCGTGAATTTAAATATTTGTTTGTGTAAAAATTAACCATATTGCTTCCAATATAGAGTATAAATTTTAATGTGAAATTTGATATGATTTCGAACCCTAGGCGATTTTCCACCAGAGGGGCGAGACGAAACGACGCGAGACGTTAATTGAAATTTGTTCCAGAGTTAATTTATACTCTATTTCAGAAGCAATACGGTTCATTTTTACACAAACATATATTTCAATCCTCGCCTCGCGCATCTTTGGTGGAAATAGGATTGAGGAGGATGTGCGAGACATGAATTGAAATATTATTATTTGTTTGTTTAAAAATGAACCGTATTGTATCCCATATAAAGTATAAATTAACTCTGCAACAGAAACACGCTTATCGCGATAGGTTTATTGTTGTGCGATTTCAATTCTTTTTTCGCCACTCTGGTGGAAAATCATCTCGCGCGAGCTCGCGCGAGCTATTTTTAGTGGAAAAGGGTCAGTGCGATTTTAATTCTTGCCTCGCCTCGCCTCGTCTCGCCCCTCTGGCTGAAAAAAACACTTGGGCCTTACAGCTGAAATTGTAATTGTGAGTTAATATTCAAGTACTTAATTATCTGGCTCTTTATGTAGTGACTCTACCAAAAGTTATAATCTTTAAACACAAAGCATATTTATTACAAGGTTTAGAAACTAATAGGTAATTAGGCCATATACGACGATTTTATATATTGTAATTATTTACTTGCAGTACAAAGTCAAGTGCAGCAACAATGTTTTAGATCTTGTAATTAAAAAACGAGGAAAGTAAGACACAGATGTTGCAGTCAATTTTATTTTTGGAAAATATTTAAATACTTTACGAATTTTTATTTCTAATGGAGATTTATTGATGCTTACTGTTTAAAGAATTCAGTAAACATGTACTTAGGCCACATCATCACTTAATACCAGGTGTTGTTGTGGTCAAAATGTTTGCGTCTTTGTTCCAAAAAACCATTTAAATGCGTTTACCGCCTCATCGAAGTTAACTTTTCTTGTAATAATTTTTCCGAATTTCAGCTGACTAAAACTTTCAGACACAAAATACTGCAATGCAAACAATGTCTTCGATTGTGATGGTCCACAACTCCTAGGCAGTTTTCAATTTGCTGCCCAAGATTCAGCCTAGGTTTACATTCGCTCCTCCTCGAGAGCTGTGGTAGAACCAATTTCGCAAGTACCTAGCTGATTTGTTGTTGGATAACTTCAATATGATTATTTTTTGTCATCAGAGTAGCATAATTTTTTGTCATAGTCAATGTAAAAATAAAATTCTAAACAATAATTAAAAACCGACTTCAAAACACAAAGAACTTAGATTTAATGTCCAAGTTCTTTGTGTCAATCTAAGACAATGACTACCACAAAGAACTTAACAAAAAAAAATTGAAAATTTTAAGTAACCCCCGGCCTTATTAATCATCTATCTCCAACACCATCTCATTGAGACTATTCATAAGAGCTCAAACACGCATTATCTGCTATAATTTTCTGAAGAATTAAGGATCCCGCAGACTTTTTGATGGTACAGGATGTCAGGATCAGCTCAAGATTATTATGTCATGGGAATGTTGCCGAAGTAACAGTACAGCAAATTAATGAGTACAATCAATCGGATCTGTGAAAGTTAGTTAAACTCTTTTATCATGTAGAAAGTGAGCTGATAGTCATCAAACGCCTGAACTGATTTTAAACAAAACATGCCTTCATATGCCTTCAAAACATGCCGTCATATGCCATAAACCGCTTCTAATCTTAACTTAACTAAAGCAACCGGACTAATTTTGATTATAGTGGATTGATGGCGCTATTAAAACTCAGTCCTGTATAGTCGCCCAAAACCATTTAGAAGATACATTACTGAAATTTTAATAACATTAAATTCTTTGGACTAGTATGGCACATAATGTCAAGACAATAAGAATAATGAACCCTGTGAAGATTAATATAATCCGAATATTGTGATTGGCGTCATCTTAAACTAGATTTCCACGAGGCGTTAATTTACCGTCGCACGAGCACATATTGATATAAGGGAAGTGTCTACGGCGTAGCAAACGCTTGGACGCGTCAGAGAATGGTGAATGGCGCGACTCAGAATATTCAGATCAGAGAGTATAGACAAGATTCCTTCCGATGAACGCTTTCGCTAAGCGGGGGAAAAAATTAAACAAAAATTACAATTGACTTCAAAATACTAAAAAAGGCTAAAATAGTAAAATTAAAGTAGATACTTATCCCGTAGAAACATTTTTTTGGAGTCGGTGCTTCATTTTCTATTGTTGTTTCTGGAAACAACTTAGCACCAACTAAAAAAATATATTTCTAGGGGATAAGTACCTACTTAAATTTAATTTTTAACCGACTTCAAAAATAAAGAGGTTCTTAAGGAAGTCGGTTAAAATTTTTATATAATTTTTTTTTCACAATTTTTAAGTGATAACTTTCTAAGGTCAAAGCTAGATGGGTCATCATCATTATCATCATCACCCTATATACGTCCCACTGCTGGGCACAGGACTTCCTTCATGGGAGAAACACATGAGGAGTTTGGGCCATAACCAATGCGGTTTGGTAGGTTAAAGCGGTTGCAGGAACAACCGGGACCAACGGCTTAACGTGCCTTCCAAAGCCCGGAGGAGCTCGAGATAACAAACTTTGATTGACCCATCCCAGGATCGACCATGGCGAAAGTTGCTTTGTTTTTCGTACCGTAACCAGAGCGTTCAAACCAAGACGCCACCGAGCTCCTCCTAGAGAGGCCACCGTCAGCATATTGTTTCCTAATATCATATCGTTTCACTAAAAAGTCATAGGAAAGCAAATATCCGCAATTTCACATACTTACACCTACATAGACGACTTATTTATTCCACTTATTTTGATTTAAAAACCAAACTACCCAATCGATATTAAATGAATTTTTAAGGGACCAAATTGCAACTTTTCCGCATCGAACAATAAAAAATCACGTAAATCGGATCACAAATCTCGGCGTAATCGTAATTCATACATAGAAAAAAAACATACGAACCGAATTGAAAACCTCCTCGTTTTCAAAGTCGGTTAAAAATTTATGAGATTTCACATAAGTCCTCGATCTAATTTCAGTTGCTAATTTCAAAGCCCATACATTTTCCATTTAGCGAGAGCGATAGCTAAAAATCAATCAAATGCATCATATGGCATCTACGCCCTCAGAGCGACTATAGCTTCCTGCGCTGTTGTCTCTACATGTTATAGATTTTTTCTAAAAGATAGATCACGGCTTGCGTCTCTTATTGGATCCTACTATCGGGGGGCCTATTCCCACGTCAAATAGCAAAGGATTCGCGTCAATCTGTAGACAAACGGGAATAATCAGTGTCTTTTTATTTTTAAATGGAGCGGGAATGAGTTCACTCTCCACTAAAAAGTCACCACCACCATCCCATAAAATTATTATTTTTATAAAAGTTTTTATATTTTTAACTTGCTTATGTTCGGGTGAAATCTTGCTACTCGATTTTGAAGCAGATGTCTTCAACCGATTGAGTTGAAATTTTGTATACACGTTTAATTTGGATGACAATACACGATAAGCTGTGTGACGTCATTCTAAATCCAATATGGCGGACCATCCAAGATGGCGGAATAGTTATTTTTTATGCACCTTTGCAATATGGGTATCAAATGAAGGGGTTTGACGATACTCAGAAACCTAGCCAACGATAACTAAAAAGTAAAAAATAAATTTAAAGCAAAAAAAACCTTTTAAATAAAAAGCCTTTATTTAAATGCTCTAAAAAGAAGAAAAAAAAATTTCCTTTAAAATTTTAACTATAAACTAACAAGCTCATTCATTACACATTTTATATGATCATAAAAGCTGGTCGCGCGATTTACTTGTGTAAATAAACTAGTACCGGTCTATTAAATTGAGCGACAAGCTTTTATGATCATATAAATTGTGTATAATGAGGTTATTACTTTATAGTTAAAAACTTAATGGAAATTTTTATTTTCTTCTTTTTAGAGCATTTAACTTCTCTTTTTTTTTATAAAGAATACGAAAACTGTTACAATTTCGTTACGATAGCAAAATTTGTTGTCACTTTAATAAATTACTCACTAACTGACGTCGGCAAAGGAGGAGGTTATCCATACCGGTGGAGTGCAGTGCTGGGGGGCCTCCCCGTGTGTCTGGTCCATTGTGGGACCGGTACTCATGTTTGATGTGGTCCTGTAATGCATTCGATGTGAAGAGCGGTTCCGCAATGGCCCTGGCCGGCGCACCCTCGGCAATCGCGAGCAATCCCCATATATATCTAATATATGGGTGATTATAATATTCGTCGCGATTGGCTAATCTCCAGACAGGAGGTGAGGTGGTTGAGCCCTTGTGGGTTCCTGCCGGGCGGGGAAAGTGTCTTACGACGCTTTCCCTGCTGTGAAAAAGGGCTCTTAAGGCCAGTGGACCCGTCCATGGGTCGTAGGATGACCGACTTTCAAGATTGGCGACAAGTGCGTGAAGACGCCCTGTGTTTGTGACCCAAAAGTGTTGCGAAGTGGTCGGCGGGGGTTGTCCGCAGTTATGTGCCGGGTAGGTCGTAGGCCCGGTACGTGTGCGGCTTTCCCTGCGTTCGTAACGGGGTAGTGGACCCGGTTAAGGGTCGGAGCATATCATCTGGATGTCCAAGCGAACCAGTCTCCAGGCTGGGTTGTGTGGGTATTCCCCTAAATCCTTTCTCCTCCGAATCTCCCCCGGGCTGTAAAGTCGCGTGGTTTGTTCGTCCGAGTTGTCTGTTAGGGACCATCGACAGAGCCGGGCACAGGTTGACTTTGCGTGCGACACTGGGCTCTCAGTCCTCGGATCCGCCTCTCACCATGCTCACGGTGGGGTGCGAGAGTGGTGGGACCTATTCTCACCACTTTCACACCCCAATCGTTACTTATTCGTTGTGTTCCCTAATGGACGGGGTGTGACGACCTTCAAGGTCGTGGACATGTGGCGGCGCGATGGTGTAGGGGAAAGCCCGGGAAAGGCAACGTCTGGTGGAAGGCCCTATCTTCTCCTACTCCTAAGACCTTTCCTTGATAAGCCTATGCCCCGACCGCGTCTGCCGAGCATGTCGGAAAAGGCCCTTTTCATGGCCAGCGGATCTGCGGATCGTGGTATGGCTGGCCTCCAAAACCGGCGGGAAGTATGGTTCCTCTGGAACCCGGGAGCGTTATAGCTCGGTGGATGGCGGGCTATTGCTCGCGGAGGCACCGACGATGTCTGTCGTGTGGCGCTGCTCCAGCACTCCTCCGTACAACGGATGAAGCAGGAGAGATAGCGGTGGACGGGGGGCCTAACTTGGGCCAGCGGACCAGTTTGGCCGCGGGTCGCACTCGACCAGGTTGGTGGTGGCGACTCTGAAAAAATCTTCTGAATCCGGAAAAAGTACTTACTTAGTAATAATGTATTTTCACAATCAGTTCATTTGTACAAAATTTAAAAGGTTTCGTGGATTTCATTATTACTCATTAAGGAAATATGGCGAATTCTCGTAACTTCTTAGGGATAGTGAAATAATGTGTCATGATAAGCCTAATGTAAACGTAGGACTGCAAGGTAGTGTACTACTAGGGCCTAATATGCCAGGGGTTTGGGTTAGCTATGGGTTTGTTAGTCATGCCATGTCTGCTGTCTTATTTATTGTCTTTTTAGTAATTTGATGCCATTTTTGTTATTTGTTTAAAAAATATATCACTCATAAAAAACGTAACATTGGATGAACCACATTGGAGATGTATACTTAATTTATAATCTATCAGGGTTGATCAATTCTGGGTGGTTTTTTTTTATACAACTGCCCCTTATTCACAGCTGTCAGAATATGTTCGCATTTCGCAAAATCTATACCTGTCTGTTATTTTTTACCACGGACCGTCAAAGCGAGATGGAATGTGACTTTCCGAATCGAATCCGTGATCAGACGGATAGGAATAAGAGGGCTGGTTACATAAATACAGTGTAGTCGGTAGTAGTAAGTTAATCTGTTTCATCATTTCAGCTAAGCATAGGCCTCCCCCAAAGATCTCCATACCGATCGGTTCTGCGCTGTCCGCATCCATCGGCATTCCGCGATCCTCACCAGATCGTCGGTCCACCTTGTGGGAGGCTTACCAACGCTGCATCTCCTGGTACGCCGCCGCCACTCGAGGACCTTTTCGCCCCAACGGTCGTCAGTCCTCCTTGCAATGTGGCCTGCCCACTGCCTTTTGAGGCTCGCAATTCTTCGGGCTATGTCGGTGACCTTAGTTCTCCTGCGGATCTCATCATTTCTGATTCGATCACGCAGAGAAACCCCGAGCCTTCGACCCTTTGGGTGACATTGAGCCTTCTTATGAGGCCCATTGTAAGCGGCCAAGTCTCAGTTCCGTAAGTCATCACTGGCAACACACACGAATTAAAGACTTTTGTCTTGAGACACGCGGTAGTAGGGCCGAGAATATGCTGCGAAGCTTCCCGAACGCTGCCCAGCCGAGTTGGATCCGTCGATTGACCTCTTTCTGGAAGTTGGACTTACCAAGTTGGACTATTTGTCCTAGGTAAATATATTCGTCAACAACTGCCAGTGTAGAGCTTCCAACCTTTACAGGAGTAGGTACGAAATGAGAATTCGACATAATTTTCGTCTTATTCATGTTCATTTTAAGACCCACTTGTTGGGAGACTCTACAGAGGTCGTCTAGCATTGTGCCCAAGTCTTTCAGGTTTATAACCATGCCTACGATATCATCAGCAAAACGAAGGTGAGTCATGTACTTGGCGTTTATATTGATGCCAAGTCCTCTCCAGCCCAAAAGCTTAAATACATCCTCCAACGCAGCAGTGAACTTGTGGACCATAAGACCGAAGCCACCTTGGGACAGCTCTTCGCCCTCCCGGAAATAGAGCAGGTCGCCGGATTTAAGGCCCATCGTGTCCTTGCCCTCTCGTCGGACTTCAGATAGTCCCACTATACTCCAGCGAATCCTACTCAAGTCCTCCTCCAGCTCTAGCAGCTTCTCCTCAGTTTGCAGTGTGCGTGTGTTATACGTTACCAGGCCCAAGGCCGTATGAAGGAATGCCGTTGCCACCCGGTGATTCTTAGCACCCTTGGTCCCGGAGCCTCGCCAACGCCCGTCAACGCCGGCACGGCTTCCGGTACCGCTGGGCACTCGGGGCCTTGGGTTGTGGATATTCATAGGGGGGTTTTAGGCCATCTCCCACCACGCTGGCCCAGTGCGGATTGGTGGGGGCGGCAGAGCCTCGTCTGTTGGTCGGCAGGGTGCACCACGTGCAGGTGAGGTTGGCTTGGATCCTGTGAGGTGTTGTTCGGGACCCCTTACACCCCCCACAGTTAATCTGTTTATAAGTCTTATAATACCTACTTGATTTATTCGTCCATATTGATTCATTTTGACAGTCGTTGAATGTGTTTGCACCATACCCATGTAGTCACGCTTTAGTAGTTTGGAAACTGGCGGAGGTAGAAAAACGCCAATCAGGAAAGTTTATCTGTAAGTCCTGCAGGTTCATTAGCCTGCGAATGTCGCTAGTTACGTGACATCTGCCTCTACTATTAGAACAAACTGTTAGGACACAAAGAGGAAAATAAGTAACACAAATAAAATACCTAAACACAGTCGGCTATTTTTCGTTCCGTGGAGACTATTAAAAACAAACAAGCCCCACAAAATACGGGTGTAACAGAAGGACTGAAGTGCTAACATTGCGGATAATAAAGAATGTTTTATTACGTACTGTATAAAAGCCTTTATTTGTTAATACATGCGTGTTCTTGGTTAGATTAGGGTTTTACAGAAATGAATAAGAGCCGGCTACTTGTTCTAGTACCAATATTTGAATAGTTTGGTTTCCACTTTAGTCTCATTATTTATTTATTCAGAATACAAACAGCCATTTAATTAACAATTTAGAAATTTTACAATCATTATCAATTCGTCAATTGTAAGGATACATATACACAGTTTAAGGTGAACGCTGTTGTAAACGAAGCCAGATGGCATGCTGGTTGGTAATACTAAAATAAACCAAAACCAAAAAAAAATAATTAAATCGCTAAACAAAAATCTGCTAACTTGTATGTGTTTTTTACCTACTTTTAAAAAAGGAGGAGCTTATCAATTCGGCTGTATTTTTTTGTTTGTTTGTTACCTCAGATCAGAACTACGTCATTTTTAACCGACTTCAAAAACAAGGAAACCTCCTCGTTTTTATCGGCCGGTATGTTTTTTTTTTCTATGTATGTACACCGATTACGCCGAGACTACTAATCCGATTTACGTGATTCTTTTTTTGTTCGATGCGAAATAGTTGCCATTTGGTCCCATATTTTTTTTTTCTACCTACCTACTTCAAAAAATTGAAAAGGATAAAATAATTATATTTAAGTAGGTACTCATCTCCTAGAAACATATTTTTTGGAGTCGGTGCATCACTTTCTATTGTTTTTGGAAACAACTTAGCTACCTAAGTTGTTTCAGTTATTTTGATTTAAAAACCAAACTACTAAAATAATGTATCTAAACCGGAAATCGAATCAGAATCTATATCTAAAAAAAATTTTAAACAAAAATTAAAACCGACTTCAAAAAATTGAAAAGGATAAAAAAGTTAAATTTAAGTAGGTACTCATCCCCTAGAAACATATTTTTTGGAGTCGTTGCTTCACTTTCTATTAGCTAAGATGCGATAGTAAGAAAGTACGAAGCTCGTTTCTTACTTGATACTACTAATAAATTAATATGCTGATGATCACTATAGTGCCCATATGGGTTTGATTTTAGAAATTTATTACTAAAAAATAATAAAACAAATTTTTAAACAAAAACCGACTTCTAAACACTAAAAAGAAAAGAATATTAAATTTAAGTAGGTATTTATCCCATGTAAAGGTATTTTCTGGAGTTGGTGCTAAGCAGTTTCCAGGAACAATACAAAGTGAAGAACCAATTCCTAACAAGACCTTCTTAAGATAAGATAAGTACCTCATTTTTTCATCTTTACTGTTTTGAAGTCGGTTTTTATTTTTGCTTAATTTTTTTTAACAAGTCGTGTATATAGGATGACCAGCACTGCCATCTGGCTTCGTTTACGAGAGCTTCTCCCTTACACTATGTAAGTAGAGTATAGTAGGTACACTTATATCCTGCAAAAAACCACGCACACGCAATCTCAATTATGGTTGTATTTCATGAACCGCTTCGCCAACGCACAACTGGTCTATAGACCACCAAATCAATGTCCTGCCTCCTTGATACTGTAATGAAACTGATAGCTGGTTAGCTGTACGCTATACATATTGTGTATTCTGCCCATATAAATAAATTGGGAAAGGAATAGTGGTTCTATGTACTATTTAAATTATTTGAAACGAGCAAAAACTCACGTCAAATGTCAATTATTGTTATATTTTGGTCATCATCCAGCAACGGCCTTGGAAATAGGTGTAACGATAGGTGTAATAGTAGGAAGGCCTGTGCCCAACTGCTGGGCACATGCCTTCCTACTATGGGAGAAGCAAATGAGGAATTTGGGCCAGAATACCACCACAATGCCCTGCGGGTTGGGGCGTGAAAAGAGTTGTTTGGTTGTTATTGGGACAAATGGTAAAACGTGCCTTCCGAAGGAAGGTCGAGCTAGAGATTGTAAATTCTGATTGACTATTCCGGGATTAGTGAAATATGTTAAGTGGAAATCCTTTGTTCCCGTTGAGTCACACCATTTTGTGTCACACTGTTACACATCGGGAAAAATATTCCCGATGAGTAACACCGTAACTCAAAATGTTGTCAACAGAGAGGTACTTTCTATATGTTCTATATGTAATAATACTAGGTGGTAGGTGGATGGTAGGCCCGTATATAGGATCGTCTGGGTAGGTACCACCGCCTTTCTTAACCCTTTGAAGCCCGATAAACCAGACACAATCGATTTTTTATTGTCATGTCAACTTAAGTTGCCGTCTGGGCATAAAGGTGGTTTTCCACCAGAGGGGCGAGACGAGGCGAGGCGAGACCAGAATTGAAATCACACTGACCCTTTTCCACTAAAAATTGCCCGCGCGAGCTTGCGCGAGATGATTGAGCACAACAATAAACCTATCGCGATAAGGTGTTTCTGTTAATAATACGGCTCATTTTTACACAAACAAATATTTCTCGCACATCCTCGTCAATCCTGACTATTTCAACCAAATATGCGCGAGGCGAGGATTGAAATATTTGTTAAAATTAACTCTGCAACAAATTTCAATTATCGTCTCGCGTCGTCTCGTCTCGCCCCTCTGGTGGAAAATTGCCTAGGGTTTGAAATCATATCAAATTTCACATTTAAATTTTTACTCTATATATTCGAAGCAATATGGTTCATTTTTACACAAACAAATATTTCAATTCGCGTCTCGCACATCCTCGTCCATCCTGACTATTTCCACCAAAGACGCGCGATTGAAAATTTGCCATACAAAATTTAAATCTCGTCTCGCCTCGTCTTGTTTCGCCCCTCTGGTGGAAAACCACCTTCAAGGATTAATTCAGCCGGGAAACAGTTCGCTGCGTTTCGGATTGAAGGGAAAGGTAGCCAGTGAAATTACTTGGCATGTATGGCATTTCAACTTAGGCCTCAGGATGACAACACACCTGCCCTAACAAGTGATTTTTCCTTATTATTGCAGGTGTCTATAGGCGGCGGTAACCACTTACCGCCAGGTGGGCTGTCAGCTTGTTTGCCATCTAGTTGTATATAGCAATAATAATAAATATTCATACACTACAAAAAAAAAAACTCACTCACACCTATGTCTAGTCCAAAGTAAGCATTTTTAACCCAGATCAGATTCCAGGCACAATTGATTTTCCAATTGTAATGGACCTCCAGAGGTATAACGCCGCTTGACAGATTAGATAAAGAGCTTGTGTAATGGATACTAGATAACGGAGAAATGTTGATAGTAAAAATGTTTATAAATATTAGATATTATACTTGACGGCGCATAGTCATCGTTGTCACCTGTAAGCAGCGCGCACACCGGACAGACCGACCGATCACGCCACCGATGACTCACGCAACAGGCGACCGCACCGAAACTACTATAAAAAGATCGTCGCTCGGCGTAGACGGGCATTCTCGCTTTGGCTCTCGCCCGGTGCGCACGCTGCCCGAGCGCTGTGACTCAATAATTTTAAATAACTGTTTTAGCTAATTGTTGTAATATTACTCACGAATGATTAAATCAATATCTTAATTTAAAAAGTGAACTTCTGCTTCTTATTTGAATCACCTGCCGACATCAGAAGTTGGATCCACGTTCACGTCAGCCGCTTGCCAATATGGATAGCGATTTAATGTCCATGTTTTCCTCTGGCATTGAGGCAATCTTTCAAAAAATCGCTGACAATATGACATCACGCCCGGCAATATCAAGCACTCCTACCACTTTAATTCCTTTCGACCCCGACACACCAGATGCCAATATTGAAAATTGGTGTGCAATAATCGACATGATTATTGAAAAAAAGAAACTAGAAGGAGTTGATCTGATTTTAGCACTTACAAATTGTCTTAAAGGTCGTGCCGCCCTATGTCTTACAAATACACCACCACATAAAATCTCTTGGAATTCTATTAAAGAAATGTTGATTGCAAAGTTCTCTAAACCAATGATGATGCAAGATCATTTTGATCTTGTCATTAAGTTTCAAATAGACAGTAAGGAAAACCCAGCTGAAGCGGGTATGAGATTATGGCAGCTCATTGAAAAAATCCCTGAAGCCAATTGGACAGAGAAAGTAATTACCGGCTTTGCAATCTCCATTTTATCGCAGTGTGATGATAAAATTCGGCGTGAACTTAACTCAGTCGTAATAAATAGCAAAAACCAGTTTTTTCGCATACTCCGTGGCTTCACATTAAAACGTAAAAGTGAAGAAGTAACCAACCATGAGGTAGAACCCAAAAAAATCCGTCCGTCACCAGCTTTTCGGGGAAGCTGTCACTTTTGCGGCAGATTTGGACATCGTGGGTACGAGTGCAGGGACAAGCTACGAAATCACTCTAAAAATACACCGGTTTTGGAGAAAAGGGAACAAGGAAAACTATCTGTAACCTGCTACGTGTGCAGCGAGCGTGGGCACGTGGCTACTGCCTGTCCTATGCGCTGGAAAAAAGAAGACAAGGCGGCGACGAACACCTGCAGCAAGCAAGTGAACCTGTGCTCGCGAGTTGCGCGAGGTATATTAAAGATAAGTGGTATTCAGCTTCCTTTTATATTTGATTCGGGTTCAGAGTGTAGCTTGATTAGAGAAAGTTATTGCAAATTCCTCAAGGGTGAAAGGTCTCACGAACAAGTAATGCTAAAAGGTATAGGTCCTAATAATATAACTTGCTCATTACAAGTGACTTGTGAAACCACTGTCCAAGACGTATCCTTTACAGTGACTTATCACGTATTATCAGACGAGTTCCTGAGTGAAGACGTTTTACTGGGTCGTGATGTTTTGGATGAGGGAATTTCCGTTGAAATAAGCAGTGATAAGCTCACTTTTTGTAAAACAAAAGTTTCAAATGTTTGCTCAAAGTTGAGAGAGCCTTTTGACATGTCTTTAATTAATACTGACCTAACTGGCATAGAAAAAGAACTATTGATCAAAATTTTGATAAAATATTCTGCTAGTTTCATACGTGAATTACCCACGTCTAGAATCACGACAGGTGAACTGAAAATTGATCTGATAGACCCCAATAAAACTGTGCATAGACGACCTTATAGACTTTCCCCTATTGAATTAGATGTCGTAAATACTAAAATCCAAGAGTTATTACAAGCAAATATCATCCGGGAAAGCTCTTCACCGTTCGCTTCTCCAATATTATTAGTGAAAAAGAAAGACGGCACGGATCGTATGTGTGTAGATTATAGAGAGCTTAATAGAAATACGCGACCCGATGGCTATCCTCTTCCATTAATAAATGATCAGATAGATAAGTTGCATGGAGCGAACTACTTTTCTAGTCTAGATATGGCCTCTGGCTTCCACCAGATTAGGGTTCATGTAGATTCGATCGAAAAAACCGCCTTTGTAACACCATTAGGCCAATATGAATGGTTAACTATGCCATTTGGCCTACGAAATGCTCCTCAGGTTTTTCAGCGTGCCATAAATATTGCCCTTAAGCCTCTGAATGACTCTCGTGTTTTAGTTTATATGGATGATGTGCTTTCTGCATCAGAAACTGTCGAAGAGGGCTTGTCTCGCCTTGATAAATTACTAGAAACATTATCTGTAGCCGGGTTTACTCTAAATTTTAATAAATGTTCCTTTATGAAAAAGAAAATAGAATATTTGGGCTATGTAATTTCAGCGGGTGAAATTAGACCAAACCCTCGTAAAATCGAGGCTTTGCAAAATGTTCCTACTCCAAAAACAGCCACTCAAGTTCGACAATTCATAGGCCTGGCCACATACTTTCGTCAGTTCATTCCAAACTTTTCAAAATTGTTAAAACCTTTATATCCTTTGACATCAGGAAGTAATAACCGGATAACTTGGACTTCCCAGCATGATAAAATCCATAGAGAAATTATAAAATATCTCACAACCGAACCAGTATTAAAAATCTTTGATCCTTTATTACCCATAGAACTTCACACTGATGCGAGCAGTGACGGCTATGGGGCCGTTTTAATTCAGAAAAATAAGAGTGTTCCTCATGTTATTGCCTATTTTAGTCATAAAACGAATGATGCAGAAAGTCGTTATCACTCATACGAGTTAGAAACATTGGCAGTGGTTAGATCTGTAGAACATTTTAGGCATTACTTATATGGTCGTAGGTTTACTGTTTTTACTGATTGCAATGCATTAAAAGCCTCTCATTCAAAAAAAGACTTAACGCCTAGGGTCCATAGATGGTGGGCCATATTGCAATCATACGATTTTGACATAGTTTACAAAGAGGGTAGAAATATGGCTCATGCAGATTTTTTCTCTCGAAATTTAGTCGAAAATGAGGAAAGTAAACTATTTAACTTAGTAAAACCAAAATTTAATGTTAAAATTGTAAACTTATCTGAACTAGAAAAAGGATGGCTATCTGTAGAACAATCACGTGACCCCGAAATTGCGGATACTATCACAAAAATACGATCAAACGAATTACCTATCTACCTATCTCATACTTATGACATTAGACAAGGAATTCTTTACCGCAAAATCGAACGTGGTAAAGCTACAAAGTGGCTCCCCATTTTACCACGGTCATTAATTTGGTCTCTAATAAGTCACGTACATAATGAGATAAAACATTTAGGTTACGAAAAAACTCTTGATAAAATGTATGACCTTTATTGGTTTCAAAATATGTCTAAGTTTGTTAAGAAGTTCGTTGACTCTTGTGTCGTATGCAAAGTTTCTAAAGGTCCATCAGGTGCGCAGCAAGTACGCATGCATCCCATCCCAAAAGTAGCTATTCCATGGCACACGATACATCTAGACTTGACGGGCAAACTTAGCGGCAAAAGCGAGCGCAAAGAGTATTGTTCTGTTATCATAGATGCCTTCACCAAGTTCGTCCTCTTAGAACACACTTTAACTTTAAGTGCTTCAGATGCTATAAAGGCAGTTAAAAATTCTGTACATTTGTTTGGTGCTCCAAAGCAAATCATTGCAGATCGCGGTCGCTCTTATGATAACTTAGATTTTAGGAATTTTTGTAAGGACAACCATATCCAGCTCCATTTAATCGCTACAGGGTCCAGTAGGGCAAACGGACAAGTCGAACGTGTCATGAGAACTTTGAAAAGTTTGCTCACCATCGTTGAATGTGATTCAGACAATCTATGGCAAGACCACTTGGGAGACATCCAGTTAGCTCTCAACAGCACACGCTGCAGAGTGACAGGATTCACCCCAATTGAACTAATGTTTGGCATTAATGGTAATTCCTTGGAGCTATCAAAATTATCTACTAGCTCTCATGACACTAATAGACTAGACCTAGAAACAGCTCGATCACAAGCTTCCAGTAGCATCCAGAGGCTGTCCCAAGCTGACACCGTCCGGTTTAATAGAGGCAAAGCTAGAGTACGCTCTTTCTCTGTTGGGGATTTCGTTTTCGTAAGAAGCGAAGAAAGACATCAAACCAAGCTTGATCGCAAGTATAGGGGACCATTCAAAGTAACTGCAATTTTGGATAACGATCGATATGAGTTAAGGCATATTAATGGAAATAATAGAAACTACAAGTTTTCACATGAAAATTTACGAGAAGTTCCTCGTGGTCAATCTGATTTCATAGAAATTCTTGAAAATTATAGTGAAGATGACGTGACGGCGAGTGCCAATAATATCAATGAGCTTGTTCATGAGACCAGTCATCAGAAAAATCCCACGACCTTAGACAGCGATACCGTATCTAACAATAGCGATAGTGATACTGTGTCTGCTGATTCTCGCACCTTAACTGCTAGCAGCAATCATAGTGATCTCCGTCTGCGTCGTACTATTTCAATAGACTCGCTTGAATCTGAACCAATTAATGTTGTCACGAATGCTGAGGTACATCGACAAAATGAGAGTTAAATAATGAAGTATAGGTAGACATTTAGTTCGTTAAAATTAAATTAAATATCTGGTTAAATAGAATTAATAAAAAAAAGGTTAAAATAGGAAATAATAATAATAATAAAAAAAGGAGCAATAAAAAAAAAGGCAAAAAAAAAGTGTCATCATTGAAGGGTTTATCCGGACCAATTGATCAAAAAAAAAAAGGGAGATATAGTGATCATTGAAGGGATTATCCGGGCCAATTGATCAAATAAATAAAAAAAAAAGAAGTAAAAAAAAGGGAGTAAGGCTAAATCAATACTACCGGTCCAGTTTTAAAAGAAAAGAAAACTGAAGGGTATCTGATGAAAAAAAAAATATGGTGTTGTAATAAAATTTGCACGTCAGGATGGACGAATATGAATACTGCGATTTTCATTTTAGATGATACCCAATGAGTTAAACGCACGAGGACGTGCGTACGTCAGTATGGCCGTGACGGCGCATAGTCATCGTTGTCACCTGTAAGCAGCGCGCACACCGGACAGACCGACCGATCACGCCACCGATGACTCACGCAACAGGCGACCGCACCGAAACTACTATAAAAAGATCGTCGCTCGGCGTAGACGGGCATTCTCGCTTTGGCTCTCGCCCGGTGCGCACGCTGCCCGAGCGCTGTGACTCAATAATTTTAAATAACTGTTTTAGCTAATTGTTGTTGTTATTAAATCAATATCTTAATTTAAAAAGTGAACTTCTGCTTCTTATTTGAATCACCTGCCGACATACTGAATAAACATGTAAACATCCATGACTCATAAAGTATGAACAAATAAATAAATAAATAATAAAATAAAATATATTTATTTCAGATAACTGTGATCCATAAATGTTAGTACAAACTTAACACTAAGTATATTAGTAATTTATTTCTAGTAACGACTTAGTTTTACTAATTATACAGCCGATCAGTGGTCAATCCCCGCTGACAGCTATTTCCTGGAGGACGCTGTGGCTGCTACCGCGCAATCTGTACAGCAATGATGAGGTCTTTTTGCGCATGATAGCTTCAAAGCTATCCACGTCCGCCAGCGCAAACATTGCAGATGCGCTACAAAAGCGCGGCAGCCGCAGCAACGCAACGCCCTGAATGCATTATTGTATTGAATACGTAGGGCACTGTAGGCCTTTTTCGTATAGTTGGTCCATAAGGTGCTGGAGTAAAAGGACGGACAGTACTCTTTGAAAAGCGTTATTTTGACGGCGTCCGTGCAGCGACCAAATCTATGCGCCAGCATGTTTGCCCTGACCGACAGTGCCCTACGTTCTCTTTCAATGTCTTCATCGTCTTTAAGGCCATCAGTAACGATATGTCCAAGGTATTTAAATTGAAAAACTCTATGCTCGTACTCGTAATACAAACATTTGCTCATAACGGGATTCGAACCCGAGACAGACCACTCGGCCAGCCGGTCGTCAATAGGTAGGAAGAGCAATGGTGCAGGCAGCGGTGCAGTCGCTTGCACTCAAATTTTTATGGTAGATTTTTATCACATTCTAAATATCAAAATAATTAGAAAAAAACATAATGCTAAAAATAAAATTAAGAATACCACAATAATCATTAAACATCGTGCCCCTACTTTAGACTTAAATTGAAATGTTGAACAAAATTATGTTTTACAACATTTTAATCAAAAGAGACAATTTTCCAAATTACGAAAACAGAACCATCAACAATAAAAATGTCTATAACAACATTACGCGTCGACCTAGACCTACGAGCGAGGGGATCAGGGGACACACGACAAAAGGTCTCGACTTTATTTAAATCTAATAACGGAAGCTATGTTTTCAAAAGGGGTGAAAGAACGAGGGAACGCTAGAGTCGAGACTCGAGATGGGCCGCAGCCCACCGATTTCCCTAAATTACATCTCGCTTTGTTTCACAAATCGTCCAAGAAAATAATCTTGAAAGAAGGAGGCGGGCCAGGTGGCTTCATGCGCTATTTATGATCTTTCGGAATAAACAACAAACTCGGACTATATAATAAACTAAACTATGCTTTATCGCTTATCGTGAAAGGGAGATTTACTCCGCTTTCCGCTTTTTCTTTCTCTTTGTAGCTTTAATCAATTAAGTCGGTAAATTCACACTGTTACCAGATATTAAAGACTGCGAAAATGTCTACAAAGTTATCATCAAAGAAAGAAGAAAATCCTTCAGAGGCGAGTTAGAAGTTGTCGAACAAGAAATTACACGATACGCGTTTATTTGAGGGAACATTATTTAAATGAAGATTTTTCAAAGCGAAAAAGTTAGGGGAGGTCGTTTTGCGTTCGCATGCATCGCGTGCCCCGGCATACAGCCGCGCCGTGTGTAGGAAACTTTTGCACTTTGCAAAATGCATAAGAAGTTCGAAACATTCAGCTTGGGAGTCGACAGTTTTAAGAATTTAGCGATTTTTCCCTTGCACCGGCGTTATTAAATTCGAATGGACCACATCTTTTAATTCGCGTACCGTGCAGCACGGTCATTACGCAACACTGAACAAAGTTTCGAATAGCTGAAGTTTTCAAAACGCGAATTAGAGCAAATAAGATAGCTCGGGCAAATTTATTTTGCTGGAGGGTAGTTGTGAATTTTGCACGGGGCGGTGCATTATGCGGCGCACGTAGCTCGCTGTCTGCGCGGCGGCGCGGCGGCGGCGGCAGGCAGAGCGCCACGACCCGTCCAATATTCCAGCGGCAGCGCGGACCGCGGCGCTCTTTTATCACTGAACCTCATTTATTATTTAACGGCTCACGGTACTGAAACCTACTCAGCGGCACACGTGAAACCCCACTCTCGAGTGTTGCTATACCTTTTATGACGAATCGATGCTCCAAACAGACTGGATTTGTTTCTCTGAGCAGGTATCGGACTTCATAGGAAACGTTTAATCCGAAAAAGCAATCTCAAAAGAGGTAATAGGATGAGGATTCCGTGCATATTTATTGCCGGTCTCTAAACCGTTTCTCGGGTAATTCGGTACAAGCAAAGCGACATTATTTTTGTAGTAATTTCGGCGAATGTCCTTTAAAATATTCAGAGCGCTGTAGCTGAGCCCATTAACGTGCCCGGGCGCAATTCAGAGCGGGGACTCGTCCGCAAATGGCGGCGATATCATTAACTTGACCCCCGCAACTATCCACCGCCCCGCAACTTTTTCCCAATATTACACCAGAGTGGTATTCTCGACGTCACTACCCTTGGTAATTTGTTTACGCTCTCCTGCACACATACATCTAGCTAGAATAATGCTGCGCCGTCACAATTCAGGTTATGAATTGAGCCAGTTGTTTCTTTTGATTGTCAAAGTTTCAATTTTCTTATTTTGCATTGAGCATTTATTGATACTTAACCGGCGAATTCTGAACATATTATTTCCTTTCAACCGAACTTAATACGTGGAGTATATAATATAATAGATGAATATAAAGATCTTTGATTGAGTTATTGAAATATTTAGTGGATAGATGTATTATTTTAGAATGTCAGATATCATTTCATTTAATTTTTTTCTATTCTTGATAAGTAGTTAACAAGAAATTTTTGAATGTTTCGTAAGAAAAAGGAATGCTCCCCCATATTCTGCCTACAAGATATGTGGCACGATACGAAGATAGGTGTACGGAATTCCAACTAAACTTGTATGAGGGGATTCTCCGCTAAAGAAATATTGGCGAAAACACACCACCTTATGCCATGCATGGACGAAAAAATAAATATGGCATAATATGACATAACAATGAAGTGACCTAGAAAATTCACCAGCATTATCAAATTGACCGGACTGACATTTTCGGATTGTGATATATAGCTTACTATTGTTGTCTTTATGAATCCTTCAAGTATGTACACAGGTGCTTGGAGAATAAGTGGGACCTCTAAGTTATTCAGTGACCATCTGAATTTAATATACTCAAAACAACATACCAAGTGGTAGGCCCATATGTATGGTATTCTGGGTAGGTACCACCGCTTTTCTTATTTCAGCCGTGAAACAGTTCGCTGTGTTTCGGATTGAAAGGAAAGGTTGCCAGTGTAATTACTGGGCATGGACGGCATATCATCTTAGACCTCAGGATTACAACGCACCTGCAATATCAAGTGATTTTTCCTTGTTTTTGCAGGTGTCTATAGGCGGCGGTAACCGCTTACCATCATGTAGGCCGTCAGCTTGTTTGTCATCTAGTTGTATAAAAAAAAACATAAAAATGTTGGTTTTGATGCAAACATTAATTATATATAAAGTATAAAGTCGCTTCTCCAAACTTTTTCTTTATTACGAATACCGAATAAACGCATAGCTGAAAGGAGCGCTTCTTTCAGATATGCGGAGCAAATTATATGGCACTCCACGTGCACCATGAAAATTTGAATTTATGAACTTAAAATGTGATTCCTTTGAACTATTACTGCCGCGGGATGTCTTGAGGATTATTGATAAGATAAAAGTTTTCTTTTACTGTCTAGAGAGTTAATCTACGTAATAATAAGTTATGAGAAATATGGTAAGTAGATAAAAATGATTAATTATTTCCGAGAGTCGTTACTTAAATTTACCAACGAAAATAGATTAAGTAGATAGGTTGTTGCGACGTGCAACCGCTAATTAAGGTCGTCGCAGCCGATGCAACATCTTGGACGGACGTGACGCTGGAAAGTTAAAAATGCATCGGCCAGGCCACCCTACTCACCCGCCCGCCTTTTTCCAAGAAGAAATAGTGTTTGCCAGCGGGGGCCCTTGCTCTTAATATGAAAATATGGCTTACTACAAAGAATCGTCCATTTAATTTGCATTAGTCTGGTCGTTCGTGCTATAAAGCTTGCCTAGGTACAGAGATTTTGCAAGGGAGTTGTTAGCTCTATGCCATTAATATTAATTAGTAAGTGTAATCACTAGATTTCTTGTAAAAACAATTTTCTAGAAAAAAATACCTTTAGATTATCGTTGTTGAAGGTGAATCTGATTTGTGTGATATGTGAAAAAATTCTAATAATTCTGAAAAATAATGCCCTTTAAAGAGGAGTTAGTTGTGGACTTGCAAATAAGCGTCCAGAGCTTGGTCCGGTCCCGTTAAATTACAGACTGTCAACTCGACTCAAGTAACCTGTTGACACTGTGTTAAGTCATGGTTTCAGAGGGCTGTTTGCTTTGCACACAACTTGTACTCTCATTATGTTGAGTCACATAACGGGCACATTTTCAGAGCGTCTTTTGATCTAACAAGTTTGAATAGATGTTTATACTTGTACATAACTTAACTACTGATGCAGTACATCTTTTCATAGGGTTTCTATGTTCTTACCTGGAAGGTCGGCAAGCGAGTTGGCTAAAAATTTAGGCCATATAAAAAGCGCAGTACTCAGAGAATACAAAGCTTAGAAGAAAATAGCTGGCTCTTATCAAAGTCTGACTCGCATAACATTTTCTTTGAACACGATAACTACGCTATACAGACACGTGATACATGCAAATAATTTCGGAAACTGCATTCTGAGTCGTTTCACCGGGTGAGGGGATGCAGTTCTATACGGCGCCAGTCTTAGTTCGGAATTTCATTCTTTTCCAACACATATCTCGACTTCGTCCGGAATCTACTTTACATTTCTCATCCTAATGGCCATTGAGAGGAAATTGGAAAAGAAGTTTCATGTGCACGTTTCTATTTCTGGAGGAAGGAAACAGTTTAGGGCGTATCAAGTTTAAACAATGCGTCCGAGCGAGTTATACCGGCTTTGGATTTTCTTAAGACGATTTAAACTTCACTCGTTTCGGATTTCTATCGACAAAATTAAATTATTAATCCGTATACTGTTATTATTGCATCGAAGTATGGACAATTTAAAAATTACATATTTTAAATCACTTGGTTGCTTTCAAAAGTATCAACGATTCTGTTGGCGTTACGTGCAAAGCGAAAAACCCTAACCGGCAAATAATTGCAATGTCTAAGTTGTACCCCAGGTGAAAAATATAGAGGCGATGCAATGTTTTCCTGGAATCCAATTGAGGGCTGAGGGGAGGTATAATGTGGCGAACGCCCTACCAAGGGTTCCCATAGATGATACCTATGGTGCCGATGACCCCTATCGATTTGTCCATTCCACGAACTGACGCAATTGCAAATTGAGTGACATCGGTGTACCTAGTCCTTTATTAAACCATTACTACCTTAAATTTTAATGCGCTTTACTAGAACAAATTACACCCCTTTATTGCATGTAATTACAATAAGTACTTGAGAAATCTATTATATTTATGTTATTACGACTGAAGTTAAATTATGTAGCAAGTTTATGTGCATTATTTCTTTAACAAATTGTTTTCATGTTCGATAGTTTGATTGATGTGATTTTTTTTATACAACTAGATGACAAACAAGCTTGATTTTAAATTTAGAAAAAAACATGAATGTGTTTTTTTAAGCTTAAAGTCTGCTTTTCAAAAACAAAGTCAACATGAATTCAATCGGTATCTGATCAAAACAGAAAGTGCAGATTCACGTGTAGATTTTGCACACAATGTCGAATTATTTACGAAAAACAATTCAGCGTTACAACGAGCAAACATATTTTCCCCTAATATTGAACGTATAATATATCTTTAACCGCATGGGAAACAAAATAATTTCAACATGTTTGACACTATAGGTAGTTTTTCAGTTCTTTCAACGGGAAAATTAATATTTGAAGAAAAACACATAGAAGCCCTGGCTGGCTCCCAGGGGGAACATTTGACTCGAAGTTCGCAGCTTCTGAATCCGCTCCTTAATTTAGCGAGCGGGCCGCACTTTGTATTTATTGCTCACCTGGATTCTTGTAGGTCTAGTGATGTATAAGTAGTGTTTCCTTTTCATAATATTTGTTAGATATCGACATTTTTTTCAAGTCTCAAATAGGTTTGTTACATTTGGATAAACAGTTGTGCAAATGCAGATTATTCTAGTGCTCCCTGCAGAATTTGAGAATGGTAGGTAGAGACTGCTGGTAAGCCTGCATACAGAAACTGAAGTGTATCCTCAATAAAAAAAACGACAGCTTCTCTTATGAAAATTATGAAAAACAATCATATATTTTTTATGACAAAGAAAATAAACAAGCAGATAATCCATCCACCTGATTTTAAGTGGTAATGATCGCCGGTAGACAGCTGCAATGTTATGGAAATCACTCGATATTGCAGGTGCGTTGGCATTCTGGAGACAAGACATATTAATTTCTGCCATGTACAATGGGCTACGTTCCCTTCACACCGAAACATAGTCACAGAATTGTTAATCTATTCTGTGATATAGTAAACTGCTTCACTGCCAAAACGTAGGAAGTAGGAACTCCTTCACAGACGCTGTTGTTGCAAAACAAAATTCAGCTTTCATTTATCATTATCCACTTATCCCCAAGAGAACTTAATCGTTAGCAAATAAAAACTTTCCGTACAATTAAGCGTCTCATTTTAAACATCTTTCTGGAAAGTTATTAAAAAATAATTGGCAATGATACAAATTAATTTAGTAAGTTAGTATATGTTGCTCTCTTCAAACTGTATTTTATGCGTTTTCAAAGTACTTATTACCAATATTGTTCACAGGAAGGAGCTCGGTGGCGTAGTGGTATGAATGCTCTGGTTTCAATTACGGAAACAAAGCAACTTTCACTATGGTTGATCCCGCGATGGGTCAATCGAAATGTTATCTCAACCTCCTCCGTGCTTCGGAAGGCACGTTAAGCCTTTGGTCCCGGTTGTTTCTGCAACCGCTTCAATCCACCAACCCGCATTGGGCCAGCGTGGTAGTGTTATGGCCCAAACTCCTCATTTGTTTCTTCTATGTAAGAAGGCCTGTGCCCAGCAGTGGGATGTATATAGGCTGGTGATGAGGATGATGATGGTAAATTGTGTGTGACACTTTCAGAAACTTTGAAATCTATTGACAGCAGTCTAAGTGAGGAATGGCTCTAGTTATTATATTAAATGCTCTCACAAATATTACCGAAAAAAATAATAATTATTTGTTAGCAAATATTTTCTGATTTCCACTATATCATAAGGACAATGACAACTGACAGCTAAAAAGCAACGAACAAGGAATTCAGCAATAATATTCAAAATACAAATAATTGTCATAATGGGCTTTAGTTAGCAACATCGCTCCCCCTTGGACAACACACTCAGTCGCGCGAGTTTCACAGCTGGTCTTCTTAATATGACACCCAAGGTAAGGCACGCGTTGCGCACCTTGGGTGGCAACGCGTGCCTTATTATCTGGACCCGGATAGATCTTCTCCACTATCCGGCGAGGCCAGATGTTACGTGGCATGTCACTGTCAGTTATGACTACTACGTCTCCGAGTTTCCGGTTAACTTTTCTACTGGCAGTGGCTCGTGGCAACAGGGTAGGTAGATATTCGCGCTCCCAACGACGCCTAAATGTATCAGCAATAGCTTGAGCTTTTCTCCAACATTTCCTATTGCACCAGTCAGTTGACAGCATACTCCTATTCCCTGAACTTAAAATTAGGCGTGGTGGTGTTATGGCCCAACGTGGTTAGTACACTGCAGGGCAGTGGGACGTAAGAGGCTGGCCGGTGATGTTGGTGAAGACAAAGAAAACAGTACAGCTCTCATTACGACTCTTAAAATAAAATAATATTACTTTTTTCATCTTTTAGTTGTCCAATTTAGCAGTTGTGCAGCGGAACACTTGCTTGTAATAAGCCGCAAGAGAAAGCCAATCTCCTGATAAATCTCTTTGCTGGTCACTCCCGAATCGATGATTGCAATTCTCAGCCACCAACACTCTCCCACCGTGGCCACACAATGCCCGATATCCGTATCAGGCAATCCGTATGATGTACGTGCGGATCTTAGGTCAATTCACGCCAGACCAATTATGCCTGCTGTACAAAACTCTGGTCCGGTTCTGCGTTGAATATTGCTCGCACCTGTGGGATGGCTCCGCCAAGTACCTCCTCGATACACTGGACAGATTGCAGCGTCGTGCCGTCCGTATCATTGACGACGTAGAGAGTCACGAACAGCTTAGACTAGAGCCTCTACAATTCTGTCGTGACATTAGAATAGAATAGAATAGAATTTATTTCGCTAGAATGTGGTTACATTACAGTTCTTAATACAAACATTAAAGTTCAAGACACATTCACCTGGTTGGGCATGCAAAATTTGTCAACTTTAAAATTTAAACCCAATGAAACATTAAAATTAATTCATACAATTGTCAAATAATTATTAATTCATATACGATTCAATTTCAAATTTTAAAGTCAAAATATTCTCTTATACTATAAAAACAATTTTGTGTGAGCCATGTCTTGAGTTTGTATCTGAATTGATTTAACGCTTGATTTCTGATGTCATTTGGTAATTTATTGTAAATTTTGATAGCCATTGAGTTGCTATTCCTCGAACGCTTGGTTGTTCTCATCACTGGCAGCACCAACACATTTTGACGCCTACAACTATAGGCACGAGGAATATCATTGGAGCACTTAAATAAGTCTAGGTGATTCTTGACGAAAATACATATTTCATATATGTATAAAGAAGGGACTGTGAGAATTTTTAATTCTTTGAAAAGTGGTCTACATGACACTAAACTATCAACATCATATATAGCACGGATACACGACTTTTGAGCAATAAAAGCTTTATTTATGTGACTTGAGTTTTCCCACAACACAATTCCATACCTCAAAATCGAACTGACATTCCCATAATAAGCTTGAAGAGCTGTTTCTTTATTTGCTGTTTTGCCAAGTTTCCATAAGGCATATGCATATGAATTAATTCTATTACATAAAGTGTTTATATGTTTTTCCCATGTACATGTGTCGTCTAAAATTATACCAAGAAAAGTTACCTCCTTAGTCTCTTTCAACTGCTGACCATCGTGTGTTATTTTAACGTCTTTTTTATTACCATTTTTATTTATAAACTGAATATACTTAGTTTTACTGATATTAACTTTAAGATTATTTTGTTTCAACCAATCTACTACAGAATGTACGGTTTTAGTTATTTCTATATTGTAGTTATGTATGTTTACACATGGAACGGCTACAGATATATCGTCTGCAAATAAAACGCAAGGGTATTCAGTTACATCTGGAAGATCGTTTATGTAGATTAAGAAAAGCAAGGGACCCAGAATACTACCCTGTGGTACACCGCAGCTGTTCACTTTGCTATTCGACTTAAAAGAGTCAACAATTCCTCGTTTGTCCAAACTTAGTATGTCAACGTATTGCGTCCTATTATTTAGGTATGATTTTAGCCAATTATAGGCTAGACCTCTGATCCCATACCTTTCACACTTTTGAAGGAGCAGATCATGAGACACGAAATCGAAGGCCTTACTCATGTCAAAAAATATAGCGGCATTGCATCGCCCACCGCCTTCTATCGGCTTTATCATGGAAAGTGTTTTGAAAACCTTTTCGACCTTATCCCCTTTCTACTCAGGAGCACGCGTACTGGTCTTAGGAGTCTTCAATTTAGGTACTGTCTCCACTTCAACATCACGCACTAAGAAGTTTAGTAACTCGTTTTTTTGTCGGACTTTCAAGACTTGGAATTATTTGCCAGAACTTGTGTTACCTCCTTCCTATAACATGGGTTCCTTCAAAGAGGCGTGAAAAGTGGGACGGCAAGGTGGAGGCGGCTAGAACAGTGTATTTCAAGCTGCACTAGTTGTCTCCGCATATGGATTCTTCTTACCGCTTTACATCAGGTGGTGTTGAGTCATTTGCCGTGCTTTGTATAAAAAAAAGGGTTAATGTTGTAGGTGCTTTCGACCATCATAGAAATAGTCGAATTTGTCACGATCAACAATTTTTTAAAAATAGCATAGTCACAGAAATGTTTTGCGCTTATTCTAATTAAATTCTTAATTATAATGAATCAACATGAGGAAACTATATTCCAGCGCTCTTTTGTTATAAAGTCACCAGTAGATACATTATGTTACAGATGTAAACATAGCATAAACAATATAGCGCATTTGTTGTTCTAGCATACAGATTCCCCGAGGAGAGTCAAAAATCTTTCAATAGCTGCTCGCTCCGCGGCGCGCCTCGGCCTTAATTTAGCGAGCGGGCCGCAGTTCGTATTTATTGCCCACCTGGATACTCCTGCAGATGTTAGCTTTCAGTTAACTATGTAACCTAACGATGTCTACACAGGAACCATTTTCGCTTGACAGAGATGCATGAGGAGGATCGTTTGCGACTAGAATTATGTTGATTCAATTGTTTCGTTCAAGATTTTGGTTAAAGCAACTAAAAACTGATTACGGGGAAACGTAGACTTATTATGTTTCACAATATTTTAAAAGCTTCAATAATTTAGGATATTTAACAAAGTATTGGTGATTCAAGTTTTTCCATAGCAAGAATAAATAAATATGTGTCTAAAAGACTTGTCTTTTCAGAGAGACACGTAGTATTCGAGTGGGGTTTATCAGTGTAATCGATCTAGGGTTTGTACGTTTGTTTAATAGGACAGTGCCTAGAGAAGGAAAATAAATATTTTCCGTAACACGAAAACCTTGGCACACAACGATGAAGTTACGGGTATCTCATACGATTTTTATTTGGCCACACCGTTATCCTAAGCAACATGATGATTTTATTAAAAAGTAAAATGCGGCCAAGCTTACTTAGCTGCATTTTACTTTTTATATATTCATACAGGTTGTCTAACGTGTATGAAATCGATGACACGAGGACTTAAAAAAACCATTGTAATAAAATTAACTTTTATCTTTGATATTACATTGCTTGCGGCGGCGGCGTTGCTGCGGTTTAAAAATGAAATCTACTTCCTCACAATATTTACGGAAGCAAATTCACGAAGAGGAAGTTCCGCGAATTTGATTCAACTTTGTTCTATAGAACTGAAGTTTTGTTTAAAAATAAAATTAAATCCTCTTGCCAAAGGGCAAAATCTCTAGTCAGCTCTTCTAACGTCTAGTACTACGAAGAAGAAAGACGACACAAATCGCAAACACGAAAAAATAATAAAGACAATTTATGGCTCGAGTTGCAGGACAAGTTGGCTTGTGTCGAATCGCCGCAAACTTAAAACGACTTCAGTAGTTTACAGGGCCGTGACTAAGGTCTAACTTCAAAGTTTTGTTGATTTAACTAGGTGTTTCTTAAAGAATTGATTAACCATGCTTTATTCATAGAAACACGGCATTACATTACAGAAAATCAAATCCATATCTATCAAAGTTCTGACTTCTGATCTTTGTTCTGGTTTACCAAAAAATACTACATGATTTCTAGTTAGTGAAAAAATAACTAAACTACAAAACAATCAAGTGCTTGGCCTTTGAGCGGCAAACGAACTAGCTACCTTTTACAATGCGTTTGACTGTTTTGTGTTCTGAACACTGAGCTTTCAAGGAATAGGTACCCTTTGAATTTCCTCTAGTTTCTCTGTTTTTCCGTTGTAGTCGGACAACTTTTTTATCCGTTGGAGAAAGGTTTTATAGCTACAGGGCTGTCCGTAAGATGTGTAGGACTCTCCGGAGCTAGTCTCCACCATACCCACTAAAAAACTACGTGGTCCTCTAGAATTGAGGCTTCTCTGCACGACAAGGTTGTACGGTATAAATATACATTCTGTATAGCTATGTAGACTACTAGTATTTAAAGAAGACTATACCATTAATAAAAACAGTATTTACTCATGATTGGAGTGTATCATTTCTAACTCCCAATACCATCCTCATATGGCGACCCTGCCTATGGAGTCGGTTTACGTTGCTGGAACAGTATTTCCAAACAAGGTGCGCGAATATTAAATATGTAGTGAGCTGCCTTCGATATATTATTTTTATCATGGCATTCTTTATTGTGTCGACTTACGTGTATAGCGACAGCATAACTTTAAATTCACGCTTATTTGCGGAAGAAAATGGGTGGAAAATCATCTAAAGACCAAGGTGTTATCATCGCGCAAAACGCTGGTGCTGGCGGAGAAAACCATGCATCAGTACTTCAAGAAATAAAACAGCACGCTAGCAATAGCAACTACATACTGGGAGCTATCTCCTTATTTTTGCTGGTCGGCGGCCGCATAATATTGTACAAGATCTACCGGAAATGCCACGGGAAGTGGATACAAGAAGAAATACAGTCCCATGTCCTGCAGAGATCATTGTCCTTTTTTCGTCGTGAACCAGATAGGCTCCAAGCGGGAAATATATCAAAAGTTTAAAGTGCAAAGTGAAGTGTCGTACCATGGTCCATAAAAGTGAATAAAGGCAATTAAGTGAGTGAAAATCGTTACGTTAAGTGGTCAATACAGACATTAAGAAAAAAAAAAAAATATCAACAACATAATCGTTGTACTGTAAGTAATTACTATTATTGTTTCTGTAGCCAAATTTAAATTACTAATATTATGTAAACATTATTATATATAGACTAGCACTGTCATTTAAAAGTTGTTGCCAATCCTATATAGAATGTTATGGAACAAAACTTTATAGCTTTGTATAACGAGTTAATAGAGATAAGAAAATACCTAATAAAAATTGGTCCTAGTAGAAGAAAAGGAAATATTGTTGTTAACAAAATAAAGGAAGCTGACTTATTAGTAAGCAAGTTTAATTTATTGTTGGAACAATATTGTTCACGTAAAAGTACAATAAAGAAAGACCAATGTTTATTAATTGAAAAAACTTGCCGAAATTTTAATTCTTTATATGAAGAGATTTTAGATTTATGTTCTTCTAAATTTTATGACCAAAAAGAAACTACAATGGCTTCATTTGACTTAAAAATTGCTATGAATTTATTACCGGTCGCGTCTGACGACGAAACGAGCATATTGGGTTTAATAGATGGTATTGAATATTATTCTTCAGAAATTGATCAGGTCTCTCAACAAAAGTTAATAAATTTCATATTAAAAAATCGAGTCTCGCGAGCATCGAAACTAAAATTAGGCTCTAGTTACAATGACATTGCGTCACTTGTTCAAGATATGAGAGCACAGCTATTGCCAAAAAAATCGGCAACAGCAATACAACGTCGATTGATTAATTTTAGGCAAGATAATTTGACTATTGATGAATATGGTAAAGAATTAAATGAAATGTTTATAGACTTGACCATTACTCAATCCGACGGAGATAACGAAAAATTTAAAATCATTAAATCATTAAACGAAAAACAAGTAATAAAAACTTTTGCTGACGGACTAAGAAATCAAAAATTAAGCACAATAATTTCGGCTAGGAATTATCAGTCATTAAAGGACGCTATTCAAGCAGCCGTTGACGAGAGTATTACGACGTCACCTCATACTGATTCAGTTATGACTTTTGATAATTACTATTACAGTCAATTTAGGGGCCGATTGAATAACTATGCTGGAAGAAGAGGATTTTTCCATACCGTTGGAGGTAAGACCAGGCCTCAACAGAACGAGTCCAATATCCCGCGACAAGGACCGAGTCGTGGATGGAGAAGCAACCCACCCGGCACTCGAGGAACCTCCAGGGTTTTTCACAGAGGTCGAGGTAAGTCAAACTTTAATTCTTATAGTTCTCGCCAACATATACATAATAGTAATTTAGACGAGTTCGTAAATGAAAATCAGTTTTTTCGGGACTAAAGATGCAACTATTTTTAGCAATAAAGGGCAAAACATGTGCATGATTAATATTAACACACAAAACAAACAAGCTTAAACATGGCTCATAGATACAGGCGCTTCAATTTCAGTTGTTAAGTATAAACATGTTCTCGAACAACATCTCCCAATCCATAATAAGAACACCGTGATCAGCGGTATCGGTGGCAAAGTCCAAGCTATCGGATACGTTTATCTAAACTTAATAATAGGGAGACAAAATATAAAACATAAGTTCTTTGTTTTCAATTCCTTACCATGTAAAGCCAGTGGCATACTTGGGCATGATTTTTTAAACAAATATAAATCGATACTTAATTATAGCAATTATACTTTAACTTTATGGAATAATAGTTGTAAGGTGACAATACCATTAACTATACAAAATAAAACCCTATATTTGCCAGCTAGAACTGAGACTATCCATTTTATTAATAGCTCTTTAACTGAGGAAAGCGTAGTTTGCGCGTCAGAATTACTTGAAGGTGTTTTCATGGCTAGTACACTAGTGAAACCCGTTAATGGAAAAATACCAGTTCGAATCATAAATACCACTGAATCAGATGTAACTTTACCTAAAATTATTCCCACAATTCATAGTATTAATGACTACGAATACTGTAGTTTTGAAAAACCAAAACAATATGCAGAACGCGTAAAAAAGATATTTTCCTCTCTTAATTTGCAACATTTAAACAAGGAGGAAAAACAGTCAATCGAGACTATTTGTGCAAAATTTGCAGATATATTTTATGTAACAGGGGATAAGTTAAATACAACTAACATATATTCTCACAACATACATTTAAAACCGAATACAGCCCCAGTATATACCAAACCTTATAGGTTACCACACTCGCAAAAGGACGAAGTTAAGAAACAAATAGACCAAATGCTTGAACAAGGGATTATTGAGCCATGCAGTAGTGAATGGTCTAGTCCCATCCTTTTAGTGCCTAAGAAGGTAGAGAATAGTGGACATAAAAAATGGCGACTTGTAATAGATTATCGAAAACTAAACAATTCTATTCAAGATGATAAATTTCCTTTGCCAGATATAACTGAGATACTAGATTCTCTTTCAGGTTGTACTTATTTCAGTCATTTAGATTTATATCAAGGGTTTTATAACGTCAACTTAGAATCATCAAGTAGAAAGTACACAGCTTTTCATTCTGGCCAGTATCAAATGACAAGAATGCCCATGGGACTCAAAACAAGTCCCAGTTCTTTCTCCCGTATGATGAACTTATCGTAGTCACTTATCAGCATCCTCCTTAAGGCTGGATAATTTAGTCCGCTTCCGGGCCCACCGCCAATACCGAAACATTATATTTCAACACCCGAATAAGTATTTTTTCAAATACCGTCGAATCAGTGAAGTTAGGAATTTTGTGTTATATTTTTCTTTTATAAAAATATATGAAAATGTTAAGTTTGAAATCACCGTAAGGTCTGTATATTAGATAGGCATATTAGGCTGTCAGAAACAAGGAACTTAAATTAATTAGTCAATAGCACATCAAGCGTAACAATTTGTAACCGTTTGTAATAGAGCACTTGAAGTGCTGTCGTCTGTATAACGACGTACCGACGTTCTGCTAATGGTGTCAAGTTGCACAGACAGATATGATGCAATGTAGAAGATTTCTTTCAAGAAGATCATTTTGAAAAAGACTAAGTAATTCACATCCTAGCTACGGTCCTGGTTGGTCAGATTGCTCTTGTTGGCGTACGATGACGTAATTGGCCTGTGTATTTTGGTAAGTTGGAAGTTGCGGTCAGCACCCGCGTCCGTGAATTTGCAGAAGCTTCCGAACTACACATTTGTGTGACTTTCTGCCGTAGACATAGACATGTTGTGGCGAATAAAGGGAACTGTCTGCGGAGGACTAATTATGCGTACTATAGCAAGAGCAAGAACACAAAGGCTGTTCTCTATCAGAGAGATCTTATAAATTTACAAATACTTAACTTCGCTTTCCTACTTGACTCTTTCCTACTTGAATATGGGGATAAGAAACTCAAATCAATAGTTACACAGTTCTTTTTTCTGATTTGTACGGATCTTAAAAGACATTTAGATTTATTATCAACTTTTATGTAAGTAGGGATGAAATATCAGTTTTGTATTTGTCATATGCATAATAATTTAATGGAAAATAAATGTACTTTTAGTGAACGTTAAAAATGAGTAACGTAAACACTCCAATAGAATAGAAAATAAAAACACCTCTGAAATTGGCGTTGATTTGCTGCCGGCGTAATAGGACTCTTAACGTTACTACCTTCATTCGTAACTTTAAAAGGTGAGAAAAAAAACACCTAGACTTATATTGATGGTCGCTGTTATAATAACCATTATAGCCGGAGGAGCTCGGTGGCGTAGCGCTCGTAGTGGTTTGAGCGCTCAGGTTTCGATTACGAGCTCAGGTTTGTTACGAAACAGAGCAACTCTCGCCATGGTCGATCCAGGGATGATCAATCAAAATTTGTAATATCGAACTCCTCTGTTCTTTGGAAGGCACATTATGGTGTTAAGTTGCTTGGCCTTGGTTCTCAATGCAACTCTTTAACTCACCAACATTAGGCCAGCGTGGTGGTGTTATGGCCGGAACTCCTCATGTGTTTCTCCCATGCAGGAAAGCTAATGGTCAGCAGTGAGACGTATATAGACTGGTGATGATGAGGATGATGATAATGAATAAGCATTATAATTAAAAATTGTTGACTTAGAACTAGTAGGTAATATATGAAATACTAGTCTAAAACAAAACACGGGAAGATAGCATAACAATTATTCATATTCGTGATATCCAGAGTGCAAGTTAGACGTCTCCAAGGGAACTTCGACAAACAGTTGACTTAATAGCTAAGAAATGAATATAACACGAGCAGAGTAAAGATGTCTAATAAATTAAACTGACAAGCTGACTGTTAGCCAGCAAGCAAATTAGGTGGTCCAGAGTAAACGAGTTATGGCGGAGTTGCGTCCCGCATCGGGACAGGGCATACATTGCGCCTAACACGGGATGTCGCTAAAGATATAAACTTCAATGAAGTTAGCGATGTATACTGGGAAAAAGCTGATGTTTTGTAGCATTTGGCATCGGACTTCGTTGTAAATAGCAACATCAATGAAGATGGCTCACTTAATGTAGACAATCATTTAGATCACGCAAATCGTGTTTAATAATTAGATTTATAATTTAGTGTCAAGTTCAGTGGTAAGTAAATTAGCAGGTCCAGGATAAGCAAGTAATTATGAGACAAGTGCCAGTAAAGCTATCAACAGTTCATACTTTTTAAAATGGGATCTATCATATCTAAAAAATATTTTGATTATTCAAGGATATTTATTATTTCAGTCAATTATCCGGTTTTGAAAAAAATAGAATGCGTTCTTTTTAGGGTTCCGTACCTCAAAAGAAAAAGCGGAACCCTCAAAGGATTACTTTGTTGTCCGTCTGTCGGTCTGTACTTTTTAGATTATGTAGATTTTTTAAAATTTTTACTAATTTATACAGAATAAAAAATCTGAAAGCCACATAATTTTAATTAAATCACAAGAAACTGGGTCTTTATGCAAGAAACGGGGGTCCAAATTTTGAAGTGAGTTAACGGTTTCATGTGGGGTATCGTAAGAAAGCGCTTCAATGGCAAAAGCTAAAATAGAATTTTTAATTATTGTAATAATAACAAGTTTTCGATTTATGACGAGGAATAAAAAAACCCTTTGCCTGCTTTATATGTATTATGGGTACCTACTTAATAAATAATAAGTGTATGCAGTACCTTACAGTTTACGCACTATTATGCGTACCTACCTACTTAGTCTTATTTTAATTTTGTAATTAAACACAATCCTAAATAGGTACCTACGTACTTAAGTGTCATGTACCTAGTAGTATTATACGTATTATATTTTAATAGTATATTAAACAAACATAAGTCAAATTCAGTTTAGTTAGCTTAGTTCATTAAATTTTTAGCCTTTCAATCGTCGAATATGTACCTACAAATTTGTACGTAACCCTTGGTGGGAAAGTCCGACGCGCATGTGTTTGGTTTTTTTACTGGATAATTTAGCCAGTAAAATGTTACGTTAGTTTATAAACTTGAAAGTCTTCAGATAAATTCAATTATGTGCTATCTGTATGTACAGATAGTAGCTTAATTAATGGCTACTCCAACTACTGAGGAGTAGCCATTTATTAAGTTTAATTAGTTGAAACGTGATCAGCGTAGACGGTGGTAACTACGTGACAGGTGTCATAATAATAAAATCTGTCTACCTTCTGTCGTAAACATGATTTTACAAAACTAGACTAAAATAGTTACTCTTAAACTGTGGGTGTATCCCAGAAGTTGAATAGGATCTGGTTATAGTTTGCAGACGTAATGGCGCTATAAAACATAGAGTATAGTATATTTAACACTCTAATTTAAGTAGAGTCAAGAAGCTCGGTCATTAACAATATCGCCGCTCCATGAAACCATGAGAGACGAAACTTTGCTTATTATTAAAAATTATACCCACTTATTATTATAATTTTATGTTACTAACATAAAAGCTATGATTTTTTATACAAAGCACTGCAAATGACTCAACACTACCTAATATGAAGCGGTAAGAAGAGTCCTTTAGCGAAGACAGCTAGTGCAGATTAATACAACTGATCTAGCCGCCTCCACCTAACCATGGCCCATAAAGTGCCTATTCACTCCTTTTTTAAAGGAACCTTTATGAGAAGGAGGAAACACACGTGTTGGCAAAGAATTCCACGCTTTGGAAGTACGACAAAGAAACGAATTACTAAACTTCTTTGTGCGTGATGTTGAGGTGGAGACAGCAAATTGATGACTCCGAATACCGGCACGCGTGCTCCTGAGTAGGAAGGGGAAGGTGGGATAGGGTCGAAAAGCTCATCAGAACACTCTCTATGATAAAATTGATAAAGCTGATAGAAGGCGGTACGCGATGCAATGTCACCACGCAATTGTAGAGGCTCTAGGCTGTTCGTGATATCTACATCGTCAATGATACGGACGGCACGAGGCTGTAATTTGTCCAATGTATTGAGGAGGTACTTGGCGCTACCCGGGCGAACGTAATATCCACCATATACTGTACTGGCATCCGTATAGCAATGAATATTACCTAATGGAAGCATAGCATTGATATGAAAAAAAAGGGAGTGGGGGATAGAACAGAGCCTTGTGGTACACCAGCGTTCACTGACATGAATCCCGAAGGGCAACCATCAACGAGGACACTAAGTCTCCGTTCATGCAGGAATCGTCGGCTTCCTGTTGCAGAGCTGAGCGGGGAGACCGTATGACGGGAACTTGGAGAGAAGAGCCCTGTGCCAGACCCGCGGGTCGACCGCCTTATTTTATTGGTATGAACATAAGTAAGTATTGTTTAAGACGTCACATAGTCATATTGAATGGCATTCACACGTCGGTTACACATTGGCCTTTCTCTGAGATTCTGGCACACATCCAGAAGAGAGAGAAAGACAGTATAGCCGCGTTAAGATGGGAGAGAACTCCGCTGCGCATATTTGAGTACTAAGTATCGCTAATATTTTTTCTGAAGTTTAACCGCTGTCTACGCTTTATTTATAAGTAAAAATTGATCTATGTAAATAAAGTAGTATAGTTAATTTAATTTAGAAAACAATACTTACTCGCTCTAGCGTACACAGATCGAGCATTGTTTTTGTCTAAATTACGTAGCTACTTAATTTAGACATTTAGTGTCATGCCGTAATTAATTTTAGTTACGAGCTTAAAACTATTGCTTTTTAGGAAAATTCCGGCTCACGGAAGAAAGACAGATTTAATATTATTCCCCGTAAAACAGCTATTCTTCCAGACTGGGTCCTAAATCCGTCGTGCCCCGTGGTGTGCCGCTAACACTCCTTATAAATACTGGTAATCCTTAGCTTTGTGGCTAATCTTTTACGTCAAGATCGCCATTAAACGGCCTTTATTATTTCTATAGGTTTTTTTCAAAGACAAAAACAATAAGAAGATTTTTTAAAATCATAAATGAGATATACAATATTTTGTTCAAGTTCATCAAGACTACAGCCCCCTTATTCACTACCTTCGGATAAAGGATTCGATTCGAAAAGTCCATCCCTTCTTGTTTTGACTCGCCGTGGTAAAAAGTGTCAGGAATAGAGGAATTTTCCAAATTCGAATATTTTCCGACAGTTGTGAGTATTATGGGGGCAGAAGTTTCTAAAGTACCATACTCACTGGAAACTGAATTGGACTTCTATTGCCAAATTCTATAGAAAAATTAACATTTAAAATGCTAAATAAATGTCTGAATAATTTATTTATTGCTAGTGCAAATTCGAAACGTGGCTCATACCTCTAAGTATTTCAACTGCTTCTGAAGTACCTGTGAAAGAATTAATGCCCCCTTTTACTAGCATGTTCTCGGCAAGGCCTCATACGGCTTGAATTTTAAACTATGCTAATTCCGTCGGTGGTTATAACAAAGTTTTTCCTTGAAATTATATCCTAAAGAAAAATTGCACGCGGCCTCCCGGTATTGTTGTGACTTAACGCTAAGTAGTGTGTTCATTTTTGAATTCTTAGTATTGTCAAAGAATATATATGTCGTCGTCATTTGGTTAAATTCGCCGCTTAATTGGATGACTAGTCCGTTGATTAAACGTCGGCATCCAATTCAATGCCTAGGCCGATAGTTAATTTAACTAGACTCAAACAACATGGCGTATTGAAAGTCCGCTCAATTAGATGCCTAGGTCTAATCGAAGAGCTTTTGTGTGACTGTTCGAGTGATTGGTAGGTGCAAGGTTTTTTTTATGACTACTTATAACCAAAACGATTTCCATTATAAGTAGTCAAAAAAATAACAATGAACCTACCAATCAATCAAACAGTCACACAACAGCTCTTCGATTTAAACGACTAATTGAATGGCTATAGCCGTTTGATTGGATGCCGGCGCTTAATCAACGGCCTAGGTTTTCAGCTGAGCGGCTTATTTAACCAGACGGCCTGCTGGTCGAGCGGCGTGTGCCCCTTGCTATACAGGCTACTTGGTCGGTAGGTCCCGGGTTCAAATCCCGGTAGGAGCAAATGTTTGTATGATGAGTACGAGCATTTGTTCACGAGTCATGGATGTTTATATGTTTATTTAGTATATTTCCAATGTTTATATACAAATTATTAACATTATTTATCCGTTATCTAGTATCCATAACACAAGCTCTTAACGATGCTTACTTTGGGCTAGATAATGGGATAATAGGTGTGAGTCTGGTTAAGTACTCCGTGGTGTGAGTGTATGAATATTATTATTATTATATACACTAACGCGAAGTACTGTCATATATTTTTGTAAGTTCTACACATTTAAAATAAAACCTCTCTACCGGACTTTACTCGCTAATGAATTATTATTTTAGACCCAACGTTAACGCGGGTTAAATCAGGTAAAGTGGTTTCATTTCAAATTATGAATACTAAAACAGTTTCCACGAAAAAGGTTTTACAATGTTTGATATTAGCTATTGGCTAATCGTTTTTGATATTCCCTAGATAAATCACAAGCGTCTTGTATGGTAGAGAAAACCGTTTTAAAAAACAACATTTTATAATTCGTACTTTTATCTTCACATCCATTCATTGTGCATAATGTGCATGGAAATCATAAAAACATTTTGAAATAATAAGTCAGGGCTGACATTCCCGAAATATTTGTAGTTTACGAAGCCTTCTTTAACTAATAAGGATTATTCTGATAGGATAAATTAAGTAGAAATCTAGTTTTGCAATTGGCATTAATTTTAAAACACCTTCAGTAACTTTTGCTTTACTACTTTCTTGATTTAAAACTTTCCAAGTGGCTTTTATTTTACTGTCTAATTTCTTCATTTTATTTAGAAATACGTTTACAAATACTAATTTCACCTATTTGCAGTGCAAATTTCACGGAAATCCTTTTTTAGATACTAATGTCGCCTATTTGCAGTAACATTTTTTTAATCACTACCTACATTGTTAGCTGGAACTGCCTCATCTGTTAAGTGATCAACTCGTTGGTGTAATAGCTACGGAGGCGGGCACAATGAGACGACAAAATGCAGTCTGCCTCACCTTCCCTGTCCCAGTACTGCACATAATATGTCACGATTAGGAGACAGAGTCAGGGTTGGCGCTAAGGGAAACACCGCTTTATTGTTTGCTAAATAATTAGGTGCAGTAAACTGAAATAAAAAAATAATTATTAAATACAGATGGACACTGAATGTAACAAATACAATACCTATATCGTTCGCCATCCAGTAATAACTTACACGGATGCTGCTCGACAATTATCTTTTCTTAAGCTTGGCTTGACAAGATATTATAATATTTATATGCATTATTTTTTATTAATGTTTGGCAATCTCGCTCCGCCTTCAAATCGCTTAACAAATCGGCAATGTGGAAATCTCTCCAATACTTAAGAATTTCCAGTTTCAAACAAAGTATTGTTTTTTTAAAATTGGTTTCTTCTAATACATTTTTTTGAAGATATATAAAATTAGATACTTACCAATATTTTATTGTAGATAGGGTTACAAATAAATATATCAAGCATTGACAACCCTAATCGGCAACTAATAACAAAAGCTCTGTTAAATTAACCAGTGTTATGTGTGTGTGTGCGTCTGTGCCGCAATATCCGTGCAAGTTATGACAAAGTGAGCGAGTGCCGCGCGGGGCCTACCCGACGAACTCTTAAATTAACGTTAACTTAGACCACTTAGCTTCTTCAAGTTTTGTTTGCCAACGCCGTAAATATTCGATGTGGCGAATTTACGCTTGCAGATCTTGATTGTGTTCGTAACAGATTGATATACCGACTAATCATATTATACGGTTGATGACAAAACAAATTTCAAAGAACGCCTGCCACTTTGAAATTTCTACTTCTTACACACTTCCTAAAAGTTTAAGGTGAGCTACCTGAATGCAGAATTGATAGTTTCATTGTTTTCTTAGTGGTATATCCACATTGAGAGGAAGAGACACGCTGTAGGTAGTTTAATTTTATGTTATATTAGTATAACGGAATCTTATTTTTATTTATTTATTTATTTATTTTATACACAAAACAGATTACAATTCATTAAACACTTAACTTATAATTATACAGTTCACATCTAGATTGTAATCCACAAATATGTGTATTTTATCAAATTTACGAGTTCGACATAAAACTCAGGCTTACATAATACTGCCAAATACAAACGAGAGAATAAAAAAAAGGGTCTTAAAATTAAACTTCAGAGACAACTCTCTACCCTACACGGATGTAGAGATCACACTGTCCTCGGGCTTGGAGTAGAGGATACTTTTTAGAGTTCTTAGGTAAGAAGTAAGTTTAGGTGTGAAGATATCGATCTCTGGGCGATTTTTTGCCAATTCATTATACTGACGAGCCATTCGAACCAGGGGATTGTAAAAGGATGTGTTATTCTTATAAGTCTTTAACGCAAAAAGATTTGTTTGATTACACCTGCGCGCACTATACTTTGTATTGATAGCTATTTGAGAAAGCAAATCAGGGGTGTCAATCAGTGAGTGAACTATTTTGTAAAAATAAACAAAATCGAAAAACTTACGGCGTGATTCTAACCTTTGCACTTTAAACTTGGACAACCTAGTGTCATAGCTGGGAATGGTGCGACTACAATGTTGACGGTAGTACAACATGCGTAGGCATTTTTTCTGTACTCTCTCTATTTCATCAACATGTACTTTATAGTGCGGCGACCAAACAGGGCTGCCATATTCCAAGATGCTTCTGACAAGAGTAAAAAACAAATATAATATTGATTCTGATTTAACAAAGCCTTTAGTGGATCTAAAAACAAATCCAAGTAGTTGATTGGCTTTGGTCGCTATGTGTTGGTAATGCGCTCGGAAAGAAAGTTTCTCATCTATAAGAATACCTAGATCTTTAGCAATAGTGGATCTGGTGAGAACCTGGCCGTCAATCGTGTAGTCGTTAACAATCTTATAATGCTTGTTAGTGAATGTTATAATAAAGCATTTGTTAATGTTGAGATACATGAGATTAGACTTACACCAGCTTGAAACAATGTTCAAATCCTGCTGTAAAAGACTGCAGTCGCTAGAAGAAGAAATGGTATTAAATATTTTTAAATCATCAGCGTACAGCAAACATTTACAAGACAATTTCTCAATGAGATCATTAATGAAAATTATAAATAAAAGAGGACCTAAATGCGACCCTTGTGGCACCCCAGACGTCACCTGCGTAGGAGACGAGAGGAACCCTTTTAAAGCAACCAGTTGACTCCTTTTATTAAGGTAAGAAGTCAACCAGCGATACAAGCTTCCGTGAACACCGTAAGAAGCCAGTTTAGTACAAAGTATTCTGTGATTGACTTTGTCGAAGGCTTTCGCAAAATCCGTATAGATAGAGTCTACCTGACCACCTGTAGCAAAGCTCTTACAGAGATAGTTCTTGTATTCCAAGAGGTTTGTGATGGCTGACCTGCCCTTAACAAAGCCGTGTTGTTGGAAATCGAGGAATCGATGCCATGGTGACAAATAATAAGCCAGATTTACAAATTATGATAACGTGCTAAACAATTCAATTAAATTCCGCGTGCAACCAATAACCAACAGGGTTTGTCAGTGCATTGTGCGAGGATTAAGCCTTTTGTTGTAGTTAACAGTAGAATCAGGTTCATTCGTTTCTGCCTTTGCAACGGCTTATTGATATGGATGTAGCTTAATGGAACTGTAATTTATCACCAATATTTTGTTGTAAACCCAAAAATTTTGCGCGTCAGGGAAAAGGCTTTGTAATTTCTGTGCAGCATTTTATAACAACGATCGTTGAACACACAGTACAGTTACAATGGTATTTACTAGACCAGCAATTGGAAGGTATTTTTTTTTATACAACTAGATGACAAACAAGCTGACGGCCCACCTGATGGTAAGCTGTTACCGCAGCCTAAAGACACCTGCAATAACAAGGAAAAATCACTTGATATTGCAGATGCGTTGTCATCCTCGCAATACAAAGGCCGCCACGTCTGAGATTGCCCATGGTAACTCTGGGCAATCTACATCGGCGCAAAACCAGGCCATAAGGCCGGGTTGCCTGGGGGTGGTCTGGTGAATTTGCTTCGCAGACCCCAGACCACCTCCGCGAAAGGCAGGGGAGTTATGCAGGAGTTTTAGCGGGTATTCCCAACGTTGATTTGAACGCTGGGCGAGCCCCGCACACGCCCGCTACTTCGCTAGTGGCGGGAAGGTCCGTCAATGGATTTCTCCTGGATAAAAAAAAGGTGCGTTGTCATCTTGAGGCCTAAGATTAAATGCCGTGCATGCCCAGTAATTACACTGGCTACCATTCCCTTCAACACAAGCTTGATGGTAACGGCACTGGGAATACCCACTAAAACTCCCCGGTAACTCCACTGCCCTTGCTGGGGATGAACTGGGCTCTGCCGAAGCAATTTCACCAGCCTACCCCGACGGGCCTACCACCTAGTAAACATAACCTACATAACTTATTGTATCACCTAGCCAAAAATAAAGTTGCATAGAGATGCATCGTTTTGTTATATTAAATAAACTGTAATTATACCTTACCAAATGGTTATTACAAATATAACCGAAAAAATTTGGTTAAATATTTTTTTCAGTGTAATTTAAAACAAGTATAATTAAGTAGATTACTGCAGAAAACGATATTACGTAGGTATTCATTAAACGTCATAGGGAAAATCCAGAGCAGGAGACCAAAGCAGCTTAATTTTGATAAAACAGAAAAATGATATTGAAATAACGATAATTATGTTTTACATGCGACAACTGAATCCGTATCGTATCTGCGGAAAGTAACGAAATGGACGATGGATTATGTTTTCTTGAAAGAGGCCAATAATGAATTTCTTTAGAATTTTAGTTTACTGTTATTTAATTTTAATATTGTAATTCTGTACAAGCATAAAACAAACAAAAGGTACATTAAGCTTTCTTTATGAAACATAATACGGCCCGCCTGAAATAATTCGATAACTTTGGTACATAACTACGGCTTACTTCGTGGTTATATACTTACCAAAGTTATCAAACTGACAATAATAACGGATACTTTAAAGATGCTCATAATTAAATAGCGTTGGTTAGCGTCAATGGATTGTGCTGTGGAAAATACTTTTTAGGTACTAAGCCCCTATTTCATCAATACAAAAAACTAAACAGTCTAATTGTTTTTGTAGTAATGTCACGTACAAAGTTTTTGTTTTATTGTCCATGACACCTAAGGTCAGTGACATATTTGTCTGTGAATTTTTATATTATATTAGAGAAGCATAAGTGAAATAAATACGGGACGTATTCAAAAATAGCATTGTGAGTTTAAAACATCACAAGATAATATTAGCTGCAGGGAAACTTCTAAATAAAATTAAATAGAGGGAAAGCTTTTAGTAAATTAATATCTTATTATTAACGCTATTAGGTTTAGTTTAGTTCAAGGTTTATATGTGAGTTTTGGCCAGACCCCTCTAGACAAAGTATTAATCTCATTAAGCAAATAATTAGTACTTATTTAGGTTAGGACACATTATAATTAAGGTTTTTTTGGCCACTGAAGCCCAACATTAATCTTTGACTGGGATAGCAATATTTGAATATAACTTTATCGCATCGTATACTACTTAAAAGGTTGCGAAACATTCATAGGTACAAGTAAGCAGTAAGTAGCTATCGCTTGAGTATATTGGATAATATTACTAGCCGTAATGCTTCAACTACCAGACGGCAATGGCATAGATCTATGTCATAAACAATTAAAATTTAATTGTGTCTCGTATGTGGGTTAAGAAGGGTAAGGAGTGTAGTGCTTCACTTTATATTCTTACTGGAGGGAGAAGTTTTGGCGGTGTCATTCACGATTTTTATTACCATATCTTGGTGCTTAAGCACAATTTTGGTGCTTAAGCGAACGTTGTGTTATAAAATTGGTGTAGTTTTGTAAAGCAATTCATGGTGTTGATGTTGGACGTGCGATTGGAAGTGAATTTGATGTAAACGACGTTGAGAATTTTGTCGCGGCTATCCACCTCATCAAAGAAGCACCATGGAGACTTTCATAATATATTTCGCGCCAAACCCTCCCAAGATGCATTGAAATGTGTTACACCAGCACCAGCAGTAGAATAAAAGAAAATACTTGAGACATGGTTGTATTGGTATGAGCTTGATCCAATTGCCGTCCCATCCAACACAGGGAGACTTTTGCTAAATAAAATATTTCTGGCAGGCTAACTTATTTCGACAGTGAGTTTATTGCCTATCCATTGCTGCGTTACAAGGCAATGTAATATATCAATGACTTTAAAGTAGAGTAGCAGTGGATCTGCAAATAATTCGGTACTCATCACTTTAGCAGTCAAATCAAAATTAGTTAGCCAATAAGCCCGCTGGAAACAGCTTGGCACCAACTTCGAAAAACCTTTTATTTGAAAAATGGTTAAGTACCTATTATACTTATAGATAATATAAATATTTTATTATTATTTCTTTTTAAATTTTTGTTTTTAATATACCTTACTTATACCTTACTACCGGATTTTGTTATTTTATTCGATTCACTGTAATGTTTATAAAATGCACGTGCAGTTCAATATGAAGTGAATGTTGAATGTTGACAGTTGAGTATATTTTGACACAGTTTTATATTTCTCATACCGTACATTGTGGAATGAAATAATTAATTAAAGTACTTTTGAATACATTCAGTTTATGTTGCTAACATGTGTTGCTTAATTTATTCATAAAAATAAAATATTAAATCTAAGCATTTTGTATGAGGATTACAGCTTAGCTCTTAACACTTAGCTCAGTTGGGTTTATTATTTCTGAAATTTTGGAAAAACCCTTAGCTGTAGTCCTGCAAGTTCCGAGATATTTGTAATCTCGGAATTTTCAGGCTTGATAAAAATATTGATATCAGGGTTCTAGTCACGCGAGATTTGACGTTTGTAAAACCTTACTATTCCGTTAACGGATACTCGATCAGCTGAGAAGTAATATGAAAGCTACAGCAGCGTCTCTGTTGCGAAGTATTGGCTGATACGTATTACTATGCAGTTAAAGTTTAAACGATACACGCGGTCGTTACGTTGGACGAAAAACGGACAATAGAGGCACAGCAGACAAACCTTTAATAATGAATATGGAGGTTGTGAGACCTGAACCTGCTACTAAACTGTCGATATCCTCGATTCCGTGCTTTGTTTAAAATTGTAAATTTTTGTAATTTTCCATTTAAGGGACTCTTTCTGTACGTAAACACACTAATAGCCCCCCCCCCCCCCTCCCATCCCCACACTCTCACTCACACAGTTTCCCCCAAAAAAATCCCCATGCTAGATTTTTACCCGCAAAACTTTTGATCCTCCACACTGTCTTGATATTTATAAATATTGCCTTTAGTAACTTTGCAGAATACTCATATGAAGTCAAACTCTAAAAATGATGTCTTTACGTATTTCTCGAATCCCGCAAATGAAGCACGATGCGAGATTACCTACTTCTTCAAGATCCGTGGTCTTGCACAAGTAATCTCGCTCCTTGTTAGATTCAGGGATTCCTTTATTTGAAGATATCTGTGTTGTCAAAATATTTTTTTTTCTGTTTACTGAGATCGGATGCTCTAGCTGTAGTTGAGTTGAGACTAAGTACCTCTAGAGTTCACCCCAAAAGATTTGTATTTACAATTTTTAACACTTAAACGTTGGTAAAGAAGTAACAACCATTACTGGATTTTTTACTAATAATAATATGTTTTTATTTGGATTTTTAAAATACTAAATACTAATAGTTTGATCTGTAAACGGTTTTATGCATAAAGGACGACCAATGAGTCCACGCGACATGCTGGTTGGTAAGCAGGAAAAAGAGTTCTCCTAAGAGCCAACGCACATATACAATTTCAAATCGTACAACTAAATTGCGTGCTTCCATAGGCCGCACACTTCGGCGACTTAGTTGGTGGACAGTGTTGCTAGCGCGATGACGTCTGCGAGAAAATGCGGAAAAAGAACGCACTACTTCTTTTATTTCTTTTATTAATAAGGTTTTAAGGGCTGGCCTTTTTTGGACTTCGTCGATCAGCAGTTCTATTTTTTCATTTGTTACAAGTAGAGAATGCAGAGATCGACTGAGCGGCTGCGCGCACGTCAGCAAAAATCCAAGCGTGGGGAAATCACACGCACGGGTCTGGTCATACTGCATCTTGCCGTGCGACTGACCAACTAAGTTGTTATAGTGTGCGGGCTATCGGCCGATAGTTGACCAACTATTTAGTTGAACGACTTAGTTGATATAATGTGCGGGCTATCATAAGATTCTATGCCTATTAGACATTCTGCGATGTAGTTGTACGTTTTGAAATTGTATATGTGCGGTGGCTCTAATGCAGCATCTTGCCGCTACCACAGCACCGTGCCAATCAAATGTTGATTTTTATACTATTGTTTTTTCCTTATCCTTACACCTGTCCTATTCACGCCTCATTAAAAAAATCTCATTAGGCCTTACTACCTACTAGTGTTAGTAAAGTTTATGCTTTACTAGCAACATGACAGTACTTAAGTATCTGTCGTGATTATGTCAGATGAAAAAGTAATTGAAGAAAAAGTATTCAAAACAATCGCGGATTCCATGATAATGCATTTGCCAAAGATTAAATAAATTCCTAAACGAATTTTTGAAATATTCTTTAATGATTAATTTAAAAAAAACAAATTAATTCAATCCTATATCTAGTACTGAATAAAAATGTCTTTAGCCGTATATGTATATATCTTTTGCAAACAGTCGAAACAGCTTAGACTGATTCTCGACAACGTACAAAACAAGTTGCCGTCGAAGCAATCCAATCAACTACTTTATTTAGCAATTATAACTGATTCAGTGGCCGACTGTATTTGGTCAAGCGGTGGGAATGCCAATCGGTGTACGTAGTATTGAATGGTTGCGATCGGCCCAATAATGCGATTTCGCGGTTATTTTAGCTCATGTAGGCAGCGGGGCGCAGGTGGTCGAGCCCGAGTGGCTATAATCATCGAACAATTCGATGCTCTCATAAATGTATGTTTTGTAGATTGACAAGTGTAAATGATACCATTGTTTTGGATTCATTGAGTTTCCGTACCATATGGTACAGATTTTTAGCAGAAGTGGCTCGTCCTAAGAAGCGCTAGTGGAGTACTCTTCCATGAATAAATAATTACAAAAATGATGATAAATATTTTAGTTTAATCTTACGTATTACACTACGCTTAAAAACAAAGTATTTTGCTAGAAACAGTTCCGAACATAGATAGGTACATGATAATCCCGTACCTAAGAATATGATAGTAATGGAATGATAGGTAATATGAAACCAAGTTTAGTTTAATGAGTATGAAAGAGAGCTTTTGAGACAGCCTTGCACGTGAAGCAGAAGAGTTCGTATACCGATGTTGCGGTACTACCCATGAATAACATGGGTTTACTACCCATGAGCAACAGCCCGGCAACGTACCTAAACACACAACTTGCATTGTCACCTTTTATTTTTATTTTTTGCGTATTTATTATAAAAAATGCACATCGTTTGTGGACGTATTTATTCCTATTTATGGGTTAGTGTAATGTTAAAAAATAAAGTACCGTGGAATTAATCTCATTTTAATGTCTTTGATGCGTTTAAACGCCTATTTTACTGTCAAAATTACAAATAAAAAAGAAAACGATGAAAAAATTATATGCTCCAGGTGGGAATCGCGTCTCTTGATGTCCGGCCAGACGCAATTACCGCTACGCCACCGGAGCACTAGGTGTAACAAAGTAATTTCTTAACCGCCTTTTACCCTTTTTTTAACGTTTTTATAGCAACGTTTAAAATCTCACCACTCATTGAAGTTAACACTTGTAGTGATCCGAAAGAATACTTTTATAAGCATTTTTAAACTTCCATTTAAGGTAAGAAAAGCTATTGAAAAAGCATCTTAATCTGTTGAGCGGTTATTGATTCTCCATGCAATTTTTTTCACCCCCTTTAAGGATGATATCCGGGATAAAAACTATCTTATGTCCTTTCCTGGGACTCAAGCTATCGCTATACTAAATTTGATTTAAATCGGTTTAGCGGTTTAAGCGTGAAGAGATGTTTTGGGTGCACCTTTTATCGCAGAACTTTTTATGTAATAATTTTACTATGCATAACAGCGGAAAGCATAAACTTCATATGGCAGAAAATCATTTGGCACACACTCATTAATCATACATTCAAAACACATAATTTTATAAGTCAGAATCATCTTTAGGCATATATTTAATATCCATAATAATTAAGAGGCAGAACTATCATATCGCAGAAAGTTTATATTCAAAATCATCTTTATGCATAAATTTGATATCCATAATATTAAGAGGCAGAACCATCATATCGCAGAAAGTCAATATTCAGAAGCAATACTAGCATCCACCATGCACGGCATGCAGTATGCAAGCAACAGTCAGCATGCAAGCAAGCATGCAGCATGCAAGGTTTCTGTCACGGCTCCGGCGGCGGCGCTGCGAGGCTCCGGCGGTCCCACGCGACCTTATCGTCGCAGATGGTTTTCGCCCACCACCGCAGCTTCGGCTTGCTGGCCGGCTGCGCCTCCGCGGGCTTGAATTACACTCTAGGGATAGGGCAGACAAGACTACGTGGAGTCGGGTTTGCAGTGATTCGTTTCTGTCACTAATGTAGCACAATCTGCCACCATCGTAGTATGCCAAGTGAAATTATACCGAGTAATCATCGCACTAAATAAGTGTTATGCTTAAGGAAATTATGCGTATTGAAATTTTGCTAAATGAAATTATGCCTAGTGAAAATCTGCAATCTTAAAGTATGCCATTGGGAATTCGGACATATAAACATTCGACCAAATGATAATTATACTAAATGATTTTTATGCATTGAACATATTCGTTTAAAGAAAATGATGCCAAGTGTGTTATGCCAAATAAAATTCGGAGACATACTTTCGAATTTATAATAATAGTATGAATATGGATTTCGTGCTATTTTTTGAAGTCAATTTGAGCAAAATACGCAATCTCATTGATATGCTGTCAATTTTATCAAAGAAAGTAAATATTTAAAGTATGCAAATTTATTTATTTACGTGCATTTATCGGAAGGCGTTTATCGCAAATTGATTAAAGTGATTTCCCTAAGGCTGCGCCGGCCTACACAATACTTGCTCCACTCAAGAGTTTCAACGTAGAAAAATTTGGAAAGTCCAAATTGTCATGCAAATTTCTGCTTATGTATTCTTCTTTTTAAATTGGTTTTACTTTTCCTGAAATGGAAATTAATGTCTTACTTCCGAGCAAAGACAAGGAAGTCATTGTTAGTCTGAATGGGCGTCTTATTTAATTTCGCAAAAGCATATTGCCCTGTTTTGTTCGCCTAAAACATGTAAATAGGTCTAATGATTTATCTTTTATTTTGTAAAATTTCTATTTGAATTTAATTTGAACGTGTATGTTGTAGAGAATGCATATTTCAGTTAGATGCAGGTGTGCCGTTAGTGCAACTTCGATTAATTCCCATAACGAGGTAGGTCCATCACGCGCTCGCTCGTTTGTCTTCGGGCCGGCTATAAATACATCAGCGCACTTGCAATTTAATCCGTTCTGTTCCGCTCCCGAGTAGATCCGCTCTCTCTCTCCAACACCCACAATCCTAGATTTCGGCTCAGCGAAAGTTGCAGCAATTAATCTCCCACGTGGGCAGTATCAGCCGACAATTGTTTGAATTAGCTACAGCTTTTTTTAAAGTAAACAAACTCGTGCTCAGACATAACTAAGCGTCACCAATTCTCCAAATTACTCGAGGATTCGCCAACACTATGCTCGAGGTAGTAACGGTACCTAGAAAATTTACAAATTTGCGTACAAAGCGCAAAGCACTGGCGGGATCGTCTTTGTATGCAAATATTATTACAGGAGTCTATTGAAGGACCACTCCAAACTCACGTATTGAGCGTGAGCCCAAGTAGGAGCATCGTACAGTCGTAGCTAGCGAGACCGTAATAAGAGATCTCACCCAAGATCCTTTGACATTATACGAAAATTCACCCTAAAATATAGGACTAGGACTCCCCGCAGAGCACTTTTAATTAAAATAAGTATGGTGATAGCGACTTATGTGTTCATATATTAAGTCAGTGGAGCTAGTTAGACATTACGTCATATAGGTAACTGAAGATGGCCCATCGGACAATAACTCAATGCAATTGCAGAGTTGAACAATTCATAGGCAAATCTCTAAGCGTGTTAACATGGCTCCGGGGTTATTGCGGTGTACCGATCCATGTGTCTATGGAGTGAATACATATACTTAGGTTAGGTATGTATGTAGAAAGTCCATATATAACAGTTAGGATTGTAGGTGTCGAGCGTTATCGGTACATATGTATAATACATAACCGAGTACCGACTACATGATTAAGCTACTTGAAAGGATCAATTAGCCTATTGCCTAAATTCAGTGAGAAACGCATTACAGTCAATGGTTTGTGCAGCTTCATTGTTATAAATCTAGACCTAATTTAATGCAGCGATTAGCGGGATGCTGCACGCATTTGGTACCTTTTTGCGGGTCGACAGCTGGCAGTCAAGTCGTATTAAGATGCATTAGTAAATTACGGATGCAATTAGAAGTGACGATGGTTGGCGAGCAAAACAGGGCACAGGTCGACATCGAGCAGGCATGCGAGCGGAACGTTGCATCTGACGGCCCTCAATCACTCTCCGCCACGACACGTGCTCCGCTTTCGTGCGTTCCAGAGTGCTCATTACAAAATTGAACTCTACACAGCCACTAATAAAACACAAAGTGACAAACTCGCGAATACACAGAAGTTCCCCGCGTCACGGTTGCACTGTCCTCTTTGTGTTTGAGTCGTTCCATTCATAGAGATAACGGCTTGCTCCGAGGCGACAACGGGAAACAATTACGCTATTACAAAAGACCTTAAGGATTCTAATTACGAGTGGATGCTTTCATCCGTAAACCCCGATCGGATACGGAGCGTGCCCATTATCACGCGCCATAAACATTTCTGGATTTCATATCCGCGGCACGGTCGGTCCCGCCTCCCTTATTACCTCCGCACGGAAAAGAATAACAACGTTTTTGGCACTTTTGACGCGTATTCCGGATGCCTACGTTCATATTGTGCGCCGTTAATATTCTGCGCGTCGCGTCCGACCTTTTTTATTTGTATCTAAAATTGAACATTTTGTCGCGACAACGAGCGCGTGCGCCTCCCCTTGCCGAAGGAGCGATAAAAATACGGAGCTTTGGCCCAATCGCGCGCACTAACGACATCTCGATCGCTAATTCATGTACAGTAAGCATCATGTGATGTGTAATAAAGTCAGAATGTGGCTCTTATTGCACTGTATAAAGGATTTCTTAGAATTTCCTTTAGAATTTTCTCTATATAATACAAACTATTGAAAAATTATGTTGATCTTATCGATGTGGAAGCAGGTGTTATTATAAAATTTCTGTAATAAAATAATGAAATTCTAAGCAAAACCCTTCATCATCATTTCAGCCGAGAGACGGCCACTGCTGGGCATAGGCCTCCCCTAAAGATCTCCAGACCGATCGGTTCTGCGCTGTCCGCATCCATCGCTTTCTCGCGACCCTCACCAGATCGTCGGTCCACCTTGTTGCCACCACCAAGGCCTACCAACGCAAAACCGAGCAAAACCCTCAGTATTCTTTAAATTTTTGAATGAAAATAGTTAGAAAACAATGAAAAATCTAAAATGAAGTCCATAATGCATATAAACTATGTTACAGGATTGGAAAACGCAACTGAGCAGAGCACCTATTATGATGCAAATTGAAAATTTAATCAGTTGCTGAACGATTTTTACATGAACATAGATAAGAGGATAAAGATTTTTTTACAGAAATGAAAGTTGAGCTCTAGGAGGCGCATGCAGTGGAAAATATGAAACCAAATCCGGCGTTGAATAAAATGGCCCTGTCGTGAGGCGATGAAAAACGAAACTTAGCAAAAGAACAAACAGACGTCCTCAGTGCGGTCACCTCTGCAATTTACGACGTTATCATTATACAAACTTTGAAATATTCTCGCCAGTGAAATTAGTAAAAGAAACAGTTGAATCTCAATATGATCTCATGAATCTGCTGAAGTCGCGAATGTAAGATAAGGAAAAGAGCGGACAAATTATAATTGCGAGACGAGATAAGAAGTGACACCAGAAAACAAATGAAAGCGGGTGAATCACGCTGGCGGGTGGGTGCGTGACGTCGCCGTCGTCCTACACTTGGCAACCTGTTACACTGATCATGGAATACTTTAAAACCTCTTACAATAAAGGTCGTCCCTATTTATAGTTAGTGTCAGGTGCGTCTATAAACACTTATTTCATTCCCTAACTAGTAATGAATGACAATAGTTTCAAATGGGGTTTTGTGTTTGAGGTGGACATAAGGTACGGTTCCAACATAATATCATACTGGGGAATCGTAAGAAAATTCTGCGCCGATTAATCAGGTACAAGATACACTATTAACTTATTCTACGTATGCTATTTGCAATATGTATATTAAAACTCGAAACTGGTACTTGCGTATTTGGGAATGACGTGTGCATAAATTTATAAATCTGGTGTTTTTTTCCAGGTATTGTTTAGCCCACTGCTTTACTTCTGTTCTACAGACTGATCTAACGATCATCAGTCAGCTAGAAACTTATTACTAGTCTTACCAAGAGGTATTTAGGGTCGATTGGGTAGGTGTCACCGCCTTTTCTATTTCAGCCGTGAAACAGTTCGCTGTGTTTCAGATTAAAGGGAAATGTAGCTGGTGTAATTACTGGGCATTGAAGGCATTTCATCTTAGGCCTCAGAATGACAAAACACTTAAAATACCAGGTGATTTTTTCTTGTTATTACATGTGTCTATACGCGACGGTGACCACTTCCTACCAGATCGGACGTCCGCTTGTTTGCTATCTAGTTGTTTAAAAAAATCTAGTCTTTCTTTATAAGCTAATGGCATCAGTTAAATCAGCATCACTTAAATCAAGAACAAGGTCGGCTTGATAGTAAACGGAAACCGAAGTTGTTTGGGTGTTTTTATGGGATTGAGAATCAAGTTACAACAACTTGTGCTATTTGGATGTGATCTCCTGTAAAGTTTCGAATTTCCGAAGGAAATTACGACGAGTTTTTACTAAATTTTTTACTTTATATTTCAGCTGATTTTACATTTTTTCCTACCTGTGCCTTTATTCTATAAGTACCTAATCATTTACTAAAAATGAAACTCCCCTACGGCGGTTAATGGATTCATTTACCTATATATTCGTAGTTACAATTTTATTCGATTTAAAAATAATCATGGATAAAAGTTATTATAGCTCGATGTTTCTAAGTTTTGTGTAAAGTAAATTTGAATTCTATTATATTTCTGTACGAAAGCGTTTACAAATGGCGTCACTGTATTGGGACTGATGAAAGCTATCTACTTAAACCCTTAATGCACAACTTTGGTTTTTGTAACACTAAACTTTTAATGGAGAAGTTTATTGGAGTCTGCGCTGTTTACCTTGGACTTAGTTGATTACAATTGAAACCAGAGACAACAGACTTCTATTGGGATCCGTTACGTTCTCTTAGTAAACAGCACAAAAAGTTGGTAGATGTATTAGAATTAACTTAATAATATTTTAGGTATTTATTTAATTCAAAATAAAAATAAAATAAAATTTTAAAATAAAAAAACAGATTTTTAGTTGCATAGCGAATTCTCTTGATATTTACTGGGTAGGTATATGTATGTTGTACATAACCCATCAGTAGTGCCCAAGGTACTATATACAAGCAACTACGCCCTACCCTACGGTAACCGGTTGCCACCAGGCTGGCCGTATGCTTAATTTCCATCCATTATTCGTACAAAAAAAACGTTCTTTTTCATCTGATGATAAGTGGTTACTTTTTAGCATAGGATCTAAATTTTAGCCGATATACGGTTACAGTATTAATTGATTTAGTCGTAGTGTATACCATTCCATTCCGATCCGTTTTGCTTGCTGCGCTTTTTTTTAACTTGCTTCAAAGACTGTGAAACAATTTGATTGAAAGTGGAAACATATCAACACATATTTATGTGCGCTAACATTCTGAAAACAAGAAGCGGATGGTAATGCAATGCTTGATTAGTTTTCTTGTTGTCCTGATTGAACTTGGAACTCATTGAAAGTATAAGAAGGATATAAATGGAAATGTTGACGGGTGTGAGCATTCGGCCCTTTTCTTTTAATTATAGTTATACTCAAGAAAAATACGTGCGCTCGCGCCTGCTCACTAGGCATACGTGCGAGTTATTCGCGCGGCTCGCGTGCCGTACATTGGTCAATGCATGACGTACTTATCACACTTTTGGCAGTTCATCCCGAGGTAGATATTTTTGGCTACTATGTAAAATCTGTCCATTTCATATACAATTTAATCGCGAATATTCCTGTTTGAGTTGTGTAAGTAAATAAATAAATGTTTCCCATGGCTTCCTCATTACACTGGCTACCTTACCCTTCACACCTAAACACTTTGAATTTTTTCATGACCATAATAGGAAAGGTGATGGCCATTGGAGTCTATATTGTACCTACATGCTCTTTTATCTCAGTCTGAAAATAAGCACAGCTTTAGGTACAAGTACATTATGAAAGCAGCCTTTATTACGAACGGATTAGAGGCGGCATCAAGGTCAAATTGTTATGCTTGGTATGCTGTCAATTGTACAATTGAAACTGCTAAACACTTAACTACAAACCGACAAAACGCTCACAATAATGGTGTGAATTGCCGACTTAGTAGTACTGGATTCATGCCACGATCCTTTTCGCTATAAACCAATGTAATAATTATTTAATGCAGCGGATTCAAATATAAGCTAAGGGTCCCGTGAAGTCCCGTCCCCGCAGGGTTTAGGGCATACCTCCGCTGTTGGAGCTCGCCAAATTAAAATGATAAATCAAAATCCGTCACCGGTTCTGAAATTCGGAATCTTAGTCATCTTGACAAATATAGTGATTGTTCCATAAACTTATAATTGTTTTGTGGTCAGTTTCGGTATCCTTGTTCCTACTAGATATTAACAATATGGTATTCAATAAAATTGAAAACCAATTGTAACTTATTTTGTGCAATTAAAGATTAAATAAATAATAAATAAATAAAATCCAGTGATAAATGCGTGCATGATATTTTAAAACTATGATATCTCTTAAGATATTCATTGAAATCAAATGATGTCAAGAACAATTTTGCTCAAAATTAAATACTTGTGGTGAATAATGTATTTATTTCGGTAAGGAATAATATCATGTTTACAAAAACGCCTTCGCAGATAGTAAGGTACATTATTTTAGACCAAATTTAATTACCAAAAAATGGTTCTAGAGAGTCAATTTCAAAGAATAGACATATGCTGCCGCGGACATTTTTTTTGAACTTTTAAAGGATAACAATTCCTGCATACATGATTTATACGTAACTTTAACCGTTTACGCAGCGCACGCAACGAAAGTGCTGAAAAGGAATATTTTTTCCCCGTTTTTGCAACACTTAATTAATGCTCAACTCCTATTGGTGGTAGCGTGAATGTTATATAGCCTATATAATACCTTGATAAATGGACTATCCAACACAAAAATAATTTTCCAATTTGAACCAGTAGTTCCTGAGATTAGCGCGTTCAACTAAACAAACAAACAAACTGTTCAGCTTTATAAAATTAGCATAGATATGAAAAAGAGCACGGCTGGCACTTAGGCGACATGCGTAAATTACAAACATTTTATTACAATTGTAGGCATAAGAGAAGTAGTTACACTGTGTGACTTCATAAAATTGGAATCAGATGCCTGATACGATTAGTTATGATGACGTGGCAATTGATGGAAATACTATCTTAAGTAAGTAGCAACTAAAGAAAATACAAAACATTTTACGAAAAAGCGTGGCAAATCAGTTGTATACTTACGAGTGTATAAATAAAATAACATTGAAATGTGTGGACATTAGGTGTAAAGTTACATTTGATTAGAAATAATCTTATAGGCAAAATATTCAATAATTATAAAATATAAAAAATATTCACAGCATTATTACTAAATTTTAAATACCTATCAAAATTTAAAAAAACAAAAGTCAATTCGGAAACGAGTCCTCTTTTGTTTCCTCTCGGAATTAATGAGCAGAGTCTAAAAATTGGCGCGATTTAATCATTTCATTCAGGGACCTGCCGCGAGAGATAATGCTGATATTATACAGTAGAAATTGTAAAGAATAAAAATGAATATCTCATTTGCACTAAGCAGTCGGTTGTTTCCGGATGAAAATTAAACAGATTCTATGGTAATGCTCCCGCTGAAGATCGGAGATGGAGAAATTATGGCGACTAAGGAGAGCGCCATTTATATTCTAAGACTCTTTCTTTTAAAAATTCTCAGATGGTTAAATTACATTGAAGTGTGACTATTTTTTTCTTTTTATTTAATAGCCTTTATAGGAAAGTGGACGTGTTCGCAAACTTGTCTGATTGATACAACATGACTCGCTGAGTATGAAAACAGTCTCTATGTTAAAGTCTTACTTATTAACTAACGAATTATTCTTTCTGCGCCGACTCTCTTTACGTCAAGTCTCGCTACGGTGATTCTTGATACGTCGATTTCCCGTTACATCGAATCTCACGACGTCGAGTACAGCTTGCAAGGCAAGATGCAGTTGAAAATAAAACTAGTTCATAGTAGTTTAATTTATTAATAAAATCCTCACATACTCATGTATGTGAAAATTTCATTACTAAAAATGACAATATTTCATTGAGAGCAGCCACAGTAGACTTACTTAAACACTACCAATTAAATTGTGGTATATACGTATATTTTTTTACTATCATCACGATTAGTTTCAATATTTTAAGCGTAACAATCGGCGTGGTTAACTGATTATTATGGCGAGTGCTTCAATAATTTTGTGTTTAATACAAATGTGGTATTGGAACATGCTAAAACTAATTGTGCGGTAAATCCAAATGACCTGCAATTTGTCAACTGTCCGTTGGCTGTGAGAGTACTGATTACAAAACAACTGGGAGGGATAGGTTAAATAAAACGTAACGTTGCCCGTACAGAGCTTAATTCGGGGTTCAGTTAGAACTTGAGAGTGGTTTCGGCTGCAAGCTTTTATATACAATTCGTTTAGTTTTTCATGTTTTTAAAGGAGAATTTTAATAGGTTTGTTGCGCAAATTGTGTAAAATATTCTCCTTAGGTTAAAATTATGATAATATTTTCGTATTCTCAAACGAGGCTCTCAAATAATTATGTCTCTATTAATTTCAATAATATTAGCATCTTAAATATTGAAATATTAATGGAGTTCTTCGGGCCATTGCGCTCTTGAGCTTCCAGTTCGTTGATAAAGAGTTGTCTTGTTGGTATGGGTTTTATCGCCTATGGCCTAAGAAGCCACTTAGCACTACTAATCGTAATCGTTATAGATTCGGTGACGAGATAAAGCTGGTGTGTAGCGTCAATGGCCCACTAACTGTTTCGATTAGATCATCACCTTCTTGCCATTTTCCGTTCCAATTCGTAACTTTATCATTATGTAAATGTTTGTTGTCCTAAATATATTTTGAAATTGCCGATTCATAGCTAGCACGTTTATCGAAAAACGTTCGAGATATACCCATAATGTTTTATTATATGTCATCCTCAATATAATGAGGTGCGAGGGATCTAGCATCTGGGAGGCTACAGAAATATGTGCGAAGTGTTATGGAGTGCCGTTGTAAGTCAATGAAGCGGTAAATGGGGTGCTCTTGCCACTGGGTGAGGGCGCACTCTAATAAATAAAATTATGCCTCAGAAATTACAAGAATACGCGGGCCACCCACGGGCCCCGCGAGATTGGATGTTGGAGATTTTCATCGATATCCTCCAATAATGAATCTAATATGTAGTTAGCTTTGAGGACCGTCTATCGGAAAAAATGCCGGACAATTTTCTTACAGGCAATATTATCTGCGTCAAAGAGAATGTGGATATTTTTCTTAACGCAATATCATTAGTTTTACTAATGAAAGCTGTGGAAGTAACAATAATTTTATCAAGGTTATTTGAATTAACGTTATTGTGCAGATATTTCGTTTCGGTATATTTCATAGTTACTACATAAATATTTCACCATTATTATTTTCAGGAAAATATATCTATCAATATTGCGACAAGTATTTATAAAAAAACATTTCTTAGAAGGACATGATCTTGGCCAGCAGCATAATAAATAAACTGGGTCGTGAGAAACAAATTACTTTCTGTAAAAGACACGTAAATAGAAATAGAGATTGATGGCATTAAATGATACGTGTGATGTACTCATACAAATAGAGGGATGGATGAGCTTTGAAACACTGGGGGTGTCATTGTAGTGCGGTGACGCGGGACAAGCCGTGGCGTCGTGACGTTAATGATCCGTCTTACGTCGACCGACCGTCGTATACATTCGGGTCTAAATCGAATTGTAGAGTAGAATCTTGGCACCGAAGCCCTCGCAAATTACTCGTTAAGCGATAACATCGATTAAACGACAATTAATGACTTTTGACTTCAGAAATTTTGTTTTTCATTAAGTGAGCCAGGCGTGTATGCAAATAGAGTCTATTATAAAGGGAATGCCAATATAGATATAAAATTTAAGGTAAGATAATGTTAAATAGAGGATACAAAGAAATTTAGAAAAGTTTCTTACGTATATTTTAAAGATGTAGTTGTTGAAACTTGAAACAAAATGGATGCCGATTCTAAAACTAAGATGGAGTTATCTGCCTCTTTTGTTTTCTATTTCTATTAGAAAGGGGTAAAATAACTTTAATAAAAGTAAAATTAGGTGCCACTTATATAGCTCTCCCATAGACTGTTGACTTATTTTATTCCGCATGGTTAGATTTCACCCAAATATTATATTTTTTTATACAAAGCACGCAACTCAACACCGCCTGATTCGAAGCGGTAAGAAGAGTATATTTTATAATAGAATATTACAAATAATAAACATACATAAATGTATAAGTAACCATGACCCGAGAAACAAATATTCGTGTTCATCACACTACATCTTCCCGACCGAGACTCGAAACCTGGACTTCTGGCCAAGTAGCCTCTAATCTAGGGTGAGTCAAGTCAGAATCGATCGAAGGAATGTGGTATTGGATGCAAGGGGACTTGTCCGTATGCCACAGAATCACTCTTTATTGCACCAAATACAATACAAAAATTATGAAGGTAGGTACGAGTAAGTATATAGTTGATAGTATGCGAGCTAGGATTTGTCCTTATTAGAGATCTCTTCCATTCCAGCCCTACATGAGTTTTTGAGTTTTATGAGACATCAGACTATTTATTTATTTTAAATAAACTTTGAACAGTTTTCCTGCCACTTATAAATTATTCTAACTGTATGTGTATGTATGTTTGATTGAAAATATTTTAAAAAATATTTAGGCTAGTTCTAATATGATTTAAAAAAACTGTAAGAATGGAATTAGTTAGTAAAATAATATTCTTTTGGATTCTCAATCCACTCTAATACATCAATCATGGTCTTTTTATAGTGTAAGCATTTTCATAAATATCACGGGTGATCATAAATTTTTATGCATTTATTTATTAGTTGTTAAATGATTTTAATAACTTTTCGAATTGAATTAAATTCCATTGAGATAAACAAGTTACATAACACGAATAAAAGGATCGAACCTAATTCTAAAAGATTCACTCTCTATTATCATTAGTTAGAAACATAATTTGAGGTAAGCGCTCCTAGTGAGGATACACGAGATACGTTATTAGTGTAATTTATTAGTATTTCAACATTACCTTTCGTATTTACGTCTATGTCATGCTGCACCACTGGGGATTGTCTCGAAGACTGTAATAAATAATATTCCACGGGAGAAGTTATTTAGAAGTCAACCCATACACGCGTTGGGATTCCCCCACCCACTGTATTAAAGTGATATTGCTTACATGCTTACCATTAAGGCTATACGTTTCGAGTAAATTAAGACCAATTTGCAGAGGTTTTGCTACGAATATGGGAATTTAATTCATGTGCGGTATGACGGATATAATTTCATGAAGTTTAATGAATGGCTTCAATTCGATTTCACACGAACTTGAATGGGTCTTGTAATTTAGATTTCAATAGAATTGTTTTATTACCAGCCTGTGGCGACTAATGAAGTAAAATTTGGTATTCATGTGCTTGATTTAGATTTACGAATTAGCAGCGAATTATATCGTAGGGACTACCAGATTTAGATTGAATTACTTTTTTTATCCTGATAGCTTATTCTACTTTGCGTTTTTGTGTAAGATCTACTTTTAAGTTCAGTATCCCTTCATGACAAAAAGAAATCAACATTTTCAAACATAATTATGTTTTACTTCCTCTTATACTACACTTTTATGAATGGTATCCAAGATCTTTGTCTACGTACAAGGTGAGAGTAGCACCCAATCGTGCAATGATCCCGGCCCGCACCTATCCCGCATCATTCAGGATAATGGCCGAGCCCATGTCGCGACCGTAAATGTAAATCGCTCTAATTTATACGCGCGATAACGTCGCCGCACTGCTGTTAACTGTAATTATATTACCCAGTGAGGACGTGTTGATCAAACCTCTGATTAAATGCCCTTGATGCGAAACGAGAAAAATTATACCGCTCCAACGCCCGAATGGAAATTGAGCGATTCTTTTAGCTCCACTAAAATTACGTGCCAATTTGATGTGATGGAAACGCTTTGAGCGTTCTGCTTTTGAAAATTGAAAGAGAAATGACGACCATGAATTTCCAATCGTATTACATTTATTAATTTAATTTAACAAGGCGACCGCTTTTAAAGTCCACCTTTAAGCCACGTTTATCAGATATAATACTAGTTATTAGAAAATATATTTCAGGAATATTTTTTCTAAACATGATATCTTATTTTGAACCAGTGTGAAATTTTTTCCTCTGTTATTCATTTAATAGTCTGTAGATTATTTGGAAACGTGCTATATCGCTCTGGAAACACACAGGGACAATGCCCCAATGGGCAATCTATTTGAGTAATTATCCGCTAAGGGCCATTGTCGGCCATCTTGTGCGCGTGGAATGAGCCTTGTTCGCCCAATGCCGCCTGTTATGTACATGCTTTCGGTGATCGCAGCGACAGTGCCCCGAGTGTCTTCAATGGCCGTACAAACACTTCATTGTATTCAACTACATCAATTTATACCCATGTTTGCACTTATCGTCTAGGGGTTTAAGTTCAGGGAAAAAGAAAATAAATATCTTAGTAATATAAATGTAGCTGTTGAAACTTTGAAATTAAAATAAGAACAGATGCAAAGATTCCAAAGCTTGAGATAAAGATTTCTTATTTGCTTTTAAACATAAAACAGAAGAACAAGAAGGCGAGAAATGAAATATGAAATGCTGTTTAATTATAACACTAGATAAGTTAACAATCTCGAAACCAAAGTCTGACTGCGGCTTATCTGGCGCCAAATGTTTCAAAGCAACTTTTAACGAGTTTAAAGTTGTGCCAAGTGTAGTGCACCCGCAGCGCTTCCGTAGCTTAAGATTAATTAAACAATTGCACGATGGCTCCTTGAAAACACTCCGACATGTCTCGGGCTGTCGTCACCAACCTTGCCAAATTAAAGTCATAAATCAAAATCTGCGACCGGAAACAGAGAAATGGAATAACGAAGAAATAGCCCCGGTCATGAAGTCTACACGACTAGAGACTAATTCGTTTCTTTAGCTACTTAGTGAAAATATTGTTCACAAATCAAAAGTATGAACAAGTACCTAACCGCTTTGCAGTGAAATGATATTTACGTCTACAACTTAGAATGCTTAAAATATCGAAGCAATAGAATTATTTATATTTTTGTATAAATATTACTCAAAACAATTTGGGCAAAAAGAAGATAAACTTGGAGCTTACCTTTTGATATCCACATAAAGGGATGTGATTTATTTATAGGTAATGAAGACTGACGAGTTTGATGGCAAGGATCTAAAGGTAAAATAAACTAGTTAAGTACCTAAATTCAAAGGTTAGAAAGTTTAGATTCCAAGAAATTGTAGTCATTGGTTAAATCACCCAAGTGGCGGACAAGAACTTATTTGAAATCAAACCTCTTTATACATTTCAGGTATAGTCACGGAGTTTAATTCCTTTGCTGTTTTGAGAATAATCAACCGAGTAATACCTACTATGTCTGTCAATTAAAATATAGAAGATATCGTCCCTAGAAAAGCAACCTTGCCGAAGCCAAATAAAATGATCAGCGAGTGTGAAATCATCGAGAAAATATTTCATAAATGATACGGAAGCCAAGTCTAGCGATAAGTGGCAAAAACAGAACATTGCAACACATGACATGTGACCCTATAAAATTTGGAGCGACCGGGCGAAGTTGGAATTCAGCGGGGAGGATAAGGTGAGGCGTCCGTCGGTCGGGGGCGGCTCGTAATTCAGTCACGATTTATGTGCGTGCGCCGGTGACGCGTTAAAAGATTAGTCGCTACATCAACGCCTCCGCTCCTGTTTGGACTGTATGAACCTTTTTGCAACTTTGTTAGGTACTAGTGAGGTAGTCATTGTTAATAGGTGTAAACCTTTTAAGAACTTTATTTCCCATAAAATACCAATACAGACGCTTGCATGAGAAACAATTATTGAAGAAAAAGGGTTATGAGTCCAGATGCTAGGTGGCAGAAGTAGTCAGTATGGTATTCTTATCTTATCTTATCATAGGGTCGTGACTATGCCACTATGCACTTCAAGAATCACAAAAGATCCCTAGGGGTTCCTTCGGGATCTTTTGTGCCACCCCTGACTTCACTCCTCCAACGTCCTGAATATAGCTGCCATAAGCTTAACTATATCTTTGGGGTGAGAGAGTCTATAGTCTTCTGGCTTTGGATACGCCACTTCTAGAAGACTCATTCTGATCCTAGCCAGGGCATCGAATTGACACAAAAGACGTTCCATCGATTTCTGGCCTTCACCACATGCCCGACAATGTTGTGCAGGGGAAATTTACATTTTGTGTAGCATGTAGTTGGTGGCAAAATGTCCTGTGAGTGCTCCAGTGAGGAAGCGAGCCTGTGTTCTACCGTTCGTACAGATATATTTACTCCATTCTCCTACCTTCCCCCCCATAAAGGACTTGGAGTGTCTTAATCGCGGTACGTTTTGCCATTCTGTTCTATGCCTATTCTTAACTTCCTCTTTAAACTGACACAAAGTTTTATAAACACAGCCAGTGTTTATAAAACTTTGTGTCAGAGATATGAAGGGCTCAGGGCCCGCGTACTTGTTTTCCGAGCTCTTCCGTGCCAGTTCGCCAGCCTTCTCATTGCCAATCACTCCTACATGACCAGGCACCTAGATCAGTCTAACCAGTATGGTATTAATTTTATCTTTTTTTTAATACTGATTGAATCTACGCCCTTTAATAATCTGGCAACTTATTGAATAGCTGTGCTCGTTCAAATGTATTATGTGTTTGTTTTTCTTATGATCTCTTAATATTGACTTTGTCTACCCTTTTTTAAATGATTTTGCTTTGGCTAAATTGAGAATGTTACCTGGCTACATAAAATAATATTGACGTTATAAAACAAAAATAAAATGGATCAAGTGTCAGACTAGGCATGAAAATTAAATTCGTCAATATTGTCTTGTCTCCAGAGTTCACATAATTATCTTAATGTACTTATAGTGGATTAAACTTCTTTCTTTTAATATGAATACAAAAGCACAGCTGATAAATAAATTGCAGTTTAGAATGGGCGTTTAATTTTTGCCATGTTTTTCCTACATACATACACAGAAGATAGAAGAAAGAAAAGAAAAGAAAACGTTATACTGAACTTAAATTTAGATTTTGGCATGTCTTCAAAATCAGGCCGGAATTCATAAATTCATACTGAAAAGTGTAGAACTACAATTATTACAAAAATGTCCAATTACTTCGGCGACAGATGAAGTGGTCAAGTTGGAACTTGACCACTTCATCTGATACACCGAAGATAATTTTTATGATCTTCCCGTGAGCAAAATGTAAACTTTTCATATAAATCACTAGTTTAAAAATGAAAGGGACGGGGAACAACGGACGGGGGAAGTCGGGTCAAAGTTTACGACTATGAAGCAATTCGACGAACGTTCTGGCATTGAATTTGTTTCCGACCGATCCCGGCGAGCCATTGCATAGTTCACGAGCGCTGGAATACAATATCAACTGCACCCACGTTGAGACCATAACGAATGACTTAGTTGGTACATACAATTGGTCTGTTTCAGCTTCATGCCTCGCTATAGCTTCCGATAACTATTAACACTATTACTAAAATATCAACTACTGAAACTTAAGTAGTTTATGAAATAGATTCAACAGTAGTGTTATAAAATCTAAATGATTTGAATGTGCCTAGTGAAGCTTGAAAAGGCGTGCGTGACCACAAATCAAAAGGGGTTTATTTATTAAGAGATGAATGTATAGTGTGAATTAGCTGCTCATATTATTACACCTGATACACCAAAGAGGATTAAAAACCCCTAAAAACCAGGTTCTACTTTGCAAACAATGCTTGAGCGCAGGAACATTGACATGAAATACGTTAATTGTTACTGTCTGATAACTTGTTTGTCGGCTGTTTGATCAACGGCTTTGTAGATAACCTTTTGTCTTTCTTTTGTCACGGATAAGCGTATTTACATAGCAACGTACACTTGTTTTTGTGTGTTTAATTCTTTTTTGAGCGATTTTCTACTCATCTTGTGTTCTGTTTGGTAAGTTGTGTCTTACAGAGGTATCATAATGTTTCTATATAAGCTTATTTACATTTAAATACAGGTACTAAAGGCAAACGTCTCGAAATAAACCAGACAATAACTGTGTTTGTAATATTTCTTATTTTACGCGATACGGCATAATTTTTGTGGAATGTAGGGTGCACTTCCCCCTTATTTGCTAAAAAACTGGTAGTATTACATTACATAAGCAATTTATTGTTACGTCAGCTCAATATATTCGAACAAGCTGTAGGCTTGTAATGAAATAAGCCAGATGTACAAAACATAGAATGTTCTTTATGGGACACGCTTTCGCTATTACAAATAGCCAATTTTGGAAGACCTGTCGTAGTTTGCAGACGCCTCTTGTTAGGTGATGTTTAAGAGCTTATGTGAGATCAGGTTAGATTGGTGAGATTGTCTTCTCTGCGACAATATGAGGGCGTCGGATCACTATTTACGTGATATAATAATTCATATTAATTTATTGTTATATTTCGAATAATGCAAAATACTGTCATTTTTAGAGAAAAACGCGCAGAGCGCGGTGATTTTTGTTTGAGTTTTTCCCAAAAATATAGTCTATGTTTAAGATTTATTTTAATAAACATCAGAGTTATCCAACCGTGTAAAAAGTAGCTGCGAGATAAACAATATTAAACGAGATCAATTGGTGCCCTGCTGCGTAAATGTAAATTATTATCTGCAATTTAACGGGGTGTATACTATGTATCCTCATTTTGATAGGTGGAAGAGTTTTCCGATAAATTATTATAATAAATGTTACGACTCATATTGTCACGTATACTGAAAATGTTTTTAATGAATTCATGAGGTGATTAAGGAAATTAATTGCGTCCTAAATTTTTATAGGTCGTACATCGATGGATTGTGGATTATGGGAGGCAGTCGGTTGTGGCATGGGAGGCAGGTCGGTCGGGACTTCATGGCATCGCTGTCGCCGTCCGCGGGTGGGACAGCTGGAATGTATTATCAGTTATGTAGTGTTATTGTGGTTTCCAATTCATGCCATCGTCTGTCAAGTCGTTATCACACTAACAACAAAAGTGAAGTTATGTTTAACAGTTTCTCTGTTCAACTAGACGCAATTTAGAATAATAATTAGATTAATAATGAGATGACATACCTACTGGTAATGGGTCATTAAATGTCATATGTCATATGTGTATATTAATACATAATTTGTTAATTTTAGGTGCTAAATAATATTAAAATGACTAGATGATAAAAAAAAGTTTTGTTGTTGATGGCTAATCAGTCTCTTTTCAGTTGTTTTTACTTTGTGTACATAGTTTAAATTGGTCAGTTTCTTGTTTTTTCATTGTTTTTTGATAGTTGTCAATATATTGGTGTCATGTGTAGATGTGGTTTCCTTCGTTCCTCCTTTACTATATATAAATACCACAGGCTCCAACTTAACTTTAACGAGTTTTACAAATATAAAATCGGAAAGAAAGTGCTGGCAATGACAACTCTAAAACAAGGATTGCTAATTGAGAAACTGCCAGCATTTCAAATCTGGATTCAGAATATTAATGGAAGTATGAAAATTATGTGACAAGAAGTTCTCGTGTGAACTAACTACATTTTTATGTTGCTATACAATTGTCTGTAAAAGCTTCCAGTAAATGTAAAGCGAACAAAAACACGATATCACAAAAGCGAAAGTTTTAAATCAATTTAGTTGTACATTAGCGTTTATTACAGCTTGTAGTACTAGAGATTACCGGGATTTAGACGGGCACAGTGTACGGAACGTGTGCCAGTAAATAAAGTAGAAAAGACAATAGTGGTGGGACGTCGCAACAACGCGAGGGGATGTGCGGCCCCAGTTAATTGCGCTGAGCTCGTTAGCTCTGATCCGATTTTGTGCCATGCGGCCCACTTGTTTTAAAACTGAAATATTAAGTTACGGTCAGGAAAACAACTGCTAATTTGGATGATGCTTTTTTATTCCGAAGATAAGTCTGCGGCTGATGGATTATATGAAACTTCCGTGGGATGTTTGTAATTTTAAAATGTTCTCTGTTTTTGCAGGAATTTATGCCACTCAGTAACAGATTCGTAATTTAAAAAGGTTCGCACTGAATTTGTTTATTTCTTTACGTTAAGAAATGACATCTTTTAGGAATGACGATCAGTGTTTTAGAATAATCAATGCCACTTTCAACATTAACTTTAATATATTATATATAGTACATTATTTCTTATTACAAGATAAACTTTTAAATTTTTAATTGAACATTGTAGTTTTGAGGAATACAGAAGTAAATAAAAGGGGTGTTATGTGTTCTCTCTAAAAATAAGACGAATGTAACTGCCAGAAAGTTTTTTTAAAGTAAAACCTATCGTTTGCGAAAAGGAATTAAACAGCACCCTCATTGGTGGAATTGGAGGATTATACCCTTGTTTATTTTTCAATATTAACATTTGCTACGTTTTCTGTTATTAGGTATTAAAATTAAGGGAGCTTTGCAAGTATTTATAGAATATATTTTGTAGAGTAAATGTTGAAGTTTATATTTGCGTTTAAATATTATTATGGAATTTCTGGAATATTGCAAGACATATTTTAACAATCTGAGTGGATATTAATGTAAAAATTGGTCTTAGTGACATCTAACATTAGTTGGTTTTTGTCGTAAATTAAATTTTATCATACGGAATTTTTCATTCAAACTTTGATTGGAGTCTTAAAGCCATTGACAATAGACCTCGAATTATTCAAAAGTCTAACCTCAAGACGTAAAAATGTGTAAGTAGTGTGACTGGGGCGGGAGCGGGTGACTCGTCCCGGATCATTGTTATTTATCCCGGAGCCTCCCCGCTTTTATTTCGTCCTTGTCCGTGTCGGTTTATTTGTCTTCGGGATCTGAGGGTACATTAACGTATTTTTCTTCTCTATTAGGGAGACGGTCGTCGGTTCACCTTCAAACTTTCCCGGAATCCAAGTTAACGCGCGCTTTCTTGTTTTTTATTTTGTTGATAAGTCAAATAAAAGTTGACGATTGATTGTACTGAATAGAGCGTAATCACGATGCTACCATCGAATCTGAACTGTCTAAGTTTGACAAAGCAGTCGTGAAAGAGAGTTTTATTGACCGTTACATTCCATTGTAAATATAGACGCAGCCATTAATTCATGTTTCGCTAGAGTTATATCCCTGACGCTATTCATGCTCCATAATTTTATTTCTGGGTAGTAAAAATTTGATGTTCAAGTAAATCTTACATGTTGGCGTTTTAGCACAGATTTAAGTACGAACATTATTGAAATTCTTAATTATTGATTTTAACATTATTATAAATGTTTGAAAAATTACTTAGTAATTAAAATAGAATTAACCATTTTTCTAGTTTTATTCTATTTTAATTATTATTGAAATTGTTGTTAAATATCGATTGACTAACTTACCGACATAGCAACGCACATGGGATGTGCGCTCCGCCGTCCGCTCTGAGTCTAGATTCCTTTGGCACTTAGGTACCTTATGAGGTCTAGGGGTGTACGAAAGGATTTTTCAAAATTCACCCCTTAAGACTAAGATGGGGAGACCGGGGTCCAAAGTTTGTATGGGGAAACAGTTCAGTTAGACTATTTTATTGGATGGAAACTTCGCAGGAGTACTTCTATCGATAGCTGACATTTATTTCAGGTTTTTTCAGAATTCAACCCCTAAACTAAAAGGGGAAAATGGGATGTCAAAGTCTGAAAACCAACATGAATATTTTGTGTATGGTTTATCGGGTCGCTAATTACAAAAATAACAACGATTTTGAAATCCAACGGGGCGGACGTGAAGTACCATTATCCCCTATAAGGGTTCCATTTCTTCATTTTGAGGTATGCACGAAACTAATAGGTTTTAAAATTTGTGTTTGGTGCCATCTACTCGGAACGTCGTCAGTCGGCCGGTATTTAAGCGAGCGCGGGCGGCGCAGGGAGACGGGAGCAGTAGTCATCGGGAAACTTTTGCTGCATCCGCAAATATTGGAATTCAAGGTGCTGCAGGAAGGTGGTTGCCTGCTAGCTTTTTTATAAGTTTAGGCTGGCATTCTAGCTAAAATGCAAAGAATCGCGCTTTTGTCTTATCGGCACGTTCCCCTTGGGTCAAAAAAAGTTTGATGAAAGTGGTCGATCCTTAATTTAACAAAACAAATGAAATTATGACTTTTGTTCGGCTTATTTCACTAAAGTCCAACAAACTTTCCACTTTCACTTCAAAATACTTTTTAGTGAATATTTAATTTATATAATTCAATGTCTAAAATCATCGTGGAGTCTAAATGGAAACAATGTATGGACGCTAAAGTTTTGAGAACAATTGGTTTACAGTCACGTGGAATATCCCTTTTGTTCATTTGTTAATGAATCATAATAATAATTACTACTAAAACTTGACTAACTTTTGTAAAATTTCTTATATTACTTAACGATGTTATCATCGATAAGTAATCATTTAGCCGGCCATAGTACATCCATCCTAAACAATTATTTTAGGTTTTACATAATTCTTCTGAAAAGTTCCTCTGTTCTGCTCTGAAACCTACCAATTTATAAACAACGTCTGAATTTGTAAATCTTTAAAATTCAGTTGGATCTTGAATTGTACTCATTTCTTTGCGTAAAGAAAGACCCGCTTTTTTAAATTTAAAATTACCCCAAATATTACGCGAGCGATACCGCGAGCAAAAGCCATCCATAAAGTATATAAATGATGAATACTTTTTTAATGTCATTTAGCTGACAATATCACTCGCATTATTTATGTATATTACTATGACACCAATAGCTGCGGTTTGAATGTATATCTTTGCAGTTACAGCAACACCAACCGCAGAAAGGTATCTTGTAAAACACGCGCTGATTCACGCAGTAATAAATAGGCCCACTATATTAAGACGTCCTTCGCACGATTTCGGAGACCGTTAACAAGACTGGAAATCGCCCGTGCCGATATTAACCTAGAATTCACACCATTTGCATAATACATTCTTTCGGCACGGCTTTGGTTAATGCCTGTTCATCTTGGAAGTGAGAACAAAGTCAATGCGTAAAGGAAATTAGGCAAGAAATGAGCGCTAGCGGCGTTTCAAAATTGAATTATCTAGACCATAGCGCAGGGAGAGCAAATTGCCAGAAAGAATAAATCCATTCCCGCGGATCGGTTGCATGAAAATTGCAACAGCGGGCAATAGCGGTGCGGCAGCGGAGCGCACAATTATAACGAGACCAAATAAATCAGCATGAGTTGTGGCATATTATTAGGGCTTTTCCACAAGAAATAGGAAGACGTCCGTTCAATAGGAATCTAGTATTTCGCGGGAATTGTTTTTGTTTGTTTTAACCTCTTTACATACCTAAATGTTTTAGTTTCGTTCTGTTTTACACATATGAAGTTATGTGTGCAAAATGATAATTTGCACTGAATAACTAATAGGTCTAAGTTAATAAGGCATATTAAGAAGAGGCATTATAAGAAGAGCCACTATGCAAAAAGAAGCCACTATAAAAATAACGCAACTAAATAACTAATTTAATAAATTTTTTATTTAGATTTCACATGAAAATTACTTATTTCATTTAAGATCTTCAATAATATAAAATCAAACAAACTAAGAGGACCTAAATTCACTTAAGTATTTGCACTTTAGACTGGTTTACTTGGACTTAGCGCTGGAGTCTTTAATTTGTTTTCTTTATGAAAGCATGGTGCAGGATGCTCCAAGTAGTTAGCATACCTGATTATAATTTTGCTTTTAATTTGAGCTTTACATAATTTGAATACTTCATAGAGTTTTGTATATAAGCTAATACATCATTGGTGATAGCTAAAATATGGTTTTGTATGTATCTAAACCGGTAAGCAAGAAACGTTCATAGGTATCAGTCCTTTAAAAAAATCCCAAAAAACCAGGCGAATGTAGTACTGTAATACTAATAAGCACAAACCTAACCATCCTTTTTAGTGCCGGACAATTTATAAATATTAGATAATTACTTAAATATTTTTCCTTTTGTAGGTCGCGGTCTACTCTTTCAGTTATTTTATTTTCCCTTGAGTATCTCTGTGCCCTTGTTCTAGGCAGTACGCACTAAACTTTTATTAGTAGTAATAACGGTATTGGTCTCTAAAAAGTTTATTGTTTCGCTGGGGATTATTATATTCCTTTTTTTCCTGATTATTTCTTAAGCGGTACGAACCCTTCCATATATACTTATTTTATATATTTACGTCATTGTGAAATTTTAATTTCAAAATATTACATACATTAGGAGGCCTGGCTGGTCGCCCGCTGTCTACCAAACCAGATTCCCCATATTAGTTGACCTTTCGCAATCCGGGCGACTGCTCAGTGGTCAGAGCAGTCGCCCGGATTGCGAAAGGTCGTGGGTTCGATTCCCGCCTCAGGACGTGAAATTTTTCTAGTTTTATATTATTTTAATTACTAAGTAATTTTTCGAACATTTGTAATAATGTTAAAATCAAAAATTAAGAATATGTTATATAATGTTATATGTTATATAATATTATATGTTATAAATTATTATTGTTACTTAAAAAAGATTTTTTGCTCACAGTATGTATGTTGCTAATTCTCTATTTATTATTTTTTGTGTAGTTACAAATTTATCTAAATTTAAAGAATATTTGGACTGCAATGTATGAGCTTGTGAAATGATAAACATAAAAATAGTTAAGGCTTGTAGTATGGTAAATGTTACGATTATCTAACGCACAATAATAACTTAACATAAATCATTGGCAATTTCTAGAAGTATACGAGTATCTATTATATATTCTCTAATTTAATTCTAGCTTTAGATAGATTTTTAGAAAAATATAAAGACTAGAAATAAAAATTCGACATTGTGAAGGAAGACATCAGCTTGTTACTCAAAAGCAAAAAGATTCTTAAAAAATCAGAGAGTATCGCAACTTTTCGGTAGCTCAGTAGTGAGAGCAGGCACGGGATCGTGGAAGGATGCCGGTTCGATTTCCGTCCCAGGACATGATTTTTTTCTAATCTAGATATTTTTTGTAACATACGACTGAATAGTTTCAATCCCCAATCGACCCATCTCAACGGATCGGTCCGTGTCGATAAATAATCGATTAACTAGGACTTACCGTTTTTGCAAATAAAGTCTTCAGAGCGAGGTACACCTCACCTGGAAAAAAGATTTCAGATATTGTTATTTAGTTTTAGGAGAATGTCTTGTCTTTTGGGAATTGGGACAATATCGTTGAATGAGATAGTCGTCATTATCGGAATCGCAGGGATGTAAAAACTATACGGCGAGCGGTATGAAGCCGACACGTACGAACATTTGGTAAATCCTTGGGATTCCTTATCGGTTACTACTAATGATGTGAATTTTTTTGTTGTTCTACTACTTTGTTTAAATACTTTAATGTACATATAAGATACTTATGACAAAAGTAAGATATCACTATCCCCTCCACTAGTCCCTAAATGAAATAAAAGATATCACTATGTGTAGACGGCAGAACGACCGTAATGTAAATAGTGTAATATAAAACGCGTGTGTTTCATCAAGTTAGTTTGTAAGTCTGATTGTTTTGTCATTAACATTGCATATTATGTACTTAGTGATAATAAAATTGATAGAATCATAACTTTCATTTTTTTACTCAAAATACTTGTTTATAGTATGTTCCGAGAGTGCGAAATAAAATTTAAGGGTTTTTCTTTATAAAATTTAAGTGTTCCTTGTCAAGAGTTACTTCGGAAAGTTTGACATTGATTAAATCAATAAAAACATAGTGCTGCTCGTGAGTACCCTAAAAATGCGTACTATAGAGCATCGTACTACACAATACATACTATAATATCGACCCCCCCCCCCCCCCTATATAATAATACTTTGACCGTAAATATAAAACAAAGGATTCTATTTTTTAATTTATTTTATAAAAGTATGGATGAAGGGTTTTGAGAGCATCTACCATTATTTTATTATGTGACATTGTACTTCCGTAATTGAGAGCATGGCGCAAACACAATTGTGATCGATGATCGATGCTCGCATGGTCGAAGAGTCAGACGACTACACAATCATGCTCATCATCACAGGTACTTAATAATAAGGTACAACATAGATCATTCATATTCAGCAGGAAATAAAAGACCAAACGAAAAATATTATGAGTCAAACAAGAAGATAGGTAAATAAGAGTTTTTGATGAATTCAGTTTTTAGGCAAATACAAGCAAATGCTATAAATCTAATGTTGCTGTTTACAATTCGATGCATATTAATAATATTACGAATTATATCAGCGCGAAATTATACAAAGTTAAAGAGAACGGGTAATGAGCACAGTAATAAAACTTCTCGGAGTTAATGCAACGTTTAAACGCTAGTTTGCGAAATCATAAAATATGATAAGTAGCCAATAGTGCTCGCAGCTTCACATTTATTTGTATTTACGACTGAATTGGGCCTTGACCTAAGAAACTAAGCTGACGGCGACACAGCTAAAGTATTTACATTCTCAGGTAAAGGGGCGTCTTTATAAAGTTTTGGGACGAGTGAGATTATGGGTGTATTTGTAACAGATATTCAACATTGTATCTGACTAGACGTAACAAGAAAAATGGACTGAATAAATTTCTACCGACCTTTTTACGGGTCCTTATACGATCAAGAAGTATTGATTATCCCACCTTCCCACTTTCTACTACAGAACACACATTATTATTATCGTTTTGTATGTGGGGCTTTTTGGTCCTGTTGAGACTGATTTGTCACTGCGACCTAAAAGCTCTATTGTGACTTGCCGCCAATAGTTTATAGTAAAGCCTTGATGTGCACTCTCCATAAATTTTATGCTGATCTTCAAAGTTATCAATGAACTCTCTCCACCTCAACATTAAGCTTAAAGACATTTTTGTAGTTCATGCACAAAATTTGGAATTCTTTACCGGTGCATGTGTTTTATTTCTTCTTATTACATGGGTTCTTTCAATAGTAACTATCTTCGTATATGGACTATTCTTTCTGCTAATCAACAGGAGGTTTGAAGTCATTTGCCGCGATTTGTTTAAAAAAATATGTTTATGATTTTCTACAGTAACCACAGCAAAATATATCGTCTATAAATTTTCGTAGTTAGGACTGGTCAGTATGATTCAATTGTCATTAGAAATTATATTTCTATCTCCTTTATTTTGGCAACAAACAGTCATTAGTAATGGTTCGTCGACTGTGAAAATTAATATCAACACTGTCGTCCTTAGATAACATGATAAGTAATTTTTATATTTAAATGGGTCGTTTGCCGTCTGTGTAACTGTATATCACACATCGATGGATAATAAACTTTAAAACAAGTGGCCAAAATAGAGCTATTTCAAAGAAATTGGGAGCCACAGTGACTCGTTCTGCTTTAAATGGGAGAATCTCTAAATCGTGCCCTAAAAACGGGACTGCTGCCTTAGAAACGACACAATCTCACCTCCCATGAGGACATCGAGACGTATATCCTGAAAACGAGATGTTTCCCTTCAAAACTGGTGAACTGGTGGAATGTTTACATCGACCTTATATCCTCATCAATAGAAAAGGTTTTTCCAGTACAACTGTTGGTACGTTGTTGCTGTTCTTATTGCAAGAATGATGAAAAAGTAAACAGTGTGAATTATTTACAAATGAACACTCTCTATTTACAGTAAAAGAGACTGCAAAATGACTTAGGGATGCAAGCAATTGAAAATAGACGACTTGGGAAAGTGTTGTCGCGAGTGGGCTTACATGATTAAACACATACATCTACATGTGTCTGCTTATATACATTCAATCTGCAGGTTGACATATAGATTGGCTGAATACTTTATTCATCTGCCTTTTCCTTGCTCGCCGCTAGTACAGCGGCCATGCATAGCGTTACACTTTATATTCAAAGCGGTTAAAGATCATAATCGTATTTATTTGACAAGTATCGTTATAAATCATTGCGCGGACTGTGAAGTTTGTTTTGACGTTGTAATTTCGACTATCAACTTTTGTTGTTGTTTGTACCCGAACGAACCGCCGACAAATGTCAGGAAACTTTTCAAAAGGAAGCCAAGTTTTCTGTGTCGTGTCATTATCGTCTTAGAAACCAAATTAATTGAATAGACCTCTTGTTTTGATTCAGCCCGTTACTTTTGATTACGAACATTGTTTGTTATTTTTGTTTTGTTAATTTGGCTATAGTCGCTTTTGTTTCGGCTTCATGATATGAGAAAAAGGCAATTCACATTGAGACTCATATTCTTACTTGGTGTAGAAAGCTCGTGTGTAGGGTCATCTGGGTAAGAAAACAGTCCGCTGTTTCGGATTAAAGGGAAAAGTAGCTAGTGTAATTACTGGGCATGGAAGGTATTTGATCTCAGGCCTCAGGATGACAACGCACCTGCAATAATAAGTGATATTTTCTTTGTTATTGCAGATGTCTATAGGCAGCGGGAACCACTTACTACCAGGTGGGCTGTCAGCTTGTTTGTCATCTAGTTGTATAAAAAAAATCTTATATTACAATACAGAGAACTAATATCGTTTCTAAATTGCATTTAATTTGCCTAGGACTTTAATGTGATATACGGGAGAATGAATTGGAATTTAACATGAAATGTCATGAATTTTTTTTCTCTTTAAAGGAAAAGGGCATAACAAAAATCGACGGAGGTGGTTTATGTAGGCGGCATAGCACTCTGTCCCCGAGGCTGTGTTTAATAAGAGAGCTGCGCATCGGAGTTCAATGCGGGTACGGCCCGTATAGCCGCCCGGTAAACAGCCGAGCAGCTGCGAGTCTGCAGCCGACGCGCAATATCCCCCGCAAAATAAAGGAATCCCCGACGACAATCGTTCCTTACCCTCACCCGAGAAATACAAACGCACGCCTCCGAATGACTTTACAAAAATTTGCATCGCTCTTTTTTTTCTCTAAAAGCAATTTTTGTACGTCGCCCGCGATACGGAACGCGGGAAATTGCACTCGTAGGTTGGCGCGGAACAGTGGGACCGAGTGGAAGTATTGTGCGGGCCGAGCGAGCGATTGCTTTCGGCTGCCTTTATTGCCCTGTTCTTCTGGACGTTTGAATCTGTACACATGTTATAATAGACATGTTCCGTTTGATTCTCGCTTTGGAACTGTCACTATCACTTGATTGCTGCGATCTGTGATTGGTCCTCTAAAGGGTTCTACAATCACACATTTATTAGTTTTATTACAATAAACAATAATGTTTGTTACGATAAAACAAGTAAATGTTTCAGATGTTAGTCTCAAAAACAAAATTCAGTGAACCGCACTAAAATACAGTATACCGTTGCTATACAACTAAATAGCATTAACCGCAACGAGTGTTCGTTGACGTTAAAGATATTGAGTTCACTAGGAAACCAACATGGGTATACCACCGAAACGTAATTAATTGCTCCGATTCCAGTGGACTATTAGTAATCAAATTAATTAATGTATGAGTGGCTAAATTACCAAACAAACAACGATATTGATGTGTATTAATAAATGGCATGGAGAAGGTTGCTTCGTACCAATCATAATATGTACAGAAGCTAACGAAATATTCCTCTGTAAAATTATACAAAAGTCCAAGTTGTTAGTATGGAACCACTTGTCAATTTAATTCACAATTGAGAGAAGAATAATAAAACTAATATCAATGTAATTACTGTGCATGGACGGCATTTCATCTTAGGCCTCAGGATGACAACGCACCTGCAATATCAAGTGATTTTTCCTTGTTATTGCAGGTGTCTATAGGCGGCGGTAACCACTTACCATCAGTATTATATATAAAAATAATGTAAATTAGATTAAGTTTTATGATACATAATGGGAATTTATAATTTATACGAAAATTCAATAAAGCTAAATTAAATAATATACATCTTAAAATGAAAGTATTAGATTGCTGCCTAAACTACAGTTATATCATCCTTAACATATCTAGATTTAATAATTTAATAAAGAAGTTGCTATTCCAAGGTATAGTAGGTACAGTCGTGGCGGCGTAGTGATGTAATTTTTCGCTCTTCAATTAAGTAAATAATCTCATACATAACTTACATTTAACTTAGTACCGCGGCGGTAACGAATAGTTACGCTTGGTCCTAAATGAACGACTTTAATTTTTCATCTGTCATACTCTGAAAGTGGGTCATTGTTTATCTAAGAAGTGGGCAGAAAGTGACTTATTTCTTTGAATAGGCCGGTTTTCCGCCCTAGTAGGGAAGAAATGGATTTTTTGATGGATGGAGGATTTTTAATGCTTTTGTTTTAAAAAAACCTACGTAAGTAAGTAGTTATTTTGTCATCGGACTAAGGAATAAATCTATATAGCTTCACTACGAAAAACATTACATTAATCATGACTTTTTAATGTTATTCTGATAATAATATTAGAATTAAAAAATAATCATAAACGAAACTAAAAATAAATAATAAGCAATTGCATTTAACCCGAAGAACAGGAGACAAAAAGAAAAAAAGAAAAGAAAGGGTTTTCTTGGTGGGAATTGATGGTGTCAGTCAAGATTTTTATAACATGAATTACAAAATTGTGTTTGAGTGGACGTTGTATTATAAAATTGGTGTACTTTTGTGACCAGGTGTTTGTGTTGAAGTGCAATAGACAAATCAATATAATAAAATTGATTTTGATGTAAAGGACGTGTACAACCAAGATTAAATACTTAAATTTTATCGTGGTTATCCACCTCATCCAAGTGGCATCGTGGAGATTGTCCTCATATATTTGGCGCCAATATTTCACGCCGCAATCTCCTAAGATGCATTTAAATGTCACCAGCACCAGCAATATTTGCAGAATCAAAGAAAATATTTAAAACATGGCTGTATGAGCTTAATCCCTTTACCACAGGGAAAATGAACAAAAAAAAGAAAATAGAGTTTTGACGCCATTTAATGGCAACGGTCAAGATTTTTTACAATAATCACTTTAAGCTCAGATATAAGTGAACGTTATGTAAAACAGAAAAAATAAATTATTGACGTTAATTTGCTGCGAAAGCCATTGAGAATTTTATCGTTCTTGTCCTCGTCGAAGTAGCATCATGAAGATTGTCATCATAATAATTTGGCACCAAACTCTCAGAAGATCATTAAAATGTGTTTGGTATATCGGCATTTCAATGCAACAAGAACTACAGAAATGGTTGTATGGGGTTGACCCTTTGTACTTTAACTATCATTAGAAATCACAAATCCCTAAACGTAATCTTCGTGGACCTAGCTTGCTCGTGTTGCCAAAGACACACACGTACGAATTTAGAAAAAAAAGCATTACCTTTGAGGGTTCGCATTTTTATAACCAACTACCTTCTTATATCAAAGATGTAGACTTCTTAAACAGTTTTATGTCTAAATTGCATTATTATATTCTTGAGAACCACTAATTCACCGAGGTATAAGATATGTTAATTGATTGTCCTCATTCATTAATTGAGAAAGTGTATTTATTGTACCTATATGTCTAAATTATGTTTCCATTAAAATTGTTAAATGTGACCGCTACCTAGATTTAAGAATACTTAGTATAATTTTGTTCTCAAGTAAGTGGATTTTGTAATCTTTTTTGAGATTAAGTTTTTTAAACCTAGAAAAGAAAAAGTGGTTAAGCTAGAATAGTTTGAAATTATTTTCAGTAATCAATTATTTTCATAAATTTAATTATTTATCTAGCTTTCGTTCATTATCCTCGTATTCGAAATGAAAAGTAGAGTGCTTGCCTCGGGTGAAAGACACCATTTCAGCGTCAAACTATTGGTGCTATCACTTCCTTCGAGCGCCAAAATATCTCGGCAGAAATGGAACAATCTACTATTGTCACTGCGATTTGCAACTTGTGAGGGTAGCTTTTGATTTTTACTTATTTATTCTTCTTGAGACGATCTCCGCGTGAATATTAGATTTTCAATAGAGTAAACTTTATTTGTTTATGGTATTATTTATTTATTCTTCAGTATCTTTTATAAAGCAGTCGTCTCTATCATTGATTTCGGTCCCGGATTAGCCAAAAATTCGTAATCTGGAGCTTTTCCTTCTTTTGACTTTTAACGTTCCCTACTAAACCAGCTGCTCCGTCGGTTCCATTTTTACTGAAACCGTGTTGGTACAAAACAATTGCAGTGAATTGTGTGATTGTGTACCTAATGCCGTAAACTCTTTTTCTTATAAGGTGATTAATAGTATATTATGATTTCCTATAATCTTTATCAGGTCGTCAATGGGAGGTAAAGTCTGACTGACAGGTGGAAATTTATGGCGAGACCTATTATCTGATATGATTAAGATAATAATACTCCACCAATCTGCCAAACTACGTCGGAATCCTATCAAGCCTACCGAACAACTTATCTTCCGCGCAGTGCGCCCGATAATAGTAAATTACATAAAAGGAGTCGGAAAACGAGTTACTAAGCCGAAATAGGGATAAAGTATATGTGATGTATGTAATCGTGATCGTGAATAACTTTTGTTACTTATACAACTTTTCCGAATTCACGGAAAAAATCTGCTTTTTCATGCAATACTATAATACCTAGGTAATCTAATGGAGAATATGTTTTTCTTCGATTTTGGGGAAGATCCGAAGATCTTGTACAAAAGTTATTCAATAACATGTTTACTTTTTATCATTTGAGAGAAGTACCCTCTTACTGTCTAGCCTTGTATATTGGCGTTCCGACACAAAAGATTGTCGACAGAATTTTCGTGTACTTAGGTGCTGGCAGACTTGAAAAACTTGAGCGTTACTGATAGTTAATCAGTTGATGTCACATATAAAACCAACGAGATCAAAGTACAAGTTCAATATATCAAAAGCATTTACGCAGACTTCGCGTATGTAATACAAACATAAAGCTGTTTACACCTAATTTCGTCACTGCTCTATCACAATTTTACTAGCAGATTATCGTAATGATGAAAATTTTTGTGTCAAACCTTGAACTGATTTAAGATACCAGGTGCTTTATAAATCTAATGTTTCCAAGAATAATTTGGCTGTAGGTATATTAGAAGCAGGCGACGGTAATTTAGAGTGACAGTGTTAAATGGTTGTTATATTTTGTTTACTTCGGTGGATAATTATAATTAAATAGGCCATCGTGAGGATCTCGGCGATCATCTGCGAGGTCGGGCCCTATAAACTTCAGATGGGGCATACTATGACTGAGTAATGGGCGTCAACTCTTCTGATTTAGGTGTCGTATTAACTAAACTCCGGGCGATTTAGTGAACGTGCTATTTTGCAAGCTGGCATACAATGATGAAAAGTTATCTTTATCAAAGATAGTTCTAATGAGTCTAGTTTACCGTGAAAAGCTTTAGTCTGTGGGATGCAATATAGCCTAACGATAATTTCTTACTATCGTATTTTTTTGTTTCTGTTCACTTTAATATCATTTTGAAACTTTTTTATTATAAAAACTGGGTGTGATACAACCATACGGCCCTGCTGCTGGTGATTTGGTACCACTATCACTTTACCTTCTGTATAAATAAATATCCAGAACTAGATTAAAAATAATATTAAATTACTTTTTGAATCCATTTCAATAAAGTTTCTTTTGATATTTACTCTTCTTCAAGTAGTAGTTGAAGTAAAGTCACATATCCGTCGGTGCTTCTTGCTACGTGAAACGAAACAACCGTGTTCACCATATGTACTCCATAAAAATATGATTGAAATACTTCACAATATTATTATATTCAATCGTCACGCTGCTGTCAATTCTATACGACAGTAACATCTTACTTAAATGAAAACTAGCATTACGAAGAATTTAACGCCAGGCTAAAAAAACAACTGCTTTTATATAAAGACAACCTGATTCTTCCGATTGACAAACAAGTAAGAATTGTTTTCCAACTTCCATTGAAACTGCATCAGTATCTACCATAAAATAAAATGCACCTGAATCTCTTGTCTTTGGTGTCACTTTGTCGTGATTTACGAGCGTGATATCAGGAGTTGAGGAGCAGGTATTTCACAGGTAGATTTATCTATCGCAAGTTACATCTAAACTGTTGAATGTGGCGGAATTATTTTAAAATCCAGTGGAAGAAATGAACTTCCCGGTAGATTCTATGGCAATTTTGTGATGTTCATTAGTCTTGATAATATAAACTCAAATTACAAATGGAAAGGATTTCCGTTATAAAATATAAGTAACGTAAACAGTCGTATTACGGTCGTAGTCAAAATCAACGCCTATCTTGAGAGGTATCTTTATTTTCGTGTTTTGTGTTGTAGGATTCTTGTTTGGTTATTCAAAGTTTAATAAGATTTTTTAACTTGCTTGTTAGTGATATTGGTATCACCAATAAACATGGTGAATCAGTAAAAAGAAATTCGCTACAAGACTGTAGCAACGTCAAGTAGATGGCTAAAATCTACCAATTCCTCAAATGTTTATCTCATGTAGTAAGGTCTGTGCCCAGTAGTGGGACGTATATAGGCTGGTGATATTGATGATGAATTTATATGTTCTAATGTTCAGTTTCTATCTTATCTTATCTTATAATGGGGCCGTGATCACGCCACGATGCACTTCGACCCTTCGGGATCTTTCGTACTTCCTCTGCTTTTACTATGTCCCGAATATAGCTACCATAAGCTTTACTACACTACTGGGGTGAAAGAGCCTATAGTCTTCTGGCTTTGGATATGTCACTTCCAGAAGACCCATTCTGATAATAGCCAAGTCATCACATTAACATAAAATTCTAAATAAATGCAGGTATTAGGAAAAATATATTTTTTTGTATTTCAAGGAGTGTCAAACAAGCAGAATAATCGATTCTTATACGTTACTAGTACTGTATATTATTCTGAGTGCTGGAAATGAGATGTCAATATTGTCGATCATATCTCACGTCTCCAAAACTAACATATTCCTTGTGAGGAGTTTGTGTATTTTTACTTTCACACGATACTGTCTATTATACGATAAATAATAAATATTTTAGGTAGATCACACTAAAACCGCGAACGAAATGGTTTGTAACTTTGCTTAGTGATTTAAGGTTGTTTTTTTATATATCTACCACAAGGATCGCAAATAAGGCCAATCTGATGGTGCGCAGTTACCTAAGCCTATAGACTCTTCTGATACTTACAGAGGGAGAAGGTTAGAAAGTTAGAAGAAAGTGGATGAGGGTTGAAAATGAAAATGAAAATGAAAATATCTTTATTCAATTAGGCCCCCAAGAAGCACTTTCGAATCGTTAACAAAAAAACCCTTAAGTCTATCATATAAAAATAATATTAACTAACTAACAATTTCATAATGTTTGTCTCTCTGTCTTATCTGGATCTACGCAAGCTAAGAATGTTAGTCAGTCTGTCTATCGGTCTGTCTGTCGGTCCGTCGGTCCTTTGTCCGTCAGTCAGTCTGTCTGTCTGTCCGTCAGTCAGTCTGTCTGTCAGTCAGTCTGTCTGTCAGTCTGTCTGAATTTACACCGGTTCCAAAAGTTGAACTACCGAGAAGATTCCGGCAACAAACTCGTGTAGTCACTCTTTTCAATCATTAAGTTACAATGTTTAATTACACAGTAATAGTATTTAGCAGCGCAGTGTCGCACAGAGTATAAAAAAGGTATATTAAAGTACCAATAAGTACCTAATGATAAGAATATTTACTGTATTTAAAGGCTGTCCGACAATGCACCATCACAATATAGGTATTACAATACACAAAGGTCAACAATTAATATACAAAGACCTAATAAAGCTAAACATCTTTCATTAATTTTAAACACTTGTCTGAGCACGTCATTACAATAATAATTGTATTGTTTTATATATAATATCCTATAATGCCATATACCTCAAAAATCCCTCAAAAATTATACTATTGATGAATATGTAGGTAAATTATTACAAAATCAAGGAAGCTTAGAGATGACCATTTCCATAGATAGATTGGTTAGTTAATTATTAATTGGTTAATTATTGATTGGTTAGATAGATATATCAAAAAAAAAACACTAAAGATACCATTCCCATATTTATTTATTACTAGTGATCGGCTGTCGCTCCCAATAAGTGTCCTATGTTTTTTTATATAACTAGATAACAAACAAGCTGACGGCCCACCTGATGGTAAGCGGTTACCGCCGCTGCAATGAAAAGGAAAAATCACTTGATATTGCAGATGCGTTGTCATCCTGAGACCCAAGATGAAATGCCTTCCATGCCCAGTAATTACACTGCCTACCAATACCTTAAATCCGAAGCACATGGAACTGTTTCATGGCTGAAATAAGAAAGGCGATGGTATCTACAAAGACGACCCTACATACCGGCTTACCACCTAGTACACGGTTCTTTCTCCGGGTCTCATATAGACACTTAGAATAATATACTTTATGCGTAGACAGACATACAAGGTTGCCTTCGCATTTATGATATTCGTTGAATGATAAATCAGTTGCCATGCTTCATATGTCGCAGCCATCTGGTTAAATTAGCCAGTTATTTGGACGCCCAGGCCGTTATTTAAGCTCCAATCAATTGCTTGAGCCGATACTTAAATGAACTAAAATCACTCAATGTTTAACAACTTGGCGTATTGAAAGTCAGCTCAATTGGATGCCTAGGCTGATAGTTTTGTACTGAAGACTTTTAATGTGATTGGTCCTATCGCGACGTCCATCTGGTTAAACGTTGCGCTCAATGACTTAGCTAGTTGTCCTTTAGCCATTGAATGCCGGAGTTTAATGAACGGCCTAGGCATACAATTTATTGTCTAAGTTAACCTGATGGCTGAGACATGTTGGGTATACACCTTTAAGTACAGTTTTATCCAAAACCAATGAATTAAAGCAAGAAATGGCGTTTGAGCAAAAACTAAGTTGACAACGTAGCAGAATCGATCGCATATTTTTTCGAGGTAATTTATTAATAACATCAATTTATCCGATGTCCGGATTTCCGTCCTATCGACTTTCATTAATTTTACTGATGGATGTCAAGTATGGCGGGGTTTGTGTAGTAAATCAATCAAGGACGATTTGGTAACCGTGTTTTTTTCACATTTAAACAGGATAATAATTATGGTGCTGTTACAATTTTATTTTTAAAATTATACGCCGCTCGAGACTCCGCCTGCGTGATTGTCGGTTATAGCTCCAAAGATGGGGGCTATCTACTTTTTTGAGGATGTAATCTATCTTCATTCTTTTAGCAGTTAAAACGAAACAGACAAATTTTCTTTCGCATTCATAATATTAGTATAGAAGTAATAAGAAGAAGTAATAAGTAGAAGATGTTCTTAAAAAATCTCGAAAAAAATCAAGTCTTGAACCCGTCACCTTTCACAATCGGGGTGACTATCTGCTCTGACCACCAAGTGACCAAGGGTTTAACAAGAAAATGGTGGATAAGATTTCGAATGCCTCCTTCTCCTTCTTCATCTTCGGAAGATGAGGAAAGATTCTCCTCCTCGCCTGCAAATAAGCTGAGGCTAGTTAATTTGTACTAGATAATAGCTGTGAGAGTAAGTAATACAACTTGCAACTTGTAAACAAAAGATAAGCTGTTTCATACAAATTGTGATATCTACACGACCTGTTTCTATGAAACAGCTGATTTTTTTTCGTGATTTCAAATTTATTTCATACTGCCATATGTCTTCGTTTTCGAGAGCTTCCCCATTACACCCTATTTGAAATAACTCATATTTTCGAAATATATGTAAAAACCTATTTTTCACTAATTGTTGTCAAATACCCTCAAATAGAGTGCGATTTAATTATCGCGTAATATTGATAGCGTTGTTTTATTAATATAAGAAAGATTGTTTGGTTACTTTTAGTCAGCAGTGCTGACTGATAGTATAACAGGCCTCCCTAGACGTAGTCACAGATTAGTGATATATGTATCGACATAGTTGTGGGCAAAGGACCTCATAAACAATATTTCGTGCTTCATCTGAAAATCTAATTTAGACCAAAATTCCGTTGTTTCTCTAATAACACGTACATGCGTCTTCAAAGGCGACTGTTCCGCGGATGTTAGTAACCGTAATTTATCCTATAAAGCAAAATAAAAGGCTCTGTTTCTTTCCGGCCATAATCAAAGGCACAGACACTACGACCTTTTTAGGAGGGTTATAAACGGCCCACAGACTCATATTCGCAATACCACTCGAATAGTTGACTCTACTATGGCTAAAAGGCTCGTAATAAGACGACAAGGGAGACTACAAATCATAATAAATTCGGAGAACTTATTAAGTCCGCCGCCAACAAACAATGGAGCGAGTTATTGGTGATCACCCCCCTTTATCTAGACCCACCCCCGCCTGACTCCCCGACCTTTTGTAGGGTTGACATATGCAGTGCCGTACAGTTTGCTATTTGAAATACGTTAAAAGTCTTTGTTGTTTATGCAAAACATATGAACGGTTGTAATCATTACCTAATTATACAATCTGATGATGATAGGAATTAACATGATGTGACAGTGAGTGCAGTGAAACAGAACAGCCTCAGCCACATCTATCACGTTTTAAGGTCACGGTTTCTTTGATAAAACTCATGTCATATGAAGGAGAGATTCGGTAAACTGATAGGTAAGCGAAAGAACTTCACATTTTGAATCATATGACACATAAAAAAATATGTCACGGTATCATATTTTTGCCTGGTGCTCATGCCGAATTCGTCTTCGTTGTTCTTAAGTCGCCTGATAAAAGATATTATTCAAATAACATTGCCATTTATCAGAATTTCTAAAACTTTTTTGATTGTAGCAAGTTTTTGTACCCAATGGAATAATTACCAGCATAGTTTCTATGTCCGAAGACATTTCAGCCAAGTTTACCCGAAATAACTGGTCTTAAGAGAACGAAAGTAGAAAACATAATACGAAACTTTGATCGAAATATGAATTACGTACATAAAGAGTGTTTTTCCTGGAGTTATAAACACGGCAGTGATACCTTTGCTTTTCTAAGTCTCTATAGGATGCTGTCAGATAATATTAGTGCTTATTTCATCTTCGTTACAGCTTGTGGTATCTACTGACCATTACAAATTTAGCCTTGGCAACCCTATCCGGGCCCAACAAGTGGAGCAATCTTCACTATATCGGAAAAAGCTTGGTGGGAACTACACCAATTAATACAGGCAAAGAGTTAACAACAATGCGATACCGGGTAAACAGTTTTGTATAATGGACGTAAAACACCATCTTACAGAGTGCTTACAAAGTTGTAACAATTTTGGTTTAGGCCCATTATAAATTGTTACCAGTGAAAAAACAAGGGAATTGTTGTAAAATGTATTTGGGATACTGAGTTTTGTATCTTTCTGGTACTTTATTTCATTTATGTGTACTTTTATTTCATTTTACCGAAATAGTACGGGCTGGAAGAGCGATGAAATCCTGATACAGGTATTTCATTACTAGGAATGTCACCACAGTTGATTCCTGGTATTATTATGAAACTAGATATTATTGTTTTTAGGGTTCCGTACCTCAAAAGGAAAAGGGAGCACTTATAGGATCACTTTGTTGTCCGTCTGTCAAGACCGATTATATCGGCAATACGTGGAGGTATCGAGTTGAAATTAAAACCATAAACTACTAACATTTACTTGAAGCTGTAAAAAAATCAAACTTGTAAGGGTACTTTCTGTTGACCTAGAACAATGTTTGGCAAGTAATATCGTCTTATACTACAAGTACAGGGAAAAATCTGAAAACTCTACATTTGTAATCAATCGTCGAGGTTAAGCAACGTTACTCGGTATGTACTAATTTGTACAGAAGAAAAAAGTCTAAAAGTTTTTTTTTTATTTAATCATAAAAAATCTTTATTCAAATAACGGGGGTCCAAATTTTGAATTGTGTCGTGTAGGGTATCGCATAAAAGGGCTTCATTGGCACAAGCTTAAACTAAACAGGTATTTAATTATTTTTATGATAAACCTTTCGCCTCTTTTTAACCGACAAAAAAAGAAGAAGGTTATATGTTCCACTGTATGTAATTATTTTTTGTACGTATGTTCACCGATTTCTGTGTCAATTGCGAACCGATTTTCAAAATTTTTGTTTCATTCGATAGATTATACTCCAATGGTGGTCCCATTGTCACCAAGTCAGCATCTGATGATGGGATCCCAGGGAAATCGAGGGCAAACCAAAATTTTTATAGGCACGTGTGACATGTTTAACTTTTTTCCAAAGTTATTCAAGTATTTGCTTGTGTTAGTCATAATCTCATGTTGATGAGCTGATGATGGGAGGTGCAATTCCTTGACGGTTAGGAGTTAGAAGACAATTCTTTCACTGTTTATTTTAACCAAGGACTGAGAGACAGACAAGTCGATAGTGCTGACGGTCACCCATCTTGCTTTGACCTTAGGAAATCACATAAAAATGTGAAAAAAATTTTCTTAACAAAAATAAAACCGACTTCAAAACACTAAAAAGGAAAAAATAATTAAATTTCAGTACCTAGGTACCTACTTACCTCCTGAAATGTATTTTTTAGAGTTGGTGCTAAGCTGTTTTCAGATACAATAGAAAGTGACACAATGGTAAGTAGGGTACCTAGGTACTGAAATTTAATTATTTTTTCCTTTTTAGTGTTTTGAAGTCGGTTTTTATATGTACCGTGTGTAAGTTATTAGGTACCTATGTACCTCATAACTTTGGTGTACGTGGTAGATAACAGTTTGCACTTCCATACGTACCTACCTACTTAGTAGTCTTTCTTTAATTTTGTAATTAAACACAATCCTAAACAGGTACCTACCTGCTTAAATATCATGTACCTAGTAGCATTATACATATTATATTTAATAGGATATTAAACAAACATAGGTCACATTCAGTTTAGTTTAGTTTATTAATTTTTAGAATTTCAACCTTTCAACCGTCGAATATGTACCTAAAAATTGGGGTGGGCGAGTCCGACTGGCACTTGTGCGGTTTTTTTATCTATTGATATAATAATAAACGAATCAACGAACGAACGGGCTAAAAAATCACATTAGTTTAAGGCAGTATAGGTACAATTTAAACAATTTGAACTGAACTTTTTTGAAAAGAGAAAAGAAAATATATTATTTTACAAACTATTTTGCCGTTGAGATTTGTGTTGATGTGTGTGTCTGTCAATTCGAGAATAGTAAATGTTTGTTTAAAATGTTTTGTCGCAAATTTTAAATCATCTACACCATTAATTAAAGTCAGAAAAAGCAGTCCCACTGTTAATTATTCCTTGTATATTATTTTTTATCAACAATTTTCTAGCTGTGTTAAACATAGTCATTCACGCGTGACATACAAAATTAAACTCACCTACAGTGTTGTTTTAATTTATGTCGTATCGCGTTTGAATTAGCTGCCTGCTTACTGGAGCTCTTTGCCAATGGCCAATTACTCATTAGCGCTTAATTAGTGGAGCGGACTATTAATAAATTGTGACGAGAGAAGATTTACTGATTTCATGATGAACTTTAAATAGAAAGAGATATTGCGTAAGTATTAAGATTGTGTGTCTTTTAAAATGTTTTTAGGTCTACGATTGTAGGTACTGTAAAGCAGATATAAGCATAATGGTAAAGCAATTTGTAGGTATGAATGTATGTTAGGATCGCAACAGTAAAACACTTATTTATCAAGTTAGGAACTGGAATAAGTGATGAAAATAAATGATCCATAACAACTTTGTGCAGTCCAAGGTCAGCTAATAAGTAGATATTTTTCGCTTAAATAGCAAAGAAAGGAAACCTGTGTCAAAAAATATGTAGGTACAGAACTGGCTCCATACAACGAAATAAAAAAGGGGCACGCACACATCGACGCGTACGTACGGAGATCTCAAGTAAAGTCAAACGAGTAACTGTTGAGAATGCTGTGATTTTCAAATACACGTAATTTTTTGGTGTTACTCTTTTATTATATTGTATTATAAAGTGTAAATAATAAAACAATGTAAGTTTCTCAGTTTAGTATAAATATTTGTGCCATTTGTTTGGTAGTAACGCGTTCTAAGTCCGCCTGGCAAGATACCACCATCTTACCTAACTCTGCCGCTGCTGCTGTCAATATGTTACTAGCATTGCTGTATTCCGGCATTTGGAGGTAAGATAGACAGTTCCTCTGTGGTTGAGGGATTTGGGTTTAGCTCGCTTCCATCTTTAGCCTCATCGTCATCAGGCCAAGAGCTCTTAAGAATAAAAAAAAGCCTAATGCTCGCTAGACGGAGGTCTTCCAAAATGAAATTAAGCTATAGTCTGTCTTCTGCATCACAAACGGTGCCCATGTATTTAGTCAGGAAATTTCATGACTCAAAGAAAGAAGAAAAACAAAAAGGGGGAAAAAAGAAAAGAAAAGAAAAGAAAGAAGAAGGAAAAAGAAGTTTAAAAAAAGAGGTTCTCAAAGAAGTTTTTAAAAATAAAAAACTGCATTAATTGTTTATTTCTCGGAGTTTATTATTATTACTATTAATAGGTACTTCTAAAACTTATGTTACTATGCTAGTCTTTTGTTTGACTATTACATTACCCGTTCTTGTAGTTGAGGTATTTTGGTTGGTACAAAAAATATTTATTAAAAAGCGTTTAATGACTTTAGAACATTAATAAGCCAGATAGCAAATCGATCTTCTTTGTCAAAATAATTTGTATCTAAATCAAGTTGCAACTAAATATTAGTTTTGAATGTCCAGAGTTTCATCGGAGACAAATGCCGCCATTAATCTTGGCGCAAACAGAACTCGGACAGAGCTCAAGGTACAGTGAACACTCTAGTTAATTAATGCAGTTATACGAAAATACATCGTCCTCACTCGTCCCCACGTCTTAAAGAAACATTCACGCTAAGTGAGCGAATCTCGACAAATCCAACCAAATAGCTGCAATTACATTCCCAAACTAAGCAATAGTACGTAACGACCGTCCTTCGGCGCGCAAATAGACGCAGGACTTTCCCAATAATGGTCCAAATATCGTCCAATAATGGGACACTGGACGAAAGTGGGCAAACAATAACACCGTAGGCACGTTCAGCAGAATTAATCAGTTAGTCACACTTGCGTCGAACCAAGGAAGAGTCGATTAGGAGTTAGGAGGGTACCTTGAGGATTATTGAGACATCGGTACAGCTGCGGCCGAACTCCGATATTGCCGCGGCCACCAACTTGTTCTCAACTGCCCAAGAATTTCCGACTTCAACGTGAAACTCCGCCGTTCGATCATACTTATTGAAAAAAGGGTTCTCGTTACCACCGAGTGTTACAACCGTATTTACAACGGTGGACCTCTCTGATGTTTGTGTCTGTCCTGATATTGGCTTACCTTGCCATTTGTGGAAATAACAAAAGTAATATTTGTTTCTCATCTCTTTCTAAATTGATTTTCTTATACGTTTCTATTATAGCTAGGTCCAACACTTCAAAAGAAATGAAGTTTCGCTCTAGTATAACCAATCACACGATAATTGATTGATTCTTTCCGCACTGAATTAGACTTTGGTGGACGTATAACGAATCATAATCAAAAAGTATTCGAATACACAAGCGTATTAAAAATAGCTTTATTCACATGCAAAACGCAAACTCTAGCTTAATTGATAGTTCGTTATCTTCTGGAACGAGTTTATTTAGTTATAAGCTGAACCGACTCGGCATACAAGCTCGGATGCAATGGGGTTCACGTTTCCGAGTAAATTTTATTTGAATTCGTCAACTTTAGGGTTGTCGCAGAATTGTCACATTTATTTATCGATATTAGCCGATTTGTAAAATCCTCATTGTAAATTATTTTGATATTGTGCAATAGAAACAAATCCTTGTCTAGATTTTTAATTTATTATGGTTTTTCGAGAACAAATTCAGAGTTATAAGATTTAGATGAGTATAAGCAAGGATCATTTTTGAAGATTAACTTTAAAATTATTTAATCATTTCCTATAATTTAAGTATTAATATTGCATTTAGTGGAAAAGATTCATTGTCCAAATCAGACTAAGCTAGAAAAATAAAATCAAAATATTGCAAATCTAGATTGAATCGGGATGAAAATAAAACACACCATTCATTTTATCTCAATTTAACAAAAACAACTGCTAAAAAGTCGCACAATAGCCGCTTCAGGCTTGAGGTCGGGGCGAGTGGCGACTAATGCACAAAGGTTCGCGTTGATTATACAAAACAGATTGTGGACGCATTCTGCGACTGCATGCCTTGTCCAGAATAATAATGGCCACGAAGATGAGTTTCAATGCGCTCTGCTAATCCACACAAGGGAACTTGGGTGTCTCTGATAGCCTTTATTTTGTAGGCAGGAAAACTGAATTTCGCGCAGCCCTATATCTAATTGAGATACGTAGTATTGAGCTGGCTATTATTAGATTCAATCCCCGTACCCGTAGTTATGATTACCACGGCTACATAGATTGTTAGGTATCTTAGTTCATTAATACCTTCGACAATTTAGAAGCAGAATTTACTAATTTATTTACCTGGAACTTTTCTTTTGAATTATTTAACACTTAGATAAGATACTTTTATTAGAAAGAAAAAAATGTTGCTAAGTAGTAATGTAAATGTATTTAACTACTTAGCAACATTTAAAAGATGTTTCAATCGAAATCTGATGATTTCGAAAATTATTTGATGAAAATGGATTGAAATATTTTAAATACATACGTTTTTATTTGTCCATTATATTCGCAATGCTCACCCTACTTAGCTTTTCAAATACATAAGTTTAAGATAGGGTCAGCGAGGTTGAAGTAGCTATAGACCCTTTCGGAGTCCCAAAAAAACTTTAGGAGAAAATCTTTCAAAGGTAGTAGATAGTAGCTCTTCATTTAGACTGAATGCTGATAAGTTTAAAAGATAACTAGATAGATAGTTACTTAGATTTAGTAAGATAAGAAAAGAAAGTCAAAGGAAGTGTAATAAATATGATGAATATAATTAAGTAACTTGCAGTATTATATCCTATACTTGAGTCAAATTCTAGAATAAACGTAAACAAACCACTGTGATTTTTGTATGAGTGATGAACAAGAAAGCTAGCGAGTGAAAGGGACAAACCTATACAGAAAGACATTTGGTTTGTTTACATTTATTTATCGAATTTGGCTCATCATCATCATCATCACCAGCCTATATACGTCCCACTGCTGGGTCTGTACCCACATTGGAGAAACACATGAGGAATTTGGGCCATAACATCACCACGCTGGCCCAATGCGGGTTGGTGGGTTAAAGCGGTTGCAGGAACAACCGGGATTGACGGCTTAACGTGCCTTCCGAAGCACGGAGGAGCTCGAGATAACAAACTTTGATTGATCCATCCCAGGATCGAACATGGCGAAAGTTGCTTCGTTTTTCGTATAGAAACCAGAGCGCTTAAACCAATACACCACCGAGCTCCGAATTTGGCTCAAGTATAAGCAATTTGTCTCAGTGATTCTAGAAATTAAACTGTTTTAGTCACCATTGCACCAGTCAATTTGGTAAGGTTTTGACCCAAAACCATGTAGGAAGCCTATGTCCAGCTTTGGGAGCGGGCATAGGCTTCTAGGCTGCGGACGATATTATAGTGTATTCATAGATTTTTACATTTTATAAAATTGTTGAACTTCAACGAAACATAGTCACACGTGCATTTTAACGGACATTAGTTATACTTACGAGTACACTTACTGACTTTATAAAAATAAGGAAAGGTAACAGTTCTGTTCTGCTGTCAGAATAAAATCTGGGTTTCAGTCTGTCTTCAGCTAGCAGTCGAAAGTCCAGTTGTCATTTTTTTCAGTGTAATAAGTTCTCAGTTGTCCAAAAATGGAGCGACCCAACAATATCACACAAGTTGAGATGTCTGCCCCGTTAAAGGCCAATGAACACTTGAACAGCCCGGATATGTGTCCGGGATCCCAGGCTTTGACTGTCAATCAGGGCCCGTTGATTGGATTTCGATATTGGCACCAATTCTAACGTCACTTCACGTTTCGGAGGTGGATCGGTATAAAATATCGGCCACAGTCATATTACAGTGGGTAAAGATATTGAGGGCATAAAATTTTGTGGGACATGGGTGAAATATTATCGAAATGTTACGCGAAAAACCTATACTGTAAAAAATATTTATACAAACTACTTCGGCTACTTTCGTTATAACCAAAATTTAGCGAGGATCTACTACATTCATATTGATTCAAAAAAACAGGCGTGTACCTTTATGCTTAGGTGATTACCTTATTTTTCAGTTTATGTAATATAAGAAGGAATTTAATAGTTCGTAACGTCATAGTCAAAGAAAAGGTTTTGCATATGTGATTATTTGACGTTATGCAATTGAAATTTTTATACGACAAAGGATGAAAACAAGCGCATACGACCCACCTGACGGTAAGCTGTTACCGTAGACGCTCGTAGCACCTTGAAATCAAGAGAAAATAAAAAGCGTTATGTTGCCAGCATATGAGACAAGTCTCCTCTCTCCTAACATAACATATTTTAATGAGCTCAGGCGACCTTATTAATCGCAGGAATACAGCGCTACTAGCGCTATTTAGCTGTGATCTTCTGTTAGGTGAAGGTATTATCACAGCCAGGATAGAAGCTATATGGCTTCTTGTGCTGCTTCTTTCTTCTCTTCTAATTGAGGATTAGGCATTGAAATTGTTGAAGAGGTTTAATTAGCGGATGTTGCATATATTAAGACAACGTAATCGCCGATATGCATTTACCTAATTATTAAGCCTCGTGCAGCACAATGCAATGTAATGCAGGCTACCTACATCACACAGAGCCACATTAAATGTCGTCACCACGTCGCTCTTGTTTCTCAAATCGAACGACTGTAGCGTAAATTAATTATAATATTAATTTGTATTTTTTCTCGAATAAATTTTATTCTTTTGAGATTACGAAAACAAAGCCAATTTAGGCATGGTTGGTTTCGTAAAAAAAGTATATAATTAGGTTTTCATTATTGCTCCTAGTTAGGCCATTTGCTTGTTTATTAACAAATCTGATTCCATTTTGTGATATCTAGATTTAAAAATACATCAGGTAGAGTATAAAGCTTCATGTTAACAAGAATAAAAATATTCCACAGTTTTCATAAATCAAATCCTGATTGCCGACATGATATTTTCAAAGAAAAGCAATTTCGTTACTCAGAAAGCCTTAAGCGAGCACGAAAATTGTTTAGTGAACAGATTCATGAATACACAGTTCACACATTGGCGTCAGTATCTGTGAGATCCGATACTAAGTGCTCTACACATTATGAGCTTGAGCGGTAATGTGTTAAGGAGCCAGCTCGTAGCCACACCTAGAGTGTGCACATATGATAGAACTTGGAGTTGTTGTTGGCTTATCGATTTGAGTGGTGCAGATTTTGAAAGTTGGGGTGTAGCTTGCTCAGTCATGTTTTGTTAAGGTAGGTTATTTATAATCAAATGGAAAAAAATAAAATTCTGCTGTCCATAAAATACTATCCTTACATCCCTTCATTACACTTACTTATGTATTTGTTTGTATATTATTATTCCTTTCAGCTATACTGTCCACTATCTAAGTTTCAGTATCCATAGCTATTAATGTAACAATTCTTTTGGCGATATAATAGTTTTATTAGCAATTGATTATTTTATATCGTATCTGCGACTATTACCAATTGTACCAATTGACTTTAGTTTTTGTTTGGTTTGGTAATTCAATAACAAAAGTACCGATGACAGGTACCTAATATCATTTAATGTTTCTCAAATGGTAATTATTAAGCAATTTATCCTTTATAATGTTTTGAGGACTTTTAACAGTATATTTGATAGTGGAAGCTAAAACAGTTAAATTTTTTACTGTCGCCATCTCAACATATAAAAACATGGCAAAGATTATAACTTGATGCTTCTAAAAACCTTTCCATTTCATTCTTATTAAAGTACATATAATGAAAAGGAGGCTAAAATTTTAGATTGCTTAAAACGATCAGTATTTTAACAAGGGTGATTCGTTGGCGTACGCCCGTACGAAGCCTAATAATCGCAAAACTATCTCAAAATTCATGAAACGCCCTCGGCCGGTCTTATCTTTAGACCCAGAAAAAATATATCTTGGTTTACATTTCCAAGAGTAGCTTTATCCCTCAATAATTCGTAGCGATGGGCGCCCGTCTCATATCTCTGAATATCCTCAAGTCCAAGACCTGGTTACAATTACAAATGTATTATTTATCAGACGCCGGAGTGGGGCCTCGTCCGGGGGAAAAGGAATTGATTTCTGCATAATTTAGCAACGAAAACACCTCCCAGAGACCTCTCTGTAGCACTAAAAACAAAACATTCGTTTGTATTTTACTACTTTCGCCGGAATAAATGCATCTTTTATAACCACATGTACGCTTTGCCGAATGAAAGTGAATATACCTTTCTCCCGCATTTATTTTTAAAGTTCATCAAGCAAATTTTTTGATTACCTTCACTGGGTATGCGTCGAATAATAAAGGTATAATTCTCTTTGACGCGTCTGATATTTTATTCAAAAGAAGGTTTCGTTAACATAATAATTAAATGTATATTATGAATATAAAGTCTTAATCAAAGTATCGTAATCAGTCTCAACTTTTCATACTATTCATCTCGATACACATTTCGCATATTAATTAATGTCGGCAAAAGGGACAAATGCAAAACAAACAAGAAGCGATCTCTATCTCCAAGAATTTTAATTAATGAATTTATCAATGCTTTATGGGGAATTATACTGCGAAAAGTTTTTAAACCTTATGACTGTTTGAAAGAATTCGAAATTATCCGTCATATAATTTTTTTCATTATTCCTTGTACCTACGTAAGTTTGAATACGTACAATAAGATACTTCCTAGTAATTAAATACTCTAATTTCTATATTATAAAGTTTGACGTACCTTGATCTCTGTCTTAAACTTTTGTTATCTACGTCATAAAGTAATGTTTTTTATTAAATAATTTGTTTTCTTAAATTTTCATCATCATCATCATATCAGCCGAGAGACGCCTACTGCATAGGCATTCCCCAAGGATCTCCAAACCTGCGGCCTCCTGGTATGCGGCCGCCACTCGAGGAAGTAATATGCATGATGAATGAGAATTAAGTTCAGCAATTATAAATTTATTTTTCAAGTTCCGCTACTCGAAATGTATGCTCCTCAACAATGAAGCACCTTTCTTTTTAATCAAAGCTAATTTAAGCTGCTACTATTAGTCTGTTAACTAATTCATCTTGTTTTAATGCTCTGAGAACTATTGCGACATGCAATATTAAAATGCAATCTACGTACAAAGAAACAAAAGAGCAAATCTAATGATATATTATCATTAATGGGAATATACTGAGATGTTCAGGTACATTTGTGCAGTCTATAAATTCCCTAAGTGGGTCGGTGGTGCCCGTTGGCAGTGTATCTGTGGACGCAGCTGGGGCTGCGGTGTAGCGACAATGTTCGGACGCCGCGTCCTCACGCGGCCCGCATCCGCAATGAGCCCGGACAACCCTGGACACCGGACACTGCTCTAATTTATACTGACCGTTAATTACCTACAAGAATCTGAGTTGGCCAAGAATCTTTATTGTAGAAACATTTATTTTGCTGAGACTACTGGCTTATTTCAGCTCGCAAGATTTTTTTTAGAGATAAAATAAAAAGGCAATTTCTCATCTGGGAATTTTGTCAAGTGCCGAAGAAATTTTAGAATAAAAATGTGTTGCTTAGAATTATTTTGAAGAGCAAAAGTTAGGAGGGAGGAAGAAGATATTCATTCATTGTAATGTCGGTCGGGCACTCACTTATACTAACGAAATGATGTTTGTCAAGGAAGCTTTAACAGGACCAAGAGTTACTTACCCATTAGTTTACGTTTGGCATGCAAATTACAATAGAGTAACGAATTTATCTTTATTCATAACAAACAAAATGCATACCTATTATATTAGTAGCACCAAAAGTGTACAGGCAACGAAGTTTTAATTGCTAACAGTGTAACGTCTTGCTCTTATATAGGCCGATGGGGCACGTGTTAGGATTATGTTGGATTCCACTCATCGGAACAGGCTGGAACATGCACCTTGCACCCGCAGCCGAAGTTCAGACAATGTACCAACAAGTTTGAAGTTAGGACTTGGCGGGAGTGAGTACACGGAGGAGCTACTGGACACATTTTTATAAATGAATTTAGGATTTCTGGTCAGAATAACACATTTTGAAACGTGAGCGGAGTACGCTTATTATAATCTATCGAGCTCTACCAACTCGCCGGTGGACTCATGAACAATAAAAACTTATTGTTGTTGATTTGTAGGTGCTTTATAATAAAGAAAGGAACATAATTTAGAGTTAATTATTACATCTTTTTTATGTAAAGGAAAGATTATGTTATTTAATTTTAAATATAGGTAAATATACTTAAGAGACATCATCAATCTAGGAAACTTTTATTAATGTACCTACCAATACATAAAATTATGTTACATTTCAATCTATAAATCGACACCTGCATCGAAAAAGGCAGTATCCCAAATTACGTCCAATTTGAGAATTTTTGACCACTATATTATGCGGGACAACTATAATATAATAGGCTAAAGTTACAGACGACCGACGTGACGTTCAACCACCTGGTTAAACGTTGCACTCAATGACTTGGCTTGTCCTTCAGCCGTTTCATTGGATGAGGGCGTTCAATCAACGGCCTAGTCGTCCATTTAAGTGGCTAATATAACCAGAAGGCTGAGACTTGAATGGAATTGTACACTACAACCATGTGTCAGCTACTCGTTCCAGTAAAAGATCCAAGACAGCAGTGATTCAACTAGTATGGGACTCAGTAGCTTCTCAAGTTACATGGGAAATGATATACTACAAAAAGAATAGTATTGATTCTTACATTTTTTCTAGTCTAAGCAGTTTTAATCCACACATTCCAGCCACAATGGGGTTTTAATAATGTCATATGCCTTTTGTTGTTGCCCGGAAGTCTTTTGTTGTTGACAACTTTTATTTTATTTTATAAATAATTAGTATATAACTCATACAGAAATATGTAGTATGTCTAAGATCAATAGCTTCACAGGTATAGTGGTAGTTTGATCTGTTGCGGCTTATCGTCCAAAAACGCTCCATAGAAAATCTACGGAACAGGTGAACATTAATAACTATGTAATATGTATGTTTTTATTCATAGTTGTTATAATAATAGTTGTTTTAATAGATGTCAGCAATGTAATATCATTAACATTTTTGATAAATTTTAAAACGGACAATTTTCATTAATTTTCTAAACAGCAGAACTTCAATATTACATATCTTTTAAGTTTAAATTGTTATTATGGGAAACAATAGCGTATATTTTCCGAATTTGTGATAAATAGCGCAGTATTCAAACTTATGCAACATCCCAATTAGTCGTAAGAAATAATTTTTATCATGCTATTTATTAAATGTATTCTAAGTACTATAAATATTACATCGTGCTAACAGTATGAACAAAGGCAATTATAATTTACCAAACTCCACTGATTATTTCAACTAATCAAAGTTTGTTATAAAAGTAGTGATTGCCGTTAAGATGGCGCTAACCCTAGACAGATAGGGCACGTGTTAGGATTATGTTGGATCCTCCTTATCGAAGCTGGTTGGAACATGCACCTTGCAGCGAAAGTTCCGACAGCGGCAGCGGTCCAACTAGTTTAGAGCAGGGAACTTCATCAGCTACGTGAGACAACTGATTACCTAGAGCAACTACTTGGGGGCGACATGATTCACAGCACTTCTAGTAAATCTTGTTCAACAAACCAGTGCCATTCTGAGGAAATTCCGTTTAATTTGTCCAAAGGTTACTAATCATTTGACTAAAAATAATCGAATGATGCTAAACAGTGCAAAAATTTCAAGGACCACTAGGAATATGAATTCAGTTTATTGTTGATATGATAACGATTATATTGAACCTAAACTCTGTCGGGCGTGTCGACAAAGCTGTCCTTGTCAAGGTCCAGGATAACTAATATTCAGAGCTATTAATTGAGGATTGGCTTGTCGCAGTTCTTTAGGAGGCTCATTATCATGCAAGTCATGGCTTCGCGAACTTGTTGGCAGCGGGTACGGGGCGCGGGGCGGGCCGTCGCTATAGGGAGCTCCGAGCGCCACCGAGGCCAGAGACTTATGAGGATTACGGGAAAATGTGTATTCGATGACATTTTTCGGGGCCGTAGAAAAAGATGAAATATAAGGAATTCTAAACGTGACTCGAATACCGTATGAACCGTCACCTATTACCGGTCCAAGCGCGTTCTTTTCGCGGTCGGGCGGACGAGCGACGATGAAACGGAGCGTGACGTTCCATTCCGATATAAAAATGTAAGTATGAAAAAGCTTTGTTAAACGCGTCCTGGCTTCGGCGAAGTGGCAAAGTTTGAAGTGGAAAACTTTTCATGGAGAAATCTTTGCGGGAAACGATTAAATTTTAAGGCTATTTGTACTGTTTAAAGCGGCGGTGCGTACTCCATTGTCTTTCATCATAAATTCGCAAGGATAGCAAGAAAATTCTATCTAGGAAAGCAAGTTTATTTAAAATAACATAATGCATTTTATGTTTGAATTGGCGAGCTCGACAAATTCCATATAATAGTGTAAAGTTGTTCAACACTCGTGCTAATATTATCCAATACAGTGTAGACAGCAGACCACGCAGTCTTTGGAGATTATTTTAATGAAATAATTAAATTAGTGGGAGTACGGTGGACAGTGGACGCCAGCAGAATCTAGAACAGGGAGCGGGTTCCACAATGATTTCATTTTAAAATCGCCGAGCATCTTCGTAAGATCACGTGGAACTGTAATTTCATTAACATTCTGAACTTTATTTTTCCAAGGATATCCTCTTTGAATTCGTTTAAGATTCTTCGATCGATACGGTTATCACGAAAAATCCAGGTCTCGAGTAAAGTGCGACGTAAGAGGAGATTCCCATACGGAGATAAGGAAAACAAGCCTTGTTTGTCGACCTCAAGATACCAAAGGAACATTTAGTGCCGCTCCGGACCCTCGTTACAATGGTGCTGAATTATTTACCGAGCCCAGCTTACAAGGCTGAATTGATTTCTGCATAATTTACACAAAAGGAAACGTTCGACGTTAAAACGTAAAAACGGCAGTAAAACCATGTCTGATTGTATTATCCTTTTAGAAAATACTCCCAGCGAAAATTGAGACTTTAAACTTTTAAGAGGGTTATCCGTTTTTATGGGTGGATGTAAGCTGAATCATTGGCCGTCCGGAGATAACTATTAGTCGAATCAAGGCCGAGGGAAGCAAAAATAAAATCAGTACAGGTTGTATTAGGATTCGGTGCACGTTCCGTATCGGAGGATTGCGTGGAGGCAGCGGGCTGGCGGGCGGTGCCGCACTGCGCTCGCCACCGACCGACAGATAGCTATTCCTACCTGTTCTAAGACAATTACCGCTACGTAAACGGAAAATTGTTCGGGAGCAATGGAAAACGTGTTTTCTAATCTTAGGAGAACTGCATCGAGGGGAAGGCCGTTTTACGTTTTCAATATACGAGCTAGATTGCCGGTATAGATACGCTCGGGACGGCCTGATTAAACCCTCCACGGCTCTCATAAAAGATAATACGAAAATAGCGCTCTAACCGCGAAATGCACGAAACGTCAAATTGTTAGCCTTCCGAACTGTTAGACCATAATATTTTTCGTTTTGTCTCTAAATGTGCGGTCGAACTTTCATAGTATCGCTGACTATTATTGTTAATGGTTAGTGTGACATGGTACTAAAGCGTTAATCTACTCTGACTTTGACTATACATCCTGTGCCGTCTATAATAAATTGAGCTACACCACTCGCTGTTACAGACTATTTTACGGACAATAAAGTCGAGAGATCCGTTTCAAAAACTTAACCTGAAGTCGTTAAAAATATTCAATTTCTTGTCGATATTCAGCGAATTCAGTAGATACGTTGATAGTTTAGTGAACAGTTTTATTCGGTGTTGACTTATCGTCTCGGAAGTTGGGCAGACGTGGACGACATTCTTAAACATGTATGAAGTTGTTCAAGTAGACGTTCCGCGTGTAATTCTCTCACTCCGCCGGCGCTTAATTTGGGAATTAAAGTAAGAAGCGAGAGAAGCAAATGTTACTTCACAGTCGTCTTCAATTAATACTCACATTTACACGTTTTTAGGCAAAGTTTTGTATTTGGCTTTAATTTTATGTCTACGCTTATGGGCGAGTCAAATAATATCTACTCCTATTATGGTTATGCTTTAAGTAATAAACTTACGAGTTCCGAGACTCACATTTAAGTTTGTTTTAGGCTATTTAGAAGTAAGAGTTATGATTTATTTTATTATAGAAATTAAAACATAAACAAGAACAATAAAAAGCAGAGTATATTATACTCTATATCTTGCGGGATTTGAATTTATATGTGAATTTATCCTAACCCAGTATTTCTCCAGTTGTTTGTGTAAGGAATTCATCGCGTTTAACGTCTGGCTGAGGGCCATTAACAATAAATCGTTCTGTTTGTTCCACCCTCGGTTACTTCCCACCCTACCACGATAATCAGCTTCCTACAAAGATGTCTAGATTGTATCGGTCTGTGTCTGCATTGATCTAGAACGGAAAAAAGGCTTAGGTTAAACACAGACATCCAATTTGAGGTAAATTTGTTTGATGCGCGGTGTGATTTTAAAGTGAGCAATTTAATATTACGAAGAAAAGAGCATAATTGAATCCCTATAAAATTTTTAATTTAAAATTTATAATAAAATTTAAGGGGGTGGTTGCGTTCCTTGTCAAGAGTTACCTACTTCTGAAAGTTTGGCACCTTTCAGACCACTTTTATTTTACGATTCAATTAAAAAAAAAATTGTTACACCTGCTAGTGACAACCCTAAAAATGCGTACTATTGCGTATCGTACGACACACTACAGTTAGAGACACCGCACATATACAATTTCAAGTTGGCCAACTATCGAACAACTAAATTGCGTGCTTTCATAGGCCGCACACTTCGTCGACTTAGTTGGTGGACAGTGTTGCTAGCGCGGTGAAGTCCGGATAAAATGCGGAAAAACAACGCACTTCTTAACTTAATAAAAAGAAGACGAAAACAGCACAAAACAAGTCCAAAAAAGGCAAGCCCTTAAGTTTTTTAAGGGCTTGCCTTTTTTGGACTTCGTCGATCAGCAGTTCATTTTTCATTTGTTAAAAGAAGAGAATGCAGAGATCGTCTGGCTGCGGCGGCTGCGTGCCCGTCGGCAAAAATCCAAGCGTGGGGAAATCACGCGCACGGGTTTGGTCACACTGCATCTTACCGTGCGACTGACCAACTAAGTTGTTATAGTGTGCGGGCTATCGGCCGATAGTTCGCCAACTATTTAGTTGAACGACTTAGTTGATATAACGTGCGGGCTATTATAAGATTCTATGCCTATTAGACATTCTGCGATTTAGTTGGCCAACTTGAAATTGTATATGTGCGGTGGCTCTTACACTACACACACACTCACACTCACAACCCGCGCACATACTACGATATCGACACCCCGTAACCTCAGAATTCCAAAATTTGTTTCGGAATTCTGTAACACCCTTGGGGCGACCGCCTAACTTTATTGGTAAGAACACAAGTATTGTTTATGACGTCACATGGTCATATTGAATTCAATTATGACATTTACACGTCAATGAATGTCACAATTGAAAGCAAATACGATATTCACACGTTAGTGAATGTCATAATTGCATTCAATTTGACAATGTGACGTCAATGCACCTGAATTCAAGTATTTTTTTCCTTGTGTGCCTATAGGCGTCTATTGCAGGTGTCTATAGGCGACCACTCACTACGAAGTGGGCCGTCAGCTTGCTTGTCATATAGTTGTAATAAAAAAACACGCGGTTATCGTATTAACAAAAACATTATGTTGTTACGAAAATCACGGCGGCTAGTTAGTACAGGTTTTGTTCAACTATAGAACCACAGTCGGAAGAGAAGCAGTTTTAGCAATTTTATGTTTACAAGTGTACGCCGACCTTGATGCAGACGTTACATACTTCGCAAAGTCCTAACCTAAATTCAATAGCAGATTGTTCATTATCTTGTAACTTTGCAGCCGAACAATGCATCGTTATCAAATTTAACTCTCATAGAGTTTCTGTTTAGAAGTAGCAGGATAGTTTTCATTCCGGAAAATTGCAATGCCAGTTGAGGCTAGTGATTTTATAGGGAAATCTCACTTACGCTACGCGTGAAATAAAATACTACAAGCGCTCTTCATAGGGATCATTAAATACGTCAGATGCAGAAACTCCAAGGTAAAATAATGGAGGGCAGGTAAGCGCGTCCCACCGAGTGTCCGTATACATTATTAGGTTTGCCGCGGAACAAATTTTTAAAACGACTATTACCGGAACATTTTATTTATTACGGTATAAAAACTGACATTGGGAGCTTACGGGTTAAATGACTTATGAAGTTATATATTACATATTCATTACACTAAGAGAATTGAAAAATAGTGCTAAAAATAACTTTTATCTTTATTTCTATCACTTCGCCACAACGTGTTTTTCTGCACTTCATCACCTTTTTGTCTATATTACTAGTATATTACAGCTCGACCGATTGCTACAGTAATAATCCCAATAGGCATTTCTACTGAATTAATAATGTCTAAACTTAAGCAAGAACTGGTTTAAAAAAACATTTAAATTGAACAATTTATAACATTGCAAGACAAGACTCCGACGCCCTTCTTAAAACAACATCAAACAGCTCTCCGGATAATGCGAGTAATGAAATAATGAGCTAAACTTAAACGAGCTGTAAAATTTACGTTTTGTGCAGTTTAAAAACAGAACACCCCAGAGATTCCAGTTGCGAAACTGAGTTAACGTTTTGCTTTCGGTCTAACTGGTTTTTTCGTGTAACTTGGGTTTAGCTTGCGGTAGTCTGTATATTGCAGAGTTTAAAGTTAACGTACGGTTCTAGTATGTTTTAGTTTTAGTAAAATACAGCTGGCTGCGGTCCTGATCTATTACCGGCTTTATAAAGTGACTGGGAAGCGTTTGGGGCTTTGCTGGTATCAATTTTAGTCATTCCTTATTTATAGCATAACTTTATTACTAGCCAGTAGCTCCAAACTCAAATCAGTTTGAAATAAAACCACTTTACGGGATTCCGCGTTTGATTAGATGTTACATTATTATAATATACCCCACGTTTCGATTACTTTATAACAATCGTGGTCACGAGAAGACTAAAGATTAGTAATTGGTTTTATTTAAAATCAATTTGATCATTCATAAATTATCGATTGAACCGGCGCGGCGCGGCGGCGGTAGCCGCTTGCCACCAGGTGGTCCGTCAGCATATTTGTCATCTAGTTGTGTATAAAAAAAATTAAAGCTGACCATGTTATCCGTATTATATGTATAATATGGTTTTAATAAATCAATAAATCAGTGATTTGTAGAATTCCTCTGACCGTTTAATTACGTATTTTGGTGAGCATGTTAGCTTTTTTATGATCTAATATTAAGAGATCCGTCTGGAAACTCTGAGTAGAACCCGGAAGATATACGGCAATAACACGGTGCTGAGAAAATTTCTGGTAGAGTTGGACTAGTTGGAGTAATCTGGCATTTCAACCATATACAAATTACTGGTTCTTCTTTTCGATATTTTTTGCTGCGTTAAAACGGCACGTTTTTAAAATCAAGCAATGATACCGAACTCTCGACCGATTCTACTGTCATATTTAACACAAGACATTACTTCTTCATCTTATGGCCGATCATAAGATTAATTGCATGTAAATACGCAAAAATTTTGATAAATATTTGCATGACATCGAACTACTGGAACTATAGAACAAAACTGTAGCATTCACTACTGTTGAAAATCTTCTCAGTTTATACTATTTTGCAGTTTAATTACCCGCATTATCTAGCGAAGGAGCGTTTTGTTGTCTCACAAGTTACAAGGAGGCACGGAAGTGTCGGTGTAATTTCAGCATATCCCAGGAAAACTTTGTACCGTTGATACTATTAAGCTTTAAAGCCAATGTTTTGGAAAATTGTACGCCCGCTAAATGTTGGTATTTCTACTAACGCCTGTTTTGGTAGGACCTTTTGTGAAATTGGGAATCTCGTTAATTTTATGATGAAGTCATTTAGGAAAGCTTATGCTTAATTGAATTATGGAATTATTTTTTACACCCGTATAGTGAAAGTTTTGAAGAAGTGTTAAGGGTTTTAGAACATTTGGATGCAAACTTCACTTTTCTAAATGAATGGTCAATTTTCAGACTAACTTTATTATTAAGCATTTTAACGGAGTAAAAATCTTATTTTATGGTAATAATCATTAAGATAAGACAAAGATAAAACACATCACCAACCCATATACGTCCCACTTCAAGGCACAGGCCTTCCTACATGGAAGAAACACATAAGGGTTTTTGGCCATAACACCACCACGCTCGCCCAAAGCGGATTGGTAGGTTAAAGCGGTTGCAGTAAAAACCGGGACCAACGGCTTAACGTGCCTTCCGAAGTACGGAGGAGCTCCAGATTTAAATTTTGGTTGACCCATCCCGGGGTCGACCATAGCGAAAGATGCTTTGTTTTCGTATTCGAAACCAGAGCGCTCAAACCAATACGCCACCGAGCTCCTCAATATTCAAATTCAATTAAGGGTAATTTTCGTTACCATAGAATCGCCAAAAGTCCATTATCAAGGAGTTTGGTACACGGTTCAACAAGCGGGCACCTACCTACCCATGTTAACATAGTGATATTGGTACTAAGGTGTTAAAAAATGTTCAAAATTATTTTGTTTAACTGTTCGAACTATTTGTATGAAACATTTATTTATTTATAAATTTGATTGTTTATTTGGTTTTTATTTGATTATGTGTTACATGTTTAGTTGCCCGCTTGATATGCCACGAACTTTATAGGTATGTCTTTCGCATAAAAATATTAAAAATGATAAAAACATAAAATAAACTAATCCAGACAGTGTCATAATATCTGTCGGTCGTGTGGTTGAACCTCGGTTATCCAAGTTCTAGAAATTATCCCACAAAGTCTGCTCTGATACTAGAAACAATAGCTGTTGGTTTATCTGTTAACAGTTCAAGGTAAGCTCATTCATCAGCCAAAGGAGCAAAACAGCAAAAACAGTGTATTTTTCATTTAGTATTTTTCAACAAAGTGTTTCTTTCATCGACCCCGTTCGAAATTTTAGAAGAAAAATGCCTCTTGCCCACTCTTAATTGAAAACATAGGTATCCAAAAAGCTCGGAGCATGAAAATTCTTTCCTAAAAGAATTTGATAATAATATATCTCTCTCGTTGTTTCATAAATATACCTACATTTTCATAGCAGCAATATGCATCTTGAGCTTGTTGTCATCTACATACTTCCACTTTAGATATTATTTTGAACTGAGCGAATACAGACTGAATTTAAAGTATGAAAACGTAATTTGAGTGTTTCAAAACTTACTCAGTTTACAGAAATATGTGATGAAAATGAAATTTAACAATAACCTCTAGAAAACTAGAGACAATAGACATTATAATAAATAATCTCACGTCTGAAAATACTGCTTACTCAGAAATCTTACTTAGCGGAGAATTATTGCATCTAATAAGAAAAGCGGCGGGATCTCCAGCAAGCATTTTAATAAGAATTAACACAAGGTAAAGCTATGAAACTCTAAGTAATTGGTAGATACACAGTTGTGTGTATTTTTAACCATCTTAAGAAAGAGTCAGCTGTCGATTCCATTTCATTGCAATTAATTTTATATATTTTTACAATTGAAAATTTTAAGTAACCTCCAGCCTCAATAATCACTTACACCATCTCATTGAGACTATTTATAAGAGCCCAAACATGCTATGTCTGCTGTATGTTTCTGAAGAATTCAGGATCCCGCAGACTTTTGATGGTATAGGATCAGCTCAAGGTTATTAAGTCATGGGAATGTCACCGAAGTGACAGTAGGTACACCAAATTTCAAATCAATCGGATCTGTGGAAGTTTGTAATACCCTTTTATCATTTAGAAAATGAGCTGATAGTCATCAAACGCCTGAACTGATTTTCATAAATTATAGCTAAGAACCATCCTAATCTCGTCAGATTTCAAATAAAAAAACCTTATCAAAATCGGTCCATTCGCTTAGGAGAAGCTACGATGCCACAGACAGACACGTCAAACTTATAACACCCCTCTATTTTCGTCGGGGATTAAAAATATAAAGAATAAAGATACCTTTGCAGAAGAGCGTTTACGTCGCACGGCTTTTCATACAAAGTCGATGAATTGGACACGAACGAAGCAATTCTAACAAGGCTTTACATGCATGCAAGTCAGGCTGGCAGGCAACAGTTGTCAGTGGATTATTCAAAAACAATACTAAAGTTGCGTAAGAGCAATCGCCAACAATTTCTTTCATTATTAGACTTTTAGAAAAAATCTCTGGTAACTTTTTATAGTAGCCTGACTTACTTCTGTATAACAAGTCTTGTTAAATTCGGTTTGTTTATTTTCAATATCTTCGACTTGAGAGTTTGTCAAACATAATATATTATATTATATATATTGATAGCTGCTATAATATATTTCCACTTAGTACTGCTTGAGTGCTCTTCTGTAGTGCTAATCCGTTGTTGAATCTTCTCTACATGTACAATCGCAAATAAGTCACCAGGAAAGTCAATTCTCAAGTATTCTAGTCCCGAAATGAGTTCACTTTCCTGAACTTGCCCTTGAATAGGGCGGAGTTCTCTCGTCCTATTTGCGACAAATGAACAGCGTAATTTTGCACAATTTATCACAAATCCTGTCGTAGTTCCACAATAGCTGCTATCATAGATATCACGCGTATTCTGTATGGCTCCAGACATTGACTCTTTGTATGGAAAACGACTGAGAAAGTCGAGTCACGTGTAATACCTACTTCTTATTTGCTTTGTTTCATTTCTTATTTTTCGCTGGGAATTTCAAGCCTACTATAGTTGTTTTTGCATATGACAATATCTCTGTTTATTAAGCATGGAACTGCAAAGGCTTCGTCTAAATAAATAACTTAGCACTAATAAAACTAATTAATATTAACTTTTGCAATCATCTCATTGATGCTCGAATGTTAAATATTTTTTTTAAATTTAAAATCTCAGTTGTATTAACCGAATCAAATGGAGCTCAAATCGAAAGTGAGAAATATTTTGAAATCAACATTTTAAATCAGAAGGTCAAATAACCTTCTGTTGTTGATGGGACTTTAATAAAAACCTTCAGATGATTTAAGGAAAATATGAACTTGGAAGGAACATAAACTGAACTGATTATATATCAGAGTATCCTAAATCCAAAAAAGTTACGTTACAATGTAAACGAATTATCTCTATCGGCAATCATTCATCGCCATGCATATAATATGAAGCCTTTGTACATTTCACCGGCACGGCTCCCATTTCATATTGGATAGCAATTTATTTATCATACATATTGCGGTTTGGAGCCGGCAACCAAACTCGCCGAGGAAGCGTCTTTCGCCGCACCAAGAATCGAATACGTGAAAGGAATACCGTTGTGGTGTCATTCGTTTTTATTGCGAGACATTAGGGTCATTACCAGTTCCCGACTGTAATCAGATGATGAGAGACATTTTTGTAACTTATCGATGACTGCAAATGTTTCTGTACAAATGTTAGACGAGAACTTGTATTATTCGAAGACCAAAGTTGTATTGGTTGTGTAAAATTAAATGATATACCACATAGTTACTTTTATGTTCATTTTCATTGATGTAATAAACATATTATTTAAAAGTATTGCAAAATGAAGTTAGAGCAATAATAATTACAATATGTCAAACATTTTCATAACAATCGTCTAAGAACATAGATGTCGCTCTTTTAGAGAGCAACATTTTCCTTTCCACCGTAACTGTCACAATAATGCCCATTGTATAAACAGTAAGTATAGTAGGTATGTAGTACACCTAATATCTAACTCAAATTAAGCATCATTATGAGCTTGTGTTCTGGATACTGTAGAACAATATTAATATGTGTATGGTATGTTACACTTTGCGATTCTCTAAAGTCAGCAAGCCTTATATTCGTGGCTGTCGGCAGCGCTGTCATACCTTTTGGTGTACTGTTGGCGACACCAGCGTTCCGACGACGAGCACGGCGTGAGCCGAAACTAATAAGTTGTTTATTTTTATATCTTTATGTAAAAATCTATCAAATATTGAATTAAATCGTTGTGATACATTTTAATCACAAGAAAAACGAAGTCAAAAAATATTGATTGTACTTCATGTCGTATATCCAAAACAGCGACAATCATACACAGCCATGGGATCGACGTAGAGATTAGTGAATACGCTTACGCGTAGCGCCGTGCTCAAACGTCAAACTCAATGGCAGCTCGTCGTCTTGTCAGACGTCAAGCTCGGTGTCGAATATTTCTGTTTGTGCAGAAATATTCGACATTCTGGACACTGTAGCTCACAACGCATTCTGGACACTGTGAAACATCCACGTCACGAAATTCGTGTTATGGTTTTTATTAAAACGCTCACGACGCGTTATGGCAGCCACAGAAGAAGAATTTCTACTCTGTTTTTTGAGAGTGAACGTCGTTCAGCGCAGTATGAAAAGCTTCGCCTACGAATGTTTCGTCTATGAACCACTTGAAATGATCAAATAGAAATAATGGCATTACTAAATAGGGTAATGGTTATTTTTTTATGACCAAGCAGAGTCAGATATATTGTATGATATTTATTGAATAGATTTTAGTTTTGTCATCGAAACGGTCATCAACGAGAAATTCGTCAGCGAAGCGTTTCACACAAATCAGCAATTATGACTAATAAAAAAGAAGTGTTATATTCGTATCGAGTCTAGTAGGTCTCATGTCACAAAACTCTGTGTGTCGTAATCTAACATAGTTCCATACGGGTCGTGGCTTCCCTTCATTACCATAATGCGTTGTAGTCCTTTAAAATGATAGCCACGACACGAATTTTGCTATGTGGTGTTTCCGCGATTGTCTCAACGCGTCGTGAGTGTTTCCGGACTTTGAGTGTAACACATGAATGCTAGAAATATTCTAAATAAACATGCAAACATCCTCGTCAACAAATATTCGTACTTATCAATAAAGCATTAGCTCCTACCGGGATTCGACCCTTGGCCTAGTTGTCTACTAGGTTAGGTACTGGCTAGTGGTACTGACTTCTTGAGCAAATTCTTGTCGATGGTTTATATAGTTTTTAACACACTAAATTAACAGTTATTTTAAGAAAGTTTCTAGGTAAAATAAATAAATAATAATAATAATATTTATACACTCACACCTATTAAGACTTAAGACTTCCGCGGCCGTGGAGATTTAACATTCTCGTGAGCGAATCTAGCAGCGAATCTAGCAGATCCAACCTTGGTCAAAACGCGCCTTAAAATCGTTGCGTTAGAGAGCTTAATGGCACGGCCAAAACTAAAGATTTGGACCTATTCGCGGGAGGCATTCGCAGCTTCAGGAGAACACTCCTTGGTCACACTCTTTAGTTTTTATAGTTTGTTTTATATGTGTAACAGTGTAATAGTTTTGTTGTTTCTCTGTATTATTATTATTAGTTTTTTACTTGCTTCTAAAACGCACGCAGTCTTCGCCTCTAATTGTAATAACATTAAGCTAAAAACATACATTGTCTTTACGCCTTATTTTTACTATTTGATGTTTATTATGTTGGTGATCAATAAATAAATAAAAAAATATTATCTAGCCCAAAGTAAGCATCATTAAGAGCTTGTGTTATGGATACTAGATAACGGAGAAATAATGATAATAATATGTATATAAATATAAGAAATATACTAAATAAACATATAAACATCCATGACTCGTAAACAAATGCTCGTACTCATTATACAAACATTTGTTCCTACCGGGATTCGAACCCGGGACCTCTTGACCGAGTAGCCTGGGGTACAGACCACTCGGCCAGCCGGTCGTCAAAATGGTGGAATAAACCTGTATACACCAGAAGAAAATTGCGAAGCTTCAAATTTTTACTAGCTGCCCTATTTCTTCAGTTTGCTAATCTGCTTACATCTCTTTAGACGCTCGCCTGATGGCACGATGCTGTGGTTCACAATACAACTTGCTTACCTGGAACAAAAAAAAAATAATGATAACAATAAAATATAATTATAAAAAGCTCTAATAGATATTGGTACGTCAACACGTTCTTTATTTCCGATTAAAACATTTTCCTGGAAAAATTCTCGATCGGACGCAATGAGTTTCCGTTTATTTTTAGCTTTTTTCATGCAAATATTTGTAATGAAATTCACATGGAGTAGTTTGGTAGTCCAATAACAGGACCCGACAAGGTGAATTCTATTTTAAATATACTTGTATACGAACCCCTATATAAACATCAACATTAAAAATGGTTAAAATTAATACAGGCCATCTTCTTATATAAACATGGTCTAACTAAACTATTCTAAAGTAGACCTGGCTTAAATTTGCTCGTCTCTATCTGGCTTTTTTTATTTATACAAAGCACGACAAACGACTCAGCACCACCTGATGTGAAGCGGTAAGAAGAGTCCATATGCGAAGACAGCTATTGTAGTTTAGTCACTGCTCTAGCCGCCTCCACCTTGCCGGCCCAAAAGGTGCTTTTTCACGCCTCTTTTCAAGGAACTTATGTTATAGGAAGGAGGGAACACAATTGACAAATAATTCCAAGTTCTGGAACTATGACATAGAAACGAGGTACTAAATTTCTTTGTGTGTGATGTTGAGGTGGTGACGGTAAATTGATGACTCTAAAGACCAGCACGCGTGCTCCTAAGTAGGAAGGGAGAAAGGGGGATAAGGTCAAAAAGCTCCTCAGAACACTCTCCGTGATATAGCCGATTGAAGGCGCTAACGCGTCTCGACGCAGTTGCAGAGGCTCATGGTTGTTCGTGATCTCAATGATACGGACAGCACGACTCTGCAATCTATCCAAGACATCGAGGAGGTACTTGGCGGAGCCATCCCACAAGTGCGTGCAATATTCCAAGCAAGACCGGATCTGAGTTTTGTAAAGCAGGCATAATTGGTCCGGCGTGAAAATTCGACGCACCGAGCTTCCTTGAGGCTGTTTTGATCACGTTTTCCATGTATTTCCTGGAATTCAGATCGCAACATATCTCCATGCCGAGCAAGTTTAAGGAGCCCTGTGCCGTGAGAGTGGTGCCCTGAAGAGAGGGAAGGGGAAGGAACGACGACATTTTGGCTGTGAACGCGCATACCTGTGTTTGCTTAGCATTGAACTGAACAAGATTGTTAGATTCCTATTCAGATATAAGGTTCAACACCCAACACCCTGTTGAGCTCAATGGTAAGATTCTCTCTCTCTCTCGGTTTCAGCGCACCCAGCCCCTGGGCGATCTTAATATCCCCCATGCACTGTACTAATGTTTCCTAAGAATGTCTCCTAAGACTTTATTATAAAGAACAAGACAGCCTCAGTTTTAAGCCATTGCAGGTCCAACCACGGTTTGTAATAAGGCGATATAGGTTTTGTTTTGCTATCGTAAACGTTATTCAGTAGACCTCGAGTCTTCTTTTCGAAAATTTCGAAATTATAAAGTTATAGCACTTTACTTAATGGTACCTAAATATCCCAAATACTTAATTTAATCTTTATTATAATTTTAAAAGCTGTTTGACTAGATCAGTTGTTTAATAAATAAATTGAATTGATAATACTTTCAAGTTCCCCAATAAAGGCTAGCTAGTATCGTAACTACATAAGTCTCGCTAAGAATCTAGGAAGGTTTTCACAAGTTTTCTAAGCTTAGCCGCTCTCGTTCGTTAGTACAAGACGATATCGCACGCTATTATCACAATAACTCTACTATAACTGCGCCACAACACCGATAATATGCTTTCATTTGCGATAGGGTTGTCACTTATGTGGAATTTATTTGGTTTCAAATTACATGGCGAAAGTCATAAACAGAGAGTAGACTACATGTGCAGTTATGCTATCAGATCTACTTAAATTCAGATCTAGAATGTGTCTTCAGAAATAGGCCAATCTAAATCTACTAAGTTTATCTCTTTCTCTCAAAATTTATATAGGAAAAGGATATCAATAATGGGAACTGACAAATAACAAAAATTTAGAACCCTTTAAAGGAACTTTGGTGTTATGTTGTCACATGGGTATATTATTTTTAAATATCAGAAGGATCGTGTTGGCTGTCAGTCTGGAGTGAGTATCGGGTAGTAGAAATGAAACAGTTAATTATGCACAATAGTCGATATATTGTAGTCACACAAGAAAGTTATTTATAGACACTTTACAAATCAAGTAATTACACACGGCCCATATCTCAGACACGCGAGTACCTGAGGCGAGAGGGTTAAGGGATGACTTTACAAACTGTGCTACCACAGGAACCATAGACAATTTTAGAATCCGTGTCCCTACACGGATTCTAAAAGCATCTGCCTAGATGCTTCCTAAAACACGTTAATTATGGTTGTTAATTAAACACATCTTTCTATATGTCAAATTATAACGACAGCCATCGTTTTTATCAATAATTCTGGTCCTATAAAGCTTGATAAAGCTATTCATCAATCGCTAGTCTTATGCGACTCAATTGAATCCCATAGAGATTTTTTATTATTTTGATTCTCAATGGGGTAGACTCTTGACCTTCATCTAACCTGATGGTAAGTGATAATAAGCCTAAAGATGGAAGCAATCTACACCCGGATTCCTCAAGCACAGAGGAACTGGCTATCATACCTCCAACTGCCTTATGTAAGATGTTGGTAGCTAGCCAGATCGACTTAGAAAAGCCTTACCACCAACCAAAACGAGTAGAAAATTTCTGCCCCAATTTGTAGATCTGAGGTCTATCGACCATTAGACCACAGCGGCGGTTAAAATACTGTTTTTTTGACTCATATCGATAAAAGTTGAGCACCATATAAATCCAGTTCCAGAACGCCCATATTCATGGAAGTAGACAAAACAGTTTTGACGTGTTGCTACAAATTTTCTATTTTGATATACAAAGTTGTGAGTCCATTCAATTTTAAACAACAAAAATTTTTTGTATCTTGGTTTTATTTATTATTTGGTTCTGTCAAATCACAGTAAAATATAAATATCATAAGAACAAACTTGGTATATAGGATTAAGGTCCGTTCGCGTGGATAACGTTTATTGCGCTAAAGGACATCCTATGTACTTCCCGGGGCTTGGACCTATTTTTGTACCAATTTTAATATCTATCGTTTCAGTGACTTAAGCGTGGATAGGATTCGGCGATTCGATTGGCAGCCCTAATTTACTGAGATGCAAATGTCGCTATGCCGGCTACGCTCCACCGCTCCTGATATTGCGCCTTCGTTTCGTGATACCCCTATACCCCCCGGCTCACTCACCTCGGCAATCTTCACTTTTAATCGTGCCTTTAGAAATTTATTAAAAATCTTGCTCGATTTTTTAATCAGTGCTACACGTGGAACAATTTGAGATACCTACCTGATTTTTTAAATTGAAGATTGGAAACAACAACATCGGATGAACTTTGTAAGATTTACTTGAAAAAATATGGTTTCAATTTTGCAGGGAACATTGTAATTCCGTAGATAAGTGCAGTACTTATAATTGAACACTAAAAAACAAACTCTCACACTTCAGCTTTAATTGAGCGTCATCAAGAACTTGTGTTGAGGATATTAGATACTTAGCTGATAAATATTTGAAAAATATAAATACAAACATACAAAAATAAACTCAACTAAACATATAATTAATGTTCGTGCTCATAATAAATTACCTCGTCGTTTTGTTCTTGAGGAAGATAAGGAACAGAAAGACTTTTTTTTTATGCTGTCAACTTATCGCTGCGTCTTTATTTTTACAGGGTAAGATATAGTATTCATCTGCTATTGAAGCGATGCTTCTATAAATTACCAAAGCTTGATATGTCTTTATCAGCCCTCTTAGCATAGTAAACTTTTTAGGGAGCTGAATATAAATTGCTTCTCTCTTTAGCCGAGAAAGAAAGAGAAATAAAACACGTTTTGTCTCATAATAAGTGGTAGAGAGAGATTTTGTCCACAGTCCGTGCTACGGATACAGTTTTTGAATTCAAATCCTAAATTAAATTATTAATCACCGAAGCTAAAAGAAGTTTGGTTTAAGAAAGGCAGTAACTTCCCATTTCGTTAATTACACGAATTTTAAAGCAATAAAACAGTTGAAAAAGATCTTCAGTTTCTAAATAGCCTTCTATCCTATCCTTTCTATCCTTAGCGAAAGCAGCACGTACTGCAAAAGCTGATTCAGCCAAAACAGCAGAAACCGAACCGCTCCATTGTTCTAATTACGATTTACTGCAATCGAAACTTTCTGTTATACATAAATCTTTGTAAAAGCACTATAAGTATGTGAAGAAGAGAACTGAAACGTAATAATTTAAGGAGTTAGAACGCCGGTGGAGTTGTAAAAAGTTCATTCTGTGAATTTCACACATTTCTAGTGGAGTTGTGGTTGTCGTAATTTATGCTAGGAGCATCCGTGGCGTGTAGTAAGAAAGCGAACATGCGACCCGGCGCATATATCATACGGGTCTTGGCGTATCTGACACTGCATATGCAACTATTAATACCAGTGTCGTCGCCGCAGTTTGATCTGACACCCAGCTGCGCTTAAGTTAACACTCTAATATTTGTACCTTTAGTAGTAGCAACTCAAGCTGTTGCCTGTGTTACCGATGATTAACCTATGAATATATGTTGTTGTGCAATTTGATGTGTCTAGGGACATTAAACTATATTACAGCGTGTTTATATAAATAAGCATTATACACGCACGTTGCTATACACTTTCCATTCTCTTGTATGGAGTGGAAGCATGAACTTTAACGAATACTATGTACAAGCGAACCGAAACATACAATACGCATAAGTAAGTATTAAATAGAACGTTGAAATTATCATGGAAGCTGGAGTACTAATCGAAATGATTTTGCACGAAACGAACAAAAAGATGACAGTTTTAAATATAAACCATTAGACGTGGATAATTATAATGTGGATACATAATGCGGAACAAGAAGCACCTATAATATTTTCAAATTAATAATCTTAATGTTAATGTTAATTTAAAGGCTGCCGAAGACTAGTCAGACATATGAGACAATTTAGTACATCACTCTTTAGATTGCAGCGGCGGTGGCGATGGATAAGATCAGAATTTGCCAAATTGACAGTCAACCTCAGCACAGAAAAAAGAAGATTCAACCGACATCGTAATTTGTTAAGCTGCGTAAGATTTCCGGGAGCAGCCTGAAATGTGTGGCTTGACTGGTTAACTTATATCTCCAAAAGAAGTTCCGGGTAGTTGATATTAATTTCTAATTTTGAGAGGAACGTTTTTGAAATGTATATATTATTAATGTTTGAATGTTATTAGGTTTCTAAATGTTTATTATATAAAGGCAGGGTAGGGCTTGCAGTTATTTTTGCGAGACTAGATACAGAAACTGTAGAAGCATGAAATGTTACCACAGTTTCGTACTAAAATCAAGCAACTTTCGTGCCATACCAGATATTTACTAACAATCCTGATTCGTTAGCTTAACTCACTAATTTGCTTCATTAGTCCAAATGAAAAGTTAAGAAAACAAACCACTTTATTTAAATATTCAGATAGGTAGATGTTTCATAATGGGGATGCTGGATAGTATCTCTATTTGCCACTTTAATAAGACGTAAATAAAGATATTGATAATCGGATACAATTTTGATATCAGATAAAGTGATCTAACTTAAAGGTTAAAGTCCTGAAGTGGTAAACGCCATATCGTCGATCGTCCAATCTTCAGCGAAGCGTGTAATGCGGGCTTTCTCAGTCACTTCCATTTATATCCGGCTTCCACTCTCCCGGTCGTGGATTCGTTAAGGAACTAATCGGGTCATTGTGCAGCACTTTGACCCGGTTCTCCTCCCAGAATCTAGCGCTTCTAGCTGTAATAGCTAATTCTAGGATGCATGCGTCTATGTGTGTAAAGTGGTAGTTAGCCCGATTATGGTAATATTAAGTCAATGAATTGAAAGATGCTAGTGTGCTTATTGTGTTAACCATTTACGTAGAGCCGTCTCAACAGGGATAAAAGTACTGTTGATGTGTTTGGATAGAAACATGGAATGCAAAATTATAAACTTATAACGAGTTTTTTAATTTGTGAAGTAGCAACATGTCTGGCGCAATAACGCAACAGATTTTCTTTTGCGTGTGAGCATCCCGGCGCCCGGACGAAACATTCTCGAACAAAGTTGAAAGAATATTTTAGCGAGTCTCCACAAGGCTTTATTCAAAAATAAATAGGTGGGGTGAAGTGTAGCAATTTTGAGATTTATATTGTTTTGGGCTACTTAAATAATTATTTTCTTTAAATATTATGAAAAAAAAAGAATTTAACATAGAAACGAAAAACCTCTTTTTATTGAGGTAGGCAGGGCAGGACTATAGATTCGGACCCGGAATATCACGATAGTGATTATAAAGGTGTCCCAAAAGTAATATTATGATGACAAAGTATCAGAGTGGTGCAATTCACTAAGGGATGTCAAACACACTTAAGTGTTAAAGAAATTGAAGATCTTACGTTTTGTATAAGATCAACAGTAATGAAATATCAGTATTCTAACAATTATTTAATTATTTATTTTTCATTGCACAAAAAGGTATAAATGGCGGACTTAATGCTATGTAGCGGCCAGCAAGAAAGTAGAGATAAACAACAGCGGTGCAATAATAGTAACGAAACATTTAATAATATGTGCTTGTTACTTAGTACTTGGAGGGGCTACCATGAAAAATATCAAGAACCTCTGACACGACCAAAATTGTGAAAATTCAAACACGAAGCTAACATGATGTTTGACTCGATTTTGTCTTTTATTTAGTTAGACTAATAATTGTTTATGAATTAAAAAAAAGATTGAAGTTCCTGAATAAGAATCATTTTTTATATTACTAGATGACAAACAAGCTGACGGCCCACCTGGGTAAGCGGTTACCGCCGCCTATAGACACCAAGGAAAAATCACTTGATATTTTTTTTTTTTTTTTATACAAAGCACGACAAATGACTCAACACCACCTGATGTGAAGCGGTAAGAAGAGTCCATATGCGAAGACAGCTAGTGCAGTTCAGACACTGCTCTAGCTGCCTCCACCTTGCCGGCCCGAAAGGTGCTTTTTCACGCCTCTTTTGAAGGAACCCATGTTATAGGAAGGAGGGAACACATGTGCTGGCAAAGAATTCCAAGTTCTGGAAGTTCGACAAAGAAAAGAGCTACTAAATTTCTTTGTACGTGATGTTGAGGTGGAGACAGTGAATTGATGACTCCGAAGACCGGCACGCGTGCTCCTGAGTAGGAATGGGGAAGGTGGGATAAGGTCAAATAGCTCTTCAGAACACTCTCCGTGATATAGCCGATAGAAGGCGCTAAGCGACGCAATGTCTCCACGCAATTGCAGAGGCTCAAGGTTGTTGGTTACCTCTACATCGCCAACGATACGGACAGCACGACGCTGCAATCTGTCCAGGGCATCGAGTAGGTACTTGGCGGAGCCATCCCACAAGTGCGAGCAATATTCCACGCAAGACCGGACCTGAGTTTTATACAGCAGGCATAATTGGTCAGGCGTGAAAAATCGACGCACCTTGTTCAGGACACCGAGCTTCCGAGAGGCTGTTTTTATCACGGTTTCGATATTGCAGGTGCGTTGTCATCCTGAGGCCTAAGATGAAATGCCGTCCATGCCCAGTAATTACACTGCCTACCGTTCCCTTCAATCCGAAACACAGCGAACTGTTTCACGGCTGAAATAAGAAAGGCGGTGGTACCTACCCAGGCGACCCTACATATGGGTCTACCACCAAGTAGTGGGTACCTTTCCCTTTATCCGAAACACAGCGAACTGTTTCACGGCTGAAATAAGAAATGCAGTGGGACTTCCCAGACGACCCTACATACGGGCCTACCACCTAGTAAACACATCTACTTATAATGTGACAACTTGCTGAACTATGGTCCGAAATTTAGGGAACATGCCACGGTAGGCCTAAAGTCTTTAATGATTAAAAAACTGAAGTTGTTGATAAAGTAATTTGATCTGATAATTATTGTAAGACATCGCCGCTACAAGCTGCTAATTGCATTATACGTAAAATCGTTGCTCAAAGCATTCCGGTCGTGTTTTAACAAAGTAATCATGAAGTTTAAAACGGAAGAGATGTAGGAGCGGGTTCGCGCCAAAGCAGACGGTATACGATCGTCATCGGCGGTTTTGGCGCACAGTTCGCAATAAAAACTTTTGTAATTACACCCATTTAGGGCAAGGAGCCGCAGTTGACGCTATGTCGTGCCAAAAACGACAATTATTTTTATATATAACAACCGTACTCGTTTCTTGGTCCATCATACATAGTTAAGTATCTTTTTTATTGCCGCTCTTGGAATATGATCAACAGCCACAGAGTAAGTGGAATGCAGTTTATTTGATCTACGGACGCTCTCTTAATTGTTGTTGTATTTTGGCTTTAGATTAGGCAGTGAGAGAAGCGTAACGGACTAATTATTCTTTGTTTTTTAGCGGACCTTGCTTTAATATTTAAATTGAGGTACTCAGTTGATTCTTAATAATAATTGGGTTTATACGAATTTATTAACATAACTGTTAGGCAAGTTATTGAAATCTTAGGGATTGTGAAATTCGGATTTTTAAAAATCGGAGTATTCAAATTCAGAATTACGTAATTCGGAATTTTTGGGTGTTCCCATTTAGAATCAGCATAATCATTGTTGAATTGTTGAATTCTAATACAAAAATGGGTATAATTTTTAAAATTAATACAAGCAAAATCACGCCTGATTTCGTTTACCCTCAGTAAACAGAACCAATGGGAATTGTACGGTGCAAATTAGAAAATGTAATAACGATAATTTATTCATAAGAGCAGTCTCAAAAGTTGCACTAAATTCTTAGAAAGTTTGACAGCAGCATTAAATTCCCTCAAATAAAAACAACATCCATACAATTAATGAACGAACGTAAAGCCCGCAAGGGGAGAGTTACAAGAAAACATCAGCAAGAATCACAATTTGTAAATAATTTGTTCAGCGGAATTATAATCCGCGTCCGGACATGCGCCTTGCTAGTGATGGGAATGGGATGTTGCTACCTATTTCATTGTACTTTGAGTTACTTGTTATTGCGAATAAAAAAGATACCACGTGTTTCAACGTCATTGTGAAGTATTTTAACGAACCGAAGATAGAGTACCAAAAAATAAACATTGATATTAATAACAAATGTCAAAATTCTACAATTTTTGGAACATTTTACAGTTACAAGCTCTAAGAAGTTGACACTTTTAACAGTCAGTGACTTTTATTGAAAGAATAAGATTCACGAGATGTCAAAAACGTATACATCTTAGTCGCTTGTTCGTGTACAAGTGCTATATTTGAGAAGGTATTATTATACAGGTTGAATACGACAATAAATTTAACATTGGATACATAGTAACGCTAATAATCACCATACAAAAATCCTTCAATTATATTCAATAATTTAGAAAAATTCACGCAAATTAAAGCAAAGGATACCTTATGCGCAAGCTATAAAAATCATAGCGCTGCGCATACGCTAATGCCTACCTAGGTCAATGACCTGATATTTTCAAATAGTGTTCTTTTTTATTTCCATTTCTGAATTAATTAGTATGTGTATTTTTTATGTATATTGATTTTAGATTTTATTAATAGTGTCATTGTTTCTTTGAACCCGCGTAACAAATGTTTTAATTTATTGTCGCATTGTCGTCACCACCTTGTTTACCTTCTTTCTAATAGTTACCCCACTCCACTTTTTCTATATACATTTTAGGGCAATTTTCCTAAAGTATTACTTTTTAAAATAGTTATTCAATACTTATCACCAGTGATCGGAATAGGCTGAGTATATTTACCTACACTTTGTAGAACAGAGGTAAAAATCGGAGACTTCCTTAAAATAATTTTTTTACCTTACCGCTAATTTACCGGAATTTCAACTACTTAAATTCAAACATCAAATTAATTAAATTGAAAGTTCTCTTGCGTAAATATTCTTTCTTATAATTTTTTTCACATGGCTCTTCATTTTTGATAACTTCAAAAAAAAGGTTTTTATTCGACTATTTTTGATCGATTTTTTGTATGTTTGTTATGCGGTAAATAATAATAATAACATGTTTAAATTCACGAAATTAAAGATCCGGTAAATTTACCCGTAAAAAAAATATTGCTGGGAAGTCTCCAATTTTTATCTCTGTTCTACAAACTGTAGGTAAATATACTCAGCCTATTCCGATCACTGCTTATCACAAAAGTACTAGTACTCGTTCCGTTTGCACAAAACATCCGAGTACTAAGCCCTTCGCTTCCCTCGCTCGAGTGCGGTGTCAGGCGGTGACAACCGACGACTTGCCGAGACCCCGCTCATAAAAACTTTTCTAATTATGTACATTTTGTAACTAAGAAGCACGGGCACTCGCACCGCATTATAATTTTCTGGTTAATTTCGCGGATCTGTGTGTCAACGCGGTTATTGTAGGGGTTTGTAGCAATGCGAGATAAATGATTTACTTTATACGTGGAAATGTACTTTTATTGTCTAATAATATGTACGCTAAATCGATGTTGTACAAGATTGAACTCCGAAGTATTTAAACCAAGAAGATTTAAACCAATTTAAGGACATAATTTGAAAAATAGAACGATTAAAGTTAGCTTTAAAAGACTCGAGACTGCAGGATTTAACGTAAAGCTAACTCTGAACATAGACTAACCTGCATTGAAGATAATTAATTATTATCCATTATAATTGAAAACAAGTGATATTATAATTTAAGAATTAATGTGGGAATTTAGTATTCATCGTTAATCAGACCAAAATTATTCCTTAGTGTATTAATATTAGCATTGTAATATATGAAGCCCATTCGAATATACACTACTCGAAATGGATAAGGTGTAAAGTGACGTAATCTCCGATGTTTCACAGCCCAACAAACTTAAATGGGACCCGAGATTCGCGGTTAGCAAACACAAACCAAGCATAATGTCTTATTCAACTATTGGTTCGGTAATTTTATTGACATATAATCAGTATCCTTCTTGATTTGAAACGTGAGGTGACTTATGATAAATTAGTTTGTGTTTGAACTGCAAATGTTGAATATTCGTAATCAATTACCTAATAGGTGACAGGCCGGTTACGCAGACTGTAAAGGTCTATTCACGATGTTTTAGTTGGTTTTAGTACGCACCCCAGATCATCCCCCTTATTCAGAAACTGTCGGATCACAGATTCGATTCGAAAAGTCACATGCCGTCTCGCTTTGACGCACGGTGATAAAAAGTGACAGGTATGGAGATTCCGAAATTCGCTCCTTGTCCGACAGTTGTGAATAAGGGGGCATACGTACCCTGCGCGTCGTTGTCGCGTCGGGCGTTATACTTAGTAGATTCTTTGAGTTCGTATCAATACTGACGCGCGTGTGTTGCGCGTCTTATTTTTGTTTATACTGATACAATCACGCGTCGTCTGCTGGTTAAAAACATCGTGTAAATAGGCTGTCAATAAAGATATAAACGCGCATTTAAAGAGAACGTGCGACTCTATGTATGAATCTTGACATTCGATTGCATAATTTCGCAATATATAGGCGAGTCAAAAATTAAAACAATATGTTGTGATTTTTTACTACCAACGTTTACCTTTTTGTAATGAGCAAGCCAAAACTTGATAACCTATTAAATTAGTAGATAGTTAAATTACAAAAGCAAACACGTTGAATTGCTAATCCCCTCCTTTTGGGGGTTCATTCATAGCTAATAATGATAAATACATTTTATTCTTCAATATTTTCACTCAACTTAATTAGGATTTATAATTATCAGAACACATTATTTTCAGAGTTCTATTCGAATGTGTGATGATTATAATGTTTAGGTATTTATTGTGAAATGAGATCGCAGGATAAAATAAAAGCAGTTTTGAAGCTATGCCAAGACTCGGAACAAATAAAATTCTTAATCATAATGCCGAAGTAATCTGTAAGACAAGTTTTATAAAGGTCGAAATTAAAACTTCCTTTTTGAAGACAGTTATGAGTAGGTATATTTATTTATTGTTAATTAAACGGAACAAGGTCAATTATATTTATAACCCACACACTTAAACATTATATGAAGCAAATCAAAGCACATGCCTAAAACATTATAGTAAAAATAATATTTACTCATACATTCCTCTCACAGTAATAAGATTTGATAAATACTAAATAGTAGGATACAAATTGTTAATTGTGGATTGTGGATAAATATTGTAGGTTAAATCCTGTAATCAAGCGACAGAGTTATAGAGGGCAATGTACCTACACATACACAGTATACATACTTGTTTAGTAGGAAATATGTAACGAAAACTTTAAACTATGCTCTTAATCTTATCTATGAAAGTTTGAAGAACGTCCACCTACTTGTAAATTGTACAACAGTTCCAGCCTGTTTAATTTAAAGCTATTCCGTCAAAAGTAAGCCTGGTCCTTTCTTAGAATGTAATCTATCTCCATGCCAAATTTCATATAAATCGGTTCAGCGGCATAGGAATGATAAAGTAACATAAAGTTACTTTCACATTTACAACATTAGGCATGGATTTAATACCTGTCCGACACAGTGTTCCAGTGATTTTTGGTCTCTTTAATTTTGTTTTAAATAAACGCTACTGAGATACGTGAGGCGTGTTTTTTGTAAATGTGGTGCGCCCATAAAAGGTAAGTAGGGTGCTCTAATTCGGTGAGAAGTTTTATAGAGCGGCTGAACGGGCCGTCCGTAAACTGGAGTGCTCTTTCACTTTTTACGTGTACCTATTAGTTGAAAGAAATAAATCATAATGTTATTTTTAATTTTCCTTTTCAATTTCGCAAATTCAAAACGTGATTCGAACGTCGAGGTCATTTTTGTCTTTGTAGTTAAGTAGCAAATAAATAGCTCTGATTAGCCGATCGGTCCGATAAATCACTCACCGACTTCTCTGAGATGGGCAGTTTTATTGAAACTACTTATAATTTTAATGATTAGCGTTATTGGTTGAGATTGTAGTTAATACTTATACAAAACTAACGATGGTACGCTTATTCAACTCATTTATAATATACCCTGCCAAGCCACAAATTCCATAGTTGGTTTTTAAAAGAAAAAAACTCATAAGGGTCTTATGCGGCATTACAAATTAAGTAAGATTTTATTGAAACTAATTATGATTAGTCCGTGTTGGCCGTGCTGACTTACGGGACTGAGATATGGCTGCTTACAGCGGGTCTCATAAGAAGACGCAAAGTCACTCAGAGGGCAAATGAACGGGCCATGCTCGTGGTTTTCCCTGCGTGATCGAATCAGAAATGATGAGATCCGGAGGACAACTAAGGTTGCCCACATAGCCCCAAGAATTGCGAGCCTCAAGTGGCAGTGGGCAGGCCACAGTGCAAGGAGGACTGACGGCCGTTAGGGCGGAAAGGTCTTCGAGTGGTGGCCGTGTATCGGAAGACGCAGCGTTGGAAGGTCCCACACAAGGTGGACCGACGCGACGATCTGGTGAGGGTCGCGAGAAGCGGACGGATATGAGCAGCGCAGGACCGATCGACTTAGAGATCCTTGAGGAAGGCCTATGTCCAGCAGTGGGCATCCTTCGTGATGATGATGATGAGGAATTATTATTATAAATCAGAGTTGAGGTTAGGTATTTTTTATAAGACAAGGGTGGAAACAAATCCGTGGAAAGAAGCGTAGTTATGGCCCGCCTGACAGTAAGCGGTTACCGTAGCCTAAGCTGTAGCCTAGCCATAGCCGATGCTCCTGCTGCTTTGATAGTTTTGAGTGTTTTGATAAATAAGGCAGGCAGTAGGATCATAAACTTGTATCTCAGAAAAGCAACTATGCGATGGCGATTCGAAATTTAAAAGTGTTCGTGTTATGTGTACAGTACCCCTAGCATGAACATTTTAAAATTTCGAATCGAAATCGTACCATTCACGCACGCTTAAAATTTCAAACAAAAGTCAGATAAAAGCTAACGTAACTACTCGATACGATGACGATTTTAAATTTACAAGTGTTCGTGAAAGGGGTACTGGTTACCCTCAACACGATTTGTAAAAATGATATTGCTAGAAAGCAGCTGTTTCATACAAATTGTAATAACACACGATAAGTTTGTATGAGACACCTGTTTTTTTTATCGACCAGCACTGCCGTTTGCCTTTGTTTTCGAGAGCGTCCGCTTAAACCCTGTATATTTCTATACATTCTTTTAAAAACTGTATAGAAGTTTCTATATTTAGAGCTGTTACTGGAAAAAAGATCCTTGATTTTATTTTTTATTCAATAAAACTAGATTGAATTGATTAAACATTGTGTAAGTCAAATTATATTTAGAAGCAATCCTCTGGTGAAGCGATGATTAAAATTTGCTTTCATGGAAATTGTTGCTTTTTATAGACTATTAAAGTATTCTATAAAAAGGAAAAGAAATGGTTTCTTACTTTAATTAACTTACAAAAGTTTTATACAAAAATTATTTTTCTATCAGTAAGTCTCAACGATGTCGTACCTACAGATAATTATTCAGTGGCACTTTAAGGATTTTTACAAATCGTCACATCTAATCAACCGAAACAATTAGTTTGATCTATCAAACCTAAATCTGTAATTAGATACACTTACTCGGTTGTCAGATTTGGTCACTATGAAATACTTTGTTACTAAGGCAACTTTATTCTCAGGGCTAGCTGCATGATATATTACGTGCTCAAGCATGGTTTAGTAGAGAGGGTAAGATGTGTGGAGAGATTTCTAGAAGTTTTACTAAAACAAGGTAGCCGATATATTTTACATTGTGGCGCCCTCTATTCTAGAGCTTATACTGCTCTCTTCCAAGGTAGAGACCGTAGTAAAACAAGAACGGTTTGATACTTTTTACGCGCTTGTACATGTTCTTTGGCGCGATTCTTACGAATATTCCACAGCGCACTAAGTTTTTTAGGGTTGTCAATTTATTTATATATTTTTTTACTAAAATTGAAAAAACAAGTGGTAACTTCTTAATAAATAAAGTTAATAAATATAATAAAGATTAAAATACATTGAACTGGTTTTCCGTTATCTTGTGTCCTTATCACAAGCTCTAAATGATGCTTACTTTGGGCTACAAAATAGGTGATGAATTATGAATTATTATAGTTCTTACTTCATCTATGTAGTTTTGGCTAAGTATTCTATTTTATTACTTCGTTATGCAATTAGTAGTAAAATTGTTAACTAGTAAATTTTAAAAATAACCTCAAACTGAAACTAATAATTTAAATTCTCTGCCTTTATTGGCCTGACAGCCTTAACTTTGAACCAGGTCTAACTTTTAACCACGGTTTGTAGTAAGATTTTAACAAAGTCAACTTAAACGCTATCTGCGTATAATAAATAAAAAACAACTTTGCAAACTTTGTCAATATAGCATCATTGCTTAAGTCTGAAGAATATCCCTGTTGAGATAAGCGTGAATTCTTTGTAGCGCTCAGTTTGATCGAAGACATATTACCGGTCATTCATAATATTGAGACTAATTATCTAATATTGTTTAAAAATAAGAAATGTAGGAATATCTAATGAAAGATTTAAGATAACTGCGTAATGGCATGCTATTTTCATTTAATTTGAATTTGATAATCCTTAAGGTAGTATAAAGAACGAACTATTTTACAAAGTGCAAACGTATTGCAATTTTTAGTTCGTGTATATATTTAGCAAAACATAATAAAAAACCGCATAAAAGTGTCCAGTGTCAAGTGTTGCTGTGCTGAAAAATGCCTCGTAAAATAGTGCGGCGTGACATCCCTGGCCCATTCATTCTGTGCGCTGCGTCTGCATAAAACCGGAGGAAATTTCACGTGTTTCGGCTCACGATTATGAAACACTCGTAAACTTTGGACCGGAATTTTGCCCTTCCAATTTCTAGACAGAGTTTCATTGGTTTAGCTCTGCTTATCCTGGTCAGCGATTCTAAGGTTATTTTTATGAGGCCGCCTGGTCGCTTTTAGTGCTGTAGGAATTTGTCTTGCGGTATTGGGTATTTAAAAAAAATCGAATATATCAATAAGAAACTCGAGTTTTACAACTCGAGTTTTACTGCAAAAATCTTACATCATTTTCCTTTAGCAATATACAGGATGGTGCTGTCGATACGACAATAAATTGAAACATGGGCTATAAGTAAGTATTAGGTTATAGAAATGGTTTGCCACTTTTAAAAACATCTTATTCATTTGATAATTTTATTAAGTGTTAATTTTATTACGTGATAATTTTAGGAATAATATAACACTGGCTGCATTATTTCATACAAATGAAATGAAATTATCAAATGAATAAGATGTTTTTAAAAATGGCAAAACCATTTCTATGAACTAATATAGCCCATGTTTTAATTTATAGTACTATTCTGAGAAATTGGAATAGCTTCATATCACAGGAATAAAAAAGCTCATAATGTTACCAGCCTATTTGTGTGCCACTGTTTTCGTAAACGAAACCGAAGCGCTCAAACCACTACGCCACCGAGTTCCCCAAAGCTCACTTGGTACTTACTTACGCAATAATCAATAATGAAATCTTCAAAACCTACTAAAGACGGCTTAAGTCGTTATTTAAAGTAAATATTCGACTAATGAAAGAAAAAGAGTCGTAACAGTTAGATAGTTTAATTCAAACAGTATCCAAAATCTAATTTAATAAATTCTTGTTTCACAAAAGTTACCATACTCCTCCGAAACGGCTTGACCGATTTTCATGAAATTTTATATGTATATTTTATTTTATTTATTTTTTTAAACTTTATTGCACAATTACACAAAATGTACAAATGGCGGACTTAACGCCTGATGGCATTCTCTACCAGTCAACCAGGGGCTAAGCAGAAAACATAAAAAGCGGTGCACATCAATAAAAAAGAAAATTTTAAACAAACTTAACTAAACAAAGTTAAAATAGCAATACATACATACAAAATAAACTAAATATAAAATAAACTACATAAATTTTACACATCAGTAACATAACTACATGCAAATAAAAAATACATAAGAAAAACAAGAAAAAATAACATACAAGTAACTACATAGGTGAATTAAAAAAAATATTCAGTAGGTCTGAGAATCGGCTACTATCTATTTATTTATTTTTTGACATATTTTTTTTATGGCAAAACAGCTAGTATCTGTAAAGGTTTGTACGATATTTATATATTTGGAAAATGACTCAAAACCACCTGACGTGAAGCAGTAAATAGTCTATAGAAGAAGACATACTTAGCTAGTGCGGCTTAAACAGACCGTTCTAGCCGGTCTTTTATATACAACTAGATGACAAACAATCTGACGGCCCACCTGATGGCAAGCGGTTACCACTATCTATAGACACCTGCAAAAACAAGGGAAAATCACTTGATATTGCAGGTCATCCTGAGGCCTTAGTTGAAATGTCGTCTATGCCCAGTAATTACACTGGCTACCTTTCCCTTCAAGCCGACATACATGCGAAGTGTTTCACGGCTGAAATAAGACATTTCTTTCTCTTTATGGTGCCTTTTCACGCCTCTTTTGAGGGAAAGAAATACGACAAAGAAACGAGTTACTAAACTTCTTTGTGCGTAATATTCTTTTTTCAATCAAGCCATAACAATAATGATATACTTAAATAGCCGAAACTTCGTTCGCACACAATCGCACGCGCCGTTTGAACGGCCCGGTAATCACTAACTCGGATAACTGTCCTTATGAATATGAACGCAGTTACCGTCGTACGGGTTATACACTCTAAATGATTGCGCCTCCTATGAGTCGTTTGACGAATATCCGTGTGCACAGTTACTGTGAAACAGTACAACATGTTCGAACACCACAATATTATAAGTTGTGTAGGTTGTATAAATGATGTAGGTAAGTAAAAAATAATAGTTCTTGAGAATTACCTGAGACAATCGTTTTGGTGTTTTCTTATATTTTTCCGAGCACTTGGGTTACCATTATGACCACCCACACTCAATTATTGCCCTTGGGATCCCATCATGCAAATAGTACATATATATTTTCTAAAATTATATTTTTCATTAATTCACCACTGAATTTAATTTTTTGATGTAATTAATGATTTGATTCCATGCATTTTATTACCTACGTAGATTAGAAACATATAAACACATATGTTACGTGAACATTCAAATGTTCGTACTCATCCTACAAATATCTGTCTCTGCGGGGATTTGAACCCGGGACCGCTCTGGTTTAGTAGACAGAGTACATCAGACGGCCGTCAAATATTTATTTAATAAATGAGGTATACAAGATGTAACAAAAAGGTGTAGTCACATTTTAAGGGCTTATTATACCTATCAATACATACAACTTTTACTATGAGATCAACAACGAAATCGTGAAAAAGAAATCAGCTGTTCCATACATTGCGTCGAGTAAGTACATTGAACCTTACTATAGAACAGCTGAGTTCTTTCTCGCGATTTCGTAGTTGTCCTCATAGTAAAAGTTGTTTGTATTGATGGGTGGAATAAGCCCTTAAAATATGACTACACCTTTTTATGATACCTTATATTAAAAATAATTAAAAAGTCGGTTACTATCTCAGAAAAAAATATTTTTTGGAACCGGTTCACTTTATATGTTTCTGTAAATTGCTGAACACCAACTCCCAAACAAATATTTTGATAGGATATGTACCAACATTGTAAAATTAATTACTTTTCCTTTTCAATTGTTTTGAAGTGGGTTTTTATATTAGTTTAAAATCTGTTTTTGACAAATCATAAAATATACTCTTTCAAATAAAAAACCAATTTTCCCAATCAGTTTTCAAATGAAAGAGTTTTTAAGGCAACAAACATTTTTTTACAAAGCACGGCAAATGACTCAACACCACTTGATGTGAATCGGCAAGAAGAGTCCATATGCGAAGACAGCTAGTGCAGCTTAGACACTGCCTTAGCCGCCTCCACCTTGCCGGCCCAAAAGGTGCTTCTATGTTAGGAAAAAAAAACAACATACTGCCGAATTGATAAGCTCCTACTTTTTGAAGTTGTATTAAAAATGATACTTCGCTGAGAGGAAGGTATATGGTCTATTTATGGCATTATTTTTTTAATTTATTAAAAAGGTTCATTTTTAATCCGACTCTTGCTCTGAAAGAAGTTGAGGGAGTCGACAATGTAGCGAGCTTACCCAGAAGGTGCCAAGCTTGCATAAGCTTGGCACCTTCTGGGTAAGTAAGGCAGACTCATCTTTTATAAAGCGCCCTACAGAATATAGCCTGACTTCCTTCAAAGCTGGGTAGCTTTTAAGGAATGAACCTATTTTAATAAATAAATAATTATGCCATAGATAGACCATGTACCTATCTCTCAGCGAGGTATCATTTTTAACACAACTTCAAAAAGTATGAGGTATCAATTCAGGTTATATTCGATAGGGCGCTTTATAAAAGATGAGTCTGCCTTACCAACTAAATCTTTATTTTGAACATTAGATTTCATCCTAACTGTAGTTAATGTAGTACGTAAGTACTTCTACTCGTACGTTGACTGTGTGCCCGTTTCATTCCCAAATAAGTCGTTATTCATATTACAGGGGAGATTTAAATGTCGCTTTTTAAGATGAATACTGCCCAATGAGTCATTGTCAGCGAATTTAATACGTTGAGTGCATGCGATCGGCAAAGTTTAATGCAACAGGATTAAATGTATACGATGACTAACATAATATACGGATGATGAAGCTTCGGTGACATCATGATCGAGGGGATTTTTAATTGAAAAATTAGAATAGGCATTCAATAAAAAACACAGGCTAAAAGCGGCATAGTTAAACAACTAAAAAGGGGAGTATTGATTTCCGGATTTATATGTATGTGTTTCTGCACAAATTTGAATATATACGGCATCTTTAGAATAATCCATATATTATCCCGAGTGACAGTGATAATAAATTTTTAGAAAAAAAATTAGTCTAAGTAGCGGCTGTATAGCGCCATTTTCAAAATTTGTTTTCTCCGATTATTACAATATAATTATGGGCATGAAATCGAAAATTCAATATACTATTATTTTTAAATAAAAAATTGTCTCTAAAATGAGTAAAATAAAATATATATCAATATTATAAACTCGAATTCTCTGCCAAGAAACTAACTTAAAAAATGAAAAACAAGTTGTTTTAGTTAATCTGTAAATACACAAAGAAAAAGGACTTATTTTTAGAGTTCCGTACCCAAAGAGAAACGGGACCCTATTACTATGGCTGTTCTCATGAACCGTGATAGTTAGACAGTTGAAATTTTTACAGATGATTTATTTAACAAACGTGTTTTTTTTCTTGTATTTGCTTGATATTGATAACGGCAACAGACGCTTGTTTATAGATAATGGTACGGAACTCTTTGTGCACAAGTCCGACTCGCAATTGGCCGGTTTTTTCGTTCCTTTGCAGAGCAATCATTTTTAAATTTATTTTATTTTACAGTTATGTTAGATACATAAATATAGATAAAAAGCATGACTAAAATCAAGAAAGATTTCTTTGTACTGTCTAGACAGATTAATTATTTTATGTAAAAAGAATTTGAAGTAAAAACACAAAGGAATTATTTCTCGTACTTTTATAACCTGTTCAGAAGCTAAGCTCGCAACGTAAGTCCAATGCGACTTGATGAGTGTTAACGATTGCTGTTTCCTAATACCAACCCTAATACGATATTAATAAATCCCAAGTTCCCTTACTACAGTAATAAAAACCTCGCGTAAACAGCCAAACTATCAACGGCGAAAAGAAGGCCAATTTTCTTGAACTACACGAAACTTCATTAAACATATCAGTATTAGAGGCTTCCAACTACATTATAAAGCTTGGTCTAACGCAGATTTATGGTAACGTTAATGAATAGACGAATTTATGTTGTAAACTGCGCGATTAAGTGGGAAATATGAGTGCGTCGAGATTGGATGCTCTTCGCAAGTCCCTCATAATTATTATAATTGCCAAAGTTTTCGCAGCACTGCGACTTGCAGCGGTTCCCTCATGTTTGCGCAAGTAGCGTAAGTAAGTTTTAACTGCGACTTATTACAGTTTCTTTGAATATTTAGTTTGGGACGTAGTGATATGATTTAGTTGGAAATATTAACTTTTAGGTGATTTTTGGACTCGCCTGAATAAAAAGGCCCTTTATAATAAAAAATACTAACTTTTTGTTGGTGTTTCAATTCATTGGCTATTTTCATACTTTTGAAATATATAGCTTATATAGCCCAAGCTAAGTAGTACCTATCATCAAAAGCTTGTATTATGGATCAAACAATCATCAAACAATTTGAAAATCGTACACACATTCCCCCAATTTATAAAACGCGGACTAAAGTCTTAAATCAAAACTTAAAATTAACTCAAGTCTTAAACCAGGCAGAAACTAACGTAACTACTCGATACGATGGCTTTTCGAAATTCAAATGTGTTCGTTCTAGGGGTACCAACCTAGTACCTCTAGCACGAACATTTTTAAATTTCGAATCGTAATAGTAGGTGTCGTTCAAGCACGCTTATAATTACGATGGCGATTCGAAATTTAAGTGTTCGTGCTAGGGGTACAGGACTAGGGGTGCAGTGCTGGAGAGCCTCTCCGTGTGTCAGGTCCATTATGGGACCGATACTCACGCTCTTCGCGTCGGGTGCTTTACGGAGCAACATAAAAGTGTGGTTCTGTGAAGCATTCGATGCGGGGAGCGGTTCCACAATGGCCCTGGCCGGAGCACCCCGGGGCAATCGGGAGAAATCCCCATATATAATATGAATGGGTATTGCTCGCGATTGGCTAATCTCCAGACGGGGGGTGAGGTGGTTGAGCCCTTGTGGGTTCCTGTCGGGCGGGGGAAGTGTTTTGATGCTCTCTCTGCTGTAAGAAAGGGCTCTTAAGGCCAGTGGACCCGTCCATGGGTCGTAGGATTGGTGACCTTCAAGGTTGGCGACAGGTGCGTGAACACGCCCTGTGTGTGTGTCCCAAAGATTTGCGAAGTGGTCGGCGGGGGTTGTCCTCAGTTACGTGCCGGGTAGGTCGTAGGCCCGGTACGTGTGCGGCTTTCGCTGCGTTCGTAACGGGGTAGTGGACCCAGTTATGGGTCGGAGTATGGCGAACCTCCTAGGTTAGCGGTAGGAAAGCCCCGGTTGGGCGGGCAGAGCATATCATCTGAATTTCCAAGCGAACCAGTGTCCAGGCTGGGTAAGGTGGGTATTCCCCTAAATCCTTTCTCCTCCGAATCCCCCCCCGGGCCGAAAGGTCGCGAGGGTTTGTTTGTCTTGGATATCAATGATCGTGCTCTGTCGAGGGTAGTGGGTGAGCCAGTCTCTAGGCTGAGATGGGTTGGTGTACCAGTGTTTTGGTGTCCATGTCGTGTCAAGGTATGCCACTAAATCCCGTCACCTCCGAATCCCCATGGGCTGTAAAGTCGCGTGGTTTATTCGTCCGAGATGTCTGTTAGGGACCATCGAAAGAGCCGGGCACAGAATGACTTTGCGTGCGACACTGGGCTCTCAGTCCTCAGATCCGCTTTTTAGTGGGTAGGGCCGCCGCATCACTATCTTTGCAGCGGAGGAGTCCCACATAACCTCGGAGCCGCCCACAGGCACCGGGGTATGATTTAAGCATTTTCCGTCCGAAAAAAAAGGGTACAGGACTAACTTTACTTTATAATAAGGGCGATTATGTTTATTTTTCTATTTTTTATAGCATAGATTCAACATGCAAAACTAACCACAGTCCACCTAGGTCTACCTACTACCTGCCACATTTAAGTAATTCCATCATATAGGGTTCGGCAGCCACAAAAACTCTTCAATTTAATCATGTCCTTTGGTCCTCTTCACAGACTAGTATATTTCACGTTTTATGTCGTAATATCGTTGAAGGACGCTTTTAAACCACCCTGGGGAGGCCGGGACGGGAATCTCCAAAAAATTGACACTGCTCTAGGAGTGTTGATTTTTTTTAGTGATGTCATTGAAATAAACGGATAGCTTAATACTGATAGTTTATTATTTAGTTTAGTTATTGCGGTTATAGTATTGCTATTCTGATATGAAGCGATGGAGTATCACAATAAAGTAGGTAGGTACCTAGGTCTAGAAATGTATTTAATAATCTGTTTAATATGTTACAAGTATGATATCGATGTTAGTAATTATTTAATTGTTATTGTTTTTATTTGTTTTATTTTTAAGTGCATTTTCTAATGTAAGTAAAAATACACATAATTTTATTGTTGAGGTTAGTTTGCATGATGGGATTTTCAGAAATATGAAATCATACTGTCAAAGCCAACCAACTGAAGCTGTCACTGTCTTTATTTTACACAGACAGCATCAATTTTAAACCAGTACCCCTAGCACGAACATTTTTAAATTTCGAATCGTCATCGTATCGTACATGCACGCTCAAATTTTCAAACAAAAGCTAACGTAGGTAACAACTACTCGATACGATAGCAATTCGAAATTTAAAAGTGTTCGTACTAGAGGTACACGTCTTACTTTAGTCCACGTGGGAATGTTTTTGTAACTTTTACAGGTTTTTGTAATTGTCATTACTATGCTACACGAGTCTAATCAAATTAAATTGGGATATTTATTATGAAAAGTTTTAAAATAAAGTTTTGCTCATCACAATCAATTGATTCAATCAGAAGATACATTTGTGGAGTAAGAAGTCTAGGTTCAGACTAGTCCGTTGGTTCAGTCTATTATAAATTGAGTGAATCTTCAGTCTGTTTCCAACGTTTCCATGGTTGAACTAACAAACCAATTAGGAATGTAAGTCAGATGGCAATTTGTGATTCAAGGAAAAATAAGATTGCAGTAATGATATAGTGAATGGACTGTAATATATTATTATAATATTAATTAAGTCATGGTTATTAATTATATGAATAAGAATTAAATGCGACATTTTTACAAAGTAAGCAGTTCTTTCTATCAAAACGAAGATTTTCAATATCTTCTTCTTCTTTTAATAATATCTTCCTATTTTCATTACTGATTAATAAATAAAATACCATTTATAGAGGTTAATCTGATAATTTCATGACATTTCTATGAAATAATGCAGCCATATGTTTTATTATTTCATAAGAAATAATAAATATCAAAATGAATATTATGTAGGTATTTAAAAGTTGCGAAACATTTCTCTATGAACTAATATAGCTTATGTTTTAATTTATTGTCGTATTGCCGTGACCACCATGTGAAGTACATAAAGTTTGATTAGTAGATATATTTTACCGTAATTTTGTAAGCATGCGAATATTTGACACAAAAAGATATTAAATATTTACTAAATTATTTGTTAATGAAAAGGAGGCGAATTTAATGTAATGTATTTAATTAATATTGTTTGTTATACTGATAGTAAAGTATTTATATTTCCTTTTATTCCAAATTAGGAGAAAATAATTTATACTAACAAAATACCACCTCAAAGGAGAGTACGTAAGCAATAAAAATGATAAATCAACCATAGGTACCTAATAATTTATAGCAGATATTGGATTACGGTTTTCGTTCTGAAGTATTATTTGTCGTATTAGTAGCCAAGATCTGATTTATCAAATCACGATAATTGTATTTCCCGAACCCAATAAAACATTTATGGCGGTTTATAAAAAATCCCTACTTCTGCACTCGAATTCAGGCTCATAAAAATCTCAAGAGTTCAATAAAAAACGAAACGCGTTCCGAATCGTTGCCGACTCGCGCTTTTCCTATGTTGCTACAGAGGGCTAGTCCACGGACGGTACCTCTCTGTCTTTTAATGTTACCTCTCTGTCTTATTGTTGTAACTGTTCTAAGGGAGAGCGCTGACTGGGGATGCGCTTTCCATTCAATTTTACATGATGCACTAATTAATCATGCGGCTATGATTAATCATACCTTGGGCACATTTAAAACTGTACAACGATCCGTTTGTCGGCCGCCAGTATTTTATCGTGGCGTATGGCGAGAATGGCTTTATGCCACTACTTAATATAGACTTCAATTATTCTTTTATTTATTTATTCTTTATTGTACACAAAACAACTTAAAACAAAATTTACAAAATAAAACATGATGTACACAGGCGAGCTTAACACAAAACTGTGTTTTCCACCAGCAAACCTTTGAGTTCGGAGAGAGATCTTGATAGGTAGGTGAGGTAGTACGTGTAAAAAAAATCATAAGAGAAAAGTTTACATTTACATAAACAATATAAAAACGTATCATACATAAATAAATACATACCTACGTAAATAATATAAATACAAATCATACATACATACATAATATAAATACAATTCACACTTACATATAAATAAACTAGGTTGTGAGGAAATGCTCTTTTAGCCTTCTTCTGAATACGTCCAGAGATGAGCATTCACGCAGAGAACGAGGAAGAGAATTCGAAAGACGAACAGCATGACTAAAACGTTAATTTCAACAACTTCTAGCAACTTAAGACCTACAGTCTCCATACAATTTTTGGTTTGTATAGTGATATACAATCGAAATAACAAATAAATTTTTTGTTACAATAAATCCGATATCTCTAAATCTATTAAGATTTTAAAATATTTTTCAGTACCATTTTCATTTTATCTAAAATTAAGATCATGGTTCATAAGAGAGTTTTTCTTTATTTCTTATAGTTTAGAATTTTCCCATACTGACCCGAAAAAAAAAACTCACCGTGTATATTGCGTTTTTGTATTTATGTTGCCGTTAGTGTCACCGAAGCCTTTAGACACCTGCAATGCCAGTCGTTTTGCTGACCCTGTAAAGACCTATTCACGTTTTATTCAAGTGACCCCGCTTGCAAGGATTTACCCTCTGCCCGTAGTAAGTATAAAATTACCATGGGCATCATAGCAAACAATTTTTAGAAACAAACAATACAAGCAGTATATCCTAAGGCTCTCTTAAGCCTTGGGATATACTGCTTGTAGTGGTATGATACAATACTACTTATCAGCAAGGAATCTGCAATAATTCACATGGTTACATGGGGCCACGTCAATATTAACTATTTCGGTACAAGACCTTAGGTGGCAGCAGTACTTCATGTGCGGTAGGATTTATAAAGACGTCTAACCTTTATGTTTTATAACAGACTTCAAAAACGAGGAGGTTCTCAATTTGGCCGGTAGGTTTTTTCTTTTCTTTGTATGTACACCGATTACGCCGAGACTACTGAACCGATTTACGTGATTTTTTTTTGTTCGATGCGGAATAGCTGCCATTGGGTTCCATAAGATTTTTTTCAAAATCAGTTGGGTAGTTTGGTTTTTATATAAAAAAAACTGAAATTATTAAGTCGTCTACGTATGCGAGATTTGCGGATTTTTGCTTTCATGACTTTTTAATGAAACGATACGATAGTAGGAAACAATATAAGTTGACGACCTTAGAAAGTTATCACTAAAAACTGTGAAAAAGAATTTTAAACAAAAATTAAAACCGACTTCAAAAAACTGAAAAGGTTAAAATAATTAAATTTAAGTAGGTACTCATCCCCTAGAAACATATTTTTTGGAGTTGGTGCTAAGTTGGTTCCAAAAACAATAGAAAGTGAAGCAACGACTCAAAAAAATATTTTTCTAGGGGATGAGTACCTACTTAAATTTAATTATTTTAACTTTTTAAGTTTTTTGAAGTCGGTTTTAATTTTTGTTTATACGTTATAAGCTTAGTCTATCTTCACAATATAGAAATTATTGTATTTACGACACCTAAACGAGTATTTTTGCAACATCGAAGATTCGGACACGTGAGGCATATCATTTTTATATTTATAGAAATGTAATATCAACATCGAAATTATACATAAACTAAATTTCAAATCTCAACAAAAAATATTAAATTACCTTTTTCATAAACTATGATTATCTAGTTCTAGTCTCCAAAATGTTTCGCAAGATTGATTAATTTCAATCAGGAATTAAATAATATGTCACATTTTCACCGGAAAAGCTTGGAGTCATAATAAAACGTTTCAGTTTCAATCATTTTAATTAGTAAATACATACCACGGTTTCCGATTGATACGTAATCAGAGAAATATTACCTGCAACAGAACGAAATATTAATCAGTTATCAGATTGAAAATAATCACAGTACTGAATAACACCATTCAGCGTGGAGTGATGAAAGAAAAACGAAGGGAGGGGCTGTGCTTTTATTGAAACCAATCTCACCACTTGCCTCGACTGACTGCGCGGGGAGTTGAATGTACGTAATTGCTCCGTCATTCAGATGATCGCAGCTTCAGCCGCTTGTCTTGTTGACTGTACGCTTTGTGCACCCAGCCTTACGTGCTTTTGTTTCAGGGCTGTGCTGCAACAAGTTTGTGTTTGTCAACGCCCTTTGCAGGTTAATGAAGACCGAGATTAAGAAGTTAAGATAGTGACTAGCTAGTGTTGTGCTGTACGTTTTGTGGGGTGTTTTTTCTTAGCAACTTTTGATGATATGATATAAGTGCTAAGGTGCTTACAATTGATTAACAAAAAAAACATACCGACGAATTGATAACCTCCTCCTTATTTTAAAGTCGGTAAATAAAATTAAAAGACGTGTAAAGAAATTTAAATGAAAAAAGAGAATGGTTTTTTGTTTAATGACTATACTATATACCTATCAGCTCCTAAACTGATGTATGTGGGTAATTCTAAGCCGTGAGAGCTGTGCCTCCCGCCTGCCATCATATTACACTGTACGTGGGTAATTAAAGAGCAACATGTGGTTTTCTCCTAATTTTATGAAATTATCAAGTGAATAAGATGTATTTTAAAGTTGCAAAACATTTCTATGAACTAATATCTATAATCCATGTTTTAATTTAATTTCTTATATGCCGTCACCATCCTGTATGAAAAAAAAAACAAATCATTTGACAGAGGATAAAACGTATTGCACTTACGGCCTGGCCACGGGAACATTTCAATACATTAGTTTTCATTCGGGCGAATAGAAGCGCGAATATTCGTCGCGGCGAATTTCCCGTCGCCAGGCCGTTAGATTAAAATGTAGTAAGTGTAATCCGGCCCATTATAATAAAAAATCTTTAAATTAGGGCCCCTCACAAAGCGTAGTTACTAGCTTACGTTTCAATTATAAATGTTTACAGAAAATATTATTAAATACTGAATAAGTACCCCGCGGCTCGGAAACCTTATAAAGCCTGATTAATTTAGGTCGCATCTAAGTAAAAAATTAAATGTTTACAAAAACAGTTAAAAAGGCGTACCATCTCGTTTTACTGAAAGGAATAATTCGAGGCGATGAAATATTTTAACGACTTAATTAACTGTCGACGTTGCGCCAAATTTCTTATTTTCATGAGACGCTCTGCACCTACTTTGTTCGGAGGATGAAAAAAATTCTGGTTCCGTCTTAAGCAACTTTTGAAGATGATGAAGTCAAATTTCATTTGGCTGCTAAATTGCTTTTTTATTTTAGGTGTGCGACAGTTGATTTTGTTAAATTTTCCGTTTATATGGATGGCAAAGGAATTAACATTCAGCAATATCCATTCTTGCTTGATGTGTATTTAATTTCAGCATTTTAAACAAAAAAATTTTGTAGCTCATTTTAATTTCATACTCACATGGTTTTATCCCACTTGTTTTTTAAAATTGTGTTTCAAACTTGCGAATTTTTAATAACACAATGTTTTATAAGCATTTAAATAAACAGCCGAGCACACAAATTTTTAGTTTATTTAGCTTACGGGTATCTATGTAATTAAATATAAATGCTTCCAAATATTGATTATATTTTACACATTATTATATTTTATATTGATTAAATTTTATACATATATTTTTACAAAGCAACACATCGGTGTTATAAATACATCTATATACGTCCCACTGCTGGGCACAGGCCTTCCTATATGGGACAAACACATGAGGAGTTATTGCCATAACACCACCACGCTGGACCAAAGCGGGTTAGTGGGTTAAAGCGGTTGCAGAAAAACCGGGACCAACGGCTTAACATGCATTCCGAAGCACGGAGGAACTCGAGATAACAAACTTTGATTGACCCATCCCAGAATCGACCATGGTGGTGAAAGTTGCTTTGTTTTCCGTATCAAAACCAGAGCGTTCAAACCAATACGCCACCGAGCTCCAACTTACGTTTTTAAAAACTAAACATAATATTTTTTTTATATGCAAAGGAGCTCGGTGGAGTAGTGGCTTGAGCGCTCTTTTTCGATTTTGCCTCTGATTTCTAAACAACTGTCGCCATGTTCGATCCTGGGATGATTCAATCAATAATTGGTAAATTCGAGCCTACCTGCTCCGGAAGGCACGTTAAGCCGTTGGTCTCGGTTGTTACTAAAACCGCTTTTACCAACCAATTGGACCAGCGTGGTGATGTAATGGCCCAAACTCTTCATGTGTTTCTGCCATGTAAGAAGGACTGTGTCCAGCAGTGGGACGTATATTGATGATGATGATGTATATGCATAAGATGACACCAGAGTTTAGGTTGACAGGCACCTTACGCCACTCCGCTACGGCATCACCAATATAAGTAAGTCATCTTACCTCTAATTTCCACAAGGTCGAAGTCAGATGTCCTTATTCACCATACGGACACAACCCGAACACATATTTACTTATGTGTAGGTACCTGTCCTACAATACCTATTTGTTTCTCAATATTTTAAAATTTGTGACAACCCTAAAATATAAAATTTATTTGTAGATTTCATCTCCCATTTTATTTATAGCACTATCTTTATGATTGGTGTCTAATTTTAAATAAACGCAGCTTTTTATTTACGCAGTGGACATTCTCGTGTTTCTTTGATCTTGATTGTGCGTGGGTGCATTTCAAAACGTTATTGCAGCTGCTCTGAAATTAATTTGCGGTGTTGGTACGTGATTTGGAAGGCATTTTTTCCTTTGCTTCTTAAAATATGAAAAAGCAGATAAGTTTACATTTTGCATTAGCATTGGGTCTCTAAGGGATTAAATTGTTTTTGTTCATCACATTTCTAATTATTAGCTATTTTGTGTGATCAAACAAAGATTGCAGCTTTACCTTTAACGAGTCTTGGCCAGAATAATTTTGCCGTTGAAAAGTGGAGCAGGGAGGAAGGTTCAGGAGCTAAGAAAGAGCCATTCTAATAAATTTAGTGTTTTTGTGACTATACAATAATACACAACATGGATCAAATTGATCTTTTTAACCGTCAAAATATACACTGAGCTGTGGCAACAAACATTGTAATATTGAACCAAATTAATTAATTCATATACAGACCTAAACAAACAGACACATTCATATACATAGGTACATACATACACACAAACACACATACGCACACACACACACACACACCACACACACACACACACCACACACACACACACACACACACACCACACACACCACACACACCACACACACACACACACACACACACACACACACAGAGTTTCTGTTATGTAATGTTATTTTTCATATATTTTTATATATTTCATATATTTTTAATATTTCATATAGTTTATATTTTTTATGTTTTATATATTTCATTTCACCATAAGAATAAACGGACTGGAAGAGCGGTGACTTCCTGATACAGGTATCTTTATACTTACTAGGAATGTCGCCACAACATTGTTATTACCTGGTATTGTTGTTATGGAATAAATAATTTTTGATTTTATTTTTTATTGTTGTGAGAAATTTGCTAGCATGTTTCTCCACAAATATTGGTTTTTGATTATGGCCTATATGGTATGAAAAAAAGAAGCAAAGAAAATGGGAACCGTTGAGATTCTCCGTAAACGCTTGCTGTGATACTACGATAGAGTTCCGGTACTGTCTACTTAATTATTCTGTGGCTGTGCTTTTGTTTTGGGATAGATCTGAGATGAGATCTGCAGCTTAATTAAAATTCCGAAGCACCGATAAGTTCGATAACATTTTATTCCGATACCCATCTAACATTTCTGTCCCTCTAAGATACCATTTTCATTACTGACCGTGCGATCTAACTCCGGTTCATTTCGAAAAATCACAAGAAAGTGAACGCTCAGAGGAAAAGACAAAATGAAAGAAGAGTCTGTTTTAATGGCTTAATTAGCCGGCGATCCACCGGTCGGCGCTTTAATTAAAATGAAAAATTTTCGTGACTAGACTGCAGGAAATAATTGCTCCCTTTCGTTGGACTATATTCAGGTGAGAAGTAAATAAAGTGGCCGCATTGCTCAAAATTTTTTAAACCCGTGTTACGAGCACGTCTCCGATGCAAAATAAGTGGGTCCATGTAGGTCTATTTAGTCGTAGTAAATATTAAAACTGACTTTCTGTTCTTGATCTGGTGCTGATTTTCTGTGATTGACAAGAAAAGGTTGATTGATTTTAGGTTTCCGTTAAAAAGAAAAAGGAATCCTTAGGATCACTTTATTGTTCGTGCGTCTGTCTGTCAAGAGCCTTTTCCAAGGAAAGCGTGGAGGTATGAACTTGGAGTCAAAATCAAATTCTAAAATTACTTCTGTAAAAATCAAACTTGTAAGTCAACGCCATCAAAAAATACGGCCATTAATCAAAACGTAGGTATAGGGTATTTTCCTTTAACCTAGACTCAAGGTCTCGCAACAGACGTAAACAAACAATATTTATTCCGTACTAATATCGTATAATATTATCATGATAAAACTACCTACTAATTCTGTGCCTGCCCCCTCGAAGGTGAAAAGGGGCAGTAGTTAAATATTTACCTATTTTTATATAAAAAAGGCACGAAAAGGCCTATTATGCTTTCAGTTGCTTCAATATTTACGACGGATCTAAAAATAAAAAAATCATCAATGCTCTTTAAATATTAAAGCTGGAACTATATATGGCTCATTTCAAACAGATTTCTGAAATCCCTTCTGTGTATGGTAAGCATGTACACTCGACCGCACATCAAGTGTAACAGTTGCACTACAAAAGCCGCCTCTATTCTCGAGAAGCCTGTCGACTGTACTTACAATGTTTAATTCAATTTTTCACTTGTTACAATTAAAAGCCATGGTAGTCGACAAATATTTGCTCGATAAAATAAAAAGCGATGAGTAAAATATTGGTTTAATTTTATTAGCACTTATTAGCACTCTATTTACAGTAGATATAAGGCCAATATTCGAGTAGCATGTTTCTCGTAATATTATGAGTAAAATTACATATAAAATCTAAGTAAAATTATTTTAAAAAGTAATTATTTTTAATTTAAATAAGATTTTATTTATAAGTATATACACATACAAGATTTATTTGTCAATTTTTAGTACCTTTTAATGGAAGTATTTAGATCTTTCAGTATGAAATTGACGTTTTGTATGCAGTACTTTGTACAAATCCTGCTTGTACACTTGTGCTGTATGCCACTTATTTCATATTATTTGAAAAAATACGGCATGAGATATTAACAGCTATTTCATATTTAAAGACTTAATATTTAGTTTTTTATTATTATTTCTCATTAATGGATGCTGTCGTAATTATAGTAAAATTACTACTTTACGACTTAATCGCGTTTTTGACTCGATGGTTGCTTATATTCTCAAATTGTAATTCAATTATACAAACTTTTGAAAATATGACTAATCTACGAGAACTTAGAACCATGATTTGTAGCATGAACTCATTCTTCAGAATAATGACAACAAGTTTTGAAGCCACTAAAGAAATCAGACCACAGGAGTTGACAGTTTTAAATAATACACACACCACGCTAGTTAGTGTTGTTGAGTTTTTCTTATAACACGATAAGACGATTCAATTTATCACAGAATCAGACAAAATATGAAATAGTGGTATTTCATAATAATCCTAACAAAACATTTGGCATTTCATGGGAAGCTAAGGCGGATCAATCAGCTTATAACGTATGTTGATTGGAGATAAGGCTTTGCGATTTCTTGAAATGTCTAACCAGAAGATCAAGAATATTAAATTATTGAAGAAAATGAGAGGTTCCTTAATAGCGCTGATAATAATGTTGTAGGTATATGAATTCAATGGAGAGGTTTGTCACTTCAAAAAAACAATAATTTGCTAATTTAAATTTTTTCACTGGTCAAACGACTGTAATACTCACGTATGTAGTTCATAATGTAAAAAGGTTAAAATAAATCTTCAGAAGAAAACGCACAACAAACGGTCAAACACACATTAGGTGGCAAGATCTCTTAGACTAAGGGCTGGTTTTTCAATCCCTAGATAAGATTTATCCAGAGAATAACTTTGACAAGTTGACAGTTAATCTATAGATAATCTGCCAAAACGTCATAATTATTCTCTACATAATAATTATCTTAGGATTGAAAAATCAGCCCTAAGGTTCTTGTGAGCACGGGATCGTAGACAGCTATCATAGCACGGCTTAAGCCGCGTCATACCTATGCGGGAGCACTCAATTACCAGCCCGCCAATAGGTACTTCATAATGGGTAGGGCCGTCTTTAACCTATTGGAGGGCCTGGGCATATTAGGATAATGGGGCCCCAATGACTTTGAGAGAACACTATTTTGTTAGCATAGACAAAGAAAGTAGATAAACAAGGTTAAATATTTATTTTTATTAACAATCACATGAAACAAATATACCTATAAATGTAATGTAGTCCACAAAAGTAACTCTTTTAGCATTTACAGATTTCGAATTATATAAGTTTTTTGGTAACAAATATTGGTTATCGTTTGGTGATCTGACAGGAACTAGGGACTTTGTATTTGATCTGAGGGCGGCCCCTATTGATCGCGGGGCCCTGGGCAATTGCCCAAAGTGCCCAGTGGGAAAGAGGGGTCTGATAATGGGGCTTAAACTGCGACTTATACAGTAAATCTTTGGCCAGAAGATAAGTACCTACAGCCCAGCTCTATTGAGCACACCTAGGTCTGCTTCTTCGATGCTAGTTCTAATGTATCCTCTAAATGAATACGGAACTGGACGTGGTATAGATAGACGTGACGAAGGCCTGCCTCAGTCCATCAATCACTAAAAGTACCCTAAGTATTAAACATTGAATAAACTGCCAAAACTAACATGTCTAGAATATAAGACTCTCTCACAAGTCCATTTTTTTATTTACTCGTTTAATCTGTCCGGCAGCGTTAAGCCTCTGGAGGTCTATTACAATTGAAAAATTAATTGTGTCTGGGATCTGATGCTTGAAGGTTTCAAAAAATATGAGGTCTTACCTGTTAAGTTAAAATATACCTAGATTCATCATCATCATCATATCAGTCGAGAGACGCCCACTGCTGGGCACAGGCCTCCCCAAGGATCTCCAAACCGATCGGTCCTGCGCTGCCCTGCTGCATAAGTAATTGGTAAATTAAATACATACCTAATAGTTATAACGTAAAGTAAAACTTCTTATTAATTAAAATAGAATAAAACTAGAAAAATTTCACGTCCTGAGGCAGGAATCGAACCCGCGACCTTTCGCAATCCGGGCGACTGCTCTGACCACTGAGCCACCCAGGACTTGGGATATCCCTGTGAAATTCTTCTAGTCTATCTTGTATTTGCGTTTATGAGCTAACGTCCACCCTACAATGTCGAAATATTCTATTTCAACATCCGAAACGAGTATTTTTACAAATACCGACGATTCGGTTAAGTTGGGGCAGTGCTTTCAAATATTCTTAATTTTTGATTTTAACATTATTATAAATGTTTGAAAAATTACTTAGTAATTAAAATAGACTAAACCAACTACTACGTAATACTACTTACTAAGTAATTTTTCAAACATTTATAATAATGTTAAAATCAAAAATTAAGAAAACTTCTTATGTTTTTAATTCACTGTAAAAAAGCTTAGCTCAAATAAACATTACATGAATGTGCTACCAGCAATTAGAAACATCTTTCTCAGAAAGCGGAATTTTTCTGTTCAGAGTTAATGATGGTTGTCGATATCTCTTTTATTATTTTAGCAATTTGCCTTTTGTATCCTGTTACGCGCAATTAGTCCGAGATCCTTACTTCGTTAATTATAAACTTTTTCGTTTAATTCCGACGGAATGGTATAAATTGCGATGGTCATGAGACAGATTTAGTGATTCAGAAGTTTTTGGAGATATTATATCTTTTGCTGCGAAGACAAAGAGAGTTGGGTACTTATGTAGATTAAGAAACCATGTTCAATAAAATCTGAAAAGTCAATCATAGTGAAGTCATAATAGTTTTCAAAATCATAAATATGTACATATTTCTAGTGACGAAATTCGCCATTTTGAAAATCCATTCTTTCAAAATGCACTTAAACCACAGAGTAAGCGACACGTAGGTAGATAGAGATAGGAACTCAACTGAATTCCAAGTAGAACATAAATTCAGGCGATTGCGTTGTTAAGCCGCAATAAACTATGTAAATACTGAATTTAAATTACAAACATAGGTGACAAACAGGAATAGCTGTCGTGACTGCAGGGATGAATGCGTGGGCTCTGCTGGTAAATAAAAAGACAAGAAAAATGTGTTTGCGAATTCATTAACTGTGTTTTGTAATACATATACACTACGGAACAGATAATATATCTAATACATAACTGATTAATGAATATTATAAATTTTAATTTACTTACAAAAGGTGTTTGGTACTCGGTATAACAAGCGGGCCATATTAACATAGTTATATAAATACTAAGGATTATTAAGGTATATATTTTAATAAATAGCATTACAATAAAGCACCAAAATTACTTTAAAAGCCTTTATCCGGCACGTCAAAATCTGGAATATTATGAAGCCCTGGGGTGCGATTCTGTAACGAATCTCGCACCTCACTTCGCAAGTCACTTCGAATTCAACTGTCAAATAGAGCAAAAAATGTATGAAAATTTGCTCTATTTGACAGTTGAATTCGAAGTGACTTGCGAAGTGAGGTGCGAGTTTTGTTACAGAGTCGACAGGCTGGAAAGCATTCATCATTACGACCCTATTATCCTATACGATCGTATGATATGCCTCGCTAGTAAAGATGTGTATTTAGTTTATATACTCCTTGTTACTTAACTGATTTAAAATTTCAATTTCAATCTTTATTGCATACCATAATGTAACAAACAACTTCGACAAACAATTTAGCCAAACAACTTCGGTTACATTAGTTATAAACAAAATTTAGCGAGATGTCATCATCATCATCATCACCAGCCTATAAAGGTCCCACTGCTGGGCAGAGGCCTTCCTACATGGGAGAAACACATGAGGAGCTTGTTGGGCCATAACACCACCACGCTGGCCCAATGCGGGTTGGTGGGTTAAAGCGGTTGCAGTAGCAACCGGGACCAACGGCTTAACGTGCCTTCCGAAGCACGGAGGAGCTCGAGATTAGAAATTTTGGTTGACCCATCCCGGGACTGACCATGGCGAAAATTGCTTTGTTTTCGTAAACAAAACCAGAGCGCTCAAACCACTACGCCACCGAGCTCCTCTCACCCACCGAGCTCCTCTCCACCGAGCTCCTCCTACGCCACCGAGCTCCTCTCACCCCCCGAGCTCCTCTCCACCGAGCTCCTCCTACGCCACCGAGCTCCTCTCACCCACCGAGCTCCTCTCCACCGAGCTCCTCCTACGCCACCAAGCTCCTCTCACCCACCGAGCTCCTCTCCACCGAGCTCCTCCAGCGAGATGTAATTACAGTTTATTTGATTTAACAAAACAGTGCATCTCTATGCAACTTTATTTTTGGATGGGTGTTACCATTAGTCACGTAGTCACTTTCTTGAGCTACAGTTGGAAGTTCAGTTGTCATTTTTTCAGTGTTGCGTGTCTAGTCTTGTAATGTGTGTGGTTTAACATTAGCCAAAGCACACGTGCGACTTTTTGTAGCGCTACACGTTGTGGTGCTATCGCGTCACGGCTCGCGATAACGCTCGACAGCCCGGCTGAGTTATGGCTGCGGTCGCGTTAATTGTCGCTGACGTGGACTGCTGCCTTGTTCAACTATCCTTTGGACTATTAAGTAGTGGATTGCATAAAGTAATTTGGAAAGCACATGATAATAGGTGGTATGACCAATCAAAGCAACTATTACACTAGATCAATGTGTAATTCCAATATGAAGCGAAGTAAGCGTGACTTGGGATCTGCTTCACAGCAGCTTTTCATAGGGGCTCATGCGTGAACACATCGTGCGGTCCATAACTTAGCCGTAATACAAAATTGAAGATCTTTAAATTTACAATTGTGAATTTTTGATACTAACAAAGAAATAAACAATGTAATTTAGCTATTATAACAAATAGTATAATGCTTTAATTTAGGAAATATATCTACCCACATATCAGACAAAATAGATCTTCAATTGTTTGTGAGCAACGGCAAGTTGGTAAGGGTCGCAATATTAAAACTTGTTTTATAGTTCCGGCTGATTTGTACCAACTGTATTTTCGAAAGTGAGTTGTACGAACTTATAAGAAATTATTCATAATACTTTCACTTATAATTATCAAACAATGTGTTCAATACATAGGTGTGGGCAAATTAAAATGATGGAATTGCAATACAATGCACTAACATGCGTAATATAAATTTCATGAAGGAAGAGTGGGATGAGGTCAGATTTTCCGGATTTTATTTGAGCGGGCAATATTTTAGGTTTGCGCGGAAATGTCGACGAACATTATGGGACGTGGCTCAAAAAACAGCGGGTGGTCAAATAGGACCTAATCTTTTATTCATCAGCATCGAATAACTTTATTTTATTACTCTTGATAATTGCTTCAAACGCTGTTAGTAATTTTATAATCATTGTGTTCCAACGTCATGGCACGTCGTTCGTATACATATCAACATTTATACTACTGGATTAGATATTGCATTATTATTATTTTCATTCCTCATACTCTGAAAGACGGTCATTGTTTATATAAGAAGTGGACGGAAAGTGATACATTTCTTCCCTAGGGCGGAAAAGGTTTAAAAAATCTTGGCTAATAAATAGTAATTTTGTCATAAGACTACGGCATAACTCTTTACAGCCACACTTCAGATAACATTATTTTTATTCTTGACCTTTTAAAATTATTCTGAAATAATAATTGGATTAATAAAATATTATAAAAAAAATATATCATTTGTATACAAAAAGCTTTGTACAGATAAAAAGCATTCTATCTTTACTAAAATTACGTACTAAAATTTTACGTATCCTACATGTAAAGAGAAAAGGGAGTTTTGACGCCATTTAATGACGACGGTCAATATTTATTACAATAATTACGAAATTGTATCTGAGCGAATATGTTAAATTAGAAACAAAAATTGAATTGGTGTAATTATATGAAAAGTATTTTTGTACTAGTCCAATTTGGAAAATTATTGTAATAAACGTTAACTTGGTCAGAGAGACGTTGATAATTTTATCGTGGTTATCGACCTTATCGAAGTAGCATCATCGAGATTATCATAAGAATAATACATATTTAGCGCCAAACACTACCATGATGCATTGAAATTATTTAGGCACGTTATTGCAATAACTAAAGAAATATAAACAAATACATCAGACAAGTCGTTTGGGCTTGACCCTTTGACGATTTTTACGGGAAAACTCAACAAAAAAATAGAAAAATGGGTGGGAAAGCAAGATTACTGCAAAATATTTACAACAATCAATTAATTTCACTTATTTCATTATTTATTTGGCATTTGTTTACTTTCCTCGTATTCGAAATGAAAAGTAGAGTCCTCACCTCGGATGAAAGGCACCATTTCAGTTTCGAAACATTGGCATCAAAATATCTCGGCAGAAATGGACGGATTTCAATCCTTGATTAACAATCTATTATACAGTAATCACGTTCACTGGAAGGCTAAAGATTTCAGATGTCTTTAATAGTTAACTATCGTCACTTTTTATTATAGGTATCTTGTGTGTTTCGATTACGCCGTACGCTCCAAATGTGTGAGCTTATGGCGGCGTCGGCCGGGCAATATATAGGGCGGGTTGCATTATTGTATAAGTAATTTTATGTTACGACTTGCGCCAAACTTCTCGTTCACTCTGAACTCGGGTTGATTCCCTGCGCACTATCAAAATATGGAACGGCAGAACAACGACGATGGACGGTAGCTGTGGGCAGCTGCTCCTTCAGAGCGAACTAGATGTCTGGCGCGAGCTCTACCAAGATTGATTTAAAATTTGGCAATTTTCAGAGCCAGTAGTAGTTGTTTTTCGTACAAATTGCATAGAGACATTATGGGTAAAGCTCTTAAAGTTTTACGTCCATCGGAATTGTTGTCTTAATCCGACTTTATTGGAATAGTGCTTTTAAACCTTATACTTTTATTAATCTTAACTGCTCACTTTATAACACACTTAATTTGTTTTATAGCGTCTCCGCTTGCACCGAGCTTCATCGCTAGATTAATAACACCGTCTTTAAATCGGCGCCAGCGCTCGTACTGCAGGAAACAAATAGTTTTAATTTGAAATGAAATCTCGCAGCGACCTGCGGCGGGAACGTGGCGCGACCGCTATTACTTGTCCGATTGTCGTCTCACTATTTGTCATTTTGATATTTTTGTCAGCTATCTAGAAAGGAAGAAGGCAGTGCAGAGATTTGAATAAAGATTTTCTTTTAAAAGTTATTAAGTAGATTTTGGCGGGAGGAGCTCGGTGGCGTTGTGGTTTGAGCGCTCTGGTTCCGATTACGAAAACAAAGCAACTTTCGCCATGGTCGATCCCGGGATGGGTTAGTAAAATTTATAATCTCGAGGTCCTCCGTGCTTCGGAAAACACGTTAAGCCGTTGGTCCCGGTTGTAACTGCAACCGCTTTAACCCACCAACTCGCATTGGGCCAGCGTGGTGGTGCTATGGCCCAAGCTCCTCATTTGTTTATCCTATGTTGAAAGGCCTGTGCCCAGCAGTAGGACGTATATAGGCTGATGATGATGATGATGAACTAGATTTTAGTCAAAGGAACAATCTTAAGGTAGTAATGTATTGTATTGGCTATCTTTGAATTACTTTGTAAGTGTTTTTCCGAGTAGGTGATACACCAAAATATGTTTCCCAGACGTCATAAACGTGGACAAGGCTTGTCTCTTGTCGACGAAGAGAGAGATATCTTTGTCCAGATAAAGTACATGTCGTCTCCTAATAAAGTGGACATAAGTGTTGGAGAGTGACTGTGTGTGAGAGAGTGAGTGGAAGCACTTCAAACAAATCGCTTAGATGCTATTTGGCAATAACAGTACTTTATGGTGTTGTGTTTCTGCGGCGAGTGTTGTCGTTATGCGGAAGCAGGGGGACTTGTCTCCTATGATGTTAACATAATGCTTCCTTTGAAATTTCCATAGTAGGGTGCGTGAGTACCCTTAAGTTTAACAAGCTATAGAATTCAAGTTTTACAAGCATTTTCCTAGAAAATATTCTTGTTCTTATCTTGTTATTGTCTGTCTTTGTCAGAGCTTTCGTTGCGTGTTTTTTTTATATACTAAGTACTAGATGAAAAACAAGCTGACGGCCCACCTGATGGTAAGCGGTTACCGCAATAACAAGGAAAAATCACATAATATTGCAGGTGCGTTGTCATCCTGAGGCCTAAGATGAAATGCCGTCCATGCCCAGTAATTACACTGCCTACCTTTATCTTTCAATCCGAAACACAGCGAACTGTTTCACGGCTGAAATAATAAAGGCGGTGGTACCTACCCAGACGACCCTACATCCGTGCCTACTAGGCGACCTACTAGGTCTAGGTCACCTAGTAGGCTGCTGCGTTAACGGTTAAAGTTACGCAATAATTATATATGCCATTATTTTACTTTAAAAGTTGTAAAAAAAAATCCGCTGTAGAATATGTCTATCTTTAAAGGTTGACTCACTATAAGCTTTTTTAATAAGTAATCAAATTTGTTCTCAAAGATTCTTTATGCGGAGGTGTTTCATAAATATGATTAAAATTCTAAACGAAATAAATACTCAAGTAAAACCATGTAACCTACCCACGTACGTACGACATGTTGTTATTTTTCGACATCCACGCGAACGAAGTCGCGGGCACAGCTAGTCTTCAATAACAGCAAACTGTTTTAGACCAGCGTTTAATTCATCGCTCAATCATCTCAGATAATCCAACGCTTACTCTATTATTTTGTGAGCCCCTGACACTGACAAAGGCGCCTTGTTTACACAGGGAACCCTAAAACCTAGCCGGAACTTTATTACCGTGCAACAGAGAGAAGTCGCATCCAAACTTCGCACCACAAATAGATATTCCGTTGTTCCCAGCTTTGTTACGGTAACATTACTAACTTGAGTGTACGCCAAAAACGGAAACATTTTAGCGCTTGCCGTCTGCCACTCTTGTGCTATTACACGCGGGAGTAGAGCGGTTAAGAACGAAACGGATATTTTTTATCAACCATAATTTGTTGTATATAAGACGAGGAGCTCGGTGGAGTAGCGGTTTGAGCACTCTGGTTTCGATTATGTAAACAAAGCTATTTTCGCAATGGTCGATCCCAGGATGGGTCAACCAAAATTTATAATCTCGAGTTCCTCCGTGCTTCGAAAGGCACGTTGAGCCGTTGGTCCCGGTTGTTACTGCAACCGCTTGAACCCACCAACCCGCATTGAGCCAGCGTGGTGGTGTTATGGCCCAAGCTCCTCCAGTGTTTCTTCTTCCATTCAAGAAGACCTGTGCCCAGCAGTGGGTCGTATATAGGCTGGTGATGATGATTCGCAAAATTCGTATAGTGAAGCAAGTGTTTGTGGTGACGTGCAATCGGATGATCATTGTATTATAAGTGAATTTGATGTGAATTACATTGAGAATTTTTTCGTGGTTCGCGCCAAACTCTTAATACAATATTTGCAGAGTTAAAAAAAAACATAAGACATGGCTATATGTACATTTATATCCCTTGACGAGCAATTCCTTTTACGCCATCACTAGCCTAGGTCTTTCTACATGAGAGAAGCACACGAGGTGTACTGGCTTACGCTAAACCCATTACGAGTTGGTGGGTTAAGGCGGTTGCAGTAACAACCGGGTCCAGCGGATTGAGCTAAAGATTAAAAATTAAGATTAACCATGACGAAAGTTGCTTTGTTTTCGTACAGCCGACCACAGAAGTAGCTGAACACTTTAGTACCATATCACACCGATCTTGTACACGTATTTTATAGTTGCCACCGTACTATAATGACGCTAGAGTCGTTGTGACATGGCACTAAAGTGTTCAGCTACTTCTGTGGTCGACCGTACCAGAACGCAGAAAGCTGAAGCCACTACATCTCTGAGCTCCTCATCAATCCCTTTACGTGTCCACTTAAACAGAAGCAATAATAACTTAAGAGTTCATGAATCGAGTTTACAGTCTGTCCTTTCGAGAGCCTTCGAAACTTAGGGGAAAGTGGGATAAATGACATCGCGGGGTCACTTCTAACGAAGCGGTTAATATCATATCATCATCATCATCAGCCTATATACGTCCCACTGCTGGGCACAGACCTTCCTACATGGGAGAAACACATGAGGAGATTGGGCCATAACACCACCACGCTGGCCCAATGCGGGTTGGTGGGTTAAAGCGGTTGCAGTAACAACCGGGACCAATGGCTTAACGTGCCGTCCAAAGCATGGAGGAGCTCGAGATTATAAATTTGATTGACCCATCCCGGGACCAACCATGGCGAAAGTTGCTTTGTTTTCGTAATCGAAACCAGAGCGATCAAACTACTATGCCACCGAGCTCCTCACAATATCATATACTCGTACATAATAGAAAAGGATGAGGAGCCCAGGGCCTTTTTTCGGGGAGAAATCTGATTACATACACACCTTCTCGCCGCTGGCTAAGCGACGAGCGTGTGCGTCGTCCAGGACTGGGATTACTCATTTGAATTCCCCGGTAACGGCAGAGCTAAGGCTACCCCCGCGAAGTGTCGCGGAGTAGCCTTACGGCCTGGCCACGAACTCACCGCACGCGCGTCCTCGGCTGCGCAAATCGGCAACCACTGCGCGCTGTCTCGGTGTCTGCCTCGCAGCGCGTCGTCGTGACCGCGCAGTGGTTGCCGAGTCGCCGCCGCCGCCGTCGCCGTCGCCCGTTCCCGTGGCCAGGCCGTTAGCTCTGCCGTAGCAATTTCACCAACCCACCTCCAGGAAAGAGCCCAGTACCTGGCATGAACATGGGTTTCCCTTTAATGCCAGCAGTAAGTAATTCTCAAGTATCCTTTTTTATTGTAAAGTAGCCTTAGCCTAGCTTTTTTTGCAAAGTAACTTAGAGCTGAATCACTATTACGGCAATTACGGTGCAAATCAGTATGTACGTGTCAGATTTGGTTTGGATATTTGGTTCAGATTTTCAATTTTTTTTATGATATATGCGGAACGTTATTATTCATTTCTTTACAAACAGTAACCATAAAACTATATTATGACACAACAAACTACCCACACTCCATAGTGTATCCGTTGAAAAATAAACCGCGCCTATCGCCTAACTCATAACGATAAACCATTTAAAACTTGCATCTAAATATTTACGTGGAAAGCTTCACGGTTTATAGTTTATATAATAGTAGCTTCATCGGTCCCCGGCTGACGCGCGCAAATAAAAACAGTTTTATTGTTTTCAAACTCTGAATTTGTTGGCGCTCCACAAGCAAATCACTTAACTATGAAAAGTAAACACAAGCTCGTAACATTTGGTTCGATCGGTATCTTGTTTGCTTTTATCCTTATAGAAAATTTCGTGCATCGTAGTGGATGCATCGACGAGCCTTCCAATATCATAGGGATTATCCAGTATAAAACGCTGTAATGTTGGCAACTTTTAGCCGGAAACTGGACCAAGTGGTCACCGCTCAAGGTTGAGTTTCGAGTGGCCGAGCAAAGAGTTTGTATTTTGCCTAAATAACTGTAACGGATTGGTGTGGCTATACACGGGAAGATAAGAGTTGCATAGTGATATATTGAATGGATTACTACACCGAGGTCTGCTTTGTACTCTCGTATGGAGGAGGAATATGTATTATTTACCTTGGCATTTGGTTTTCTGAACTTACTACTGTTCTTTGCTTTACATACGATATCATACTTTTATGGGATTGCTTTCTCTAGGAATAAGGTACATTTGAAAAGTGTTTTTTAATATAAAAATATTTTTGAATCATTTATAAACTGTTGTATCAGTGATTTCGTTATTATTAGTAATAATATTCTTATGCTCACATCAAGGCAAAATGAGAGCCTGAGTTACGGATTTTTTATAATGGAGGTAATAGATAAAATAATTAGTACACAGCATCACTTTTTAAACATGAGCGAAAACTTTCACAATGTGTTCTACCTATGAATATGAACAACATTTCACTGTGAGACCAACTGTAAAATCATATAAAGAAATCTGCTGTTTCATACCAACGTTCAATTCAATACCGTCTCGAACATAATGTATGGAACAGCAGTTCCATAAATCTTGCCTGATAGAAGCAGAAAAAAAATATTTTCATTCGCTAACAATATCATTTTCAAGAATACAAAATGTCAATTTTGTTTTTTACGACTTTACGTTGAATATTGTCGTTTTATTTCTTTATAGCAAGGGGCCAAACAATTTTGTAAAACAACAACAATAACACTTCCAGCGCACCCAAAACATTTACGATTAAAAATACGGAATGTCAATTTTAATAAATGTTAATATGATATTAAGGTCATCTTTTTGACAGCGTTATTGTGACCTATGCACTTTTGGGCACTTTTATGATTTTTTGTAATTAAATGAAACGTACGTACATTAAGCACATTATTGTCAACAATCTAAAATGGGGCTCTAAACTTTGCTATCTCCTTTGCTAAGGATTTAAAAACTTAATCATTAATGTAAAGATACGTTCTTCGGAGATCTTTATAAAAGTTTGGTGATAAAAAATCATATAATGCTTGATTTGAATGGACTAAATCTATACTTATACTTTTAAAATACAGTGGCATTAATTTTAATAAAGTTATTTATTTGTTTAATTTGGTACATTAACAATACCACAAATATAGATTACAAAAGGCTCAAAAAGGTTAAGCATAAGCACGGTAAACTTAAAATCTGTTTTACAATGGAAGTACACAACATTGCTTATTCATTATATGCAGTTATCTGATAGAAGTTGGTATACTAATGTTTAAATACTAAACGTCTTATCATTCGTTAGCCATAAGTAATGATAACTTTAAAAAACCAATGCTATCATTGAAAATATTTTTGTCCTTGCATGAACAATGTCGCACTGAAGAGTTATTTTGGTAAATTGTTATTGGTGACTAGTACTTAATAATTGCGGAAGAGGCATTCAGAATCGAACTTCCTTTAGGATTATATTAATTAGAATCAAGCTTATTAATTACAAAGTTGCAATTGCCTACTGGATAAGTTATTAACATTTACGCCAGTAGGCTCAATCTGTTTGCATTAAAAAGTCAATAAGGGTCAATATTGACAATGGAGGACAGCGAACTGGTCTAAATTCTGATGTTTGCCGTCCATATTGACCTGCTATATGCATGGCCCGGCGGCAAATTAGGGGCAGATCTCACGGGTAAGTTTTACTGCAACTTTTCTTAAGTGAGCAGTACTGCAAAAAAGGACGCCTGTAATAAAAAAATAATTAAACAAAATCAACCGACTTCAAAACACTAAAACACAAAAAATAAGTGATTAGATTTTTTGAAAACGCTTGTTTTCGGATCCCTGAAAACCAACGTTTTCCAAAAATCTTATCACTCATTTTCACTTGTAAGATTACTCACTCAAGTTTTTTTAGATCTAGATCAACTTGAGTGAGTAATCTTAAGGTGCTGCCACACTGCTGTTAAAAAATGTTTACTAACGTTTGTAAACATTTGTTAAGAAACATACGATCACAATGTTAGAAAGTGTTTTCATGTTAGATAATGTTTAACATTTCTGAACAAGTTAACAAATTGTAACAAATTAGAACATTTGTTATATTTTGTTTGTAAACATAGGTGCTGCCACACTGCTGTTAAAAAATGTTTACTAACGTTAGTAAACATTTGTTAAGAAATCACAATGCTAGAAAATGTTTGCATGTTAGATAATGTTAGTAAACATAGTAATCAAAATATAATAAAACTAGAAAAATTTCACGTGCTGAGGCAGTCCTGATTTCAACATCCGAAACGAGTATTTTTACAAATACCGACGATTCGGTTAAGTTGGGGCAGTGCTTTCAAATATTCTTAATTTTTGATTTTAACATTATTATAAATGTTTGAAAAATTACTTAGTTATTTTTCAAATATAGAATATTTCGACATTGTAGGGTGGACGTTAGCTCATAAACGCAAATACAGATAGACTAGAAGAATTTCACAGGGATATCCCAAGTCCTGGGTGGCTCAGTGGTCAGAGCAGTCGCCCGGATTGCGAAAGGTCGCGGGTTCGATTCCTGCCTCAGGACGTGAAATTTTTCTAGTTTTATTATATTTTAATTACTAAGTAATTTTTCAAACATTTATAATAATGTTAAAATCAAAAATTAAGAACATTTGAAAGCACTGCCCCAACTTAACCGAATCGTCGGTATTTGTAAAAATACTCGTTTCGGATGTTGAAATAGAATATTTCGACATTGTAGGGTGGACGTTAGCTCATAAACGCAAATACAGATAGACTAGAAGAATTTCACAGGGATATCCCAAGTCCTGGGTGGCTCAGTGGTCAGAGCAGTCGCCCGGATTGCTAAAGGTCGCGGGTTCGATTCCTGCCTCAGGACGTGAAATTTTTCTAGTTTTATTATATTTTAATTACTAAGTAATTTTTCAAACATTTATAATAATGTTAAAATCAAAAATTAAGAATATTTGAAAGCACTGCCCCAACTTAACCGAATCGTCGGTATTTGTAAAAATACTCGTTTCGGATGTTGAAATAGAATATTTCGACATTGTAGGGTGGACGTTAGCTCATAAACGCAAATACAGATAGACTAGAAGAATTTCACAGGGATATCCCAAGTCCTGGGTGGCTCAGTGGTCAGAGCAGTCGCCCGGATTGCGAAAGGTCGCGGGTTCGATTCCTGCCTCAGGACGTGACATTTTTCTAGTTTTATTATATTTTAATTACTAAGTAATTTTTCAAACATTTATAATAATGTTAAAATCAAAAATTAAGAATGTTAGTAAACATTTTTGAACTAGTTAACAAATTGAAATAAAATAAAGGTCCAATGATGACCAATGAGGAGCTCGGTGGCGTAGTGGTTTGGGTGCTCTGGTTTCGATAACGAAAACAAAGCAACTTTCGCCATGGTCGGTCCCGGGATGGGTCAATCAAATTTATAATCTCGAGCTCCTCCGTGCTTCGGAAGGCACGTTAAGCCGTTGGTCCCGGTTGTTACTGCAACCGCTTTAACCCACCAACCCGCATTGCGCCAGCGTGGTGGTGTTATGGCCCAAGCTCCTCATGTGTTTCTCCCATGTAAGAAGGCCTGTATCCAGCAGTGGGACGTATATAGGGGTGATGATGATGATTTGCCGATTTTTCAAATGTTATAAATGTTTGTTAACGTTTTCCATCAGTGTAGGAGCACTTAAAACATTTAACAATTCCTAACAGAATGTAACAATTTCTAACATTTGTTAGTAAATGTATTAATGTTAGAAAATGTTTGTAAACATTTTATAACAACAGTGTGGCAGCACGCGATTTTTCAATTGTTATAAATGTTTGTAAACATTTTCCATCAGTGTAGGAGCACTTAAAACATTTAACAATATAATTCCTAACAGAATGTAACAATTACTAACATTTGTTAGTAAATGTATTAATGTTAGAAAATGTTTGTAAACATTTTTTAACAGCAGTGTGGCAGCACCTTTACAAGTGAAAATGAGTGATATTTTTTTTTATACAACAAGGGTGGCAAACAAGCATACTTCTCTACTGATGGTGACCGGTCTCTGTAACCTATAGCGCGTGTTACATCAAAGGGGCCTTCTACTTACACGTTGTCTACCCTATAAAAGCAAGACAGCATAGGAGAAATGTCTCCTTGCCATAGATTAGATAATAGTTAAATCCTTGTTCCCGACGTAACGCTTCCTTGATGAGCTCCAGCGCCCATAATTCCCGCAGAATCACAACACTACGATTGAGGGTTATTTTAGCCGATGATGCTGCCAGTCACGCACTCCAAAGTTTATTTTCAATAAAAAATACCACTAGTAAAATTAAATTTGCAAAAATAAAATGTATAGGATCTGAAAATGTTACTTTAGTAGGTAGGTATTTCAAAAGTTGCGTTTCCTACTCAAATTCTTATTGGTGGTCTTACAAAGTTTCAAGCAAAAATACTAAAAGCTAGTTTTTATTATTCTCCAAGAAGACAGGATTTCAAAGCAGAATATGGAACATAAATACTAAAGAGACAGCATCTGTCTAGTTTAAATCATGGCACATGTCGTATGATCGCTGGGAGACTCTTATTAAACTGAATGGCTACATTCATAGTGACGTTTAATATCTTGAATGTTTTCTGAATAAACCAGTAGTTAGAATGAGATTTTGCACATCTGAGTGCAATGTTACTCGTTTTGATACCTTTGTTGGTATAACAATTTATAATCTTATGAAATATTCTCCCCTTTACCGCAATATTACACGTACACTTACACGCAGATTTTAAATCTCATAGCAATTACCGAATTATATATTTGAAATCGGTGTTTTGATAATGACTATGAAGTAACTAGTTGATAGAATAACTCGGTTGGTGTCACGTTGAAGTGCTCCATTAGAATTTTCAGGCTGCTTTGGATTCCATTATTGGTGAATTATTCTTCTTTCGCATTTTTTGTAAGCCTTATCTAAATTTTTAAGTACTCGTTGTTTCATAGTTCAAATTACCATGGTATTGAGTTCTAAGTAATTAACGTGTTTCAGTTTGGTATCTATAAAAGTTGAAATCGTCACCGAAGACAGAAATGTATAGGTATTTAAATGTATACCAAATCACCGAAGGTGAGTTCAAAATAGCTTTAAACTAAGTTCCAAAGCAATTATTTTATCATTGATTATAGCTCTATCTGCAACTAACAAAACGGCTTCTTGACTAGTTTTAGTCACTTAACTGACAGTTGAAACAGAGCACTATTGTTCATTGATTGGTAGCAGCTTATTTGAGCAGAAATTCAGCTATGTCTCTTTCCAATAATTCTAAAGTATCTTGAGATTTAGATCGATGATAGATCTACAGGGTCACTTTTATAACCCCAAAACATTTGAAGATCCTCATCAATACAAACAACTTTTACTATAACTCAAGCTCATAATGATGCTTACTTTGGGCTAGATAATAGGAAAAAATCTGCTATTTCATACATTTCAGCTGAGTTCATTTGGAAATTTATTGTATCGAACAGCTGATTTTTTCCGCGATTTCAGAGTTGCTTCCGTAGTAAAAATTGTTTGTATTGATGAGATCTTCAAATGGTTTTGAGGTTTTTGGTGTTTTAAAAAAACCCTGTATATGCAAATTTAAATAGGGTCCCATATTTCTGTCCAGTGAGTCCTACCCCCAAGTTGCATGGAACGGGCGCGGCTGACAGCGTCGTAATGGATTGTGTACCTCCGCACGGACACCGCCGTCGATCACTGACGCGACCTAATTACATGTAAATAAATACAGGACGAGCCTGATCTGTTCTGACAGGCACCCTCCTGTACGATATGCTTAGGATCTCCGCTAATGTTCCTCAATTTTGATTTATTACTTATCCATATTATGATAAACCCATTTGCAAGGGATACGGTGAAGCCGGTATTCGAGAAGTGTCTGGAATAATACTATCAGGAACTGTTGCTATTATTGAAGCTGAACATTGTACTTAGGATAGCAATCTGTGCTAGTTGAGAGCTCTAATTGTGTGTGGAAAATAAAAGTCCCTAAGTCGTACATGTCTTTAGTTTCATAAAATGTGTATGTGTGTACGCTTTACAAATAAACACTGTTGTATTAATAACGATATATTAGTCATATTTGGGCCGTGTTATCTTAAATTAATTAATATTTTTCATTTTCATCAAATTTAGAAAACAATCTAACAATCTCAGTATTGTGTTCTTTTGGTGGAATGGTATTTAGTCCCCTAGGTTGAATTATATCATAGCTGTCTTACCATTTATAAGGTTTCATCAACAAAACAAAATTACAAAACTAATAATTAATTAAAGATTTGGTGATTTTACCTCATTGGTAAAATTTCAGTTTATAGCAGTAGCAAGAGCAAAAACTTTATCATTTATTTATTTTATTCACAATTTTACGTCTTATATGTAATATCTTTTATGTTAGATCACCTTAGATCCCTTTTATGGCTCATTCATCAAGAGAAACGCTAAATTCATGCAAACCCAAATCCCATTTCGCGTGTTGGAGGATATTCTCTCGCACGTCCACTCCGATATCGCAATTCGCCACCAGGACGTCGGTTTACAGTGCCCCCGGGAGCCTTCCTATATCATGACCTATGTCCACCCTCTGTGCACCCTCGTAATAATTATTCCGTGCGTGCTGAGTACAGGGCAGACTATTTACCTGGATATTGGTAACTGCAGTTGATGATGGATTAAAACTATATTATTCAGTGCTGTTTATCACTCGTGTAAATTTTCTAAGGTTAGTGTTTGATGGAAATCCGTTAAATTGTAAAACATAGGCTATGGCAATTTAATTTTTGTTAGTATACTTATTTAGGAAAAGTGATACTATGCGGTTCTTTCTAGCCAATACATTTCAAACAAAGGTGATACCAAACTGTGAGAAGTTTGGTATCAGTTTAGTCCATCACTTTTATGGAAATGGTGCCGAACAATTCATCACCCTACTAGCCCTGGAAAACTGTTCTTAAAAAGGTGATGGTATAAATAAAACAACTTGATTGTTAGTCGAGAACAATTTATTGTAATTCCTCAGGAAGGTCATTAATATGGAGAAATTCTCAACACCGCCAATTAGAAAATCAAACCAAAAATACAACGCCATCTAGTACTCAATTTTGTAACTAACTTTAAATAGGTAATCTAGCATACTAAAAACTTTTATGTACACAATTTGACTTTGGCGATTAAACATTCCGCCCACCATGGACAAATAATGTCCATCCCATATTACAATTTGACAGTAATAAATAAATTTTGTTATGCTCACCACATCCCATTATAACTAAGAACAAAAACTATTTGTATATAAATTTAATCTCCAATAACAGGAATAACAATTAAATAATTATTTCTATAACTTTAGTCGAATAAATTGAAAATATTCAGTTAATAGACAGGTTTTTTTGAAAACAGAGCCTTTACGTTTAAGAAACTGCTCGAGTAAGAGTGTAAGACCCCATAAAGTTTCTTAAAGATTATGCCGTGCAACCAATCAACATGCCGGAGGAAGAACATCTTCTTTGACCAAAACCACATCTCCTACCTTGGGCTCAGAAGAGTGTTGTGACCAGACACAATGCTGGTAATCGACCCATTATTTGCTGGTTGGTTCGTGCAGAATTCTGTCGATATAAAATACACTTCCGATAACGTTGCCGAACGAGATATTTTGCCTCAAGAATTATCCAATACTAAGGCCTTACAAAGTTGAGCATCAAAGAAGACCACCGTGCAAAGTACACCGGTGATAACCTTCTACGATCAGATTCGTTAGATGTGACCTTAAAGGAATAAGTATTGGATGTATCAAATTTTCAACAACACCGGCCTTCTGCAAGCGTCCGCCCACCCTGAGGGCACCGTTGGCATCAAAGAAGGGACTAAGCGGGGTAAGTTTATTATTTTTATTTACATATTGTGACTTGACTAATGAGTTTATCTCTTTCAGAAAGCAAGCTCCTTGGTACCACTGGATGCAGGTAAGTAAAGACTTTTTTATTTCTATATTTAGGTAGTAGTGTTTCTTTCTCTACTAAGAAGTCTACGGCAATGTGCAATAACCCTTAATGATAAATTAAATAAAAAAATCTAGCTAAAATATCGTCATTTGCCATAGTTGTCATATCTATTTGAAGTAAATGGCATGAAATAATTTCTTTTTTGTTCACTAAATCTTTCATCTTAACAGTGTCTTTAGTATAATTCATCTGATTTTTATGCAGCCATTTAAATCTAATTTTCCAAATTACAATTTCATGCAGTTTACTAGGACTGATTCCCCATGATGCACAATCAACGGGGTTGGGTTCAGATGTTACATAATAATATGATGCCTTACAAGCATCGCTAAATCCCTGGAGCTCTACAACCCCATTAGTTTTGCGAGTTCCAGTCCATCTTGGAAGAGTAAAATCAATAAGATGAGGAATATCACCTCTAAACTCAAACCGATCATTTGAAATGTATAAGGGCCACTCTTCATCCCGCTGAATACCTGATGACCATACTCTTTGGATAAATGCCTTTGTCATAGTTCTCACAGGAGCGAGCCAGCCGAAAGGGTCAGACAACCTTGCTATGTCATAGAGCATTTTTCGTTTAGTAACGGGCGTTTCCAGTGAAGGAAGTTGGACAGTGTATTGAAACTCACCTTCCAGTCTATTCCATGATAAACCTAAAATTTTGATTAAAGAGTCTAATTTAAATTCCAAATTATCCTTTGAATCACCCTTATCATTGTCCAACTTCGGCAATAGCTCAATACTGCTACAACTCCATTTCTGAAGCTGGAAACCTCCGAGACTAAGCAATTCATAAATCCCGTGGTATAACTGAATACCCTTGACTTTAACTTGACAGTCGCTCATGAAATCATTGACATAGAACTCGTTGACCTGTGTTGCCTGTGTTGCCCTGTGGGCAGCAATATGAAGGTTTGCCCTTTCATCGTAAGTTAGTTGCTGTAGAGATCTTACGGCCAAGTAAGAAGCCGAAGATGTACTAAAAGCTATGCGTAAGTGAGGAAGATGTTGAATTTCCGAGTTGACATTACCAAGCCACAAAATTCGTTGAACATCAACATCGTCTCGAGCTACCTTAACTTGCCTGTACATTATGGCAATATATGCGACTAAGCTTATTGAATGGCAGCGCCAGCGCAGAATAATCTGCCTTAGGTCGGGCTGAAGAGTTGGACCTACCAGAAGGTCATTATTCAAAGATGTTCCGTTATTAAGTGAACATGACGCATCATACACTCTCAGTTTTGTGGTGCTTCTCTCATTCCGAACAACTGCGTGATGAGGAAGATGACCTGCAGTAGGCTTATTTAATCTAAACTCTGGCACATACTCCATATGGCCTAGTTTTAGGTACTCCTCAATTACTTCGGAGTATTGAATTTTCAGATCCTGGTCATAAATTAAACGTTTTTCTAGTAAAAGTAAACGTTTCTGAGCAACTTCATGCGAATTGCCATATTTACACATGGGATCATTAGTTTTACAATGCAACTTGACTACATAGCGACCCGAATCATATCTAGTCGTGGTTCTAGGAAAAATAACATTACACTTATGCTTCTCCTTTGTAAGAAGTCTAATATAGACAGAAGAGGTTTCTTCTATCTCCCAATACCCTGTCAAGAGATCATTGGTGGATATTTCAGTGTGCATACTAACAATTTTATTCCGTATAGAAATGAGGTTGAGCGGTGAACGTATATGGCCTGAAAGGATCCAACCAAACTTGGTTTTTTGTGCAATAGGATAGCCTGGTGGACCTTTGAAAATACCATCCATCAAAATCTGACCATACACCTCCGCGCCAAGTAGCAGATCTACCGGACTTGGGATGTTAAACTGTTGTAAATAAAAATAAAGTAAAATGCGTGTGTACAAAGATATATTGGTAACCAAGTAACAGGCTGTCAAGAAGTGACTTAGAATTAAATAATTTTAAATAACAATCTAGATTATAAAACTTGCCAGTATACAACATACGCCCCCTTAATCTAAATTAGTTATAAAATTAGAAATTAGCACAGACAGCTACTAAAAATCAAACTAAATTCTATCCTATATAAACTACATAACTAAAAACACAAAAACTTAAGTAATGCCCATTCTATCTAGACATACTTTATGTTTTATCCGCCCTAAGGGTTTGGTCAATATATCGGCAGGTAACTTATCTGTCGATAGAAAGTTTAATTTAACAGTTTCATCATTGACCTTCTCGCGAATAAAATGAAACTTAACATCTATGTGTTTAGTTCGATTGTGATGGATAGGGTTGGAAGCTAACGCAAGTGCACTTTGACTGTCAGAATATAAAACAACTTTGTGGTGTTCACCTGAAAGTTCTGCGTATAGTCGTCTGAGTAAACAGGCCTCCTTGACAGCGCTAGAAAGAGCCATGTATTCAGCCTCAGCAGACGAAAGAGCTACGGTTGGCTGCTTACGCGCTTCCCACGTAACAGGACCTCCAGCTATACTAAAGTAGTATCCTGTATATGAGCGTCTATCTTCGGTACAGTTTGCCCAGTCTGCATCGGAATAGCCGCAAAGTCCTGTATCTTTTGTCTTTCTGTAAGTGATACCCAAATCTTTAGTTGCTAATAAGTATTTCAAGCACTGTTTAGCACATTTCCAATGACTTTCGTCATATTTGGTGTTAAACTGACTTAAGTAACTTACCGTAAACGCAATATCTGGCCTAGTGGTCACAGCAAGAAACATTAGACATCCTATAAGCTCTCGATATGGGCAATCATAAGAACTTTCTTCCTTAGATTTCTCTAACCTCTTACAAAGCGGCACAGAAACACTTTTGGCATCACTCATATTGAATCGCTTCGCTATTTTTTCAATATAAGTCTTTTGATAAATTTTAAGACTATTATTTTCATATTTCAAATTCATTCCCAAACAAAATTCTATTCCTCCCAAGTCTTTTGTTGAAAAACATTTTTGTATGTCACTTTTGAAATTGTCAAAAGTCAAATTGTTTTTAAAAATGCAAACTAGGTCATCAACGTAGACAGCTAAGAAAAGAGTTTCATTGTCACTAATTTTCTTTGAGAAAATGCAAGTCTCAGAAGGTGACTGTTTGAAACCAATGTTTGACAATGTTTGCTTCAATTTAATGTTCCAAGACCTCGGTGCCTGCTTAAGACCGTAAAGAGAATGTTTTAATAAGCAAACTTTGTCTTTCTGTGTTTCATCTGTGAAACCTTCTGGCTGCAACATGTAGACTTCTTCGTCCAAGTCTCCATTTAGAAAAGCCGTATCCACGTCCATATGACGGATTTTGTAACCTTCTTGGACAGCAAAAGCTAACAAAGTCCGTAAAGAAGAGTTACGCACAACTGGTGCATATGTTTCAAAATAATCTACGCCATATACCTGCGTAAATCCTTTTGCAACCAAACGCGCCTTATATTTTAAAATATTCCCGACAGAGTCTCGTTTGACTTTGTACACCCACTTGCACTGGATACACGGTTTGTTTTTAGGTTTATCAACCAAAATCCATGTGCCTTTGTTTATCAACGCGTTATACTCGTCCCACATAGCAGAGACCCAATGAAGTTTGTCTTCACTCCTTATCGCATCAATATAACATTTTGGCTCGTCGTCTAAATTAGAAACCAAAGTATTATAAGAAAAGAAATCAGGAGGTTTACGATCTCTTTTCGGGTAACGACTCACAGCGTTATCACAATTTTCATGTGATGGTTCAGTTGAAGAAACAACATCTTCATGACTGCTTTCACTGGTGCCTTCCGTCAAAGAATTTTCACTGCTATCAGTTACTACGGCACCTGATGACTGCATTAGAATATTATTATTTAAAAGAGAAGTACATTGTTCTAAAATGAGAGGTTCTGACAATGTATTTACACATTGTTTTTCAGCCTTCAAACCAGTAAAAACATTTTCAAAAAATACAGCGTCTCTCTCTTTAGTAAATTTTCTAGGGTACTGTGCATGCCTGAAAAAATAGCTCCTTGGATCGTCAGAGTAGCCGACAAAGATAAATTCTTCGGCCTTCACGTCCAACTTGGTACGATGACATGTTGGGACATGCACAAGAGCCCTACATCCGAATACTTTTAAGTGAGAAATATTCGGTTTCTCGTTATACCATTTTTGGTATGGAGTTACACACACCAAAGCACGGTGTGGAGACCTATTTTTAATGTATACAGCGGTTTCCACAGCGTCCTGCCAGTATGCTTTAGGGAGATTGCTTTGAGCTAACATAGTTCGAGCCTTTTCAACAATACACCTTATACTTCGCTCGCTAATTCCATTTTGTTGCGGGCTATAAGGAACTGTTGTCTCATGTTTAATGCCGAAACTATTAAGGTAATTGGACAGTTGTTTATTAACAAACTCAGTCCCATTATCCGTTCGCAAACATTTCATTTTCATGTTTAATTGTCGTTCGACAAAAGAATGAAAAGTTTTAAAAATCTCAAAAACCTCAGATTTTAAAGAAAAACAATAGACAAACATCATACGTGTAAAATCGTCAATAAATATAATAAAGTAACTATTTCCCTTAAAAGATGTAGTAGAAAACGGACCACAAACATCGGCGTGAATCAATTCTAAAGGACAACACGCACGTTTGTATTTAATTTTCAAGAAAGGTTTTCTGGCTTGCTTACCTTCTATACATGGTATACAGGGATCTTTATCGATAGCAGAATACGTCATACCGTTTGCTTGGCCTCTTTTAAGTTTGTCCATACCGATACGACACAGATGACCCAGACGCCTATGCCACAGTTGATACTCAGACAAATCAAAGTGCACCGTACGTTCTGTATTGTCAACCACATCTAAAGCTGCATACTTATATGGTTTACTTGGATTTAAATTTAAACTATATAAACCACCACTATAAGAACCCTGTAAAATAGAATTGCCAGTTAAAGTTACATCAATATCATTATAAAAATTACAACCATGTTTATCAAAAATTACAGTGAATCCTTTATCAACAGCTTTCTTAACGGAAATTAAATTACAATGTAAATTAGGTACAAAAACAACGTCTTTTATTTTACTAATATTTGGAATATCACTAATAGCTATATCACCTGTTCCTACAGCTGGTAATTTGTCTCCATTCGCAATGGTGACAGAACGACCATTACTGATCAAGGGCTTATAGTTCTCAAAATATTTCAAACAAGGACTCATATGACTTGTTGCTCCAGAGTCAATATACCATTTTTGACATTTATTTTCATTACCATCAGCCACACATGCAGTAAGTAGTGTTGAATCTTGAGCACACAAGGAACCTTTAGTCTCCAAAGAACCAATATTGGTTTTCTTCTTGCCTTGCTTATATGGGCATTGAGGACTTTTATGTCCTGGCTCGTGACACTTATAACATATAATGGGCTTTCTATTTTTATTTGACTTTTTCGAACTCAATGCTAATATGTCATTTTGAGTAACATCTTTAGCCATTTCGTTTAACAATTTACTTTTCACTAAATCACTTGTCACCTTAACATTGGAGTTTTCCAGTGCCATTATGAGAGGCTCATATTTGACTGACAATCCTCCCAACAAAATAGCAGCTACAGATTCGTCATCTATGACTTTTCCAATGTCGGACAAATCTTGGACCGTACACAAAACAGCATTTATATATGATTCAATTGTGGTAAAATCATTTAAGGCATACCTGTATAGTCGACGTTCTAATGACAACCGGCGACCCATACCTTTGTCTTCATAAGCATTTGCCAATGCATCCCATGCTTCTTTTGCTGATTGAGCAGACCTAACGTGAGTAATGGCTGAACCATCCAGCGTGAGGGAAATCTTAGACAAGGCCTTCTGATCCTTTCTAATCCTCACATCCTCAGAGGTCATATCACCGGGAGCATAGCCTGCAATAGACTGCCACAACTCTTCGTGGATAAGCAGTGCTCGAACTTTAAATTTCCAGATGCTATATCCATCACGACTAGTTAATAATTTAATACCACTAAACTGATCACTCATTTTACTAGAGCTTCGTGCTGATAACGAATGTTGTAAATAAAAATAAAGTAAAATGCGTGTGTACAAAGATATATTGGTAACCAAGTAACAGGCTGTCAAGAAGTGACTTAGAATTAAATAATTTTAAATAACAATCTAGATTATAAAACTTGCCAGTATACAACATAAACATTGGATCTGCTAGTTCCATGGATGAAATTTGAGATGGCAGCATCTCAATGAATATTTTCTTCTCAGGAAGAAGAGAAGTGAGTTTTTTGAGAACATGAGCTTTAACTTCAACTGTAAAGTTGGGATTATGGCGTGATTGAAGTTTGATCATAACGATCCATTTAGACTGCAAACTAGAAGTCTGATCACTCCCTAACCCTGAAACATAGCTCATGTTTGAAATCTTTTTAAGACCTAACATCTGGACAACAGACTCAGTTACGAAAGAGGCCTGCGACCCTTGATCCAGAAGAGATCTTAAAACAAAGGTGCCCGTTCTCGTTTCTACTTTAACTAAAGCAGTGGCCAGTAATACTTGGCTGTTCATATTTGAGAAACAGGACATGATATTTGGTACCTCGACTTGGGAGGATGGCCCCGCGCCATCTCCTGACGGATCACTAACATGATCGTCACCTTTAGGGACTGGTTTTGGGTGAAGCAAAGAATGATGTCTCCTTCTACAAATGCGGCAGGTGGTTGATTGGCGACAGGAATAAACAGAGTGATTTGAGCTCAGACAGTTAAAGCAAAGCCTGTTGGTTCGAGCAAACGTACGACGAACGTCAACATCTTCTTTAGCAAATTTCTTACAGTAACATAATTTGTGAGCTTCGGAACAAAATACACAAGACCTGGTAGCAATTGCATGCATAGCTTTAGGAATATAATGAGTAGAATTTTTCTGTTTACTAATTTTACAATCCAAGAACTCTAATGATTTAAAACGTTGATCCAAAAAGACTTTAAAATCATTTAATTTAGGTAACTCATGAGAAGACCTACTAACTTCAACTTCCCATAATTTTCTAGACTCTGAATCAAGTTTTAAGCTGATGATGTAAATTACAAGAATATCCCAGGAATCGGTACTAATGCCTAAATTCGAAAGAGCACTTAAGCACTCATTCGTTGTGTCTAACATTTCCTTAATAGCACTAGATGATTCTGACATTATATTCCTTTGGCTCATAAAGCGCTGTAAAACACAATTAGCCAAGTACCGTTTGTTATTATAGCGATGCTCCAATTGATCCCAACATATTTTATAATTACATGCAGTGATAGAAATATGCCTTAGCAATTGCTCAGCTTCTCCAACTAAATGGCTTTTTAAATAATGCAGCCTTTGAACATCGTCCAATCCTTTATTGTTGTGAATTAATGAAAGAAATAGATCGCGAAAACTTATCCATTCCGAGTATTTACCACTAAAATTAGGAATAGATATTTTCGGCAATTGAATATTAAAGGATTGGTCGGTATTCGCTACACATGCAGTATTAACTTCATTGGACTTAGAATCTCTAGTAAACTTCAAAATAGCTTCCTTTAATTCCGCTTTGTAAAATATGTAAATTTCTTCAGTTTGATCATAGGCGTCACAAGTGCAGTACGTGGATCTTTCCAACTCTGTCGTACTAATTTCGGAAATAAGTTTTTGGTGTGTATCATAAAATGTTGACCATTGCTTTTCCAAAGCTTCCAGACGAGTTTCCAAGTAAGAAATGGTTATCCGCTCTTTAGGTGTCTTTTTGAAATTGATACGAGCTTTCTGAATCTTAACCTTATTATCTTCTTGTATTTTTGTGTAAGAATCCATGTTTAGTAATACCAAATATTTTTCAAAATAATTTTATGTTGTAAATTTTTCTAAGTCAATGGTCGAAATCGTGAAAATTTTCTAAGTGTTTTCACATACACTTGGCTTAGAAAACGGGCATGGATTCCCCGTATGAACACTTTTTCCGAAACTATTCTAAGTCCCTAGCACTTGTGAAAATTCTACTGGTTACCTTAGCAAACTATTCTTGATCGAAATTTTCTAAGTCCATTTGACAGTTAACTACGTAAATCAAAGAGTACTCACAATTTCACTGCACAACTCACTTTTCCTGGCTCAACACTGAATCCGCTTCCGCCTTAGAAATCCGCCTTAGTGATGGTATAAATAAAACAACTTGATTGTTAGTCGAGAACAATTTATTGTAATTCCTCAGGAAGGTCATTAATATGGAGAAATTCTCAACACCGCCAATTAGAAAATCAAACCAAAAATACAACGCCATCTAGTACTCAATTTTGTAACTAACTTTAAATAGGTAATCTAGCATACTAAAAACTTTTATGTACACAATTTGACTTTGGCGATTAAACACTGTGCAAGCGGAGATTAGGATGATTGACGTTTGATTCTTTAGGTCAGTCCATCATTCTGAAATCGGTTTAATCTTGATCAATATTGAAGCTGAACTGATGCCAAATTGAGCGCTTATCCTCCTTCAAAGGATGTAGATACATGAAGGAAATCAGGCAGTTTGTTTGTGGTTATTTTTTATGTTTAGTGCGTTTTTTTTATTACAATGATTCCGAGAATTTGTTTTTCGATGGATTTCAGGAGGTAATATAAATCAAATAATTTGTTAATCATTCTAAAACAAAGACGACACCAAAATTGTTTTTATATTGTATAAGTTACCTAAAATCCACCATCACATTTATCAAAGACCTTGCATATTGCTTAGTTAATGAGGATTTGTAACTCAATTTGATAAATTAAACGGAAAGATAGCGCTGCCTCGATCCGCCATCTTGGAACCTTAAGCTTTATTAGATTGTCCTTGTGCTGAAACAACTTGCTTCCATACAAAGCAGCTAAACGGATAACCTTGCCATCGGAGATTCTTATCTTTTAGTTCTTATCTTTATTAGACAACTGGGAAAGTATTATTTTAATAAGTTTTAAGGATAAGATAATACGACGGTACCTATACCAATCAATGTGACTTCGTAAATTAACGCCGGTCAAAACTTTGATACGAAAAGAGACAGCGAAAGGACAAGGCACTGGTAATATTTTTAATTGTTTTATCAGGACCTCTGACGATCACATCCATAAAAACAACATTAATTTAAAATCTATACTTGTACCTAATGAGAGCTGTAGATTTATTAGTCTATTTAATTAAACGATTGCGGCGTACGGATGGATCGAAAGACGGACGCAGAAAGAATTCAAGGTTTCCTTAGCTTTGCTTTAGGACCACTGAATTAAATGTCTTTAGACTAGTAGCGTTGTATTTACTATATTAACAGTGATATGAACACAATTTCAACAGTTAGCGACTCTTAATGCAAAGATAAGAAGGTTGCTAAAGTTTCAAAATTGGATGTATATTATTACTCGCGACTGAGCATCTATAGATTATATCAAACTGTGTGAATATCACTTAAACTTATTAAATTTTCTGTATAAACAAGAAAATGTAAAGCCAGTATTCACAGAGGACAGGAACAAGGCTCAGCGGCGCGGCACATTGGCTCCGGCATAAAATATTGTGCAACCCGGGTAAACGCGCTCCAACTTCCAATACAATATAAATTGCACTTTGAAAATGCCCTGTACTTCAAACCATATGTGTACGATTTGGAACTCTAACGTAGTTAGGGAGGGTAACTTTTTGAATAGTCTAGCGATATAATACCGGTAATGTGGCGACGCCTTTCTGTGGCGAGATAAGGGTACGCGACATTCACTATTCAAAGGGCTGCGGTCTTCAAAATTTGCTCTCAATAAGTGCAAAATACCTGCGCTCAACCTTTGAGTTAACGCGCAATTTGCTCTATGCGGTCGCTCAATCAACCAGAACATCGGCAGATTATGTTTTAATCATCAATCATTTTGTTTCCGAATGCGGCTGCGAGCTCCGATCATTAAAAGCATTATTGTAAAATGCTCGCCGTGTATATCAAATGTTGACTTTTGCAGGATTAAAATGCCAACAATGAAATGATTTCGTCGCGTATTTGTTATATTATAGGTATTAAAATTAGTCCCCTTGTTAATAATTATTTCTTTCTACATATATAGTTGTTGATATGTGAATTAGTTCAAGAATATCCACTGTCCAATCGTAAATTATAATTTGAATAAAATACCATGCTCTTTACTTATACCTCTATTAAAACCAGCATTATAAATGGTTTCTAACACCCCACTTCCGACTGGAAAGAGCAAAATAATTAAGCTTATTTATTCTAGAGGTGTTCGTGGTGGTTTATTTATTCGCAATTATTCGAATATCGTTCGGTAGGTACTGTAATGAGGCAATAACAATAAATAAAGACCCAAAAGTTTTCTCAGCAGTTTGTGGGCCCACAAACCCTCAAGAAACCGCCTCAAACTCATATGTAACTGCGGAAGGCTATAATTATTTACCTGGCAGGTTCATTCTCTTTATACTTAGGTATAGCTAGGGGCAATCGTCTAGGATTATAGTTGAATCTCATATTTCGATGAACTCACGGTAATAGTTAGCGTGAATTGTGTCGAAAAATGTGATTTGACGATTTTAAAAGACACCATTCCGGTAAAAATCAGTATGTGATATAAAATACGAATGGGATCAATCAAATCGTAATCTTGGAGACTTTAACTAAAAAGACTCTAGTGAAAGAGACGACCGCAGAAGTAATAAATAGGAGCCAAAAGAGATAGAGAGAGAGTCAGAGTTGCCAGAAGTTTTTTTGGAGTACTCTCATAAGAGAAGTATCTTTACAATAGACTCAACTTTTTTGTAATAATCTCTTGTGATCGCGCTTTAACATTGTGTTAACGGTGAATAGCTCCATATGAACATGAAACAACTGACCGTAAATAACCTATACAAATTCAGAGGTTCTGAACTACGAAGGAATTATTCACTGGTTCATTTGAATCGTGACAACGCAATTTGAAAGGATTTAGGAGGAATTTGGACGAGAATTGCAATTAAAATTGGTCAGAATATACATCGGTTGTTATTTAACGTGGTATAGATTTGTGAAGTTCTATTAATTGTATCGATGTATTTATCATTGCCACCCGACAACGTACCACCCGGGTACGCAACATCTTGTAGAAGAGTGTATTAGATGGGAGGCCATACGTAGGGTCGTCTGGATAGATACTACCGCCTTTCTTATTAGTAGGTACCAATGCTGCATAAAACGCCTATAAGCTCGGTAACCGCTGATGCACTATCAGACAGTCCGTATGCTCGTTTGTCACCCTCGCAGTTTAAAACGTGAAAGCTCTTGAACTGAAAATATTATTATGATGATGATAATATCTAAATTTGCATCGACGTGCGTTTTTGATAAAATATACAAATTAACGTCTTACAGCATGAGTTTCCTAAAAAAAGCCGTATAGAATTTTTAACAGGGTGCGCAAGTGATACGCCTGGTGTTGCGAGCGTTAATAGGCTTCGATAACCGCTTACCATTAGATGGCTTGATTGTTAGTTTTACATCTTATTACAATCCTTTGGTACGCGTGTGCCGTCTATATGTATAATGATTTGACTCGAGAACATCCTGATATTAAAGTCGTAAATTCAAGTCAGAGTACTTTTAGGAGGTGTATTTATAATAATCTTATAATTTCTAACAATAAGAACTATCTTGCATTGTACTGACTAAGATAGTTAGCTGAACATAATTGTGTGTCTGTATGTATATATATATATATATGTGTGTTTTTATGTAGATGAATTAATGATACCCAAAATTGTTATTTGTTTATTTAAATATTAATTACTTACTGTTTACACATTATCTCTTTCAATATGATAATAATTAGAAACATAGACGAGATTCCTTTCGATTGTTCTTGGATAGGGTCAAAATAAATAATAATAATAATAATATAACATTCCTTTTTAACTCATAGAAAATGCTGAGTAATTTTAGGATGCATGTTTTTGGAGTACAGTTAAGAACTTGTACATTTGTAATATCTTTTTGTGCTTTTATAACTGTAATGTGTTGTGTATCTTTAAATAAATATGATTGTATGAAAAAGTTACAAGATTTCGCCTCGACGTGTAAAAAGTTTTTAATATAACATGAGTGACAAACAAGCATACGGGCCGCCTGATGGAAACAAAAGTTAGAACTGTTCATTAGTATCATCAATACCCAATAAACGTCCTAATCCTATTTTGGCCCAACCCCTGAGGGGTTTGGGCTAAAATACCACCACGCTGGCTCAATGCGGTTAGTGGGTTAAAGCTGTTGCAGTTACCACCGGGGGATTGACGGCCTAACGTGCCTTCCGAAGCACGGAGGAGCTGTTGATTTCAAACTTTTGATTGACCCATCCTAAATCAACCATGGCGAAAGTTGCTTTGTCTCGGTAATCGAAACCAAACCGCGGTGGTTTCGATTACCAAGACAAAGCCAGTGCACTGTTGTTATCAAACTATAAACTTCAAGATTTTTTTAATAAAAATAATTCAACTTAAAAAGCTCCACAATTTGTAACCGAGCTCCTCTTCTGAAACGGTTTTTGTATGTAATACCGAGAGTACATATGCGGGGACCATATAAAATCAATGTGCTTGGCTGAGTTCAGGTGTACTCTTGTCTCAGGGGCACAGTAAAGTCTCCCGCTTTGTGGTAACACGAGGCGTCCGGAGTACCGTCCGCAAAGAAAGTGTTGTTGACATGCAAAATGAAAAAAAATATTTTGCTTTGTTTTTGCAGTAGAGCAATGGAAGCAGACCTTACTTTTTAAAATATAATTTAGAATTATATAAAATTTTAGAAAGATTCAGAAAAGTATCTAGTTTAAAAATAACTAGTAAAAGTCATGTCTTCGAACGGGAGCCGATCCCGCCACCTTTTATAATTTAGGTGATTGCTGAAAAAAAAGATAAACTTTGGCTTGGAGATAAATTTGCTACCCTTTGTTGGTTGTCAATCACGCGGGCGGAGACGTGGGCGGAACTGTAGGCGGCCACTTGTAAACAAATAAATTTTCCTTTTCAAATAGTACTGCAGGTTTTAGGCTAGACAAATCAAATCTTATTGGCGACGAAAGGTTGGTGGAGACTAAGCTGCAAAGCTTGGACCACCGCCGCAAGGTCGGTCTTCTACAGGTTGTACTTCGGAGAGTGTGCTCAGGAGCTTTATGAGCTCATTCCGCCAAGGTCATTTCACCAAAGGACTACTAAACGTTCGGCGAGCTATCACTCACACCTGGTTGATATACCAAACATACGCACTAAGCACTTGTCATCATCTTTTATAGTGCGCACGGCCAGTGAGTGGAATGCTCTGCTTCGGTGTTCCCTACCGCATATATCCTGCATTCCTTCAAAACTGGATTAAATAGGTACCTTCAGGGTAAGCTCGCTACACCTTCGACCCCATCTTAATTTCTCACGAAGCAAGAGTGGGCTCAGGAGTGAACCCATTTATAATAAAAATAAGTAAAAAAATGAGCTACTTGATCATAAGAGTTTCCACTAAGTGCTCATTATTATAAGTCTTTTATTTATATAGTCCTTCTAATAAATATATTATATTTTCTACTCCAGAGTAATCAAATTTCACGAGGATCGCGAGAGTAACGAGTCAAATCGGTTATTGCTGGGACATCAGAGAAATCACTTACATCTGATAAATTTTAATCATTTTAAAAAGCAACGGGTAAAACTGACAACGCATTTAAAAACACACAAATGTTATTGCACAGAGAAATTAAATAAATGGAAATAAATGTTTTGGCTGACCGTTAAACTAAATTAAACCAAAATGGTAGGTGCTCGAATTGCACATTCGTAAATGTTTATCTGTATTAAACTACAGTCTCTTATATCACGATGTTTAATTTAAAATCAATCTAGCCAAGTTTGTCTGAGCTGCCCGCCTGTCCCAGGGGCGCAGTAAACTGTCCCAACCCGCACACGAACCTGAACTAAGTACTGGTGGCAACAAAAGTGTGTCCATTTAGTAAATTGCTTTTATAATTTAATGGATTTTAAATTTATTTATCTTTTCCACGCCGCTTTACAGTTTCTATCTTAAAGAAAATGAGTAATGTGTCAGTTAGATTTCAAATATGAATCCAGAATTCCGATAGGTATGCTATTCCTGTCTTCATCTGCGCAGTAAATAGCATTTATGTTTGATTTTGTGTGTTTATAACGACTACTTTACTGTAACAATTACAAATAAAGAAAGAAAACAATGAAAAAAATAAATTCTTTTTTATATTGCAAGTGCGTTGTCATCCTGAGGCCTAAGATGAAATGCTGTCCATGCCCAGTAATTGCGAACTGCTTTACAGCTGAAATAAGAATGGCGGTGGTACCTGGGTAGGTAGACGACCGCTCCTGACGGGAATCGCACCTGGTTCTCTAGGGGTCCGGCCAGACGCTTACCAAGATTACCACTACGCCACCGAAGTACTAGGTGTAATCTACCAATTCCTTCACCGCTTTCTACCCTTTTTTAACGTTTTTATAGCAACATTAAAAAAACAAAAAAGCTAAACGCTGCTAAGCTAGGTAACTGTTTAGTAAATAGCAGCTAAAACCTACATCAAGCAAAATAAGAAAAAAAAAGTTTAGTTTCCTCTTGGGCTACAGATCTTATTGTATAAGTCCTCAAGGTTTTACATTTTTATCTATTGAAATTGGCTAAATATTTTCTATGCATAACAAAATAAACTAAATCACCCGAAACAAAATGAGCTTGCTCTTGTGCACCAGACACATCTATCTTACTACTGCAGTACAGTATCATTCTATCTAACCCTATGCCTACAGCCGGGTGCATACCCGCTCGCCTTTCCCGCCGATATTGTTATGACAGGGCTCAAAATACCCCGTTTATGATAGACATTATGCAAATAACACCAACATAATTCCACATATTTTGTTTGCCGGTGTCGCGGCGCAGACCACAATATTCGCGCAGCGTTTCATTATGAATACTTTGACAAGCAACGCATTACTGATTAACGAGCAATAACGTTCAAAAACACGTACCTGTTTAACAAATTACGTGCTTACTTACCGAATTATCGGCGACCGATGTTACGGGGTCTTTACAAGTGATTAATATCATGTGTGTAAAGGTGGTGATTTTTTGACGAGGTTTTACTATGAATTTTCGGTTACCTGAAGCAGGCCACAAAGTTATTCTGAATGTGTTACTGAATGGAAGGTCGTCAGATTACTTCGTGGAATCGTTTTGTAAAGAGCATTTGTTCCAAGTGCTGTACAAAGCACTTTCATATTTTTAAAGCAGTCGGCAGAGCGAAATATCCCATTCCCCCTAAAGTACGTAAGCATTTGTAAGTTTTTATAATTTCATTTGGATAGCGTCTGATGGCTCTGATAACTCTTTCTAGGTTATGCGAAGCAGCTTACCTATTCTACCTATTTTTATCATCATAAAATAACAATTTGGCAATAGCTTAATTATCATCATCCGTCTATATACGTCACACTGCTGGGCATCGGCTTTCCTGGGAAAAATATAATTCGGTTTGAAACTAACACACTACACTTGAAATAATTCAATAAAAATATTGGCATTACTAGTGGGTTCATGGTTACTTTTTACGACCAAGCAGAGTTAGATGTTTTGTCTGATATTTAACAAAAGGGCTTTGGATTTGTCGGCGATATAATTAGGGTAAGATACTTTCGAATTCCCTTTCTCTGATCTCTTAGGATCCCTTTCTCTGAGTTCCTCTGCTAGGTGAACCGACGATATAAAGAAGCTGGCAGGTGGTGGCTGGGTGAGAAAAGCTGAAGATCGTGTTTTGTCGCGTACTTAGCCTTGAGGAGGCTTACGTCCAGCAGTGGACTTTTTTTATACAAAGCACGACAAATGACGGCATGTTAAGCGGTAAAAAGAGTCCATATGCGAAGACAGTTAGTGCAGTTCAGACACTGCTCTAGCCGCCTCCACCTTGCCGGCCCAAAAGGTGCTTTTTCACGCCTCCTTTGAAGGCTACCTCCGAATTACCATCGATGTTAAAGTATTATTAGGGATGTTATCGTTGCAAGCCTTTTCATACAAACTCTCCAGTCGAAAATATTGCAAATGAACAAACGTATTATGGACACGCATTCTAAACAAATGTCAGAGGATTGATCCAAAAACAGTATTATAATTGAATAAGAACAATTTTGAACTTTTCATACTAACGAGAAATCGCCAACCATTCATTACCTTCTTCTATGGTAAGACTTTTATAAAATCCTCTGACAGCTCTTTTGACTACCCTGAATTACTTATGCATGGAAAGTTTTATAAGAATCGGTTTATTCGTTTCCACTTACGGTTCTTTGACTTAGGGGTTTGAATGAAAAGCCGTGCAACGTTAAGGCTCTTAGGGAATGAAGATTTTTCACTATCCTTTAATACATTTTGTTCAAAGTTAGTAAACAATAATAAATGTGTCGGTTCGGTCACGTTGGCGTCTTAACTTTTACTTTACGAATTGCCAATGCTATGGAGTACTTATGTAAATGGCGAATTTTTTTATACAACTAGATGACAAACAAGCTGACGGCCCACCTGGTGGTAAGCGGTTACCGCCACATATGAGACCTGCGATATCAAGGAACAATCACTTGATATTACAGGTGCGTTTTCATCTTGAGGCCTAAGATGCCCAGTAATTACAATGGCTACCTTTCCCTTTAATCCGAAATACAGTTACGGTTTCAGATGATCTTACATACGGGCCTAGTAATTTCTAGTAACTTCAAAAAAATTAAAACCGACTTCAAAAAACTGAAAAGGATAAAATAATTAAATTTAAGTAGGTATTCATCCCCTAGAAACATATTTTTCGAGTCGGTGCTTCACTTTCTATTGTTTTTGGAAACCACTTAGCACCAACTCCAAAAATATGTTTCTAGGGGATGAATACCTACTTAAATTTAATTATTTTATCCTTTTCAGTTTTTTGAAGTCGGTTTTAATTTTTGATTAAAATTTTTTTTTCACAATTTTTAGTGATAACTTTCTACGGTCAAAGCTAGATGGGTGACCGTCAAATTATATTGTTTCCTACTATCGTATCGTTTCACTAAAAAGTCATTGGAAAAGCAAAAATTCGCAATTACGCATATGTAGACGACTTCATAATTTCAGTTTTTTTATATTTAAAACCAAAGTACCCAACTGTTTTTCAAAAAATTTTTATGGGACCAAATGGCAGCTATTCCGCATCGAACAAAAAAAGAATCACGTCAATCGGATCAGTAATCTCGGCGTAATCGGTGTACATACATAGAAAAAAAAAAAAAAACATACCGGCCGAATTGAGAACCTCCTCGTTTTTGAAGTCGGTTAAAAAATGAATATTGAATGGAAGCGATTACAAGCAAAATATTCTTTCGTAAGTCTATCATCTTTTTTCATTCTAGCATAGATTGGAAATAATTTTAATACGTTAGTACCTACCTACCTGATAATCATACCAACAAATTGTTCTTTCATCAATAAAATAAAATGTAAGTATATTGCAAAATTATATTACAAAAGGCTTCTCAGTTTGAAACATATTATTTTAACTTTTGATGTCCATTGAATTTCAACTTCAACGCCGTACAAAAGGAAACAGCAACACACTTTACGTATTGATATTATATTAAAAATGCGAAGTTGGCCACCGCGGTCTCGCATGCCGTACAAAGCCCACGAATACCTACCACTAAACATATACCCTGGCAATGATATAGTGTCGAGCCAGCGGGTCTCCCCTAGGTACAATAAACCCTTCCAGCCTTCCCGACCACTCTTCTTTATGGGAAGGCCCGAATGGCCAGGTGAACAGGTACCTTGTGAAAGTATTTTTAGAGCATCTTGTCGTCGGGTGTTTTTCCTTTGTTACCGAAAGCGAGATATCGGGAGAGGATTTTTGCTTGGAGTTAATGTGAACATTATGGGGGTACCGTGAATACCGGCATTCATATTTTCTAAGCTCTACAGAAAAGTTGTTATAAGCGGTTGCACGCGTCAATAGTACCTTTTATTTGTTATGAAGCGTGTTCAGGCCTTTGTTAGTGGTGAATGTTATCTAGTTTTTGTATTATAATGGAAATTATAAATTTGCTATCCTTTCGAGCAAGTAATTATGTTTATTTATCTATATGTGTTAGTTTACGACTTTTTACAGCACACCTACGCAATGAAATTGAAGCCAATATCAAAGGTTATTCATCATCTCGTCCAAAAATAACTCGCCCGATCGGGCGACTTGGCACCTTTGGAATTTACCTAATATTTCTGTCGTCAACTCGCACGCTCATTACAAAGTACAGCCAGGTAAAAAAATTTGAAACTAAATTTCAAAAACGACTTTGAATAAAACGACATTGTATTAATCTTAAAATAAAGCTACTGAGTAGTTGACTGTACATTTTTATGGTCGGGCGAGTTGACGACATAAATATTAGGTAAATTCGAAAGGTGCCAAGTCGCCCTATCAGGCAAGTTTTTGTCGGGAGAGATGGCGAATAACCCTTATCAAATGCATAAGAAAAGAGTTTAAAACAAGAAATTTAGCACTCCATTATACTTGATCCCGATCTAAGATTAAAGCGATACAATGATTTATCAAACCAATAATAGCAATTTGAAAGATCTGTTCCATATCTCATAATTAACATCGCATTACCAATATTATTGCAAAAGAAAATCTCATTCTCATTTCCAATGCATTGAAAGCATTCAAAATTGATCTTTATTAGTTTTACCACAAAAACTCTTTTACCTCCAATATCAATCAAAATTAACATAGCAGTCGGACAATGAATAGCTGATGCAAGCAATGCATTGGAAAAAAGCGGGCATCATTCGTTATTTCCATTTAAAACAGCCAGGGGGTGTATTATTAAGTCTTATTTTCAGTGAGTTAAGAGCCTCTTCTTATTTTCTATCCAACGAGCTCTATTAACATGGCCTTAGAGTTCCCGTTGCAGCAAAAAATAAAGACGCCTCAAACTGAATGGAAATGCGAGTCCATAATAAACCCCCAGTTTTTTATCGTATGTTGCGGTGACCGTTACTTGATATCTTCCTAGGTTTATTTGCAAATCGCATGTCTGTAGATACCTGTTTACTTAGTCGTACTTACTTGTTGAATTATCAACTTTCCGTTTTAGGGCTTTTTTTATTAGCAACGCACTCGTTCCAAATGGGGGTAGTAGGATTGTGGCCTACAAAGACCTAAAGAATCGCATGTCTTATACTGTAATACGGATTAAGTAAATTATTTTAGTGCCTATATGTATTACAAATACACAATTACAGGATTTTTTTTCTTAACGGGGTAATTCTTGGCCTTCATCTCACCTGATGGTAAGTGAAGATAAGGCCGACGATAGAAGCGAGCTACACCAGGATTCCTCAACCACAGAGGAACTAGCTATCTTACTTCTAAATGCCGGAACGCAAGAATGCTGTTTACATTATCGTTCAGGCGACAGACTTAGGTAAGATGGTGATAGCTAGCCAGCCGGACTCAGAAAAGCTTTAGCACCAACCAGTATTATAGTGCCAGTATGACGCTATTTAGCACAAGATTCAATAAAAAAACACACGCATCTAAAGTCTTAGTCGAATTAGTTTGTTCGTTTTTAATATTTTGTACTTAAAAGTTTGTATGAAAAGACTTGTGGCGTTAATAGCTCGTAATGATCACATTAACATTTTCATTTCATTCACACCAAAAAAGGGTAGCAAATCGATCAAAAAATAAAAATATTTTCGTACTAGTTACCTGCACATATGATGTAATTTATTAATTGAAAGACAAGGATTGCCTTAAAAATTCTTTCTACTTTGTAATGTAGGTAATTTTCAACGCGAAATACAGAAAATTTCAAGTAAACTCTCAACAAAATTAAAATGGTTTCAAGCGTTTTACGTGTATTGATATTTAAACATTAAACCTGTTTTTCTTCTTCGGTATTATATATATTTTTAATGAGTGAAAAATTAATGCTGAAAATTTGAATTACGGAAATATAATATTATTATTATTTTTCAGTTTTCAACTTAGACTTATTATCCATCCCAAATTAAGCCCCATTAGAGCTTGTGTTGTGATATTTAGGTCGGGAAATGGTCCTCAAAATGTACCCGCTACGCGCCTCAATGGACAGCCGATTAAAATAGTGGACAGTTTCAGGTACCTTGGTCACATCGTCACTTCTAGCCTAAAGGATGACGCCGACATGGAAAGACAACGTAGGGCACTTTGCGTTGTAGGTAACATGATTGCTAGGAAGTATGGCAAGACATCGATAGATGTCAGGTTGACATTGTTTAGGTCTTTCTGCAACGTGTGTGTCAACTCTGGTCTAACTACACCAAAAGGACGCATGACAGTATACGAGTAGCCTACAACAATATCTTTAGGCAACTCCTAGGCTTAGGGCGCTTTTGTAGTGCTTCTGAAATGTACACGGAGGCTCGTGTCGACTCATTTAACGCTATTCAGCGAAAGAGAATTGCGTCTTTTATGGCGAGAGTTGATTCGTGTAAAAATGACATCATCAAGGGTTTGGCGGAAAGACTTATACAAACGACGATTTATAAGAGGTGGGTGGAGATTGCCACTTAAATTGACCGGTCGTACGGATATTATTATGAAGTAGACGACAAAGATTATTATTATTATTATTATTAGTATATTTTGTTTGAAATTTTGTGTTTATAATTATAGTGCCTATACATATATATTGTAAGAAAATTTGTATTTGTATTTGGATCTTTTGTGTTTGAAATAAAGATATTATTATTATTATTATTATTAATACTATATAACGGAGAAATACCTATCGATATAAATATTCGATTTCTAATGAATAGAAATACGTGGGGCACTCGAAAATTTAGGAAATGAACAATAAATGTACCTACAATGACTGGTCAAATATAAATTTATTGTTTCTCAAATATTATCCCTTAGGTATTAGCGATTAGGTAAGCTAATTTTGAAAACATTTAGGCCACTCCTTCGAGGTTCAAAACCCTCTTCTGGTGGTGGAACAGGAAGAAGTTGCATGGTGCCAGGTCGGGTTCTTACGCAGGATAACCTATAAATTTCTACGTTTTTTTCTTTCGAAAATTCGTTTGTCTGGCTGGCCGCATGAGAGCTGGCATTGTCATGAAGCTAATTAGTAAGGCGTTTTTATTTATTTTTACGCAGTTCGTCTTCGTCAATAACTTCCGGTACGAAAATGGTCGGGTGAATGTGATTTTTGCTTGTATAGGTAGTGAGAGCATTTCCTCTTCCTTTCATTATAAATATACAATTCGACGTCTCCAAAATATTAAATTTAGTAAGAAACAAGAAGCAAGCAAGTAACCTAATTGGTGGAACGGAGTCCGGAGAAACCATGAATTAGTAATGAGCATGTGGAGAAGTGCTTTTGCACTGTAGTTTTCCGTAACTAAGGTAACCAAAATTCGGTTACTTTTCAGATAATCACTTTTTGTTTACATTAAATAGTTTTATTATGTTGTGCTAGGTGTAACTATAAAGAAGGCCATGAAAATCTTATTTCGAGCTAAGGTAACGTTCGCAATTCCATTAAAATTCGTTTAACAATAATTGTCACTGCGACTAATTCACCGATCGATATACTGAATGTCAAATTCATTGCGGTTGGAGTGAAAAACGTGTGTACCTACTGATCAAGATGGAAATATATGAATGACAACATCTAATTTATTTGACATACATTGCTTAATTTTTCAAAGTACCTAAAATTGCGTTCGAAGATTGCTTCAGTTGGGGTTTGAACCACCAAACATATCTCTATAATTTTATGCATCAATCAATATCAATGATGAAAATCAATGGTCTTTTTTTACAAATTACAAAACAAAGTTAGCAGCCTTGATCTCGTGGTTGTGGCAGCGCTTTCATATCTTTTGGCGTTTTGGCGTGTCGGCGACACTAGCGCGACGTGTAGTGTTGCGACGACAAACATACCGTGAGCCGGAACTAAAAAGGTTGTTTATTTTGATTATCTTTATGTAAAAGTTAACCAAATATTGAAAGAAGTCATTAGTCTAAAAAAATAGGCAAAAAAGAAATCAGTACGTACTATAATGTAGGTGATGGTATAAATTTATATTTATAGTGAAATAATCTATCTTCATACATATAAATTCTCGTCTCACAAATTTAAGTAGTTACCATACTCCTCCGAAACGGCTTGACCGATTTTCATGAAATTTTATCTGTATATTCAGTAGGTCTGAGAATTGGCTTCTATCTATTTTTTTTTTGGTCTTTTATTTTATTTATTTATGGCAAAATAACGTTTGCGGGGTCAGCTAGTAATATGTGTATTTCTAATGTAATCAATGGTGCAAAACAGGCATTTATGTCATTCATTACCTTTAGTCAAAGTAAGAGTTATGAATGAATAAAACATTTCAATCTAATCAAATATTTTTCAAACGAAAAACGTTTATCTAGAACCTCACACAAACCGAAGGGTGAAAATTAGTATAACAAAGAGAGATTTATCGCCACAGGGCACTATCGCGTAATTGATACTGCAACCCCTTTGGTACGTTCTTTTACAGATATTGTTCCTCTTAAATGCAGGGGTTGTGATTAGAAAAGCAATGAAACACATCGTTTAGTTAATTGTAAAACTGCGTTTTATAAGTCAATCAAAATATGAATACATAAAGTGAAAATTCACAAAGCTACAAAACAATCTAACAGGTTAATATTTTCAAAGTAAGTTATTCTACACTTATCTTGTATTTGTATTTGTAACGATAAATGGCATTTAAATAAAAACAAATGACTTTTGGTAGGCCATCCCGCCAGGGAATTTGAAAGTTACAAAATTTTCGTAATCAAAAAGTGGTTCATTATTACCAACCTATATACGTCCCACTGCTAGGCATAGGCCTTCATACATGGGAGAAACACATGAGGAGCTTGGGCCATAGGACCACCACGCTAGCCCAACGAGGGTTGGTTGCTCAATGGGGGTGGAAAAGTGGTTACAGTCAACAATTAGTAAAAAGTATTGGTGGCAATAGGGTGAAGCGGTACTTTACCGCTGGACAGCTTCCTGCCCTTTATAAAGCACAAGTCCGTTTGTGCATGGTACATCTAGCACGAACACTTTTAAATTTCGAATCGCCATCGTATTGAGTAGTTACGTTAGCTTTTGTCTGGCTTTTGTTTGAAATTTTAGGCATGTGTCAACGATACGAATACGATTCGAAATTTAAAAATGTTCGTGCTAGGGGTACTGTTCTCAAGTGTGGAATAGGTCAGCCAAGTAGCAACTCGCCATCTTGGATTCGGTGGAACATAGACCCAAAATACTATATCGGATGACGAGAGATTGGTAGGAGTTCATAGCCTACGGACCTCCGCCTTGAGGTAACTTGCTTGTCGGTCTTCCACAGATTGTACTTCAGAGTGTGCTTTACTAAGTGGTATGGTAGACCCATAAGTAGGGTCGCCTGGGTAGGTACCACCGCCTTTCTTATTTCAGCCGTGAAACAGTTCGCATTGTTTTGAATTGAAGGGAAAGGGAGCCTGTGTAATTACTGGGCATGGACGGCATTTCATCTCATGCCTCAGGATGACAACGCACCTGCAATATCAAGTGCTTTTCCTTGTTATTGCAGGTGGGCCGTCAGCTTGTTTATCATCTAGTTGTATAAAAAAAAAGCTTTATGAGTTTATTCCACCTAGCCCATTTCACCAGAGAACTACCAAACGTTCGGCGGGCACCTGGTTGATATACCAAATATCCGTACGAAGAGCTTTTCGTCATCATTTGTGATGCGCACGGCCAGGGAGTGGAATGCACTGTCGGGCTCGGTGTTCCCTGTTGCTTATAACCTAATTTTCTTCAAAGCTGGACTAAATAGGCACCTTCTGGGTAAGCTCGCTACATCATCGATCCCCTCTTAACTTCTATTGGGGCAAAAGTGGGATCAAGAACCATTTTAATTTTAAAAAATCCTATTTCTTAGGTTTGGATGCGAATATACAATCGTTGCTAATCCAGGTGACTGCTCTTTCTTACCACTTAACTACCGAGGATTGAGAGTAGCCTATATTCTGTTAGTCTGTCTGTTTTAACTTAATATAATTTTTTTATCTAATTTACAAGTCGAAATCATTACCCTTTATCACTCATGCGAGCTAGGTTAGGCGTGAGTAGCGTGAGGTGCGTATTGTATTATATTAAAACAATAAGTTTTAAATGCTTAAATAGATACCGACTTTTTACTCTCCACTTTTTTTCTTCGTCTAATAAATGTTCTCTTTTCCATTCTTTATTCAAAGCAATTTTTCTAAAAGTCCTCTGATATTAAAGTCATCGAGATATTTCAAAACAGATTAGGTGTTTGCTTTCACAGCACAGCCGGCTGGGTTAAAGCTAATTTGTTTAAAATACACAACGAACTCCTGATTACGATGCAAATTGATAGGTCGGATAGCCTCAATAAAATGGTTCCCGTCAATATGCGATAGCATGTGTTTCTATATTATTTTCGGTTGCCTATATGCTTATTTAATAAAATAACTAGGCGAATAATCATTAAAATTCAGTACTTTGTCTTACATTTTTGTGATTATATAGTTAATACTATTGTTTATGGATTTGATTACATAAATTACAATCAACAGAACAAACGAGAATATTTAGTAATAATATAGTAGTTTGTAATTTTAACTGATAGGAATGGGCAATAGAGATGTTTTGTACAAGGGAAAATGTAAGTTTTCTACTTTTACAGGCTGTAAATAGTGGTCCAAACGGAAGGCAGCAATCGCTCACTTTATTACTACATCTAATTTGAATAGTTTTTTAAGCACTAGGGTTGCCAAAAATACTATTTTACAATATTTTCCGCCTTTTCTAATTATTTGTATTTTTTATGCCATTCCTGCAAATATTTTTTTTTTAGATCTGATACTTACTTAAAAATATTCCTTAATAGTTTGTTCATGTAACATAGAATTTATTAAAATATTTTTTATTCCATACCGCAGAGATGTTGTATATAGAAGATATGAGACATTATAAATAAAAAAGCTTTGTAAAATATTTTTTTTATGATAATGAAATTGAATTTTGATTGACCCATCACGAGATCGACCATGGCGTGAGTTACTTTGTTTTCGTAAATGAAACCAGAACTCTCAAACCACTAGCCATCGAGCGTCAGTCTATTATGACTAATAAACCTTCTAAAATATAACACTAACCGACCAAATCTATTGAACGGCTAAAACAGTACAAATTCAGTAGGATTTAACGAGACATAACGATGCACCAACGATATTAAATTGAATTGAGTGAATTCAGGCGTTATCGTCAGTTGGTTTAATTCGGTTTGTTAATATTACTGCAACACAGCGGACAGACGGCTGTCGTGTTGTTCTGTCGGCTTTGTTTCGGTTTGGCATTATGCTCATTTAGTGGCTGTTTCTTGATAGCTGTATTGAAAGCGGTAACATGAAACCATGAAACCGTCTCAATGAATAAGCTGTAACAAGCTCTAGAGATGAATATAATTATTGTGAGGCACTCGCTTATCAGACTAAAAATAATAATAATAATTCATCATATTATCAGCCTTTGAAGTCCACTGCTGAACAACATCGATTTTCAAAGGGCACAATTTTTCGCAGTCTGTATCCAACGGCTCTCGCACCCTGACCAGGTCTTCTGTCCATCCAGTGGAAGTCCAGCTTTACGCTTTCCGGGACGTGGTCGCCATTCTAGAACTTTAACGCCCCACCGGCCGTCCGTTCTGCGTGCTATATGCGCTGCCCATTGCCACCTTAACTTGCTAATCCTATGAGCTGTCAATGACTGCTTCTCTTGATGACGCCCTCATTTCTGATTCTATATCGTACAGCTCGTTGGGTGACTGTAAACTATTACAGAGTTATAGAAGGCGTTTTGCGTTTATGATAACAATTAGCAGCTACTGATATCAGCAGCTTTTGACGACCGGCTGGCCGAGTGGTTTGTACCCCTTGCTATACAGGCTACACGGTCTGGGGTGCCGGGTTCGAATCCCGGTAGGAGCAAATGTTGGTATGATGTGTACGAGCATTTGTTTATATGTTAATGTAGTATATTTCTAATATATGCTTATTATTATCAATATTTATCTATCCGTATCCATAACACAAGCTCTTAATGATGTTTACTTTGGGCTAGATAGTAGGTGTGAGTGTATAAATATTATTATTATTATTATTACTGATGTCAGGGGTCTTACCATCTCTACGATACCTTTTTGTTGTGTGTTTATGCTACGATGTGGCTTAGTTCCATGCAGATATAATCTAATCGGTTCATCGGCTTTGGAGTGAAATCATAACATACGGAAAGACAGAGTTAACTTCGCATTAATAATATTAGTACCTATACCTACACTGAAATAAATGACAACTAAACTTTTGACTACATGTAGCTTAAAAAAGTGACAAAAAAGCACGATTTTGTTAAATCAAATTAATTGAAAATGAAAATGAAAATATCTTTATTCAATTAGGCCCCCAAGAAGCACTTTCGAATCGTCAACAAAAAACCCATAAGTCTATCACATAAAAATAATATTAACTAACTAACAATTTCATAATGTTTGTCTCTCTGTCTTATCTGGATCTACGTTAGCTAAGAATGTTATGTCAGTATGTCTATCGGTCTGTCTGTCGGTCCGTCTGTCCGTCAGTCAGTCTGTCTGTCTGTCCATCAGTCAGTCTGTCAGTCTGTCTGAATTTACACCGGTTCCAAAAGTTGAACTACCGAGAAGATTCCGGTAACAAACTCGTGTAGTCACTCTTTTCAATCATTAAGTTACAATTGTTTAATTACACAGTAATAGTATTTAGCAGCGCAGTGTCGCACAGAGTATAAAAAAAAGGTACATTAAAGTACCAATAAGTACCTAATGATAAGAATATTTACTGTATTTAAAGGCTGCCCGACAATGCACCATCACAATATAGGTATTACAATACACAAAGGTCAACAATTAATATACAAAGACCTAATAAAGCTAAACATCTTTCATTAATTTTAAACAATTGTCTGAGCACGTCATTACAATAATAATTGTATTGTTTTATATATAATATCCTATAATGCCATATACCTCAAAAATCCCTCAAAAATTATACTATTGATGAATATGTAGGTAAATTATTACAAAATCAAGGAAGCTTAGAGATGACCATTTCCACTAGTGGCACCTGTTCACAAGTATGACGCATGTGTCAGCCATCGCTCCGCTCAACCATATCATAGGGAACGGAGCGACCCGGCACACGACGCCACCACCGCAGAAACTTATAGAGAGCATGACATCCTCCAGCAACCACAAAATCAATGAAATGCTATTAGTGGAAATAACTATATGACATTATACGTTACAACCAAGCATTTTTGTCATTTATATAATCGTTAATAGTATAGTAACCTTTGGACATTAGAATTTTCTTAATGTGAATTTTAAATTTTTCAAATGGCAAGTCTAGTACGTTATTAGGAATCTTGTTATAGTAAAGTATGCTTTGACCCATAAAAGTATTAAAAACTTTATGCAGTCTTAGAGACGGTAAGATCAACTTATTTTTATTTCTTGTATTTAATGCATGTACATCGCTGTGTCTTAAGTAGGAATTTAAATTTTGACGTACGAAAATTATGCAAGCATAAATATATTGAGAAGCCACTGTTAGTATATCTATTTCTTTAAATAAGTCTCTAAGAGATGTTCGAGCAGCAAGGCAGTAGATTGCTCTAATTGCACGTTTTTGCAAGATAAATACTGTTTCAATGTCTGCTGCTTTACCCCACAGAAGAATACCATACGACATAATACTATGGAAGTAACTAAAGTAAACCAAGCGCGCCGTTGCAATATCAGTATATTGCCTTATTTTTCTAATAGCATAAGCCGCGGAGCTAAGTCACTGGAGTTTCGCATCGATTGTAATGCCTAAAAACGTGGTGGATTGAATTAAATTTAGCGACTGATTATTTAATTTAATGTTTGTATCCAATTCCCTAACATTAGGTAATATAAATTTAATACATTTAGTTTTCTTTGCATTCAGTTGTAAATTGTTCACAGTAAACCAATTCATTACTTGAGATAGCGCATTGTTTACGTCGTCAAAGTTAACTTTATTTCTATCACATTTAAAAATTAAAGAAGTATCATCTGCAAACAACACAATCTCACAATCAAATTGTAATTACATCTCAATAAATTTTGGTTATAACCAATGTAACCGAAGTCATCATCATCACCAGCCTATATACGTCCCACTGCAGAGCACAGGCCTTCCTTCATAGGAGGAGTTTGGGCCATAACACCACCACGCTGGCCCAGTTCGGATTGGTAAGTTAAAGAGTAACAAACTGGATCAACGGCTTAACGTGCCATCCGAAGCACGGAGGAGCTCGAAGATAGAACTAGATTAGAAATTTTTATTGACCTATCCCAAGATTGACCATGGCGAAAGTTGCTTTGTTTTCGTAATCGAAACCAGAGCGCTCAAACCACAACGCCACCGAGCTCCTCGTAACTGAATTAGTTCATGTAAATAATTTTTCAGTGTAGTATGGATTTCTATCCATGACAATACACATATCTGTAGGACGACTAAAACTGACCAATAAAAGTGCTTTATCAATGGATAGGCAAGTTAAAGGCTCCATCGGAAAGGTTTGATCAGAATAAAGCTGGCTGTCAACATTTGCTCCGAGCTTCCAGTCGGCCGCTCAGAAATGGCAGACGGGCTTTTATTCTAAACTCTTTTACTTTTTCAGAACAGGGTATTAAAATCTGAATGTAGTGGATTTTCAACTCTATTAACAGGTTGAATGTGTTGGTTTTGAATCTTTTCATGCTAAAAGTGGAGTATTAAAAAGAGCTATTAACTAGTATCTAAAATACAGAATCTAGCTTAATGTGCTCAAACAAAACTAGATATTAAAATTAAAAAAACAAATAAGATTTCTAAAATATCTAGTAAACAAACATAAGAAAGCAAAATGAATTGATAATTTGACGGTCATCTGTTTGTATGATGTAACGAATATTTTGCTCTCGAGTCATGGAAGTTTATATTTAGTTTTTTAATATTTATTTGGAAGATATAGTTCTGATATCATTTTTTTAGTTCTAGTAGCATTTTAGATACCATTAAACTGTTTTGCAGAAGTATGTATGTAGCACTTTGTGATACCAAAACTTTTAATAAAGAATAAGAACATAGGTTATTATTTCATGACAGCGCGTGTGACTGTTAAGTGGACTAAATACCCAATTTTTGAAAAAAAACAAAAGCTTAAAAGTGAACGACTACAGAAGCAAGCAAAGCATTCTTCAAATCTGAGATTAACAAAATATATGTTGATTTATTCCACATTGAAAGTGATTAACTTAAAAGGTTCGTGTATTTAATCATATTGAGCAACTGTTGCTGAGTTTACTGTATTTACATTTATAGTAAGTGCTAATATACACAGGAGCGGTTAAAAGAAAAAGCAATATCAGAAAGTGGATAAAAGTCTTTTCTTCCACCGTAGAACTTCTACGTCATGCTGAATGCTTAGTGCATTCGATCACGCGTAATAGGAATATCTGAATCTCGTTATACAAAACAGGATCACAGCGAAAACACTGCAATGTCAACATTAGGCTCCAGCAAATGCCTCCTGGGCCAGCGTGAAATGACATGCACAGACTAGTCTGACTTTAGATCGATTCCAAGTAAACTGCTCAAAGAGAATGCGCTTCGGGAGTTAGATATATTATTTCAGAACAGATTATTTCAGCTTTAATGATTCCGATTCGAAACCGTTCTGAACTTGTCAATTGTATCTGGTATTTTGTAAACTTGAGTGATTTGGTTCGTATCAAGCTATGATAAAAAAGTTCCAATCGTTAGATAGCGTCCAGCTTTGGTTTCAACTACCATGTCGCATATGGGAACTGTTTTTTTTTCATACAACTAATCCGGTTAAGGGCTACTTAACCAGAAGGAGTATTGAAAATGTTTGAACTAAGATTAGATTTTTCTGAGCAGCGCTGGCTTAGCAAAAAAAAAAACTCTTAATAATATTGAAAATTAACACTACATCAAGATTAAAAATTAATTAATCTTAATGTATTGCTAATCTTCGATAGATAAAATGAATACAAACATAGAAAAGTCAGACTATATTTTGCATTTAACATCGTCCTGTAATGAAAGTTTAAAATTTCAAATGCCAGACTCATAAACAAAATTGTGGTGTCCAATATGGCTGCAAAAATGTGATGTACATTTCCACAGGGCGGCGCAAAAAGAGAGTATGTAAGTCACTGGCCTCCGAGGGGCGCAGAATCACGGCTGCAAACATTGACTTAGCTTTTACTCTTTTATTCACTTAAGTTAACTCCCTCTGCAAATCACTCCACTAGAAACTAAACTGAGAAAATTTTTAAATGAAGTTTCACCAAGTCCCTGTATTGTTTGACGCTCTCTTTTTAACAGAGGTTATCTATTTTAGTTTCTGCTCTCTGGAATTCGTGCAAAAAATCGGAGAACGTCCGGGCGCAGACAGCGTATCTAAACAAAAACCGCTAACGATCCACTTTGGAGTTTCAGCGGTGAGAACCGATATTGCCAATCACTGAGAGCAGAAATGAAAAATACTTTGTCTGCATTTGGTATTGATGAAAATCTCCTGTGTCTGTTGGCCCGTAACGAGAGCATCCGGGCCAGACTATACGTGAGTTGATGGTTAAGAACTTATAATATATTTTTAAAAAACCTCAAAATTTTTCTTTTAAACGAAAACATGACGCGAGAGTGTTACCAGTGTTATATTTTTATTTTTAATTAGATACGAATGCTTTTAATTCTCTTAATAAATGCTTAAAATATACTTTTGTTGTTAATAACGCTAATTTAGAATTATGATTTCAATAGGAGATCTTAATACTATAAGGTTGGTACACAAGTTTGATGAGGAGTAGTTAACGTAGCTTAAGTATGCTTGAAACACGGACTAGATAAAAGTAACTCAACTAACTACAGAAACACAACTTGAAATTATAATCTTACACTTGAAAATAATAACAGCCAACTTGGAAATGGTACTAACTGAGAAAGGGACCTACCAGGGAACGGGACGATCTGAGAATAGGACCATTTGGGAATGGGGACTATTGGAGAATGTGTGGCTAGTTTGGGAATGGGGCCATCTATTACTTAACTATCATTAAAATAGGCGTCTACTTTATGACAGTCTAGAATTTAAAAAATGAAATAAAAACGTGACGATACCGGAATATCGTGTCTATTTCCAGTATTCAAACTACAAATACAAATAATACATAATAGCAAGTGAATTTGCTGAAATGCAATACAGAATAGTCAAATTGCATAACAAGGTAAGTTAACGTAACAAACCGCAGACAGTAATTCATTCCGTGGCGTTTGTATAATACTAAATCGGCATTCAAAGACCAGGGAGCTCAAGCGGTGCACCTACCTGAGTTGAGCGACGACGTGCATTTAATCTTTTCCGACTTTCTCAAATATCCGCTCATTAACTTGTGTACCCACTTCAGACATCGGCGATTTGTTACTTCAAATCGCGCCGATAGAATGAGCGAGAGCCAAGATTCTAACGAAAGAGGTTCCTATTAACATCGCCGTCATTCACTCAGAGGTGTTTTATTCGTGGGCTTTCCGTTCCTTATAAAACGTTCGCTCAACTCTGAACTGCGGTTAATTAATCAACTTTGTTTACCCTTAAACGATATTGAGAATCAAAAGGAGCACCGATTGCTTGGGATGTTATCGCTGTGAGAACTCTAAAAGATTCCCATGAGCTTTTGTTTAGCTTTCGAATCGATCGGCTTTGTTGTGATGAAAGAGAACTAATTTTAATTAATTCAACCCAACATTCAAAACGTAAATTTATATGTTTTTAAACGACCGTCGCTCCCCTTTTTATATTTCTTCTATTATTGGCGTTGTAGCTACATGTCTACGATGACATCCCGCTACGAGATATACCGTGCTACGACATGTCAATTTTCTTGCTACGGTGCTCGTAGCAAGTTATACTCGTAGTAGTTGAAACTTATGCTTGATATTGATGCGAGATGAATTTGCCGATACAATGAATTTGTCGAAACATTTTGGTCGTAATAATCTGCATCTGCATTCAAATAAGATTGGGAATTGGCGATGGCATTAACGAAATGCTACTTGCGCTGCGCATAATATATTCCGCAAGATATAATTACTTTTATTATACCAATGAGGTGGCAAACAGTCAAATGGTCCGTCTATTGTTAAGTGATTACGCTTGCAACACCTGGGGTATCATTTGCTCATTGTTGACCCTGTAAAATACTTTTCACGCCCATTTTAACTTCATATGACATCTAGATAAAGAACTTGACTCAGGCTGGTTTGAACACTTGTGCTCTTACAACAAAGGCGAGACCGAGACACTTGCTCGAAATAAGCCAAGAAACGTTTCAGGCTTTATTAAATAATAATAAGTGTACTTTTATTACGTTACGTCATGAGCTCGTGGCTTAGTGGTTTGAGCGCTCTGGTTTCGAATTTGCAAACAAAGCAACTTTCGTTATGGTCGATCCCGGGATGGGTCAATTAAAATTTGTTATCTTGAGTTCCTCCATCCGTTGGAAGGCATGTTAAGCCATTGGTACCGATTGTTACTAAGCATTGGCTTTAACCCACCAACCGCATTGGGTCCGCGTGGTGGTGTTATGGCTTAAACTCCTGTGCTTCTCCCATGTAGGAGGCCTGTGCCCAGCAGTGGAAATAGGCTGGTGATGATGTTATATTATATCAAATGCTGGACTAAGGCGTCTGGTGTGGACGCCCTTCGGCTAAAATGATGCTGATGACGAATATTATGATAGCGTAACATACCAAGTGGTTTCTTAACTTGTCCCATGACAATGAAAAATCAATTTTGTCCGGAATCTGTGCTTTATTGATGAAGGTCAAGAGCTACTTCGCCCACATGGATGTCTGTTAGCGCGCCAAAAGGTCGATTCAAGATATAAACAGACAGAATTTATCACTTTCGCATTTATAATATTAATATCAGTATAGATCCTGACATTCTTATGGAGATCTTACGGAATGATTTATTAATTTATTAAAAAAAACGAACCTTTTATCTTAAAACCTAAAATTGATCATTTCATTTACTTTTCTGTATTGTTGTCATAGAGACAAATAATTATACACATGGGAAATTGTCGTGCTGGATCAGATGAATCAGTGTGGTTTTAAATTACGTTCGTAATAGGTTTTAGGCCAAAACCTTTTGCGTGTTCACTTGTTTTCATAGTTTAAGCAATCCGATCTAAGTGTGCGCTTGTCATATTGATTCAGCGTTGCGAGTGTTTTCGGTGCGAAGATAAGAGAAACGTGACTCTGGCCGTCTCACTCGGACCAACTGTGTGGACCTTTGTACTTTATGCTCTGATACCCTGTAAGCATTGTACCCGTGGGGACTACTTCCACCGTTTGACTTACTGCTACAATGTGCTAGTTTGTGCGAATTTGTTCTAGAGATGGGGTCGGGGCTGGCATTGGCTCACGTAACTCTGCAAATGGAATGTCAGGCACAGCGCGATTTTTAGACTGCTTGATGTACTATTCACGATGTTGTTCGATTGAGAATATGGCGTTTTTGTTTTCAACAATGGCTTTGAGAATTGCTTAGAAGGAGCAGCGAGTAAAACATTGAGATTGGGAATGCATTTACCAGAAAATTACAGACAGCAGCTGTGCAGGCAGGTTTTTGGATTGAAAACTTTAGAAGTTTTAATTCCTTTATTATCATAACAAAAGCGAATTCATCACGGTAAATAAAAAATTTGGAAATACCAATAGATGTTTCGTTTCTTTTATTTGAATAATAGTAAATACGACAGAGAATTAAATTCCACAAAAATAGTAGAATACTAGAAATATACTTTTACAAAATTTTGAAAGTATACAGACTTTTTATATATTTAAAACTAGACCAAAATATGGTGTCATCCTTGTTTTTGTTCATTTCTTTTGTAGATTTTCGTTCAAATTAAGTAGTCATACAACAATTACTCTAACAGAATTTACATAATCTTTTAACTCTCACAGTTGAAATTAAATCAAAATCTCATTATCTAAATAGATTTAAACTAAGTTCATTAAAATAGTATTTGAAATGGAATCCGAATTGCAAGCATGGCTTATTGAATACGCGTTCGAGTAAACTTTTGAGTCAAGGAGACGTAGATCCTTTGTGGGGCGTAACTCACAAAGCCCAAGAAAAATACCTGGTCTACAGCCGCCAAAGTCCAGCGAATCGCGATTCCTTATCGTCACCGTCCAATCTCCTTCGCCTAAATCGAATGAACACAAAATTAGCATTTTATCTCAAGTTATTAGTACCCCCGTAAATGGCGTTTGGGACCCCTCTCCTCGTCCGGGATCGCTGATTGAATCGCTTCGATTATGACGTTAATCTGTTCAATGCAAATTGGATGGGCTAGTCATTTACATCCCTTTATCAGAATTCGACTATAAAATATTCAGATGTTTATTGTTTTGACAAACAGATGGTGTCGCCATTTGCAAATGTCGATGAATATTTGATTGGGAATTACTGTGACTTAATCTGACAACGCTTTGGTAATCGGTTTTAATGACTTCCACCTCTTTCTTATTTGTCAAAAATAATTTGAAATATCTTTGCATATAGAAAAAAATTAACACTAAAAATCATGTCCTGGGGCGGGATCTGAACTTGAACTTTTATCTCTGACCTAGTTAGTGGTCAGAGCGGTTCTCTTATGTCTCACACACAATTCATTAGCAAATTACCATTTCACAAGCAACATTTGTCAATGTTTCATTACGCAAACTAATGCTTTAACAAGGACATCAAAACGCAAACATGCATATGACAAGCAGGTATTTCAAAAATTCATTATTAATTAAGTTTTTAAAAGACATAGTGACATGTCAACAAGTTACAAAACCAAAAATAATATTTCGCAAATAATTTGTTTGACTAAATTTCAATTACAAACTTTTTGTTTACTAAAATTTCTTCTGTTTCTTGTTTGAAATGTTTTCTTGTTGTTGTTTTCTTGTGTAATGGATACTAGATAAACATGCATGCAGCATGCAAGCAAGCATGCAGCATGCAAGCAAGCATGCAGCATGCAAGCAAGCATGCAGCATGCAAGCAAGCATGCAGCATGCAAGCAAGCATGCAGCATGCAAGCAAGCATGCAGCATGCAAGCAAGCATGCAGCATGCAAGCAAGTATGCAGCATGCTAGCAAGCAGCATGCAACCATGCAGCATGCATGGCTTCTGACACGGCTCCGGCGCTGCGGGGCTCCGGCGTTCCCACGCGACCTTATCATCGCAGATGGTTTCTGCCCACCACTGCACGCCTCATCGTTGTCATCAACACGTTGGTCATCAACACCACCTGCTCCTCAGCTCGCGGGCCGCCTCGCCCCTCCGCGCCTTCGCGGGCTTCAATTACACTCTAGGGGTAGGGCAGACAAGACTACGTGGTGTCGGTTTTACAGCGATATATTTCTGTCACTGCATTTTAAAACGCAACGGTTGTTTAGGTTCATAAGACAACATTTTAGTTAAATTATTTCAAATGTAATTGAAACTGTCTCAGGATAAAATGATTTTTTTGACAATAAGTCTTATAATAACTAAGCTTTCTGATATTGATAACATAACCATGATAAACCTACTTTTAAACATATGTTTTAGGACTAACAATATTATTATAAAATTTATAAACCATCATTTGGACTAACAATATTATTATAAACCACCATTCGGTCTAACATACATTATATAATAACAATGTGACTTTATAGCAAAAAAGAATTAGGATATCTAATTATTATAGCACCCGATCTTATGACACAAAAGCATTATAACTTATTAGAATATTATGAAAAGTGATGATTATAGCAAACGCGTTAGGGATTATGATTTTCGGATGATCGATATTCGGAGAAGAAAGGGACTATCCGCGCGTTGTGGTCTAACCTAACCTAACCAACACAAGTTGGAATGCGCTGAACTCGATCAACAAAGATAAGTCGTTTCAGGCGGTTCTTATGTTTTTAGCATGAAAATTTAAGAAATGATACGGTGCCATACCATAAATTGCCTAATGTCTTTAGACTAAGTAACCATATTATTAAAGAAAAATTGGTCAATAGATCTTTGTCGTTTAACGTATTTGTGTAAGGAAAAATTTACTAATGTTCTTTTGCAAAATGACAATTTATGAAGAAATTACTTAATGAGATGTAAAGTTTGTGAACCATAAATAAATGGAACGTTTTGAATTTCGTTGCTTGTTATCTGTAAATTTTTATAATAACTGTTGATCAACCAAACCGAACCGGTCAGAGCAGTCATCCGGATTATAAAAGTTGAATTATTATGATTATGAAACTGATTATTATGATTATGAAAGCACTCGCTCATAAAGAGAAGCTGATATACCAAGTCCTTGGAAGATCAGCTTCTCACCCCAGGATATGATATTTTCTAGCTTAGATAATTTTCTTAGTATCATTCAAACATTTAGGTAATGATGCTAAAAATAAATTAAAGACAATCCCAGATGTTTGTTTAGGAACTAGTACCGATTATTTTGTACCCATATGATATATTAAAATAAAGTACAAATATATTTTTTGTTCTTCAGTTCTTCTGAAGCACGCAGCTATATAAGAAAAAGAAATAAAGTTATTGTATAAAATTCTTAGCGAGATATTATTAGTATTTCTCGTTAAACTTAGATATTTTTTCTAGCATTTTCATACATTTATTAATGTTAAAAATAAAATGAAGAAGTTAAAGTTGATAAATGTCTAAATATATGTTTAAAATTAGAATTTTAATTTTCAGTTTAATACATACAAAGCGACCCACAAAACCAACCATTATTTAACCACGTGTGCTTAATGCTGAAATTAGAACATTATTTTAATAGTAACAGGGTACTTTTATTTTAATGAATAAGCGATATTTTCGGGTGGCCAAAATAAATACGGCATTAGTACCTTTATTATGAGTCTGCAATCAGAGACCACTGAACTTAGTACAATTTAACCTCATTTAGACACAAGCCTGCGTGGTTACCGCCAAAAAAACCCAATCGTTGTGGCTCTGAAATTTTTATGTATCTCACTTGATCTTCATACTAATATTAACGTAGTGCCTAATTTACGTAAATTATTACCTAATTTATGAAGCCCGATATTCGATAATAAAATCTTAAATTATTATTGCACAAAAAGTATATGAAGTTCTCAGATGGCATAGAACCAATAAGAATATTCCCAACGTCCGAACCCCATTTTAACGGTCCCCAAATGAAAAATAAAAGTTACAGTGTTGCCACAGTTTCACAGTAAACACGTTTACGTATTTCCAAACGTGACATTTAGTGCACTTCTTTGAACTTTTGCCGGTAAAAAGTGTGAACAGAATTATAACTCTAGATTAATGTTAGCTAACTGGGACTGCTCTAAAACTTTGAAAGTGGGTAGTTTTGTATTATTTTTTACTGGCGAGTACTCGTTCGGAATTCATTAGCATCGGTCTACACACGGGCCCGATTGGTCTTGATGTATTTTTTGCTTCCTTCGTTGGAGAAACTTTTTGCTCAAGATACATAATACTGCGCCAAGATTATGCTCCCTTTTTATACCGAAAAAGTGGGCGAAGTTTCGAAATTACGAAGTTAATTACTCACTCAGTTTCCCTGACTTATAATCTGCTGAGTTTTCATGAAATATTTTGAATATTAGCCACAGCTCAGGTATTTTCACGTTTAGGTATTTCAGACGTTCCAATTTGTTCATCTACTTACAATGCGGTGCACAGTTCTCGGCTTTGAATATAAAACTATTCCTATATAAAGAACCAAATATCAATATATATTTATTTTTGAGATAGCCTTAAAATGTTATACAATACTGTACCTATAGTTTTCCAAATACACCTAAATAAATTTAAAAAGATACTTTGTAGGTAATACATCGCAACATGAAGAAAATGTAAATGTTTTTTTTCCCGACATGTTATTTTTAGGTCGTATCCGAAATAGCGTAAAAGGATTAATTTTGAGTATGTATGTCTGTTTTTCTAGGCCAATTTAATATGTTTACTAATTGATATTAAAATTAAGAGAAAACATTATTTTGACAACATGGGAGACAAGTACCCTGTTTCTACCATAAAGCTGCCCAATGAGGTCTGGCGACCTTACTCACCACAGCAAAAAGCAAACAACTGCACTGCAAAAAGTGTTATTGTTGAAAATGTTGAGATATGAAGTTAAACAGAGGCATGAATGCTTATCGAGCATGTATAAGAAAAACATCACAGCAAATTTAGCCGATACTGCAGGCTCTTGTTACCCAGCGAAATTCCTGACGCAAAAATGTATTAGAGTTACGTCAGCGAAAGTTGATACCGCGGTATTCGAATACCGAAATACATGCTGTTATATACCTTTATGACATAATATTCTTTTTGTATATAACTTTTCATTGATAAAGCTACTAAGCATTGATAACATTTTACGGCCAGCTGGAGGAGTGGTCAGTGATACGTCTAATTAATCACTAAATTGTTGGTGTATGATGATATCTAGCATTTTGTTGTTAAGCATGACGTTTTAGTAAGTTTCATATACATTGCTAAGCACAGGCCTTCCCAAATTAAAGAAACACTTAAAAAGTATGGGCCAAAGCACCACCACGCTGCTGGCCCAATTGTCTGGTTCAGTTCCCACACGGAATTTGACTGCAAGCGAAAATATAATTTTTACGCATTGTGCTAGTTTTTATGGTTTACGAATGTTTTCCCAAATTTTAAATGCAATAATATCGTTTGCCATGATATCATTTGCCACAACTAACAAATGACAAAATTATTTTCACTAATTTCATTTGTTAATTAAATGACACACATTTTCAAATACTTACATAATTTTATTTGTCATACATTTCATTTTACATAATATTAATATTCCTAATAATAATTCGCCATTATATTCAGTTACCAACGATAAAGGATAACAAACGAATACCATCCTAAAAAAACACAGATTCCAGACACAATTGGTTTTAATTCTCATAACACCCCTGGAGTCTTAGCGGCTTGACAAATTAAACAAAATGCAATTCAATCACTCTCAGGTCACGTGACAACGAACATCAATCAGAGTGTATAACGTTTGACATCCCTTGTTGCTAAACATGAGACGCTGTGTAAGAGGCTACGTTATTTTGATAATTTTTCATTATTATTTTGTTATTTTATTTTTGCGCTTCAAGTAATTTATGAAGCACGGCACTTATCTAATAATTATCTTAGCAGTGTTTGGGAACAGGTGACGTCACAGTGATCACGTATAATAACAGGTATTGGCGGTTTGCAGCAGACTTGTAGACCCATATGTAGGGTCGCCTGGGTAGGTACCACCGCCTTTCTTATTTCAGCCGTGAAACAGTTCGCTGTATTTCGGATTGAAGGGAAAGGTAGCCAGTGTAATTACTGGGCATGGACGGCATTTCATCTTAGGCCTCAGGATGACAACGCACCTGCAATATCAAGTGCTTTTCCTTGTTATTGCAGGTGTCTATAGGCGGCGGTAGCCGCTTACCACCAGGTGGGCCGTCAGCTTGTTTGTCATCAAGTTGTATAAAAAAAAATTGAAACATAATTTCAGATACATGATTTTTAAAGCATTAGTCGTATTAAAAAATAATTATAATAAATGTTTAGGGCTATGTTTTTAGACGACTTAAGCCCTTTTCTAAAATTTGTTAACACCACAATTGAGATAAAGCTGAAAGCTTTTAACAATGCCTACATTGAACCAGAAACTAAGTTTCCCTCAAATATCAATTTTCGTGAAACTTAAGATTGGTAGACTCGTGATTAAGAAAGCGGGAAGCTAATATAGAAGTCAAACACAATTTTGCATAATGTCCTTGTGCGGAGTTTGCAGAGAGTGAAATCGTTCCTCATTAGGCAAATCGGTCGGCGTCAGCTCATCCTATTAGTATAGTCAATGTTTGGCTATCCAATCATCCCAGTATCGGACCGATAAGCGATAAATCTTTTGCATTGTTTGAATTCTCTTTGTTCAACTAGGAAATGAGTTTATCAAATTCAATTTTGTATTTTTACAGAAATGACTACTTTTGCGGCTTATTTGATTTTTTACTATTTAGACACACTCACATTTTTATTATAGTTTGGTGATAAACTTTGTAAACACTTTTTTAATTTTTTTATAATTTTTGGATGTATTTGTAATTTTGGTAAACATCCAATCTTATCTAGTTCTAATTCACTTGATGTTAAAATTGAATATTCGTCATTCAAGCCATTTGGTATTGGACATGGCTAATTTTTATATTGTAGCTTAAATTTATTTCGCTGACAGACAACTAAAGAAAGACGAAGTAAGATCAAGTCTAGAAAATATAGAATTAAATGTCAATAAATTTCATTGGAAACACCAACCCAAGGGGCGTCAAATGATTCGATAACCAAACGCAAAATGATAACATCGTAACGAACTCTTAATTGCATGACGCAATTCGAATAAATTTTTACGAACCCTGGTGAATTTTCGACGAAGTTGAAGTAGCACAGTTTTTCGCAACTTTATGAAAACGTTCCAGTAGATTTATGAATAAAACCTTTTGCGAATGCGAAGCTCATGTAATTTAGGAGACGAGGAGACCAACCTACAAAATTAGACAGTTATCATTCCAGGGTTGTCGCTGAGATCACCAGTTATATGAACAAATACACCGGCCCCAGAGAATAAATTTGGTTTATATCGAACCTTCGACCTTGATAGTCGATATTGTGATATTACACAAGAAAATGCGGTAGAATCCGCCTTTTACTTATTCGGGTCTGGTACAATATCATTTTAAGTTATTTGTGTAATAAGAAGTCGCCATGTAAGAGAATTGGAGTTATAAGTTAAGAGGGATGTTGAATCAGAATGTAGCAGTTATCTTTTCCTTTCAACATAATTCTCTTTTTATTACTCTATTATGTTAAATGACTAGAGTAGCTTTATAAAGTTGGTTATGACATCTAGGTTACCAAGAATACCTACAAAGTGATTGTCAATAAAAGCAAAACCCATGTCTTTTGTATGTTCTGTTTCTTGCATTATTAAAATATTTATTAGTGTGGTAAATCTAAGTACCGACCTCTTATTTATAATTTGTGTGCAGGTAACTAGACAAATAAATCAGTTAGCGATTGACCGCAGTGTTTTACTCACGTACCTTACATTGGCGACAAGGCGGGATTATGTTTATCTAACTAGATATTATTGGTTTTGCAATATGCCAAACGGTAAAATAGACCCATGTGATTTGTTTTCGTAACAGTGGAAAACCTATGTGCGCCGTTTGAATCAATACATATTATTAAACGAAATTAATGATGAACTCAAAGTGGCCACGTTGGTAACAGTAGTAGGTGAACGTACTTATAATTTGATGTATGATTTGTGTGCCCTTACGGTTCCGGTAGATAAAAGTTACGAGGAGTTAGTGGCAATTGTAGAAAATCACATCGAACCCCAACGTTCGGAAATTGCGGAAGCTAAATTTTCCGTGAGCGAAAACAAAATGTCAGTGTATTTTTGCAACATCTAAAAAATTTGGCGATTAACTGTAAGTTTGGTAGGAACCTAGAAGAAAATTTACCACATCAGTTTGTGATCAGATTGGCTAGTGGCAATAATAAATCACGATTGTTCGCTGAAAAGAATTTCAAATCCGCCTGGCTAGCTACCACCATCTTACCTAAGTCTGCCGCCATAACAATAATGTTACCAGCATTGTTGTGTTCCGGCACTCTGTGGTTGAGGAGTCCGGGTGTAACTCGCTTCCATCGTCGGCCTTATCTTCATTTACCATCAAGTGAGATGAAGGCCAAGAGTTACCCCGTTAAGACAAAAAAAAAATATCACAAGGCGGTGGAGCTAGATCTGGGTCTCGAAGCTGCGGAAAAGCAAAGTAAGCGGGCGTGACAGTGTCAGAGGAGCTGGCTCTTCCTTGGGCGCTGGTAGCGGTGGCAACAGTGTGACCGGCGGGAGCGCCGCCGCGAGCGGGGGCTTGCACGCGAGGCGCGATCGGCTCAGGGCCAGGCGCCGGCGCCGGCAAATTTAAGTTATATACGTGTGATAAGTGTCGAATTAAAACGCAATTCTAAGTGACGTGCAAAGTGGGGAAAAATAAAAAAGATACAAATAAAAGACACAATTTCATGGAGAACGATTCGGACAACGAATCGAAACATGTAAACGTGAGATTCGGCTACAGCTCGCGGATGAAGAGGCGGTGTATATGCGCGCGCGCCCAGTACCGTTAGCTCTGCGGGCCGCGGTGGAGAGGGAATTGGTACGTTTAGAGGGTGAAGGCTCAATTTATCCTAAATAATTTACTAATAAACTTCCCATGGAACAAGAAGAAGGAATTTGATATTATTTTATGTATTGCGACTTCTTTGGGGATCAATAATCATCACGTACCACCGGCAGGGAGACCATCTTTACACGTTGGAACCGAGGTGGTCGCATACTGTACGGTTTCAGTGAAACTTTCTCCCGCGTACGCTCAGGTTGTGGAATGAGCTCCCTGCGGAGATTTTGTTGAAAGAGTACAGCATGGATTTTTTTACTGAGTCGGCAATATGCGAATGATACCCCTGGTATTGCAAGTGTCGTTTGGCTACGATAACCGCTTACCACCAGGGGGTATAAAAAAAATTAAACTATGTAACGTCGAATTTTATCTGTACTGTGATATCTAACGTGTATATTTTATTCCAAGCATGCGAATCTCAATACAACGAAGTATCCGGTAACGTTGCCCGTCAGTCAGCTGCGATACGTGACGTCATCGCTGCGGATACCCTTTGTGTGAGCGGGGCTTTTGTCAGATATTCCAATTAATATCACGCGACTATGATATGTAGAAAACAGACTGCATTTCGGAGATGACTTGTAATAGACGGTCAAAACGGCTGCAGGGTTTGGGAAAATACCTACTCCCTTTTAGATTTATTTTATTTGTTTTGATGTTTTTTATTTAACTAACGTGTTAGTCAAGTGTACAGCCCGCCTGGTAGTAAGCGGCTACCGTAGCCATATAATAGACGATTATAACATCTCGGGCACTATCCAGCCTAGCCTGTAAAAATGTAGCGAAAATAAAAAAAACAAGTTCCCATCATAACGCTTTAACATTGAGTCCAGATAGTCTTTCTTACCACACCAATACAGTGCTAAAAAGTAGTTAGTGCTAAAAATTAGATGCGATCCTTTGTATAGTGAGCAAAAATATGTACACACTTTTGACACTTTAGTATCCTTATTGTCTTTGTGATACAAGTCACGAACAATCCCACCAACCTTCCCGCACCTTCTTTATTAGGTCTTCCTTCCTACAAATTAGGTCTTCATTCGCCATCTCCCTATGGTGCTTTTCCTTCTGGGGCGGACGTGGTCAAAACGCCATCGGCTAATTCCAGTTCGTACCCACACGAAGTGGTAACGCTGAGTTCCATTTACTCAGTCGTGTTGGTCTTCTGACTCTTCTGCGGCGTCTTCTTTCTTCACCTATCTCGCAGCACACTCCGGGCCTTACGCCATATTACGCCAATACTCCGTTCCCACGAGACCAGGGTAATATACCGGACTTACTTCAAGCGTCTTCACATTGTCTTATGATAATACGCGCTTCCCCGTAAAGTTCCACTCTCCAACAAAGCGTGGTGTACGACCTCGACCTCACTCCCCCCGCAGAAGCATGATCCCACTTCTGTTAGCTTCATGCGATGCAATCTACCCCTGAAGCAAGTGTGACCTGTCAGTATTTAAGAGTCGCGAACAGTCAAAACTAGTCATACAATATTTCTCGTGACGGTACCTTATACTCCAGTTGGCTACTTAAAGTTTGAGACATAAAGTCCACTATGCCGTACCAATCTTAAAATATTTACACTTTTTGCAGCAATATCAATTTGTCACTATGCCAAAACCTTAGTCATTCGCCATCATGTTGAAAGTAAACGGCATCTTAATTCAAGAACCTAGTAAAGTTCCATCCATAAAAATGAACGATCGATTTTGTGCTTTGAAAATTCAGCAGGAAACTTGATAAAGAATGAAAAGTAAAATTGAGTTTAAGCGACGACAGAACGAAGCGAGGAAAGAATGCAAAATTAGAGCTCACTTCAGAATAAGGAAATGCGAAAGTGTAAAACGTATGGTAGGTAACGTTAGACTGGCTCCAACTGACGGGCGTCGCTATATATTACTTTATAAAGAATAATGGCACTACTCAAATTTGGATTTTGTATAATATTTTATAGGTACACATATTTAAGTTGTTGGCTAAAACGTAAGAAAGAGAACTTTGCATATTGTATTCACAGATAAAGTTTGGTGAAAATGTGAAAGATATTTATTTGAATATTTGACATGTCAATTCAAAATTATATCAAATTTTGAATCGACTTGTCAAGTTTTTTTTATCGCGTTATAAGTCCTATTTATTGTGGTTAGTTCAGGTAATTTGGTTGATCGCAAGAAACACTTATATAATTGCAAAATTAAAAATTTTAAGTAACCCCCGGCGTCATTTATCATCTATCTAACACCATCTCATTAAGACTATTCATAAGAGCCCAAACACGCTATATATGCTGTAAGTTTCTGAAGAATTAAGCATTTCGCAGATTTTTTGATGCTATACGATCAGCTCAAAGTTAGTATGTTATGGGAATGTCATCGAAGTGACAGTAAACGAAATTTGAAATCAATCGGATCTGTAAAAGTTAGTAAAATCCTAATATAATGTAGAAAATGAGCTGATTGTCATCAAACGCCTGAACTGTTCTTCATAAATTATAGCTAAGAACCATCGTAGTGACATCAGCTTTCAAACAAAAAAAAAACCGAATCAAAATCGGTCCACAGACAGACACGTCAAACTTATAACACCCCTCTTTTTTCGTCGGGGGCTAAAAATGTTGAACGAGGCATCTGAGATGATTTTATGCTAATTTTTTTACAGGAAAGAGGCATGAACAAATCTCGCCAACTAAAAATAGTGCTTACAAGTATAATTGCCAAATATTTTTAATCATAACAAATCGGCGACCGATAATAACATAGACGAGTAACTAGCCCATCCAAAATGACACCCCGAAAGAGACTCCAAAGTGGGCGGGGCTTAAATCGGACTCCGCGCCATGATTTAGTTTGTCATTGACTGCGTCACGGTGATGTACTCGTAAAAAAACAATAAAATCTCAGTAAATATGTCCAAAAGTGAAGTAAAATGGTGTGTCAGCCGCGTAGGTGAACATAATAAGAGCACTGGAATCAAATTTTACATGTAAGTCTCTCCTAAACCTTTATAATCGAGTCAAATATAAACAATAATATTGGCCGCCATGTTGCCCAATATTTGTGGACAATTTGAACAAATACACGAGTGGATGATGTTATGCAGTCATTTCTGTGTGACAGTATTTATTTATTTTCAACTCAACTTTTAACTCTGCAAATTTTTATGACGACTTATTGTTATTGTGTATGTTTAATAGTTAATTTACCTACTAATAAGCAATTATGGCTTAATACAGCGTTGCCTTATATGATTTGTGTAAGAATGATAAACAAACCTCCAATTTATGGATATTTTGCCACAGTTCCTTACAATATGATGCCACTTTCAACACATTTCTCAATAAATTTAAGCAATATTATTTTAACATGTGTATGTTTATTAATTACTTTAATAATTTACTTATTTACAAAATGATCTGGAAATAGTATAGGTATCTATTTTAAACTGTTAGGGATAAGTCGTAGTAAGTAAAGTTGTAAACTGCAAGATAGTTTCGTGAGGATAATGAAATAAAACAACATCATAATTTCACTAGAGAAGATAGTTGGACCACACCAGCATGGGATCTTATCATGTGAATTACAAAGTCTCAAGCCCGTATTTACTCTTCCCGACCTTCGGACACTGTAAGCTCCATGGCGTGAATCGGAAACGCAAAATTTAACTATAAAAAATATGACGGTATTTAATATTAAACTTAACAAAGACAACTGACATCTTTACTTCAGTCTTCCCGTGACCTTGATCGCTATAAAGTAATCGAAACATTGGGTATAAACAATTATAATGTGACATCTAATTAAACGCAAGTTAAATCCGGTAAAGTGGTTTTATTTCAAGAAATAAAACCACTTGATGACAATTAAATTTTTTTCTTATGTCCTTAATACAAATAAATAATATCATGACAGATATTTAGATTTTTTTATTTAAATGAATGAAGCGAACCCATTTCATTTCTGATTTCTGATCTCAACTCTAAAATTGAATAAGTTTATCGTTTTACAACGTTACTATATTTATTAAAAATGACGATATATAATTATTAAAGTCGTTAAAAAAATTTGCATGGTTACATCCTGCGTATATGACCCGTCCGGCATGTGTAAATCAGAAGACTGAGAGGGCGCTATACAATTTCGATATTAGCCGATTTTATCCGACGTGCTCTTCTAGCCGCCGAGGGTACCCATTTTGCGACGAGTTTTGTATGAAGTTATGCTTCTAGGCTCTCTACGTTCGCCGTAACAAATACATTTACTTAACTGGTCTAATTTATAGAGGTGATATTCATTTTAATTAAAATTTTAATAGTTATATTGGAGAGTGTTTGCATAAAACTGATCAGCGTACAAAAAATAATGGTGACCTATTTTGTTTTTCTTTCACTTGTTTTTGTCCAATAAACAACACGATTGAGACTTTCTGGCGTCACAATACCTAGCAAATTGTAATGATTGTGTTCTTCCATTCTGCGAGTAATACGTCGTAGTTTCTGTAAAACCCCCGGGTTACAAGAGCAGTATATAATAAAAAACATAACACTGCGGTAATTACGCGTAGTGCGCACATCACAGTACATTGCGCGCTCATTCCATGGCTTTCATGCGTAATTCATGCCAGAAGGGCACCGGACGCATTCCAAATGTAATTTCGCACGTCCACTGTCGGCTAAGTAAAGTTCTCTATTGAATAAGCTATAGACAAAGAGGCGATTCTGTGTGGAGAAAGTGCAGCTACACTCCAAGGAAAAACATGAATTGAAAGGAGCTCTTGTTCACTGTGGAGCCTTTGTCTTTTGTCTAGCATTTGTGTTGTATGTAATAGTAGTTACGATATTATTTTAAAATTCAATAACTATGTTAAAATAATTATGTTAACGATGAACACGCTCAGAGGTTTGTGAGTTGAAATCTAGCCTAACCACGGTTATTTTTGTACAAACACTTAATTTGACAATGCTGGATACGAACAAACCGATTCTATTAAGACTTTCCATGAATAAGCTAGTCAGGAAATCTAAAAGTTGTCGAAGTAGTTTTCGATTATCAGTATTAGAGTTGAGTGAGAACCATTTTTAACCTATTTATATTAACCAAAAATCGATAGTAATTACTAGCCGGACTTGCTTATGCAGGGAAATTCTTGTTAAAATAGTTTTTACGTTTCCCACATTTTTGAGTAAGTATGAAAAGCCGTGCGACGTACATACTCTTCAATATTCAAGCATTCATATAGTTCTAAATGTGTCCTATTTGAAATCAATAATATACAGTTCTCAAGTGAAATTGTTAAGCTGTTATTTTATATGAATGTAAGTTGCGGTGGCTGAACAAAGAAGATTTTCAAATCATCAAAAATCATGACAACGCACCTGCTACATCAAGTGTATTTTTCCTTGTTATTGCAGGTGTCTATAGGCGGCGGTAACAACTTACTATCAGGTGGGCCGTCAGCTTGTTTGTCATCTAGTTGAATAAAAAAAACACTATCACAAAATATATATGAACTAATAACGTCATTGAGTCTGTCTGTCATGTCTAAATTTACGTTAACTAAGAAATGTCATCATGTCTGCCTATCTGTCGTGTGACGTATCTGAATTTTCACCGGTTCCAAAAGTTGACAAGATTCCGGCAGCAAACTCACTGTTTTCAAATGTTTAGTTACAATGTTTTTAGTTTCAAAACAGGTGTCCTCCATCGGTTTCCTAAAACGAACTGTTTTGTGCAGCCTGCGCCAATCGACTCACCGTGACTGACCAGCAGGCAATTATTTTGAATTTTAATAATTAAAAGATATAAATGTTACTTATAATTCATAAAATTGCATTCTTTTGTCCCGTAACCACTATGAATTGAATCTAGGCAAACAATATAAAGCTGTAAATTAAAAACGTATAAAGTGATCGCGATCGTCTTTTACAAACGGACTTTTATTTCTCACTGTGCTATGCGCGGAGGATATTTCTTTTGCGTCGCTATACTCAAGACACAGACCACTTAAATCTGCATTTAATAGAGTCTATTCTTGTAGTCAATTTGCGAAACCGTCCGAAGAGCTTAGACTGGGAAGGATGTAAAATATGAAATCAATTGGAACAGACTTTTCCATTAATAAAGACGAGCAAGAAAGGGCGCGGTGCCCTAACTAATTAGAAGTCGCGGTTCGAATTTTCAATGCGTCCCTACCGTTTCACTAATGGTGAACTGAAATAAAAGTTTATATTTACTGTGCGTGGTCTCTCCGGATGAATATTTATACTTTCCCTTACTTTATTCAACTCAAAGCCTAAAGTTTTACGTGTTTTTGCCGGAGTTTACCTTTGACGTTTCTTGATGTTTTAAAATTTGACCGCGTCGCCATCTAATCTACGCCAAAGGCATATTCTTTTGCGTGCTCCATTTTCTTTATTAATGATTAGGGTATAGTAGTGCCCCGTACTTTTTCAGTGTGAATGTAAGTAATAAGTGCTTGAGATGATTTCATGACACCTGTCCTAATATTTGTAACGACATTCGTACCTTACTTCGCATGTTGCTTCGATTTCAAATGGCCAAAAGTAGATAGATAAAATACTTATTACTAGACGACCGGCTGGCCGAGTGACCTGTACCCCTTGCTAAACGGGCTGCTCGGTTAGGAGTCCCGGGTTCAAATCCCGGTAGGGCCAAAATATGTTTATTCTTATATTTATATACATAATATATTTATCCGTTATCAAGTTTCTATATCCATATCCATGAGGAGCTCGGTGGCGTAGTGGTTTGAGCACTCTGGTTTCGATAACGAAAACAAAGCAACTTTCGCCATGGTCGGTCCCGGGATGGGTCAATCAAATTTATAATCTCGAGCTCCTCCGTGCTTCGGAAGGCACGTTAAGCCGTTGGTCCCGGTTGTTACTGCAACCGCTTTAACCCACCAACCCGCATTGGGCCAGCGTGGTGGTGTTATGGCCCAAGCTCCTCATGTGTTTCTCCCATGTAGGAAGGCCTGTGTCCAGCAGTGGGACGTATATAGGCTGATGATGATGAAGTATCCATAACACAAGCTCTTAATGATGCTTACTTTGGGCTAGATAATAGGTGTGAGTTTATGAATATTATTATTATTATTATTTACATTTCTTCATCATGCTCAAAAATATTTTAAATAAAAGTAAAATATTCATTGAGGTTTATTTGAAGTTATTGGTTCCAAAGCGAATAAAAAGGCTTATTGGCTATTCATTATTGTGATTTTGGATAAGAAAAGTAATCAGAAAGTGACTGATTCGTCCCGCGCGGATTTCATGGTTGCCGTGCGCGGGCGTGGCGACACATCGCGTCAACGTCACACCGCGACGCCGAATCATTTGTTAGAACAGCAATAACGCGGCGGATTAGCAGCGAGGCGGTACAGCCTTCCCAATAACAACGTTTTACAAGAGTAATGATGCTCAATTTTAATGACGCGTCGTCCACCAAGCGACACCCGCGCGACGGCTCTGCCCACCCACTGCACGTGACCAGAATACCCGAGCACCGCCTATATTGGAAGACTACGGCCCAAAGTCTGACGATAAATTTAGTTATTACTTGTGAAAATAGACGGAAGGAGATCGCTAACTTGTCCGCGTGAGGAGATAATGGATCATTTCAGTGGACATTTTTAGTCACTCCACGGAGCAGGCTTCGTTAAGTGCCCCCTTTATGTGAGTTTTCGGATTGTGTTTTGGAAATTTTCGCGCGCTTTAAAGGAAGACGGCGGGAAACATGGGCAAAGTTAGATTGTGCTCCGGTTTGTTGGTCTTCGGTGACGAAAAATTGGTAACTTTTATTTTTGTTCCTTGGGTTAATAGAGGTATAACTCTGTGGTATTTTGCTTTCATAGTAGAGCTGCTCGACTGGTATGAATATGCTGAATACCTTCAAGTTACTTCTGTAGTTATGTGTTAGCCGCGAAAAAATTTAGCTTTCTACATCTGTGTACAGTCCGTCTCTCATGTCAATGCAATAGAGATAAAAATCATATCTTTTCAAGCATAGTATTTTTTATTTTATTTTATACAAAGTATTACCAATGACTCAACACTTACTCATGTGAAGCGGTAAGAAGAGTGCTTACTACAAAGGCCTACGAGGTGTCATTTCTTTTCACGCTTCTTTAGAAGAAACCCATGTTATATGTGAGAGCACATGTGCTGGCAAATAATTCCAAGTTTTGGATGTACGACAAAGAAACGAGTTACTAAATTTCTTTTGCGTGATTGTGAAGTGAAGACAGTGAATTGATGACTCCGCACACGCTCTCCTAAGAAGAAAGGCTGATATAGCCGACAGAAGGTGCTAAGCGACGCAATGTCTTGGCTCAAGGGTGTTTGTGACCTTTACATCAATGGTATGGACAGCACGACAGTGCAATCTGTCCAATGCATCGAGAAGGTACTTAGCGGAACCATCCCACGAGTGCGAACTATATCCCTACCTCTAATTGGTTATTATTTGAATAAACTGTTTACACTGAAACCTTCAAAAGGGATATTTCACACTATTATTAAATGCAGGTAACAATAAATTGTCTCTTTCCAATTCGCATTTACAATAACCGCAAAATTGGCATTTCATTTAACAATTATAGATACTTTATAAATATACTATCAATATTATCATTGCATTGTTTGATGTTTTAACGTCACAAATAACATTCGTGACCAATACGCTCGGATAGACCAATGAAAGCATAAATTTTCGTGTTGCGCAAACAGCAATCTATATAAAATTAAAGACAGCCGGCAGCGACAGTGCGGTTTGTCGGTCCGTACGTCCACGCTACAATGCCCAATGAATATTGTTTACAAATGCATCGCATCGATCATACGATGTTTGTTGACAATATACAACTGATATATCACTTTTTGAGGGTTCATTGTTTTAGAAAGAGTGTGAAGGAAAAAAGTGTTAATTTGGGGTCCACTTTATTTTGTTGACATAGCGACCAATAAATGTTAAGTTTTGTTTCGTGTACCACGATATGTTGTTGATGGTCGGGAAGGAGTACAGGAAGAAAGTTGAAAAGAGCTCCGTGCAATATGTTTTCTTTGCGATTGACTATAATAGATATTGGTCGTAGATGACGTTATATATGCAGCGCAAATGGGGTTTACGGAGGCTATAATCTTGATGAGCCCCGAAATCTTAGAGAGAATCGCCACTTCAAGATTTCTAATCAACCGGCAACACCACACGTTGTTTCGTTTATAATCAAGTCATACTATCTAACAATAACATTCTTTACGTAAGGTTAGATCTTTGGATCTGTAGCCAGGAAAATAATAAAAAAGTCTTACCTAATTCTAGCATTATAGAAATAGTGTTAACAGCATTTTTGCATTCCGGCAGTAGGAGGTAAGGTAGCCAGGTCTTCTGCGGTTTAGGGATCCGGGTGTAGCTCGCTTCCATTGTCGGCCTTATCACCACTTACCACCAGGTGAGATGAAGGCCAAGAACTACCCCGTTAAGAATTAAAAAAAACCATCAGCTAGACAGTTTAGACACTTGCATAATATCCAGTGATTATGTATGATCGCTAATTACTCACATTGACTTAATGCTCGTAACTTTACCCGGACCCAATAAAGTGGCGAAGCTCCCTAACGCGAGCAATTGAAACAAACGTCCCACGATAAACGGGCGCAGAAGCAGGTAACAATATTTCCCAAGGCGGCAAATTGAATAAACACATCACCGCCCGCCTTAAACGACGAAAAGACAAGTCCAATAACACGGTCGCAGTGAAATATGCGTACGGTATGATGTGTATTTGGTTGACGACGATGGTGAGTTTCTGGATTAAATTTGCCGGTGTTTTTTATAGGATTAGGGTTGCAAGCAGGCGTACGACTCGTCTGATGGTAACTAAGCGGCTTCCTATATGCACGTAGTACGTTCGGCACCACTCGTTGCCTACCTTTTAAACATCAAGAGACGTTGACGCCTCTTGATGTTTAACTCTTGACGTAGAACAAACGGCCGTTGGGGCGTTAAAGTTCTTGCGGCGACCGCGTACCGGAAAACGCAAAGTAGAACGGCCTTCCATTAGATGGACAGACGACCCGGTCTGGGTAGTGGGGAGCCGTTGGATGCAGGCTGCGCAGAACCGTTCCATTTGGAAATCGATGGGGAGGCCTTTCATCAGCAGTGGATGTCATAGGCTGATATGATGTGAGGATGCTCCTGCTCCCAACATAACGCGTTCTCAATGAGCTAGGGCCAATCAAGTTATCGCAGGAACAAAACACTACAAAGTAGTAAGAAATGAGTTGTTTATTCCTAACAATACATAGAGTACGGTAGTAATTTCTTGCTTCAATTTAATTGTATGCTACAGGCTAGAAAAATGCATCGTGTAAATGGGCCTTTATTCAGCTGCAATCTTTATGTAAAGTAAGGACTCCGTCCTTGACGAATGAATTAAATTCAATATTCAAAAAATGAATCATGCTGTAACAAGAAACAAATAATTTACCCCTAAGTAAAGGAATTCTTTAGTAATATTTGCCTCAAGATATGAAGTAAATTAATCGGAAAAAACATTTGATGCCTTCCAGCAAAGGCTACACCGCACCGATGCGTGTTTAAAAATGTCACTATCATTTATGCGTTGAGATGTCAAAGCCTATGAAGACGACAGCAGCGCGTTTGTTATAAACTTTTGGAAACCAACTCATAATAGAAGTCGTGTCACGCTTCTTCCGCGTGTCCGTGTTGCGTTTATCGTGCCTACGCCGCCCGCCCATGGATCTCCATTATGGTTTCCATTTTTTATATTTTGGTATTGACATGCAATTTAACTTTTATTATAATTATTTTATTTTACAACTAAATGTCAAGGAAGCTGACTGCCGCCGGATAGTATGTATTTATTGTATTATGTCTTAAATAATAAATTACATTTCTTAAATCGTAGCTACTCTTTCCTTCTTACAGTTATTATTGAAGACATTTTAATGTTTTTTGATGCGTTTAAACGCCCACTTTATTGTAACAATTACAAATAAAGAAAGAAAACTATAAAAAGATTACATGCTCCAGGCGGGAATCGAACCCGCGTCACCTGATGTCCGGCCAGACGCGATTACGTCTACGCCACCGGAGCACTAAGTACAACCTCCTAATTTTTTCACCGCTTTCTGACATTTTTTAATGTTTCTATAGCAACATTTATCTCACCACTCATTGAAGTTAACACCTCTAGTGATCCGAAACCTGAAAGTCTGGCCGGACATCAGCCCTCATATTCACAACTATCGGAAAAGATTCGGATTTCGGAAACTCTATACCCGTCACATTTTATCACGGTGCTTCAAAGCGAGACGGTATGTGCCTTTTCGAATCGAATCCATGATCTGACAGTTTGTGAATAAGGGGGCAGGAGACGCTGGTTCGATTCCCACCTGGAGCATGGAATTTTTTCATTGTTTTATTTCTTTATTTATTATTGTCATAATAAAGTTATTATTGAATTTAATATGTCTACATAAGTAACTTTTCTTTTTGAAATGTTTGCAGCACTTACACGAAATACCTTTACCACAAAGTCCTCTACTAAATACCTTTTCACTATAACACGAGGCCGAAGAACGATAAATATTCCCGTATCTAACAACGCTCTTCTACATGTTTATGTTTCCTACAGCCTTAGTAGGTCACTCTAGCAATTTATACTTTTTAGATATTACCGCTTCAAGCAGTTTCAAAAGGATTTTTGCAGTAAGAAGTGGTTATCCTATTCACTATTTGTTAATTTTAGCATAAGTTATAAGAAATAAAGTGATTATTATTATTATCCTTTGGCCCCAAACTTCTTAGAGGTTAAATATTCGTCTATTGTAGCCAGATCTTTTAATTTATCTTATTTGGATGGTATTAGTTTTTAAATCTTTGACATGAGGTTGATTGACAATCAATATTGGTAGTAGCAGTCAGGATAGTCAGGAACCACCAGAGCATAAAGGAGGAGGATAACAATATTAGATTTGTTTATTTTATGCCAACGAATGCAAAGCAACAAATCCACTGATAATAATTGATAAACACTTCATATTGCACATAACCTAGCAAAAACGAGTTGTTCAGTATCGGCTATTCGTGAACAAGCTATTTCCAAAAAAAATATTTACAGTATAATCTAATTAAATGTCCTTAAAATATTTTTGATACTCTCTTTACCGGAAAGTAAATATCAAAATATATTAATTTTAAAAGTATTTTAGAAGGTGAGAGACTGCGTGAGTTGCTATAGCTATAAATGCGCTATAAAAATTTTTAATCGCTACTAAGTGATCGATATGTAATTACCGATTATAAAAATAAAATATACTTCCCTAAGACATATACAATTAGGCAATCTTTCACAAATTCATTAATAATTTACATTCAATTCGACTTTAACTTGCAAAACACTATGTTTTAGTGCAAATTGTTTGAGTAACAATTATAAAAAATCGATTATTCCTGTATCGATTTTATTTCCTATTTTTTTATGACAACACCATTGCCTGTCACGTTGATGTATTGTTTAAATTTTTAAGATTTTTTTATGAAGTAAAATGTATGCGACTAAGGACTTGTATCCAGGTTATAAATAAAGAAATGTCACGTTGATGACGCTTGTAAAAAAAAGCATTTACTTTTCCTTCGTGTACTATGAATGCTATTGTTGACTGTTCATTCATATTATAGCATTACCTCAGAAATAACTAAGGTATATATTAAAAATTCATTAAACAATTGTTAATAAATTTATTATGGTTTCATAATTACATATTTTTAGCAATAATAATTACGTTATTAATTAATACAGACATAAATTCAGCAATATTTGCAACTTTTTAAAGGAATATTATACTTGCCCATTTAGACACATCATCAACTTTCCGGCGATTATATTGCTATAATTACTTTCTTATCTATAGAAAGAATTTAAAATTTCATGTTTAGATAATATTGGTTAGTGTTCATTTTTAGCCAAAGCGCACTTGTAAACTGAACAATTCCCTTTAACAATTTGGAGGGTTACAGGTAGAAATCTATATTAAGATATATTTGAGAATGTACCGTGACAGCGAGTGACACTCATATTAGGGTTATGAAACGTTCGCCCTTCAAACATCTGGTCCATGGGCAAAATCTACTTTTTAAAATGATGATGGTCATAAGGTTCTCCCAAACAAGACCGATGAATGAGCCCGTTGGTAGAAATTTCACTTAAAACGGATAGAGAAAGGTATATGGAGCTGATTAGTAGCCCTTGCTGAATAGGCTTATGAAGACTTTCTGTATAGAGAAGGGATCAGGGATCACAAATTACCAATAAAATTACTTAAGGAGTTTAACCTCGTTATGTTTTTATAACTCCAAGCGGAATTCAATATTCGTAAAGGGCAAAATACTGTGAGAGCTGTACACAAGCTACGCATGTCGCTGTATGAACGTCGCGAGTCACGTTCGGCGTCATCTAATACAATTTGTTCCGAGACGCGCGCGCCGATGGAATGCAAACACAGTCAATTTATAACACGCGACGATTATTTGCAATTTGTTGCCAAGACACGGCCCACATAAGTAATACAATAATAACATCGACTGAGTATTCCCAAATACAGAGACAGGGTCGATCAGATTAAGAATTTATAAGAACACGAAATTGTTTACCATGTGCGGTTTAATCTTCGCGAAAGAAAGCAATTTTCATAATAATTCCTCGTTATTCTAATACACGGCTGGAATTATAAACAGCGAGTAAATGTAATGTTTATTAACTGACTACACAATGTTTTTTTTTAATACGATAGGGGTGGCAACTGTACGTCCCTCTGATGATAAAGCAGTTACTATAGCCTATAGAAACTAGTAGCACCTTGGGACTACACACGTTGCCCACCCTTTTAGAATCAAGAAAACCCAAAAAATATATCTAGATTGGAAAAGTTACTCCGGCAGAAATAAGCGAAATCGCGACCTTTCACAATCCAGGAGACTACATAAGACATGACTTTTTTCTAGAATAGTTAATTTTCAAACATTTGTTACCTGTCAAGCCACAGATTCTAGACACAATTGGTTTCATCACCTCCGGGGATCTTTCACGGGTTGAAAAACTAAAGTCAACTATTTATTAAAATGTTAAGATTAAAAAAACAAAAGTTTAAAAACTTTTTCTTTTAATTTTTAGTGATAACTTTCTAAGGTCAAAGCTAGATGGGTGACCGTCAGCATGTACAATATATGCTACTAACGTATTGTTTCACTAAAAAGTCATTGCAAAGCAAAAATCCGCATTTTCGCATACATAGATGACTTAATTATTCCAGATATTTTGATTTTAAAACCAAACTAATACCCAATCTATTTTAAATAAAACTGTTCCGCATCGAACAAAAAAAGAATCACGTAAATCGGATCAGAAATCTCGGCGTAATCAGTGTACATACATAACAAAACCAACCGAATTGAGAACCTCCTCCTTTTTAAAGTCGTTTCGCAAAGAAAATATTTGATAGTAAGCGTTATGTTGCCAGAGTTTTTAAACGCGGCGTGAAAGCTGCCTCTACCTTGCCGGCCCATAAGGTAGGCACCTTATGGGCCGGCAAGGTAGAGGCGGCTAGAACACATCAGGTGGTGTTGAGTCATTTGCCGTTGTGCGGACAAACTCGTACTCTGTCCGTGTCGTGCAATTTGAGCGTTTAGATTTCAATTTCGAAAAATAAATCAACCGGTTGATTACGGAGTGGTCAACAAAAAAATTGTAACCTCAATCTCTTCCGTGCTTCGGAAGGCGCACGAAGCTGTAGGTCCCGGTTTCATCTGCAACCGCTTTAGCCCACCAAACCTCATTGGGCTAGTGGTGGTGTTATGGCCCAAACCGCTCATGTGTTTCTCCTGTATAGAAACGCCTGTGCCCAGCAGTGGGACGAATCTATATTTCGCTGTTGATGATAAAAGTATGAGTTCGTTGAAAATTTTATTAAATCAGTAACCTTTGATGTTGACTGTACATAACAAGCTTCGCTGTTACAATTTACTTAATTGCTATAAAAATTAACATTGTTTCCCTCAACTGGCAGTTTGCAGAGTTCAGTGCACTTTTTACTACTCATCACGAGAAGAGCATTTCAGCAATAATAATGAATCATAATCTTTTAGCGGTAGAATTGGTATTGAATTTGAAACGTGAAACATTAAAGCTATACATACGTTTTTCAACACATACAAAGTTCAGAAATTACTGTAGTTATCGACTGAGTACCGAGAGAATTCACAAGGGACAGTGATATATGTGCCTTTTGCGTAAAGTTAAGCCACAAAATAATAAGGTTATCGTAAATAAAACAGATGGCTAATAAATGCTTACCAAAATATATTTTTCAATTCTCAACGGATGATTTCTTGGCCGGCGTCTCAACTGATCGTAAGTAATAATTAGGCTGAAGATGGAAGCGACACGGATTCCTTAACTACAGTCTTACCTCAAAGGTGAAACACAACAATGCTGACGACATTATTGTTTGGCAGCGGACTTAGATAAGACGGTGTTAGCTAGCCAGGTGGACTAAGAAAAGTTCTACCACCAACCTAAGGAAATTACTGTCCCCAAGAGGAATTATAGGTAACACGATTTGGCGAGTTATTAGTCATTTCTGGTAAAAATTTAGGCATTTTTGGTCCCTATTTAGTTTCTTTTGTTGGTAAGGATAAGTGCACTGTAATAAAAGCCAATACTAAATAAATAATCGGTCGATGGATATCGACTGAGCTCCTCGAGTTTTATTACAGAATACTCGGTATTCTTTTTACGTGACTCTACTAGTTTCGGATAGGTGTGAGTGTGTGAATATTATTATCAGTTTCAAAGAAACATTACGACTCAATGACTTGAAGGACATCGACTTGTAAGAGCTGAAGTGGCAAAATACTCCCATCTTTAGTGCACTTCAATTATTGACCTAACGAATTTCACACTTGAAAATATTAAAATAAACTATCAGTAAGCGTTGCATTTAAAGGTTTTTTACTAGTGGTAGGCCCGCATGTATGGTCATCTTAGGCCTAAAGATGACAACGGACCTGCAATAACAAGTGATTTTTTCTTGTTATTATAATTATGTGTCTTTTGGCGGCTATACTTTCTATGTGATACACCATCGAATCATAATAATGAAGACTTGAGCAGTCCCTCTTTGGAAAGTATGGAAAACAGTTTTTCCTGTATTGAGTCTACTCAATTTATGTTATAGTTACGAGAGCCTATGATTGACCTGAAGATATCGCAAAGATCATTGAGAGCACCCTTGTTATATGGGATTACGCAATATAATCACAATATGTATACAATAAATCTGTTTTATTGTCTGCGAGTAGTATCTGTTCCGATATAGAAAAGCGATATTTGGTTTCATATTTTGCTCGTAATGTAATGATAAGGATAAGGTTTAGTGTTACTCGTATTTTTTTCTTATTAATAATAATAAGATAACTAAAACTATGAACAGAAATATCTAGCATTTAAATTATTGTTTTTTTTTTGTTATTACTAGAAAAGGCCAAGGGAAATAAAACTTATACAGCCATGTTTGATGTAAGGGTTTTTTTGGAGTTTTACAAAGCGAAGCATAATATTTTATTTCAATATGTTGTAATGTTTGCAAGAAATTTACAATAATATCTAGTCCTATGACTCAACACCACATGTTGAGAAACGGTAAGAAGAGTCCATATGCGAAGACAGCAAGTGCAGTATGAGCTTGTCGGCCTATAAGGTTCCACTCTCCTCATTCATCTCTTTTCAAGTAACTCATTTTTTAGGGAGGAACATTTACAGCTCTGATCACTGCGAACTACGAAAGACTTCCGATAAACTCTATTACAAAATTTTGAGCTGAAAATCTTTTGAAGTCCGATGAGGTACCTACATTGTTTTCAGGTACCTATACGATATTGATATTTCTTTCAACAATTTTACAATTGCTTTAGAGCACAATATAAGGATCTCACCTGCTGCAGCTAATTACACAGAAGTTATGATCGTCTGTGGATTGGCAACTTTTCATCGGAGTTATATACAATGTGCCTTATTTTTCTCAATAAATATTATGTAGGTACTAGACGACTATTAACAAAATACTTAGAAATTAAGATAATCTGTTTAATATTAATATTTCCAAGAGTGGAATATATTAAATTAAATATTAGCGAAGAACAGGCTAACTCGGAGCTAAGCGGGGAACAATGTAAACAGGGGTATATGAGACGCGTAAAATGTCGGATACATCGATATCGCTCGCATTATTAAGTCTTGGCGGTGCTTGCCCGCAAAACAAACTCGTGAATAATAGCCATGAATATACTAAAGCAGCAACACGATGTGCACATAGCAGGGATTATTGGAATTTATGTGGCGTGTGTGTGACGCACCTTACGGCCCGGCGGGCGTTCGGCGCTAAGAAAAATATTGTGGCCCGAGAGCTTAAGTATTGATGGATTTATGAACGTTCTTAAAATTATGACAGCCGTGAGCCACCGGCAACTTTATTGAGTCTTATCTTGACTAGATTTATTGGTGCCCGTATCAAGTTTGGGGGAAATTCTCGTTGTTTTCACTTACAGAAATTTCAGGTGACGGGTAAAAGATTCAATATTTTTAAGCCTTATTTTATTCAATTAAACGCTATCAAACATTCACTTTGAAATGAAATCGTGTAAATTACTCGTTTAGTGCTCAATTACGCTCACTAATTTAACTCATTTCACGCTGACGTATACATTTAAACTTATTTACTGGTTAAAATTCACATATAGCTTTTAATTGATACTTTAATTTATACTAACATCCTAGTTCAGTAATATAATTTTACACGTTACGCGTTTAAATAATCCAATGTTTACTAATCCAATATGGCTTTCACAGCAGTTGAGTACGTAATACCTACTGATAATGAAAAAAAGGAAAGTACACAGTTGGACTGCAGTTGTAGGCCGCTATAGCGTCGAAACTCGCGGCATTGTTACATTCATACGTCTGTGAAAGTTCAAAAGAAAATGTTTTCTGAAAGAGTGCTCCCAAACTAAATCATTTTAAGCGAGAATATAACTCGCTAGTAACAGACGGACGGAGAGTTGAGGTGCGAATAAAGTTTGAGTGGAAAAACTTATCCGTTCCCGCAAATCTAGAGTGTGCGGGCTCTGCCCCGGGGACACCTCCAACAATTTGTAAGTTATTTATTGCTGCCAAGAAATATCATTAACCCTTTAAATTTAACAGCCCTCACGAAAAGATTTGTTTCCAACGTTTTTTTGTGGACCCTTAGAAAATATTAACAAGTTTTAACAAATCTGTTGTGAGGAACGGGTTAAGACGGTTCGGGACCACGGTCCCGTTGAAGTTTTTAGTTTTATGATTTTATTAAGGAAACCTTTTAACTTTGCCTTTTGTTGATAAATGAATAATGGCCCTAATTCTATTGTATATTAAAATTATTTTTGTTAATCAAGACAGATTGAGGCGGAATCAGGTTTCAAAGTCTCAGAAGAAAATGAAACGTTTTCCATGACGTCATTGAGCACCCTATTCTTTTGTTAACGCCAAGAATGTTCTCTATTACTACAATTATAAGGTTCAAAATCAAAACTAGCCTCAAATGGGAAAGTGTCGAATTTTGTTTCCGCAGTTTAGGATAGTTTTTTCATAGCAGCCCCTTAGGACTATCTTTAAACGATGTACAGACAACATCACATCAAATGTTGCACTACGGAAGCCGCCTCTGTTACAAACGGAGTAAGAGCGATCTCAAGGTCAAACTGTTACGATGCAAAGAGATGGAAACGATTTTGATCCTTGTCGTATTGTCATAAGAGACAGAATGTATATGTTGCAGACATCTGATTAAATTAGCCAGTGAATTTGACGCCTGCGCCGTTCATTAAACGCTGGCATCTAACTAAATGCCTAGGCCGATAGTTAACTGAACTAGAATCACTCAACGTTTAACAACTTCGCATAGTTCATTGTGACTAGTTCACTGACTGAAAGGCAGCTCAAGTTTGGTTGGTTCAAAGCAATTTTTTTATGATCATTTGTAACCAAATTGATTTGGGTTTAAATTGGATATAAAAAACTTGACCCTACCAATCACACATACAGTCTCACAATAACTCTTCGTGCTACAAAAGCTGCCTAGGCGTCCAATTAACTGGCTCTTTTGATCAGATGGCTGACACGACGTTCAGTCATCATAAACGTTGCGCTTAATGACTTGGCTAGTTGTCCTTCAGCCATTTAATTGTACGCCGCCGTTTAATAAACGGCCTAGGGGTCCGATTGCTAATTTCACCAGATGGCTGCGACATATACATCCTTTTGAAAGTCAGCTTCCGTAAGTACCGTAACGAGGCTGAAAAGGTTATCTGTTTTCGGTTACAATAAAGTATTCAGCTTTCAAAGTTGAGCGATCGGAGGTATACTTAAACGTTTGTTTATATCGTGCCTACTTGAGACCAGCAATATTCTTATATAAATTTGAACAAGAAAAAGGCAAACTCAACCCAAAGGCAATGTCATCCCCAAGAAAGGTAATATAACTTTTGACACTTGAAACAAAATTCTAAATATTTCGCAGACACTGCAAAGTTAACTCGTTTTGTGGAGTTCGCTGGCTTATTTCAGCTAAACTATTACTTATGGAAACCGAGTTAACATGCAAATCTTGGTTTATTCTACGAACCTTACCTTTCGCTAGAATAGCGCTAGCTTTGCGCATTGCTACAGAACCTATTTTCTTGGAGCGAACAATGTTTCATTTGATAATTCACAAGTTCAATATACTGCCATTGATATTTTTTTATTAGTCCGAACATTGTCAGTATTATATTTAGTACCTATTTTTTAATTAAACGGCTTATGTACAGTCGACAGCTCATCAAGCGTAACAGTAGGACTTTGAGACCGCCCTTACGGCGTTCGTAATAGAGGCGAGTTTCGTAGTGCAACAGTTACACTTAATGTGCTATCTTATGTACATAAAATAATTGAAAACAGTGAAAAACGACACCTGAGGAAATTGTACAAATGTACTGCGTATTTGTATTTGTATTTTAATAGTTACTTATATCCATTTTACATTTTATAATTTTACCAGCGACGCCACGCAATTAAAATACACTCATGTCAGAATTATTATTTTTCATATTATGTTTCTTGTTCAATTTATATAGTATTCAGATTTTTATTATGAACGTTTAGTTGCTTACATATTGTATTATTGTATCGCAGATCGATGTGAGTTAGTGTAAAATAAATTTCTTACAGTAAAGACATGTCTTTATTCTCAAAAAACAGTGCAGACAGGTTGAAACCATAACTTCCTGAACAATAACCTATTTCGCGCCGTTATTCAAATTGAAGGTTTTCCATTAGAAATTTTGCTTCTATTATTATGTTATTCCTAAGGTCAGATAAAAGATTTGGAATATGACTGCATACAAAAGTTCTTTTTCTACTTGCAGTGGTATTTTAAATTAACAAGAGCATTTGTTACAGTTGCGATAAACGCATACCACCAAACATGCAATGCCATATTATAAATCCAGGTTTAATTTCCGTGGTTATGACCTACAAAATACTATAATTTAAGATTTTTCAATGTAATTCTTTTCCATAAAATTTAGCGTTGTACAAATTAATGAACAATTTCGAGGTAACAACTTCACTCGAAAATTTGTAAATAAAACAGTGTCCAGTTTACATTATCGATATTGGAATCAATATTAAAATTGATGCCCGTAGTAATATTAAGGCATAACGGTAGCATAAAATAACGCTTACAACTGCCCAGCCAAATAACGGATTAATATATTGCCGTAAGCTGATTAAAGAATTCAATTCAAATGCATTTTCACAAAAAAAAAACATATTTACGAAAAATAAATATTTCAATTATGATTACAAATTCACGCAATGTGTTGCGCCCGTGTAACATCACGTCCCTTACTATTTTTAGTATTATTAATAATTTTTATTTATTTTGTTCACCAACAATTTTTGAAAAATGAAAATGAAACTTTCGAATCGTCAAAAACCCTTATGTCTAACACATAAAATAATAGTAACTAACAATGTCTTAATGTTTGTCTTTCTGTCTTGTCTGAATCTACGTAAGCTAACAATGTTATAATGACAGTCTATCGGTCTGTCTGTCGATCTGTCTATCAGTCCGTCTGTCAGCCTGACAGTCTGTGTCAGTCAGTCTGTCTGTCTATATGTCAGTCTGTCTGAATTTACACCGGTTCCAAAAGTTGAACTACCAAGAAGATTCGGGCAACAAACTCGTTTAGTCACTCTTTTCAATTATTAAGTTACAATGTTTAGTTACTTAGTAATAGTATTTAGCAGTGCAGTGTCACACAGAGTATACAAACTAGGTATATAAGCATACCAAGAAGATGACAAGATTATTTACTTTATTTAAAGGCTGTCCGACAATGCACCATCACAATATAGGTAGGTATTATAGTACACAAAGATCAACAGTTAATATACAAAGGCCTGATAAAGCCAAACATCTTTCATTAATTTTAAACACTTGTCTGACCACGTCATTACAATAATAATTGTATTGTTCTAAATAATTCCTATAATGCCATGTACCTACATCTATGGACTAAGTGTACCTACATCCCTCAAAAATGATACTATTGGTGTCTAAGTATGTAAATTATTACAAAATCAAGGAAGCTTAGAGATGACCATTTCCACTAGTGGCACCTGTTCACAGGTATGACGCATGTGCCAGCCATCGCTCCGCTCAACCATATTATAGGGAACGGTGTAGTATACTTAAACGAGAGATTAGTAGTTGTCTAATTATAAGCCCCTATTAAACATTATTTTCATGCCCTGCCGGGCCCACAATGTTCGAAAAAGCTTTATAGCACCTTGTTATCCTTGTGGAGAGCAATAAATAAAATAATAAAGAAAAAAAAATCACAAATATAATTACGTAGCTAAGTGCAACAGTTGGGTACCTATTAGGCAAGCGACCAAAAAACTTTTACCTGAAACATTTTAAATTACAGTAATTAAATCGGAAATTTCAAGTATAAATATAAATGGTAAGTAGCTTCTCTATATCCATCTTCGATGATTAAGATCCTTAATTTAAGGATGGGTGTAAGAGCTGCTAAGCATTTGAAAATTGATGAGATCATAGATCTCGAGGGACTTTGTAATGAAAATCTCTACAAAATGGTCATTTATTACGTCTAATGATAACAATCATTTTAATGTGTAACAAACTAATTACTATAATAAAAAAACTAACAGAGCTTAGCATTTATCAAAACCGACCCTCGTTGCTAAAAGCTGCCATTTAGCAACATTCGGTAAGACAGGAAAACAATAAGAATGCAAGAGCTGGGAAACAAGCCCGCTGACTTGACTAATTAATTCACTTGCAGGGTGTCGTCGTCGTATAAAGAAAGAATTAAACACTTTTCTTATTGTTACCGAGTTTTTTCAGAGCAGTGAGCTGCGAAAAAACTCAGCAAACATCCTGCTGCCTTTTTCGCAGTTACATTAAAGTATTAATTTTATTCATCTGATTAAAGTAATAAGTATGAAACGAACTTTGAGAAATAGTTAAATGACAGTTGATATTGTTTTTTTTTTCATACACTCCCTGCCACCAATTATCTAGCCCAAAGTAAGCATCCTTAAGAGCTCGTGTGCTGGATACTAGATAACGGAGAAATACTGATAATAATATGTATATAAGTATTAGGAATATACTGTATAAATATCCATGACTCGTGAACAAATGCTCGTACTCATCATACAAACATTTGCTCCCACCGGGATTCGAACCCGGGACCTCCGACCGAGTAGCCTGTATAGCAAGGGGCACAGACCACTCGGCCAGCCGGTCGTCGTGTTTTATAAACTTACAGAACGCCTGATTGCAAAGTGGCGAAGTAGCTCAAAGCATCTTGAGCACTAGTCATGCGCTGCCTAGCGTTTAGTGAACAAAAGTTCTCTATCTTCGAAGATTTTCATCAAACCTAGTTGATTTTGCAACCCCTTTAACCCACCAACATGCACTGGTGCTATGACCCAAACTGGTCATGACTCCTCAAAGGATTCTCTTAAAGATAGGTAATTAGTATATGTTCTTAAAAAACTAATATAGACTATTTCATACTGGGTGGTGCCATCAATACGACAATAAATTTAAATTTATTGACATCACCAGCCTGTATATTGTCTAAAATAAAAATTACCGATAAAAACAATTTTATTATTTCTGGTTCCTACTATAATTAAGTTTTGTCTATACAACTAGATGACAAGCAAGCTAAAGGCGCACCTGATGGTAAGTGGGCACCATCTCCTATGGATACCTTTTTTTTTACCAGGAGATATCCATTAACGGACCTACCCACTGCTGGCGAAGCAGTCGGCGTGTGCGGGACTCGCCCAGCGTCTAAATTGACCCTGGGAATACCCGCTAGAACTCCTGGATAACTCCCGTGCCTTTTGCGGAGGCGGTTTGGGGTCTACAAAGCACATTCACCAAACCACCCCCAGGCAACCCGGCCTTGCGGCCCGGCTTCGCGCCAATGGAGATTGCCCAGAGTTACCATGGGCAATCTCAGACGTGGCGGCCTTTGTATTGCGCGCGTGGGAGCCACCCGACGCGCGCGGCACGATCTCCTATGGACACCTGCAATAGCAAGAAAAATATCACTAGGTATTGCAGGTTGCCATTCTGAGGCCTAAGATGAAATACTTTCCGTGCCCAGTAATTACACTGGCTAACTTTCCCTTCAATCTGAGACTATACGACCGAAAAGGAAAGGTGGTGGTACAGAACCAGACGGTCCTAAATAGTAGCTTAAAATCTAGTGAACGTTAAGTCTCTTGTCTATTTGGAAGACCTAGATTCTAACAGATAGATAAATACACAGACAGCGAATCAAACGGGCCAACAGCTACTTTATTACTAATAAGAGGTAGAAAAAAAGTTACCCCCAACTTCCAATAAAGTTGTAAATTAGAACATGACTAAAAATATTACCACAAGGGGTCAAGCAAAAGCCATTATCACAGAACCATTTAAGTTGGACTTAACAATTTTATGTAAAACCATGTTAATTGTAACTCGTTTAGTTACTGGAGGTAAAGTCTGTTAACCAAATAGATTTAGTCGCGACCACGGACAGCGTGATTAAGTTATATTTGGTAACTTTGAACGGTACTAGTTAAGAAAATTTCTAAAATTTTCAACTTGAATGAGTTAAAAAGTTAGCAAACGGACGTGAATCTAGACTGGAGCGTTGGCTTGGCACTAAAATATTCCTGTCTTCTGTTTTTGTATCATTATTATGTTTAACAATTAAGGTTTATAATTGCATGCACAAAACGCGTCACAGGGTCGATGATATAATTTTAATAGACATAGAGCATAGATTTTTTCACACACGAAACGAGAAAATCTTTCGCATTATGATGGTTATTAGAAAACCTTTTTTTTATTTAAAAACATTATCTGAGAAACGAGACAAAAAATATTCGAAAATCAATAATCAATCAATTTTGTTTTGTATTTCAATCATAATATTTTTGTTAAATATCATTGTAACAGAAGCATTTCCTTTGAAATGTGTCAAATTTTAAATTAAGAAATGAGTTTGATAATTGAAATCCCGTTAACACTCTTGCAGTGAATAGATTTCACTAGCATAGCTTCACAAATATCAAAAAGTAATGACTGAGTATCCAGACTTAGAATTTTAGCCCTTAATGTAGGACTGAGGGACTCACAATATGACAAAGAATCTAATTTGAAACCTGATATAGGTACATTTTTAGACCGCGATTAGTCGATACCACGGCAAACAACGTGTACATTATCATTGTTAATTTTAGAATTACCTATTCCAATTACAAGATTTCTAGCTGAGTTGACATTAGGAAATGACAACGCTATAAAATAAATAAATGAAAATAATTTAATTCAGGGTTGCGTCTCTAAAATTACTATACTACCATTGACAAAATAATTTTTGCAACACTACAAATAATTACTTTAATTTATTATAATGGTAATTATTATAGGTTATTTTTGTATCTTTGATAAGGTGGACATGAGTCCAGTGCTGCAATAATACATAGCAATGTCCGCATCTAGTCTCACCGCAACCGTCTGCAGGAGGCTGTTAGAGATGGAATGGGACACAATGCGCTTTATGATGATGACTGAGAAACTATCGACTATACATAAACGCTTGCATGTCGACCCTGGGGTGGGTCAATCAAAGTTTGTTATCTCGAGCTCCTCCGTGCTTCGGAAGGCACGTTAATCCGTTGGTCCCGGTTGTTCCTGCAACTGCTTTAACCCACCAACCCGCACTGGACCTGGGTGGTGGAGTTATGGCCCAAACTCCTCATGTGTTTCACCCATGTAGGAAGGCCTGTGCCCAGTAGTAGTACGTATATAGGCTGGTGATGACCCATTGCCAACCGTTTAATTGTACGTGGTCTTTACAGTGGCAACCCTGTACGTACTTCTTTGAGTTTTGCTGGTAAACTTACAACTAGCGGCGAATAACAACCCGTTCATGAAATATCAATTAATAATACACTCACCTAAAACATTTTATTAAATTGTAATTTCTCTTACCTGTGGACAAAAGATAGTTTATAAATTACAAAATAATCAAAAGGGATGCCCTCCAAGATCCAAGAATTATTTTATACTTGAGAACTTTAAGCTAATTGCGAAAAGTAAGCTCATTAAAATAAGATATTGATAAAACCAGTAACTTAAAACTGATTTTTCTTGGAATAAATAGTTTGTTTCATAATAGATATTCGCTGTAAGAATACTGGTTACTACAATATAATAGTATGTTTTTTATTGATTTTCATATATGTATGTCTATCTAGCATCTAATTATCTATCTATCAAATGGTTCATTTAACGGCCCTATTAGTAATAATTGTAAAAGCTTTATACAGTTTCAAAATAGCTCTTTTCTTTGTCGAACTTCCAGAACTTGGAATTCTTTGCCAGCACATGTGTTCCCTCCTTCGTATAACATGGGTTCCTTCAAAAGAGGCGTGAAAAAGCACCTTTCGGGCCAGCAAGGTGGAGGCAGCTAGAGCAGTGTCTGAACTGCACTAGCTGTCTTCGCATATGGACTCTTCTTACTGCTTCACATCAGGTGGTGTTGAGTCATTTGTCGTGCTTTGTATAAAAAAAAAAATATGGTTAATTAACCGCCTCCGTGGTCTAGTGGTTGACAGCACCTTATCTTATCTTATAATGGGGACGCCACGATGCACTTCAACCCTTCGGGATCTTTTGAGCTTCCCCTGCTTTTACTCTTCCTGTGTCCCGAATATAGCTAACATAGTGAAGGAGCCTATAGTCTTCTGGCTTTGGATATGCCACTTCTAGAATACCCACTCTGATCCTAGCCAAGGCATCATACGTACTTCAGATCGATAGATCCGGGGTACAATTCTCGTGGGGCTACAAAGTTTCTGCTCGGTTTGGTTGGTGGTAGAGCTTTTCTAAGTCCGACCACTATCTAACTTTAGTCTGCCGCCATTACAAGCATTGTTGTGTTCCGGCAGTTGGAGGTAAGGTAGCCAGTTTCTCTGTGGTTGAAGAATCCGGGTGTAGCTCGCTTTCATCTTTGTGCCTAGCATCACTTACCAGAAGGTGAGACGAAAACCAAGAACCCGTTAAGAATAAAAAATAGTAAAAAAAACGTCGTGGTCGTACGATTTCAAAGTGAATCTTAACGTAAATGCCTGAAAGGTTATTATTCTGACGAACAGCAAGAATCAGGGAGGCTCAGAGTGTGTGATGGATGCGCCCCAAGCAACGGAGGACGTGTTAGCTTATTACGTAAATAACAGTCTTCTCTAAACAAAAATCGGCCCCGTATCCAACTGACGTTCCATTATTTTGTAAGATAAATGTTGATGTAGAGCTGAGGATTCTACGAATGAAAAATTGGTCTTCGTTTTAATAATGTCATAATGTCCATATTCGCAGTGATAGCCAAAATATCGGAATCATTTGTTTTTTTATTAATTCTTAACGGGGCAGCTGTTACCCTTCATCGCGTCTGATGATAAATGATGATAAGCCCAAAGATATGAGCAAGCTACATCCGGATTCCTCAACCAAAGAGATTCTGGTTATCTTACCTCCAACTGCTGGAACACAACAATGCTAATAAAATTAATGTTATGGCTGCAGACTTAAGTAAGATGATGGTTTTTGACAGGAGGACTAAGAAAAGCCCTACCACCAACCAATCAACCAAAGTGATTAGAAAATTTCTGCCCCACAAAAATTGAACCATGCATCGAGACTTAAGGTGGTCTCAAGCACTAGACCAGAGAGGCGGACGTGTCTTTAAGTGGCAAGAGAGACTAGGGTGATTCCAAAGGCAGGTGTGGGCTTGATAGAAGCATCATGAGTATCATGAAAGAAAATTAAAAAAATTTAAACAAAAATTAAAACCGACTTCAAAAACCTGAAAAGGATAAAATAATTAAATTTAAGTAGGTACTCATCCCCTAGAAACATATTTTTTGGAGTTGGTGCTAAGTGGTTTCTAAAAACAATAGAAAGTGAAGCAAGAAAATTTTTATATTTTTTTTTAAATTTTTAGTGATAACTTTCTACGGTCGAAGCTAGATAGTTGACCGTCAACTTATATTGTTTCCTACTATCGTATCGTTTCACTAAAGAGTCATTGGAAAAGCAAAAATTCGCAATTTTGCATATGTAGACGACTTAATAATTTCAGTTTTTTAAATTTAAATAAGTAAAATACATTACATAATTTTCTAAGACTCCACCGAGAACTCGGTTTCGGTTCTCGGCTGAATGGCCATAACCGAGACATTTGTGCGCTATGGGATTCACGTTCGTCGCTGAGTGTCAGTGCGGAAGTTAGCTGTCGATTGCTGGTTATGTAAAAACCTGGCATAATATTATCAATATTATGCAAAAAAATCACGATTAATCCATTCTCGGTTTCCGTTATCGGTCTCTGCCGAGATTTTACTTTATTCTTGGTCTCGGCTGAGAACGAAAATCCTGTCTCGTTCGAATTTTCTCACATTAGTCTATACAGACATGCAAATAAGTTAGAGTAATACCTTCTGACTACCTTCATTTATTATTTTGATTAGTAACTTCATTCATAAGGAAAGTAAGAAGCTGAAACAATATCTTTTTCCTCGTGATAATAATGTTTACTCATATTAATAGTGGCTCGGGAAATTATTTTTTGCCTCTTTGTATTTTCCGAAGAGATGCTACGCTTTACCGTGAATTAAACTGTTGTATCATATAAAAGATTAAGAGGTGGTTCTTATCTTATTCTAGTGGTGTTAGAATGTATTTAACCCGCCAAGTATTAGATTCCAGACACAATTGATTTTTCAATTGTCACAACCCTCCGGTGAGATAACGCCGCTTGAGGGATTAAGCTGTTAATTTTACTCTATCATGTTTATTATCTGCCTTTTTCGCCGATATCAAGCTTTTTTAGCCTATCCCTCAACCTCTGGGGAGGAAAGGGGGTAGTATAGACTCTCATCCACTAAACCTTAGCGTTGTAACTTGAATGAGAATATGTTGCATACTGTTGGTGCATTGACACGTGAACTGGGCAGTGCATACTAGATACCACACAGTACCTGTGCCCTGAGTAGGAGAGCTTAGTAGATTGCTGTCGTTAGTTATTTAATATATTAATAATTAATATTGTGTATTTTTAGTATATCACCTATCCCTCTTTTGCATTCACACCATTTAACTAACCTTCTGTAGGTACTAACTTCTTTTACTTCATGCCTGTAAGTAATTGCTCCTTAACAATAAGACCGTCTATTGCTTGTGCTATCTTCATTTTGTGTATAGTGTTGTGTATTTCGATCCTTTGGTTTATTTACACTTTTTCGAATCATTGTAATTTTATTATTCAAACGACAGCAGCGCCTTTGTTGTGAATTGTTGGAAACCACATTTTTCGAAGGAGTTGAGAGATGTTTCGATTCAATTGAAACTTACACTAGGGGTACTAATAGTGTAAGTTTCAATTGAAGCATTTTGCGAGAGGGTGATGACCACCAAGGAGAAGGCAGAACGTGCGCGGGAAGCTGCCGCCACTTCCGCCATCCGTCGTCGGCGCACTGGGCGTAGGAGGGCGCGTTATGAGCGCCTCCAGCTGCCCGCGTCATAGCATTACATCTTTTCTTGGACTCTGGGCGCGGTTGGGGACCGTGCCTGGATTGCACAGCCCAGTCGGCGAGTCAATGCACCGGCTCGCCGACTTTAAAAAACGTAGTCGGATTGAGGGGGGCCTTTCTCAGAGGCCTCCCCACAAGGCGGGACCGTTTTAGGTCACACTGCTAAAGATAAAGATAAAGATAAAGATAATTTATTTGTGTAACATGTGTAACAAAGATCTTAAGAAAATATATATAAATAGACACAACATGTTGCGCCAACTCATTTATTGGCATACAAATATTTCTTATTAAATTAAATTAAAAACTTTAAAATAATAAAATATAATTACACAATAAAAAAAATTCAATTGATAATTTTAATCTCATATTTATTCGGAAAATGCTATGTCAATATTATCCATCATAAGTCAAGTGAAGAAAATAATAATAATTAATAGGTCAAAATTCATAATTTGTCTCTTAAAAAATCAGTCACACTGTAATAACATTTTCCAGCTAACAATTTCTTTACTGCTTGTTTAAACGAGTTAACATTTAGTTCCTTTATAGAAGCAGGGAGTTTATTGTATATTTTAGGCGCCATACAGAACACACTTTTTGACATAAGGGCTGTTCTTGATCGCGGCAGGCACAGCCGACTATAATCACGTCGATTGCGATCCACAACATCCGACTTTCTTACAAAAAAAATAGGGTTCAGTTTTACAAATACTACAATTTCGAAAATATATATTGACGGAAGCGTTAGAATTTTATGTTTTAAGAAATATGGCTTACAGCTGTCTGTTGTGTTTAACCCAAACATAGCCCTTAAACAACGTTTTTGCATTTTGAATGGTATGTCCTTATCTGTAGAATAACCCCAGAATACTATGCCGTATCTAAGAACTGATGCCGCTAAACCGTGATACGCTATCAGCAAGGCATCTATGCTTAGTAACGAGGAGAGCTTGAATAAGGCATAAGCTGCGCTACTGACTTTCTTACTAAGATGTTCTATATGAGACTTCCAATTCAATTTGCTGTCTATAACAAGTCCAAGAAACTTAGCATTATCTACTGTACAAATGTCTACATTTTGGTAATTAATTTTAATATTCGGTCCATTATATTTACGTTGATAAAATTTTATTAATTGTGTCTTAGTAAGATTTATTTTCAGATTATTGTTATCCAACCATGAAATAAGAGATGTCAAATGATTATTAATTTCAAATTCATAAGCGTCTGAATTTCTACATGGTATTGTCAATGTACTATCGTCAGCGAAAAGGGTCACAGGGCAGTTAATTGATTTAGGTAAGTCATTAATGTAAATAATGAATAGCAGTGGACCCAATATACTGCCTTGCGGTACCCCATATTTTGTTGTGCGTGCTTTTGAGAGACAAATTTCTTCCTTTTTTGTCTTATGATTAATTTGTGATATAGCTGTACGCTGTTTTCTATTGGTCAGATAATTTTCAATTAAAGTCAATATATTTCCTCTAACTCCATATGTGTTAAGTTTTTTGTATAATATGTCATGATTTACGTGGTCAAAAGCCTGCGTCATGTCGCAAAAAATTGTACAAACTGGATTTCTTATGTCAATGTTAAAAATGATGTTTTTAAGATATTCAAATATAGCATGGTTGATATTTCTATTCTGTCTAAAACCATTTTGTTCTTTGCTGAAAATCCTATTTCTTTCCAAATACGTATAAAGTTCACTATAAATGTACTTCTCGAAAATTTTAGAAAAGATCGGGATTAAAGCAATAGGCCTATAGTTACTCATGAGCTGCTTATTATCTTTTTTAAATAATGGTTTTATTATGGATGTTTTTAACTGTTCTGGATATATTCCGGAAGTGATACTGAGATTAATAATAAAACTTAAATGATCACACATGAGATCTCCAACTAATTTAATTATTTTGGTGGCTATACCATCATACCCCTCGCTATTAGTATTTTTTAAGTTTTTTATAATAGTTAATACATCTTTTGGTACACTTGGTGCCATAAAAAATGAATTGACTCTACTATCTAAGCCAACAGTAACATTTGTATTAGATCCGGCTATAGGAGTTACTTTGTCGATAAAATAATCATTAAAACTATTGGCAATCCTATCCGGATCTATTATGAGTTCATTATTAATGTTCAATTGTAAAATATGATCCTTGGGGATATTAAGTCTGGATCTATTTACAATTGACCAAGTTGTTTTAGATTTATTTACGGAGTTTTTTATAAGATAGTTATTTTGAGCACCTGCTCTGTCGGCAAGCGGACGTAGTGTCTGCGGTCTATACCCGCACGGTCGACAGTAAGCAGGAAAGGGGTGCATCGCTGAGGGGTTTAGTGGGTGAGAGCCCCACACACTCCTCCCTCTTCTCCCCAGGGAGAGGGCGGATAGGCTGGTAGAGCTGCCAGCCTATCCGCCCTAAAAAAAAAAGGGGGTACTAATGATAATGAGTCTAATTTACGCCATAATTAAGATTGGCATAAGACATATTCATAATATTAGGGTTTGATGGCACTGGAAGGCAACGTAAATGTAGGCAATTTGGGTTTATAGAAAATCTATATGTTTTTCCGGACTTCGCCCAAACTGAAACGGAATATAAACTCGGCGCAGTGCATTCTGAATCCGGAATATCCTTTGGGATGCGAGAACTTTCGATCAGAATAGAAAGAGGACTTAGATTTAATCTTGCTTTCGGAAGTCAGTGTACATTCGATAACGTAGGTATCAAGTTTATAAGCTGCCTTGTAAAAACAGCTTCTGTTGAGAGGAAATAAGATCGATTTAGATAAGGAAGCAATGGCTGATGTGCTATAGAAATCCAATTTTTTCACCATTTCCTTCTAATTTTTAATAAGGACATAGGCAAGTAAAAATATTGGCGACTATTAGGTGGTAGTCCTGTATGTACGGTCATCTGGGTAGGTACCGCTACCTTTCTAATTTAAGCCGTTAAACAATTCGCTGTGTTTCGGATTGAAGGGATAGACAGTGTAATTTACTGGGCATGGACGGCATTTTCTCTTAAGCCTCAGGTTGCGACGTACCTGCAATATCAAGTGATTTTTCCATGTTATTGTAGGTGTCTATATGGGGCGGTCGCTTATCAGGTGTGCGGTCAGCTTGTTTGTCATCTAGGTGTTTCAAAAAATTTTGGTATACCGCTGAAATTTAAAATCTTGAAAAATATGAAACATGCAATGAATTCTTCCGCACTATTATTGTTCAACTCGGAACTATGTTTCGTAGCGAGACAACGAGTAGTAAATAAAACCACTGTTTCCATAGCGAAGACCAGTTTATTTGGCTTTTAAAGCCTATTGTCGGCAACACTAAATAGCGTGAACCAGAAAACGTCCAAAAAGATGCAAGCAAAGCCATTTATTATCCTAATTAGGTACTAATATACAAACAATATGTTATTTACGTGACAATATGAATATTTTCCATAGTGATAAAGATGGACGATTAGACAGTTATTAAGTCGTTGTAAACTAATGTCATTAAAATGTCAATGATACGCGAATTAACGGGAGCACCGCGAACAACAATGGAACTAGCCTCCGATTCTTCCACAGTGTCACTCGTAAACTGCACAAAAAGTCCCAAATGCCCCATAAAACTGGCCATTACCACTGCAACATTGCAACTTTTGAAATTTAAATTGAATAACAATGTTTCACGTCGCGATCAAAACGGAATAAAAAGATCGGACGGGAAAGTTGTTTGCAAAGTTTTAGGCTGTGGCTCCATGTCGGGCGATAATGGCGCGTCACTCATCCGCTACTGGATGCTGCAGATTTACATCCCGGTGATTTATGACTTCTTCATAGAGAGGGGGAAAAATATACACGGAAACATGGAGGGCTCGCGTCCCACACTTATTCTAGCGATATTGAAATTGTTTTAGATGTCGCAGTTGCATTATTTATAATAAAGAAACGCCTTCAATTTTGTCTTTTGCAAATTTTTTATCTTTATTCTAGTAACTGCCTGCAGCTCTGCTGCATGGATTTCGGTTATCGCTCCAAAAATTTGCCTTTCTCCTTTCTTACGGTGGGATCTATCTCCTTGTTAAAATTTATAGTTAAGATAGACAGACAGCAGTAGTTTACTGTAATTTCGCTTTTATAATGTAAGTATGGATGAGAAAATCCGTTCTCCTTTTCGTTTGCTTTCCTCCAGACCTACCTGAGCATGTTTCTTGTGGCTCATGTCTTTGTCTCAAGTTTAGTCTGATGCTCTTATCATAAAACACGGCCAGTCTACTTCCACTTAGGAGGCTTCATCTTGATCAAACGCCTTTGACTTTCTTTATTTTTCTGATGTGCAAGATCTTGACTCTGTTAGATATCTTCATTCCAAGCCTTTCTGCGTAGTGTTGGAGAACGTGGATCTTTTAAATATGTGACTTTAATAATGCCCAGCTCTGGCATCCTTGGATCAGGATAGACAGAACATTTTTTAAAAACTTATTTACTTAATAAAATGTGTATTTGATTGCCAAATATGACAACCACGTGGATGCGCAAAACTATAATATCTTTAAAAGTTAATAAAAACATTAATAAATAAGCAACCTTAATCATTAACTAAAATGTATCACCATTTTACTTTGATTTTATCACTGTTACGTAATCGCCCAACAAACTCGCCCCATTTCATTTATTAAATTCAAGTATCACATTATATTTTACATCTAGACATATCAAACGTCAATGACATTAAATCGAAAAGCTTCTCAAACAAACAGGCTGAAACAAACAAACTGTCCCCATTTTATTTCTTAAATCCAAATATCACGCTGTATTTTACAGCTAACTTATTTTTTTTATAGAACCAAATGACAAGCAAGCTGACGACCCACCCGGTGGTAAGCGGTTACCGCTCCCTATAGACACCTGCATTAACAAGAAAAAATCACTTGATATTGCAGGTGCGTACATACTGAGGCCTAAGATGAAATACCGTCCATGCCCAGCAGTTGCATTATTAAAACGTCAATGCCACTAAATCCAAAATATCACAAACCACTCTAAAGATACGATTGCATCCAGCCGCTTAGTATCACGAGCACAAATTATTCCAGATATTGTCGTGCAAAATATATTCAAAGCTTACGCTACCAAGAACAGTGACAATGAACTACAAGACATTTTATAGTTCAGACGAACAAAATAGAAAAAGGATATTGAATCGGTAAGAAAATGTCGTAAGTTAGGTAAATGTCACCCTGTATCAACCTCTACGTGTTGCTCGCGCCCCGATCGCAATCTAGATTCTGTGCGAAACTGAACTTCCTGTAGATATAGACTCAGCAAAAATACTCCGCTTTGCAGCTGAATACTTCTGCACAGTTTCAAAATTTTATCAGTTTGCTTCAAAATATACTGCTGTTTCGTCGCGTTGGTATCTTGTAGTTCACAGTAAGAGGTGCGAAATAGTCAAGTGTTACTTGTTACAGTTTAAATTATGTCATTTAATGGCGTATTTTTTAAGAAATCAGGGTTAAAGTATTATTTGTCAAGTCCTACTTGTATTTTACCTGTTCAGAGTGATCATAAATCACAAACTCCCCAATTTGAGCTGGACTATGGATGTGAGTAAGAATAAACATCATCATCATATCAGCTGAGGGACGCCTACTGCTGGGCATATGCCTCCCCTAAATAAGATTATGCATTTAGTCGAATAGTAAATACTTATTAACAGCTGCGAATCCCGTGAAAAAAAATATGAACATTCGTAAAACCCAAATTTCTCTTCCCGACTCGTATCAGGTGTTTAATTAAAATATGTATTTCTCTACCGTGTCAACGATCATACCCAAGTGTAAAACAGCTCATGCAAATATTCGAGTTCCGTGGCGTAGCAAAAATGTAAAAAGGTCATCCTTTTATCTCACAATTTGCAATTTGAATACGCAGACAAATTAATCTCAAAAAAATTAACCAAAAGAATACAAAGCGGACACGACACGGTCTGCCCGAAATATGCGACGAGGGACGGTATTTACCGCAGAAGATAGATTAGAGGCATTTTACGTCAACGTTAGAATTAGTAATATCATAGTAATAAGTAAAATGAAAGATTTTTATGGCTTTATCAAAGAATAACTGCTGCTCGCGACTCCGCCCGCGCGGAGCAGTTTCATAATGGATTTCCACCATGAAAGACGAAATAATTTTTGACATCACATGATAACCGATCTGTACAGAGGTTACCTCCTACATACAAACTTTCCTTCTAATATATAAGTAGATCCGTAATGTATATTTTGGAAAAACAGGAGGATGCTAGGCACGGAAAGGAAGCCTAAAATCGTTTCTTTTGAAATTTTATGTTATCACGCAAGAAGTGATTATGACTGGCCTATTTAAATAGTCTGATTTAGTCACATAGTTAATGTTCATTCTTAAAAAAAAAACTTTGCTAACTATACTAGAAAGAAAATCAGTTGGCATAGACCCTGTCGGAAGAAGCCGTCCATCAGGGTATATACTGATCTTTTTTTTCTTTGTTACATTATTTAAGGATACAAATCAATAAATAAGGATTCACCATTTGAATTCGATTTTATCTTTCTCATTTAGCCTTTTATATTGTTAACCTTTAAAAGGGATCAAGGTCCCAATCAAGCCCACAACGGTGCACGTGCAAATTGATTTGGAAGTCGATTATATCGATTTAATGAAAAGAGACAAACTTATGGTATGGAAATCGATAATTCTTTGAGAACGTAACGCTTTAAAAGCAGGTTCATAATAGTGATAATTTAGTTTTCTTATTATTATCCCTTACGGGCTGGTAAGGCTGGCGTGTAAAACCATATAAAATCGTTTGTATCTGATAAGTAGGTACTTCAAAGATTACGATGGAGATCCCAGTATAGTCTAGAAGACCAACCGTCAGGTGGACCTAGTCCTCATAATGAAGGTGCGTAATTCCCTTTATTAATTAAAACAATAATACCTAAATCAAACTTTAAACTATTTATTATTATTTCATCCTTCCACTCGTACCCATTAAACTAATACAAACTATAAGAATTATAAATAATTCATAATAGCAAAACTTGATATATGGGAAATAAAACAAACAGAATTTAAATATTTAATCAATGCCTTCGTCTAACAATTAATTAAGTTAATTGATTAACAAAATTCTTTGGCCGTCCGGAACAATCACAGTGGTGAGTGTTAAAATAATAACATTGCTTGTACACAATAGTATTGACGATAATTGCGATTTTTAAATAAAGAGATGTAAATTATTACATTGATTAGAAGATTTGTGAAAGTATATATTTATGTTAGTAAATTTTATTATGCTTATAAATAAAATCTATAATTTTAATTTACTTATTTCAACCTGCATGTTAAATCGGTAAGGGACAATGGATAATATGCGTCAATCGTGTAAAGAAAATTGTGGAAAATAAAAAAAAAATACATTGACGAAATTACCAAAAGTGTTAGCCGTATACGTATCTGAAAAACTCGTCATCTTTCTCAGAGTCGTATATACTCTGATAAAGAATATTAATTCTATATTAATTTAAATGATTACTTATTTTTTAAAATAAATATGTCTTTAAATTAAACATATTCTAAATTAATAATGTTTACTTTGTTGTTCGTCTTTATTTTAATTATTTTATTCTTTGTAACACACAAATGGGTTCAAATGGCGGATTTATTGCTAGACGCTTACATTTATGTTATGTGAATATTATAGTTGTTATTTCGCTATATTTGTTCAAAGTAACTATTTCAGACATTTCCCAACTAAGTATTTTCCCACCTTTTTTGCTGTTTCATAAACGTCATAGTCGCCATATTTGTTGAAGCCCAAGTGAAAAAATAGGTTAAAGCTTAATGTATTCTTATTGTTTTTACTATATTTCATCATCATCTTCATCAACCGTCTATATATTAGGTTTGGGAAAAAGTCTTTTCGCATTATAGTATGTATGAACTTGTAATAAAATCTCCTTGGCTGTACTATTTGTATCTGGCTGGTTATGGAATCATTAAAAGTTTAGATTTTAAAAAAGATAATTCTAAATTCAAATTAGGAAAATGTGTGTTCTTCATTTGTTTTTCGTACTGTCAAGATGAGTGAATCTAATGAAGAAATTCGATACATTTTAAAATTTTACTACAAAAAAGATAAAAATGAAACGCAAGCCGCGAAAAAAAATTGCGATGTTTATGGACCTAGTGCAGTGTCTGTGAGAGGAGCACAAATTTGGTTTAAGCGTTTTCAATCCGGAAATTTTGATGTCAAAGATGCACGTCGCTCTGTTCGCCCTATTACGGACAAAATTGATGCCATTTTTGAAAAACTGGAGCAAGATCGGCATATCAGTAGTTACGACGTAGCTGATGAACTGAGAATTGACTACAAAACAGTTTTGGCGCATTAAAAAAAAAAATGGGTACACAAAAAAGCTCGATATTTGGGTACCCCACGAGCTCACTGAAAGAAACGTAATGAACCGTGTACTCATTTGTGATTCTTTTTACGACGTAATGAAACGGAACCATTTTTGAAAAAGCTGATAACTGGTGATGAAAAGTGGATCACCTACGACAAGAACGTGCGAAAAAGGTCGTGGTCAAAGGCCGGTCAGGCTTCACAGACTGTGGCGAAACCCGGGTTAACTCGCAACAAGGTGATGCTGTGTGTATGGTGGGATTGGAAGGGCATTATCAATTATGAGCTGTTACTACCAGGCAGAACCATCGATTCTGAACTCTACTGCGAACAACTGATGCGATTAAAGCAAGAAGTTGAGAGAAAGCGGCCGGAATTAATCAACAGAAGGGGTGTGGATTGTCATCATGATAACGCTAGACCTCACACATGTTTAGCCATTTAGCAAAAATTAAGAGAGTTTGGCTGGGAGGTGTTAATGCATCCGTCCTGACCTTGCACCTTCAGATTTCCATCTGTTTCGCTCTCTTCAGAATTATCTAGGCAGTGTCAGGTTAACATCACGAGAGGACTGCCAAAACCACTTGTCGCGGTATTTTGATCAGAAGCCCCAAAATTTCTATGGCAATGCGATCATGTCCCTACCTACAAGATGGCAAAAAGTTATCGAACAAATTGTTACCTACATACTTTAGTTAAATATAAATAAACAATATTAAAAAATGTTTTGAATTTTCTTAAAAAATGCGAAGAAACTTTTTCCCCCACCTATTATGTCCCATTGCTGCGCACAGGCATCCCATCATGATATAAGCACTCGAGGAGTTTGAGCTATGACACCACCACTGTAACCACTACCACTGTAATAACTGGGCATGGACGGCATTTCATCTAAGGCCTGAGGATGACAACGCACCTGCAATATAAAGTGATTTTCCCTTGTTATTGCTGGTGTCTATAGGCGGCGGTAACCGCTTACCATCAGGTGGGCCGTCAGCTTGTTTGTCATCTAGTTGTATTAAAAAAAACCACACTGGCCCAATGACGGTTGGTGTGTTAACACTACACTTGTCATCATATTAGAATACTTTCAGTGATAGCAAACGTAAGGCTACTTAAGGGGTTTGGACAATTTAAATAACGACTTTTGCTGATTTGTTATTAGGGTGCTTTAAAAATTAATGTTGATAACACTAATGGGCTTCAAGTTAATTATATTGTATATTCATATAACGTTTCTATTTAATTAGTAAAGTATCCGAAGCTTATAAATATTGATATAGTATTAGGTGTGTTAAATTATCTCAACGAGCTGATGTATGTGGAAATCTATTCCCGAACTAACCAACCGCGGAGCGGGTTGTCTTAATAGACGAGAAATGAGTGGATATGTCACCTCCTTACTATTCAGAGCGCGTAGTTCAATTTCAAAGGTGGCGTTTGTTATTTCTTAACAAAGAAAATCACGCACAAAAACAAGCAATGTTCAGTAACTAATTTTCGTTTCTAGTCTCTTGTGAATACCCGCGAACGTGTGGAAAATATCAGAAGCATTCCTGACGTCTTTTGGCTCGTTCAGAGATAATAACCTGTCTTGTTTCCGTCAACCTTCTGCCGTCTCTATTCCTGCGCTTAGGGACGGAGTGAGACGGCGTTACGTCGTTTTGTCACTAACGCATCATTTGTACTGTTTGCCAGACTGTTATTGAGCTTGTTTTTGGCAAATGCCGCACGCCTCTACGGCCTAAATGAAAGGGCATTTCAGTTCAATATCGCGGAGCTGCCTTCATTAACGGCTTCTGTTTTCGCGTCTGGCATAGCGCAGTTATTTATACTAATTAACCAGTATTGTGATGTTGTACGGAGAATAATAACGAAAAGATTAAATTTCCACTTGGGAACACAACATTTCAACGGGCTCTCATTAAAAATACAACATACAAGGAGTGTCTGAGTTGCTTATACAAACAATGTTTTGACATCTTAGAGTGATAATAGTCACAATAGCACGTAATTAACTTTTGAAAGTAAATTGTTCGAATTCTTAAAGGACATGGCCAATTTCTGCCTAGGTAACTTTTTCAGCATTTACAAGAACACCACTAAAGTATCAAATTATAAAAATAAAGTAACAAATTATCCTATATTTCTTGATCCTGTAGAACTTTTCAGTTTTTTAACCTATTTTAATAGTCCTTAGTGCAAACTTCCGGTTATACTTTTACATTTGACGTTCCTTACCCCACAGACACATAAAAATAAAATAACTTTAGCAAAACACTAAATACAAAATAATAGAACAAAATAAGAGTACTGTTTTAAAAACTCCAAAAGTTTAACTACCTATTCAATTATTGATTTATTTCTGAAACATTTTTAAAAGAAAGAAAGAAATTAAATTTATTCAGTGCTAAAAAATAATAGATACAGAACAATAGTGGATAACATACACATTATTCAAAGGACAATAAAAATTATTATTATTATTTAATTATATTTTATCACAAAAAATACCTGAAATGGAACGGAACTTATTTAACTGATTAGTGACATTAGCTGTTAAACTGTCATCATTGCATTCTCTCAATCGATTTCTCAGTTTTTACTTATGATGATTTAATAATGTTGGTTTTAGGATTACTTCTATCAAGTGAAAGAAGCACGTTCATATTTTGGTAAACATGATACATAAAATAGCAATGGCAATTTATAATAATCAAAGTTTCGAACATTCATTTTAATAGCAAAGTATAATATTGTACACAATCCTTGGTTTTGTCATCATGCATTTTAATAAAACTGTTTTCATTTGCTATGCCTGTCTGAGTAGTTCTTTGGGATTTATTTTATTTTAATCTGTAGGTATTGAGCAAAATAAAACGATACAAAACATTAGTGTAAATGGAAATTGATACCGTGGCAAAGTCACTATGGAATCTTGGCCATGTCTTTTTAATTCACTAACGTAATGTCAATTCATAATTTGTAGAACAATCTTTAGATACGTTGGCTGAAATAAATAGTGCTAGAATTAGTTATCATTTTGCCCTTTCACTATCATGATTTTTTTTTATTATGACGCATCAAAGTTCACTTTCGTTTAGCACGCCCACAACCGATGACTACGACTGGTCGTTTACAAGTTACGAATTGTTTGGTTCTGTCGTGATCTCGTTTCGTGAAACTTAAACAGAAACTAAAAAAACGAAAAAAAACATACAGACGAATTGATAACCTCCTCCTTTTTTTGAAGTCGGTTAAAAATACTAATATTCACTTGGTTTTAATGGAACGATGGCTGCTGTGTTCCTTTAATTTAACTTTCAAACGGCAAATAAGTATTTACGTTTGGTAGTTCAATAGACGATGAAAATGCGACCCTATCCGACAGCCAAATGTATATTAATGTGTCCCTCGAAACCTCAAAGGTAATAATGTTAGCTTTTTACATTTTCGCCACGTTGTCCTTGTACAGTCGATATCACACACACGTTAAACTTTGGCATTGGAATCTAGCTTATTCAGTCGTAATAGAAGCTGTTTTTCAGAACGACTGCTACACTTGATATGCTGTTGGCAGTACCTATCACATTTCTGTCACTACTCAAGTCATACCATCAATATTCGTTAAGCTGTTGGGTCTAAAATGCACGATACAAGGTCGACCAGGGACTATTTACTGGACACATTTTGTGTTCCGGAGTATTTTTTTTTTTGTTTAATTTGATTATTCTATATACATTCATTAATTTAAAAGATTTAATGAAAATATCAAACTTTCGTCTCTCAATTGTTAGCTGCGGGCAAATAATATCATAGATAAAATCACTTGCGTGTGGTATGTTGGCTACATATATTTTTGTTTATCATATAATAGTGGTAGTATGTAAATTATACTTATCACATTGCTCCAGGTATATTTATTATGTGTTAATTACAAGAGTTGAATATTTCGCTATTAGAGTCCCCACTCACTACAGGTTTTAAAAAGAACTTAACAAAAGTATTGTCGACTTTTTCTTTGTTATGAAAAACAAAAACAGTTTCATTTTTTATTTTATTCGTTTTAAAAAAAGACCAAATGTCCAATATTTATTATTATGTAATATTTAAAATGCCATTGTATTCTGGGCTAGCTATTCTTACAATACAATACAATACAAATATACTTTATTGCACTTTAGGACAAAAGTAAAACATAAAAAAGCAGAAAAGAAAACAAATAATACAAAAGGCGACCTTATTGCTAACAAGCCATCTCTTCCATGCAACCTTGGGTGAAAGGAATACACTAAAATGACAACAGAATGGGTGCAAGAATAAGAAAGACCTAATATTCTCAGTAGTGTTAAATGTGGTACGGTATGACAAGTAAGTGATTGAGAATACACCTAGCATGCCGAATCACGTACTTGAATTTGTAAATAATGAAAACAAAGAACTAAATGACGTCAAAAGGACTCATTACGGCCGATGACACAAGCGCTTCTTAAAGAGTCTTTTAATAAATTTAAGTCCTGTAAAGTCAAATTGAGTATTACTTAAACAGGACTTAAAATTTTAACGCGACGTTTGAGTATTCTAGATGCCAACAGGTGATAGCTAGATTGCTGATAATTTTTATTTTTCAGTTAATATTGGCCCTAATTCTGGAGAATACATGTTTAAATTTAAGTTCAGTCTATTTGTTTCTTTCAAAACGAATACGAAAAGGATGGCTGTCATATAAATTGACATTTAGAAACGTGCGTTCAATTTTCGACCTTATTGAACGTGCTAAAATGCAGTGTTGAGGAGGCACCTCCGTACATGCCGTCTAAAATTGTCTATGGTTTCTATGAAATCTATCTAAATTTAATTGACAGCTCTAAACAGATTCTTGCTATCTTTTTCCTATGACTTATTGCGAGAAAGAGATATACTGTACTTAAATTTAGAATTAAAGTGTGTTCCCAGAATTAGGCCCATTGTTTATGATAATGATGCACTGGTGGACTTCGCATGTACAGTCAACAGAACATCAAGCGTAACAGTTTGACCTAGAGACGGCCTTTATTTCGTTTGTTATAGAGGCGTCTTTCATAGTACAACTGCTACTCTTGATGTGCTGTCGTCTATAGAAACTCTTCTTATCGCATTATTCAGAGCCCTTTGAACAAACATTTTAAATTTTCGAATCGCTATTACATGGAGTAATCTATGTTAGCTTTTCTATGAATTTTGAGCGGGAGTAAGCGATACCATTTAGATTCGAAATTTAAAAATGTTTATACTAGGGGCAAAGAATAATACACTAATGCCTGGGTTATACATGATGGTACCGTCAATGCGACCATAAATTAAAACATGGGCAATATTAGTTCATAGAAATGGTTTGCCACTTTCAAAAACATTTTATTCATTCTATGATATAATGCAGTCAATACTTATTATATTATTTCATACAAATGTGAAGAAATTATCAAATGAATAAGATGTTTTTGAAAGGGGCAAACCATTTCTAAGAACTAATATAGCCCATATTTCAATTTATTGTCGTATTGACGGCACCACCCTGTATAAGTACTCGACGTCTCGATTATCGAAATGATCTGATATGTTGAAAAAAAAATTAAAAGTTATGAAATTATATTTTCTGGATTATGTGATTCCTAAAGATTTTAAGAAAAAATATTTGTTAACCATTCCGCGGCTTGTTGTTTGAGCTAGAGTCCGGTGTTTGCAATAGGCGTCGCCGGCGGGTCGCCGCCCCTGGCCACCCACTAATCATATTTTATGGTGCACGCTTTAATTCCGATATTGGACACGGATTAAACGTCATATGAGAATGGTTTATTTGGATACATTTATACGTACTGTTATGTCTAGCGTATCCACGGAAAAAAAGTATTAAAGAACCAATATTAACTAATCTATTGTAGGAGTACCTAATTGTTCAAGTCGAGAGAAAGAGTCGTTGATCTCGTATAAAATTTGTTGTTTTCATTATTTGCAAATTATAGTGCGTTATTCAGAATGCTAGATGCATTCTCAATTATGTACTTGCTGCATTGTGATACATTTTCGCAAGTACCTACGTAATTGAGCATCCGTAGTACGTATTTATGATAGCATAAACACTGAAAAAATATTTAACCAAACAACCACGGAGGTGTAATTACAGTTTATTTAATAAAACAAAACGGTGCATTTATATGTAACTTTATTTTAGACTTTTTTGAGCTACAGGTAGTCAAAAGTTCAGTAGTAATTTTCTTCAGTGAAGGTTTCTTTTTATTAACCGAATTCAAAAACGAGGAGGTTCTCAATTCGGTCGGCATGTTTTTTTTTCTGTGTATGTACACCGTTTACGCCGAGATTTCTGATCTGATTTACGTGATTCCTTTTTTGTTCGATGCGGAATAGTTGCCATTTGGTCCCATATATTTTTTTTAAATCGACTGGGTAGTTTTGCTTTTAAATAAAAAAATCTGAAATGAGTAAGTTGTCTACGTATGCGAAATTGTAGATTTTTTGCTTTTCTATGACTTTTCAGTGAGACGATACGATATTAGAAAACTTTTGACCTTAGAAAGTTATCACTAATTGTTTTTTTCAGTTATCAGCATTTAAAGTGTAATTATTTTATTTTAATAGAACTTTTTAGAAATGTATAATAATATAAGCGCTGAATCGCCTAAGATACAGGATTTTAACCTAGTTTAGGCAACTAATTTTTCTTTGTTATTTTAAATTTTTGTAAGATATTTGATTGTATTATTTTTTGTCCTGTTTTTATGAATAAATATTTATTATTACTAAAAAAATGAATAAGATTTTAAACAAAAATTGAAACCTATGTGAACATATTCCTGGAAAACCGACTTCAAAAAACTGAAAAGGCTAAAATAAAAAAAAAGAAAAGGCCAAAATAAATTCTAAAAGGATAAAAAACTGAAAAGGATAAAATAATTAAATTTAATTATTTTAGCCTTTTCAGTTTCTTGAAGTCGGTTTTCCAGGAATATGTTCACATGGGATAACGCAGACGAATTCGCGGACGAAGCTAGTCTGATATAAGAATCATTCACATTTAAATGTTTTGATGCGTTTAAACGCCTACTATATTGTAACAATTACAAATAGTCAGTAGTAGTAGTGGTAATCGCGTCTGGCCGGTAATTAGGAGACGCGGGTTCGAATCCCGCCTGGAGCAATATATTTTTTCATCATTTTCTTCCTTTATTTGTAATTCTTACAATAAAAATAATTTTTCAATTGACCTAATAGGTAAATACCTACGATTGATATACAGCTGTCTCCGTGTGAATCCCGCTAGGTATTAAGTTAAATTAGCGGTATTATTTTTCAGTCCGTATAAACAATATATAATTGATAATTATTTAGTAGTAAGTAATGATTTTTGTTGATTTATCTATTTCCATGTAATTCCTGTACACTTTATTAGTGAAAATGGTAATTTTTCTAATATTAATTTTAGTAATACGTTGCTTAAACGTAAACTAAGTATAGTGACACTTTTAAAACTGAACAAGGAGTTACGGATACTAATCTGTGTCACTATACTTAGCAATAGTGGATAGTTCCACTAGCGTATATTTTTTCAGAGGTTTGACCGGTGTTGACGCTTCATCTAGACAAAGGTACTTACTAAGTTAAATTATTAGTATTTATTCTTGTTTTATTTTCCATTTTTTTAAAAATAAGTAACTGACGACCGGCTGGTCGAGCGGTATGTACCTACCCCTTGGTATACAGGCTACTCGGTCAAGAGGTCCCGGGTTCGAATCCCGGTAGGAGCAAATGTTTGTATGATGAGTACAAGCTTTTGTTTACGAGTCATGGATGTTTATATGTTTATTTAGCATATTTCTAATATTTATATACATATAATTATTATTATTTCTCCGTTATCTAATTAATATTCATAGCACAAGCTCTTAATGATGCTTACTTTGGGCTAGATAATAGACGTGAGTGTATGAATAAAATTATAATTCACGGCCCTACCATTGACTAAGCGCTTAATCAACCTATTTTAATTGGAACGCAGGAAAAACATGTATGTTCCTTTGTGTACAAAAGGAAAAAGACAAAGTTTGGCAGTATTTTATACAAAAAGGTTTCATGAACATTTATCAATTTTGTAGCAAACTTAGCTGCGTGACGAATTTAAATACTCAAAAGTCTAAACTCCACAAACACGTACACATTTCAATTTTCCATTCTGGATCGATTGCGTCTTTCAAACGTTTGACAGTGCTTAATTACTAGCGGAGCGATAATGCACAATGCAAACGCCAAGCCGCGATGAGCCCGGGTATTAAATCAAGATTACCGTTTGGCGTTTCCGCCCGGCCGGATAATCAGCCGGACTGTATTGAAACTATCAGTCAAATGACGCATGATGTGCGTCACTGCTGTAATTTGTGTAATTCACACGCGAGCCGAGTGCCAGTGTAAATGGCAGTAGTAATCATTAATATAATTAACGATGTAGCTAACTATTACAATACATGAGAGGAAATGCACTTAAAGGAAAAAAACATGAGGAGTTTGGGCCATAGCACCACCACGCTGGCCCATTGCGGGTTGGAGGGTTAAAGCGGTTGCAGGAACAACCGGAACCAACGGTTTAACGTGACTTCCGAAGCACGGAGGAGCTCGAGATAACAAACTTTGATTGACTCATCCCAGGATCACCATGGCGAAAGTAAGTTTGCTTTTCGTATCGAAACCAGGCGCTCAAACCAATACGCCATTAATAGAATTATAATCAAATACACTAACGTATGTCTCGAAATAAAACTAATTTGGTTCAGTTCAAATGATTAGCGCAAAACAAATTGTGCGCAACGTAACGTTTTTTGTTTTGCTTTGGTAAATACGTTGAAAATTAGCGCGATCTGGGCGCAGTCGTGCATGAGTCTAGGCAATAGTTCACGCGGACTTTTAATACAAATCTCATAAAACGACTCATAAAGACTTGTAAAGACCACTGACAATTGTCCACACGAATCACATTCAAAGTGTAATTAAAAACCGTTTTCAAGCAGCGACAAAAACATTAATGTCAGACATAATAAAGCTGAAAATCGCATTCTAATGAATGATATTGGCCCTCCTGTGGGATTACAAGTTAATCCTCTTGGAACGGAGCTGGGGAGGTAATAAAAATCTTGCGTCATCGCCGGCGCTGGAAGGACTGAAGCTCAAAGTATTACTCATTTGCTTCGTTATTTTTTGACAAATTTCTCTGGAACCATCTTTAATTAAGACTTTTGAGGTTATCAAATGTATATTACGTAATAATATTTTGACTAGAAAAAGAACGGAGTTTTTTCTAATTTAATCATTTTTCGTAAAATGAAACAAAATTCGTACTTATCGCCTTATTGAGAAAGCGTGGTTTAAAATTAGAACGTTCTTACATGAATCGTTATTTATAATTTAGTTCATCAAAAACCAACCTCATTTTATTACAATTAGGTAGATTTTTCGATGAACCAAATTGTCTACGGAAACGAGTGCTTTATGAAAAAGCTAGGTAACTCTGTCCCACTTTTGGTAAAAAAAACACCAGATAAAGACAGCATCAGGCTTAAACCATGTCTAACGTTGAGCCAGTTTTTGTAACAAGGCAGATGAGGTCCTCCAGGTGATAAGTATAAGGGTTGCTGCCATGATATAAGTAAACGTCAAATGGCCCACATAACTGATTATAAAATGATATGATAACCGTTTATATGGCGGTTCTTTAAAAAAACCAGAACATTAGTGATAGTCTCTATAGTACCGGACGTCCCAGGTTCAAGTTTGTGGGACTTGTGATGTACACGAGCATTTTTAAAGCAAAATGATTATCATTGTTTATACTTAACGTGGACAGACTCGGCTATACTTAACGGAAATGGATACTTTACACAAATCATTTAAAAGCCATTATTGCTGCACTGCAAATAATGATATCAATATTTTAAAGTGTAAAGGGAGCAATTTTTGCAATTGAAGTCATCTGTACTATTTAGTACACAAAAAAAACGGGTGAAACCTCGAAAATGTTCGCTACAAAAACCAATTGACGCTATGTGAAAAATACAGTATCCTATTAAAAGATCGAAGCCACGGGTCATAGCTAGTGAAACAATAAATAAGCCAGTCTGCTTTCTGCATCGGCTGCGGTAATTGGACGCACCGACCGCGCTGTCCGGCTAAAAATATTAACGCTACCAACAAAATGTATTGGGATAATTTAATACACACTTTTAATAAATGGGTTTTTAATAAACTTGTGTTGTTGACTCGTTAATTTTATACTCCGGTAGTTACGGTGCAATGTATGAATTTATGGCAAGAAAATTGTGTCTTTATGCAAATAAAATGTTCCAAAATGGTACTTCATTACTTTAACCCTAACCATAAAGGTAATAAGTAATTATAACTCTAACTCTAACCTTATAGAAAGCAAGTAATTAGAAACCTAAGTGAAAAAAAAGAAATGTAAACAGCGCAACGCGGAGCGCAACAAATGTTATAAACAAACAACAAAATTGTATAAACATAAAAAAGGCACGGAACAAGAGTCCGAAGGATTGTAAATTATTTTTAAAAATAGGTACTTAAAAACCTTCCATGATATTCTTGTATGTGCAAATTGGAGTTTCTTTAAAGAAAAACTTTTATTTCTTTTTGAACTAAGTACTGAGTTTTTGAATGGCTTAAAAAAGAATGTGAGGAAAAGTAACTGTTAAAACGATCTCTGTATAATTAATTATTAAAAAATAGGGGTTTAAAAATATTTACTTACACTAACATAACTTATTCGGAAGTATATAAAATGTTCCGACATCATCATTACCAGCCTTTACACGTCCTACTGCTGGGCACAGCCCTACCTAAATGAGAGAAACAAGTGAAGAGTTTGGCCTAATGTGGGTTGGTGGTTCGAAGAGCCCGAGATTACAAATTGATTGACCCATCCCGTGATGGACCATGGTGCAAGTTGCTTTGTAAACTAAACCAGAGCGCTCAAACCACTTTACTAATGCTTCTGACATAAAATAGTGAAATTATTTCAACTTTATTGTTCTGAAATAAGAAACAAGAGGATTGTTGCAGTTGAGCGGGAAGGCAACTTAAAATGCGCTTGAAATAATTGGAATAGCTGACCGGAGGTATTTTAGTTGCTCATCTCGTAGAAATGGTACATTTTATCCAAGTAACATTGAAGAGATATAATAATAATACCGTCTAGACTGTAGATGTAAGATTTCTAGTGTAGATGTCACATTTATGGATGAATAGAAGTAAAACATTAAAGGTTCTTAAAGATTTCAATAGTTGGGCGGTCCAGAAAATTATCTAACTTTGTTACTGAAAGTATCGACCGAAAAGTGCCAACGACTTACATAAAAAACAATAAATTTCTGTGTATGACCTGACTAGTTAAAATTTTACTGTCAAGCCTGTGAACACATTCAGACTTATTAAAATAGAAAAAAGGTACATTTTGTCTGCGAATTCATAAAATGTTTAATGTTTGAGAATATTTCTATTTTAATTTTTCATATAGTTTCTATTGACATAACTGAGTATTTACTTTTGAAGCCTTAAATATAATATATAGTATTTCAGTGTTAAGCAGTTTTTAAATACATTTGTTGGTATCTTTTAATTAACTTCGGATCAGTGGAGACTCAATGCGAGCAATGGTGTGATTTTCTCCAATTGAGTAATTAAGATTTATTATGATTCCTGCATTGTACTTTTTTTTTGAGATTAAGATTAAGAGATTTGTTACTTTGCAAAACATCTGGTAGTAATAGTTATAATCAATAACTAGAACGATATACTATCAGAACTTGTTTAATTGCTTACGATTTTCTTACTTATTGAAACTTGATTATAGTTTTTACACTTACACCTATTTATCTAGTGAACTTATCATACAAATATCTGCCCTTACTGGGATTCGAACCTGAGAGCCTCTGCTTTAAAAACAGAGGTTATTGATGAGACTGACAATTTGGCCTGAGGGCGTCTATTATATTTTTTATTTTATTAATTTCTTAATGAAAAAATATCGATTTTAAAATATATTTTTGGTCTTTAAGAAACTGAAAATATATTAACGCTAGATTTACAAAAGGAACGACCACGAGCGTGATTTGAACCCACGACCTTCCGGCACTTGCGTGATACTCATAAAACTAATTTTAAAACAGAACAGCGTTCCTAAAGAAACAATAGCAAACTCTTGACTGATTTACGCGAAAGCATTCAGTAATTAACACAGAGATTAATTATTATTGTAAGCAGTTAACTAACAGTCCTCTCACAAGTCCCTTAATTTACTGTTGTTCTCGTCGCAGTTCAGATTTTCCCGAAGACTAATCGTTAAGTTGAAGTAAACAACTTAAACCTTTAATTAACAGCGATAAATATTGTCTGATAATATGTCGCTTTGTCACTAGATATATATTAACAGATAACACAATTATTATACAAAATAAAGACAACTATTTATAAGTCCTTACTTAACAATATTATTATAGTTTATGTCGTATCCATAACACAAGCTCCTAATTATCCACAAATTGGGTGAATATTAGGTGGTATAACAGTGGTAGAACACAGGCACGCTTTTCAATTTGGGCGCTGAAATGACATTTTACCAAACACATGCTACTCAAAATGCAACTCAGGAAGAGTTGAACAGCCTTTGCCGAGTATGTGGCGAGTACCAGGAATCAATGACGCATCTTTTGTGGCAGTGTGATACTTTAAGGTCTTCTGGAAGTGGCATATCAAAAGCCAGAAGACTACAAGATCTTTCTGGCCGGATATATAGTAAGGCTCTATGGAGTCTATATTTTGCACACATGAAGAGAAAAAGCGGGCGAAGCACGAAAGGGCCCAGTCGATGAAATTGCCTAAATAATAAGATAGGTCTAAGTGTATGTGTCAAATTTTGGGTTATTATTTACATATTATAATTATTATTCTTTATTCTCATTGGTCTCGTTTTTTTGCAAATATTATCTGCATATAATATTTGCAAAAAAACGAGATGCAATATTATTTGCATCTTATTCGTTTGATAATTTTTAACATTCTATGAAATTGTTATATTGTTTCATAGAAAGGTCATGAAATCATCAAATGATTAAAATTTATTTGAATATTGCAAGAAATATCTAAATTAGAAAAATTTCATATCCTGAGGCGATGACCGAACCCGCGCCCTTTCACAAGCTGGGCGACTGCTCTAATCCATCTGAGCTATTCAGGACTTGGGATAACCCTGTGGAATTCTTCAGGTCTATCTGTATTTGCGTTATAGGATAACGTCTACCCTACAATGTCGAAATATTCTATTTCAACATCGGAAGCGGGTATTTTTACAAATACATAAGATTCTTAAAAAATCTTAAGATTAACATTATTAAAAATGTTTGAAAAATACATTTAGTTATAAAAATATCTTAACTAGAGATTCATTAAGACATTTTTATTAATGTTGAATTAAAAAATAAGAACATTTCTGTAAACTAATATAGCCCATGTTTTAATTTATTGTCGTACTGTCGTCCACACCCTGTATACCTGTAATTTATTTTCACATTATTAAAAATGTTGAAAAAATACATTAACTTATAAAAATATCTAAACTAGAGATTCATCAAAACATTTTTATTAATGTTGAAATAAAAATTAAGAACATTTCTGTAAACTCATATATCCTATGTTTTAATTTATTGTCGTAGGTACTGTCGTCCACACGTGAAATTGTTACCCACAGGCATAGCTAAATCTGAGATGAGGTAGCATGAGAAGTGTCACCATTGCTCTGGCTCAAAAACAACCTTCTGAAAAAGTGATGAATAAGCCAATACCTATGGCCATTGATAAAATAGACGCAATACCGTAAATAGTCCTATTACGGCGCTAGTAAAAACAAAGCCTAATAGAAAGAGAAAGAAAGAAATACAGTTATTCAACGCCACACAAACTATATATTAATCATACACATTAATCATATTGATCATATGTAGGTATTTTTGTTTTTGTGTATTGAACAAAACTAAAAAAAACACAAAAAGCAAAAAAAAACCTTATACCTATTTCCAAAATATAAAATACAATCGTAAAAGGCGTTGATTTTGACTACCGCCATAATAGGAATGCTTACGTTGTATTCTTATTATTATATTAGCTGTGCCCGCGACTTCGTTCGCGTGGATGACATAGTTTGGTACAAACTTTCATCCTCTATTTTATCCCCTTGGGGGTAGAATTAATCAAAATCCTTTCTTATCCGCTAAGAAAGCCTACGTCATAACATCTACCTGCATGCCAAATTTCAGCCCGATCCGTCCAGTGGTTTGGGCTGTGCGTTGATAGATCACTATGTCAGTCAGTCAGTAACCTTTGAGTTATTTAAATTTAGATGAGCAAAGAGGTATTTTTCATTCCAATTTTGAGTGTGCAACTGGAGAACATCTCCCCCTTACAAAAGTACGCAGCCAAAAAGTATATACACACTAACGCGCCCAAATAACATTACTTTTGTATTTCAGAATGCTATTTTAACCAACTTAAAATAAAGTCGAGTGAACTTTAAATCTTAAATCCTACACTTCCTACTGCCAGGAAGAAGCCAAAATAAAATAAAAACTAAAACCAGGAAATGGGGGAAATATATCAACACTTCAAGACATAACATCATGTTGGCCTAATGCCTAATGTATTTTGTGAGTGATAAATGTGATAATGATAGGAATACTAATGTAACTACACTAAAGTGTCAGAAGTGAGGAAAGATTTTGATCACCTGTACGAAAAATAAGAAAAATATAATATTAAGAATTTGAAGCAGAACGTTTAATGACAGTGTTACTGCTAGTTTTGTATAAATATGGTTTAGCAAACACGTCTCTGAATTACACACACACAGTAATATTATAAATGCGAAAGTATATCTGTCTGTTACCTCTTCACGCTGAAACCGCTTAGCCGATTTAAATGCAACTTGGTATAGAAATAGTTTAAGTCCCGGGAAAGGACATATGATAGTTTTTATACCAGATATCATCCTTAAAGAGGGTGAAAAGGGGAATGTGGAAGTTTGTATGTGGAATCAATAACTGCTTAACCCATTTTGATGAAATTTAGTATGGAGATAGTTTGAAACCCTGGGAAGGACATCGGATACTTTTTGGCGCAATGGCCGATATTCAGGCGGGCGGAGCCGCGGATGTATATTATTATTTTGATAGATCTACTGTTTTTCATACGTTTATTAAATTTACTATTTGTGATCAGAAAGACATGGTTCCTAGGTTCATTAAATGCATTAACATTTATTTTAGTGAAATAAATACGACTTATTTAAACGCACGTCTAAAAACAATCCGATCAAAATATGAGTATGTAAGTCAAAACTTTATGGATCGACTCAAACTTTTTATCCCTTTATATTTAAGTAGAATGAATAAGTGGCATATAATTCAATTTTAGTTTTAAATATAGACACCAGAATCAGCAGCATGATCTAGAAATTAATTGGATAAATTATTTACCTAATAACCCACATAGAATAAACAATTTAAGTTCAATCTACATGGGCGCACATTTAAATTAAACAACTGTAAACAATAAATCACTATATGTACTATCAAAACAAAAACTAGCAAAATCGAGCTTAAATTGCATATCGACCTTCCTTTCTCTCAATTTCATTTTGGCTCAGAATGAGAAGGCGCTCGATTGTTACTTTTTTTTCCAGGAGAAATCTGATTGCAGACCCGCCGCTGGCTAGGCGACAGGCGTGTGTGAGGGTCGCCCAGCGCCAAAGACACTGGGAATACCCACTAAAACTCCCCGGTAATTACATTGCAATGGACCCCTAGGCAACCCGGCCTTACGGCCAGGTTTTGCGCCATTGGAGATTGCCCAGAGTCACTTGGACAATCTCAGACTTGGCGGCCTGTGCAATGCGTGCGTGGGGGCCACCCATGCACGCACGCCGCATACGGCCGCTCGATTGTGACCTAGAATATGTCTCCAAGTAAGAAAAGTGTCCGTTTACATTAGCTTCTGAAGTTGATTGTGAGGAGTCAAGTTCGTGAGTCAAGAAAGAAATTTGATAAACTTAAAATGAATTTGCATTATGCTCTATTTTCGCGTGTTTTCTACCTCTTCTTAAAGATTAAGAATGATAGCTTAAAGTGATTAATAAAATTTAAATAAGCTGCCACGGTGATATTTTTACTCAAATTTAGACTTTATGGACTAAACGAATTACAGCATTAATTTTAAGGTACTTTTAGTGTTAATATTATAGACTGTGATATTACTATAATAAGTAAGATCATCACGCCAGTTTATTTTGTTATACGACAATGGTGGTAAGCAAGGATACGGTTACCGTAGCCTGTAGTACGTGGTTACCGTAGCCTGTAGTACGTGGCTACCGTAGCCTGTAGTTAGTGGTTACCGTAGCCTGGAGACGCTCGTAGCACATTTGGCTATGTACGCTATATATATCCTATGAAGAAAATAAATGAGAAAAAAACCGACTTCAAAACACTAAAAAGGCAAAAATGACTAAACTAAACTAAAATACTACTTGTGTAATGAACTTTTTTTTTTGTCGGCGGTATGCTTCACCTTACATTGTTTCTGAAACAGCCTAGCGACAACTCCAAAAAATACCTATTTATTAGATAAGGTACATAAATTTAGTTATTTTTGCCATTTTAGTGCATTGCAATTTTTATTTTTTGTATAAACATTTTTTAGTGCTGAATTTCCAGGTTCAAAGCTAGATGGGTGACCGTCAGCATTATTGACTTGCCTGTGTCAGTCTCTGTGGTTGAAATTCATTTTTCCTAAGTATTGTTTTTATAACTTGACACCTGCAATCATAAGAAAAAATCACCTAAATGTCTCAAATAATTCAAAATATCTAGGAAAATACCTCATTATTTATTTTTATTTATTTATTAAACAATGTTTCAACAGCATTTTTATACATATAATACAAATTAGTATTACCTAGACATGAGCCAATTATAGAAACACATTATGCTTATAGGTAATCTATATATAATAAATTATGGAGATAATCAAATAGTCCAAAGGAAACCAGACTTCGGAGTTAATATTTATTTGGTAATTTCAGAACTCCACATAGCAAAGTTTAATTTATAATAACTAGATTTGTTTTGTTTGTAGGTAAACGTCGTGAATAGAACTGAACAGCTTCTGGAATCTACAAGCTGGATATCTATGAGATTCCACCTCCACTGTGCAAGAACACAACAACTGAGACACATGGATGTCTTTTTAGATAAGCATCGTTTATCGCAGTGAAGAATAATATCTGCTAAATGGACAATTTCGTCAGAGTTAGGTGACTAGAAAGACTATTAATAATAATAATAATACCTAATAACATTCATACACTCACACCTATATCTAGCCCAAAGTAAGCATCAATTAAGAGCTTGTGTTATGGATACTAGATAACGGAGAAATAATGATAATAATATGTAAATAAATATAATAAATAAACATATAAAAATCCATGACTCATAAACAAATGCTCGTACTCATCATACAAACATTTGCTCCTACCGGGATTCGAACCCGCGACCTCTTCACAGAGTAGCCTGTATAGCAAGGGGTACAGAACAGACAGCTCGACCAGCCGGTCGTCACTATTAGATTTTGGGATATATGAATCACTTTTCCTTCTGGAGTATAACTTTTATCTTACACCAAGATAAACTATTCTTTTAATATAAGTTTTAAGCTATTAGATGAGATTCTTAATGGCCAGCAATAAGTACTTATTGTAGTATGTACTAATAAGAGCAGTGTCACGTGAAACATGTAGATTTTGTTTCGATGTGCATTGGAGGTATGGATGTGTGTGCGCAATAAGTGTCTACCACTTAAGTATTGCGTATTTATTTTTCAAACTAACTATTTTACATTTAATTTACGGTCTACAGTGGAGGAAAGCCGCGGTTGCATTGTGTCTGAAATCGAGATTTCACGACTAAACTTAGTCCAAGTCTGCGCGTTTACCGCTAAAAAACCCCTTCGCCATGTCTCCGCAGTTCCTTGACATACTCCTTTTCATCTCTAAAAGTATCGGGATCCTTGGTATTGATATCTCTAGTGACGTGCAGTTCCGCTGTCATTTAGAAGATAAAGTCAAGCTGGCATCCAAGAAGCTTGGTGTACTTAATAGAGCGCGGTGGAACTTCTCTTCGAGGCAATGGCTATTAGTTCAAGTCTCAAGTCGGGCCCCATGGAATCCTGTTGTCACCTATAGACAGGAGCACCTAGATGCTAGCTTGGACCATTTGACGAGGTTCAAAGACGCGTTATGAGAATTGTCCACAATCCCGAGCTCACAAGCGGTATGCCTTGCATAAGGGGATATCTTGCTTCCTTTTGTGTTCTACCGTTTGTATAACGGGGTTCTGAAGAATTATTTAACATGATGCCTATGGTCTCTTTTTTTACTATCGCACCGCTCACCATCGGCAGGGCATTAATTTCCATACGTTGGAAACAATATGGTCGCGTTCTGTACGGTTTCGAGAAACTTCTCCCGCGTACGCTCAGGTTGCAGAATGAGCTCTCCTTCTTTTCTCCAACAGTACAGTACGGAGTTCTTCAAAAATGGCTTGAAAAGGTTTTTACACGGTCGGCAACGCGCAAGTGAAACCTCCGGTGTTGCAAGCGTCCATAGGCTTTGGTAACCACTTACCTTTAGCTGGGCCGTTGATTGCCACCTTAGTTGTATAAAAATAAATACAGATCTCCGAATTCGAAAGCAGCATGTCGCGCACGTTACCTGTAGAGAAACTATGTTTATTACACGGAATAACCGCGAACTTGTACACCGAGATGAGAATTCAGCCGAAATGTTGCTACAAATCGCACCGCACTGTATTTTCAAACGTATTCGAGATAAATGCAACAAATGTAACAGAACTACGGGTAACCGATGACGTAATTTCTGGATTCGCTCGAGACCACAGTAATAGCTTACCGTTTTTAATATAGGATTATATGTTGAGTTTTATAATAGAAAATGGTAGAATTATTTCGCTTTTCACTCTTAGGGAGAGAAGATATTTAATCGGTGTAAGGTCTTTGAAAATTCTGCTTCAGCTTAAGAGTTGTCCGACATAGATCTGTGAGGTTTTACAGAAGACCATGCTAAAAGAATGTTAAATACCAAAACTTAAAAATTTATCATACAAGCGCTAAAAATTATAATACCTAGTCTTTATTATATAACGTTGAAATTAAAATTGACTTCATAATGAAGACGTGAAAATTTGAGTTTGACGAGAAAATGAAAACATCGTATAATTTTTTAAAACAATTATCACATTTACTGGAACAGTAAGCGTTTTTTGTCGCGAGATGAAAGAAATTATGCCCTCGAATATTCTAAGAGCGACCAAATGAAATTATCTAATTAACATTACTCGGGGCGGCATTGGCCTTATAAAATAATTAAGGCGAAGTTACGGCGAAATTCTTATTAAAAAGCTATCTCTAAAAATGACATTTAGGTTACGCCTTTTGACTCTAAACACCCGTGTTCGATCACACGAAATAAAATAGGCTGAGGATTTGTGTTTAGGAAAATTTATCGGACAATTAATTACACTTCGCTAATTAATTAAGTGGGTGTTTTAATCTTCTTAATAGGCGTGCGTGTTTCGAAAACTTACTTGTACACAATTTGAAAGTTGATTGTTTTCATTAGGAAGCGAACAATATTGCTTAATTTGTTTTGAAACTGTTAACATAAATATTCTTCCGCTTGGATTAGTTTTATTAGTTCTATTGCTTGACTATAATCATCGAGATAAAACCAGACTTTACATAAATAGAGTCAATACTACACTTATGCGCAATAGTGGTTTTGTTAAAGGGCCAATGATATATATAATATACCAATGAACACAAAAGACCTTTCTCTGCATTTATTCAAAAGAAAATTGAAAAAATACTTAGCACAAAATGCATACTATCATATTAAAGAATTTATTGCACACAGAAAATAAAAGAGCCGATCACTAATATAAGTACCTTATTGTGATTTATTTTAGTACCTAACCATTAATTTGACTTAAATTATTATTTAATGAGTTTGTCACTTACTGTCTGTTTGTCGTTTACTTGACATTGTAAACGTATATATGACATATTTGTATTCATAATTAAAAATTTATCTTTTATTTTCAAATTTAAACAATGTAATTGTGATTTTTTAAAATACACACTGACACCCACACACGCCCGTCTCTTATCCAGCGGCGGGTAGGTCCCTAAGCGCATTCCTCCTCCAAAAAAAATAGGGGTAATATACACTAATTCACATACATTTTCACGCTCAAACCGCTGAACTGATCTAAATGAAATTTAGTATGGAAACAGTTTGAGACCCTGGGAAGGACATAGGATACTTTTTTGATAATCGACAACCACGCGGGTGGAGCTGCGGGCGACCACTAGTACAGAATATAGAAATAACATGTATCTTATTATTTTAAAGAATATATGTGTTAAAACGGTTCACGAAGTCTGCAATGGCTTTTCTTGATTGCGTCATAATCTTAAGCAAAGTTATATTACCATTTTTCCCCTTAAATATGAATTACGAAATAGGGCGCTTCATTTTTTATTTCAACTAATTAGTCGCATTTGAAGCTCAAGATAGCTAGTTTAATTCACGTGGGCACCTTTGACTCTTAAGCTCCGGTACTCAGCTTGCGTACTGTTTATTTGACTTGAGCCACTTGGCTTGCAGTGCAGGCAAATAATTTTGAAAATAAAGTCAAGTCGCCTGTCGCTATGTGGAAAACTGAAGAGGATTACGGAATTTCTAGAGCTTAACGAGGTTTTTAAGATCTGGATAACAAATTTGATAAATCCTTTTAATCTGCACTTTTTGGCTGTGGCTTTTTGTTAATTTGGCTGACATTGCTTTATTACGCCTGTTTTCTGAATGTTAATGTAAATAATTATGTTGTTAAATCGATTGGGCATTGGATATTGAATACAGTTAATCAAAATTGATAAAATTATTTCCGATTCAGACATTTACTAGGTGGTAGGCCCGTATGTAGGGTCGTTTGGGTTAGGTTACTACCAGCTTTCTTATTGCAGCCGCGAAATAGTTCGCTGTGTTTGTATTTGAAGGGATAGTTGACAGTGTGATTACATGGAAGGGATTTCTTCTTGGGCCTCAGGATGGCAACGCACCTGCAATATTAAGTGATTTTTCCTTGTTATTGCAGGTGTCTATTGTCATCTAATTATATATAAAGGCTCTAACTGAAAGACAGCGGAGGTATTTTCCACCGTGTAGTAGTCTGATAGCTTTAGTAAACGTTGCGCCAAGTCATAATGACCCTTATTATTTTCAAGCTAAGAACTGTGTCTAAACTAGCTCATTAACTTATTATGGCCCTTGTACAACAACGCACTCGGTTGATTAACTAAATTAGGTAAAAGATTTTTGAAATAGTTTCAGTTTGTCAAAAATTGACCTCTAGACTCTCAATCTGATTTTGTTTTTTACTACTAGATGACAAACAAGCTGACGGCCCACCTGATGGTAAGCGGTTACCGCCGCCTATAGACACCTGCTATAACAAGGGAAAATCACTTGATATAGCAGGTGCGTTGTCATCCAGGGGCCTAAGATGAAATGCCGTCCCTGCCAAGTAATTACATTAATTTGGATCTGAGCGTGGGAATATCAATTATAATTTTGAGAATTCATATTTCGCTTTAAACTTGATTAAAACGAAATACATTGTTTAAGAGACTCTACAAGAGATACCTACATATCGCTGCCAACACAACAATATGGGATCTTTAAATCCCTGGTAAATTAGCGGTTGTCGACAGAGGCTCCTTTTCTAATCAGTATTTAATTCAAACAACTTTTTTATGGAAATATGTAGAAAAATATTCAGCTTAGAAAAAAAACAAATTAAAAGTATTTGTTACTAAAACATACGCAATATGCACAAGCACATGCATAGAAACATTCACACATCTATATCAGTCCTATACCAAAATGAAAGCAAGGTAGCTGTTATCAAGAAGTCAATAGAATAAGATAATTAAATTCTTAAATAGGTTTGTGTTCTCAGCCTCTATTTGTGGGATTGAATTCCATTTCTACCGTGACCTAGTTATCTCACACAGTAACATGCGTGGGAGCAGGGAGGTAATGGCTTTATAAAATGTTGAGTTTTCATAATAGAAAATAGAAATATTAGATTACGAACTTAATATTTCTCTATTGTGGTTATTATGGTGTTTTCCTTTTAGAATATTAATTGGGTTTTTCAAGTCGACAAAAACCTGATCTTTTTTGCATTTAAAAACAAATAATTGTATCCTATAACGCCCTGATGGTATGATCTCATGCAATAGACTGATAAAATTTAATTGTGTTCGTTTAGTTGCAGTTTGTCGGATCTGAAAGAGTTAAAACGTTGAAATAAAACTGTTCTTGGTTTTAAATAATTTGCCGTTTTTTGTTCGCGATAATAGGTTAGCCATGCTACACGTAAATTAATTTAGTTTTGATACTAGAAACGACTGAATAACAAATGCGTTGGTTACCCTAAAAAAACAAGTGAAAAGCGTTATTTTTTTTCGTTATATTTTTGGCAAACATCTGTGAGGAGTAAGTGCTTCCCCAGTCGGCGATGTATGCTCAGGCAAAAATACCATTATGCCGTACTTTTCAAAGATTCGAAATAGCAAGACGATGTTCATCACCGTAATCGTCTCCAGCCTATATACGTCCCATTGCTGGGCATCGGCCTTCTTACATTGGAGAAGAATATGAGGTGGTCCATAACACCATCACGCAGTCCAGAAGTGGATTAGTGAGAAGGTGGTTGCAACAACAACCGAGACCAACGGCAACGGCCTTCCGAAGCACGAAGGAGCTAGTGACTACATGATTGACCCATCTGGGATCGATTGCGAAGACAAAGCCACAGTTGCCACAGTCTCCACAGTTGCTTTGTCTTCGTAATCGAAACCAGAACGCTAAAACTACCACGGCACCGAGCTCCTCTATCTCCAAGTCGATGTCAGAAAGCCGATAGAGCAGCATTGTACTGGGTAAGTTGACATATTATACTTAACAGGTACACTTTAGAACCTCTTATAAGCTTTAGAAGATATATTGGCGGAGCGTTTGATTCAGAAAGGCTCTTACCAAGATTTTCTAATCAACATTCAAGAGCTGGCGTGCGAGGCGATGTCTCCATAAATTACGTATCAGGGCGCCTTATGAAAAATGTTTTCGCAATATTTCTACCTTAGGTAGTGCAACATCTTCAGCAAACATTTGCGGACGTACGCTCATTTTAGACACAGATTTTCCGTGAAACACAAATTCGTAAAGGAACTTAATGAAATTTTTAAATTGTGGCTTAAATTTTAAGGAGTGCTTTAATTGAAGTTGGCAAATACAAATGTGTGAAAGGTCCAAAAATTAAGTTATCCTCTTTTAACCGTAAAACAGTTCGCTGTGCTTCGAATCGAAGGGAGAGGTAGCCAGTGTAATTATTGGACATGGAGGGCATTTCATCTCAGTCTGCAGATTGACAACGCACCTGCAATACCAAGTGAACTTTTCCTTGTCATCACAGGCGTCAATAGTCGACCGTAGCCACTTACCACCAGGCGGGCCGTCAGCTTGCTTCTCATTAAGTCGTATAATAAGCATTTGAATATCAGTCGTTAGCCTATACGCTTGAAATACAAACTGCACAGGCGTCGGCCGTATTATGTAAATGAAGAGTATGGTCGTCGCTACTATATCGAGTCTCTTGTATTTACTTCTATAGAGCAAAACTGAGCATGCGATAAGTGGCACTATATTTTTCACAAAGCCTAATAGTTGTATTCGAAATAAGTTTACGGAATTTAATAATTGTCGCTTACACAGCTTAACACCTAAGGGACTGTCCGTATGTACTTGAGCACGCACTTAGCCGTCTAGTGAAAGGACTCGATTTCGTTAACACAATTTAAACATACGACAGCACGTTAAGTGTAACAGTTGTACTATGAAAACCGCCTTTGATAAGAAAACAATAAGGGCGGTGTTAAGGTCAAACTGTATCGCTTGATGTGCTGTCGACTGTACGAACGTTATACTTGATTTGACAATTTTTAACTTGATTGTTTTTGTAACGAATAAAGAAAGAAATCGATGAAAAAATACTATACAATACAATTTTTTTTACAATAAAGTAGGCGTTTAAACGCATCAAAAACATTAAAATGTGATGATTGTTTTTTTTTGTTCGTAGATACATAAATACACAGCAGTTAAAGATGAAAAATCAATAATATCGTACGAAATGTTCAGTTTCGTAATTATTGTAAGTATTTATGTGAGAATGCACCGTCCATCTAGACTTGTTTATACAATCCAAAAAGTATCCTATATTAAAGTCTTATATCTCGTAATTATTGGAAGTCTAACATAAAACCGATCGTCGTAGCTATAAATGGGTAAATAAAAATATATATTTTGCGTTTAATTTTGGATTCTGGCGACTACAACTGTGTTGTAACATTTTAAGTTTTTTTATGCGACAAGGGTGAGAAAGATAGCAAACAAACCTACGGTCTGTTAAGCGTTTACCTTGGGTACTACTCACACAAACAAGAATACGGTCTGCCTAAAGGACTCAACCCACAGATTTTGTGTTAGGATTCTCACCAGCCCACATCGCACCGCGAACGCTGTTTGTGTAATAGAGTACATAAAGAATTCTAGTTTGAAAAATCATTCCGCCCCGCAGCACACACGCAACGATTCCGCACCGCACTCTGTGGGCTTAGTCCTTAAGGCGATATATTGAAAAAAATTGCACTTTTATAAGTAATGTCATACGTCGCTAAAAGACCTTACGAATCTGAAAATCAAATATACGTTACTTCATATCCTTATCTAGATACGAGTAGAACAAAAACACGATTAAAGGAGTTTGCCTCGATACATTTTATTTCCGAAAAGACCTCTTATAAACAAGAAAACTTAAGATTATTGGTGAACGATAATTTGTATTCAATAGGAAATTACTTTAAATAGTAGATATCATTAATATTCAGAACCGTATAGAAGCGTTTTTTTGTAGTCCATAAGGTTATTTTTAAATAAAATAATTTGTGTATTTCGTTTACTTTTCACGCGCGATCGCTGTTTTGTCTTTTTTCCTCCCGCTGAGTCAGCCATATCTCTATCCCTATCGGTCCTGGCCGAAACAACTTTTCGATAGATCGCCTTAATTGTAGGCTGTAAACGTAGCCTGTAGACGTTCGTAGCACCTTAGGACTACTGACACAAACAAGAACACGGCCTGCTTGCTAGTAAGCGGTGACCGTAGCCTGTAGACGCTCGTAGCACTTTACGCACCACTCACAAAAACAAGAACAAACACGGCCCGCTAAAACGAGGTAAGCTTTGACCGTAGTCTGTAGACGCTCGTAGCACATTGGCCACTACTCACGCACCGCCTATGGTGTATAGGAACAAAATAAGTACCGAACCGCTTACCATCAGGCGGATGCCTGTTTGCCACCCTTGTATAAAAATAAATAAATAACTTTATTGTGAAGGTGGTAGAGTGTAATTTAGGAGTTTTGGAGGATGGAGAGACTCCATCCATCTAGCTATCGGGCATAAATGTTTTTATCGTTTTCTTTCTTTATTTGTAGTTGTTACAATAAAGTAGGTGTTTAAACGCATCAAAAACATCAAAACCACCATTATATTTAACTAATGTTAGGTATAACTGAAGTTAAATATGTTTTGTACGTTGGTCCTGGCCTCGGCTATAAATGTAGTACCAAAACATATTATACAACCACTTATACTAGTAACTATTAATAATTAAGATAATAAATATTACATTTCGGTTCCGATAGTGTTAAATCGTAACTAAGACGTCAATGTGGATTCATGTAAGCATAGATAATCCTTTAAATCTAGCCACCGATTAACTTAAGCCCGACATTTAAGTAAATCGGTATTGGTAAAGCTTTACAACTAAGGCTGATTACTCATTTTCACTCTTTCATTTGGTTTGGTATTTATTAATATCCATCCTGGTATCGTTTGGATATAAAATAAATGCCGATACGTGTTTACCGCACCGAGTGATGGATTTGTAAATTTTAATGCCCACTTCATAAGTAAACACCAGAAGTACGCAATGCGTTTTAAAGTTAATGATATTTTAGGCGAAAAAATATTATTCCAGTTGGTTTTCTGGAGGTTTGTACAAAATGTAACTTTTTGTTCCTAATCTCAAATTTCGATCATGTATATCTCTGAAAATATGCGATTGCTTTGGTAGGGGATGTGTTTTGGGGATAGAGAGGACCCCCTCTTGTACACCTCTCCCTCTCTACTCCAAAAACGTGGGTCCATATAATTTTTTACCGAATTCATCATATTTTCGTAACTGTCATTTTCTGCACGGCGATTATCGGGCTGTTATACTATCAAACGCCATACTTACAAATATTGAAAGCATTCCTTTTTATGATTTTATTTGGAAAAGTTATGAGCATATTACGTTTCACGCCGATCGGCGTATGCCGCTACTGGATGTGAAATGGAAATTTCGCCGATCGGCGTTTGCCGCACCAAGTGGGTTCAGGTACAGTAATTTTTTTATTTTAATTTTTTTTTATACTAGCTGACCCAACGAACTTTGCACCGCTTCAGAAGCAATAAAATTAAATCTTGTCTCTGTTATTAAGCTATGATGATATATGAATTAAGTTTAAAAATGTAAAAAAATCGAAAAAAATGGGCTATATTAGTTCATAAAAATGGATTGCAACTTTCAAAAAAACTTCTTTTTCATTTGATAATGTCATGACATTTCTATGAAATAATGAAGCCAATGTTATATTATTTGCCGTATTGACGGCACCAACCTGCATATTCACTTATGTTTTTGCACATGTTTAATCAATGGGATTTTTTTATATTTTATCTGAGATGATACAATTAGGCCCTGGTTGATATTTCCAGTTTTAAATTTTTTTGATGTAATAAGACTTTCCGTAAATAATTAACGTAGGTATATTTTGTTATAAGTTTCATTAGTATTTAAATAAAACAGGTCAATTTAAGACTTTCTTGTCGTTAAGTGGAAATTCTATTGTGTATACAGATATTTATATGTAGATTCGTATTCATAATTACCACTACCAAAGCTCCGAAGCACTTCAAGCCATTGCTGCTAAATAAATTCCGTCCGATACTGAAAATTCGTAGGCGTAAGTTGTATTGCGCCGTTCGACCGTAATCCGGTCCGGGTTGGTATAAACGATATAGTCAGGTGATACCAGTTGCAAATATCTAGGTACGAGTACATTGCAGTGAAATGGGTACGAACCATTTCAGACAATGCTAGTGAGTCAGATTGAGATTTTTTTAAAAAAAAATCAATGTCTTGACCAAGGTATTAATGCTTTAATATTTTAAATAAGTATCTTGTACCATCCCATTTCCTACTATCCTGCCAATATTTAAAAAGCGATACTGTGGATGATGTGTATAGCTCAATTACGCCAGAAAGACTCACCAGACCTCAAAGACTATATATACTCCGTGCCGGATCTAAATGTGATTCCGCACAAAGATAGATTACAGTCTGGAATAGCATATACTTCTTTTTATCTCGGAAAAACAAACGCGTCTCATTTGAAATACAAAAGTAAATTTATATCATAGCCTATGTTTAATAACTATATTGTATGTTATTCATAAATTAATTAGATGACTTATGACTTATGTATAAATGTGAAAGTAACTTTGCCTGTCTGTCTGTTATGTTTTCACTCCTAAGCAGCTGAATCAATTTAGATGAAATGTACAATTGAGATAGATTACATTCTGAGAAAGGACACGGGCTACCTTTTGACGCAATAGCCGACACACAAGCGGGTGGAGTCGCGGCCGTCAACTTGTTTATTATAACGGGGAATAGAGACCGCGTAAATGTTTATATTTGTAACTTAATAGTAATAAGAAACTGTGCCTCGAAAGCTCGTCTCGTATTTTCCAAAACTACTTCGATTGCATGTAAAATATCAAACAAGTAGATTGCCGCTAGTCTCTTTGATTCATGAGTTAGCTATGCTAGATATAAACACACTCAAAGCAATGAATAGCGAGGCCATTGATAAAACGCCTCGTTGCATATTCTAATGAACAGTGTTCGACGGTGAAAATCCGTAGGCGTAAATTAAGCCATACTCCACCGGACGATAATCCGGCCCGGACGGCTATAAGCGACGTCGTCAAGTGATATCAGTTACAGATGCACCGAACACCAGATTCACTTACCGCTACTCGATATCCACTCGGAACAAATCGCTATGCCTTTGCTTATAAGAAGAATATTGGATGTTGCATGGATCTGAACTGAAGAGGATTATCTGTTTCAAAGACTTTACAGAACAGCTAAATGGGTTAAAGGTGTCAACATTGTCATGGGACTCTTATTAAATATAAGATAATTTAGAATTTTGAAGTTTTAGTTAGTGGAACTAAAATAACACGTTGGATAAAAGAAAGGAATCACTAACATAAAAAAGAACACTTATGGAAAGGGCCAAGTTCAAAGCGGATGCGTCGAGGAGCCGACGCGGGCACAACAGACGCACAGTCGGCAGCGAAAGGGGCACGACGAACGCACAGACAAGGGCGCCCGGAGGGCGCGCAACAGAGGCGCGTGGAAGAAGCGCAGCAAGGAGGCGCGGCAGGCGCGCAGTAGCGCCAACCGGAGGATGTTCAGCAGAGACGCGTGGCAGACGCGTGGTCTGTCCGGTTCGTGGACGACACGCAGCAGGTAAAAGGCCGAGGTTCGCAGCACAGGGACCACCGAAGTCTCCGGTATGCTAGTAACGGGTACTGCTGCTACCACTTCTTCAGACTTTCTTCCATTCCAAACAGTAGATTCCCTAACATTTAGCCCTCCTTTTGTACCATAGACGGAATTTTCAAATAAGAATCGAAGTTTTTAGAAATTTGTAGACGAACCAAAAAGAAAAGCAGTTGTCAAAAAAAAGTGACAATGTCAGAATATTAATACAGTAATTTTGAAGAAAATACAATATTAAAAAGCCTAAATATTATCGGAAAAGATGTGAAAAAATGGTTAGAATACAAGTGCAAACGTGAAACAGCTAATTATTTACAGGAAACATACATTTCAGGCAAAAACGTGAAGGTGATAGTTTACAGTGAAATGTTGTTAATTCTAATGATAAAATAAAGATATAGAACAGGTGATTCAGTTTTAAAGTTATTTACAAGTAAAATTCATATAAAGAAGTTTCATAATAAGTAGTGCTATACACCACAACATTACAATATACCTACGCGGCCAGAGGGCGCGAATTCTGTTGTTTATCGACTATATTATTTAGTGTGAAAATTCGTTTCTTTCTTAATCATTCAGCTACAAAAAGATAGACTACTACAATAACTTAGTTTGCAGCTTATTGTTAAATAATAATATGTTTAGAGGGGAGCATTCTTTTCTAGCTGAAATTGAAACCAAAGCGGTGAAGTAAGACTAAAGGAGTTGTTTTGTATGGAGGATGGTTTTCATTATTCTAAGCGGAAATAAACAAACACTTAAATAGTTGATGTGAAAGTAAGAAAAATATAGAATCTGAAACCAAAGAAAGAATAATTTTAGAGACCCCTATTATTCCTAAATAAATAAATGTTTCATTGGTATAAAAAAAATCAATGGGCGGCTACACTAAAAAATATGTTCCAACTAATATGTGGCTAGCGCTAGCCTAAACCACCAAGCATCAGATTGCATACACAATTGACTTTTCAATTGGCATAGAACCCCAGAGGCATAACGCTGCATGACAGATTTATTATCACAGCTTTTTTTGAAAGTGATACATTATAATTTAGGTAAACCTGGTCAATGTTCTTTGTTGGTGTCATCATATAAGTTGGTACTTTGATCCTGATATGTTTGTAAAGTTGCAATTATAAATCAACAATGATAAAAACCTTTGACAAACTGGCACAGTAAGATTTTTGAATGCCTGGTTTAAAAAAAAATAAAAAAACTTGGGGAACTTAAAATTTTTAGGGCTGATTTTTGAATCACCAGATAAAGTTTATCCAGAGAATAACTTTGACAAGATGACAGTTAATCTATAGAAAATCTGTCAAAATATCAAAATTATTCTAAATTATTAAAAATTATCTGTGGATTGAAAAATCGGCCCTTATTGAAATATATACAATACTACTAGATGACAAACAAGCTGACGGCCAACCTGATGGTAAGCGGTTACCGCCGCCTATAGACACCTGCAATAACAAGGAAAAATCACTTGAGATTGCAGGTGCGTTGTCATCCTGGGGCCTAAGATGAAATGCCGTCCATGCCCAGTAATTACAACTAACCAATTTTAGGTTCCTCCATCAAAATAATTGAAGCTTATCCTTGTTAGTTTTCATGAGAATTAAAAAACCACTGTAGGAAATCTCCTTTATTACTTCACTGAATTGGTATCATTGACAGAAATTTCTACAAGATAGTTGTAAGTTTTAAGATATTGAAAATATTAAGTTTTATTAAATAATAACAATCTAATCTGAACACAAGTTTACAAAACAGTACGAGGTAATTTACGTTCTGTGATTAAGTTACAAGCCCAATCCAATAAGTCAGTGTTTAGCTGTATCCAGGAATTCCTCCCTACCCAAGCATTTCTCGAGGTATAACTTTACTTAAGACTCCGGCGGAACAAGAAAAATTTTGCTCATAAAGACTTTCGTGATGTCAAAAGCATAAAACTTAATGCTCTGATATTATGATAAAAGTTTGCTTTGTTCGAAAAATTTAACTACCAGGTATTTATTTTATTCGTTCTGGAAAACTTACATTATATAATATTACAAAGATAATAGGTACACATTCTACTATGATTTTATTATGGTGATGACGAACATTACTTATGAGTCATGAACTGGCAAAAACACGAAACGGAAAATACCTCCGTAAATAGGCGTCGATTTTGACTGCAGCCGTACCAGGAGTATTTGCGTTATACTTGGAATACTATTAATAGCGAAACTAGCAGAGCCCCATCACGTAATTGTGAAAATTATTTATTGTGGTCCTACTCATTTAGTAGATCCAGTAACAACTCAATTTAATATTGGTAGAACGATGGTTCGAATAAACGAACCACAGGTAAAAAAAATGGATGGATGGATCGACCAGTAGAACTCCGTGATTGGACCACGGGCAACAAACGGTGATTTTAATTTAAAATTCAACGATAAAGATATAAAAGGCGACTTGAATGTTGCGGCGGAGAAAAGACAAGATAACCTAGGTACCTATTAATTTCTTTGTAGTATACTTTGCGGTGTTCAAAATGCTACATTTATTTGAAAAATAAAAACCAGAGCACCACCCATGATGACATAGAGATGCAATATACACTTTCGTTCTTTCCTCAAATGAGCACCACGTCTGACAAAATTCTCCTTTTATATTTTTACATCGTAAGGCGGCGTGATTCTTATCATTCCTTTGAAATGCGTCATCGGCCCCCGCTTTGGGGCATTTTTTCAAATGTTAATTTTTCAATCGATTTAGATGAAAACCTTGGTAACATGAAATGTTATTTTCGTTTTGGCTTGTTTAAAGATTGTTTAATGTGGAATAAACTATGAATTTTCCCTGTTATTTTTTTATGGGGAAAACCATCTTACTGATGGCACTCTTATAATAACATAAAAAGAAAGAGGATACCAAAACTACTCATTAAATACAGATGTTTTCTTAAATTTATTTCAACATTTTTTTTACAACTTCAACGAGCAAGTTGACGGCACACCCCTACCGTCACATATAGTCAGTCACCTGGGATAACAAGGAAAAAATCACTTATATTGCAGGTGCTTTGTCATTCTGACACCTAAGATGAAATGCTTTCTATGCCCAATAGTTAGGTATACATGCCCACCTTTCCCTTTAAATCGAAAACAGTCCTCCGCGCGAATGGAGCCACGGACAGAAGCAATATATTTATGATTCCGTAAACAGAGCTTGAGGGCAAAATCGTCATCTAACCTATATAACCTTCGTCATTATTCAAACGTTAGGCGAATATTCAGATAATTAAATCTTGCTCACAAATTATTTCACTTAACTGTTCACACCATCACACTACCTCAGTGGTTGTCAGACTAATTCGAGCAAAGATCTTTTGTAATAAATAGGTATTGCAAAATAAAGTTTCTAGGTTATAATGTGAGTCTTAAATTTGGTTATGGCTAGTAACGTTATGACTTTTATTTTTCTACAAAGAAGATTTTAAATGATTCAGTTTTTTTATATTTAGAATCCTTGGGCAATATCTTCAAGTTCCGTTCTTCTTGTTTGCGAATAAGCCTTTGGCGAATAACGTACATGTGTTAAGTTTAGAAACATAAAATTTACTGCCGGTTGAAATAGTAGAAAAACATTCAATTATTATTTTTAACATTTTGATAAATGTTTGAAAAATATAAAATTAGAAAAAACTGATGAAAAAATCATTCGACTGCTCTTACGATCAATTGTTAGCTACCAAGGACTTGGAATAACTTGGAGTTTCTTTTAGTATATCCGTATTTGTATTAGAAGGTTAATTTGATGGATTAGACATACTCGTATACCGTTACAATGGCGACATATTCTATTTAAATTCACATAAGTCCACAAGTATTTCTTCAAGTACCTCCGATTCGGGTATTGCTTATGTATGTTGTTTTGTTGTTGTTCATTAGTTAAAGTCGTCATCCGATTGTGTAAGGTCGCGGATATGGCCCAGGACATGTTTTTTATTCAGTATAGATATTTTTACAGGTAGTTTTTTTAGTTTATTTTTTATACAACTAGATGACAAACAAGCTGATGGCCCACCTGATGGTAAGCGGTTACCGCCGCCTATAGACACCTGCAATAACAAGGGAAAATCACCAAACAAAAAAACTAAAAAACTAGGAAAAAAATTATAAAGTACTAAAACTGGAAAAAATGCATCCATGGAATCCGCGACTGCTCTTACCATCTGAGCTACCTTGGGAATACCGTGTGAGTTTCCTCTAGTTAATTTGCATTTGCATTACAAGCTAACGTATGATACCCTCACAATGTCGAAATATTGTAATTTCTACATCCGAAAAAGTATTTCTTCAACCTACAATTCGGCCTCAATACTTATCTAATATTTTCAAAGATTGATATAACATTAAAAATAAAATTTACAAAAAATTGGCATGTAAACAAATAGGTAGGTATACCTACCTACTCCTTTATATACATGATAGTTTTTTTTATATACAACTACATAGATGACAAACAAGCTGACGGCCCACCTGATGGTAAGCGGTTACCGCCGCCTATAGACACGATAATACGACAATAAATTGAAACATGGGCTCTAATAGTTAATAAAAATGTTTTGCCAGTTTCAAAACAATACTTACATCTTACTCATTTGATAATTTCATAAAATTTATATGAACTAATATAGCCCATGTTTTAATTTAATGTCGTAATGACGTCAGCAACCTGTCTACTTGTTATATAGTTTAATGTTAAATATCAAACAATTACTCAAGACAGATGTAATTCCGGATGTCATTAGTCGGATAGCCACACGGAAAGCCATTAATAAATCAACGGCAAATGCAAATGCGTCTATATCGCGAGGAAGCTGACGGGATACGCTCATCAAGTGTCACTAGAGCGACATTCCCGCAAATCGGGTAACTCCGTTACGCGGTGACGGGACACGTTACGTCGACTTCAGGCGAAATAATGGGCTCGCTATCACTTTTGTTGGGTTCTGCTTTATAGCGTTCCTAATGGTTTAAGATAGACACACACATGTTCACATACGCGCTTTTTTACGCACGGATTGAACACCTTCATGGGACAACCGCCATGTCGTTGTGTTGGAGAAGATTTGTCAAAGTAATATTTGTATGCATAATGCAGGATCAATTAATCTGAATAGTGTTAAATGTCTGATTGCTTTATTTTGTGGCATAGTAAGGTTAAAGGCCAGTACTGGCCTTAATACTAGGCTATGTATTGGTATAATGTTTTGTCATTATAGTCCGATGTTATGGTAAATTCCTAATCAATTTTTGACACTATTTAGGCACAATCACAAATAAAATATCTTGTTCAAAATATTTCATAAGACTCAGGTATTAATTTCAAAAATAAAAAAGAAATGGTACTTGATTCAAATTTGTCAATGACTGGCTTTAAACTACTTAACCCGTCAAGCAGAAAATTCCAGACACATTCTTTTTTTAAATTGTCATAGCCCCCTGGAGGGATAACGCCGCTTGACAGATTGCGATTAGATCGCTGTCAATCGTGTTTTTTTAGGTTAGGTAAATGTAGTTTAATTATAATTATCGTTATATGATATACAGTATTAAGTATTATACCTGTCCCACCTCACACCAATACCTGATACAAACGTTAAATTAATGCGAAAGAGAATTCAAACTAGATTTAGTTTATTTTTTAAACAAGAACATTACCAGTACGTAACGCCTCAATAAAAGTATATCTCTAAACAGCATTTATATATACATCCGTATAAAATAATTCATACGTAGGTATAATAAGCTGCATGACAAAGTGACGGTGCTCGCAGATGAGGTAATAGATCTGCGTTCACCATAAACATATTTCACCTGTTACTAGGGATCCGCACTAATAAAAATATCCTGTAAATAGAAGTAGCCAAATTTGTCGATTCCAGGGCTATAAATATCGTTAGTGTCAGATGTGATCATATTTTATTTCCTAGACTTTATCCCTCAAGCCTTAGGGGCTTTTCCCTAACACATTCCGAAATTTGAAACTGTTTTTCAGATGTTACCGCTGACCACCCGCTGACGCTGAAGTCGGAAACAGGTAGGTCAATGTTACGGGGGGGCTATAAGTAAATGCACTAAAAATAATTTACAAAATAATTAACCACAGGCTACCCCAATGTCTGAATTTAGGATGAACGAGGGGCATTATCCTAAAATGTGAAACATTCTCTGTTTAAAAGTCGGCTAGTGACGTCATGTACGAGTATGTCCCGTTATTTTCTAATTGCAGTGGCGGTCGTTCGGACACCAATTCATTATAGGCACTACTTTAGTATTTACAAGCAGTCTCCGTAGCATAGTAAACTCCCTGCGGAGTGAACAAAAGCTTATCTCTCTTCGTCCAATATATAGAAAGAAAGAGATAAAACGCTTTTGGTCTCTTAATTAGTAGACTTATAAGGGAAGAGAGAGATTTGTTTTCAATCAGAGTTATTTGTGAAATTGACACTCATGTACGTTCAGAGGAAACACTCCGGCGCTCACTTGACATAACCTTGCCATCATGGACATTCGGACGTTGCAAGTTATTAACCATCAAATTAGATGGTTGGAAGATGAAACACGTTGACTTTTCTATAACTTTTGCCTCTGTAATTTTTTTTATACAACTAGATGACAAACAATTTGAAATTACGGAACTAATCAATCTGATTACAATTGTCGTTTTAGTTAACTTTAAGTTAATAAAATATTACTGATCTTAATACAATAAAGCGAGTTAAGACAAACAAACAATCCGAATTTTGAACGTACCTCAGTGTGTATTTAAGTACCTAACAATGATATGTGTTTGGAAAAAAAATTTGTAAAAATGTTTGTTATGCCTCTTACTACACTAGAAATTATCACCGATTATTTTTTTGGGATAAACCACTTACATGTTTTTGGTGACAATATAATCAGAGGTTATTTGGCACAGAACTGTACCATAAATTTAAAATTATTGCATTTGGTAATGTGCCACTATGGAATCAAAGCAGCTGCTTCATCCACAGCAGTCCAGCGATAAACACGTGAGAGGAATACCCACATAAAAATTTGCTACGTACATTCCGTTTCACACTCATAGTAGGATAATCACAAAATTTGACAATACATATTTACGAGTAAGTATTTTTTTTTTTGCGAAAGAATAATGATTTCATAAATACCTTGCGTCAACAGCTGCCGATAAGATTTGCTCCCAGGCTACGTTAATCACCTGAAACAAGGACGATAAAATATTTTAAAAGATATTTAAGCTAAATAGACATGGTTCTGCTTATATTTTATCATGAGGTTTCATAATTATTCGTTGCATGATTTGTGTTAATTTGATCAAATATTAAAATTCAAACATTGGTATCTATCTGGAATTTAGATCCCATTTTCGAAAAATCGCTGAAACGAATACGCTAGCAAGCTACTCAAAAGTTGATTCTGTACGGAACCAAAATACATAATTCCAGCTCGGGCTAGTTTGCTTTACTTTAAAGTCGCGGTCTACAGTGGCCAGCGCATCCAATTAACTCCAGTTGTCCACCACATTCTGTGTAATGCACGCTCAAATATCGAGGGCCTGATGAGTGTCTGCTTGTGCGGTCTTTATGACCTCTACGTTATGCGTCGTTAGGGTTATGCATCGCTTTTATTACGGCAAGTCGGTGTGATTAAAACGGAATTAATTGGAGTGCCGTCGCGTTAGCATTTTATTGTCTCGGAACAAAGCAATGCGTTAGTTTGTTATTAGAGCATTATGTGTTGTTAATGTAAAGACTGTCTCTGTGTTGTCCCCATTATGTATTAGTTTTCCTTATTTAGGAAACTACACTTTTTATAGTATACTTGATTTGAAAGATATTGTAGTACATTAGCAATAATAACAGTTTCCAGTGCCTAGCTAATACACATACGATTATAGAGAAGACAATAGTGCAAACAGAAGGAATAGTTAATAGTCAATTTCAATTTTACTAAGTGTGGACAATAAGAATAAAATCTGATATGAGCATATTTCGCTTGAATTTACAGTCTGAGGGGAAGCAGTTATTTTGCTGCGATCTTCTGTGAGGTGGAGCACCTTACAGAAGATCGGAGAAAATAACACTTTGTAATGTTGGTCTCCTGCGGTAACTATGGTTGCCAGAACTTATTCAGGAGCGGTTGTGTCTATAAAGCTCTTCCTCCTGATTTTACGCCACCTCAGTCTTCCATTCCAAGCGCAGATTCATGGGGAGAAATGGATCCTGTCCACTGTTACTTTAATTTGCTAATCCAATAACCTATGCTAGTGACTTTGGTTCTCTTACGTAAGGTCTCATTTTTGATTCTAAAGGGTCTTTCAAATAGAGCGGGTCGATGTTAATAATTTGTGGCGGCCATTTTGTTTTGGCGGCATCTGTCAAATCTATTTTTTCTTATTCAGTCACTGATGCCAAATCACCATGGCAAGTTACACGGTTCAGCAGCATGTGCAAATGATAAAATTTTATTATCAAAATGAGTGTTCGTTAGTGCAAACGCTGCGTGCATTGTGCCCATTTTACGGCAGACGCGGTGGCCCTTCAAAGTCTACTCTCCAACGATTGGTGACCAAATTTGAGACGACCGGTTCGGTAAACAACCAACCAACATCTTTACGTCAAAGGAACGCCAGATCGGCCGAGAACATCGCCGCTGTACGTGAGAGTGTTCAGAAGACTCCGAGGCAGTCGATTTCTCGCCGTGCACAAGAACTCGGCCTTTCGCAGACTTCAACTTGGAGAATTTTGCGTCGGGACTTGGGCCTGCATCCGTACAAGATCCAACTGACCCAAGAGCTCAAAGTTAATGACCATAGACAACGCCGTATGTTCGCTGAATGGGCTTCTGAACGCTTGGAAGAGGACCCCGATTTTGGCCGAAAAATAATCTTTAGCGACGAGGCACATTTTTGGATGAATGGTTTTGTTAATAAGCAAAATTGCCGTATATGGGATGACCACAACCCACATGAGGTTCACCAGGTGGCAATGCATCCACAAAAAGTTACTGTTTGGTGCGGATTTTGGTCTGGCGGCGTCATTGGTCCGTACTTCTTCGAAAACGACGTTGGCGAGGCCATCACCGTCAACGGCGAGCGCTACAGATCAATGATTAACATTTTTTTTGGGCCTGAATTGAACAATATGGACGTGCACGACATGTGGTTCCAGCAAGACGGCGCTACATGCCACACAGCGAACGACACAATGGACATTCTGCATAAACGGTTTAAGGATAGGGTTATCTCTCGCAAAGGTGACGTGAATTGGCCACCAAGATCGTGTGATTTGACTCCGCTAGACTTTTTCTTGTGGGGTTTTCTGAAGTCGCAGGTCTATGCCAATAAGCCACAATCGATCGTTGCCCTGAAAGCCAACATAACGCAGACCATCGCTCAGATTCAGCCGGATCTATGCAGCAGAGTCATTGAAAATTGGACCTCTCGGATTCGTGCCACTATTCGAAGCCGCGGCGGACATTTGATCGATGTTATATTCCAATCATAATGGCATAAATGGGCCTTTCAAATAAAAAAAATATTTCATTAATATCTCACATATATCTTGTTTTATTTAATTTTAACATCGACCCGTCCTTGTTGAAAGACCCTTTATTATTAGGAACCAGGCCCCAGGATGACAACGCACCTGCAATATCAAGTGACTTTTCCTTGTTATTGCAGGTGTTTATAGGCGGCGGTAACCGCTTACCATCAGGTGGGCCGTCAGCTTGTTTGTCATCCAGTTGTATAAAAAAAAAAAAAAAACCTAACATAGCTCGTTCCGTAACTTATTGAGTGAGAGTAAACTTTTTCAGAAGGCCCTTAAGTAAGTGACCCCGTTTTGCAGATGTGTGTTGTCATCGGCAACACACATTGGTCGAAGTCAATCGACATGAGGAACTGAAGAATTATAAACGAGAAGATCATACGCAATTACCTAAAAGCGGCTCACTCGACTCGGATTTGTCGATTCACCTCTTTCTTGAAGCTAGACTATTTCTACTAAGTAGGAGTACTCGTCAACAACTTCGAGAACAAAACTCTTAGATACATCATGGATATTTGACATAAGTAATCTTTGTCTTGACCATGTTCATTTTTAGAACAACTTGTCGCGAAGTTCTGTCTAGTTCACCGAGCATTATGCTGGATTCCTCCAGGGATTCAGCCAGGACTAAAATATCGTAAGCAAATTGACGATGAGTGATGTACTCGCCATTCATGTTGTATGTTCCAATGATATAAAGTGTAATTATTTATTTAATTGACTGTACTCAAGATAATTATAATAATGAAATAATACGGACAATATGCACAAATGATCTGCTTATTTCGAAACAAGAGCAGACCCGCAAAAAGAGAATTTCGCCTTTGTTGCATTTCTATTTCTCTTTTTGCGGGTCTGCAAGTATTGCGTACGCGATGTAAGGTTATAACTATAACAAAGATGGGAAATAAATATACCATAAATCTAATTTATTTTCCACTCTAAATTCGAATTTTTCGTTTGCAGCCAAATAACATAACCTATCGTCTTGTTGTTTTTGCGGTAAGTAAGATCGCCTGAGCAAATGTATTAAGTATGTTGGGAGTAAGCTGCCAATATAACTTATTCCTTTCGTGTTTACATGTCCTTATAAATATGTTCTGCGGCTCGACCATACTTTAATGACAGATCACATATTCTTATTACCCAAAAATTACATTTTGAGAAACTGATTTCGCATTTGCCAATAACATCATTCTATTTTTAAATAATACCGGAGTACCGGGCAGGCTATGGCCCTATCAGTATCATTCGCTTATTGCCCAAGCTACAAAGATTATCCAGTTGTGCCGCGCGCCGATATATTAGAATACATTTTGTCTTCTTCTTCTATTAGTTTAAAATTCTCTGCCCGTCCTTTATTTCTTACTTCAGCTATATTCATAAATATTTCAAAAACTGGGTAAAATAACCATCCCCCATAAAATTGAAACACAAATGATGATATGACCATTCATAGCGGCAGCGTTAGGATACCATAAAAAAACATGGAGCAGAATCGAAAATAGTCGCTCTAAAATGCCTATAAAAACGAATGCAATACTTTTTCCGAGTCGCATATGCGTCTCGTATGCATCGGGGAAAAAAACATCTATTTCTGTACACATTCGCAGACAATACGTTCGAAACGGACTGTGTAATAATGGGTCATCAAAATTTCTACGGTAGAGTTGTCAAGCCGATGGGAAAAATTCGGTCTACTCGCTCCGCTCCACGACGTAATCCGTGCGGTCGCAGCGTGTGAAATTGAAATTAAAATTCTATTAAAAGAGAGATTGGAATGTACCCAACTAGCAGTACACTTCAATTTATGTAAAAAATTACAATTTTAACATTTTTGGATATCGAAAGTGCAATACAGTTAGTTGTTCAATGGAATGTGGCTAGCGTGGTGGTGTAGTGGCCCAAAGTCCTCACGTGCTTCTCTCATGTAGGAAAGCCTGTGCACATCAGTGGAATGTTTATAGGAAGGTGATGATGATGAATGGCATTAGTTGATTTGATGTCTGATAAATAAGGATATTATAATATCTTCTTAAGCAATCACGGACCTGTCAATTCCTCTTCTATTCAATGATCAATGACATGATTTGATTCGTTGACTGCTTATTGATGAATATTCTACTTTAATCAAGCTTTATCCCTTTAAGAATATAATAAAACTTAAATATTTTGCACGTGTGTTCCTTCTATGCTTACGTCTGTCAGAGACAAATTACCTACAAAAGAACGACGAAATCACATGGAGTATCCCGAGAACCAGAAACTAAGCTCACATAGTGAAAATTTATAGTCTGATATTTTCGGTTGCAAGTAAGAGAATCCGTTCCACGTTCCGTATAGATTTATTGACATCTTGATAAACCGTTCTGCGGAACGCCGTTCGTCCATTACGTTTGAATTGTCTAAACGCAATTTTGCTCTTCACTAAGTGTAGCTCTAGATCGGTTTATCATCACAGAAAAGTGACATTAAATACTTTTTTTTTTTTTTTTATACAACTAGATGACAAACAAGCTGACGGCCCACCTGGTGGTAAGCGGTTACCACCGCCTATAGACACCTGCAATAACAAGGAATAGCACTTGATATTGCAGGTGCGTTGTCATCCTGAGGCCTAAGATGAAATGCCGTCCATGCCCAGTAATTACACTGGCTACCTTTCCCTTCAATCCGAAACACAGCGAACTGTTTCACGGCTGAAATAAGAAAGGCGGTGGTACCTACCCAGGCGACCCTACATATGGGTCTACCACCTAGTAAAGAAACTACTTAAAGAAAGAAACTCCTACTTGAATATGACAGCAAGGTTAATTCTAAAAGTGACTAGATTCAGCCCAAAAACTAAATAATCTCAAAGAGAAATCATATTTTGAGCTTTTAGTCTAACAAAAGATTTTCATATGGTCGGCAACGCGCAAGTGATACCCCTGGTGTTGCAAGCGTCCATAGGCTACGGTAACCGCTTACCATCAGGTGGACCGTATGCTTAATTGCCACATTAGTAGTATAAAAAAAAATGAAAATAACTAAACAACCATTATTTATTTTTGAATAAAATCATAAAATGATCATTATCATATTACACCCTGTATAAAATTTGTAAATTATAATATAAAAAACTACTTAGTAATTTTTCCTTAATTTTATTTTGAATTGGTAATAAGAAATTCACAGCAGTGGTTCCATATCAAACTTGCATAGCTAGTCACTTAATCCAACCATCTAAAGAAGCAGACACTGAAAAGAACTTCGGTGATTTTATAACGTTTGCATCAATTAGACAAACGCAAAACTATTTTTCCAATGACTATTTGAAATCTTTACCTTACTATTCAAGAGCTAAATTCTCTCAGAAAATATAACAAATCTGAGTACAATGTTTTCTTTTCATTGCCGACGTCACGAAGTTTGGTCCTCCATCCGGGATTTATTATTGATAATAATTACTTTGTATTCATTGTTAAACCAAAAGCACCTAATCGTTCAAGTTTTACTTTATTAAAAACCAAAATCCAATCTTAAGCAGAAAGTTAAGTGATTGAAATCAACGATTCAAAAATATCAATAACAATTGGGGATTGTAATGTGAGAATCATTGTTTCCCTAACTTTCATTATTCACAGTAAGCTAATGGACAGTGTATAAACATTGTGAACTTGTTCGGTAGGTAGGTTGATAAGCATTCAACAACATCCATAAACTCTGTACGTCTGTCTGTCTTTTAGGTTTCACTACTAACCCGCTTAACCAATTTCGACGAAATGTATGAAGGTAGATTACCTATAACCAGAGAAAGGATATACGAACTACTTGTAGGCATGACAGTCGAAATCCGCGGACAGACACTAAAAATACAATTGTGCTAGGTATTATACAGGAAAATTGTAGTAGGGCACAAGAAATTCACTGATAGACACTGTATAGATTTTACCTTCAATATACGATGTTCACGGTCACTGTTTAAGCCCGTAATAGATGTTCCAACTTGGTCGGAACCTACTAATGTACTCTACGGACGGAGCCTGTAACGTTGGAAAGCCATTCCGATATTGCTACAGACGTTCCGACGCCCGGCAATCCAACCCTCAGTGGATTAAAATCCGTATCTATTCCACCTGTTCCTAATATTTAAAAATACTTTATGCAAATACCTGTTCAGAATATTTATTTAATAAATATTAAAATCAGGCTGTATTGTGTAAGTAACGATAATAATATATAAAATATAATAACTTAATGTCCTGATTGACGATATTGAATTAATAAATATTTGTAATAAGGTGGTAACATACCTAACGTGTAACCCAAATTATTTGAATATAATGTATTTAAAAAAAATATATTTAAACAAAAATTAAAACCGACTCCAAAAAACTGAAAAGGATAAAATAATTAAATTTTAGTAGTCATCCCCTAGGAACATATTTTTGGAATCGGTGCTTCACTATCTATGGTTTCTGGAAATAACTTAGCACCAACTCCAAAAATATGTTCCTAGAGGATGAGTACCTACTAAAATTTAATTATTTTATCCATTTCAGTTTTTTGTAGTCCACTACCGTATCATTTCACTGAAAATTCGCAATTTCGCATATGTAGACGACTTCATTTTTCCAGTTTTTTTTATTTAAAAACCAAACTACCCAATGGATTTTCAAAAAAATTTTATGGGACCAAATGGGAACTATTTTGCATCGAACAAAATAAGAATCATCAATATCGGTTCACCCAGTCAAAAGTTCTGAGGTAACAAACATTAAAAAAAATAAACATACAGACGAATTGATAACCTCCTCCTTTTTTTGAAGTCGGTTAAAAAACATACAGACGAATTAATAACCTCCTCCTTTTTTTGAAGTCGGTTTAAAATGAATTGTAATTTTTAGTAAAAGACCATGGATGGACCGCGCAAGACCATGAATAGATATAAAGTATACACGACTTCACAGGATGGTGATGACAATACTACAATAAATTAAAACATGGGCTATATTAGTTTATAGAAATGTTTTGCAACTTTCGAATACATATTATTCATTCGATAATTTCCGACAAGTAAGAATGAGATGGGAGATGTGAGAAGTGAGATGTGTGAGAAGTGCGATGTGTGAGAATTGAGATGTATCTCACCTGATTATAAGTGACTATACGGCCGAAAATGAAAGCAAGCTATATCCGGGTTACTCAACAACAGAGCAACTGGCTATCTTAACTCCAACTGCCGGATCACAACAAAGCTGATAACGTTATTGTTATGGCAGACTTAGGTCACAGATTATAGAAGCTAGCCAGGCAGACTTAGAAAAGCCCTATCACCAACCTGCAACCGCGGGAATTAAAACCCAGACCTCTAAACCTGTAGTACGAGAACGTTAACATTTATTTATTTAATTTGTAGATGATGCTGATGATTCTGTTGTCACATAATCTAAAACTAAAAGTACCACAGAGGCAGTTGAAATTTAATTTCTGTCCATCATTTATTTTTAATTATAAGGGGTTTCATTTTTTATCTCCAAAGGTCTGCATCAAATACTCTTTGTAGTACTTCTAATCTCTGAGATCTGAAAAGTATGCGAATCTTAATAACCGCCTTCTTTTTTAAGTCGGTAAATATGGATTCGTTGACAATTCTTACCAGATTTATTCTACTGTATAGATCTTTATTGTGATATAAGTGGCATAAGCCTCTTGTTTGCTTAGGACTGGATTTACCCAAAGCAATTTGACAGATCAAAGTGTTCAAAGATATCCAATTACATCGAATTGATTCTTAGATTCCTACCGGCTCGTTCGACGAGATAATCGTTGCTTAATTACTTGGAAAAATAATTAAAATATATTGATTGAGTAAAATATAAACTTGTGACTGATTTTACTTAATTTTATTTTACATTAAAATTATGTTTCAAAGATATTTATAAAATTATTTAGACTAGAAAAACATTTCTGGGACAGGAACTGAACCCGTGCGCTTTCACAATCTGACCTTTGAGCTACCCGGGACCTGGGATAACGAATTTTTGATACAACATGATGCCCGATGGGTATAGAAAATAAATTAAATATCTAAAATTTATATTTCAATTACATAATTATTTTTTAAATGGAACTTAGACCGTGTAACAGGTTTAAAATAGGTTTTTTTTTATTTGGTTCTATCTCGATCGTCGTCAATTAGTACTTAGGCGCGCGCGGCACAGGGAGACGGGAGGAGTAGTCATCGGGAACCTTTCGCTGCATCCGTAATTAGTAGGATTCAAGGTACTGCAGAAAGGTGGTTGCCTACTTGCATTCTTTGCACCTCTTCTTTGTACCTTGAAGCGTGATTTTTTGTATTTAAAATGCAAAAAATCACGCTTTTATCTTATCGGCAAGAGGACTTGGGCCTATAATAGTATGATGCAACTTTTGTTTTCGATCCCTTTTTTTAGGGGAGGAACGGCGTTTGCGCGTACCCTGCATTGTGGGGAAAAGAACAATACAGGATTATGTTGGGCTCCTCGGTCGAAGATGATAAAGACCGAGACTACCCATTAAAACTACCCCCGCGTTCCTTCTTCATCGCAGTACAGGTTAAGGTTAACAGTTGCCCTTATACCAGGCCTTTACGCGATTCGCCCGTGTAGGCTCAGCTCTGGCACATAGCCGTGTGTATGGTGATTACTCCGCGGCGCGACACGGAACACCCAGTAAAGCCGCTACCACTTCTTTGGGCCATAATCCGCAGTAGAGGGTTTCCCCACCCCTACTCGGAACCTACTCACGGGGCCAGCGCGCCGGCAAATGCTCTGCGTCGCCGACTTGTTTTCGATCCCTAAGTTAACCGAAATCAAATGAAAAGACATGGCCAAGATTCCATAGCGACTTTGCCCAGGTATCAATTTTCATTTACGCTAATGTTAACTATTGTTTTATTTTCCTGACTAGACAGACTAAAATCAAATAAAAATAAATCCCAAAGAACTTCGCAGTGAGGCAGAGCAAACGAAAACAGTTTTATTAAAACGCATGATGATGATTCGTCTTCATCATCATGCGTTTTAATAAAACTGTGTGTACAATATTATATTGCTATTAAAAAGTCAAAAGCGCTGCTGTAAAAGCAAAAATCTGGTTGGAGTATTAGACAAACAATGTTTTCAAATGGTACTTTTATTATTTTTTCACCCTTCTATTCAGAAAGCGCTGATTGGTTCCCACTTTAATAAGTGTGAGTAAAGTAAGTAATCCTTTCTCTTTTTAGACTTTTGTAGTGGGCAGTAGTGTGCAGGTGGAGATGCGCGGCGCTACCGGCCTGCTCACGGGAATATCGTCGCCGCGAATATTCGAAAACAAATGTATGGCAATATACTAAGCAAGCCACGCATAGCGGCGACCGGCGACCTCGCGCATGGCGCGGGCGGCGGTCGGTAGCGCGAGCTGCGCGGCGTGGCCCAACGCGCCTTCTTTAAATAAAAACCCGCGAACTGGGTTTTTGCTCCTTTTTAGTACCTATACTGTTTATGGATTATTTAAACACTATTTTAATTCCTAATTACATATGGTACCCATATGGTCATAATTACGTAGGTATCATTTTACTTCACATTCTAATAGTTACCTTAAATATTCTGTAATTGTTCTTAATCAGAGTGTATTCGTTGACTGGTAAAAGACACAGGCCACACGGGGATAATGTGACTTGGCCGAGGTGTTTTTTTATATTCGTTAATTGTTTTCAATCGGTTATCTAAAAAAGATGCTGGAGCTAGTAATTTATTTTTTTAATGTCTGGCCAAGATAACAGACTATAGTTATAATATTATGACAACTACAACCAACAGTTCTGTTTCCCGACAGGTTCATTATCAAATAGCACAATTGTGAAAAGCATTTTCTTCGGGAAACATGGCGAGGAAATATTATTTCTTGTGAATTTTCTACACTTCGATTATATAAGTAAATGCCATTTTCCGTAACATGTTAACCAAAATATGAACGCGCTTGTTTTACCTATTAATCCTAAAACAAACAATATTAAATCATCGTATGTAAAAACTGAGAAATTATTCGGGGGAGACTGCTGAATGATGACAGCTAATGTCACTTAACAGTCAAACAAGCTCCGTTCCGTTTCAGGTATTTTTGTGATAAAATATTATTAAATGATGTTTCTAAAACAATATTTATCAATAACTGAATAATAAAATAATTGGAGTTTTTAACACGGTACGTTCATTTGATTTTATTTTACGTAATTAGTGTTTTACTAAAGTTAAAATTAAAATAACTTTAGTAAAACGCTAATTACGTAACGTACAGTCCTCTGTGCGGTAAGGAACGTTAAATGAAAAAGTATAACCGGAAGTTTGCTAAAATAAGTTAAAAACTGCCAAGTTTTATAGGGTTAATTAATTTAGGATAATTCATTATTTTATTTTTATAATTTGATACCTTAATGGTGCTCTTGTATATGTTGGAAAGTTATCTAGGCAGAAATTAACCATGTCCTTTATCAGTTTTGTCGGTACTGAAAATGTATTCCGACTTTTGTTCGGCTCAATCCACTCAACTCCAAAAACGTTTCTACTTTCTCCCGCGTACGCTCAGATTGTGGAATGACCTCCCTGCAGAGGTTTTTTTTTTTTAATATTTATACACTCACACCTATTATCTAGCCCAAAGTAAGCATCATTAAGAGCTTGTGTTATGGATACTAGATAACGGAGAAATAATGATAATAATATGTATATAAATATTAGAAATATACTAAATAAACATATAAATATCCATGACTCGTAAACAAATGTTCGTACTCATCATACAAACATTTGTTCCTACCGGGATTCGAACCCGGGACCTCTTGACCGAGTAGCCTGGGGTACAGACCACTCGGCCAGGCGGTCGTCAAAAGGTTTTAGGAGTACAGCATGGGATTCTTAAAAAAGGTCTTGAAAAGATGGCAAGCATCGATTGGCTATGGAAACTAATTACCATCAGGTGGCCCACTTGATGGTATGGTATGCTTGATTGCCACCTTAGTAGTATAAAAAATATAAAAACTTTAACTTTGAGATACTTTTTAGTGAATATTGTAGGTATTGTCTTTTTCCACTAAACTCTAAAAACTTTCCACGATGTGATCATCGTTAAATAATCTTTTTACTGGCCATAGTACTTCCATTCTAGACAATAATTTTAGGTTTTACATAATTCTTCTTCAAAGTTCCTCTGTTCCGCTCTGAAAACTACTAATATAAGAGCAACGTCTGATTATGTATATCTTTAAAAGTCAGTTGGATCTTGAATTGTACTCATTGCATTGCGCAAAGAAAGTTCCGCTTTATTAAATTTAAAATTACCCCTAATTCGATGCGAGCAAAGCCGCTGGTAAAAGCTAGTATACTTATGTCCGTTTTCACTAACACATTTGTCTCTTTCAATCTTCTATAAATTTACTGAGCTAAAAATGGCTAAGAGCCTCTTAGTGCTAAGCAAATGTTTGTGAAAACGAGTCTTATAGAACTACCCTACTTATTTGAAACATTCCGCATGTACGTCACTGGCACCGATGGTTGCCAGTGAAAATAGGCGACTAGTGAAGACCCGCGGCATTGCCGGCATGAATGTCATTTCTGAGGACGTAATGTATCTCCATGCCAAATCTCATCTAAATCGATCCAACGGCTCAGGAGTGAAAACGTAATAGACAGACAGAAAGACAGACATAATTTCTTTCACATTTTAAATATCATTATGTTATGAAAGTATGAGTATGTATTACAAGTAACTTTCAATTTGAATAGTAATAATGCTGAAGTAAAATATGCTGATTCATTTGGCATTCACCAATACAATAAAGGAATGAACTGTTGAGATCGCCTAGGCTACATATTTCAGAGGAATTAACTTATTTTTCCATTCATGTATATGAGGCAGACTGGCTGGCGCCATTCGGGGCTCGGATAAACTAGATGAACTAGGATTTGGAGCTGTTCCGGGTTATGTAATAATATTTCTAGAAAAAATAGAAAGAAAATTGGGTCATAGCAATATTTTGTACCACGATACAGAGATCGCTGCTAAATTAGTTATTTGGCAACTATTTTGTTTAAAAAACGACAGTACAGTCGACAGCACATCAAGCGTAAGAGTTTGACCTTGAGACCGCCCTTACTCCGTTCGTAATAGAGGCGGCTTTCGTATTGCAACTGTTACACTTGATGTGCTGTCGTCTGTACAAGGCCAAGGGGATAGATTTTTAGGGTTGGTACGTTTTCGATCCTTTTCCAGTTCCGTATTGAAAATACCGAAAACGTTTTTTTTTATTTCTTTTTTATGTCACAACCTGATTTGCGTTGGAAACGTTTAGCGCAGGACCAATCGTCGTCGTGGACGTCATTCGGCTAAAATGATGATGATGCTGATTAGGAAACCTTAAGAATTAAAGAATAGTCATTTACTTCAGAATATTGTCAAATAGCCTAAATAGGTTCGAAATAGAAATAAACTTCGCGGTAGCTTCGTGTTTCGTATTTCACTACTACCCCGAAGTTTTGGAGATATTTTTTCATTAACATTTTATCAGATTACTAAAGTTTTTGTAAGAACACAAGACACTTGTATCCAAACGCTAAGTCTGAATGGACAAAAGATATGCTTTAGATTATGGACCCTTTTCCCAGATCAGGAAAAGCAGTACAGTAAAAGATGTGTGAAGGGTTAGTTCACCGAGTATGGAGCTTAAGGCATTAAAGTCTATTGTTTCTAAAATGAAAGGTTCGAAATCGAAACAAACTTCGTGGTAGCTTCGTATTTTCTATTTAACTATTTCGTTCGTATCCGAAGTTTTGGATACTGTACAAAATTGTTCCCTAAATACGGATACTTAAGTAGCTAAAGGCTAAGTATGGATAGACAAAAAATGTGTTTTAGCTTATGGACCCATTTTACAAATCAGGAAAGATCAGAGCCAAAGAAATTATACAGAGCACAAGAGGCATAAAAGTCTCTTGTTTCTAAAATAAAAGGTTCGAAATCAAAACCAAACTTTGCAGGAGCTGCGTTATTCATATTTCACTATTTCGTTCACCTCCGAGGTTTTGGATACATTTTTGATTTTGGAAAGATGTACAAAATGCTTTCCTAAATACGGAAAGTAAAAGCTAAAGATTAAGTCTAATGACTCGTGTACAGTCGACAGCACATCAAGCTTAACAGTTTGACCTTGAGACCACCCTTACTGCGTTCGTAATAGAGACAGCTTTCGTAGTATAACTGTTACACTTGACGTGCTTTCGTCTGTATATCGCGATCTAAAAATGTTTATCACATAAGGTTTATAATTGCATGCACATATCTGTATCACAATCTTGATGATATAAGTAAATTATACATAGGGCATAGATCTTTTCACACACGAAAATCGGTCGCATTTGATGTTTATCTGGGATATAGATAAGTAACTCTTTTTTGTTCAAAAAATAAAAAATTAGAAACCAGACAAAATATACGGACATAACTTATAAATATGTTAATGCTCATTTATGTTTGTACTAACAGCAATTTTAAGCTAATTTGTACTAACTATTCATCTGAAGTGATAATTTAAATTTGAATTTAAATAAAATCTAAAATCTTTTATTGCGAAATAGATTTTGACGCATCTGGATTTTACTTACCATCACTTCGCTTCCAAGTATTTTCCTTAAAAATCAATAAACATAAATCGCGCTATATCGTTTCGGAATATGCAAATGACTCCCCGCCTCACTATTGATGAAAGTCCGAAACACCGGATGAGAACAGATGAACCATTGTTTCGTTTCGGTCATTCATTCACAACAGCGCCGAAGCTGTTACTTTCATAGCTCAAAGTTTCTGGCTCTAGAAGTGACTTATAATAAAACTTAAAGTCATAAAACGCTAGCTCCCGGAGGCTCCTAAATTAATCCCGTCAAACTTCGTACGGAAAAACTTTCCCCTGTGAAGTATTAAGTGAGTATCGTAAATAGCGAAATTAGCTATGTGTAAACATGGCTGGCTGTGAAGCCATCGGCAATGGAGGTAGTTGTCGCATATTTATTTTATATATTAACTACATAACATACACCCTCCCTCACACTCACACTCGCACTCTACACAATACACAACAGGGAGGATTTACAGACATTATATATAGCTTATCTTTACCCAAGTTTTTAACATTATGCACATGATATGTCTATATTTGATTGACGACCGCCTGGCCGAGTGGTCTGTACCCCAGGCTACTCGGTCAAGAGGTCCCGGGTTCGAATCCCGGTAGGAACAAATGTTTGTATGATGAGTACGAGCATTTGTTTACGAGTCATGGATGTTTATATGTTTATTTAGTATATTTCTAATATTTATATACATATTATTATCATTATTTCTCCGTTATCTAGTATCCATAACACAAGCTCTTAATGATGCTTACTTTGGCCTAGATAATAGGTGTGAGTGTATAAAAAAATATTATTATTATTATATTTGTGTGGAATTTATATAAATTAATTTAAAAAACTAGAATTGTATTGAATTTTTTTTAAAACTGCTGATTCTTCATGTCAATAATTTGATGTATAAATTGCTACTTAACACTAACTGGTGTCTTGGAGGATAGAGGCGCTGGATACCGAGATACAGGCTCTCCACCTAGTTCGGTAACGGATGCTGCATAATATTTGTGTTACGTGTTTAGATGTAAATTTTTATTTCAAGCTTATATTTATCCGTAACAGTGTATTTTGGTCAATAAATATATTATTATTATTATTATTTTTATTATTATTCGCAAACTTAGAAAATTATTTGAGACAGAAACCCAAAATTTTAGATGATACCAATAAAAATATGTTTCGGGATGTCTGTAATATTTGTGAAAATCTTAGAAAATATTGCCTTTTAAAGATGAACTCCTACAAAATAAATCAACTTTTGAAGTGTAAGTATAACAACTTCTTAGCTCAAACTAAACTGTGCTTGGCTGCCTGATGGCAAGTAATTACCGTAACACAGAGGCTTGCAATAATTATGATGTTGTTTTTAATTATTACAATCACTCACGCATTGCCCACCCTGTATAAATCAAGAGGAAGTATTGTGTTGGTAGAACAGGGAAGAAATTAGATGCTTTCATAGCAAATCATTATTCATGGCCATAAATACGGAGGCATTGTTCTTTTTCTACATATCTATGACCATAAGTCACTTATTAGAACTTAGCATCGATGCATAAAAAATAGGGCTCTCCTAATGGTCAACATCAAAAAATAAGCAAATTGATCTAGTCAGCAATGCCATCTATCGACGGATAAGAGAAGAAACGACAGGTTAGTGATACATTTATAGATTTCGTGAACGTTAAGTATATTTATCAAAACTTTACGTTTGAAATCGAAATTGAAAATGAAAACGTAAACTAAATACCTATAATAAAAAAATATTTTAACCTATTTGCGAGCCTTCAAACTTTTTTGACAAGGTATATTTGAAAGAAGTTTTTTCCTACTGATACAATCTTGCTTTTAATATTTTTTTTCGCGCAAATGGCTCATTGAAAATACACAATACTTTTCATGAAAAAGTAGTCTATGCGACAGACAGTAGGAAACGTTAAAGCTGAAAAAATAATAAAACTATAAAAAAGAAAAAGTTCAGCCGGGCGGCGGAATGTCGAGCTGGGTTCATATTATGTTATTTACGCGTCCGCAGAGGACAACTTTTTAATGGGGCGATAACAGACCACCCGAGACTGGCGTTGCCGTTAAATCTCGAGCTCATAAATACGTTATGTAAACCCACCCTAATAATTAGTCGCTGTTACGGCGAGTAGTTAAGTTTTATGGTACCAACCCGTGGGTGTGAGCGAGACGACGCGCGAGAAAAATGTTCTTTAATTTGTCTGGCCGCGTTCAAAGGCGATGAGACGGAAATTGTTATGTTTATTCGGCGAATCTTGTATTTCACCCCTTTATTTTTTTCTTCCGCCGTTTTAATACGATTGGATTTCTGTAGCCCTCGCGTCTCCGTGGCTGAAATCGCATTGAATATGTATCGTCGTCTGACTCGCAACCTTCCCTTTCGTTGCCCTCGACTTCGCTGAATATTGAGGAGATCAATTTGTGATAACAAACATACGTCACAAACTCCTTTTATCAGATAAAATATTATACCTTTACTGGCTTATATTTTTCTTCTCAGTAGGTAATCATAAGTGAATTTCATACAGGAGAATGGCAGTAAAACGTAACTTTTGCTACTTTTGTAGTTCGAAACGCAGACAGATGTGATGGAAAATGTGTCATTGTAACTTAAGTCTTATTGCTAATGACAATAAGGTCGTAATTGTAACAGTAGGCGTGCGTCTGTAAGTTGACTACGGTGCCGGTGTTATAATAACAATTTATGTTACGAACGAAATTAAATTTTCCCGCACGCAATATATCTGTTGTTACTCGGCTACTTTGCAATTACGTGAGATGTTTGAAATAGTAAAGTGTAATGGAGGCCAATTTCGACTTTTAAGTTGAAACAAAGGCAAGTTAGTGAACAAGTGCGTCTTTGTGTAACGATGGTAGTTTCAGGGGTTCTTTTATCGTCATACGAGATGTGTCATGATAAGATAAAGCCTCGTGCCGGCGCGACGCGGGGGGAGGGCCGGCGTTGGACAGTACCTTGCGGTCGCGCTGCTCACTTCTCGCTGGTCCGCACAAAGTTCCTCAACTAGTTTCCAAAGTTCACAAACTTAGCTGAAGCGGGTCTGGCGGAAGCTAGCGTTCGGTGGGGAGTTGAAGCGCGTGCTGCACGTACACTGTTACAACGAGTTGAGCGTCGAAGCGGTATACGGAGTCATGCGGTCAGCCAAAAGGACACAAACCTACTGGCGAGCTGGAGTGCCGCCGTGGCGGGTGGCGGGCGGCGGGACCCGCGATTGGCCCGCCAGGGCACGCCTCCGACGACGCCGGTGCCGCCGCGCCGTCGCCGCGACGCAGCCCGCCAACTCCAACTAACTACTTTACAATTTTCAACTATTTTCACTGAGACTTGCACTTGCTAATCTTTGCGCCAACACTGTGTGGTTCGGAACTCAATATGAGCGATTGCTATTCTTTTACGTATACCTTCCTACACAGTCTCAAAAAGCTATCGGATTCTTAATGAAAAGTGCAAGTATTATTATCTCTCAGGAGCAGGAGATACTTTGAGACTGATAAAAAAGCACTAAGGTACCTCTCAAGTCAAATAAAATTAATTAAAATGGTGTTGGTAAGAACCAATCACCACCAACTAATTATGTGTAAGGCATGTGGAAGACCACATGACTGTAAAGGATATTGCTTTGGGCACATACATAGCTAGCCTGGGAACCAATAATCATAAAATATTCTTTTCTTGGTTCGGAATTGCAAGTAAATGACTGTAAAAACAAAGATTATTGACGGACACTTCTAAGAACTCAGATATCAGGAAAGAAAACTACCTAATGTTTTTTATAAATGTTTTTATTGAAACATAGAACAACATAAGAACTTACATAAAGTAAGATAAACCGTCAAGCGGTATTATCCCACCGGAGGGCAATACTTAACAATTTAAAATTAATTGTGTCTGAAATCTGATGCTTGACGTCTTAAATATTACTACAAACACTTTCATTCACTGTGCGATTAAGTTAAAGAATAACTATTAGTTCGATAGATCTTGTAAGTAGACACTTATCCTGTTCGAGAATTGAATTAAATGATATTTTTTACGACAATATCATCAATGGGGGTTGACATTTTCTTGGTATCCCAAGTTATATAGAAAATAATAGTCGTTACATGACCGCAGATTATGTAAATATTATGCATGTATTATACATATAAACCTTCCTTAAGAATCACTCTATCTATTAAAAAAAAACCGCATCAAAATCCGTTGCGTAGTTTTAAAGATCTAAGCATATATAGGGACAGACAGACGGCGGATAGCGACTTTGTTTTATACTATGTAGTACTATGTAGTATAAACACAAACAACACTCTGAAACAGAAAGCAGGACCAACGGTGCATGCACCACAGATTACAGAATATTATATAGTAGATAAGTAGCACTAACAGGAAAAGCAAAGGAATCCAAGTCCATACAGCTAAGCTGACTGTTATAGTATTATCTTCGATTGCAACAAAATGCGCGTGTATCGTATTATAAAGATACTTGGGGCATTTAGAACTTATTAGCACTAACTTTGGAATCAGCCACGCATGCATTATAATATTAGGTTTGTTTGTGCATATTTAAATAAATGTACGATAACTATCTTGAATTAATTGGCTGAATGCACATAACTCCCAATAGCAAAAAAAAACTTAAAATGTTACTTTCGTTAAAGTCCTTTTTAAAATGAGTTACTTATTTAGAAGTGTCCGTCACAATGTAAATATTGATAATGATCGCAAAAAATACTCTAAGAATTATCATAGATGCGGAATTTATTTTGGTCCTTAGGCTTATTTCAACATTATCCTTTGAGTAGTTTTGACTTTAACATATTCTTTATACCTACTAAGCTACTCATTTAAAAATTCAATGAAACAACTTTTACATGTAATTGTCCATGAAAAGAATTACGCACTTAATAAATAAAACAATTAGCTTTTCTCCAAATTCGCAGATTACTTATTTATATTGGTATGATGCGAACATTCGATCTTTCACAAACCGGATGACGGCCTGATGCTCTAAGCACGGAGCCGTCTGTTTTTTTTTTATAATTATTTCTGAAACCCATCTGTCAGATGGTCGTGTGTATTATACGAATGTCTGACCGAAGTGCTTCAGTGAAGATCCATATTATGGATTAGGAACTTTTACAACTACATCGACACTGAAAAGAAGCCCGATGCGACGGAGAAAGTTTCTTCGAAATCTGTTTTCTGCAATAAAACCACAAATAATTTGCTTTCCCGACTTTCATTTGTTTTTAGGTGGTGGCTCTGGGTATAGTACCACCATTTACTATTTCAGCCGTGAAACCGTTTATTTTTTGACGCGAATACGTCTATAAATAAATTTGCTTTCATAGTGGGAGCGATTCAGAAATGTGACGATAACAAAACCGGGAGATACAGTTTGGTGTTGAAGTTACATATCTTTCATCTACATCCAAAATTTGATTACACAACACTTATTATAACGTTCTCATACGTATAGCCACCCGCGTGAATGTTGGTTGTCGCGCCAAAAGTTAGCTTAGGTCCTTTCTCAGGATGTAGGTAGGTAATCTATCTACATACCAAATTTCATCTAAATCAGTTTAGCTGCGTTGGTGTAAAAAATCACTTTCGTATTTATTATGATTATGTACATGGATGTTAATTTATGTGTTCTATAATTACTTAATCCTTTTAACTAATATTATAAATTCGAAAGTGAGTTTATTTCTTTGTTACGCTTTCACGCCTTAAGTACTGAGCCAAATGAGATGAAATTAAGAATGGTGACAATTTGAGACCCTGGAAACAATTAACATACGATACTTTTTGGAGCGATAACCTACATCCACGCGAGCGAAGACGTAGGCAAAAGCTAGTAATAATTGGAATTTAAAGCACCCAACTGATGTTGTTTCTCCACTTTAATCATTTTTAAGAATTATAGTCTAAAAACGTTCATAGAGGACGAATTGACATTGAAATAGAATTTGCAAGACAATGAAATATATTAGTATAATATGGAAAAACACTAAGCTCGATTCTCGGCCCTCGTTCGTTGGGCAGGTACGTTTCCTCTTTGTCTAATATACCTACGTCATATTGGTATTGTAACGTAGGTATTGTAGCTTTTGTATAGGAGTGATGTGCTTGTCTCATCAGAACCAGCCTATATACATCCCACTGCTGGGCACAGCCCTTCCTACATGGGAGAAACACATGAGGGGTTTGGGCCATAGCACCACCGCACTGGCCCAATGCGGGTTGGTGGGTTAAGGCAGTAGCAGTAACAACCTTAACGTGCCTTCCGAGGCACGGAGGAGCTCGAGATAATAATTTTGATTGACCCATCCTAGGACCGACCATAGCGAAAGTTATTTTGTTTTCGCAATCGAAACCAAAGCGCTCAAACCACTATGCCACCGAGCTCCTCGTACATGTACTTGTATATTACCTATCTAATCTGTAACTAAGCTACGAACCTTAAATATGATAGTTTATCGATATCTAGCTTCCGCCCGCGGCTCCGCCCGCGTCGATATCTGTTATCGCTTCAAAAATTATCCTATATTCTTTTTAGGGTCTCATAATATCTCCATACCGAATTTTATCTAAATCGGTTCAGTGGTTTAGGCGCGAAAGCGTTATAAACAAACAAAATTAAATAGACAAACTCACTTTCGCATTTACCTGTATTAAGTATAGTTGTTATGAAGTATGGTTGTCAATAACAAAAAAAACTTAAGGTAAACTATCTTCACTATTAGTAATTTTGCTTCTTTATTGGTTAATAGCAAATGTAACTCATGTATGTAAGAATACTTTTATGACGTGCATATAGATTTATAACAAAATACCTAAAAACTTTAGAACTCAAAAATTTTGAAAGTTTTGAAGAATACTTAAAGGTTGGCTGGTTGAAAAGTGTAATGTGCAGTATGCAAGGATTTTTAAATTATATCAAGCTTGAATTTTATAAACTCAATAGGTATATTTACAATGTTTGTGTATACACTTGGGAAAGTAGGGCAAAGTGTTTCTTTATTATTCGCTATTGTACCTTATTCCATGCACAATAAAGAATTTGAACTTTAATAAAACATGAACTTGAACTAGTTTAAGACTTAAAAAATCCTAGCTGGCTTTTAAAAGAATTCTAAATATATTTAATTTAACAATAACACTAAAAGATAAGTACTTACTGGAAACACTGGGTCGATATCACAAGATATCGGAATCACTACACTATACTAATAGAATCACAGTGATACTTAACTACTAATCTATCAAATAATATCACAATAATTGTATTAATGTAGATAATAATTGTAAAGGTATGGTCAAAATTTAAAATACAACTTAAATACACTAAGACAGTTCACAAGGAACCGTTGTCATAAACTAAAATGGTGGAATGGATGCGACTGCTGCCACCGAGCGTGGAAGATAATTGTTGAGGTTACCCACAGATATTTTATGAATAATCAACAAAAATTATATTTGCACTAATTCGTTTTCAATACTCGAATTTAATAGTTTTTACTATTTACGATTATTTATTTTATTTATGTATGATACATTTGTAAGCTTAAGAAGATAGGATCTTCTTAATTATTCTCTATTAATTACATAGGTGTACATTAAAAACAAACAACTTAATAAAGTATTTAAAAACCACAACATATTATCATCTAAGTTGACAAAAGTCATTTACAAATTTACGTACCTACTACCAGTTAAATCTTTAAAGATTTTATTTAATAATATATTTACTAGTATTTTTTCTCAATAATTCACAGGTTAATAAAGTCAAAGTCAAAGTCCTTTATTGCACTTTTTATGTTTTACTTACAGGTTATGTGACAAAAATAGAAACAAACATGAAACCCTGCAAGGGCACAGCCACTTTAAAAAAATATAAAATGTAAGTACCTACCTATCTAATAACTTAATATTAACAGTTTAACATTTCATTTATTTTATTATCTACAGTTATCGTGTTTATATCGCTTAGGTACTATATTATAAGACATACAAATACACCTTGTGCTCCGGTGGCGTAGCGGTTATCGCGTCTGGCCTGACCACAGGAGACGCGGGTTCGATTCCCGCTCTTTTTGTAATGTTTTATGAAAAAGGAAATGTTTCATATCCTCCTGAATCCGGGAAAATACTAAAAATTCGTTTTCATTTATAGTTCACTTGTACAAAATTCAAAATCATTCCACTGTTCAATATTTATTTTTTTATTTATTTATTGATGGAAAACCAACAGCTAAAAAATATAATAAAAATACATTGTTTAGGTAACAGTAAGCCAATAACAGGTTTTCACGGATAACAATAGGGTACACAACATAATCTTAAGGAGCACTAATGCACGTTAGTTCATACAGCATATACCAAACACTACCTCGAAATAAGTATATTATATAATAAACTTACATATATACACATATAAACATACACATATACACATATATATAAATATTATAATTTGCTTTTTTCTACATTCAACATAAAAAGATGTTTTTTAATACATTTTATGCTATAACAATTAAACTCACAATTTTGGAAACTGAGATTCATTGTATACATATAACGTCTAACTTGTATCTAATCGGTAAAAAAGTCAAGGTTTAGCCGCCTCTTCGCTTGTGATGCCGATGTCAGAAATGGGTCAAAATCAAATTCTTTGCAGATACCATTATACTGTCTACTTGCTCGCACCATATATGAGTTTTGCCTATAATTTGAGGAAGAACGAGGAACACTGATAGGTGGGTTAAAACGTACGAATTTATTGGGAACATTAAAATGTATTTTTTGTAGGAGGTCTGGGCAATCAATTTGACTAGTAATGACTTTTTGCAATAACGTGTAGTCGGCAATTTGTCTGCGCTTAAATAGTGGAAGAAGATGGAATTCTCTACATAGTTGTGTGTACTTTCCCGACTCATAGGGAGTATGAGATTTAAAGCATAAATATTTGACAAACCTTCTCTGCACACCTTCGATTCGATCAATATATTTACTGTAGCGTGGGTTCCAGACTTGAGAGGCATAATCAAGATGACTTCTGACAAGTGTACGATATAATATTATTAATGTTTTAACTTGCCTAAAACAGGCACACATTCGCATCACAAATCCCAGGGCCCTAGAAGCTTTTGATACTATGTTTTCGATATGCGCATCAAATATTAATTTCTTATCATTACCCAAGTCACGAATGGAATCACATTTAGGTCGAATTTGACCTTTCAGAGAGTACTGAGTCTGTATGGTATGATGCTGTCTACTGTATGTGACCACATTGCACTTTAAAGGGTTTAGATCCAATTTGTTAAGTTGACAATAGTCTTCTAAGCGACGAAGATCAGCTTGTAGCAAGATAGAATCACTGGTTGAAGATATGGCAGAGTAAATTTTCATATCGTCCGCAAAACACAGCAAGTCTGAAGTCTTCAGGCAGGAATGAATATCATTAACATAGATAGTAAATAATAACGCACCGATCAAGGACCCTTGTGGGACACCGCTGGGGACTAATACCCATCTCGAAGTGTAATTGTTAAGTACAACAGCCTGTGTTCGATTTTCTATATAGGAAGCGAACCATCTGAGTAAGTCACCCCTGATACCAACTCCATACAGCTTTGCCAGCAGTAAATTATGATCTATACGATCGAAAGCCTTGCTATAATCTGTATAGATGACGTCAACTTGTAATCCATCATGTAATGATTTCGTAATGAAATCATTTAATATAACAAGATTAGTGACAGTTGATCGACCTTTCAGAAATCCATGCTGAAAGGCACTGAAACTGGTTTTAAGCGCAGCGTATATCTGATCATATATAATCCGTTCAAAAATTTTGTTTATTACACATAATTTTGAAATCGGTCTATAATTTGTTATTTCGGTTTTTGATCCTTTCTTATGTACTGGAGTAATAAAGGCTGCTTTCCAAATATTTGGGACCGTGTAATATTGTAACGATTTCTTAAATAAAATATAAATAGGTAGGCAAATAGTATCAGCACATTGCTTTAAGACAATTGGCGCGATTTTATCAGGTCCTGAAGATTTAGAGACATCTAGACGCTTTGGTAACGTTTTTACAGTTTTAATTTTAATATCGATAATGTGAATATCCGAAATAGCGTCAGTTTTAGGTACGGATTGACAGGTCTGCATAGAAATCGACCTACAATCATTAGCATCAAGAAAAGAGCACTGAAAATAAGAGGAGAAAGCATTACAAATTGTGTCCCCCGTACTATAAGTTAAATCGCCATACGTCATATTGGCCGGCATCGAGTGAGACTTAGATCGCTGTTTTACAAAGGCCCAAAATTTTTTAGAAGACTTTTCAATGGCAAATTCAGTCGAAGCTATATAATTCGAATGGCAAGTCGTTTCTAAGTGTTTTACTCTATCACGTAATAATTTGTAAGTCGCCTTATCAGGTAACCTTCCATACCGCTTAAATTTACTATGATATTTATGCTTCTCACGTATTAACTTTTTGAGGGCTGGTGAATACCAAATTGGAAATGTGGACTTTTTTATATTTTTAGTAGGGATAAAATTGGATTGTAAGTCTAAAATAGTGTTATAAAAATAGTCAATAGACTCCTCTATCGAATTAGATGACAATTCAACATTCCAATCAATACTAGATATCTCCCTATTCATCGAGTCAAAATCACCTTTATTATATATAAAACGTTTAACAGGTAGTGTATTTAACAAATCAGTTTGTACATATTTCGCGTTAATAATGAGTGGAGGGTGGTAAGCGTCCATTGGCGACAAAGGGTCTAAACACTCCGACACACTTCAGTGTCGCCCGCCTTAATATGGCATTAAGGCGGGCGACACTGAAGTTAATTTATTATCCTATGATCTGTATTTAATTTTTTGTTGTATTTTATGGGTGTTTTTGTAAAAAAAAAAAAATTATTATTAAGTTAATGTAATGCATGTTGCGGTGCCCTAACAGGGATCATGTTATGGTACTGGACCTAAATATACACCTAGTTTTAACCACATGATTGCAATAAATGTTTTGACTTTGACTTTGAAGTCAACTAAACTTCACCAGTAACTTGGCTTAAGGTGGTTTTCCACCAGAGGGGCGAGACGATAAGAGGCGAGACGAGATTTAAAATTTGTATGGCAAATTTTCAATCCCCGCCTCACGTATCTTTGGTGGAAATAGTCAGAATTGACGAGGGTGTGCAAGACGTGAATTGAAATATTTGTTTGTGTAAAAATGAACCGTATTGCTTCCGTTATAGAGTATAAATTAACTCTGCAACAGAAACACGCTTCTCGCGATAGGTTCATTGTTGTGCGATTTCAATCCTCATCTCGCCACTCTGATAGAAAAACATCGCGCGCGAGCTCGCGCGGGCAATTTTTAGTGGAAAAGGGTCAGTGCGATTTCAATTATCCTCTCGCCTCGCCTCGTATCGCCCCTCTGGTGGAAAACCACCTTTAGGAGTCAACTCCAAATACTAAGAATCTTACACATGCGTGAGTTTACTACGGACCTTAATTGTCAATGATAGTGTCACTCGGTAGCTGAGTCATAGGCCCTATGATGAATATTTAGGTGCCCTTACACCACCACTCTGGCCCAATGAGGGTTTGTGGGTTAAAGCGGTTGTGGTAACAGCTCAAGAATATAAATTTTGATTGACCCACCCCGGGATCGACCATGGCCAAAGTTGTTTTGATTCCGTAATCGAAAACAGAGCCCTTAAACTACTTCGCCTCCTAGCTGCACGAAATTATTATACTATTACCCTATTACCCGAACGAGTACCTACTATTACAAAATATATGTTGTTGTTCGTGGATTCATGTCTCGCCCGACAGGTATGTTTTAGATCTAAATATTGCATGTACTTCAATATAAAGTTATAATAAAAAAAAAATTTACTTAATTCTGATTTATCATGAGTTACCTACTTACAACAAAAACCGCGGGCCTTCAAAATGCAATCATTTCAAACATCGCAACTTTTTTTTCCCCTACAAACCCGTTTAGACTTACTCACAAGAGACGCGGGTTCGATTCCCGCCTGGTGAATATATTTTTTCACGGCTTAGACTTTTTAAAATTCAAAACTTTTCACCGAATAAAGAACCTTCACCTGTTTCATACTCACTTCTGTGAATTTGCATAAAAGAAGTAAAACTGTTTCTTTGAAGACTTATTACCATAAAAATATTATTTTAAGTACCGCCCATTTAAAGTTACTGCCTTAGTTTTCAGCTTCGTTAAACTAAGGAAATTACACAATCTGTGTAAAATACAAATACTTGATAACAGGGCTCGAATCTTGAGCCACTGCACTGGAATTTTACCAAGGAAAAACATTTTGTATAGAAGGATACATTTTTTCTTTTTTTGGAGGAGCTCGGTGGCGTCTTGGTTTGAGCACTAAGAAAAACAAAGCAACTTTCGCCATGGTCAATCCTGGGATGGGTCAATCAAAGTTTGTTATCTCGAGCTCCTCAGTGCCTCTGAAGGCACGTTAAGGCGATATAATGAAAAAAATCGCACTTTTATAAGTAATGTCATACGTTGCTGAAAGATCTTACGAATCTGAAAATCAAATATACGGTACTTCACATCATTATCTAGATAAGAGTAGACCGAAAACACGATTAAAGGAATTTGCCTCGATACATTTTATTTCCGAAAAGACCTCTTATGAACAAGAAAACTTAAGATTATTGGTGAATGATAATTTGAATTCAATAGGACATTACTTTAAATAGTAGATATCATTAATATTCAGAATCGTGTAGAAGCGTTTTTTTGTAGTCCATATATGGTTATTTTTTAATAAAATAATTTGTGTATTTCGTTTACTTTTCACGCGCGATCGCTGTTTTGTCTTTTTTCCTCCCGCTGAGTCAGCCATATCTCTATCCCTATCGGTCGTTATTAAGCCGTTGGTCCCGGTTGTTCCTGCAATCGCTCGGTGCAATCTGTGGTTTTATGGCCCAAACTCCTCATATGTTTCTCTCATGTAGGAAGGCCTGTGCCCAACAGTGGGACGTATACTGATAGGAACTACTGCGAATAGAGGGGCTGATGATGATGAAACATTTTTTCACTTGCTAATCATAGAACGTAATGAACACGTAGGTAAACGTAGGTATTAAAGTCTAGCCTTACGCGCCATTCTCTCTTTTTGACCTTATCTCACCCTTCCCATCCCTACTTTGGAGCAGGCCTGTCGGTCTTCGGAGTCATCAATTTTACTGTCTTTATCTCAACATTACCCAAATTTAAGTAACTAAATTCTCTACCTACTTTCGAAACATGTAATTCTTCGGCAAGGTGGAGGCGGCTAGAGCAATGCATTCATGCTGCAGTAGCTGTTTTTTTTATACCACTAAGGTGGCAATCAAGCATACACGGCCCACCTGATGGTAAGCGGTTACCGTAGCCTATGGACGCTTGCAACACCAGGGGTATCACTTGCGCGTTGCCGACCCTGTAAAAACCTTTTCAAGCCCTTTTTGAAGAACCCCATGCTGTACTCATTCGAGAAAACCTCTGCAGGGAGTAATTAAAATATAATAAAATATATGTATAAATGTTTTTCAAACATTTATAATAATGTTAAAATCAAAAATTAAGAATATCTCTGCAGGAAGGTTATTCCACATTCTAACCTGAGCGTACGCGGTAGAAAGTTTCTCTGAAACCGCACAGTACTAGACCATTTCTTCGCATTTCTTCGCTTATGGACTCTTCTTACCGCTTCTCATCGGGTGGTGTTGAGTCATTTGTCGTACTTTGTATAAAAAGGGAGAGCGTGGGGCTGAAATCCACTAAACCCTGTCATGTATCCTGTTTTTTACATCTGCTGGCGATGGAGTTTGGTGTCGCTCCTACAGCGTTACTACTGCTAGTCGGCAGGGTGACTGTTTGCTGATCCCCTTCATCAGGGAGGCTGTATAGCCTTTTCGCCTTCCACCAGTAATTCATTTCGTAATAGTCCCCTGTCGTGTCTAGGTCTAAACCTCTAAACAGTCTACTGGAGGTGATCAAGGAAAACTGTAACCAATACATCCAATGGCTATATACTCCTAGCCCTTATTTCTTGCGTAATAAGAGTCATGTGTCTGTAAGAGTCAACAGTAAAAAATTATCGCTCATTTTTTGCTGATGCCTGTACTCCATGTTCACCACAAACTAATTCCTCTTTGATTGTTACGGATGTAAAATTTTACACTTGGCTTGATTCATATGGGCTTTTGTTCACCTGAATCGCCCCGTGTCGAACACGGATCGAGCCTTGCATATTGGTCGGCTACCCTCGTCAAAGTCACGCCTCATTGACTCGCTTCGAGTATCAACTCCGAAGCAATTTATTTTATATGAATCTTAGAGTTGCTTGAGAGGCTGTCAAAAGGTTAACTGATATTGGCGTTTGATATGCACAATTTGATTGTAGATATCTTATAGTTTGTCTTTTTTAAAATTAGAATATAAATATGTCCAAAAAAACAAAAATATCAACTAATAAATTTGAACTCAAATAAAATGTTCTTAATTTTCATTTTAGCATTATTATATAACTGTTTGAAAAATTATTGTCACCCGGATAATGAAAGGTCGCGGGTTCGATCCCCGCCTCAGGACGTGAAAATTTTCTAGTTTAGAATTTTATTATCAAATAAAATGTGTTAGCATTTTTTTGTTATTCTTTACGTCCCACCCTTTTTAACTTAATTTATTTTAACCCTAGATAGCTAACGTTGCAGAACTACCCTGATAAGCTAACCATTCGACTTTTTGACGATCATTTTTAAATGTTTATTTTATACATTTTTTTTTCATATTTTATTTAGTTTAACTATATTTATAGAAAATACGAAATATGAATCAAATTTTTGATGAAAATAATATATTTTTATTTTTTAGTACAAAATTACGATTTTTATATCGCACGTGTTTTTTTGAGATCAATCAGGTACCTTACCTTACACTTTAAACGACCAAATTAGATTTATTTTTACCTTTAAAATATATATTTTATGAAATATTCTAAAAAAGAAAGATATCTATTACGTATTATATTTAAATCGCTTACATATTTTTGATACAAGTTGGGCAAAAATCAACTTCGTATGTTCGCCGCAAATCGGAAGTTTGCAATTGGTTCTTTGTCATTAGCTTTTTTAGGTAGTAACAGAAACTATAGCTCTTCCTTTTCTTATTTGGAGCACCTTCTAGCACAGTAGAACCTCGAGAACTAGGTTCCTCGCGAACTTGACCTTCATCTTCAGCAACTTCTTGGGTCACCCAAGCCCACAGAACATAAGAGAGAGGTTAGAAGTAGTATCAAGCGACGTTAGTACCAGAACCAGTGTCGCCTCTCGCACACATGTTAATGATAAGTTCGTATTTTACAACATAAAACACCATTACGCGATTGGTTCCTGAAAATCGGTACAAAAATGTACCAAGTGAAAAACAGTTCATTTAAATACAGGCCATATTTCCACAACATAAAGATTGAATTTGTTTGTGCACATATATTGCAGTGTTACCAGAATAAAAATAAAATGCAATTTGATGGGAAATGTTGATAAAAATAAAATGCAATTTGATGGGAAATTTTGAGTTCGTTGATGTATTTAATAGTGACTTTAACGTATGAAAGAACTCTTTAAATTTTATGTTGTAATAATAGTAATAGGAATAAAAAAAAATTGTTCTTTACAATAGGTGTTCTTATTATAATCGTTTTTGGTAATTGATGCAAACTACGATCTATAATTGTGAGGGTGATAGGTTCCCTAAGAATCCATTGCAGTGCATATTCAGTTAGATTTTTGAAAGGATTGAGTTGTTATCTTTTGGGCACATATTAGGCTGCGATTAGGATTATTAAAATATGTCATATATTTTACTAATTACATCCTCTGCTTTCTTGTAGCCCTCGCCTACTCATTGTGCTTAAAATTGCTTGTGCTGTGTTGTGTTTAATTAGTGGATACCTTTTACTGGCTCTCTGTTTTTATCAACTTTGTCCTTCTATGTATTTTAAACTTGGTCTTACAATAAGATAGATAAATATTTAATTTTTCAATTTAAACATAATATAACAAGCTCTCGTGAAGGATTTCACTTTATGCTGTATTTCAAATGAATCTTTAAAATTATAAGAAATATATTCTACAAAAAAATAATATCATTAATGAGTGAATATATATATATATGATATATGTAAGTAAATAGCTACTTATTTAATTCAATTTCTTAAGCGACTCATAAATAAAATACAGCATACAAAGAGAAAGGGATCACTACAGTTTAATTTGTCAAACTGCGTAAGACTTCCGGTAGTTATATGACAATAAAAAATCAAATAATCTGGAATTTAAGGCTTTCCACAGTAAAGTTACTTGTCCACATCTTATTTATTTATGTCACTATGGTTTTTGTTACATAAAAAGCTAACCTTATTTTTGGAGAGATTTTTTTTTGCTATTTTATGAGGTCGGTCAAGATTTTTATAATTAGAACATTGTGTCTGAACGAACGTTTGTAACCTTGTGTTGTATGAAATAGATATAGTTTTGTGAATGACGTGCGATATGGAAAATCATTAAAATAAAAGTTAACTTGGTCAAGTGGGACCTGCATAAGTGAGAAACCTCCACAGCTAGACAATGCAATCCCCTATATTTGGGATTAATTCTTTCGATTTTATCGTCATATTTACCTCTATAATTGAGACAGCGAGTGTATTTTACCTCTTTTATTGAGATAACTTCAATTCATCACCTTTTTAACTTGCACTACGCATATTAATTTCCGTTTTGTTTATGGATTGAAATCTAAAGTAACTGAATACTTAAAAGAGGAGGTAGAAAACTCGCTGTAAAGTTATCGAAACTACGGGTGTATAATAATAATGTAAGATCTAATTAAACGCGAGTTAAATCTGGCTAAATATTTTTATTTCAAATGTTTACAAAATACATTTTTTATTTAATAATCGCACCTCTCTAACTGAAATAACCTTTATTATCACCTTTATTAATAGTAGCCTCTGTATATGTAGACAGATATTTATTTATGTTTATGTGAGATACTGAGGAAGTGGTATATCTCTTTAAGCGAGACAAATTCGCAGATCCCTTATGTCCCAGCTATCCAGTTTTCACGTATAGTGAAATTCATTCATTAGTTTTCGCGTTGTGAAATTCATCGTGGCTATCTACCCCAATAAGTGGCATCATGAAGAATGGCATCATATTTTTATATTTGGAGTTTTTGTCGAGGTTTAATGCTGTCATATCAGTCAAGATTTTTATTACAATAATCACAAAAATCTGTCTGAGCGAACATTGTGTTATAAAATTGGTATAAGTAGTTTTGTAAAAGAAGTGTTTGTGTTTACATTACATGCCATTGGAAGATCATTGTAATATAAGTGAATTTGATGTGAAGACATTGAGAAAGACACTAAGAATTGCATTGAAATGTGTTGCATTGCACTAGTATTTCAATGCAATATTTGTAGAATGACAGAAAATACTTAAGATATGGCTGTATGGGCGTTCGTTCCCCTTGTGTTCTCTATAATAGAGAGAATATATGAAAAGCAAAAACTAGTAAATAACCTCATTTTTTCAGTGCTTTATTTTTATTTAAAGGCAAAACGTAGTCCTTAACTTAACGTAGTCTGTGATAGCAAATATTTCGTATTTTTGTAAATATTTCATAGTTATTTACGTAGCAAAAAAAGGCGTGATAATAAAGTGTAAGGTGTCTTACGTTGAACTAGCGGATTGTTCAACATTTACGAAATTGTTGTTAGTTTGTTTTGTTTACATACTTGGCACAAGTGAAAAAAACGAGTAACATCAAAGAGTTTTGTTATATGGAAATAGTTACTAGGCAATAATTTGACATCATAATACTTTGTTGTAATAATTTCTAATTAAATTAAACATTGATATATTTTTTTGACTTTTTTGTGCAAAATAAGTGTGACGTGCTGGCAACTCTTTTAATTTACCCCAAAAAGCACACATTGCGGGCTAAATACAAAGCCACTTTTATTGACGACGTACACAGCCAGCAATGTATATTTTTGGCATTGCGTCGTTTTAATTTAATGTTTTTTACTATTTTACAGTAAAAATGTACTAAGCGATGATAAGAAATGTCTCAATGAGTAAGATTATAAGTTTTACTTTGCTTCCAGCGTGTTAAAGTAGCACAAAGAGGCATTTTTCCACTAGTTATGGCATAATATTGCTCTGCATAGGTTCAATAGGAATCGTCAAAAGGACTGGATAAGAGTGTTTACTCTTATGCGCGGCGCGCGCGTCCCGCCCACTTACGCCTTCTAACTACTCTCTATGTTCTGTGCCCAAGCCCACCACAATATACTTGAAAGGTCATCCTACTTTGCACTTTTCGGTACGTGGTCGCCATTCTAGAACTGTACTGCAAGCAATGTGCCTTTTTTTTAGGGGGAAAAAAGACATTTTCGTCTACCCTGCATTGTGGGGAAAAGAACAATGCAGGGTTATGTGGGACTCCTCGGTCAAAGATGGTAGAGACCGAGACTACCTACTAAAACAACCCCCGTGTTCCTACCTCATCGACGTCCAGGCTAAAGCTAACAGTTAAGCAATGTGCCCTAGCCACTGGCACTTCAACTTACTTATCCTATGAGCTAGTAAGTTGAGCAGTGACTTTGGTTCTCTTACGAATGTCATCATTTCTGATTCTATCTCGCAGAGAAACACCATATATAGCTCGTTCCATAGCTTGTTGTGCGACTGCGAACTTGTACAGAAGACCCTTAGGCATTCTTCTTCCCCTTTTTTATCCAAAGACCTTAATTGTCCTTCTTCCATGTCCAAAGGTTCGTCATGAAAACCACTTCCCACGTATCCATACAGCAAACCGTCTTTGTTTCCACTGTCAGAAATATCATCTGTGTTAGGACTGTCTTCATCATCTAGGGCCCGAAGTGGCCTGAACTATGTCGTCATCAGTAATGATTGACTTCTCAGCCATTCTTCACAATTACCGTATTAGTAAATAATGCAGCAATTTTGTAAAAATGAAAAAAAATACAAATAATATTTCAACACGAAGAGAAAAAAAAAACACACATAAGATAACTATTCGTCAAAATGACGACCATGTAGTAAGTATCTCAAATATTAAATTACTTACAAACTGAATAGACCACCACGCGACGCAGTAAGCTGGCCACTGAGTTGGCGCGAAACCGCGGGTGTGTAGGTAAACAACAAAAGAGGGCGAACGCAAAACTCATCGAATGCTCGTCATTTTGACGAACGTTAGCTATCTAGGGTTAAGGGACTTTACAAATAAGTACCACCTTTTTAGGGTTCCGTACCCAAAGGGTAAAACGGGACCGCTATAAAAACAAACACTAATAAATAGAATAAAATCAATATTTACTATTTTACTAGGTGGTAGACCCGTATGTAGGGTCGTCTGGGTAGGTACCACCGCCTTTCTTATTTCAGCCGTGAAACAGTTCGCTGTGTTTCGGATTGAAGGTGTAGCAGAATATTATTAAAATATTAACGAAATATTGTAAACTCGATATTTATTAATTGACAATACAATTTTATATGACAATGTCTAACGGACAGTAAAATACGATTTCAAATCTTGACAGTTTTTATCGTAGCGGCCACGGAGGTCCGCTACATTACTCCCCTTCCTAATTTCTTCGTTTACAGAAGAAAGGCAGGCTTTAGTCTATCAATGGAAACATTCTCTTGTTTAGATTTAATATTCAAGGTGAAATACTTTTCGTGTCTTTCTACGACTTCATATGGACCATCATATGGCGCTTCTAATGGCTTCTTAACTCTATCAACTCTTATAAAAACATGCGTGCATTTTTGTAAATCTCTATGTACAAATATTTTTTTGGGTGTTTGGAATTTAACTTTTACTGGCTTAATATTTTCAAATTGTCTTATTAAATTTCTTGTAAAATCATCTAAATTAATATCAAAATTTGGTTCATCAAAAAATTCTCCAGGTAATCTTATAGTTTTGCCATACACCATTTGTGATATAGAATATTTTTCATCATCTCTAATGGCAGCACGTATTCCCAGTAATATGGTTGGTATTACGTCTGACCATCGACGAGTGTCATAAGATTTAATTGCAGCTTTAAGAGTTCTATGAAGTCGTTCAATCTTTCCATTGCATTGAGGATGATATGACGTTGTGTGCTGCAATTTTGTGCCACACATTTTAGCAAAATTCGCAAATAATGTAGATTTAAACTGTGTTCCTCTGTCTGTAATAACAGTTTTGGGTACGCCAAATCTAGTAACCCAATTGTTATAGAACGCTTTTGCAACTGTCTCTGCGTGTATGTTTGCTATGGGAATTACTTCTATCCAATTCGTGTATCTGTCAATACAGGTTAGGCAATATTGTTTTCCATTAGACGGAGGCAATGGGCCTATTAAGTCTATGTGTATGATATCAAATCTCTCATCTGGTGTTTGAAAACTTTGAAGTTCAGACTTGGTATGTCTTATGACTTTGTTTTTCTGGCATTCCATACATGTTCTTGCCCATATTTTTGTATCATTTCTTATGCCTTTCCAAATAAATCTAGAAGTCATTTGCTTGATAGAAGATTTTACGCCACAATGATTAAGATTATGAATTTTGTGAAAAATTGTGTTTCTAAATTGTTGTGGTATGTACGGTCTTATGATGTCGGTAGAAACATCACACCATAACGTTTCTTTTGTTGGTAGATTGTACTTTTTGAATTTTAGGGAGTTGTTGGTCAATAGTTGTTGGAGCTCTAGGTCATTCTTTTGTTGTTCAGCTATTTTACTGTAATCGATTATTTCTATTGCATCTATTCTGGACAATGTATCTGCTACGATGTTTTCTTTGCCAGAAATATGTTGTAAGTTGGTCGAAAATTCGGAAATAAATTGTAGGTGGCGTAACTGCCGTGGTGATGCTTTATTGTCTTTTTGCTTGAATGCATATACGAGAGGCTTATGGTCAGTATATATTATAAATTCTCTACCTTCGACATAGTGTTTGAAATACTTGATGGCTTCGTAAATACTTAATAATTCTCGATCATATGTGCTGTAGTTTCTCTGAGCATCATTTAATTTTTTCGAGTAAAAAGCAATAGGTGTCCAACTCTTATTTTGAAATTGTTGTAGTACTGAGCCAATAGCTTCATTAGAGGCGTCAGTAAACAATGCTAAAGGTAGATCTGGATTGGGTATCGTTAACAAGGTTGAATCTGCTAGATCTTGTTTGCATTTTTCAAACAGATATTTTGTTTCGTCATGCCATGGTACCATTCTCTTGTCATTTTTTGTAGCTCCTTTAAGATAATCATGTAACTTAGTGTGAGTTTCAGCAGCATTTTTGATGTGTCTTCTATAGAAATTTAATAGACCAAGAAACTGGCGAAGGTCTCTGTATGTTTTTGGCAATTGGTAGTTGAGTATTGCTTGTACTTTATGTGGCATTGGTTTGATACCATTTGGTGTAATGAGGTGTCCAAGAAATTCGACTTCTTTTACACCAAAAATAGATTTCGATACATTGATTCGTAAACCATATTGATTAAGTCTTGTAAATATTGCTTTGAGATGCATTTTATGAGAATTTTCGTCTCTAGATGCCACTAAAATGTCATCCAAATAAGGAAATGCATAGTTTAGGCCTTGAAGCACTTCGTTTATGAATCTTTGGAACGTTGCTGGCGCATTACGTAAGCCAAAGCTCATGACATTAAATTCGTACATTCCAAAGGGAGTTGTTATTGCCGTTTTGTGTTTATGCTCTTCAGCCATTGGGATCTGATAGTAGGCTTTTAAAAGGTCTATTTTGGAGTATATTGTGGTGTTTACGAGTATGTGTTGAAAATCGTCAACTCTTGGAAGCGGGTATCTATCTGGTATGGTTCGATCATTGAGACGTCTATAGTCTCCGCATGGTCTCCATGAACCATCTTTCTTAGGTACCATATGTAGAGGACTGGACCATGGTGATTTTGATGGGCGAATAATACCATTATTAAGCATAAATTCAAATTCTTGCTTTGCGATTTGTGTCTTCTTGCCATCTAATTGCCTTGGTTTTGAAAACACGGGTTCGCCTTTTGTTTCAATGGAATGTTTAATATTGTGAGTCAGTTTTCCTGGCAGTAGGTTGGGTTTAGTTAGTTCAGGAAATTCTTGCAGTAGGTCAAAATATTGAGAGGTTTTGTCACTGGTACTTAGTATCTCAGTCTGGAAAATTTCGGTGATTTCACCCATCGTTTGAAGTTTGGTTGTGTTATCGACGAGTCTTCTGTTGTGTAAATCAATCAGCAAGTTGAAATTTTTAAGAAAGTCTGCTCCTAGAATGCCTCTTTGAATTTTTGCGATAACAAATGGCCATTGAAACTGACGTCGAAGTCCAAGATCTAAAGTCAGTATCTTGATGCCATAAGTTGGTATTTGTGTATTATTTGCGGCAAATAATTTGAAGGAGTTGTCGATTCTATCTTTTGACGTTGCTGGAATAAGTGACACATCGGCACCACTATCCACTAAAAATCGCAGACCAGTTACTTTGTCCGTGAAAAATAGTCGTGATCTGCGGTATTGTAGCATATCAGCAGCAGAATCTACCGCTAATTCTGTTGCGAGCTCGAGTTTCCCGAATTTTTCCAAGCACAAGGTGGCTTACATTTTTCAGCTCGACAACGCTTGCCAAATTTAAAATGATAGAAGCAAAACTTGCCATCAGGATTAAATCGACTTGATTGGCTGCGATTTGGGCTGCGATATGAGCTTTGTGATAAAGATCTGGACGGTCTGGACGTAGTCATTGATTCAAACTTTTTCTCTGAAGCTTCTATTTTGAAAAATAATTTGTCGAGTGACATTTTGTCGCAGCTGGTTGAAGGGTTAACATCAGTACTGCAGAGTTCTGTACTAGGAGACATTTCGGCCATCTTATCAGCCATGACAGATAGTTTGTCTAAACTTTCTTCGCTAATGATGAGGATATTTTTAATTGACGGTGGTAATTTTTCAAGCCAGAGAGTCTTCAGTATGTTGTTAGAAAGATCTGAGTTACCTAGACTTTGCATTTGACGAAGAAGTTGGCTCGGTTTAGAATCGCCAAGTTCTAGACCAGTCAGTAATCGTTTGAGTTGCTTTTCTTTACTTTCTTGAAAAGTATTCAGTAATCTGTTTTTGGCTTCGGTATATTTCGAACTGACTGTACCGGTAATAATGTCCCAAATATTTTCGATAAATTTTGGTTCTAATTGTGAAATGAGATAATTGAATTTTGTGTCTTCGGATCTAATATTATTAATAGAAAATTGAGCTTCTACCTGATAAAACCAAATCTCGGGTTTGTCGGTCCAAAACGGTGGTAATTTGATGGCAATTTTTTCGAGTTGTTGTATTTCAGTATTTTCTGTGTTCATTTTTAATAGAAATACGGGGTCACCACTTTGTAGCAGAATATTATTAAAATATTAACGAAATATTGTAAACTCGATATTTATTAATTGACAATACAATTTTATATGACAATGTCTAACGGACAGTAAAATACGATTTCAAATCTTGACAGTTTTTATCGTAGCGGCCACGGAGGTCCGCTACAAAGGGAAAGGTAGCCAGTGTAATTTCTGGGCATGGACGGCATTTCATCTTAGGCCCCAGGATGACAACGCACCTGCAATATCAAGTGATTTTTCCTTGTTATTGCAGGTGTCTATAGGCGGCGGTAACCGCTTACCATCAGGTGGGCCGTCAGCTTGTTTGTCATCTAGTTGTATAAAAAAAAAAAAATGAGGGGCCTTCCATACAACAAACGCGACTTTTTTGCTTGTTTTTTCTCGATATTGATAACGGCAACAGGTAGACGCTTGTTTTATAGATAATGGTACGGAACCCTTCGTACGCGAGTCCAACTCGCACTTGGCCGGTTTTTATATTAAATTATTTACCAAAACCGCTTCAATTAGGATAATGCAAATGAAACTACAGATTTAAAAACTTTAATAAATAAATGGGCACATATTTATATTATGGTTCCGATTGAAAAGATTAATAAAGCCACAGGGATCAAATCCTTCTTAGTACGATATCCTAAATCAAAAAGACGCTTTGTCATTTTTATTATTAAAATAATAAAGTTCTTAGGAAAAGTCATTGTTAGTCAGGAAAAGTTAGTGCTATTCATTTTCCTCACTTCAATCTTTTTTTTTCTGTAAAGGCACTTTATAGGCTGGCAAGGCAGAACAAGCCTATGCCCAGCAGTGGGCGTCTCTCGGCTGATATGATGATGACAGAACAGTCTGTTCATGCAGCACTAGCTTCTTCGCATATGGATTTTCTTACCGCTTTCCGTCGAATGGTGTTAGGTAATGTAAATGTAGCGGACACGACGACGCGCTGCGAGGCCGACATCGAGACAGCGCGCAGTGGTCCTGCGTGAATTCGTGGCTAGGCCGCTAGCTGTTTGCCGTCGTACGAAAAAAATTCATTAGTTCAGTATTGTCCTACCTGGGGCTCTTGCAATGAGATGTAATTTTTGTACTGCAGCACATTTTATTAAAAACGTAATACTAGTTATTCATGTACAGTCGACAGCACATCAAGTGTAACAGTTTGACCTTGAGACCGCCCTTACTGCGTTTGTAATAGAGGCGGCGTACGTAGGCACTGCTATAGTCATATTAGTTTTTATTATAAATATTTTAATTTTTTGGGATAAAATACTTATGTATTTTTGATGTTACTTATTCATGCTTAGCATGTCCGTTTAAAATGATGTATTCTATCCGTCTATATTATTACATGAAGATAATATTACCCACTTTCAACGTCTTCTTATCCAACGTGCCTACATTTACGACGCAATCATCCCAGGAAGCACCTCGACAATTCATATATTATCCACAGAAATATTCAATTCCAACTTAAGTTTTACTGCTACGGTATTTTATAAAATCATAGCTATTGCCGCTATCGCCCGGCGGAAGATTGTTTTACTTGGAACCTTGCCATGACGACATAAGGAAGTACAAAGTATAAATACATTTTGCATGCCACTTAACAGTCCTAACTATATTTCATTAAGGAGACAGTTCCAGTTCGTATTGTAATTTTAAAAGTGGGAAAACTGCATCAACAATTGTTATAAATAGCCACTTTGTTTCGGTTTGTTAGTAGCACTTTATTTACGCCTTTTGACTAACGAATTTTAAGGATTTGAATTTGAAAATATACAGATTAATTCGTTAACTAATGTGAGGAGCTCGGTGGCGTATTGGTTTGAGCGCTCTGGTTTCGATACGAAAAACAAAGCAACTTTCGCCATGGTCGATTCTGGGATGGATCAATCAAAGTTTGTTATCTCGAGCTCCTCCGTGCTTCGGAAGGCACGTTAAGCCGTTGGTCCTGGTTGTTCTTGTAACCGCTTTAACCCACCAACCCGCATTGGGCAAGCTGGTGGTATTATGGCCCAAACTCCTCATGTGTTTCTCCCATGTAGGAAGGCCTGAGCTCAGCAGCGGGGCATATATAGGCTGGTGATGATGATGATATTACGTAGGTACTTTGTAGGTGATGCCGGCCGTTTCGGTTCGTCGGCTTCTTCATTTTACACTTTAAAAGCTTGAAAGGTGTCACAATCTAGAACAGCCAAGAAAATTATTGATAAGAATAAGGAGTGTGGTGTAAGGAGCTCGGTGGCGTATTGGTTTGAGCGCTCCGGTTTCGATTACGAAGACAAAGCAACTTTCCCCATGGTCGATCTCGGATGGGTCAATCAAAATTTGTAAGCCCCTCCGTGCTTCAGAAGGCACGTTAAGCCGTTGGTCCCGGTTGTAACAGCAACCGCTTGAACCCATCAATCCGCATTAAGCCAGCGCTGTGGTGTGGTGGTGCTAAGGTCCAAACTCCTCGTGTGTTTCTCCTATGTAGGAAGGCCTGTGACCAGAAGTGTCCCTATACAGGTTGGTGATGATGATGATGATGATGACCGAGTGTAGAAGATGTCTGGAAAATACGACTTATGCGAATCACACTGTGCCTCTAAGCTCAAGTGTGAATCACTGACAAACGAAAAATTATTGGAGGTTGATTTTTTTTTCTATTCAAAGCACGACAAATGACTTAACACCACCTGATGTGAAGCGGTAAGAAGATTCCATATGCGAAGACACCTAGTGCAGTTCAGACACTGCTCTAGCCGCCTGCACCTTGCCGGCCGGTGCTTTTTCATACCTCTTTTGAAGGAACCCATGTTATAGGAAGGAAAACACATGTGCCGGCAAAGAATTCCAAGTTCTGGAAGTACGACAAAGAAACGAGTTACTAAATTTCTTTGGAAATTTTTGCTTTTGGATTGGTAATGATCACCTTAACCGTAATAATGAGTTAGAGAATAAGCCCGCTACTTATATACCTACTGTAAAATTATTTCTAGTGACCACAGCCAGCAAACTAAAAACTAAATATATAATTTTAAATGTTGGACATTCGGACGGATACGAATGCTTAACATTTTTATATGGAATTACCGGTCAAGCATCAGATTCCAGACACAATTAATTTTTCAATTTTCATAGCCCTCCGGAGGGATAACGCCGCTTTTCGGATTATTATAATTTTGATAGATTTCAAATTAGAGTTGACTAATCAACAAAGTTAAAAAATAAATGGTAACAATTTCTGCTATAGAAAAATATATTTTCAAAAGATTTTTGCCCAAAATCGGATAGTTTGTAATAAACAAATAAATAATTTCCAAATCTCGCTTTCTCTTTTCCTCGTGCCGAGAAGTCATAGCTCTTTATCTTTCATTATCGAGGTATCGTTTTAAATGATGTAACGTGGACACTGTCCATTGGATAGGTAGGTTAAAGGTTAGGTTAGGTTACATAAAATTTATCCATGAGAACTTCAATGACGATAAAAAATTTGGAAATTTAAATGGAAGCTGTGAAAGTTCACGTTGGATATTAAAATAACTGATAAAGTGAGTTGCAGCCGGATATTTTTATGGTCGGCCGGGCACCAGTCAACCCTTGTCACTGTCATTGCGCATTATCGGCAAATTTCATATTGAACTGCAACATAAGCCCTACTTCATTTGATAACGTGAATATATACGAAATGAAATTTTAGTAGGAGCAATATGTGGAAACGAAATACGAAATTGGCCGATCAGCTCTAAAAATTTAATCTGCTGGTAGCACAGAAAGTTTTTATTATGGAAGAAGATTCGTACTAGGTAAATCAAAAAGTTGATGAAATTTATAGAAAACCGGACTGCGTAAAAATACACAAAATGTAGAACGTGTTTGAAAGAATCATACATATCTTTGTACACACGACAGCACATCAACTGTAACAGTTGTACTACAAAAGCCACCTTTATTACGAACGCAGTAAGGGCGGTCCCAAGGTCAAACTGTACATGATAAAGAGTGGTTATAAGATTTCGCAGACCACGTTGTGCCTAGCTAAAACATGAGGACTGAGTTCGCTTGCGCTAAAATATTTTATTCTGGGTTGGAACTAACACAGGGCTAAATTATAAGTTGGCTTCCATTACGACAAGTTAGCGCTGTACTATGTTAAAAATAAAATTGACTCAGTGATTTTAGCAGGCTATCTCCGGGTTAAGACATGTGATTTGGTTATATTTGGTTGTATATTTTTATCCATAAGCACAAGCTCTTAATGATGCTTACTTTGGGCTAGATAATAGGTGTGGTGAGCGTATGAATATTATTATTATCCAACTACGCTTGTATTCTTACTAAACCGGCCTTCTGTATCTAACAATAACAACAAGTTGTGGTAATGTTTTTTGATTAAAGGTCGCGCGGATATATTATGTAAGCCACTGCTCCAACATTGAACTTTCCCAAATAATCACTCCTGCCCGCCTAGCATGACCACCGAAACGCGATATGATAAAGCTATTTATCGCTTCGAACTGTCAAAAATCATTAATAATCTAACTAATCAATCTTGAAATTTTATCGAAACTGCGAACTTGTATTGTATATATACATGTTCGCAGTTTCGATAAAATTTCAAGATAGCAATTATATCCAATGATTTTTGACAGTTCGAAGCGATAAATAGCTTTATCATATCGCGTTTCGGTGGTCATGCTAGGCGGGCTGGTTGTGTCGCAAAAGCACCCTAAACATTGTCAAGAGAAAGTTTTATATGTCGCCGCCATGAATAAGCACACAAAACATGTGTGAAAAATTCATTCATCATGATTCTTGAGACGACCGGTTTACCCAGTGGTCTGTGCCCCTTGCTATACAAGCTACTTGGTCAGGGGTCCCGGGTTCGAATCCCGGTGGGAGCAAATGTTTGTATGATGAGTGCGAGCATGTGTTCACGAGTCATGGATGTTTATATGTTTATTTAGTATATTTCTAATATTTATACATATACATATTATTATCATTCTTTCTCCGTAACCATAACACAAGCAGGTATCCATATCTAGTATCCATAACACAAGCTTTTAATGATGCTTACATGGAGCTAGATAATAGGTGTCAGTGTATGAATATTTATTTATTTCCAGATTATATCTTTATCTTGCACAGGGAATATAAAATTGTAAATTGTAAGGTTTTAGAATTTATATATTTTAATAATAAAATAGAGCTGTGATTTATAATGCTAAATTCTAGATACTTTTTTGTTTTTTTGGTACTTTTTCTCAACTTATTAGATATATCTAATTTTGGTGGTTTATATTTGTGGACAGTACTTGTCTTTGTCATGTTTATAAAATGAAATACGATTTTTTTTAAATACAACTCGCTGACAAACAAGCTGACGGTCCACCTGATGGTAAGCGGTTACCGCCGCCTATAGACACCTGCAATAACAAGGAAACACTTGATATTGCAGGTGCGTTGTAATCCTGAGGCCTAAAATGAAATGCCGTCCATGCTCAGTAATTACACTGGCTACCTTTCCTTTCAATCCGAAACACAGCGAACTGTTTCACGGCTGAATTATGAAAGGCGTTGGTACCTACCCAGACGACCCTACATACGGGCCTACCACCTACCACGATGTGATAATAACATGATATGTTTTTCTTTTCATTTCGAAATGATGTATACAACGAGAACAAACACGTTACTTAAAAGAGCGCGACCACTGCAGGGTTAAGTTTTCCCACTGTCTATGAAACCCACTATGGTAGTGCTATCGCAAATAGCATTAGTTGTCTCAAGAGAAGCTAAATTAATATGTTACTTATCACACGATGAAGACACACTTTGTGTCACACGACTTTGTATAATAAGCGCAGCGTAGAATTTTCATTAAAACCTTCTTTACACTGCCCTTACATAAAAGAACAATTTCTCCCAGTGGGAAAATCTCGATGCAGCCGCATTTAAGCTTTTATTTTCTCTCTTGTTCGAAAAAACTTATTATTCCACTTCTCTCACCCAGAGAATTACATTATTTCCTTGTCGTTCTATTTATGGCACCGCTGCCTAGTAGCTCGCAGTTGAATCCGCCCACTATTTGGTATTTAGCTCATATTGTTTGGAAAAATTCAGTTACCAATTTACGTGTTTATCTATAGTCATCAGTGTTAGTCAGTTTAATTCCGTAATAGAGAACTAGAAACAAAGTTACGTATTAAAGGCTTGTAAAAGTCGAAATAGCGGAAGAATATTACAGGCTTAAATAAGACTTGGTGGAATTACTTCAATATTGGCGGAGTAAAGCCAATCATTATCATAATTTGTTAAAGTTATTAAACCTTAAATGGCGTCGTAAATTTAGCGTATCGTGGAGGTCGCGTGAGCTCCAAGCAAAGTTTGCTTCTATTAATGAACTTTTCAAAAGTTTACCATATAAACAATCGTAGACAAAAGTAAACAAATCATAGGCAAATAATAGACTTATTCAAAGTGATCAGTGAAGACATTTAAAAAAATTGAAACTTCTTTATTTTATTTCAAAGGTATCTATAAAATTCTAATAGAAAGTTTATAAGTATGATTTCTATTCTGTATCATTCATTACACTTCAAGAAAGGGACGTAAGAATTAATTTTTTATTTGATTCTCTTTATGTAAGGAGAGACAACGATATCAAGTACACTGCGAATAGAGGATATCATTATTTTAATTAAGTATACTTTCGTCTGTTCGATTTTCGATATATTTTATGAAATCCTTGCCTTGTAGGCGCTCTTATGCTTATAATTATAATTATTATTTTATTTACATTTTTCCATAACAATTTACATTTAATTAAAATAATTATTAACCTATCTGTTACTGCCACTTTTGGCCAAAAATCTTGTGGCAGTGACATGTAAAAACCATTTTTTTAATAAGCGCAGGTAGATTGAAAGCATTTTCCTTATATCTTAGTTTTTAATAATGACATAACCTGACTAAATAAACCAAAACACACGGCTGAGTCAACATGAAGATTCAGATTTAATACCGGAATAAAAGGAAAAGGCGAATGCTCTAAATTAAAAAGCAATGCAGACAGAGCTAGCGGAAACAAAGAGTTGGAAATTCATCAAGCTCTTTTGAGCCATGGCATTGTGGTGCATTCAGGGACCATCGGAAAGAAAATCTATGAGTAGATCGCCACTCTTTGAAGCCAATGCAAAAATGTAATCTCTTTCCTAGGGAAAATCCCACTTCATTACTTTGTAGGCTATATGGATTTCGTAGCTACTTGTTGAATGTGGACTCCTTTGTAGATTACTCGGTGGTAATTAAATTTTCTTAAGTTTTATGGATATTAAGTATTCATAGATGAGTTATGCGTTTAAGAGATATTGACTAAAGCAAAACTGGTTTTCTATTAGTATCTAGGGATGATATGATTATGATTTGGGAAGAAATATTTTCCGTGGCAATACGGGGGCGTGAATCAACTTGATGACTTATAATTAGGAGGCATTTGAAAACTTTCTTATTTTCTTTCTAAATAAGAAAGTAATTAGAAAATAAGAAAGTTCCGGTATTGATCAGTGAAAGAAAATTAGAAGGTGAAAGTAACTCTACCTCTCTGTCTGTTACCATTTCACTCCTAAATCACTAAGTCGATTCAGACGAAATTCGGCATGAATATAGATCAGATCCCGCGAATCCTTCTACATTTTGGAGCAATAACAATGCTAATTGGTTCAGCGGCTTTGTGTGAAAACGTGACTGACAGACAAACTTACAGACAGAGTAACTTTCGCATAATAATATGACTATTGGATTAGTATGGATATTGGTTAATTAGGAACTGGCTAAAAAATTACCATAAATACCTACTGTAAAATTAAACGCACAAGATCTATGCGATCAAACTCAAAATAGCCTTTGTGTTTTTTGCATTTGATAGTAAAAGTCTGCAATACATTCAACGGAATAACACCAGCTTTTTCTGTGCCCCCGATAAAGATTGATGGATTGAAAGATTCGCTGCGATTCGTCCAGACTAAGTAACTACGACTGGTGTGCCGTAATCTCTTTTCGGACTGTTGTATTTTTACTGGCGGCCACAGTTGCTTCAGTTACACAAACATTCATGTTTATTTTTTTTATATACAGGGTTACTTTCGAGGCAGCGCGAAAATTTTAAGAATATGAAGTTCTTTAAAAATAAAAGGAGATGTATTTTTTTGTTTTACCATGTTTTCAACAAAAATATAATATCAAACAAGCTTCACTCGAAAATATCCACAGGACAACGGTTATCATAGCCACCCTATTCGGTACTTACCTACTTTTCTTTTTTCTTGTTACAAAACTATTTCATAATATGTTAATGGAAGTAAACATACTTTTGTTTGACATCAAATGTCAGCGGTCAGTTTTCGTGACAAAAATTAATGTCGTCTTTTTTTCTGATATTTCTATTGAGTTGATGCGTGTAAGCTTCTGGACTCCATTTGATTTGTTCATCTGTTGCGCTGACTAATTTAATGTCACTAAACCCGCGCCGCATCGCGCTTGTCATCCCCGCGCTTTCTGTAAACTACCCATAGAGGAATATAATACACCGGGAAACTACCCCTTTCACTACCCAACGTAGAGTGACAAGGTTAGTTGAATTTTGTAGTAACTAAATAAAAAAATATCAAAAAAATTGCACGTTATTTTGTTCTTGAAATATGATTATTAACGATACTAATTATACACTCTTTACTCTTTATTGCACTTTAAAAATTACAAAAACATAATTCATAATATAAGGATTAAAAAAGCGCGCTGTCTCCCAGGTAACCTGTATATATTTTACTACTGGTTATCCGCGGCACCGCTCTCGTGGAAGGTTGTTATCACTCCAAAAAGTGTCCTATGTCCTTCACAGGGTCTCAAAATATCTCCATACCTTTTGCAGAAATCGGTTCAGCGGTTCAAGAGTGAAAAGGTAAGAGATAGATTAACAGTGTTACTACATACAGGTTGGCCGGAACATTGACGTCCAAAAAAAAATTAAGGTCCCTCTTATAGTGGGGTATCCGAATCACCTTCATGTATGTTCCGCGACTTTTTATAGTTTTCGAGGTATGATTTTTTATTCCGATTTTCGGGAATTTTCGACCTGACCAACTTAAAAAAAAACAAAAAAAAGTAGAAGACTTTTTCGTATTTTGATGAAAGTTATGAAAATGTTGATCCAAAGTGAAAAATTTACGTTCGGTGAATTATAACTCAAATTTTCAACTTTAGATTAAAAATCTAAACCGGTGACTTCATGGTTCCTAAGTAGCCCTTAAGAATGCGCTATACTCTCAGCTTCCATAATCATTAAAAAAAAATAGTACGTAAGGGGGCTATTTGTAGTACAGCCATTTTTTTATAGTTTTAAGGACAGCTATTTTTTTATACAAAGCACGACAAGTAACGTGAATAGCGCTCACTACAAAACACGCAGACTGCTATTGAAAATTTAACAATATCTTTTTATCAACCTTACAGATTTATTCAAATCTGTGAAGTACGACAGGCTGCTATAGCATTTTTGTAGTTTATATTGAATTGCGCTGGAATTTATATCAAATTCTGAGGAATTTACTATGAAATAGTAATTCAAAAGCGAAGATGTATTTTTCATAGAAGCGCGCTGCTATCCGATTGACGCATGTAAATATCAGACAAATAAAACTGGTATTTTTGCTATTAGTAAAGTAGCTGATGCTCTTGGGGTGCGCGTTTTATTTACAAAAACTACATAGGTAGGTACCAGTGGCTACCTATGATGTATTTGTGAGTTTTCATTAAAATATTATTGTAAGCAAAGGTACCACCACTACCTGTATGACCACTTCTTTGGTTTGGTTGGTGCTATTTTGGTAAGCTGTTTCCAGAAACAATTAAAAGTGGAGCACCGACTCTAAATATGTTTCTAGGGGATAAGTATACTTGTTTAAATTTAATTATTTTATCTCTTTCAGTGTTTTAAAATCGGTATTTATTTTTGTTTAATTTAGTTAGCATTATATAAATGTTCGAAAATATTAAAAAACTATACAGTGTGTTTAAAAAGTAAAAAAATAATAATAATGGGGTGGTTTTGTTTTTCTCTCCTATGAAATTTTGTTTCAGATCATTTTTATTTTTCGATTAAATTAATAGAAACATTGCCACTCCTGTTCGTGACAACCCTAAAAAATGCGTACTATCGCAAAACGTACGACACACTACAGCTATACCACACACATACATAAACACGCTCACATACTAAGATATCGACCCCCCGCAACCCCAGAAATGCAAATTTTATTTCGGAACTCCGTAACACCTGGTATAATCTAGAAAAAATCATTTTATTTGTATTAATATATTGAAATATTCTATTTGAACACCCAAACGAGTTGCGGGTTCAGTCCCCGTCTGAGGACATGATTAATTTCTAGTTTAAATAATTTTCTAACAAGTGGGATGATAGTTTATGCTGTATTTTCACTACTAACTAATTTTCACACAAAATTTAGGAAACATGAGACACGAAAAGAAAATACTTAACTTGAGCGTTCGCCGTAATTGAATTCCGTATGTTGATGGTCCACATCAATTTGTAGGTTGCTCTTGCACCGGCCGGATGCCGGGGCCCGCATCCTGTGCGTCAAGTCACATCCTGTTCCCGGATTATGTTAATGCCGCCTCCAAGACATTTGTCTTTTGGTAATACTCCAGCTTTTCTGGGACCATATTACTTTCCGTTCACCTACATACTTTATCATTGTTTACGATTATAAGACTTTGGAAGTAGATTTCAGTAACGTAAGATGTTAGGTAATTTTTGATTCAAAATTTTGTCTAGGTATAGTAACAGTTATTTTGTGAGACTTCTCCATTATTATTAAAATATATGAATTTAAGGTGATTCATGATATGTACCTTCCAATACATAAGTAAATAATTTATAAAATACTAGCTGTACCCTGCCACGCTTCGCAGTGGTGCATCGTTAAAAAAACTGTTTTCTCGCGGTCGCAGATATGTGACTGATGCAAAACATAGATAAAAACAATCCTTGATGCGGATTTTATATCATGTTAAAATTTCGACTCAATCGGTGCAGAACTTTTTGAGTTTTTGAAGCGTACACAAACCAACATAACATTTTTTATATATATAGAAGATAGTATATGCTTATGATAAAAATGCTTATTGTTTGTTTTTAGTTAAGTATAGCAAAAAAAATATTATTAGGTATTGTGACATTTCTCAATAAGTTTTATTTCATTTCTTCATTTTAATATAATTTTAAGGAACTGGAAAGGAGATTTAGTTAATATGTTTTTCTCTAAATCATGTTCCATTCCAATACTCAACGCTAAAAGCGAATGAAAATTTCGATGAAGACCATGACAGTGAGATATGTACTTAATGCTTTTTTAGAAAGTCCAAACGATATTTCCACAAAGTTCGAGATACCAAAATAAAACAATTAAAAAAATCCAGTTCTACTCTACTCCACTCTTTTTTCACTAAAAGTACGATTTTAGAGCAATTTCTTTTTCACCAAAACTCCATTAGAATGTATTCGCTTAAAATCGAATCGAAGATAAAATTCTCGAATTTAATCTGTTTGTTCTTCCATGTATTCCTATTTTACAAATGTCTCGTAAATATTCCGCGCTTGAGAGGGTTGGTATTCCTACCAGCATTATAATGCTTCACTAATTGAACTACTGGAGAATATCAAATAACGTAGGTATTTGTTTGCCTATACAACAGGTTAGATTCGATGTTATCTGTATTTAAAATGTTTATTTCATTGTTTTTTTGTTGGGGTGACACGGACGGGAAGTCGCAGCCTGGGCAGGCCAACAAGGTGGACCAACGATCTGATGAAGATCACAGGTAGTCACTGGATGCAGCGTAGGATCGATTAGTGTGCAAATATTTTCCGGCTAAAATTATGATTCTGATGATACAACAAGAGTGGAAAATACGCATACAACCTTAGCTTATAGAAGCTCGACGTCAACATAACTTATGTTATGTTGACAGCATAAAAGATGAGTCTCCCTGCTCCCAACATTATGCTTTTCCAATAAAGTCCGGTGACCTCACACACCACTAACCAGTAGTGTGGTGTTACTACGATCTTCTGTAAGGTAGTCTAAGAAGATCTGTATACCACTGTGAGGGCATAGTCGTAAGAAAAGAAAAGAAAACAATATTTATTGTTCCCAAATATTTTGTTCATCATTTGTCGATGAAATTATCTCTAAGTTATCATAAACCTGTACTGAGAGGTGAGGCGCTCTTCAATATGTAATACATTGATGTGCTATAAAATCAGTGTGAAATTATAATTATATGTATGGGTGTATGCAACACCAAACAACAAAATATTGATGAAAATTTAACAATATAATTTGTCAACCGTATGTCACGAAAGAAAATAAAAAATAATAAACAATCTATTTATTATTAGAGCTACAAAAGTATAAATTATAAATAAATTATGTTCACATTTTGATTGATTAATAATAATAATAATAATATTTCTAATACAACTTACTATTTAGAGATGTATACAACGTGTGCAGATAATTAATACATGCACCGCTTTTATAGCACATCAAGTGCTATAAATTCAGTGTGCAATAATAAATATACGTATACATACAAGACAAACCACCATATTAATAAAAAATTAACAATATAATTTGTCAACCGTATGTCTCGAAAGAAAATATTTACAATACAACTTACTATTAGGTTGTATACGTGGATAGATAATTATTGACACGCACTTTTTTGCACCAAGACGTGGTTAGGTTAAATTCGGAATAAAAATAAGCAACAACTATTTATCTATTGTATATTTGCAGTATTAAATGTAAGCTCTTATAATTTTGGGGTGTTCATTTCACAAATTTTAAACACTATCCATCCGTACCGCGGTCACGCGGAACAGTTGATGGAATTATCACGGAATTTAAATATCTAGGGAACTGGGGCACAACAACGCAGAACATTGGCAAAAATATAGAAAGTACTGGCAGTCTTCTGTCTGCCAACCCCTGTAATTGTGGATTGGTTAGTTTTCTAAATATACTAAAAGGTTTAAGGCTCACATCCAAACAAAGTTTATGGATCAACTGCACACGAAAGGCTTACAGCGTTCTTCACATCCAATGTAACAATGCATTTATAACACTAATGAGGCTTGCCACGATGACACTGCAGGTATGCTTAATTTAACTGCCCAGCACTATATTAACTAAACCTAACCAACGAATGAACTGATTGAGCTACTCAAATGTCTAAATGACTACTGCTTGCTGATCGTTGAATTAGTTAAGTGAACATTTGACTTTTTTAATCATTCATTATATCTTAAATCCTCTTGTGAATTCCCGCAGGAATAAAAGGGAAGAAACTAAGAATCAGCATGAAATTCTTTGCACATATCTAAAATATACTTTGCCACTTTCCTTTAAATATTTGTGCATTCATCTAGCAAAGTTTTATTCAGTTTATACAGCATTCACTTATCTGCATTATTCTCTGAACTAGTCTGCGGACCAGAGGGCTGCCGGAAACAAGTTAATGGAGTTCTGGCTTACTTACTCAATAATAAAAACATTTCTAAGAAACGGCCAGTACACAATGTAGTGCCCGGGCCTTTTGTGCGGCGCAAGTAGAATGAAAATATTCCGAATGTTATGGAAATTAAGGCTGAAAGTGTAAAACTTATTTTGAAGATAGTAATGTTCGCAAATTTTAATGGATAGAGAAAATTGTTTCAGCTCTGTTTTGTTCTTACAACATTGATTATCTTTTATAAGTACTTTAAAATCAGTATCACATATAATATATTAATAGCGAACAATATCCACAATGAGTGATTGATAAATTCTTCTACTATCGAATTCGATAAACTTTACCCAATGATGAATTTGTTGAACCCATTGTTGTCATTGTTTGTGATTTAGTGGTGAACTTCTCGAAAAAACAGTACTAGAAAATTTTACGTTAGGCAAGCAAAGTTCATCGATTGGCACTTCCGTGAAATTTACCCGCAGTATAGTGCAGTGTTCACAAATGACCTAGCTTACACTGATTATGCACTTGTACAATGGGCAAAACATTGATTTTAATGCTTGGGTAGGCCTAAATAAGGTGCTAGTATTTTCGATAGTATTACAATGTCTAATCAGTCAATTAAATGATCAGCGCATTACATTATCAGTATTATTCAATATTGGTGTTATAATAAACTTGAGACTTGCCTCATACATTCCACCTTCTTTAGCATGTAACTACAAGCATTCTGATAAATAGCCACGCTACCAATTTACTACCAACCAAGATTAAAGTGTAGTAAGTTTTAGTAGCTGTTCTAAATCAACTTACGGAGGGTAACTCATGTTCAATTACTTATTATTAATGACCTCCTTTACGAGGTCGTTCAATATGCTAAGAAGAGTTCTGGGACTAGAATGCTTCCTTGGGGAACACTTTATTCAATTCTAACTAGGGTTTAGTTGGATCGAATCTAGTTTGGGGTTCTTTATTAGAAGAAGCATGCTCTATCCATCTATCTTATGTCTTAATTGAGAATACCACAAATTTATGCACCTTGAAATTCCTTTTTACGTTTCACCTTACGTTTGAAGACTAGAATTTTGCAATTCTAATAATAACAGCTATATATCACAATCTTGAAGACTCCAAAGGGACGACGCGTTACGCTGTAGTATTCTTAGGAAATAAATAATGTATGGCTATCCTGTACTCGTGACAATATTGCAGTAACAAGCACATAAGTGGAATCCATGTTACATGTCCTTCAAACGACACATCATTAGATTAGTGACGTTCCACTGTTTCTTTTTCCTTAACAATATCTTTTAAAAAATTGTTCGTTGATTACTCAATTATTTTTATTTATTTTAGTCTTTTTACCGTATTAAATAAATTACTAGGTACCTATAATCTATGGTAATCTCCTCCTTACTAGTTTATTCTTGCTCAATATAAAGCACCAATGTAAATGCAGAAATGTGCAATGGTGTCCATATTCCTGTCATTCTCTAAAACCAAATTTAAGTTACACTCGTGCAAATATGCCATTGCAATGTCACAATGCATATCCAGAAATCCGTAATTTGTAATTAATACTTTGTCAATTCAGGAGTACTCAGTAGACAATACCCTCTTTACTCCACTGCACTGCTTATTAGAATTTATGTCGACGACAATGCCATTTAGAAATGGATTGATTTATTACGACAATAAGCGGGGACTAATACACATTTACTTTTAGATTATTGTTTAATTATATTTCACAAACTAGTTTGAGACACAATTATGAGTGTTGTGCCCAGAGAAGTTGCTTTTACGTTGTATCTTTTTTTGTTTGCTTAGTTTCTTTCTAAATTAGGTATGTTTAACGTTTCTTTTAAATTAGAAAGTTCGCAGCTTACAAGCTGCTGCCGTTACAAGGCCACATTTTTTGTAAGTAGCTAATAAATATTTTCCATGAAATATCGCTCTTCTACAGTAAAACACTAATAAATCCAAAACATTTAAGTTTTTTCTGACGATTCATCGGCACACTTCGAGTTATGAAATTCATAAATTGATAGGTTTCTCGATATAATACCGATAAAAATTGTTTGTTTTATGATGACCTTGACGTCAATTATATTTATCGACAGAATTCGGTAGTTTACGCTCGCTTTAAATTTCAAGACTGCTTTCCCAGTTCCGTTCGTAACTTAGGAATTGAAATGGATGATATTTAATACTATGTTTATTATAAGAGATAAGCGTGCTTAATATTTTTTTTTAGTCCCTACAGTGATTGCAGTCAGATTGCAAAATCATTAGATTTAGTAGCGAAATTACTTAATATGTATTGTAGTGTATTAAAACGTTGAGCTGTGCTGAAGGCTTTTTTTTGTATAGTATAATAGGCACCACAAATACATCTTAACTCAGCTGAAACAGGAATCACGGAAGTGATAACTGTTTTGAGTGCAAGTTTTGAATTTTATGAAATGCCACTATTACCAATGTCGGCATCACAGTCCATAGAACTTACATTACAACATATAGATAGCTAGTAATTATTCATTTCGCAAATTTACATAAATATCACAGGGATAAAACAAACACAATATGCCAAAAAAGGCAGTCTTATCGCTAGAAGTGATCTCTACTAGACAACCTTATAGTTGGGAGTTCACTAAAATCAATAATAGCAATAGGTGGGAAAAAATGGAGAAAAATGGAAAATATTTGATAATTCTATGCATAATTAAATATACAAGGTGTTTGGTACATTGTATAACAAGTGCCCATATACTCATAGTAACATAGTCAAATAAATACTAATGTATCATAGAAAACTCAAATGTTTAAAATAATTTTTGAAATTTTTCATACGGATTGTTTGAAAAATTTTTAAATTTGAATTTTTGATAATACCATAATATCTACATGATTATGTTAACATGGGTAGGTGCCTGCTTGTTATTGTGTGTACCGTACATTCTGTATAAAAAATCTAAACAGTCTTATTACGGCGATAGTCAAAATCAACGCCTAATACGGAAGTATTTTTATTTTCGTGTTTTATTCTTGTTTGTATAACAATACAAAAATAAAAAATATCGAATATTTTAAACTTTATACCTATTTTTATTTTATTATAATTAAAATAAATTCACATTATATTCACATTTGAAGGGACTTAAGGTAAACAAAATAATTGGAGGAAGATAGAAAGGAAGAAGATAGAAAGAAGGAAAGAGGATCAGAAAGTAAGGAAATGGTCCATGCTTCTATCTTCGAGGATCCAGGCGTCGTTTGGCGTATCACCCTTATGTTGTTGATGTTTCACTTATCCACACAAAACGCTTCTCCAACACTTTTATAATGGGAACAGCAAAGGAGTGGAATTCCCTGCCACCTAATGTTTTCCCTGAGCAATACAACTTGGAGCTCTTCAAGGCTAGAGTAAATAGGAAATTTCTAGGTGAGCACGTAACACCGTCGACCAAATCGTCACTTATCATCAGGTGAGATTGTGAGATATTTAGCGCGTACAGTAAAGGATTTGTTAGCCTGCCGCAGTGCACTGCCGACAAACTGTAATACAGTTTGGCAGATATATTTATAAGAAAACTTTGTGTCTTTTGAATAAATAAATTTAAAAAAAAGTAATTCGGAGGCTTGTTTTCCGACTCAATAACATAAACGTCACTCCCACACATACACTCTAGTATCTATACAATATTATAAATACGAAAGTAGATCTGGCTATTTGTTACGTTCTCACTCCTGTGCCGTTAGACCTATTCAGATGACTTCGAGCATGTAGATAGATTACTTCATAGGAAAAGACATACATGCAATTTTTTGGCGGGATAGCGAGCAGGGCTCGGGTAGTCACCCGCGGCTATATTAATATATCCAATAAGTGTATGTACAAATAAATAAACTTTATTACATTTATTTGTTACTTTAATAATAAAATATTTTCTTGTACGATTTTTATGCAAGTGCATTGATATTTATTTATTTATTTAACCTTTACTTCCAGTGACCTAAAGTGGCCATATGTACCTAATCGGTTTCGCGTTATCCAATTTAATCAAAATTCCAATGCAACTTTTTCCCAGCAAAATAAACACAGTGCAATGTGTGACTGGCCTTAATTTATTTCCGATAGGTACGTGAGCCTCTATATTTGTCATGTGGAATTGGGGAAAACCAATTATTATTGTATGTTAAACTAGCGCAGTGTAAGTTTGCCGAATCAAATCGGCTGGCAGTAACCTGTTATTGTAGGTAATGACGGTGTTCGCCGAATTTGTAGGTTGTTCGCGTAGGGTGCAATTATTGGCCGTTAGGCGGGCGCCGGCTACCATCGGCGTCGCCGGGCTGTGGCGGTGGGGTCGGCTACTGCACTATTCAATTAATTCAGACACGATACTTTTAAAATGTTAGTGCTAGTGTAATTTTCGTGCCAGACGCAGCAAAGAGTGCAGCGTGTTAAAATTATAAATTGTTTTGGTAATAATTTTCATTGAAAATTTACAATTCAATGTCACATGCTTATGAAAAAAGCAACCGTTGCATCCAGGAGGACAGTAAGTGGCGGTACTAATCCAAAAGTTTAGTGGCATGACTTGAACACAAGACTTCCTGGATGAGGTCTCGCCATTCTATACCATATACGCTATAACGGTGGTAGTCAAAATCAACGCCTATTACGGAGGTGACATTGCATCGCTTAGCGCCTTCTATCGGTTTTATCAAGGAGAGTAATGTTCTGAGGAGCTATTCGATCTTATCCCGCCTTCCACGGAGCACGCGTGCCGGTCTTCGGAATCATCAATTTACTGTCTCCACCTCAACATCACGCAGAAAGAATTTTAATAACTTATTTCTTTGTCGGACTTCCAAAAACTTGGCCAGCATGTGTTTCCTCCTTCCTATGACATAGGTTCCTTTGAAAGAGACTTGAAAAGGCACCATAGGGGCCGGCAAGGTGGAGGCGGCTAGAACAGTGTGTTTCAAGCTGCATTAGCTATCTTCGCATATGGACTCTTCTTACCGCTTCACATCAGGTGGTGTCGAGTCATTTGCCGTGCTTTGTATAAAAAAGATATTTTTTTCGTGTTTTATTGTTTTTTAATTTTTTTGATTTAGTTTTTCACACAAAAATAAAAACACATCCGTAATAGGCGTTTGTTGATTTTGACTACCGCCGTAATAGGACTGTTTACATTATTCTATTACATTAAACTATACTGACTACTTACATATAGAAAAAACGTGCTTTCGAACGTAGCCTAGCCATTACTACCTAACGGTTGCACCATCCGCGGATTGGGTTATCATTTGTTTTAGAGCTACAGATTAAAGAACTTTATTTAAGAGACTTGAGGCTTCATTAGAAAACTCAAATAGTTTTTTTACGTACTTATTTGTAGGAAATAAATGTTTATATCAGCGATTTCATAGCTGCCCCAAAGAAAGTAATTAGATAGAATTATTTAGATAGTCTCAAACACTTCTTTGAATATTGCCCGCCATGTTCAAAACGCCCGTTGCATAAAATAAATGATGTGCGACTTTGTTATACGTTTATATAGTATCCAAAGCTTAAGCATAGAATTATGCTTTGTGCTAGATAATTGGTGCGAGTATAAGAATATAGCAAATGTTTCGTTAATTTTATTACTCCAAGAGGAATAAAACAGGAAATCTAAAACTTTTCCTTAAATACAATTTTGGAATCGACTCTTCTTCTCTGTCTGTCTCTCTCATTTATTCATAAAAATGTTCAAACCTTACGCCAAAATCAATTAATCAAATTTTGAATGTGAGAAAACTAATAATTTTCAAAGTATTAAACACCAAACTTACGGTCATAGCTATGGCAATGTTATAAGACTTTTAATTTGTTTTCAAATGAAAAGAACTGAACATTATTCTCGTGTAAACTACAGTTCAACATTTAGCAGCGATGCTCTTGATACTTACGGCCCATTAATGGCCTATATAAGCAAATAAAACTCACATACAACCCATAAACCCGAGATCGTAAAATTCACTGCACTCACTTTGTGGTTTCCTATAAATTTATTTAAAAGCTTTGACAAACTGTATTGAGAATAACATTACTTCTAACGTAGGAGGAATATGTCTAACTGATTTTGAATGTGGATCTGATAAAGTTTATGACATAGAGAAGGAAGTTTATGATATGAGCATGAACGTGGACTTAGATGTAGAGCATGAAAATTCGAAGAAAATATAGATAGAGTAACAGAGGAATTTTTATTGATATGTCAAATGATAGATGAGGAAATGGAATACGACGCATTTGACAGATCAGTCATTGTGTAATAAATACAAAAACACCTGAAAGATTCAATTAGTTGTTTTAGAATAAATATTAGATATACGCTAACAACTGATTCTGCTACTCATAATATTGGCTAGACTACAAGTTTATTAAATAAATAACAAAAATATTGACTAACTAAAATTCTCTATCATTTCAAGATAAGTATTTCCCTTGATGAAATTAGATAATTACATTACTAAAACGTACTTAGAGTGCATTAGGAGTAATAAGTAGATATTCGAGTAAGAGCGTTATTAAACAATTTCCCGGCGTGTCGTCTCCCGCCGAGAGCGTCAATGGCCACCCGCGGTTACAGCTGATCACATTTCCCTTTTATTTGCGATATTATCCATCAATTTCCAATTGTTTATTCTTTGTAGAATGAATGAGACTTTGTTTTAAACTTCATGATATGGTTCTGTCTGCGGATATTTTCACCGTGTTATAGCAAACTTTTTATAAGCTTAAATGTATGTTTGCTATTTATGAATGCAATAAATTTTATAAGAGGTCTAAAGTGATCATTTGCATTTTCTTATGGCTCTTTTTGTGACTTAAGATAGCACAATCGGTCATTGACACAATCTTTCATAGTTGTACAGTTTTAAAGTTTGTCTTTAGTGCTGTGTCGGATGATACTAATTAGCTGCTAGACTTAAGGAAAACAGGTCAAAATCCAATGCGGTTGAAAGCTACCGCGGTCCTGAATTACAACTGTAAAAATGGTACATAAAACATAAGCACGGCTTAATTGTTTGCATACCGCTTACGAGCTAAGTTACAGAGACTTTTACCTAAACATAGATTAAACCAATGGGTGCCTAAAACGCTTCCATAAAGAACTTCCAGTGAAAGTAGCACATGGTCTTCGTCACATCATCGGCAAAAAGGACAGATCTTCAACTGAGCAAGGTATTTAGTACCCTGGGAGGCTGGTTGTAACTACTTATAACAACAAAGAGAGTTATTGTTTAAGCTCTTCGGAAATATTCTTTATTTTGTTTTCCAAAAATATTACTATGTTCAAGAAAAGCAAAACTTCACCTCCTCGTCACATTTTATTTTGGTCAAACACTCCGTTCAGTGGCTAGCACGACATTTCTTCTCGTCTATTTTGCTTCACAGCAGCATATAAATATAGTCGTAATAGTTATACTTTCATCGATGAATCGATGTTATGTGACGTGAATTTCTCCAATGGGTATTACGAGTATTCTTTAGTTCTGACCGGCACAACCCATCATTATGTATATGGGGTATCATAAAATTATTTACATAAGCAAACTTTAGTAGAATGTTGGCTAATTGAGAAAATTTTGAAGATAAAGTTTATACGAAATAACAAGTTTTATGTTATGCCCATCTTATACCAAAACAAGGGCGTGCATCTATCCTCATATGAGCAGCTCATCGCAGTATGCCTAAGTTTTGCAATAAACCACGTAAGTAGCGAGTTAGCCGCGCACTCCTCAAGTATAGCCGGCTGTAAACCTCAACACCTTTCTGTCACTGTAAAGAGAAAATATTTTGTTTGCAAGGAAAGTGCGAGCACATCATCATTACGCAGCGTAATTTTTTCGTATGTGCCATTCCGTCGCCTGTACTTTTATGCCTTCCCTCCATAAAGACAAAAGGGACTTTGAAGTAAAATCACGTACATTTTTTGCAACTTACTTAGGAGAGATTCAGCCCCTTGCCTTCCATGTTAATATTTTCTGGAAAAACATTGCGGGGACAACGCATGGAAATTACATTTAGATATTTGCTCGTAACGCGTACGTCGGAGTGTGGGCTGGGATATTATATTTTACGTGCACGGAATGTAATAAAATGTTTAGGCCAGTGCTCGCGGTACCCTCCGCGAGGCAGCCCTAACGAAAATATAGGTAATGCCGATTGATATGTAAATGAGGGGCTCCATTTCAAACTTTCTTTTCGGGGCAAAATCTTATTTACTCATTCCTTTTAATAAAAGACTTTTTTACAAGTTCCCTGTGCTCGTATCGGTATTGGTGGAAATTATGTTCATTGGGTTAGATTACATGTGTGTGGAACACCAACTGAATAGAATTCCTGTCCTCTTCATAAGGAAGTTGCAGAAAATACAAAATAATACTGAATGTTTTGACAGATAAGTAACAAAGAAGAGCTTTCTGTATAGTTAGCTTTTCTTTGTTTACAATAGAAACCAAATATAGCTATAAATTCTTCTTTTGCGGATTTCCCTAATGCTATTTTACAGGATAAAATTCATTATCCTGATATTTCTGCGAATGATATAAGGAGAGATCTTTTGTAGGTACCTAAATTAGCAAAAAGGCTGGCAGTATGGATTTTCGTAAAAAGCAAATGTGGGTTTTCAAATACACTGTTTCGGTAATTTAATATTAACAGAAGACACAATATAACACAAGTTAATTAACAAGCTTAGATTTGTGTTGAGAGAAATGAGAGAATAGCACTTAAAACCATAATCCATCTAAATGGCATCAATTTAATCACTAAAGCTATGTTTAGTGCTACTGTAGCAGTAAAGGCTGAAATTAAATGTGTTCATTGCTTAGAATGTATCCAGCTTGGCCGCCGGGGTAAATAAGTAATAACGTACTTTAAGACAGGGCCGGACTTACCTACCTATATCGGGACAATTTCATAAATCTTTAGGTGATAAATATCAACCCTTTATTTTTGTAACACTATTTTACCACATAGTGTATGTTGAGTGAATTAAATAAGAAGTTTTTAGTGCCGTCAGCAACGTGATTGTACAGTCGATTCATAATTTGTAGGATATCACTAATGAATTGATCCGTTTCTGTAAGTACTTTGGACCGTTTTGCCCAGCAAAAAGCGAGTACTCATTAGTAATGATGTTGTACGGTTGAAGAAGTCAAAAAATAATCTAAATATATATAACTCAAAGGTGACTGACTGACATAGTGATCTATCAACGCACAGCCCAAACCACTGGACGGATCGGGCTGAAATTTGGCATGCAGGTAGATGTTATGACGTAGGCATCCGCTAAGAAAGGATTTAGATTAATTCTACCTCCAAGGGGATAAAATAGGGGATGAAAGTTTGTATGGAAAAGTCAATATTCCACGCGGACGAAGTCGCGGGCACAGCTAGTAAACTTATAAATTCAAACGACAAACTGACGACAAGTAGGTGATTTTCTTCTGTTATTCGAAATAAGTTTGACTGATCGAGATTTACAATAGTCAGCGAACCTTCGTCTACAAAGTCCAGTCATCGAATTCCTAACTTGTACGTATCTTATTATTTTTTACCCCTTATTTATTATTTTAACCCCTTTTTTCGCCGTTCTTCTTATTATTAACAAAAATAATAAGAACGGTGAAAAAGGGGGGGGGGGGGGATAGTAGTTTATAATGTCTGTCTGTGTATCAGTGTATCTGTCTATGGCATCGTAGCTCCTAAATGATGGACCGATTTTGATTCAGTTTTTTGTTTGAAAGCTGACGCAATCGAGTTGGTTCTCAGCTATAATTTATGAAGTTCACGCATTTGATTGATGACTACAGATCCAATTGATTTAAAATTTGGTTGACTGTTACCTCGGAAGTATTTCCAAAACATGCTAAACTTGAGTTAATTCTGAATCATCGAATAGTCTGCGGTATGCTCAATTCTTCAGAAACTTACAGCAGATATACTAAGTGTGTTTGGGCTCATTATAACAGTATCAATGAGATGGTGTTAGACTGATGATTAATGAGGCCGGAATTTATATAAAAATTTTAATTTTATATTTTTTCTTCGATTTGTCACTCTCTGTCTTCGAGGTCATAGTAGAAAATAGCGGCATTACTCATATACGACATATGACATATTTTCGCTGAAATATTTTACCACTAGCACGAACGCTTTTAAATTTCGAATCGCATTTGGCTATTGTTTGAAACTTTAAGCGTGCGTGAACGATACGATTACGATTCGAAATTTAAAAATGTTCAGGCTAGGGGTACTGATCATACTATATTTCGATAAAAAACACAAATGTTTGTTTCTCTCACCTCATAGGTCAAATAAAAAATAACAAAAGATGTTTAACAGTGTAAGACCGTAGTTGATTAACAAATATTGGACCAATACCTTGGACCTACATCTACCTAACTACTTCCCGGTCAGACATAGTTACGAGCATTTTTGCATACTCAACTGGTTTACAATATTAGATAAATAACTCCTGAAAAAAACTAGGAAATAATTGAACTTTTGATATTACCATTTTATAAACAAGAATTCCAAAGACCTATTTTTTCATTCAAACATAGTTTATAGGGTTTCCAGTTTATTCACAGTCCGTCCCTGTCCAGTAGCAATCTGACGCACGTTTACTCTACGCCTATCAAAGTGCAGTATCATTTTACGAGGGCAAGTTATTCGGTTAGTGAACATTAGTTCAAAGGAGAACGTTATGCACTAACGTTATGCAGAACTCAATGTATTCAATTTCTTAATTGTTGTGCCTAAAGAGATAGGTATACACTTTATAACCAACGAGTAATAACAACTCCTTGGAATATCAATTACTCGGGAAAGGTAAAAAAAGGTTTTATGTAATAGATAGAAAGAAAAATAAAAAGAGGGAGTTCTTGGCGGGATTTGAAGGTGTCAGTGGAGATTTTCATTACAATAATTACCAAATTGTGTCTGAGCGAATGTTGTGATAGAAAATTGGTGTAGTTTTGTGAAGCAAGTATTTGTGTTGATGTTAACTAGAAGATCGTTTTTATAAAAATAAATTAGATGTGTAAGATAGACGTTGAGAATTTTAGCGTGTGAACCTTATCAAAGTAGCATCATGGAGACTGTCATCATATATTTCGCGCCATACTCTCGCAAGATGCATTTCAATGCAATATCTGCAGAATTAAAGAAAATACTTCAGACATGGATGTATGGGCATTAGTTCCCCTTGCCTTCTCTGTAATAGAGAGAGAGAGAGAGCTTTAATAGATTTTACATATTGATAATGTTATTTAAAGAAATTCAGATTGGCTGATGGCTCCAATGCCAATGTCTTAAATAAATTTAAAAAATATTTGGTATTAGAAATGTGAGATAAATGTCAAAACATTTATATGTGGCCAAGTGAATGTTACAAATTTTTAAAATATATGTTTTCCCTTCACAAGCGACTACGGTATACCTAGCACGAACATTCAAAATTTTGGTATTGCTATCGACTCATCAGGTTATGTAAAAAAATTTAGGCAGCGCGCCTGGCGGGCAGTTTTGAAACTATTTTTTCGAAACTTTCGTCTCGTCATCAAATAAGTGACGATATCATTTGCTTATGAAACATGTCAATAAACCATAGGCAAGACGTCATTTAAATTTTTGTGTCACAGATTCGATAGCTATTCAAGCAGTTTAATGCTACCATCATTTTGTTCCATAACGATACGTTGATGAAGCATATAATTCAAATATTAGTACTAAATGTACAGTCGACAGCACATCAAGCGTAACAGTTTGACATTGAGACCGCCCTTACTGCGTTCGTAATAGAGGACGTGCTGTCGTGTGTACTTACTGGGTACTAATGGTATACGTCACAGTGGCTTATTAGAGCTTGGAAAATTGCAGCACGGAAGACAAGCATCATAATTTCTCGCATCACAAGTCTAAATATTTGAATGTGATGTTTTATAAAGTTGGTGTTTTATATGTAAAACAGTTTATTAATAATTTTGAGCGAAGAAAAATCCCTACCCTTTCTTCCCAGATAGAAGTATTCGAATGTACATCGATATTGCTTTTCTAAAAGAAATGTATATTTAGTACAATTGCTAAAGTTAATTTGAAGGTCTACTATGAAACGTTTTGAGTAGTTTCTCCCCAGGATATTGCGTTTTAGCGTTATTCCGATGTACAAGTGCCAATAACCGCGATAGACTTGAAGGTTTCATATTGGGGCCCTGTAAGTGGTTCCATAGCGATTCGTATTTGTTTTGGAAAAAATCTGCGCCGAAAACCTTTTGGTATTAAACGTTTCTTGTTTTGTGGAATCAATTGCAATATTTTTTTTATAGATCGACCTTCCTTAACTTTATATTGTACCTACTATTGGCTTCTGTTAGGAAACTAGTCTTTGTTTTATTTGCATTTTTATTGATAAGCTTCGAAAAAGAATAGTTTTTTTTTAAATTTATAACAAGAAACTCCTGGTGGCCTAAGGCCTCCAACAAGGTGGACCGACGATCTGGTGAAGGTCGCAGGTAGAAAGTGGATGCTTACAGCGCAGCAAAGATCGTCGTGAAAATCATTAGTGGAGGCTTTTGTGCAGCAGCGAATGCCTTTCGGCTAAAACGATAGTGACGATGATGATCACCAAATTTAAGTTTTATAAAACTTAATTCTCAATTGCCACAAGATTAAATGGCATGATTCCATGCTATATTTAGCATTCTGGTAGCCTTAATAAGGTCTTAGATGTAAATCATATCCCTCCTGGGCAAATCCCGATTCATAATTTACAAGATCACGACCATTAAGCGGTTACACAGTGCTCTCGGTAGATATTTTTAGAGATAAGTAAATAGAATATTTCGCTGGATTAGTCAGATGGAAGTTTTTCTGAACTAGTTCTGGTATTTGAGTTCGTCACATCTTAAGGGGTTGGTAGCAAACAAATCCAACCTAATAAGACTACATGCATAACCAAGTCAGGCTAGTTAATTAGTTATAGGAGGATTTTTCGAAAAGTGTAATAATAATTGAGTATGCATAATTTTCAAACCAAAATTCATTATTTTATTACATTTTTAGAAAAATCCCCTTGCAACTAATTAGACTAGCCTTATTTGATACCCGTTTCGATAGAATAGGTTTGTTCATTTTAATGTTTCCAACTTTAAAGTTTGAGTAAAAAACCGAACGCGTAAGCCTCCCTAAATGATAAATAGGTTTTAAAAATTGATTATGGGATTTTTTTAACACGGATTGGTTTCTAGTAGATTTTTATTGTTGAATCACTTTGGAGAACTCGATATAAATTCGCAGTATTTTTTAAAATAAAATTACTTAACTTATTGTCTAATAATAGGTACATTAAATTTTCGAAAAGGTAACCGATTTTAATTCACAAGTCATCACAGCAAATACGCCTTTAAACTAGTCTTCATTGTCATTTTCTTCACTGTCTTTGAAAAAACATAATGGTTATAAGACGGTAGCGTGGCAATTACGCAATTTTTATGTAAATTATAAAGATGTTGTCTCGATGTTTCTTTTTTTTCTATCTAGAATCAATTCAATACGTGTCTTTTAAACTAACTTCAAAAACGAGGAGGTTCTTAATTCGGCGAGAGATTTATTACGCCGAGATTTCTGATCCGATTTAAGTACGTAATTTTTTTTTGTTCTATGCGGAATAGTTGCCATTTGGTCCCATATTTTTTTTTTCAAAATCTGAAATGAGAAAGTCATCTACGTATGCAAAATTGCGGATTTTTTCTTTCCTATGACTTTTTAGTAAAAGATACGATAGTAGGAAACAATGTAAGCTGACGGTCACCCATCTAGCTTTGACCTTAAAAAGTTATCACAAAAAAATTGTAAAAAATAAAAATTGAAACAAAAATTAAAACCGACTTCAAAAACTGAAAATGATGAAATAGATAAATTTCAGTAGGTATACTCATCACCTAGAAATATATTATTTGGAGTTGTTTAGAGAAGAAATAGAACGTGAAGCACCGACTCCAAAAAATATGTTTCTAGGTGATGAATACCTACTGAAATTTAATTATTTTGTCCTTTTCGGTTTTTTGAAGTCGGTTTTCATTTTTGTTTAAAATTTTTCTTAAAAATGTAGGTAGGTACTAATTAATTCAAAATAATGTTACTGCATGGAATAATAATTCGGATGAACTTCTTTATAATAATCTCTAGCAAATTAACAATTCCAGTTAATTTATGTTTATAAATGAGCTTCCACGCTCAATTGTTATTCAGTTCGAGTACCGAGGTGACGTTTTTAGGAGAATATTTTAGTGTTTTAGGAAATTGCCGAGTTTGTAATTAGTTTTGCGGGCAGGTGGCACCACTGTCTTCGGAGTATCATCACGTCCGATAACTTTTTCATTTGATGCGAGTGCGGACAACTTTCCCATTTCTTTTTATTAACAGCGGAACGAAAATGAGAGTGGGCTTTATGAGAAACAGATACCTGAAGGTTTTGCTAATACGCATCATATCTTCTGTTTGTTTTGTGCGGAAATTTTGTATTTATGTCCCCTGAATACTGATGAGGTTGACTTTTAAATTAAGGTGGCTTGGATATTGTATTCAGTACCCAAATCATTTCAATATTATTGTACGTGAGCGAACCAACAATACTGTACGTGAGTAAACCAACAATATTTTAATTTCACCGATTAAAATAACACTTATATGGAAAGTTTCAAAGATACTTTTGATCCTTTCCCTTTTGGTTAAGTTGTACAGTCAACACTATTTTAAGCGTAACGTTTGAGCTCGAGGCCGCCCTTACTACATTTGGTAATAGAGGCGGCTTTCACAATGACTCTGTTACACTTGAAGTGTTCTCGTCTGTACAAGAAAATTATACTAAGTTATGGGTCTTTCTTAACCCTTATCACAATAAAGCACATCGGCCGATCGTGGCGCCCTCGCCGCCATCCGCGAAGATGTCAGACAATCTCCACGGCAAATTTCAGACAGACTGTAAAAGTAAAACAAAAGTGTTTACCTGCCTGTACCTACTAAGTGAAAGCAATTTGAACTTGTCTTTAGGTAATTATAAGACAGCATTTCGGTTATGAAAACGGTCCAGTAACGCTGGACCGTTTTATAGAAATATTAAAAAACAATTTTCATCCTCACTGAAGAGAGCAAAAAACAGGTCTTTATTAGTTTAGTAGACAATCGCCCGCGCCCGGGGCTATGAGCAAACGTTTCGTTATTCTAAGCAAGAGCAGCATTTATGAGCAGGATTGTTTTTCTGTTTGCATTCTCATTCGGGGAACGCGGAAAAAACAATTTGAAGTAAAATCACGTCCAACAACCAACTTACTCCTGAATCCAGTCTTTGTGTCTTTTTCTACATTAATAATTTCGACGGGGGCCTCACGGGCCCATGTATATATAACTTTCCTATGTTCGTCGGTCCTGTCGAGATCTAAGATTTTTATTTTTTACGTGGAAAGAATGTAATGAATAAGGACATAACGCGTTCCATTATATTATAATGTGCCGCCAGTGGAAGCCAACGAAGCCCAAATTGATATGCATAAGTCACCCGTGCCGCCTCAGAATGTGCTATATTATAGCCTTCTGACGGTATTCCGTATTAAATCATTAGCGGGTAGAATTATTACCCTTTCTTTCAAAAACGACAAGATGTCGCTTATAACAATGCTCAGATGATTTTATTTTGCGTGAAATATATTGCATCACATTATTTTTGACACCAATATTTCTGGAAAAAATTAAGCATTAGGTATTATGAGTTTGCGTAGTTGTTTTTTTTCAAACAATTTAATCCGCCAAGCGGCGTTATCCCACCGGAGGGCTATGGCAATTGAAAAATCAATTGTGTCTGGAATCGGATGCTTGAGGGAATGAGGTACGAGGATTTTTCAATCTAATAGGAAGGTTGGTTGTATTCAAATAAAAATATATTTTTTTACTATAAAAGCTACCATTACGCGAATGATAGTTTTTATAGTAAAAATCCTAAAAAAAACACTATAGTTTATTATAATAGTACGTAAAATAATATTTTACAAAAAAAAAATGCAATTAAAATACTCTCAAGTCACGCGACAACGAACACCAATCTGAATGTATGACGTCACTTGTTGCTGGCATCAGACGCTATCAAAAGGAAAACCATCTAAATCATGGGGTTCTTCAAAAAAGGCGTGAAACGGTTCTTACAGGGTCGGCAACGCGCAAGTGATGCTGCAATCGTCCATAGGCTACGGTAATCGCTTACCATCAGGGGGGCCATATGCTTGATTGCCAACTTAGTGGTATAAAAAACAATCAAAGTGGTCGCGTGACATATTGGCGTTTAAGAGCGAAATTTGAAAGTGAATTTATGGTACATGACTTTTATATATCATTTTTAACCCGTCAAGCTTCAGTTTCCAGACACAATTGATTTCTCCATTGTCATACACCGTAACCCCCCTCCCCCCCTAGGGATAACGCCGCTAGAGGGATTAAAAGTGTTTGAAAAAATGTGTTTTGATGAGAGCAGGGGGACATAAATGTCTTCCATGTTGTCAATAACATCGTGCAAAACTTCGTGACATAGGAACATAATTATATAACTACCATAAAAACTAACAATTTACTTCCCAAAATGATCCCAGCGGAATCAGATACAGAATATGTTCTCAGAGAATTGTTTGAAAGTCTGTTTGTTATTGTTTTACTTTTAGGTATAGTATGGAAGTCATGTTATCTTTATAAAATAACTTATAAGTAATATTGTAGTGCTCTAAGAGTTCAACATGTCCTTATAAAGTAATAAAGTTAATTATATATGTTTGGAAAAAGAGTCTACATTTTCAACCTGTATAGGCCATGGCAACAGCTAACTTGTTCACGTATTTGTATGTCCAACAAACGTGCTTATTTAAAACTAAAATGGCTATTCAATTATTAGGTTTTCAGAACAATCAATGTTAATTTCTCCCTATCCTAATATTAAACAAACACCAGCCCCCTTATTCTCAACTGTCGGATCACGGATTCGATTCGAAAAGTCACATGCCGTCTCGCTTTGACGCATAGCGATAAAAAGTGACAGGTATAGAGTTTCCGAAATTCGAATATTTTCCGACAGTTGAGAATAAGGGGGCTGGTAGTAAAACACATTACGACACCCATTTTTATTCGAATAACAACTTGCTCCTTGTTACAAATAAAATTCGTGCCATGAAAATGTTGACTAATACTTTAATTTTTCACATTCTGAATTCTTGTTTCAACGTTACGTAAGTCAGGTAAGTATTAAAAAATATTGCAGTTCTTTCCGTTGTAAAATATAAGTTTATCGCAACAAAAATGATTGTACCATCGCTACAGAAGCTTCACCTTAACAACTACAAGAATAAAACGCGGTGAAAAAGTCTAGTGAGAAGTTGTTCGCTATAAAAAATACAAGGTTATTCTTCTTTCCACAACGTACGGCAAGCAAAAAAGTTGTGTATGAAACTATTTTTTTTTCAGAACAGTGAATAACTTATTACCAGTACACAACAGTATGTTACATTACTTTAATATGTGCCAGAGTACATAATAATAATAATAATAATATTCTATCACTCACACGTATTACCTAGCCCAAAGTAAGCATCATTAAGAGCTTGTGTTATGGATACTAGATAACTTAAATATTATGTCAATTTGCCAATTAGTGAGTAAATTTTTGGTCAAGTGCAAGTAACCATTAATAATACTGTTGGAATGTGTCTGAGTTCGCCATATCTTCAGCGAAAAGGGATGCTCTTCCACAGAGCTAGGTGTTTGCTTGGGGACCGCGGTTTGGCTGTGTAGCGTGACTGCTTACGTAGAGTGATGTTTTTATGTCGTATGTCAGCTCCATGTTTAAAAATTAGTATTATTTGTTAAATATTTAATGATATTTATTTTAGTTGCTTACTTTTTTTTATGTAACCAGATGACAAACAAGCTGACGACCCACCTGATGGTAAGCGGTTATCGCCGCTTATAGACACCTGCAATAACAAGGTAAAATCACTTGATATTTCAGGTACGCACCTGCAATGTCATCCTGAGGCCTAAGATGAAATGCCGCCCATGCCCAGTAATTATACTGGCTATCTTTCCCTTCAATCCAAAACATAGCGAACTGTTTCACGGCTGAAATAAGAAAGGCGGTTGTACCTACCCAGACGACCCTACATACTGGCTTCATAAAAATTCATATCATTAATAAATTATTTAAGTTAAAAAACCGCTATCGAGATGCTATCGAGATGCTATCTAGATAATTTCCTTTTTAAATGTAATGGGGCAAGTCTTTTAAAATGTTTGATATATCCAATTGTATAACTGAATAATAGTCACTAAATAAGCGTTCCTTTTAAGAAATTATAACTCACAAACTGTGTGTGTATAAGCCATGTGTTTATTCTAATTATTTGTAACTGTCATATAAAGTTTCTGATAAATAGGTAATATGTGACAGTTTTCTTTTTTGTCGACTATACACAAGGTGTCTGGTTGGCTTACAAGCAAAAAGCGCACGCGATAAAGTAATAAAAAAATGTAAGGAAGGTTTTAACCGGCTAATGTTAGTTTTAAATAATTTTGTCAAAAGTTTTTTAAATAATGCAAACTTTTGTAATACTATCTGCAAAAACACCAAAACTAAAATGGGCTCCGAGTCCATAAGTCAGAGCGGCTGCCCGATTTTCTATTAAAAATAAATTACAATTTTACTAGTCTGTGGTGTTAACTGTTAATCCTCAATCTTACAAAAGGTCGCAGTTACAGCACCCGATGTAGCACAACTATGCGTTTTACTATGCCTTCTCCAGAAATAAAAAATAATAATAATACAGAAGTGTCCGTAAAATGTAATGAGAGTTAGCTGGCGCATAAATTAAGCTAAGAGATAGGTATGATATTGCTAAATGTATAAAAAAATTAAACTTATAAGAGTATTGCTTTTAGCAAACTTAAACATTGTCCTTTATGGTATTAATTTATTTAATAGTATGGAGTACTATGAATATTATTTATCATAGCTTAATAAAACGGTAGGTAAATATCAAAGAATGCCATTGCCCATACCAGATGAGTAGGACTATTTTAAAAATGAAGTCCACTACTATTGCCGTTGAAATAGAGTGTTGACAATTAAAATGACAACGACTGTAATAAAACTTAACAACAAACTGGCGATTATAGTGCAGTACTTGTCAATCGCGTGACAGTTTAAGTATTTAGGTCGCAGTTGTCGTGTTGCATTCGAATTTTATGTGAAAATATTTGGTTATTTCATAGTTTTTATTTACTTTGCGATAAGTGCGAGTTGTTTATATTTATAACATACTCATAAATAAGAAAAAAATGCTTTTTGGTTGTTTTTAAAACATTATATATGTATTCACAAGTTTTCCTAATATTTGCAGTTTTCATTCCGTTAAAATGAATAAATTAACAATACTTTCATATTGTTGATACTGTGGTAAGTGAGTAAAGTGAGGAAGTATATTCCAACGTTATTTGAAATCTCATGTTAAACAGGCAATTTTAAGGACAAAAATATTGTTTTACTGAGCCAAAAGTATCTAAAATACGCCATCAAAACAGCTGAAGATAAAGAAAGCTATTTTTACCTTTTATTTTATTTATAACACATTTGCTCGTAAAGGGCCTCTTATTTGACCAATTTTAATATCGTAATCTCATTACGCACTTGTGCGTTAGTGTAATGTAAAACGCACGGTTTATCAAGATGCACTGTTATTAATCTGTAGCTCCGTCTAAAAACGAACGGTAATTTTTCAAATCTTAGCAGAGTTTCTATGGCAGAAAGTTTTATGAATAAAATTAACTTTGGGAGACAAAATATAATAAATAAACATTTAATTCTTTAATTTAATTAATTTTATCAATAAATAACAACCATTTATCTGTAACAAAAAACAAAACTTTATTAGTAATACTGGCTGTTTTTTGTGCCTTTGCCTAAAAAAAGCGCTGATGCGCGCGCATCACTAATTTGTAAACAACTAAAAAATATTCCGCGCAATTTTTCTTTTCGCTATATTATTTTTATTTGAAAATATCGTCAAGTAGTGATAAATTTATTGTTCGATACCGCCAGAATTCTCAGAGGTAGCGAAAAAGGCTAGCCTCTTGCCCGAAAAATCGACCGATACATACTTACAAGCGTATCAAAATTTGGAAAACAAGCAATGATGCAAATTTATTTTCAGAAAGTGTGTTTTAGCCTATTTCATGGAACTTTCTCAAAAATATAAGTCAAGCTCATTGTGGTACTACTATTCAATGCTAAAAAATCAATAAATTTTACAAATTGTTTAACCTTTAATAACTGCTTTGACAAGTGATTAAAGTTTTATTCGTTCGCAAAAAGTTTCGAAAGTCCGAGTTTTATTTATTTCCTCCCAAATATGTTATAAAACGTCGTACATGACATTCGTGCGCATTGATAATTTCAACCACTGCTTTCTTGTAGCCCTCGCCTACGGTGCGGGCTAGCAATATCGCCTCGGCTGTAATTTTCAACTTACCGCACTTATATCATAATGTACTATTAACCATCCGTCGCTTGTCAGACCACGCACCCACACAATATTAGATATGGTCAGTAAATGTGGGTCTCTATAAGCCCGGAAAATTTCACGAATACCCTGAATCCCACTGAATACTTTGTTCATTTATATAATTAATTTGTTTTTTTTTTCGAGATGCCAGGGGCCCAGCGCTTGTTGAATGTAGGAAGAATGTGCCTTTGTTTTCACTAATTATAAAACAAGTTGTTTTGAGAAACATTGAATTTTCCAACAAAAATTTTGGATAATGATTCCATGGTCCTGCCGCCCTCGATAAAAGGGATTATAAAGTCGTGTTTGTTCCAGCTGAAGAAAGACATTTTAACAGTTCACTATGTGCAGAAATCACAGGCATACAGGTTCGCTGCTTAAAATTTCATATAAAAACTGACAATAACGATACGAAAATTTCGAATGTTTGTACAGTAGGGACAATCACAAGCAGTAATATATACATTTTAGACAGACATTCAGACTCTTATTAGAAAGTGAATAAGGCACACGAACGCCAAAAGTGTAGGTATATAATACATCTAGTGACTGTACAGTTCGGATTTATAAAATCTTGACAAACTCAGAACCTTGTCACTGCGATTTACCAGTCGATCCTCCAATAACGTGTTATGGAAAACAATACGGGTTAGTTTTGATTGAGTTAATATGACAAAATCCAAACTGATGAACGTTACCGTAAGTCGTTTCGTAGGGCTAATGGGCTTCGTGCCGCAGTGCGCAGACCGCTAGCGTTGACATCGGCGCCGGCGGGCCGGCACGCGAACAATTATTTCGTGCAGTCCGCCTACTGCAACAATACAAGATTTCCTAGAGGCTAAATAAGCTGCATTTGATGAAATAGGCTCATATTCGATAATACCCAAATGCCTTGACATTTAAATGTTTCTGAACGTTAGAGAAGCATAAGGAAATCAAGTAGGTAAGTGGATATTGAAATTGGAAAATTGGATTTAATTTTTATCATTCCTAACGGGGTTTTTTCAACTGCCGGGACAAAAAATGCTGTTGAAATTATATTGTTACGGCGGCAGACTTGGATGGGGGTAGATAGTTAGGCGAACTTAGAAAAGCTCTAAAAGTCTACAAGAAAAGTTTTGTTTATTATTATATTGTAATTATATTATAACTTATATATTATAAAATTTTTGTGATGGAAGATAATAATAATAATAATATTTATACCTATTACCTAGCCCAAAGTAAGCATCATTAGGAGCTTGTGTTATGGATACTAGATAACGGAGAAATAATGATAATAATATGTATATAAATATTAGAAATATACTAAATAAACATTAACATCCATGACTCGTAAACAAATGCCCGTACTCATCATACAAACATTTGTTCCTACCGGGATTCGAACCCGGGACCTCTTGACCGAGTAGCCTGGGGTACAGACCACTCGGCCAGCCGGTCGTCAAATGAAAGATGAAAAACATCTTGAGGCTTAAATAGCCTAATTTTTGAAATTTTGATACTTACTACTTGATAGTTTTTTAACTGACGTTTTGCAAAGCGGGGTTCTTACACGTTCTCAGTAAAAGCGCCCTGGATAATTTACGAACTTGTGGCTTAGAACTGACATGTAACCACCATTTCAATAATTATTTTAATTTAACCAAAAGACGTCCATTGCTATTCTAAGTCCTCCCATAAAGATTTCGGCCGTGGCTGGTCCTACGCTGCACGCGGTTACCTGCGCCCTTTACTAGATTTTCGGTCCACTTTCAATTAGTCTAAGTCTGCTCCATGCTCCTGCTGCTAAGATAATGAATCCTCGGTTAGCTCTAGCGATCTGAGTCATTGCAAGAACACGAAGTAATTTGGCTGTGATCTTCACTAAGGTGACGTCGGGCGTTTAAATAGATTAAAAATAAATCAATACGCAAATACAATTACGGGGAAATAAAATTGTACCAAAGCTTCCAATGTTCGATGCAAAGATTGTTTTGTTTTAATTAATTTTTGATTCATTCACTAGCCCAAAGTGAACATCATTATGAGTTTGTGTTAGGGATATGAGAACGCATAAGAAAAAACAATACCAAAAAAGGCAAGCACAAATGCGTTCTAAATGTAAAAAAATAATTAAGTTTTAGAATATACCTATATTTGATTATATCGACGAGAAACCTATTTACGTCAGCATTTTGTTTTCCTTATTCTCAAAATACTCGTATACACTCTTTTCAATATTAACATCGTCTTAGTAACTAGAGATAACCGTTAAAAAGTATCGAAAAAAGATTACATTTAAATAATATCACCCCAGCGACCACTCTGCTCTGAACACGGCCGATCGACTGTTTGGAACCCACCCTCTAGGGCGCTCAGTAATCAACCGAACGAATGTTAGATTCTCAGAAAAGAAGTAAGTACCAAGAAGATTTTATCGGGGAATGAATGGCCGCTTTAGGGGCAAAAGAAAATTGCAATTTGTGATGACATCTTAAAATTAGTAGCTTTGAGCTTTTGATTATTGTGAAAAGATTTGTTTTTGAAGGTGGTCTTTTGGTATGGGTTTTGTTCATTCCATATCAGCCCGCCCCAGTGCTCACTCACACCAAAAATATCCAGTGTGTGATATGTTGGCACGTCACTTATTGATGTTATTTGGTAATAAAATCAACGGCCGACGACGGGTCCAGTGGTCTGTTAAGTACACATCTGCTTTCTAAACCAGTGGTCCCGTGTTTGAATCCCGGTATGAGCAGAGTTTGTATGATAAGTAGGTGCGAGTACCTATTTGTTTTCGAGACATGGATATTTTTGGTAATATTCAATAAGGGTATATTCTTACATTACCTAGTATCTATATAGTATAGCACAAGTTCGTTGTTTAAGTTGAGTCGGGTAATAAATTGTGTGTTTGGGAATAGCAGGTACCCAAAAATGATTAAATAAAATCAAGTTAATTTACCGTATAATTAATATTATTGTTGCCAAGTGAATATTCACTGGCCATGCCACACATATCATTGCAGGTCCTGAAGAATACTTATAAGTATTTTAAGTCGAATTAAAAATTCGACTTTTAAGAAATTGAATTACGTCAGTTTCATGCAATAAATCTGTCAATTTAATGTCTTAAATATTAATTTAATTCTTCTTGTGCAAGCAACCCATAATGTGGACAAAAACCGCAATAAAATTGAACAAATCAATAAAATAGTTAAAATTAACAGTTTTTCTACTAGATATAAAATGATGTTGATGAACACATAATAAAATATTTAATAGGCTGATAAGCCCGCTTTTACAATAGGAAACCTATTGTGGCTGGTTTAATTAAGAGATCTTATCTTTATGGCAGCTTTAAACGTCGCAAAGCATAAAAAGAAGGACTATAAGTTATTCTGTGGCTTGAGGCATTTCAGGGTTCCGTTCCTAAAAAGGAATAATCTGAACCCTTATAGGATCACTTCTTTTTCTTCTTTATTTAATGGCCCTTCGTTATTACGAATTTTGCCAATGTCAAGTAAAATTAATCTGCTCGGAGCTCGGTGGCGTATTGGTTTGAGCGCTCTGGTTTCGATCACGAAAATAAAGCAACTTTCGCCATGGTTGGTCCCTGGATGGGTCAATCAAATTTATAATCTTGAGCTCCTCCGTGCTTCGGAAGGCACGTTAAGCCGTTGGTCCCGGTTGTTACTGCAACCGCTTTAACCCACCAAGCCGCATTGGGTCAGCGTGGTGGTGTTATGGCCCAAACTCCTCATGTGTTTCTCCCATGTAGGAAGGCCTGTGCCCAGCAGTGGGACGTATATAGGCTGGTGATGATGATGATGAACGTTAAACGGTGATTGGGCAATACGAAGTCCTTGTTTTCCGTCTCTCTGACCGTCCGTCCGTCTGTCTGTTAATTTTAGGGTACTTTCCGTTGACTTAGAACTATGGAATTTGGCAAGTAATATCGTCTTATTCTACAACTATCGTCTTATTCGAAAACAATCAATTTGTAATCAATCATCGAGATTAAGCAACAGTATGCGTGGTCATAATTGTATGGGTGACCAAATCTTTATGTAGACTTTTTAAACTTTTACTAATTTGAACAGAAGAAAAAAATCAGAAAGCCGTATATTTTAAATTAAATTACAAACAACAAGATTTTTATGCAAAGAACTGATGTCCAAGTTTTGAAGTACCCAAACAGTGTCATAGTGGGGTATCGAGTGAAAGGGCTTCATTGGCACAAGCTTAAAAATAATTTTAATTATTTTTATGGTGTATATTATGTGTATAGTTTGTATATTATGTGTATATTATGTGTATAGTTTTCAATTTATGACAAGGAATGAAAAAAAAAATCCTTTAGCCTCTTTTACATATACTTACCTAATGGTACCTCATAACTTTAGTGTATGTAGTACGTAACAGTTTGCACTGCTGAATAGGTAGATACATGTACCTGGTAGTATTAAACATAATAAATAATAGGATATTAAACAAAAATAAGACATATTCAGTTTAGTTTAGTTCATTACTTTTTTGCGTTTCAACCGTCGAATATGGACGGACAACAAATTTGCACGGAACCCTTGGTGAGCGAGTCAGACTTACACTTGTCCGGTTCTTTGGTATTTGATGCCTCTCCTTCACCTTGATTTTTATAGGGTATACAGTGCGTTACAAAAGCTGACATAAAATTTAAGAGGGTGATTGTCACTCCTCAAGAGTTAAGACTCTGTAAGTTAGACTCCTTTCAGACCACTTATTTACCGATCAAACTAATAAAAAAGTTGTCACACCTTCTCGTGACAACCCCTAAAAAATGCATCTATCTCCTATCGTACGACACACTACAGATATATCACACACACACGCACACAACCCCGCGCGCCCACAATCACTACTACGACATCGACGCCCCGCAGCACCAGAATTCCACATTTGATTACGGATTTCTGTGACACCCGCGGGGCGACCACCTCACTTTATTGGTATGAACATAATATTTAGTGCTTTCAATAAAATCACATTGTCATATTGAATTTTATAATGACATTCACATGTCATTGAATGTCATAATTAAAAGCAAGTATGACATTCACTTGTCAGTGCATTTCATAATTCAATTCAATATGACAATTTGCTGCCATAAATCATACTTAATGCCTTTGGTTTTATAAACGCTATAGGCTACCTACAGTAACCGCTTACTGGGGTTAACCTTGTTTACCACCCTTGTTACATAAAAAAATAGGACTCCCTTTAGAGAGTGCATAAAGTTTATAATAGAACAATACCTATCGTTCTATTTGAATTGAACGTGAGTAGAATTCACACGATCCCAACCAGCAGCCCAACGAATTTAGTGGTCACCTAAATACGATTGTTTAACTTGAGCGTCCATCGATTTACAGTTTCCCTTGCATCGCCCAGTTCGAATTAAATCAACTGAATTAACAGGGGTCCTACCACGCAAATCTGTGAGAGTGGTCGGCTTCATAATTTCATAATCTTAATAGGGGCCCTCGCCACGTAAAATGTAGGGGTTTAGAGAGGGTTCCGCTACCGGGACGGGCATTTCCCTGGCCATTTCTTACGAGTAGGTACTACGTAGCATAATATACTCATTTCGTGATTCTTAAGGTCTTTGAATGTTTGTAAATAGTGAAGTACTCTTGTAAAAATGGTAAAAAGAGACAAATTTGAAATAAAAAATCTAAATCAATATCAAATAACTCTTTATTTAAATGGACTCAAACTTAGTTCTTAAAGTCTTTAAAATCATAAAATGATCGTTTGATTATGTCCAATACACTGTGTCATATTATATATTTGTTAAGCATCCCAATGAATGCATAATTTTTTTATTCAAACTAAGATATTGTTAGATGAAAGCTTTTATTTACCACAGTTTTTTTTTTATATTTAGAATTATGAAAAAAAAACTGTGATACATCATCCTCATCTTTATCATCACCAGCCGATTTACGTCCCACTGCTGGGCACAGGCCTTCCTACATGGGAGAATCAATTGAAATACTTTTTTATATAATGATAGAAAGTTAAAACTCTCGTCTTTATGCATTACTTTTAAAAATAGCGCCCAGTTGAATTTCAATCCTAAGCAGTCGAAATAAATCGCTTACAGCGATTCGCCCGCGCCGAGCGGGGTCGAGTGCAGCGTCATTAATTCAATTTACATACAATGCCGACCGTGATGTGCTCCGCGAGACAGATAATCGCGAAAATGACTTTTCGAACTCCGCTTCGGCCCACTTTATTCACTACAACGCCATTTCGCATTCAAACGGAACGGCAACTCGATAATATCGTTTGGTTTTAACATATTTGAACTGAATTTCAGCTTTGTTTACTTATGAAAAGTTTACTTATTTTACTTTCAACTTAGTTTAAGTAATCCCTTTAAAAACTATATTTCTTATTACATAGCCGGCTTTCCTAGATGGCCCCTAGTTACTCGTGCCGGAAGGAACCCAAATCGTAATCCTCGAGGAACACACTTTCAAAAACACCTAAACTACTTTTATTTTACATACTTATATTTTTAATTAACAAAATATACTTTACCATTCACAATCCGTCAAGGATCAGATTCCAGACACAATTGATTATTCAATTGTCATAGACCTCCAGAGGTATAACGCCGCTTGACAGATTAAGCCGAGGATTCCCGATCATAAATCATTACGATGCAAGACAACCGGCTGGCGAGTGGTCAATACTCGTAGTAAGCTACAAGTATACAGACTACTCGGCCAGGGCTTTCTCTCACAGCTCGTCAGCGGGACACCTGTGGATTAGAAATCCTCCAGGGGCGAATTCGCCCCTTAAGGCTTCAGGACTCACCAAGGTTCTCGCCTCCATAAAACCCCGGTTACGCTGTAAAGGCCATCTGCGGCCGACAGCAAAAGTCAGACCAAAAAAAAACTGGGTCAGGGGTCCCGGGTCGATTCTCAGTAGGGATAGATGTTCGTGTGATGGTACGAACATTTGTTCAGGAGTCATGGTTCATTTCATATATTTAGTATATTTCTAATATTTATAACATATTTAAACCGCCTCTGTGGTCTAGTAGTTGAGACCATCTGCCTCAGATCTAGAGGTCCGGGGTTCAATTCCCGTGGGGGCAGAAATTTTCTGCTCGGTTTGGTTGGTGGTAGGGCTTTTCTAAGTCTGCCTGGCTAGCTACCACCATCTTACCTAAGTCTGCCGCCACAGCAATAATGTTAACGGCATTGTTGTGTTCCGGCTGTTAGAGGTAAAATAGCCAGTTCCTCTGTGTTTGAGGAATCCTGGTGTAGCGCGCTTCCATCGTCGGCCTTATCTTCACTCACCATCAAGTGAGATGAAGGTCAAGAGTTACCCCGTTAAGATAAAATAAAATATGATTATCAATGTTTATAGGTTATCTAGTATCCGTAAGACAGGCTTTTAATAATGCTTACTTTTGGCTAGATAATAGGCGTGAATGTAAAAAAAGATTTAGCGACGTTATAAAGTTGTCTGGTTCCTTATGATTTGTAATATTAGGCGTTACCTGATACGCTCAAGATATACATTAGCTAATAAGTTCAGTGAAACTACACCTACTGTATTATGTAGGTTTCTCATCTACTTAGACAGCGCACCATCTGTACCTGTACTCGTGTTATTAATTCCTTAGGAAAATTAAGGATTCATTGCATTAAGACCTTTGTTGATTCATGCGTCATACCCAAGAATAGAACAGCGTTAGGACAGTAATAAGGAAGTTTCTCAGGCCGGCTCGTACTTTGGAATCCTTTTAGATCCTGATAATGAAATACTTTCTCCGTCCTTAGCTCTATTTCAAATACAAGTATTTATAATTTATAATTATTTCCATTACATAGTATGCCCCTATCTTTTTCTTTGTATTCTTGCACCCGATTTGTTAAACGTCTTGATACTTTACTCAGAAGTGTGCCATTTTGAAATATTGTAATACAGTTTGCATACGGCTGTTCGTCGGTTGGCAAACGAGAGGGGGGAACATAGAATGGTAAATGGAATGAAAACATTCACGTTTCGTTTTCATTCATTTAATTAGGCGAAGGTTTAAGAGTGGCGCCTCTGTGTCGCCCTGCTAGCCGGTCACAGTGAATGTGTTAGCTTTTGCAGTAACGCAACAACTTAGGTGGAGGCGTCGTCGTTAGGTGGTGTCGTCATAATAAGGGATACTCTTTACTTCTGTCTGCTCTACTTCGATTGACTATTTCTCGATGATTTGTTTCACTTCTTCGATGGTTCGATAATAGAATGGAATAGAATATTTATTTATTTTCTCTCACACAATTATGCTACAATTTTCAATATAGTGTACATTGATTTTAGGGCATGAACCCTTGTGTGAGAGGGAGGACCCCTGTGAAATGCGTTGTGCATTGTACTAATACCAATTGAAATAGTTGAATGGAAGTAGTAGATTAATGGTTATTTTTACGACTAAACGGAGTTGGATGTTTTGTCTGATATTTATAGAATGTACAGACGGCACCACATCAGGTGTAACAGTTGCACTACGAATGCCGCCTTTATTACGAACGGGATAAGGGCGGTCTCAAGGTGAAACTGTTACGCTTAATGTACTGTCGACTGTACACTACATTTGTCGGCGGAAAATTCGTTGACAACGCGATTCACGCTCAGGAAGGACAACCATTGCACTTCCAGTGTCATAATTACGTTGTCAAACCAGCCTAGTTGAGATACTGCGTGGGACTGATACTGTGGCTTGGTACTTCATTAATATATTTCGATCGTTCGGCTAGTGTTTCAAGGTTTGGCTCTGTGTAATCTAGAACGTATTATTTACTGTCTCCATTTTAGATGAGAATTGTTAGGCAGAAATGGATTAAATCTAATGAAAATACTACCTAAATACTTTATGAACATAGGTTCATGTTTTTTATATGTTTAGACATAAAAAATAAAAAATCATGTTCTCAAGCGAGACTGAACCCGCAATCTTTCACTATCGGGGTAGCTATACTAACCATCTGTGCTGCCAAGGACTTAGGATGACCCTCGGAATTCCCTCTAGTGCGTCTGTATTTGTGTTAGATGCTATTTTTTTATTATTTAGTTAGGCATTGTTTTTTTGACGAGACATAAATTTAACGGTTCGTCCATTTAAGTGTGTCCATTTAATTGTGATAATTATTTAAGTGACACAAAATAGAGTGAAGAATATATATTGAGTGTCATTACATCTCTTTTTTTTTCAAATACCTATTTAAGTATTAAGAAGTTTGAGTATTAGAACTGTTTATTAATACAGTAGATTAAAGTAAAGAAATATGGGAATGAATTTAATAATGTAAAATTTGTGTACCAGCAAAGCGAAAGATGAAACGTCACTAAATTTACATTAGTTTAAATTAATGTCAATTTTTACGCGCAAGAACTCGGAAGTGACAACCATCTTCTGGATCTCTGTAGTAGTTTCTTTCTTCTATCTTACAAACTTCAGTAATCTTTACCGACCTGCCTAGGCCCCGGTACTTACCCTAATGATTACCAGATTTGACTGCATTAGTAACTGCACCGTTATGGTTCGGCTTTTAGTTGATTAGTTCCGAGCTCCGACAAACCGAATTTTCAGATCTTTTTAATTTTTTTCCCAATTTACGAGTAGATTCCCTCGCGAGTTCGTGAACGAGTTTTCATCCGTTTCACACACTTTTCCAGGGAAAAAGTTACTGTTGCTCCTATTTTTAAATTTTAATTTTCACTTTTGTGTGGGAATTGCTATTGTTATTTTTTAATTAATGAAACGTTTTTCTGTCTCGCTCTCTCTTTCTCTAAATGGAGCCTAAATAATTTACCAAGCCTGAAGTAAGTTCTGTTGTATCCACTGACAGGATATCGATAATGATGAGTGACAGTTTATCGATTACAAGAAAACTGTAAAATGTTAGCAATTTGAAGGTTGTTTCAAAGGAAACTTTTATTGATGAGCTTTAACTTTTATTGATTAAGTTTGATGTGAGTTTTAAGGTGATTATGGAACTAAAATTAAAACGAGAGTACTGAACGGAGAAACAAAGTAGACTCAAGGTCAAAGAAGTCGATAAGTGTTTGACGCATTAGGAGTGGATTTGTGATTCATGGTTTAATTGTATCGAGCTTTATATATTACACATAATACTATACTTGAACGAAAGATAATAATGAGTCAGAATAAATGGCGTCTATTTCCAGATACCAAATACCATAAAAACTACGATTCATCAAAGCGATAGGTTTGAACGAAAATAGCGTGCAAAGTATTAGAAAAAGCTATATACTCATGTGAAGATTTATTAGCAGCATAATACAATAAAATTTCTATGAGTACGGTTACTCCCTAAATGAACAGAATAATATAGATAAGAAGAACTGTTAAGATGCTCTGCCAGTCACGAACTACAAATTCCAGTAAAATAACAAAGCTATCAATAATTCAGAATCACTCTCAATCACAGAAGTTCCAGGACCAGGCACGGGTATAACCCATTTACCTTCAAAATACCGGCTATCCGCATCAAGCGAAAATCTTCATCGTTCATCTTGCGATGAGCCACGAAGTAGAACGCACTGCCTAAAGTATTTGGCTTTTTGTAGATATATTAAATCACACACACATCCACACGCACAAACACTCACGCCCACACTCATACACACGCACACACATTCTAATGAATTGACTGGAAAAGATCTCTTATGGAGATAATGCAGATGCCTTTGTTAACCAATAGGGAATATGTGTATTTTTTAGGTTTTAGAATTCATACTACATAGCAATGATTTATTTACACAACCGTAAGAGTTTTAGAAAAATATTCTTAATTTGCTGACTTACATTACAACCACTTATAGTTGCGTAATAGACAATGAGATACGGTAAAAACTTTGACGTCAAAATACATGTTCGCCATACATTTTTCATTAAAAAGTTGTTTTTAGGAAGAGACAGGACACATTGCAGTTTCAAATCTATATTGAAGTTTCAAGTAATTCAAATATATAGGGTAATATTCGGGTAAAACCAATTCTTTTTTCACTATTAGCATTTGTTATATTATACATACTCGCATTTTTTTTTTCCTCTTCCTCCATTTCCTCAGGAGCAGTTTCCTATTGATTTTTTTTATACTACTAAGGTGGCAATCATACGGCCCACCTGATGGTAGGCGGTTACCGCAACCTACGTTACAAGCATTTAATATACTTAATGGTTACGCTATCTTCATTTAGTGTGCAGGCCAACCCATTTTATTTATTCACATGAAACTGATAAAATAAAAGTGTATGATATATCTCTAACATGAACATTTATGCGGTAAAAGGTAAGCGGCAATAAATCGACGCGGCCATAACACTTGAAATGCATCTTAAATTTTAATATGGATCAGTTTTGCGTAGCGTGTGGCTATTCACAATCATTCAACAGTTGAAAATAATTCTAAACCTTATTGTAACATTATTCGATTTACGATTATAACGCTCTAACTATTAATCACAATAAAATATGAACTTCCCCGGGGACATAGGGAAACTCGTACATGGGGGGATAATGATTGTATTGCAAATTACATTTATCATTTGTGACATAGTTAATAATATTGTACTATGAAGATTTATAAGCAACTAAAAGCAATTTTTGTAAGGTCATAAAGGCTTGTATTTGTGTCTATAGGTCATTTGTAATTTCGCGATTTTTAAACTAAATACCTCACAGTATTCTATTGTGATTCAAGTGCTTATCTATAACTAGTGGTCCCTCGTGGTTCTGCCCGCTAAGATGCCGCACAACGTGCTTTAAGGTACCCTATGTCCTTTCTCAGGATGTGATCTGACTCCAGGCTATATTTCATCTCAATCTGCTTAGCGGCTTAGAAGTGACAACTTTAGCAGACAGACAGATAAAGTTATTTTCACATTTATAATATTAATACCTATGTATGAGTCTTTCCATTGACGCTGAGTATATAATTCTATTTCAGTGATAAGTAAAGCACGCTGTTATTTTGTTCTAATCTGTAAACAACACGACTTCTGGATTAATTTGATTGGTTTTAGCGTTATCGCCTCGAAAGGCCTCTTAATTATACTAAAAAAAAAGCGCAGAAAACACTAAAGTATTGATTCTTTAGTGTTTTCTGCGCTTAGAATCTTTCTCAACCGAATACATAATTCAAGGTCAAGTATTGAACAAGCTTTTCCGGCGCGTCGAGGTAATCACTATTATAGTAATTCCTTAAAGTTCTCGTCGCAAAAAGGTGAGGTCTGACCTGTTTTCGGTAACATAAAACACAAAAGCCTTGTGCGAAAGTCAACGTTGTTTCTTTTTGAAAAGAAGCGTGGGTAATAAAAAATATTTTGCTCCGGTATTTTTACTTATATTGGTTCTATTGGTGGAGTTTTGTTACTTACACTGTTTCATAACCGGTTAAGATTAAATTTAAAATGGATATAGTTTATGGACCCGGGAAATCCTTCCCGGGTATATACTTTAGCTATAGGATTCTCTTAGTATCGACTTCCACGGGGGCAGAACTGCAAACGCCCACTTAGTACTTAATAATCCTTCTATAGGCTTACTCGCTACCCTTTTTTTTAACTTTTATAATTTTATTCGGTAAAACAGCAGATTTAAACAGATTACAAATATGCCTGCTGTACGAAACTCTAGTTCGGTCTTGCGTTGAATATTGCTCGCACCTGTGGGATGGCTCCGCCAAGTACCTCCTCAATGCACTGGACGATTGCAGCGTCGTGGCGTCCGTATCATTGACGACGAAGAGGTCACATATAGCTTAGAGCAGGGACGGCGAACCAATGGCACGCAACACAATATTTTGGGCACGTCACTGATCATAAAATTGATTATTCACTACGAAAAACAGTGTGAAATAGGTATAATATGACGGGCGAACGCAAGTGATTCCTCCCTACGTTAATTAATAGTATTTATTAGTATTATTTTACCAACAATCACAAAGTAAAAATCAATTTGATGGCACGTCTATGAACTCAATAAACATTTCCTTAGAAAAATGGCACGCTGATACGTAAATGTTCGCCATCCCTGGCCTAGAGCCTTTACGATTCCGTCGTGATGCAATGGCATCGCTTAGCGCCTTCTAGCAGCTTTATCATGAAGAGTGTTCTGAGGCCCACCTTCCCCCTTCCTATTTAGGCGCACACGTGCCGGTTTTCGGAGTCATCAATTTACTGTCTCGACCTAAACATCACGGACAAAGAAGTTCAGTAACTCGTTTTTTGTCGGACTTCCAAATCTTGAAATTCTTTGCCAGCCAGGCAAGGTGGAGTCGGCTTGGACAGTGTGTTTCCAGCTGCACTAGCTGTCTTCGCATATAAACTCTTCTTACCGCTTCACTTCAGAGTCGTGACACTTTCGTGTTGAGTCATTTGCCGTGCTTTGTGTAAAAAAAATATAGGTAGAAACTTATAGTAATAAGAAGCTACTTATATACAGATTTACGCATGTATTTAGCTAAACAATGAGACAAAATATTACACAATCAATTCTGTGCAAGATCCCGTATACAGATACAATGACATTAATATACTAATACCTAGTCTGCTTAATGAGTCTTTCGCGGATTGGATATTTGTATTAAATAATTTAAAGTCTTGAATTCCTGATAGATAATTGAAATTCTGGCTCACTTAGCACGTTGACAGCTTGCTGTTTTACTACATTGTAAGTAGTGATATTATTTACTGCAATTTTATGTAAATAGTAGTGCTTCTCCAGTCGGCCGCTTATAGTTTCAGTGGAAAATATGACTTTGTCATATCTCGATGGTAAAGTTGGTATTTTCGGTGGAATGGATCTCCAACAAATTTTTGTTCAATTCTCCATTCATCAATAATCAATACTTAAAGAATCAATCATTAACAATATGTAAACAGCAAAAGATTTAGACGAAATTATGTTATAGAAATAAAATGTTTTTACGTTTAAATTATTTACTTAAGCTATGGTATTGCAAATTACTTTTATTCTACCATTTTAAAGTCAAATAACTCTTTATATATGCCGCTCAAATTTTAATAAAATAAAAATTTCGAATAGGAGAGATCCATAACATTCACATGGAACTTCATGTTTTAAAATTAAAAACATTGGTCAAACTTATTTTAGTTTAAAGACTACGCAAGTAAAATGTTCTGCTTTTGTCACTTATTAACTAAAAATTAAAAGACAGACCATGTTTCGTAGCGTTTCAACTAATATCGATTTCATGAGCATTTATGAGTGAGCCCTTTTGATTTAAATATACATAATTCGGGCACACTTAGGCCAAGTTTTTTTTCTATTGATTGTTATAAATATGTATCAAAAAACGGGGCCTAAGACATAAGTATGCCGCTATAAAGTATGCTGTTTCATTTCAATGTTCCGTGTCATCCAGTGAGTCAAGCTTCGCTGTTGCTGCCATCCCTCTTTACATAAAATTTTACTGCTCTGAATATTTATTATTTATAGTTATAGTAGACATCGATTCTATAACTGGATGGTACCATGGTGCCATGTCAAAAGCGTTAGATTCTAACATCAATAAATTGGTACGGTCACGGCTAAGCTTCTTCGAAAGGCCATTACGAAATTCTCAATTTAATCTGTAATTGAAAACATGGTCATGATACAGGCAGAGAGTTTAAATGTCAGTAAAAATGGTGTTTTAATCCGTTCATCGATACCTGCCGGCGACAGCCGGATTAAAGTCGTGCCTCGACGCCCGCCGACTCGACATTTTTATCAATAAATACAGTCATATTTTTCATTTTAACGTGTAGGGTTCATTTTAAAACGCCATTAATGATTTGGTATTGGAAAATGGCGTAGTTATTGGCTCTTTAGATGAAGGGTTTGAACATTTAAGATACTTTGTTTTTGAGATATATTAGATATTTTAAGTGTTTAGTTCATAGATTAGCTCTATGGGAAACTAGTTTACGGATTTATAATGATCGAAGGAAACTTTAATATTATTTTTAATACAAATTATTATAACACTGTTAAGCATTTTATTATAAGTAGGTACATAATTAAATTATCTTATTGTATTTGATGTTAGTTAACATCACTAAAATGATAATGAGATAGTGTTAAGATTCGTATCATCTTTTAAATCTCATAAACTCAAAACTGAAACAAAACTGTTTGCTAAACAATTAAAACAAAACTTGCTAAACAATTAAATTCCTCGACTATACAAGTGTACAAGTGTATAGTGTATAGTAATTCCTCGACTATACAAGTGTACAAGTGTATAGTGTATAGTAATTCCTCGACTATACAAGTGTACAAGTGTATAGTGTATAGTAATTCCTCGACTATACAAGTGTACAAGTGTATAGTGTATAGTAATTCCTCGACTATACAAGTGTATAGTCGAGGAATTTAATTGTTTAGCAAGTTCACGATTTATACATTTTGCCGTTATAATAATAACGGCAAATGAGATGACATATTGTAAATTAACGACGTTCTTCTTAATAGTTCGTGTGTCGCTATGATACGACTTACTGCGAATATTCGTCAACCAGCTAAACATTTGAATTCCCCGACTGCATTACACTAGCCTCTGCCCACGGCTCTCTTGGTATCAAGAAGTATTTGAAATACTGCGAGTTAACTTTAAGAGATAAGCACATGCTCTCATTTTTGTGAAGGCCTTTTAAGACCATATTTTATTACCTACTAGGCATGGATGGCATTTCATCTTAGGCCTCAGGATTACAACGCATCTGTAACATGAAGTGATTTTTCCTAGCAGATAGACACCTGCTGGCGGCGGTAACCGTTTACCACCAGGTGGGCCGTCGGCTTGCTTGTCATCTAGTTATTAAAAAATATTTTTTTTTTGTGATAGACCTAAGGGACTTTTGACAATTCGAAAGAGCTTCTTGGGGAGCCCTAATTGAAAAAGATATTTTTATTTCATTTCAGTTATATTAATAAAGAAAAATTGTACGTTAATTACACAGCAGCAACTGGTGAAGAGGTCCAAAAATAATTACAAGCTGCTAATTGAAAGCATCTTAATGAAAACACTCGACTCAACGTAGGTATGTCTTTTCAGGTAAGACCTGGAAACCAGCCAACTACCTGTAGACGTTCACTTCTCCAAGATATTTACGGCTGCTCTGTATGGCAATTTCACTTTTACTCGGCATAAGCGCGGTATATGAATGGAGCAAAAGTTTTGTATCGAAAGCGTTTGTCAAAGTTTTTTCTTTTGGCATCTTTCCGCCCTGCGTCACGAGTTTCCCTTTTATTAAATTTATTAGAGCCGTGTTGGGAAAATGACTGTAGCCTTAGGTAATATTGAAGATGTTCGGATGTTGTTTGTGGTTATATACGAGTATGTTATTCATAAACATTATTCTGAATAACACTGGTTACTTGCAAATACAAAATAAGTGAATTTAGATTTTATAACAAAGTCTATTTTTATGCTTGCGTGGATTCGGTTGATTATAGGCGATAAATAATGTGTCTCAGACGGCACACAATATAAATGTCTGCTCTTATTTTGCACAAGAATTTGGAAGTTGTGGATATTTATGTCCCGTTTAATACTTACTTACATATTTATTACAAAAAAAACATTTTCTTACCAATTTCTAACCGAGTTCTAGTGTTTTTTTTACACAACTAGATGACAAACATGCTGACGGACCACCTGGAGGTAAGGGGTTACTGTCGCCTATAAGCTGCAATAACAAGAACTAGTCACTTTGTATTGCAAGTGCGTCGTCATCCTGAGAAGTAACATGAGATGCCGTCCATTCCTGGTAATTGCAGTGGCTACCTTTCCCTTCAATCCGAAACACAGCGAACTGTTGAACAGCCGAAATAAGATAGGCTCAGACGACCTTTTAGTGTGTTCTTAAAAATCTTGATAATAGTAACAAGATGGCCAGAGTAATACCCATAAACATAAAAAATGAGCGAATGAAAAATCATTGTTATAATAAAAGAACACAAAATTAAAATTTTAAGTAACTTCCGGCTTAAACCATCATTTATTAGGTAAAGGTTGGCATGTCTTGAAAATACCACTGAAGTAATTGTACAGTCGACAGCACATCAAGCGTAACAGTTTGACCTTGAGACCGCCCTTACTACGCTCGTAATAGGCTTTCGTAGTGCAACTGTTACACTTGACGTGCTGTTGTGTTTACATCAAATTTCAAATCAATCGGATATACTAAAGTTGTTAAATCCTTAGTCAAGTGATAAACTAGCTGATTATCATCAAACGCATTAATAGACCTTCATGAATTATAGCCTAGAACCACCTCGATGACGTCAGCTTTCATACGAGAAAACAGAATCAGAATCGATTTATTTATTTAGAAACTAGGATGTCACAGACGGACACACAGATACACAGACTGACACGTCAAACTTATAAGACCCTTTTTTAATGTTGGAGGTTAAAAATAGAGCTCCAAATGTTGTCGTTCACTTACGACAGCCATTTTGGTTTTCCCGATTAGTCACTGCGATGTCGGAAAACCCAATAATTTCACTGTGTCAGAGCGATAACAAATACTGAAGTTATTTATTTTAAGCTTTTCGTATTAAAATTCTTTAGGAGGAGCTGGGTGGCGTAGTGGTTTGAGCGCTCTGGTTTCGATCACGAAAACAAAGCAACTTTCGCCATGGTCGGTCCCTGGATGGGTGAATCAAATTTAAAATCTTGAGCTTGTGCTTCGGAAGGCACGTTAAGCCGTTGGTCCCGGTTGTTACTGCAACCGCTTTAACCCACCAACCCGCATTGGGCCATCGTGGTGGTGTTACGGCCCAAACTCCTCATGTGTTTCTGCCATGTAGGAAGGCCTGTGCCCAGCAGTGGGACGTATATAGGCTGGTGATGATTAAATTTGTCCCTTATTATACAATTAAATTATAGTCATGTTTGTGCATATTTTATACCGTAAAATGACTTGGCATTTTAAAGGGCTTAGGCGTGAACTCGGGCAGCAAAAAAGTCTGCATTGCCCGAGATTTTTCAAAATTTGTATTAAGTGAAGGATTTGCCGAATTCACTACTGCAATCTTCGTTAGGTGTAAACTCGGAAAATAGTAATCTCGGGCAATGCAGACTTTTTTGTTGCCCGAGTTGACGCCTAAAGGTCTTGGCACACTATACCGGCACCGCAACGGCACGGCCCCAACCCAGCAATTGACTTGCCATTAAAATTAGAGCATTAAGTTGTGAGTCGTACAATATATTTTGCAATATTAATATGAAAAAGCCAACGGCAAACAGTCGGTGCGCTCGCCGTTAGCATACAACTCAACTCGCGGCCCGATCCTTACACACGCTAACGGCGTGCTTACAGCGAGCCGGCTGCGTGCTTACTACGCGCCGACTCCGAGTCGCCAGCAAAACAACAACGTGCAACTCCTAGGCGTGTTCAATCACAAATGTCATATAAGTAACAGCAAGCTTGGACCTTGCGGCCGACGCGCAAACTGCGGGCTTGCACCTCGCAGCCGGCGCGCGGGCTGCGAGCTTGAACCTTCCGGACGACACGTAGCTAGCGCGCTGGCGGCTAGCCATAGCCTAAATTCGAGGCGACGCGCCGTGCTGTTGCGGAGCCGGTATAGTGTGCCATGACCTTTAGCCTTTTAAAGTAAATTGTGAAGTGCCAACAATCGGTCAATAGGCTCAATTGTTCAAAAGTGGCCAGATAGAATATAAAGCAATATTTAAGCTTGTATTTGAAAATCATACCTACACATAAAATATCCAAACTGAAAAAAAAACAAAAAAACGGGTACTTACCTATCAAAATACAGATTTTTTTGACATCGAATTTCACTTCACAGAAAACTATTCCACGATTTATAATATCTATTTTTCTTGATTAATCGAATAACTAATCATCGCTGTTTCATAATCGAATAAACTTTCATAAAAAATATGTTTCAAAGTTGTATTGGTTACTCGAATAACGATCTATCGAAATAACATTTCATATAAACTATTAAGTTATCGATAAAACTATTTATAAAAACATGTTTCAATGTTTTACGGTACACATTATATTACTATCAATCGCAGTAACGTTTCATCGAACGATGCATTCCAACTTACACGATTTATTTGGTTCTCTATTTTGTCTCATATTTTTTTTATCCATAATCTAACGTGTCATAATGTTTTAATTTAATTAAGCAAACATGCAGTGTAGGGTTTTATGCCTACACTCTTAGATGATAGATAAAAAGATATGATAGTCTGATAATGATACTGATACGGCGGAGGGCTCGAAATGATACAACCGGATAGGGTGCTGATCGAACACTGATTTTATTACTCGATATTATTTTATACAGTTATGATACGTAAAGTCAAATGCAAGTATAAGCAGAAAATATAGTAACGCCGTACATTGCTGCTTATGTGCGGTAAACCGTACATCTTGCCGCACAGAGAAGTTAAACTATAATAAACTATATGAGATATTAGTAGCTTAACAATGAAACTGATGGATAGTTATTCTAAATGATATCTATATAAATTGATTATGATAATAGTTACAAGGTGATTTCAATTTTGCTTAAACTATCTAGTTTAAGGAGAGTTCAATGTCTTTACATGAAGTGGAGGCGTGACGTCAATCGCGCACTAATTTTATCTATAAACTATCACTGTCTACTCTAAATCTCGAAAACCTCGGGGCCATTCGAGATTCACTTACGGAATTTTTGCGTCGTTTACCGACTTGCGGAACACTTGTCACTATCACTTCACTAGCACTACCGTCGCCGTGTTCAGCCGCCGCGGCGGCCACCACAGGCGGGGCCGCGGGCGCGACCAGCGCCTGATGCTGCACAGCAAGCGCGCGTCGTCGTCGAAGTTGTTGCCACACGGTTACCCATGCAAGAACAACAACTATGATAATAATTGCAGTGTACACCCCGTAGCTGACGTATACGTGATTATCATGCACAGAGAACTTTGCGCTCGATTGTTCTTTCAATTGCTCAATTTGGTTTCGGATCTCGTGATATTTCACATCATGATTTTCAAAAGTGGATAAGTTGAAACTAGTATCCTTCATGATATTGTTCAGTACTGACGCTTCTGGTACGGAAACTTGTTGGTTTATATCGATTTCATTAAAAAAATGATTATGAGCATATATTTTGAGTATGTCATTTTTTATTGTACAGCCTTGACCTATATTGATAATACCTCGGCCATTCAACTTTTTCATTAACAGTCCAGCTGGGCACAATATGCGGATGTTGCATTCTTCGCAACATGAGAATATCCAACTGTTATCGCCTTGTAACTTGATCCATGTTTCTTTACACGGTGTTATTGCCGATTTACAAACAGATAAATCTTTATTAATTTCCGAGTTCATGACTTTGAAATCGCAGAATGATTGATCTAGTTTTATGTTGTAATATGGTTGATTCAAAGGACATAATAATAATGACGGTAATTCAAAACATTTTTGCAGATTGTTGTCTGATAAGAGAAGAGCAATGTCCTTTCTAATATTATAAGCGATATATGATACTGTGGGAATAATATGATACATGTTTTGATTCTGTTTTTGAGGAATACTGACAATTCTATCCAACTCCAAGATCTCGTTGCTGACGATAGGTATTTTCACTTCAATTATGAGATAGTTAATAGTGACCCTTGTGAAGACTCGGAGTAATTTATATAAATGCATAATGTCCTGTTTGTTCACTGGCAGGCTGAGTTCACCTCTCAATTCACCTGCGATGATATCGACTTGATGTTGCAGTTGCTCCGGAGATAACAAATGTGTGTCGATTCTGCCATGATTGATATCAGTTACGGTGCTTAGCAATGTATTCTGAATGCGTTGCAAATTTTCTAAGATGATATTGGCGGCAAGGCTTGATGATAAGAGATAAAGACTATTTTTATTGTCTAATTGAACCCTGTTTATTTCCATTGACATATTGTTTAAGTGCTGTCTGATAAATTCAAATTGTGTTTTCATTGTGTTCTCATTTCTTCGTATGATGTTATATTCTGCCTCTATAACGCTCGTCTGATTCCTTATTAAAGCCTGTAAGTGATTTTCGTTTCCTGTAATTTTCTCAATATCCTTTTCGTATTGTTGAGCAAACCTTTCATCTAAAACTCCGAAAAGATAATTTGTTGCATAGCCTATTCCGTTAATTAGCCCTCTTTTTTGTCTCCTTGCGTGAACGTTTTTTAATAACAAATTGTTGTAATGCTCAATTTCATATACTTGTTGCTCCAATTGCATTGAAATACTGCTGTACGGTGTATTTTCAAATTGGGGGTCATTACACATTTCTCTTAAGTGTGTGACGTATCTCTTGATATCTGATATGCCTCTCCAATATGATGTCATGTTGTAATATATAATTAACTTCCAGTCATCCCTGATATGTTGTATGTTAGATACTTTGTCAAAGTATAAAGTTTGGTTATCTGGTAGGGTAGTTATATTAAATTCACTCGAAATATGTGGTTTTTGATAGCTTGGTGATATAAGTGTAAATATAATCATGAACGTGTAAAATATTTTATGTAGTAGGTTTAGTTTTTGATCTCGGTTGCTGCGCTTGCGTTTTATTTTGTCGTTACAAGTTAGTGATGATGATTGACTTTGTATTTTTTCTGGGGGGTTACTTTTACTGCTGTCTTCAATGGGTAACAATAAAAGCTTATTTATAGGTCGTTTAATGATATTGTTCTTAGTTTTAAGTGAGACTACTCTAACGTAGCCGTCCTTTCCGGGATGGACGTCGCATATCCTTCCTAGAGCCCACTTGCCCGGTGGTAGGTTCTCCTCCTTTACTAATACTACGTCATTAATTTTCAGGTTTTCACTTGGTGACATCCACTTTGATCTAGTTTGTAATTGTTGCAGGTGCTCACGTGACCAAGCCTTCCAAAATTGTTTGTTTAAATTTTGAACGAGACCCCAACGTTGTGTAAGATTGATATTATCTGTTTCAGTCTGTGGTCTTGATAATAATGATGCACCAATCAAGAAGTGACCTGGTCTTAGTATCTCTTCTTCGGTGCTTTCAGTGAGCGCACATAAGGGCCGGGAGTTCAGACATGCCTCTATTTGATGTAACAACGTACTGAATTCTTCGTAGGTAAGTTTTTGGTGTCCTATTACACGTAGAAGATGATACTTGGTGCTCTTTACCGCCGCCTCCCACAGTCCTCCTGCGCTGGGCCACGCTGGAGCATTGAAATGCCATTCAATGTCCAAGTCTTGGATGTTGTTGAAGAAATCCACATTGATGCTGTTTACTATATTTTGATATTCTAATTTTAATGCTTTATTGGCGCCAACGAAATTGGTTCCATTGTCGCTATATACGTGGCGAGGCGTACCTCTACGGCTGATAAATCTGCGGAAGGCTGCGAGGAACCCTTGTGAGCTTAGGTCTGACACGAGTTCTAAATGTATGGCCTTGGTAGTAAGACAAACAAATACTGATATATAGCCTTTCGATGTTCTAATGCCGCGTCCTTTATTGGCCTTTAATTCGACATGACCTGTGAAATCTACACCAGTATGAGTAAACGGACGGGCCGGGTTTACTCTCGGTTCAGGTAAGTCTGCCATGATCTGCTGCCTATTTTCTGTGGCAAATCGTCGGCATCTGACACATTTTCTAAGCTGATTTTTAACCGTTCGCATGCCACTAGTAATCCAAAATTGTTCCCTGATAACTGATAAGGTGAGTCTAGGGCCCCCATGTAATGTAGCCAGATGCGTTTTATGTATGATAAGGTAAGTAAGGCGATTTTTACTTGATAAGATTGCTGGATGCTTTGCAGTGCTATTGACATTAGAATGCCTCAATCTGCCGCCTACTCTCAGTATTCCGCATTTGTCTATAAACGGATTTAAATTTAATAGCCTACTAGTTTTGCTGACATAGCCAGTTTTTGTAATATCTTTAAATTCCTTCTCAAACTCTTGATTTTGAGTGGCTTTTATAAATAGCTCAAGCGCTTGATTGGTTTCTAAGCATGATAATGTTTTTGTGGTATTTGCAGTTTCATTGTGTCGCGCGCGGCCGATGAAACGTAATATCCATGATAACACTCTAGTCGAATGTGTAAGAGAGCTATAGTTATTTAATAACTGATTAATAATTGAATCTGATATACTTTGTTGTAAGGTTACGTTGACACGATTATTTTTAACTTCTAAATTTGGTATTTCATAATTTTGTTTAATTATATTTTTTGAGTCGAAGTTTAGTAACCATTTAGGACCTGACCACCATATTTCATGTTCTAGCAGTTGGGTGCTTGATATTCCCCGAGAAGCACAATCTGCTGCATTCTCCTTAGATGCTACATGATGCCAATTTGAGGCAGGAATGATTTCTGTTATTACTTGTACTCGATTCGCGACGAATTGTTTCCATCGGCTAATATCTCCTTTTAGCCACCCGAGCACAACCATCGAGTCAGTCCATGCATATACTTTGACGTCATCTATTTCTAAGGTTTCTCTTATCTTTTTTATCAATTGGGATAAAAGGACAGCGCCACAAAGCTCTAAGCGTGGAAGGGAAATTTTCTTGTTTAGCGGCGCTACCTTAGTCTTCGCTGCTAATATTCTTGATATGAATTCGCCCTTATGTTTTGATATGATGTAAACCGAACAAGCGTAAGCTCTTTCCGAAGCATCTGAAAAACCATGCAAAGTAATGGAAGTTTCTGTGTTTCCTGCTTGTCTTGGTATCTTAAATTGATCGATAGTATTTAAATCCTGTCTGATATTATACCATTCCTTTAGATAATTCTCTGATAGCTCTTCGTCCCATGATAAATTTAATGCCCATATGCTTTGAAAAAATAGCTTCGCCTTAATTGTTATAGGAGAGAGCCACCCTAAGGGATCAAATATTTGTGATATCTCTGATAAAACTTGACGTTTAGTAGGTGTTTTAATTTGCTGTTTTAATTTATTATGATACGTAAACACATCTTCGGAGGGATCCCATTGTAACCCGAGTGTTTTTCTTGATTCCTTGCATTTAAACTCAAATGTTGAGTTCAATTGTTCGTCTGATAAATCTGATAAAAGTTTGGGTTCATTACTGGACCACTTTCGGAGATTCATACCGGCTCCTTTTAAGATATTAATAAGTTGTTGTATTAACATTTTTGTTGACTCAAGTGAGTTTGTTCCTGATAATAAATCGTCCATATAGAAGGACTTATGTAACTCTGTCGCTGCTAATGGGTATTTTTTACCATCATCTATAGCTAACTGTCTTAGGGTTCGCATAGTTAAATATGGAGCGGCTTTTGTCCCGTAGGTTACAGTCGTAAGACAGTACTCTTGAATGGGTAAGCTCGGCGAGTATCGCCATAAGATACGCTGTAAATTTTGATCTGACTCTTTTACAAATAGATTTCGAAATGCTTTTTCGATGTCTGCTGTTACTACGTAGTTGTACTGCCTCCATTTTAGTATTAAAGTCTGCAGATCTTGTTGAAGATTTGGTCCACGTAACATAAGGTCATTTAAGCTGTTACCAGTGGATGTCTTCGAAGAGGCATTAAAAACGACCCGGAGCTTCGTAGTCGTCGAATGTGGCTTTTCCACGCCATGATGGGGTAAGTAGTATGTGGTGGTAGTAGTACAAGTATCTGATACAGGACACATGTGCCCTAATTCCTCATATTCATTCATGAATACTTTATAGCTGTCGGCAAAGTGAGGTTTACGCGACATTTTTACCTCTAACTGATTAAATTGAGCGAATGCCTTTGATTTTGAATTTCCAAGGCTTTTTTCAAAATCTTTCTTCATCGGCAGGCTCACTTGATATCTACCGTTCTCCAGTCGAATTGTCGTTGATTTATAGAACTCCTCGCAATACTGATCATTGCTAGTGAGGTTTGATGTGTTACTGCTGATATCTTCGACTTCCCAATACTTCGATAATTCTGATACATAATTAGTGACTACATTGCATTGGAAAGTACGGACATTTCCTGATAAAATCCAGCCTAACCTGGTTTGTTGGGCCATAGGAGCATGGGACGGTCCCTTTATAAGGCCATTCATAATTATATTTGAATATACGCTCGCATCTAACAAAATGTCTATAGATTTAGAGAGATTATATTCCGGATCAGCTAAGTTAATTTGTTGAATGTGATCCCATGTCTGTTTGCTAAATGATATATTGGGTAAGTTGCTGATAAGTGATGATATAACTATTGCTTGTGTGGAAAATTCGTAATCGTTATAAATAGATTTACATTCAAGTAAGACTACTCCTCTGCTCTGTTTTGATTCACAGCCAATCCCTGAAATAGAGGCATTATGCTTTTTTCTTGCTAGCCCTAATAGCTGCGCAGCTCTTTCGCTAACTAATGAAATCTGTGAACCTTGGTCTAATAGGGCTCGGAGAGTGACGTAAGAGCCGTCACTTGATTTTATCTGCAATAATGCAGTCGTAAGTAAAATCTCCTCCTCGTCACTTGATACATAATTCGCAATAAATTGTTTTTGTTGAGCATTTGAATATGTCTTGTTATTTACAGGTAATTGTGCGGCAACAGGCTTTGAACTTGACACCGCTGCTGGCGGTATTGGAACAAAAGCGTCATGCAGTTTCGTATTATGATCGCCCTGGCAATACTTGCAACGTTTCTGCGAAATGCATGCATTGTTGTAATGATTGTATAAACAATTTCTACATAAATTAAGTTTTGTAATTGTATTTAATTTGATATTAGGTGTCATTGAATTAAATTCATAACAGCGGAAAATATCATGACCTTGCCCGCAAAGCGGACAATGGCGCATGTATGTTGCATTACTTTGATAATTTGCACTGAATTTTTTCGGGAACGATTGTTGTCTCTGCTGATTAGGATATAATTCTTTTCTTTGATAATGATAATTTTTGTTGGGATAAAAATTTCTAATATTTTGTTGCAGTATAGGCTTCAACTGTTCGCGTTCCTTCTTATGTATTGGTTCAAGTGCAATAAATTTAGCTTCTATGAAATTCATAAATTCTGTCAACGTTGGTAGCTCTCTAGGCGACTCACGTGATTCCTTGTACTCAGTAAATGTTTCCTGATCTAGTTTCTTTGACACCAGATGTACAATAATTGGATCCCATGAGTTAGTATCGACTCCTAAGTTATGAATAGAATGAATACATTCTGCGGTTACGTCATGAAGGCGCTTAATTTCGGATGCCGTTTGGCGTTGCAAAGTAGGCTGATTTAACAAAATTTCTATTTGTTTGGTGAAAATTAATTGAGGATTGTTGTATCGATGGACAAGTATATCCCATGCGGCATTGTAGTTTTCTTCTGAAATGTGTAAATGATGAATCAACCTCTCTGCTTCACCCTTAACTTTACCTTTCAAGTGTTGCATCTTTTGAGACTTTGACAACATAGTATTATTGTGAATAGCGGCGCAATATAAATCATAAAAGGTAGGCCAATGTATGTAACTGCCAGTGAACGTAGGGATTTCTAGCTGAGGGGTAGATTTTTGAGTATGAACTGAAGAACAGAGTTTCTGGTTTAATTTGCGTTTGATATCTTTATAGAGTATCTCCTGCTCAGTAAAATCACTATTATATGTCTCGTCGAGACCTTGGGTAATATTGTCGATTTCTAAGTGCAGTACATCAATCGCACTCCATTTAGATTGAAGATTGTGTAATTCGTCTTCAATCTCCCATTTTTCATTTAATTCGCTTATATTTATTCCATTTAGTAATCGCTGAAATGCTCTAAAATTAGTGTTTTGTTTTGATAATAAGTTGGCTAAAGTATTATTATCCTGACCTTTCTCCCTGTGCTCTTGCGAAGAAGACTGTTTTAATGACAAAATTGCTTGTCTAATATCCTGATACATTTTTTTTGCTTTTTCATAAATATTCTCTTTAAAATATTGCTCATTACTATCATGCTCATATTCAAGTAAATGTTTATTATTTTGATCGAACTCGGACCAAAGTTTTACCAATGTTCCGAAGCGTTTTTCCAAATACTCAGGAGTTTTTCTGCTAGTAGGATCTTTACCAAAATTCGTTTTAATTTGGTTGATAGTTTCATAAATTTCTGCCTGGCGATTGATTAAGATATCCATCTCGAGAGTTTAAAAATTGGAAAGGGCTTACTTGATCACTGCTATTTGATATGATGATGACTGCTATAAGCTGCTCCCTTGTGCTTCTAACGGGCTTCCAGAGGCGCAGCGAGAAGAAGCACGTACAGGTACACAGTTGTAATCGGGCCCTTTGGGCACGAGTAGTAATATCTGATCTGAGTAAATACTTCACTGATACTAAACTGATAAATTCACTGATAAAGTAAGTCACTGATAGAATAGTGTTACTGATTTAATACAGTCACTGATATGATAGAGTCACTGATAGAAAAATGTTTTTGATATTATAAAGTCACTGATATAATAATTAATAAATTTCACTGATATAACTATGATATTAACTCCGATAAACGCGAAGCCCTCGCTAAAAAATACAACGCTATGTAAGTAATTAATCAAAAGTTCTTTTCGCTCGAAGGACCATAAAATGTAGGGTTTTATGCCTACACTCTTAGATGATAGATAAAAAGATATGATAGTCTGATAATGATACTGATACGGCGGAGGGCTCGAAATGATACAACCGGATAGGGTGCTGATCGAACACTGATTTTATTACTCGATATTATTTTATACAGTTATGATACGTAAAGTCAAATGCAAGTATAAGCAGAAAATATAGTAACGCCATACATTGCTGCTTATGTGCGGTAAACCGTACATGCAGCATGCAAGCAAGCATGCATTATACAAGCAAGCAACATGCAAGCAAGCATGAAGTATGCTAGCAAAAATGCAAGCATGCAGCAAGCAGCAAGCTTCTGTCACGGCTCCGGCGCTGCGGGGCTCCGGCGGTTGATGACAAAAATCTGCAAACCACAGTCGATGAATTGGGTCTGTCAGATCATAAAGGCACGGTAATACATTTTAACTTACCAAAACAATATAAACAAAGGATATGGTATACTGAAAAAAGACTGTTTAACGAAAATAATATTGAAAAATTTAGACAACAATTAGAAATAATCGATTGGGCCGACATATTTAAAAAAGATAAAGATATAAACTATAACTTTAATATATTTAATAAAATTTTAATAAGTTTATTGGAGAATACTATTCCGAAAAAAATATTAAAAATAAAAAACCACTACAAAAAACATTGGCTAACTGTAGGTATAAAAAAGTCGTGCTATACCAAAAGGCTACTCAAGTCACACGTTGTCCGGTCGAATAACAAAATACTTATAAATTATTATAAAAAATATGAAAAAAAATCTGAAAAAGGCAGTATTGACATCAAAAAAATTACATTATATAAGGAAAATTAAACAATCAAATAATAAAATTAAAACAATGTGGCATATAATCCGTGAACGTACTAATAAAATAAATTTGAAAGAAAAATCAAATATAAAGTTAAATATAAATAATAAAATAATTTCTGATCCAAATTTAATAGCTAATAAATTTAATAATTACTTTGCATCAATTGGCGAAACAACAAACCTTAAATCTAAGGGCCTTGCTGTGCTTAATCCAACAGAAAACTCAATATTTTTAAGCCAAGTAAGGCGAGAAGAGATATACAAAATATTAAAAAACTTAAAAAATAAAAGGAGTCATGGTATTGATGAAATACCTCCACTTTTACTGAAACAGTGCGCAAAAGAATTAACAGACCCATTTACATCAATGATAAACCAATCCTTTGAAGAAGGTGTTTTCCCGGACTTATTAAAACATTCACTGATAAAACCAATTTATAAAAAAGAAGAACAAACAGACGCAAGTAACTATCGACCTATCGCTTTATTACCTACTTCATCAAAAATATTTGAAAAGGCTATGTATAACAAAATTTACAAATTTTGCGAAAAATATAGTATATTTAGTGAATGTCAAAACGGATTCCGTAAAAATAAATCGACTATCCTAGCAATATATAAATACATCCAAGAAATACATAATATTATTAATAATAAAAAATATGCAATAGGAATATTACTAGATATGTCAAAAGCTTATGATACAGTCCAATATAACATATTGCTAAACAAACTCCATGGTATAGGAATTCGGGGTCCATGCTATAATTGGTTACAATCATATCTCCATAATAGAAAGCAGACTGTTGAAATTGAGTACTTTAATAATAAAATTAATAGAATTGAAAAAATCAGGTCTAACACTAAAATAATAAATGCCTCAATTCCTCAAGGCAGTGTACTGGGATGTCTTTTGTTTCTCGTCTACATTAACGATTTTGCAGAAGCTCTAAATGAATATTGTGTTATGTTTGCAGACGACATTTCAATTCTAATATCAAATCAAAACTCCGACAATCTAAACAAAAAAATTGACAATATATTATTAAAAACAACAAACTGGCTTACCGAACACAACTTACATATCAACCTATCAAAAACCAAATTAATGGTCTACCACCCCTATCAAAAACCACAACTCAATTTAAAAATTAGTAATTTAGTAGCAATAGATACAGTAACTGAACACACATTATTAGGTCTAAAAATCGATACCCATATAAATTGGAAATCACATATAGAAAAATTACAAAGAAAATTAAGCAGCTTATGTACGCATTACGAGAAGTAAAAAAAACTACAGATGTGGCCACCGCAATAACAACTTATTATGCATATGCATATGCGTGGCTTAGCTATGGCGTGATTCTTTGGGGATATAGTACTGACGCAACCAGCCTGCTAACAAAGCAAAAGAAACTAATTAGAATAATATTTAATATAGAAGAAACTGAAAGCTGCAAGCCTTACTTTGAAAAATATAACATTTCAACACTACCCTGTATATATGTCTTGGAGTTGTGTAAATTTGTTCGCAAATATCCAAACTTCTACACAAGGCATGACGACGTCACAACTCGGCATCTCATACATAGAAATAAATTAATGCTTCCATCCTCGCAAATGAAACATCACTCTTCCAGTCCATTAGTCATGTCAATAAAAATTTTCAATAAGTTACCTGATTCATTAAAAAACATCAGTCATGAAAAACACTTTATAAACAGCCTAAAACAATTTCTTACTAAAAAGAGCTATTATAATGTAAGAGAATACTTAGAAGACAGAAATATATAATAATAATGATTACCATAAAATACTGAAAAATTAATAATAGATAGGAAACCAAATGACATAACTTATGTATGAAAATTAAATATAAAATAAGACAGTCCTTTACAAAAATAGTTATATTTCTATTTAAAATTATAAAATACTAATTAAAATATCTAATTAATAATAAAATTAAATATAATAATAATAACAATGACATAATAATAACAATAACATAATAATAATAATGACATAATAATGAATAATAATTAATTATAGATTTTAAAGATAAAATACTAATCAAAATAATGAAACTAACAATGACAATATAATGTACATATATATTACTAATAATAATTACAAGTATTCCTCCTCTCCATTATTGTTGTGCCCGACAGGGTCCATAGTGATTCCTACTGTGTAATCAAACATCTATTGTAAATACCTATGGAATGCAATAAACGATTGAGTATTGAGTATTGGGTCCCACGCGACCTTATCGTCGCACCGCAGCTTCGGCTTGCTGGCTGGCTTCTGCTCCTCAGCTCGCGGGCCGCCTCGCCCCTCCGTGCCTTCGCGGGTTTAAATTACACTCTAGGGGTAGGGCAGACAAGACTACGTGGTGTCGGTTTTACAGCGATACATTTCTGTCACTGAATTTTAAAACGTAACGGTTGTTTAGGTTCATAGGACTAAAAATCTCACCTAACCTACCCCAGGTCTTCTTAACAGGGTTGTGGCTGCGACGAGGACACCGCGCAGCACACGCTGGAGGTATGTCCAGCGTGGTCGACACAGCGCGCTGTCCTCACCGCAGTCATCGGAAGTGACCTCTCCCTGCCAACCGTCATCTACAAGATAGTCGGCAGCGAGAAGTATTGGCAGGCGGTTGCCGACTTCTGTGAGGACGTGGTGGCACGGAAGGAGGCCGCGGAAAGGGCCCGGGAGGAAGATCCTCTGGCTAACCCAATCCGCCGCAAGAGGCTCAGCCGGGCGAGGCGTCGCTATGCACGCGCGTTTCTGCAGCCTCGACTACCCTAGCCAGGGGTGTGGAGTGGTAGAGGGGGGCTCCACCACCCACCCAAACGCACCCCGCAGTCGGTCGAAAAGTGCTCCGTACCCACGACACTTTTTATCTAAGTTTTGAGTCCAAAAGGTTTTGAAGCGGTTTTGACGACCGCCTGGCCGAGTGGTCTGTACCCCAGGCTACTCGGTCAAGAGGTCCCGGGTTCAAATCCCGGTAGGAACAAATGTTTGTATGATGAGTACGAATATTTGTTTACGAGTCATGGATGTTTATATGTTTATTTAGTATATTTCTAATATTTATACTATACATATTATTATCATTATTTCTCCGTTATCTAGTATCCATAACACAAGCTCTTAATGATGCTTACTTTGGGCTAGATAATAGGTGTGAGTGTAAAAAAAAAAAAAAAAAAAAAAAAAAAAAAAAAAAAAAAAAAAAAAAAGGACTACCACAGTGCGTGACCTGAGTTGTTTGCGATGAGCTTCCTCGGTCGCGCCGCGTATATGTGGAATGATGGGTACCGTCAGTTTTTAGTGGGTTTTTGGTGGCCTTCAGCCGGAGACTCCCACATAACCCAGGGGGCATGCCCCCAAATTCTCCCTGGGTACCCATTAAGGGTTTTCTGACGAAAAAAAAGGTCTTCTTAACAGGGTAACAAAAATGATTAATTACCTACATGAAAATCGTGTTTTCGATGAACACTGACTTTAGTGAAGTAAAAATTGATGTTTTAACTATTTTGCAAAATGAAACTTTCGTGGAAACATAATTTTGGGTAAAAACACAACGATTTAACATTATTTCGATAAAATACATAAAATATAAAAAGAAATAACGATGGAGTGAGTTTGTAGATAATAACTATTCGAGGAAGTGAAATTGCGATGTAAACTGATTTGAGGAGTTGTTGAATATTGTATAAAAAGATCTGCGAATAGTTTTATGGGGAATGAAAATCGATGAACTTAATTGCGATAAAGTGATGGGTTCCCCTTTAAAACACTAGGACTAATCTGAGAGCATGACGTAAAAACATACAGCCAAATTGATTCTTCTTCTTTTTTGAAATCGGTTAAAAAGTTGTAAAACCATTAAAATATTTTGAATTTATTTGCTGGGGGTGCGATTATGGCCTATACCATTAAACTCAATGAAACGTTAAAATTGATATTAGACATAAACTTTATGTCGAAATCCTAAGTGCTATTTTAGCTTTACCAAATTTCATGTTTTACCCCACTCACGTACAGACGACAGTACATCAAGTGTAACAGTGGCAATACGAAAGCCACCTCTATTATTAACGGAGTAAGGGTGGTCAAAACGTCAAACTGTTACGCTTGATGAGCTACGCTTGATGGTCGAATGTATCTTTTATTGTATAATTAGTTTTTGAATGAAAGAACCATTCATCTTTTTAACCGACTTCAAAAAGGAGGAGGCTATGAATTCGTTTAGTATGTTTTATATACCAATGTACACCGATTACGCCGAGGTTTCTGATCCAATTTACGTAATTAATTTTTGCTCGATGCGGAATAGTTGCCATTTGGTCTCATAAAAATTTATTACAAATCGATTGGGTAGTTTGGTTTTTAAATGAAAATAACTGAAATAATGAAGTCATCTATGTATGGGAAATTGCAGATTTTTGTTTTTCTATGGCTTTTTAATGAAACGATACGATAGTAGGATAGTAGGCTTTGACCTTAGAAAGTAATCACTAAAAATAGTGAAATTAAACTTTCAAATATAAATAAAAACCGACTTCAAAACACTAAAAAGGTTATAATAAATAAAGTTAAGGATATAATAATTAAACTTATCCCCCAGAAACATATTTTTTGGAGTTGGTGCTAAGTTGTTTCCAGAAACAATAGAAAGAGAAGCACCTACTCCAAAAACTGTGTTTCTAGGGAATAAGTCCTACTTAATTTTTTTTATCCTTTTTAGTGTTTTGAAGTCGGTTTTTATTTTTGTTTAAACTATTTTTACATCGACAACAATGGCAAACAAGCGAAGGTATAGGTTCGGCCCGACCGATGGTAAGTGGTAACCGTAACCTACACGCTGGTAGCACCTTGAGCACTACTCGAGGACTCTGTGACGTGAGAGCGATAAACAAAACGGCGATAACCGTTGCGGCGACAAACGTTATGGTGACAGCAAGTTGTGGCGATAAACGTTACAGCGACAGCAAGTGACGGCGATAGAACGTACATAGTCAACAGTATAAACTTTTATTTTATTTATATTATTTATGAAAGTTGTTGAGGAATATATTTACCTGGGACGTATAGTCCAATTTGGTAAGTCCAACTTTCAGAAAGAGGTCAATCGACGGATCCAACTCGGCTGGGCAGCGTTCGAGAAGCTTCGCAGCATATTCTCGGTCCAACTACCGCAGTGTCTCAAGACGAAAGTATTTAATTCGTTTGTGTTGCCAGCTCAGGTTGCCAATGATGACTTACGGAACTGAGACGTGGCCGCTTACAATGGGCCTCATAAGAAGGCTCAATGTCACCCAAACGGCAATGGAGAGGGCTATGCTCGGGGATTCTCTGCGTGATCGAATCAGAAATGATGAGATCCGCAGGAGAACTAAGGTCACCGACATAGCCCGAAGAATTGCGAGTCTCAAGTAGCAGTGAGCAGGCCACATTACAAGGAGGACTGACGGCCGTTGGGGCGGAAAGCTCCTCGAGTGGCGGCCGCGTACCAGGAGACGCAGCGTTGGTAGGCCTCCCACAAGGTGGACCGACGATCTGGTGGGGGTTGCGGGAAGCCGATGGATACGGACAGCGCAGAATCGAACGGTATGGAGATCTTTGGGGGAGACCTATGCCCAGCAGTGGGCGTCTCTCGGCTGAAATGATGATGATGATTATTTATAGTCACAATACTACGTACAACGTTTTAATCTGTCAAGCGGCGTTATATCTCTGGAGGTTTATGACAATGGAAAAATCAATTGTATCTGGAATCTGAAGCTTGATACCCATCAAGCATCAGATTACCCAAGCAGCGCGTCAGTCGTGGCTAACGGCCTGGTAAATATTCGCGCTTCTATTCGCTCGAAAGAAAACAAATGTATGGCAATGTATTAAGCACGCCACGCGTAGCGCCGACCGGCGACCTCGCCAGTCGCGCCGCCGTTCCCGTGGCCAGGTCGTAAAGGTACCACAATCGATTATAATTTGGCACCTTTGTCATACTGAAAATCGTGTTCGGTGCTTATTTCCGATTCTCAGTTTGATTCTAAACTGATACCTAATCGATTCTCATAGTACGAGCGAACACCAGAAATAGTCCAATGATGTTATCGATGGCACGAAGACGCTGCATTCAACTTTACGATCTTGTTCGTATTTAATAAATATGTCGGTCTTTTCCGACCCCAAATTTTACGACGGCACAATAAAACATGTCTCGGCATCTAAATTTATATGCGTACATAAAGTTTTATACCCGCGCGACTTGCAGCGGAGGTTTCCCTAATTGCTGCTGGTCATGGACGTGTATCCTTGTGAAAGTTGTGACGAATGGGCACTGTTAGTCGTTAAATTCGATAATGATTATTGATTGCTAAAGCTTATTTTTATCAAAATATAAAATTGGGGCAGTAGATAAATTTATTGGTTTGTTTTTTCAAGTTTCTAGAACCATTCAAAAGTCGCAGGAGATAAAAATCGTTTAGAACATAGAGCAAAAGTCACAGCTAGCACGAAGAATGTGTTTTTCTCTTTTATTGTTTCACAATAGGTCGTTTTTTTTATACAACTGGATGACAAACAAGCTGACGGCCCACCTGATGGAAAGCGGTAACTGCCACCTATAGACACCTGCAATAACAAGCAAAAATCACTTGATATTGCAGGTGCGTTGTTATCCTGGGGCCTAAGATGAAATGCCGTCCATGCCCAGTAATTACACTGACTATCTTTCCCTTCAATCGGAAACACAGCGAACTGTTTCACGGCTGAAATAAGAAAGGCGGTGGTACCTACCCAGACGACTCTGCATACGGGCCTACCACCTAATTAATATTATCACGACAATATTTTTTATATTTAAATCTTTGAACGAGCTGTATGGTGGTTTCTCCACGAGATACAACTTAATAATAATGCTTGACCAAAAGTCCGCATTTTTTGGCAAAACACCTCTCTAAAGAGAGATATTTAAAAAAAATAAACATTTGAAATAATAATAATACTATTCATACACTCACTCAATTATCTAGCCCAAAGTAAGCAGCGCCATGAGCTTGTGTTAAAGATACTAGATAACGGAGAGATATTGATAATAACATACTAAATACTTATACATACAAACATCCATGACTCGTGAACAAATGCTGGTACTCATTATACATACATACAACCCAGAACCCCTGACCGATTAGCCTATATAGAAAGGGGTGCAAACTACTCGACCAGCCGGTGGGCGAAAAACGAAGATATCAGGGCAGCATTCACACTACCTTTTTTTTCTCTCGCTGAAGGGAAGCTCTATCAGCCTAACTCCCAACTCCCGGGGGAGGAGATGGAAGAGGTGTGGGGTTCTCACCCACTAAACCCCTTAGCGATGTACCCAGCTTGCTGCGGAATGACGGTATTGCGGGGGACGCAAAGAGCATGACATCCGCTATACCCTCACAAGCAGACGACCAACTACTGTCAGTCCCCTCTCGTGGTGGCGCGCCCCCTAAACTTCGGTTGGTCCGCACGCCGATACATTGACGCACGGACTGGGCTGTGCAAGCCGCACATAGTCCCCTAACCATGCCAGGAGCCCTAACCATAGATGAACCGCCGGTCTTGTGCACTTTGACACTGTATGAGAAAGGGCTTGGGAGGACTTAGGACAGGTGGCCTCACTTCTAGCGCCCCTACAGCATCGCCATGCCGCAGGCCTTAAAGGCCCGCCATTCCCCGACCCCGAAGGGTCACCGTCTCTGTACAACGGAAAACGAGGTTGTGGGCCGAGGCTTAGCAGGGATGGGGCTTAGGTCCGGAGGGCTTACAGCCGTTCCACCCCGCTGTACGGGGTCACAGCAGACCGACATACGGAGATGCTCATCCCGGGGATCACCCACTCGAACCTCGTTGCGTGTACGGCTGGTCTTGTAGACCCACCAACCCCGACCCCAACATAAGTTAGGGACCTCTGTCTGCACCTCAGACACCGCAGGAGAAGAAGCTTGGGAGGGCGTAAGTGAAGATTGCCTCCACCCCTAGCGCCCCTGCTGCATGTCGAGGTACCGCGGACTGATTTATCCGCCATACCCCGTCCATAAGACGACCCCAGCAACGGTAAAAAATAGGCGCCTATCCGTCTGGGCCAGGACTTACGCAGACATTTGGAAGAAGGGGACGGCTTACAGGTTGACGCGGAGCCCCAGAAGGGCTAGCGGCGGTCACCCCCCTGGGCACCAACCATGCGGTATGCCCCAAAACCGTAAAAGCCCACTGCCTATACCAGTACGGATAGGAACAGACCGGACCGCCACAAAGTGCTGCTGGTCAACAAGGGCCACGGAGACGCAAGACGCACATCCGGGCATGTAAGAGCCTCGAGGAGACTGCACGCCCCGCGGCACCACAGGGTATTTTTATAGAGGTTTTCTTCCTCGCGGCCCTACGCTAACGCGCCAGGCCTCCGACCCCACATGACAGCAGGGCTACGGGTTTGTATGGCCGTACAATGCCCGCCCTTGAAAAGAGCTGGCAGCCACATCCAGTAGCTGTTCGCGCCGGCCGAAGCCGGTACCCCCATATCTGGGGGACGATCCCTTATCCGCAACCCGAGGGACGCGTCCGATGGCGGCACTGGAATCCGCACACGGAAGCATTCACACTACCTGAACTAACCTTATCCGATCTTTAATTTGTAATATGATCGAGAATCTAACCATTGTATCGGAAAGGTGTGGATAATAAAGTCACTAACATACTTTTGGTTTAGCGGGTTGAAGTATCTATGAAATTAAAGCGACCTACATACTTGAATATACAAGTCTTTTGGTGTCTATGAAATCATGTAGCGAGTAATAATTTATGGCAAATGACTCAAAACCACCGAAGCAGTAAGAAAAGTCCATATGCGAAAACCGCTAGTGCAGTTTCATCACACTGTTGGACCACCTCTACCTTGCCAGCTTATAAAGTGCCTTTCCACACCTCTTTTAAATGAAGCCATGTTACGGAAAGAAAGGAACATATGTGCTGCCAGCATATGACTTACAAGTTTTGGAAGTGCGAGAAAGAAAAGAGTTCGATAAAAAGACCAGAATACCACAAATTCATTTTTCTTATGTAGTGATTTCATTATACTTAATTCCTTCTAGAAATATTCCAATATGCTACTTATGCCAGCGTCATGTAATATTCTAATTTTTGCCGTATAATTTCCCCATTACTACCCCATGTTGTCTTTTACTTTTATCGATTCCATCACCAGCTGTCCTAAACGTGTACCGTTATTTTACGTTCCGTTAAACAATTTCACAATCGGAATGAATATAATTGGTCATCGCCGATGTGCAAACGAGTCATCGAATCAATTGACCTTTTGTGCTTTAATTAATCATCAAACAACTGTATCGTACGAAGAGAATTCATTTCGCTAATAATGCTTACCTATTTGGAAATTGGACTATTATATGGTTTGTAGTTGATTGACGTAGAGAGTACGAGGATAGAATGGACTTTGGACTTGTCGGTGATTCGTTCATTGACGATAAAATTCGTCGGGCGTAGCGTTTTAAACCCGGGAGAGAACGTACCTATACGAATTAGGCACGCAATACATGGAGGCGTAATGGCCACAATATATTTTTCACCTCTCCTGCACAAAAACCGTGCTTTTGCTGCCTAAAAAGTCACAGCAAAGTTGCATTTTGCACACATGTGAGCAACATGATTTTCATATTACGCGGCACAGAATACTATTATTTTTCGGTGTTTTACTGGCCTAGATGATACCTGTAGGCCAACGTTGTTCAGAAAAAATTAAACTCTGTTTAGGGTATTACACTACAAGCATGTTTCTGTACATATATTATACTAACTATACGCATCAATTACAAAGATATCATTAAGTTGTCCATGCGCCCATACATATTCGTTGGTCACTACTATGCTGTGACAAGCTAGCATCATTTTTAACCGACTTCAAAAAAAGGAGGAGGTTATCAATTCGTCCGTATGTTTTTTTTTATGTTTGTTACCTCAGAACTTTTGACTGGGTGAACCGATATTGATGATTCCTTTTTTTGTTCGATGCGGAATAGTTCCCATTTGGTCCCATAAAAAAATTTTGGAGATCCATTGGATAGTTTGGTTTAAAAAACAAAAAAACTGGAAAAATTAAGTCGTCTACATATGCGAAGTTGCGGATATTTGCTTTCCTATGAATTTTTTAGTGAAATGATACGATAGTAGAAAACAATATAAGCTCAGGGTCACCCATCTAGCTTTGACCTTTAAAAGTTATGACTAGAAATGTGAAAATAAAATTTAAACAAAAAATAAAACCGACTCCAAAAAACTGAAAAGGATAAAATAATTAAATTTAAGATAAAATAATTAAGTAGGCACTCATCCCCTAGGAACATATTTTTGGAGTTGGTGCTAAGTTGTTTCCAGAAACCATAGATAGTGAAGCATCGACTCCAAAAATATGTTCCTAGGGGATGAGTGCCTACTTACTAAACTTTAATTATTTTATCCTTTTCAGATTTTTGGAGTCGGTTTTGTTTTTTGTTTAATTTTATTTTCCACGGAGCGTTTTTAATAACTTGTTACAGCTCCTCAAACAACTCGCTATAACAAACTATTGACCGAAGATATACTATTGCTTCTGAAATATTGATTATTTTTGACGTACTATTTATTTATTTATTTATTTGCAACACAAACAGATAGTTATCAGTACATTTGTAATATTTGAGATTAACAGTTTTGTTTTAGATACTACCCTTAAATAGTGTTGACAGCATGTTCAATAGACAGACATTTATCAATAGAATAAAAAAATATTAGTCAAATACCCTTCTGGTTTTAATTTATAGTCACAATTTTCAATTCTTTATTGAACATAGATAATAAAAGCTACAAATGCAATTTTGAGACGTAGATGATAATAAAATATGCAAAATTGTAGCTAATTCAGTTTTGACTCTTGATATTCCAAATAGTTATATATTTATGTTTACAGAACAGAACAGAACAGAACATAACTGCCATCTAGTTGAATGTAAAAAAATATATATACTTGTAGGATTCAAATTTACAAAACTCAGGTCCGGTCTTGCGTGGAATATTACTTGCACCTGTGGGATGGCTCCGCTAAGTACCTCCTCGATGCCTTGAACTGATTGCAGCGTTGTACTGTCCGTTTCATTGGCAATGTAGAGGCCACGAACATCATTGATCCTCTGAAATTGCGTCGCGACATTGCGTCGCTTAGAGCCTTCTATCGGCTTTATCACGGAGAGTGCTCTGTAGAGCTTTTTGACCTTATCCAACCTTCCCCCTTCTTAATCAGGAAGACGCATGCAAGACCTCGGAGTCATCAATTCACTGTCTCCACCTCATCATCACTCACAAAGAAATTTCGTACCTCGTTTCTTTGTCGTACTTCCAGAACTTGGAATTCGTTGCCAGCACATGTGTTCCTTCCTTCCTATAAAATAGGTTCCTTCAAAAAAGCACCCTTTGGGCCGGCAAGGTGGAGGCGGTTAGAGCAGTGTTAAACTGCACTAGCTGACTTAGCATATGGACTCTTTTACTGTTTCACATCAGGAGGTGCTGAGTCATTTGTCGTGCTTTGTATAAAGAAAAACAAGATACAGATAAAGCTTTACTCGCTTTATCGCCATCGCCACGGTACCGTTTAACACGACCTTAGCCTGAGCTGTGTTATCACTGCAAATTGCCTTCAATTGAACATAATTCGATAAGTGTGTACAGATATTCGAGTTAATACTGCCTAAAAGCAATTAATTTCGGATAATTAATTTGATTATTGAGTATTCAAACAGTATTTATCACAGGACAAAAGTTATCGTCATTATCAACAACCTATAGCACACGATATGTCAAATGTATACCTTGTGTTACACAATTCCGAACTTATCAAAATATCTTTATTCAAATAGGCTACGGGAGAAGCACTTTCAAATCATCAAAATCACATTTTTATGATTATCACAAAAAAAAAATTAAGTAACAACTTCGCAGTGGCTGTCTGTTCGTCTGTCTATCTGTCTGTCTGTCATGTCGAAATTTAAGTTAACTAGCAATGTCATAATTTCTGTCTATCTGTCGTGTCTGAATTTACACCGGTTTCAAAAGTTGAACTAGCGAGGAGATTCCAGCAACAAACTCCCGTCCGTAGTCACTCTTTATAAATACTATGTAACAATGTTTTTATGTAGTTATAAAATTATAACTTGCAGCAGTGCCCAGCGAATAAAAATAGTAGAGAACGTAGTTATATCAAATAATGTTGTGGATATACCTCCCATCCGCACGAAGCGCTTTGCTTCCTCTTTCATAATGCGAACAGCAGAGGAGTGGAACTCGTTGCCAAGGTCTGTTTTCCCGGATCAATATAATCTGGATATCTTTAAGGCCAGAGTGAACAAGCATCTTCTAGGCGAGCGTGTACTATCTTAGGCCTCATCTTCGCTTCACATCAGGTGAGATTGTGGCCAAACGCTCTCCATATCATACATAAAAAAAATGAATAAAATGTATTGGAAAATTGCAAAACATTTCTATGAACTAATATTTGACGACCGGCTGGCCGAGTGATCTGTGCCCCTTGCTATACATGCTACTCGGTCAAGAGGTCCCGGGTTCGAATCCTGGTAGGAGCAAATGTTTGTATGATGAGAACGTGCATTTGTTTACGAGTCATAGATGTTTATATGTTTATTTCTAATATTTATTTACATACTTATCATTATTTCTCCGTTATCTAGTATCCATAACACAAGCTCTTAATGATGCTTACTTTGGGCTAGATAATAGGTGCGTTTATATAAAAAAATAGCCCATGTTTGAATAAATTATCGTATTGTACCTACTTAGTGTGGCGTTGAATAAATGTATTTCTTTCTTTCTTTCTTCTTTCTTTCTTTCTATTGTCATCACTACCCTATAAGTGTCGCCGCCATCTGGTTCCTGGCATCCAATAACAATAACTCAAACAGTTAAATAAAATCTCTTTGATTCACGCGACCTGCCTATGCGTCCAATTGAATGGCTAATTTAACCAGACGGCGGACATGACGTTTATCCATCTGGTTAAATGGCGCTCAATGATTTGGCTAGTTGTCCTTCAGCCGTTTCATTGGACTAACATTCACTTATCGCTTTCACTTGATTTATACAAAGTAGACAACGGTGTTACGAGCGTCTTTACGGCCTGGCCACGGGGACGGGCGGCGGCGGCGCCGGCGACTCGGCAACCACTGCGCGGTCACGACGACGCGCTGCGAGGCCGACATCGAGACAGCGCGCAGTGGTTGCCGAGACGCGAGATGCAGCTATGCGATTCTCTATAGTCAGCAGCCATGAATTCGTGGCTATCGGCAGCGCCGTCATACTTTTAGCGTTTGTTTGACAACCGTTGGCGACACCAGCGTTCCGACGTCGAGCACGGCGTGAACCGGAACTAAAAAGTGGTTGATTTTTATATCTTTATGTAAAAAATCTATCAAATATTGAATGAAGTCATTGCGATACAATTTTAACACAACAAAAAAGAAATCAAAAAATATCGATTGTACTTCATGTCGTATAACCAAAACAGAGACAATCGTACACAGCCAAGAGACCGACGTAGAGATTAGTGAATACGGATTCACGCAGCGCAGTGCGCAAACGTCAAAACCAATGGCAGCTCGTCGTCTTTGTCAGACGTCAAGTTCGATGTCGAATATCTTTGTTTGTGAATCACACTGCAGCTATGCGATTCTCTAAAGTCAGCAGCCATGAATTCGTGGCTGTCGGCAGCGCCGTCATACTTTTGGCGTTTGTTTGACAACCGTTGGCGACACCAGCGTTCCGACGTCGAGCACGGCGTGAACCGGAACTAAAAAGTGGTTGATTTTTATATCTTTATGTAAAAAATCTATCAAATGTGTCGCGCAATCTCTCATTAAACCACTCATAGATTACGCTGACACGTGCTTTCTGGATGCCAATGAGGAGCTCCTCAACAAGCTTGAGCGGTTGCAGAATGTGTGTATTCGTTTTATTTATGGGTTAAAAAAGTACGTCCATGTCTCTCAGTACCGCAAGGAACTTAAGTGGCTTCCTATTCGTCTTCGTAGGAACACTCGGCTTTTATGTCTCCTTTTTAACGTCCTCCGTGCTCCATCCTATCCTGAATACCTGCAGGAACGTTTTACTTTCTTACGTCCTACTGATACCCTTTGCAGACCCAATCTCAAACACCTGCTTAACATCCCACCTCATAAGACTGATTTCTATTCCTATTCCTTTACCGTTCATGCAGTTCGTTTGTGGAATCTACTACCGCCTGACATACGTGACTTAAACACTATTTCCGCCTTCAAGCGAGGCGTCAAAGAACACTATCTTTCCTCTCTTCCGTAAATGCTGTTTATATCTATGTTATGTTATTTTATATATATGTTATGTTATATTATATATATTATATGTTAAAATATATTATATCTATGTTATATTATATAAGTATATATGTATCTATTTAATTATTTTTATTTTATGTTAAGTCAATTCATATTTGTTTACACACTGTGTCTACATTAATTTGTAACTAACATATCCTTCTCGCAGGTCTGCTGGCAGAAATTTCTTTAGAAATAAGCAGTGCCTTTGTACAAAGTATAATTTAAAATTGTTTCTTCTTATAAATTGTGTGTACATAAAGTTATAAATAAATAAATAAATAAATGTTGAATGAAGTCATTGCGATACAATTTTAACACAACAAAAAAGAAATCAAAATATATCGATTGTAATTCATGTCGTATTACCAAAACAGAGACAATCGTACACAGCCAAGAGACCGACTTAGAGATTAGTGAATACGGATTCACGCAGCGCAGTGCGCAAACGTCAAAACCAATGGCAGCTCGTCGTCTTTCTCAGACGTCAAGTTCGATGTCGAATATCTTTGTTTGTGAATCACACTGCAGGACGCGCGTGCGGTGACGTCGTGGCCAGGCCGCTAGGCTATGGAAACGTCCAAGTGTATTTACCTACTAATGTATTTAAAAATAATGTTTTGGATCTTCTTAAAAAATAGCTTTGGCACTGCCAACTTCTTTTTGTTTCTTGTCATAATGACACATGATAAGTAACGCGTGGTAAACGGTGTTGGTGACATACTTTGACTGTATTTAATACAATGTTATTCTACTGTTTGTTTACCCTTATTACGGCACAATAAAAAATCAAAGTTACATATTTCATACGAAGTGTTATATATAGCCTTTCTCGCTACTATATTAGTGGCGCATTCTCGGGAACAATCGCATTAGCATTTTATAGTAAAAAATTGCAACAATTTCAAAAGTCATTCAATGGTTGTCTGCTATTTCCAGCAGTCGCCAGGGGTAAGCGTTTCCGTGAAAGCCGTCTAGGGGAGGCGGCGCCAGACATTGACTCATATACAGTCTAGAACATTAACAATTATTGTTTGATTTAGTCAAGGCTCGTCTTAGTTCAAAACGAACTATTTTCATCGACAAGTCTGATTTCTGCTGTGCCGTAGCTTAGTACTTCATATTGTGTTGTTTGTTCTCAGAAGGGGTAATTATTAATGGCATCTTAAATTTTGTTTTTATATATCTTAATAATAATAACATATACTCACTTATCATATTAAGCATGAATTAGGCATAACTACCTAGTGGTATGGATACTAGATAAAGGAGAAATTTTGATAAGTAATATACAAGATATATACATAAAATATACTAAATAAACATACAAACACCCATGACTTGTGAACAAAGGTTCGTACTCATCACAAAAAACTGCGCCTACTGCACTGAGAACATCAGCTATACAATGAACGTCCACCAGCCATTTGAACCTATTATATGATAACGTTTACTATGTGTACTTATTTTAAGGCTTATTGAAATAAAGAAATTTATTATAATTATTAATGTACTTAATTTTTGATTTTAACATTATTATAAATGTTTGAAAAATTACTTAGTAATAACATTTATAATAATGTTAAAATCAAAAATTAAGAATATTTGAAAGCACTGCCCCAACTTAACCGAATCGTCGGTATTTGTAAAAATACTCGTTTCGGATGTTGAAATAGAATATTTCGACATTGTAGGGTGGACGTTAGCTCATAAACGCAAATACAGATAGACTAGAAGAATTTCACAGGGATATCCCAAGTCCTGGGTGGCTCAGTGGTCAGAGCAGTCGCCCGGATTGCGAAAGGTCGCGGGTTCGATTCCTGCCTCAGGACGTGAAATTTTTCTAGTTTTATTCTATTTTAATTATTATTAATGTAGCTCAAAAAGGTGACTACATTACTTAAGGTAACACCTAGCCAAAAATAAAGTTGCATACAAAAATGCGCATTAAATCAAATAAACTGTAATTACACTCTCAAATTTGGTTATTACCAATGTAACCGTAGTATGTAGTTTAGTTGCATATTTTTTTCAATGTGGGTTTCTAAATTGGGACCTCTAGTTTAGTATACAGTAGTAGGGGAAAATGAGGTAATTCCGAACGTGTCGAAACTTTTAACAAGGTCGTCTACATCATAATAGAAAAGGACAGTCAATAATCGAAAACTTCTGGCTGAAAGGCCCTCCTTAGTAGTAACTCAACGTCAGGTACTGAGAGCATAGTCCTTTTATTTTTTTCCATCGCAGTGCTATCGGCCTTTTTGGAGTTGCCCTACTTTCGGAATCATCACTCTCGACCCTACCGACCACTCGACCAGACGCCGTCGTTATATACAAAGATTGCCCATGAATTGCGACGTCGAAGAGCAAGAGTTTCATCTGAAAATAAAAACGATGTTGCGAATTCTATCAGCCGCTCTGAGACGAAAAAACAAAATACGACGCATTTAGCTAACACCACCAATGAAGCTTGTATTCCGAATATGAAGAACGAGATACGTAAGTTAACGTCAACAGCTTACACAGGATGAGTCAAACCAATCCCCCTGGAGGGAAAGTATCCTAAATAAAGTTAGCAAATTATACTCCAAGAAAACATTCCTTTATTTTTAGAAATAACAATAACTGCATTCAAAGATTTATTAAAATTCACTTGCCTGTTATATACCAATCGATAGATGATAGACCCCTATCATAAGGACGACCAGCTGGCCTAGTGGTCTGTGCCCCTTGCTATAAGTCGGTATCGGTATCTTGGTCGAGAGGTCCCGGGTTCAAATCCCGGTAGGAGCAAATGTTTGTATGATGAGTACGAGCATTTGTTCACGAGTCATGGATGTTTATATGTTTATTTAGTATATTTCTAATATTTATATACATATTATTATTATTATTTATCCGTTATCTAGTATCCATAATAAAAGCTTTAATGATGCTTGCTTTGGGCTAGATAATAGGTGTGAGTGTAAACAAAAAAAGGAGCAAATCTCTATCATAAACATTATCTGTAAAATTTTGGCAAGACCTGTAATTGGAAATGGAAAACTCCACTTCCACTGCTAAGCACAGGCCTTTAAACATGGGAAAATCACACGAGCTTTTGGATCATAACACCATTACACTGTTCCTGTGCGGATTGGAAGGTTAAAGCAGTTGCAGTTGCAAACAAAAACCAATGGCTTAGCGTGTCTTCCGAAGCAAGGAAAGAGCTCGACATTAAAAAAAAATGATTGACATTTTTAATAATTGTTTTAGTTTCGCGTCTACGATTGAAAATGAAATTGACGTACACTATTGAAAATCAATTTCATTTTCATCACTATCAAAAGTAACTTTTAAAACTAGAAACAGAAGTACCTACTCACGTCAAAGTGTTTCACTTGATCTGCAGCGTTCTGTATAATTCTATTTTTACCAATAAGCTTTATGTTTATATTCGGGCTTCATAACAAAGGCAAAGAAAAACATCGTGATCGTGAAAAATACGAGTTTTATGAAAATAGTTACTTTATTACTTTGGGCACATTCAGACGATAATAGTGGCGTAAAAACCTAATTCAATCCGAATTTTCTCAATAAACACTTTTTGATAGTTTTCTTGAAAACTTCTTTGTTGCGTTAACATTATTTTATTAAAAAAAAAACTCATGGCTCGTTTTGTCGAACGAAAAAAATGTGTAGAGAAAGGAGAGAAACAAAGGGCCTTAGACAAATATGTTGCTTATTTACATTACAGCTATCAACTTAAAGTGAAGAGAGGAAAATTCTTTTTACTCCGTCATTCCTTATCTGAGTGTCGCGAAGATTTTTTGTGGGTGTCATTTAGTGTTAATGCTTGTAGCGGGACGGGGCGACTACGAATTGCCGCATTTCGCCGCCACCGGCCTCTAGACCTTAAATCCTATGTTTGGAATAAGCCAATGCATCTTAAGCAAGGGGATGTGACTTTAAATTGTTTGCGAAACTGCGAATTCGTCGTTGACTTTGTCGTGTTTTGTTTTTGCCGGATTTAATGCGGCTTTGTGTTGATGTGTTTTGGCACTGATGGATCATGCTGAAATATTTTTTTAAACATAATTTTGATTTAGATTTGGAATTAGAATGTAGATAAAATACGCCTTGGCCGTTAGGGTAAGACAGATTAAGCTAAGTCAGCACAAACACTTTTAACTTTCGAATCATTATCGTATCGAGTAACACATACTAGTTTTGTATTAAATTTTGAGCGGACGTTAAATCAACGTTTACAATTCGAAATTTGAAAAATGTTTAAAGTTTTAGGTGGTGTCCGGCAGATTAAAGTTCTTAGGAGCTTTCATTGTAACAGTATGTAGGTCAGTATGTAAATAATATTTTTTTGACTGTCCCACACTGCAGCCAAAAACTAGCGGCTGATGTGGACTATACATTGTACTGGCAATACTACTGATGACAGTAATTGCAAATCCGCAGTTAAAGTGCCCCGGAAAGCGCCGGGCAGCCGGCCAGCCGCGCCACTCGCTGTAGTTTTTGCCCTTCCAACAATAAAACTAACTAAAGGACAGTGGCATACAAAACTCAGTTGCGTGCGTTCCCTACAACGGAACTGCAGGATTATATTTTACACTAAAAGGTTATTAAATAATTACTTTGCAGAGCCGCTTGCACCAGTTTCATAATTTTGACCTGTCAAGCCGCACATTACCAACTCAATTGGTTTTTAATTGCCATAGGCTCTTGGGAGTATAAAGCAGCTTTGATATCAATGTAGGGATAAAAGTATTTCCTCATTTTGGATCTTAAAACTTAACGGTGAAAGCCAGGGATGGTATTTTGTTGTCAAAATTAAGCTTACTACGAAAATATACATAACATACATTACTTACATTCGTTTTTACGCCAAGAGTCTCTTAGCGATTTTTATCTCAGTCTATCTATAGGAGAAAGAAAGAGAAAAATCTTACACATATATTTTTTTATACAATTCGATGACAAACAAGCTGACAGCCCACTTGGTGGTAAGCGGTTACCGTCGCCTATAGACACCTGCAATACCAAGGAAAAATTGATACTGCAGGTGCGTCGTCATCCTGAGGCCTAAGATGAAATGCCGTCCATGCCAGTAATTACACTGGCTACCTTTCCTCCCAATCCGGAACACAGCGAACACGTTTTCACGGCAGAAATAAGAAATGTCGTTAAGAGTCACCTAATCCTAGGGAAAGGTTAGTGAAAACGGACAATACTTTCTTATTTAAGGCAAGAAATTAATTAAACTTCACGACTGTACATGTAGGCACAGAATTAGGAGACTATTTTAAGAGGGCGTGATTTTTCTTCTTACAGCCAAATGTCTACCTTGTATTGTTGTGTTCTTGTGGTGAGTAAGGTCGCCCAGAGCTCATCCAGCAAGCCCGATTTTGTCTCCCATGTTATCAACAGAACGCTTGCTCTTGTGTTTTACAAGTTTTACATGGTAGGTAACGTTGGGCATGTTTGGCGTCCATGTCGTACAAAGGCAATAAATTTTCCAAGTAAAAGATAATTCCCAAAAGTTTTATTTTAAAATAATAGCAAGATTATTCTTAATTGACGACCGCTTGGCCGAGTGGTCTGTACCCCAGGCTACTCGGTCAAAAGGTCCCGGGTTCGAATCCCGGTAGGAACAAATGTTTGTATGATGAGTACGAACATTTGTTTACGAGTCATGGATATTTATATGTTTATTTAGTATATTTCTAATATTTATATACATATTATTATCATTATTTCTCCGTTATCTAGTATCCATAACACAAGCTCTTAATGATGCTTACTTTGGGCTAGATAATAGGTGTGAGTGTATAAATATTATTATTATTATTATTATTAATTTACTTTAGCAAACTAAAGGTATTTGATTGCCTATTCATTCAATTATAAGCTATTGATAAATAACAACACGAGTGTTTAACTTCACGAGGAGTTGTTTAATGGAGTCGCGAACTGTTTCAGTAAACTCGACAAATGAAGTGTGTTCTATACGAAATGAGCCTTATTGCTTTAGCATAAAGGTGGCAAAGCTTATTAAAATTTGTGTAAAGTTGCAAATCAATGGTGTGGAAATAATTGTTCTATTGTTTGATGAATGATAGTACATTTTGTATGGGTTTAATTTCTTATTTTGTCATTTTAATTCACCGCTTATCTGTCAAGCGACGTTATCCTTCCGGAGGGCTCTGGCAATTGAAAAATCATTTGTGTATAAAATCTAATGCTTGACGGGTCAAACAAAATATTGATATACACGCACTTGCAATGCCAACTTCACTAGGTGGTAGGTACCACCGCCTTTCTTATTTCAGCCTTGAAACAGTTGGCTGTGTTTCGGATTGAAGGGAAAGGTAGCTAGTGTTATTAGTGGGCATGTACGGCATTCCATCTTAGCCCTCAGACTGACAACGCACCTGCAATATCAAGTGATTTTTCCTTGTTATTGCAGGTGTCTATAGACGGCGGTAACCGCTTACCCTCAGGTGGGCCATCATCTTGTTTGTCATCTAGTTGTATAAAAAGATGCAAACTTTGAAAGAAATTATCTTTATGTTATACACTGCTAATTACAACAATACGTAACTCGAAAAGATGGAAAGCAAGCTTGGTAGGAAGCCAGTTAAAATCAATATCAAGCAAAAACAATCATTGTAAAGGAGCCCCCTTAAATATTTATTTTATTCTGTTTATTTCTATTGGTTGTTGTAGCGGCAACAGATGTGTGAAAATTTCAATTGCCTAACTATCACGTTTTACGAGATACAGCCTTGTGACAGACGGATGGACAGCGGTGTCTTAGTAATTTAGTAGCGGAGTTTGACCCTTTGGGTACGGAACCCTAAAACATGTGAAAAGTTGGTGAAATACTTCGGTGGACACGTTAAACCGTTGGTGCCAATTGTCACTGCAACCGCTTTAACAACCAACCAGCATTAGGCCAGCGTGGTGGTGGAACAGCCCAAACTCCTCAGGTGTTTCCCCTTTAAGAAAGCCCAAGGCTTGTGCCCAGCAGTAGGACGTATAAAGGCAAATGATGTATAAAACAATTTATAGGTATTATTAAAACAATTTTATTCAACAAACATTAGAGTTAAAGTCGCGGCATTTTCCGTATCGGGTTAACTGAATCATTTATTTCTATTTATTTCTCGAACATAATAATAATAATAATTTTACAAGTCACGTCAATATAGGTACAGTGATGTGAGCAGTATTTATACAATTATATCTCGTGTCTATGGTCATCATTGTGAGCGGTTACTTGATGTTGTACCTATTCATCAAGTCGTCGTGGAAAATTATTACAGTTCATGACTCTTATTTCGAATAGAATAAGGGTGATTAGCTGTCGAAATGATATTACGTACTGTGCCGGATAGCACACTTTTTTAAAAAATATTTATGTTTTTATACTTTTTCACTACAGTCACTGTACCTTTCCATGGTCAAGAGGATTTTAAAGCTCTTTAATTTGTCACCGAAACTCTATTATTTTTCTTTCTCTTTAATTTCTTAATATTCCCTCATCCTACAGTCCTTACTCCGTTACATTTATTTTTCCTGATAACTATATAGTATAATGTTTTTGTGTGAACCATAAAATATTCAATTTGAAATATTAATTAAGCTGTATCTTCAAAAATAACAAGAAATAACGTTATTTTAAGCTTAATTAAACCAGTGCTTAATTGTGAGCTTTACGTCTTAGTAAACTAGGTGTAAGGCAGGCAATATGGCGGCGTAAGCCATTGGCTCTGTAGGGTCAAACGTATGGCAGGAGGCCACAACTGCAGTAAGCCCTGTTTAAGTTTACGATCCTCGCGTCTCCATACTTTACGACGACAGCCAGTGGTGTTGACACAAACTTAAAAATTTACTAGAAGTGACATAAGAAAACTGAGTATAATTAATATATTAGGTTGGGGAAAAAGTCTTTTCGCATTAAAGTATTTATGAACTTGTAATAAAATCTCTTTGGCTGTACTATTTGTATCTGGCTGGTTTTGGTATCATTAAAAGTTTAGATTTTAAAAAAGATAATTCCAAATTCAAATTAGGAAAATGTGTGTTTTTCATTTGTTTTTCGTACTGTCAAGATGAGTGAATCTAATGAAGAAATTCGAAACATTTTAAAATTTTACTACAAAAAAGGTAAAAATGCAACGCAAGCCGCGAAAAAAATTTGCGATGTTTATGGACCTAGTGCAGTGTCTGTGAGAGTAGCACAAATTTGGTTTAAGCGTTTCCAATCCGAAAAATATGATGTCGAAGATGCACATCGCTCTGGTCGCCCTATTACGGATAAAATTGATGCCATTTTTGAAAAACTGGAGCAAGATCGTCATTTTAGTAGTTACGACGTAGCTGAAGAACTGGGAATTGACCACAAAATAGTTTTGGCGCATTGTAAAAAAAATGGGTACACAAAATAGCTCGATATTTGGGTACCCCACGAGCTCACTAAAAAAAGCTAATAAACCGTGTACTCATTTGTGATTCTTTATTACGACGTAATGAAACCGAACAATTTTTGAAGAAGCTGATAACTGGTCATGAAAAGTGGATCACGTACGACAAGAACGTGCGAAAAAGGTTGTGGTCAAATGCCGGTCAGGCTTCACAGACTGTGGCGAAACCCGGGTTAACTCGCAACAAGGTGATGCTGTGAGTGTGGTGGGATTGGAAGGACATTATTCATTATGAGCTGTTACCACCAGGCAGGACTATCGATTCTGAGCTCTACTGCGAACAATTGATGAGAATAAAGCAAAAAGTTGAGAGAAAGCGGCCGGAACTAATCAACAAAAGGGGTGTGGTTTTTCATCATGATAACGCTAGAGCTCACACATCTTTAGCCATTCAGCAAAAATTAGGAGAGTTTGGCTGGGATGTGTTAATGCATCCAGCGTATAGTCCTGACCTTCAGATTTCCACCTGTTTCGCTCTCTTCAGAATTCTCAAGGCAGTGTCAGGTTAACATCACGAGAGGACTGCCAAAACCACTTGTCGTGGGATTTTGATCAGAAGCCCCAAAATTTCTATAGCAATGGGATTAAGTCCGTAGGGACACGATGGCAAAAAGTTAACGAACAAAATGGTACCTACATACTTTAGTTAAATGTAAATAAACTATATTAAAAAATGTTTTGAATTTTCTTAAAAAATGCGAAGAAACTTTTCTCCCAACCTATTACATTCGACAGCACATCAAGTGTAACAGTTCGACTACGAAAGCCGCCTCTATTAGGATTGTAGTAAAAACGGCCTCAAGGTCAAACTGTTACGCTTGATGTGCTGTCGGCTGTACACTTTCAGCATTTGTACTAACACGATCTGCAATCACGACACGACTGAATGAGTCGTGTCGTGGTTGCCGATCGTGTTACTACTCACTCGTCTTACTATCAGTCGTGTTACTATCGGTCGGACTGATAGTATTGAAAAGCGTGTAATGTGAGAATTGCTGTTGAATCCATGTCTTTGCGGCAGCGATGTAGCTATCAATCAGTGTTCTAGTATTGTAAGTATAAGGTACGAGATTTTTCCCAGTTCTCAAGATCCAGTATTATTTAAAAAAACCTTGTTGAGTTTTTATTTAAACATGTTTATTATCCTATACAATCATCGTCCTTCAAAATTGTGTTCATTGTAAAACCGAACTGACTCGTATTCTCATAAGGATGGCTTTAAATAAAGGTCTTATGATTATTCTAAACGGTTTTTTTTCAAATATATTCAATAAGGTTTTATATTTTCTTTAAAATATATTTAACTATAATTATTCTTAACTGCAGTTATCTGTAGTCATTAATTATAATTTGGTACTAGCTGCTTCTATATTATGTAAAAGCAAAATATGATACTTAAATGATATATCAGTGACAAACGATTTCTTAGAAAACATATTTTATCTTGGTCTGTTTCGTAGATTTAGCTCCTTGTTTTCAGGGTGACTAGAAATGCTGACGTAACACTAGTAGATACCGCCGTAATCGCTAAACAACATGTTTGCCTTGCAAGCTTATTTTGCTTACTTTACAGCTTCAAAGAATATTACACTTGGTCTAATATTCCCACATTATCATAATCTGGCAATACAGATCTTATGTCACGTTTTTCGCACTTTGAAACATCTAATACAGCTTTCACTCGTCCTTAGTTCTTGATACTCTGGGAATGGTTACGAAAAATATATTTTAATAACAAGGATCGAGCCGTTACTTGTAATTAAAATAATAGGTACCTACCTATCTATTATGTCAGACCAAAATTATTACTAGCAAGATAATTAATTTTGTTAGCATACCTAGATTAAATTGAAGTAGGTACAGTCTATCAGTTTCTCATAATGGGATAGAAAAATGAAAGCAAGTACTTATTATTAGATCTTTCAAATGACTTAAATAAAAAAGTTTTCACAGGAACCATTTTAACCTGTCAAGTACCAGATTCCAGACACGATTGATTTTTCAATTGTCATAAACCTTCAGAGGTATAACGCCGCTTGCCAGATCACGGAAGTAGGTATGTTAGGAATAGTTATTTATGATACTAGCGCGGTAAGTTCGTTTTTGCAAACGAGTAGACGAATGTATAGTCACGAGTTTATAAATACCAATTTCTGCACGTGTGACATACAACCTTTTTAAACACATTTGCGGGAAAACAATACAATAGGTAGTAGTATTATTTTGTTTATATCAGTCGGATGGTTGCAACAATTTTTGACGTTTCTGATATAGAGCAGATTTGCAAATGGTGCTACGAACGCGTGGTGAAAATTAGACATTTAAAATAAAAACCGTAAAGGATATTAAGGTTAAAAGTTACGTACCAACAAAGGAACGTGCGGTAAAGTACTTTACCGCATACTCCTCTGCTTGTATGGCGCCACAGCGGTGCCACAATGGTGCCACATCGGAGCGCGCGGTAAAGTACTCATTACAGCTCGCTCCATATTGTGTGGTACGAAATTTTTAATTTTCGAATAATATGCAGAATTCATAACTGAATTTTTTGAGCAAATGCGTTGAAAAATTCTTATTATGAACTTCATCGCGATTGAAAGAATCGAAAATTAAGCTTGCGTCTCGAATATCAAGGCTGTCCTTTTTAACTGACTTCAAAAAAGAAGGAGGTTATATGTTCCACTGTAGGTATGTATTGTTTTTTCTATGTAAGTATGTTTATCGATTTCTCTTTCAACTGTGAACCAATTTTCAAAATTTTTTATTCGATAACATTTAATCCTGAGGTGGTCCCATTGCCACCAAGTCAGGATCTGATCAGCTGGTAATGGAAGGTAAAACTCCGTAACAATTTGGAGTTATATAATACTTTATCAGTGGTACGATACGATAATAGAAGATTTTGCGAGAGCAGATAATCAGAATCAAATCCAATTTATCTTTCTTCTAAAACATTTTGATTAGTATCAAACAACTCAAATGCAAACCATGGAAAAATTTGGCAGAAACAATAGCTACCGGTCGGGAATTACCGTGAGTCCTGTACATTATTAAGCTAGCTCACCTCGCACAGAAAGATTGAGCCCCATCAAATATGGAGCAGAGTGTAACATCAAATCCTTGCTGCGTCGACCACGGACAGTTTTACGCCGGCCCGGCGGTTGTGGCTTAACGTTCTTATAAATTAGTGAAACCCTATTAGCAAGATGTTCGTCGAAACGAATTTTGCGTTATCGCCAGCGCCGGGCGGCACTCTCCACGCATACTGATGACTGTCGCGGGCCCACCCAGAAATTAGACACGTTCTAATAAGCCCAGTCTTGTTGTGGAGGCTTATAATTACTTAAATTTGCTTTTACAGCAGCTTTGTTAAAAAAAACAGTGTTAATTATACCACACAAAATAAAAATTACAAAAATATGTTAAAAGTGATCCTAGTAATGTATTACACCACCGATTGTTATAAATAACTTCAGCGTAAAAGTTTCGACAGAGAAAATTATAAGTTAAATAAATAACATTTTCCTAGAATGTATTCAGTGAGGCAATATTTGACTTAATAAAAAAGTTAGTTGTGAGTAGCCAAATCCACTTCTGCGTTAAAAAAAATAGGGAAAATTTGACTGAGTTTGCCCTAACTTTGTGTAGATAATGTTTTTCGTTGTCAAGGGCTTATTATATTTGTAATGTCTATAAAACAGTTTTTCGAGTTTTTCCGTGTTACGAGTACATTGGTGTTACGGTTACATATTAATATATGACCATCAAAATTCAAATGCATCCGATTTTTTACTGCACTTCTTTGCATTTTGAAATTTTATATAATATTGTTGTACTTAAAGAAGAACAATTCGAAAGTGTTTATTTAAATAAACTTTTAAAATAAATAAAAAATAGATGAGGTACAAGACTAGTCATTTTGACTAGCCAAATAACATTTTTTTTAAATTTTTAATTGCAGCAAAGAATTTCGATCTCGCATTTAATTTTCGTAGAAGTGAAAATCCTTGATGTCGAATATCTCTTCATAATAATATGCGTATAAGTGGATATCTAAAAATATTAGTAGCGACCAGCTGTGCGAGCTTACTACAACCCCTATCTACAGGCTACTCGACCAGGGGTCCCGGGTTCGAGTCCCGGAGAGACGTTTGAGTGATAAACAAGAATATTTTTTCTCGGATCATGGCTGTTTTGACGCTGTCCCAATTGGTGGGTTAAACGGATGCACTAACAATGCACTAACGGCCATTTATGTACACACGACAGTACATCAAGTGTAACAGTTGCACTACGAAACCGCCTCTATTACGAGCGTAGTAAGGGCGGTCTCAAGGTCAAACTGTTACGCTTGATGTCGACCGTACTTTTTATGTTTCTTATTAAAAAATATGTATATATAATATCAAATAGGTATTTCGTTAGTAAAGATATACCACACGCTTTTATTATTCATCCACCTCCATGCGCTTAATTAGCGGTTAATTTCATGTCATTGATAATTTAGTAAGAAGATCGCGTGGGCTTAACTTAAACCACCAACTTTTAACCAACCTACATTGGGATAGCGTGGAGGTGCTATAGCCTAATGTATCTCCTAATATGTATCTCCCATGTCAGTGTCCATGAAGCTGGTGACCATCATTCATCAGGGATATAGGCTGTTGAGACTATTAAGGAGATGCTTCTCGTATTCTCTCTCACACCATTAAAGCAAGTAAATCTAAAGATCTGAATGCTTTCTGGAAAACTTTCGAATAAATCTCCCTGGTTTCATTAGAGCGTGGCGGATTATCGCCCATTGCCTGCAACATAGACAAGATCGCCCAAACTTGCTTCTCTTGTAATTACTTCTTTAAACGAACCTTCCATCGAGGGGATCACTTTTGTCCGACGAAATACCGATAATCTAGTTACCCGTTGTTTTGGCAATTACGTCTTTACTGGGAAGAGAAAAGGACTATTGACATAAAAATCAGCAACTATGGATGTCAGTAGAAAATCTAATTCGATTCAGATATATTTTCAATAATTAAAGCGCAGCATAAGAAGTGACCGTGATTATAACTCACATTGGCCCAAAATAGTATTTTTTTTTTAATATTTATTTGTTCATTCCGATACGAGTTTCGGTTTGTTGTCGCACGTGCATCGAACGACATTTTTAATACATTTGCGTAAACAATAAAACAACGAAAGGAAATCAATGAAAAACAGTTGAATCCTTGGACAAGTAATAATAGACATAACAGTTTGAAACATTGTTGAGAGTGATATTAAACGTTTTGGAGGGTCAATTTAAGGTTTGATTCGTACTATTGGTTACTACTTCAAACGGCGGTGTTTGGCTTTTCTATATTTAAGGCTGAAACTTTTTATTACAGGCCTCCTTCATGCCTTTGGGTATTTTAAGCAGGAGGAAAATAAAGAACACTAGTATGGAAATAATAACTTTCCGCACGCTGAAGACACATAGAAGTCTACTTTTTAAGCAAATCGATTACAAATGTATTAACGAAGCCTGTATACTTTATTCGAAAGATACCAATTACGTACCATACAACGGAGCGTATGGTAAAATAGGTACTCTTACATAAGTACCTGTTTTACCGCATGATCTGTTGTATGGCGCCGTGCGTATCCTTTACGGGTTTTTTTGTTCCCATAAAAAATATAAAAGAATTCCACCAAGGAGTGTCACATTACGAGGATAAATAGGCTGAATGATCAAAGATCTTTGGATGCACTGTTGCTCAATACGTTTGTCCCACTTTAATACTAAAAAGAAAATGAGACGAAAGATGTAGTTCTAGTTTTGACCACGCGCACGTGGCGCCATTTGCAAATGCGCGCCAGATTGTTGCGACTTTCCGACTGATATAAACAAAATAATAATGTCTATTTTAATGTTTTTCTACATAATGCGTTGAAACATTCGACTAATCGTTTGTAAAAACCAACAAGTAGGTATCATAAATAAGTATTCTGAAGAGTTTTAATTTAACAATTCGAGCAGAATACCTAAACCAGTGGCAAAGACTATTAGTACTATTAATAGAACCTCAAACAATGAACACTATTTCGTACGTCACCATATTACGTATCAAGCCATAAGAATACAGGAAAGAATAACAAGGGAAGACGCAGAAAATTCCGAATTGTAATGAACCAGACGCAACAAACGTATTACAGTGGAGGGTAAAGAAATCCTTTTTTTTTGATAAGCCGTCTCACGTGGATTATGACAGAGCAACTTAATTAAAATCTTGGTGAACTTAAGCCTGGGTGCACCTGGGATTTCTAAAATACGACTATTTCTGGGAGAGGCATCAGAATTAAAAAAAAAGAAAAAATTATAGTGCCATACAGCGACTGAAGAGTGAAACAATTCTATCCTGCAAGCTAAAATTTAATTCGGGATCGATTTTGATATGTTTATAAATTTATACTCAAAGTTTTTTATACCATTCATGTTGCAATATCAAGCATTACCTAATTTAATTCCTTAACTTCGCCGTTAAAGTCGATTTCATCAAAGAAATGCTTCAAATCAAAATGTTCTCTATTTTAATGGACTCAAACTAAGATCTTTTGAATCATCATAATTTGACCCTAGCAACGCGTCGACGAATACTTCAGCTGTGAAGAAGAAGCGGCACAAGAAACTTCTGCATGTACTTGTTTTTGTAGTCACAATTACAATTTATTTGTGCCTTAATGGCATCATCTCATTATACCTAATATGGGTAGTACAATTATGAATTTTGACGTTTCGTCTTTTAACCATTCAGTGTCGTGCTTTGGTACGGCCGACCACAGAAGTAGCTGAACACTTTAGTACGTCACAACGACTCTAGCGTTAATATAGTACGGCAGCAACTATAAAGTACGTGCACAAGATCGGTGTGACATGGTACTAAAGTACAGCTACTTCTGTGGTCGACTGTACCATTAAGATATTCAGTTCAGGCGATACCTCGTCGACACTAGCGACACCACTTGAATTATGTTTATGGTGGTGAATATAGAACATAATAAACAAAAACTCTTTAGTGAATGACTAAAGAATTGTATTTGTAATTTCTTGAGATGTGCTCGGTATAAGATATTCCTCTACATGTAACCTATTTTTTCATTATTGCCGAATGTGGCCACTTTTAACAATAATAAAAAATTTTGGTTACTTATAGGTAGACACTTTATACAAGATACATCTTTAAAAATTACAAGTACGTACGTTCTTTAGAAATTCTCTAAAGCGTTTTTGTTTATTATGTTCTAAATTCACCATAATTAATAACAATCAATTGGTGTCGCTAGTGTGCACGAGCCCCTTAACTTATTGTTCAGCTTTCCTGCACGGTTAAACTTTTATTGTAGTATCAAATTAATTAACTAGATAAAAAAAAGTTAAAATATTTAAACCGAAAACATCCTTGTTTTTTTTAGTCAGTCAAAAAATAACATCTTATCCAAATACCTACCACATGTTGCAACAGTACACCCTCAGCTCTGCTTAAGGCTCCGCCCATGACATCAATTTCCCAAAATTACAGTCTCTGTGTTAGATTAAAATAATTATGTTTCCGTAAAGCGCGGCGTGATGGTAAATATTCATAATTTATTAAGAAACATAAGGGTTCGCAGATCCCGCGCTATTTAGTTGACTCTAGTGATGGGATGACGTTGTTTTCCGGACTTATCACGAATCAACGATGTGATAGTATAATTATGTCATTGCTTAGTGATATATTCCAAATACACAAACCAGACACAATGTGCTATCTATTATTGAAAAGATTCCAATGGTAATAGTAATCCTTTTTTATGCAAAAGAAGAAGGCAAAAAAGAAGAAGAGATTCTTTCTCTTTCAACGCGCGTTAATCAGGGTAAAGCTAGTAAAAATAACGATTTCTTTTTAGTAGCTTATTTCGAATGTCATCGTTTCTATAGGTACGTTGGATTTTGTACAAAATTTTAAGCGGGCGTCAACGATACGCTGATGATTCAAAACTTAGAACTTCAGCAAATATTTTGTCTTCCAAAGCGCTGAGGAGTCGGAAATGTTTTATTTTTGGTTATCAATCGGCCTCGAGATTTTACTTATTATTTATTTTCATGTGCAGACGCAAACAGTTGGGTAGCAGTAACGTTGGGGACGTAACTATGGCGTCTGCACATGAAAATTTAAAAGCTCAGTGTGCTGCAAAGTATAAAGAACCATTTAATGGGATGCACTTTAGAACAAACATCGCGTCAGACATTGCTCTACTTTTATCATGCTAAAGTGAAACGAAAATAGCCAATGAAAGCATCGGTCATTAATCACACCCTGGTGGTAGGATTGAATAGCAGTTCGCAATTTACACAGTAATGGGTTGTTCTATAGAGGTAGGTCATAGAGGTATTTTCCACTCGAAGTTAAAGCGTGTGACTAGCGGAGGACCTCCATCTAAGATCGGTAGTGAAACGACACTACTCTATAGTATGTAGTACTAGGTGGTAGGCCCGTATGTAGGGTCGTCTATGTAGGTACCACCGCCTTTCTTATTTCAGTCGTGAAACAGTTCGCTGTGTTTCGGATTGAAGGGAAAGGTAGCTAGTTTAATTACTTGGCATGGACGGCATTTCATCTAAGGCCTCAAGATGACAACACACCTGCAATATCAAGTGATTTTCCCTTGTTGTCCAATATCAAGTGATTTTCCTTTGTCATCAGGTGGGCCGTCAGCTTGTTTGTCATCTAGTTGTATAAACATTTTTTTTTGTCTTTTAGGTACTTATTTTTTCCATATCTCCGACAAATGTTGATCTGTTTTAATAATATCATTGCTGTGTCTCTCAATTAATGACAATGTAATTAATCAAAATATGGTGAAATAAAAAAAGTCATCATCGGTGATTAATGCATATTACACACAGTAACAATTACCATGAGTATTTAGATAAAATCAATAATTAATAATATTATGTTTATTTATACTGACCATTATTTTAAGAAAAGAAAAATAAATTTTATGCAATATACCTAAAAATGATCAGACCGTAAAACGAGAACAACACTAGTCGACTCGGGTGTCGTGGCATCGTCTCAGCCATTTTATGTGAGGAAATTTCATTTTAGGGGGCTTATTCTCCCCTATTATCGCGACTAATTCACATTATGTGACATTATATTATGGGGCTTAGTAAAGATTTCTAAGGAACTCAAATTACAAATTACACTTGTTTCAGCACTCATGAATATTACGGATGACATTCTTTCTGAGTCAGATGTAGGTAGAGGGACACTTCTTGTGTTATTGGACTTTAGTCGTGCTTTTGATTGTGTGCATATACCTACCTTGGTAGCTAAACTAAAATACTATGGGCTTACTGACCCCGCTTGTGCGTGGTTCAAGTCTTACTTCCTGGGGCGTAGTCAAAAAGTAAAATGTATAGATACTGAGGGTAATATCAAAGTATCAAGTCCGCTCTTTCTCGGGAGGGGTATTATTCAGGGATCCATTCTTGGGCCGACTTTGTTTTCAATTTATACGGCAGACATCATCAATGTCATCAAATATGCTAGTATTCATTTGTATGCAGATGATAGTCAACTGTATATTCATACACTACCATCTAGGGAGAATGTATTGACTGCCGTATATAAACTTAATTTAGATCTGAAATCTGTGGCGGAGTGGTCAACTAGGCACGGTCTTGTGCTAAATCCCAATAAGAGTGTTACTATAACACTCGGTACTAAGCATCAGGTTAAAATGATAAATGCATGCAAGCCTTCTATCCAAGTGTGTAATACTGCTGTACCTTACGAGGCTTGTGTACGCAATCTAGGATTATTAATGGACGAAAATTTAAAATTTGAGAAACATGTTCAGTCTAAAATAGGAAAAAGTTATGGCTCCTTAAAAAACCTTTATAGACTCCGTCCATTTCTAAGAAAAGAAGTGAGACTTTTGTTATGTAACTGTTTGGTATTGTCTCATATTAACTATTGTGATATTGTTTATCAACCATGTCTGTTTAAAAAAACTACCAGTAGTGTGCAGCGAGTGCAGAATGCGTGCATGCGATTCTGTTTCGGCATTCCATGGAGGGATCATATTACACCCTATCGGGTCAAAAATAATATATTGAATATGGGTGATGCTGTTACTTTGAAGTATGCCTGCTTCTTGCATTCGCTGCATCGCAACAAGGTACCTATTTATTTATATCATAAAATTAATGTCACGAAGGAAAGCTTGCAGTCCCTCAGAGACAGGCACTGCAAGCTTTCTTTTCCTGTGTCTAAACTTGCTAACACCAGGGGTGGTTTTAAGTATGCAGCAGCCAAAATATGGAACGACTTACCACCACCTGTTCGTTTAGCCCTTTCGGTATCATTACCAACTTTCAGACAAAAATGTCGTCAATGGCTGCTTCATAAACAATCCCTGGCATCAGCGATTATTTATAATTTATAACTTGTAAACTTTGTGTCTGCATTGCTAGTCTTGTGTTTCACCGGGCACACTTATTTGCTTAAATTGAAATTGTTAAAATCGGCTATGGCAGAATAACAGAGGCAACGGGATTCCTCCTGCAGCCACTGAGTCATAGACCCTTTTGTCTTAAATTTATTTAGGTCTATCTTGTCTGTAACTATTTATTATGTTTTTTGAGACAAATAAACTATATTTTATTTTATTTATTTATTTATTTATTTTATAGAAATTGACCTTTCATTATAATTCTGAATAATTGGTAATTTTATCTTGTGACATTTACTCAATTATTATAGGTAGGTAATAATTTAGTTTTATGAGATTACGTCCTTGGAACATTTGTACTAAACTGATTACGTCATTCGATAGTTAACGAGAAACTATCGAATGATGTAATCAGTTTAGTACAGTTTCAGACAGACAGAGTTGCTTTCGCATTCATAATATTAGTGTGGTTAGGTTTAAAATAGTTTTTGTCTTCTAGCTAGTTCGTTGCTCAGATCAGTCACCTAGACTATAAAAGATTGAGGATTCGGTTTTCGCTAGATATTTTTCTAACCATCCTGTAGTCTAATCATAATTTTAAAATAAAATAAAGAAAATTTAATAGTCTTGCACTACGTGTTCCTTGTTAACAATGGAAAACACAATATTTCATTAAAGTTTTCCTCTCAAGATACCTTACTGAATGCAGCAATAAACTCAGCGCAGTCCTTACGGCCGCTCTAACTCGGATTTATATAGTGTAGGAAACTCCCCTAAAAGTGGCCCGGAAATCGCATCAAGACGCCTTTGCGGTCTCTCTGACCGCCCACTGAGAAAATTTATATCCAAGTATTAGTTGATGTTACGTTCAATCTTGTTCTTATGGTCTAAGCGTTCAACTATAAAACATAAATACAAATTCAAATTATGTTTACTTGCTATAAATAGGGTTATTACATTGGTTTTTATGTTCTATGAGTAGCTTAACCTATTGAGCCATTTAACTGCAGAATGCAAATTAAACAATGTTAACGAATACGTAAAAAAATAATAAAGTCAATATCAAATTAACAAAATGTCAGCATAGAAGTAATAATAAGAATAATATACGTCATGTTGTTAGTTAAGAATTTTTGATTAATTTTTAGGTAGAAAATGTGAAAATAATTTAACAAAATGCATTGTGAATATACAATTAATACGCGATTTTTTATGTTTTAAAAATAATTCTTCTACTAGGTAATAGAACCATTTACGCTGCGTTGCTTTTTAAAGACTTAAAATATTAAAATATTTATTTCAGATATCTTTCTGTTTACAGGTGTGTACATATAGATTGTTCTTCATACTTATTGTCCAGTTTAATCATTTAAATTATAACTACGTAATCCGGTAAAAGGTTGTGGCAGAGGTTGTAGACTTACTGCATCCACTGAGTCTTAATCCGTATTGTCTTCTGTTTGTTACTCGCTGATTTATTAAAATTAATAGGGAAAATATAAAGAGAAATATTTCTAATTCCTAAATGAAATCTCTTCCAGCAGTCTTACCACAGATAAATGAGGATAAAAGGTTGAAAAGGCGTAAACAAGTTGACTTATGATATAAATAAATATTAGAGGTTAAAGTATGAAATTGCCATTTAGCACTGAAAAATTCAAACAATATTTTTTAACGATTGTATCAATATTGAACTAAGGTCACCGACATAGCCCGAAGAATTGCGAACCTCAAGTGGCAGTGGGCAGGTCACATTGCAAGGAGGACTGACGGCCGTTGGGGCGGAAAGGTCCTCGAGTGGCGGCCGCGTACCGGGAGACGCAGCGTTGGTAGGCACAAGGTGGACCGATGATCTGGTAAGGGTCGCGGGAAGCCGTTGGATGAGGGCAGCGCAGGGCCGATCGGTTTGGAGATCCTTTGGGGAGGCCTATGCTCAGCAGTGGGCGTCTCTCGGCTGATATGATGATGATGATGATGATGATGTATCAATATTTATTGAATTGAAGTATTTACCTTCATTGTCCATACATTTCTGCCATCTCATTGGAAGGTCATTCGTGACTTTTCAATAGAACTCTGGTGACCTGGACTCAACAAATTGTGTAAAGGTATTTTGTACTGCCTCCTGGGAAGAAAATTTTTTTCACATGCAGAAAATAGTCCTAATCGCCGAAAAAATGGTAGTCGGTTGGAGCCAAGTCCAACGAGTACGGAGGATGACGGATGGTTTCTAAGTGGAGGTCCTGTATTGTTAAAATGGTTTCTCGAGCAGTGCGAGATCTTGCGTTATCATGGAGCAATAATCGTTAAGATCGATTGATGAGTCGGGGCTGTCTCGCTGCGACTTTTGTCACCATGTTTCGAAGTTCTGCATAGTAGATATCAGCTGTTATTGCTTCACTGGATCTGAAGAACCTGTAGTGAATTACACCATGGAATAACCACCAAACAGTTACCATCACTATTTTGTGGGTAAGCTTCGCTTTACGTAGTTCGTTTGCGATTATTGTAGGTAATCCAATTTTGATCATGACACGTCACAAGCCGGTCCAAAATCCGGTTCAGTCATATCAGGAGGCACCCACTTTTAGAGCTTTTTTTTATTTTACCAATTTGATGCAAAAGGGTCAATATTGTGGGTAAGCCAACGTCAAACCATACCACTTATACTTTGGTAATCTGACATGAAAGTGCCAGTATCGCTTTCAATTCGTCGTTTTACCATAGTAATCGTTTCTTTGTCGGACTTTCAAAACTTGGAATTCTTTGCCAGCACATGTGTTCCCTCTTTCCTATAACATGAATTCCTTCAAAAGAGGCGTGAGAAGATACCTTATGGGCCAGCAAGGTGGAGGCAGCTAGAACAGTGTGTTTCAAGCTGCACTAGATGCCTCTGCATATGGACTCTTCTTACCGCTTCACATAAGGTGGTGTTGAGTCATCTGCCGTGCTTTGTATAAAAAAAGTAGCACGTCTTACTTCCGGTTCATTCTTCAAGTCGTAGTTCCAAGTACGGAGGCGGTTAAAACAAAACGCACATAGCGTTCATTACCCGAATCCTCTACGGATACAGCCTTGATATTGCAAGCTGTTTCTGCTGCATTAGATTCCACATTGGAACTCGTTTTAAAAAATCACTCTAATTTTCAATGTAGATAGAATGTGAAATCAATTAAAAGTCAAACAATCGATTGTCATATTTTTTAAAATTTTGAATGTTGTCATAAAATAATTAATTTATTTCCAATTTCCATCCATAATTATGCATTTGCCGTGTTTCTTTATTGTGTTAAAAAGGTTTTATTTTGATATATCACACCATGCACGTGTTATTTTAATTCAAAGTCGCCAGTACGTTCAAACGGCAATTGCATATTTAAACCCATTGACCTAATTGTTTAAAATCCCTATTGCATTAACATTTTGTATGTTTTTAAAAGATAATGTAGGAACACATTCAATAAAGATATAAATTGTACCCTTGCTTTTACTTTACAAAACTGAACTTAAGTAAATTGAACTATATATTATTTTGATATTTAGCAAAACACTCAATTAGAAATCTATCATTTTTATAATCATAGCGCAAACCACAACCTGAAAAGTTTTCAGAGAAGATTCTCAATTTTACTGCCTCAAATTTATAGTTTTAGGTTATTTTGAAAAGCTGCGCGATTTGATTATAATTATTCGTAAATTATTCATAGAGACAACGGTCTCTTTTGACCCACACAATTCTACAAATATTTTTATTTAACACACTACTTATTATCTTCTTGAAGTCTTTTTATTTATATGATAGTGTTAAATCTGCACTATCTATTCTTATTAGTGATAGATTTTCGAAATGTCACATGAAACTACTGTAAGAGCCTGTGTTTAATCTAGTAGGGAAACCTAGGAGCCTAGTAAGGCTGTAGATGAAAAAATGTATTTAAAAAAATATTGTTATGGAGTTAAAAGAATGAAAATTTCATAAAATACAAACAATAAAATTAAAAAGTTTTTATTTACATTAAGAAATACACATAGAGTTTTTATGTCTCTTACAACTATTGAGGCCCTCAAGCTTCGTATCTATTCATCTAAGAAAGAGGGACAAATGTATTTCTTTTTTTATTATACAAGGACCTTAAATTGATGTAAGTGTGTCGTTAGGAGAGTGGTCACCGCGTGTTCAAAACAGCCGAATCAAATGTTCTGTATTTCCGACTGTACATTTGTAGACACGGAGACAGACTAATACAATTCGTATAACTTTAAAGGTAAGCCTAACGCTGCAATTATTTGCAATGTCTTATTTATGTATCTTATCTTATCTTACTGTCGGGCCATGACTAAATCACAGTGCACTTCGACCCATTGGAATCTATTGCGCCTCCCGTGCGTTTACTCTTCCTGTGTCCAGAATATAGATACCATTAGCCTTACTATATCTTTAGGCAGAAAGAGCCTGTAGTCTTCTGGCTTTAGATATGCCACTTCCAGAAGGGTCATTCTAGTACTAGCCAGGCCATCACATTGACACAAGAGATGCATCATTGATACCTGGCATTCACCACATGCTCGACAAAGTTGGGTTGAGGAGAGTTGCATTTTATGTAGCATGTGTTTAGTAGCAAAATGTCAAAAATAATGATAATCATTCATTTAGAAAATGTCAAATATTTTCTCAATGAATGATTATCAAGTTTGTCCATGATAATTTAGTGAAAGGGTTCCAGCAAGACATAAACCAGACACACTTTTATATTTATTTACTTTAAAAAAAATATCAGTATCAACTTGCGCACTTAATTTAACAAATGACGAAACTAACCCTAAACTACTATGGACTACTTAATACAATCCTAGCTATGATGTTGAAATAGCGCATTGTGAGGGTAAACGTCAGCTTATAACGCAAATACAGATAGTCACGACAAAATTAATAGACTTATTCCAATCCTTGGTAGCTCAGTGCTCAGAGTACTCACATGGATTCACTCGCAGTATCGTGCTTACCGTAGTTTTAAAAACATGGATCTCGACGCTTTGAAGAATGATGCTTCCCTGATAGATTGGGCTGATGTTATTGACGATAATACGATGGATGATAAGATTCACAAATTTAATTCTCGCCTCTTAAGTTTGTTCGACAGGCATGCCCCGGTGAAACGCGTTAGAGTTAAACATCTTCCAGCGCCTTGGCTTACACCTGACATTAAGGAAATGATGGCGAAAAGAGACAAAGCCAAGAACCGCCTCAAACGCTTCCCTAATGATAAAAATCTCACGCGTTTCAAATTGTGGCGAAACCGCTGTAACCGACTTTGTAGGGATGCCAAGAGAAAGTACTTCCATGATTCATTGAACGGCAAGTCGCCTTCGGAAGTGTGGAAGTTCCTCAAATCTGTCGGCATAGGCAAGTCTTATAATCAGAACATTGATATTAATACCGAATCTCTGAATCTACATTTCGCTTCTTCGTCCAGTCTGTTAGGGGCCAACATCAAAGCTAACACCTTGCCTCATTTGTCGGATGTTCCCAAGCCTTCCTGTACTCCTTTCCGTTTCATCCCAGTTTCCATTGATAACGTGAGGAAATCGATTTTGTCGATCTCTTCTACTGCATGCGGCTATGACAAAATATGCTCGAAAATGATCTTATCACTGCTTCCTGAACTTTCCCCTATACTTACCCATATCTTTAACTATTCACTCACTAGCAACTGTTTTCCTTCTGCTTGGAAACAAGCTCACATAATTCCTTTACCCAAGATCACCCACCCTCAAGTTCTGTCGGATTTCCGACCTATTTCTATTTTACCTTTCCTCTCCAAAGTTCTTGAGCACTTATCCCATAGCCAACTTTCCCAGTATTTGTCTTCCAACAATTTACTCAGTCCTTTCCAATCCGGTTTCCGACCGGGTCACAGCACAGTTAGCGCTCTCATCAAAGTAACTGATGACATAAGGTTTGCCATGGAGAATAAGTCTCTCACCTGTCTTTTGCTTTTGGACTTCAGTAACGCCTTTAACGGCGTTGATTTCGATATTCTTCTTGGCATTCTCAGTTCACTTAACATATTACCTGATGCTGTCGCCTGGTTTGATTCCTACCTTCGTGATCGTTCCCAATGCATCCGATTAAATGACGAATTTTCCAGCTGGTGCAATTTGGCAACAGGGGTTCCTCAGGGTGGTATACTGTCTCCTCTCCTATTTTCCTGCTTTATTAACACAGTTTCGTGTACAATTTCTAGCAACTTCCATTTATATGCCGATGACCTGCAGGTGTACACCCACTTCCCTATCTCCGAAATTGATAAGGCTATTAAAAGCCTAAACGAGGACTTAGGGAATATAAGTGTCTGGGCCAAGTCTTTTGGACTTCATATCAATCCTGCTAAGTCGAAAGCTTTAATAATAGGTAGTAGACACTCAACTATGCAACTGGACGTCAACGCTTTGTCTCCTTTGACCTTGGATGGCGCAATAATTCCTTTCTGTAAAACTGCCAAAAATCTTGGAGTCATTTTCAACAGCAACTTGGACTGGAGGGAGCATGTAAATGAAGTGAGTCGCAAAGTTTATTGTTCTTATCACACTTTAAGATCTATGCAATACTTTTTGCCACTCCAGACCAGAATTTCCTTGGCCCAGACACTGATTCTCCCTACTTTAGATTATGCCGACGCGTGTTACCTGGACCTCACGGAAGAACTTCTTAATAAGCTCGAGCGACTGCAAAATTTGTGCCTACGCTTCATCTTTGGGTTACGTAAATATGATCATGTCTCACAGTTTCGTAAGCAACTTAAATGGCTTCCAATCCGCCTTCGCAGAATTTCGCGTATTCTCTTTCTCCTTTTCAATATTTTATATAACCCAGTATATCCTTCATATCTTCGCGAGCGCTTTGATTTTGCTCATCCTCCCGACGTTATTTGCAGATCGCATCTCCGTACCCTTCTGAAACTGCCATCAAATACTTTCCGAACTAATTTTTCCTCGACTCATTCACTGTTCATGCAGTGAAACTGTGGAATGCACTACCACCATCAGTACGCGATATTCGCTCACTACCACTATTTAAAACTAGAGTAAAAGAGCACTATCTATCCTTAACTTAAGATTTTGTTCTTATCTTTTCCTATCTTTCTTCTTCTTATACATTTATGTTCATGATATATGGTATTTATTTATTAGTATAAATTGTATATATAAAATAAATTATATATATTTATATATGCATATAGGCCTATATCTAGTATAAGTATTTTATTTATAATAGGCATATTTATTTATTGGTACACGCGACATCCACGTTTCTCAGCATGTCTCCTATCACAGGTGGGTTGGAAGAGATTTCTTATAGAAATAAGCCACACCTTTTGTACTCTTTATTATTTTTTGTTTTCCTATTTTTGTATTTCTTGTGTACAATAAACTATTAAATAAAATAAATAAATAAATGGATTGTGAAAGGTCGCGGGTTCAGTTCCTGACCCAGGAGATGATTTTCCTAGTTGAGATATTTTATAAATACATACTCGTAATTGAAACTTTATCTATTGAATCTAAACCTCTCATGTTATCTCTAGATCTATCATCAGCCCAGGAGACGATTTTTTTCTAGTTACGACAGTTGATTTTGTGATTATTATTTTTTTACCTTTTACAATTAAAAATGAAAATTCATGAAATGAAATATGTACTACTTTTATCAAATGCATTTGGTTTCATTTTCAATTTTAAATCGAAACTTTATATATTGAACCCAAACCTGGCATGCTATCTCTAGATCTATTATCCTTTATTCCCATAGGTTGATTTACTTGTCTCCGATGGTTTTCCTTCCCTGTAATACAGCGGCCGATCTAAATTCATATAACTGGGAAAACAGTTGTGTCCGGAATATCCAGGTACACTCATCCCCAAACTCCACTATGTCCGCCTCAGTTCGTTTGAGACACAATTGCGCGTGTTTGCATTTTTATCTACTTGTTTTCGTGGGGTGAATATGAATGCAGTATTTGTTTGGACGCAGGATGTAAATATTAATATTGCGTCGGAATTGTCCTTGATCGATTTTTTGTTTTATCGTCAATAAGACTTTGTTATACAGTCCACAATGGAGTTGGGTCGAATGAGCCCCAAACTGGACCGTTTCAACTATCCCAGAATTTTCAAATTCTAAGTAATAACAGGCGCAATATCATATTTGAACAAGTACTTACTGTCGTTACATATTATACAAGTTAACTTAACATTAATCTTACAAGATCTATTTTTTATGAGAATAATGGTTATTAAATTAGACCTCTGACGGTGGTTTTAGAAATTTTGGAGAGCCTTTTCCGAGAAGAACTAGGAATAAACTAGAAAGATGTCATATTTTCTCCATATTTTAAGATTCATTTTTTTCATACTACTAGATGACAAACAAGCCGGCCCACCTGATGGTAAGCTTTTACAGCCGCCTATAGACACCTGCAATAACAAGGGAAAATCACTTGATATTGCAGGTGCGTTGTCATCCTAAGGCGTAAGATGAAATGCCGTCCATGCCCAGTAATTACACTGGCTACCTTTCCCTTCAATCCGAAACACAGCGATCTGTTTCACGGCTGAAATAAGAAAGGCGGTGGTACCTACCCAGGCGACCCTACATATGGGACTACTACATAGTAAAATTCATAAAAATATAACATAATATTATTATTTTACATATTAAGAGTTGATATTTATAAGATAAACTTATGTATGAGCCAGCAAAAGCCTGTTTATTTCCGCACATATATTTCTGCAACATAAGTATGTAAAGTATATTTTAATTCTCTTATTTCGAAGTGATCTCGAAAATGTCCATTTACATTTTCGACATCAGTGGCTAACACAATAGGACTCTATCACTGACTGACAGTCTAAACCAGTTTGGTCTAGAAACTTTGCTCATCTTCCCAAAGGTTGAATACGGGATCAAAGTTTGTATGTGAGTTCGCTATTTTGAAAGTTGGATGGGTGCTGAGAAGTTTCCAATGGGACATCCCATCATGTACGCGAATTTGTTGCCTTATCTTATCTTATCGTGGAGCAATGACAAAGCTACATAGTGCTCGACCCATTGGGATCTTTTGTGCTTTTATTTGTATATCCAGGAGTCTAAATAAGTAGCACGTATTCGCCTGTATACTTAATGTATTGCCTACTCAGTAAATTACAAGAGGACGCGCTACACAAGAGGTTGCAGTGGCAACAACACATCAGAATAATAGAACAAAGTTCAACCCAGTATCAAATTGCCATGATCTTCTAAGAACATACTCTCATACACTAACGTCGTATATAGGTAAGATGAAAAACGTGTGTCTCCACACTACAGCGCTTTTCGCACACTCCAATGTAATCGACTCATTCGATTAATGAAAGATAAGTAAGTAATAGTTAACATTAATTATATCTTTGACCTGTCTGTTCGTACATCTCAGACACGTGCTGCGACACGTCAGGTATCAGCTGCTATGTATAATGATGGGAAAGTTGCAGGTAAGGGTATACCCTTTTAAAGGATCCGGGGACCTTACTAGTCTGACTGCTTCGTTTTTTCTTCGATAAATTAAAGCGAAAGATTATATCCATCTACTCATAATACTTAATCAAAACTTTAAAAAGATTTAACACGAAATGTTCTCATATTATTACGGATATAACGATATATTCTTCGTTTTCAAGTAGAAAAAACTGTTAGTAGGTTCCATTTAATGGTGGAATAACTTTGAGTCACTATGTAAACTGTATTGTTTGTCAAGCACAAACTTTGTGGGGTCAGATAAAATACATACTAGATTAGAAATTTCAACTAGCGCTATCTTTTCTAAATTACTCCAGTTGACAGAGACAGTATTACAGGCTAGCTTCTTATGAAATTATGGTTTGTTAATATGCCAATAAAACTTATTTATCGTGCTATTGTAAGCAAGATCCAGCAACAAGTTTTACCGCAACTTAATTTCTTGTCCAAACATTAACGCCAGTGTCCGTTCCGTTACCACACAAGTAAATAAAGGGACAATTAAGGAAACTTGTAGTCCTTTGTTCAAAGAACTTCAAATGTTATACAAATATTGTGATACAAAAGTTTCCTGTCAAGTTAGACATTTGAAGCTATTAGCTAATTGGTGTTGAAGAAGGGGTCTGCCTTTAGACAGTTTGAGGTATTGTTTCATTGAAAGTTAACGCCGATTTTCCACTTATTACAATGTATGTATTGTTTTGAAAATTTAAGAGTGGAATTTTTAAGCTTATAATGTAATATTATTTTAGTACACTAAATTTTTTTACTTCAATGAGTCCTGAGCCATTTCTAGCACTTTCACAAATGGGTCGAAGTGCATTTGGACTTCGTCATGGCCCCACAACAACATAAGATAATATAGATAAGATATATTCATTCGGATATAGTGAGACTTGGCACAAAGATGAAATTTTCAAAAGAATATATGACGCGATCAAGTTTCATCAATTAGATAAATTAAGAATCACTTACTTAGGTATATTCCTCACGCACATGTGTTTTTACATTAATTTATTAAGTACTTACCCTTAAAGGAGACAATAGATTTTCTATTGCTGAGGAAACGGTGCGCCCGGCGAGCTAGTAAGGGACAACGTTTTTAAAATGTGACGGAATAAAATTGTTACTTTATTTTCTTTCACGAAATTAACAAATAAGTACCTAAATTTTTGCGTATATAACAAAGCACGAACGCATTTCATTAATCCAGATGGGAACATAACACTCCACTCAATATCAAATTAATGAGATCTAAACATGCTGAAAAACCCGTAATTTGCTGTACCTAATTACGGTGCTGTAATTTACTGTAATTTACTTCGCAAAATATGAGTAAAATATATTTTCAATGTACAATGTGTATACACATACTCATGACACACACAAACGCCAGTAACATAACACAGACACCTACATCTATAAATTACCCATGACGGGTTGGCTGCATGAGATCTCTACTAGAGATACTCGTTAGTCCTCCCTTGCATAGCTACTATTATTTTTGTTTTGTATTTGGTTCAACGAAGAGTTAATTATTCAGTGTGCATATTTAACAGTCAAGTCGAAAAAAAATTAAGTAACAAAATGAATAATTATATGATGATGTGACATTAAATCCACTTAATAACATTATCATGTTAAACTAATTCAGTAACACTGAACAGCAATCCAAATGAGTCCGTGCCGCTCATAAAACTCTAGTATTTAGTAATTAGCACGTAGCTAGGAAAGAGTACCCACTCCATTATGAGCGATCTGTCTGGTCGCTCAAAGAATATGCTTCGTAGAATCGCAATTGAAATACCCAATATTTTACCTGCTTCAAAATGTCAATATTTCATCTTCTGTCACTGAGCTTAGCTCAGTTATTCTATCATATGCCAACGCTAAAATGACCAGCTATGCGATTTCCTAAAGTCAGCAGCCTTGAATTCGTAGTTGTGATAATGCTATAATAACTTTTTACGTTTATTTGACAATCGTTGGCGACACTAGCTTTTCGACGAGGAGCACAGCGTGAGCCGGAACTAAAAAGGTGTTTACTTATTTTTTTTATCTTTTTGTAAAAATCAATCAAATATTGGAAGAAGTTATTATGATACGTTTTGAACACAAGAAAAACTAAATCCTAAAATATCAATTGTACCTACTTCAAGTCGTATCTCTAAAACAGCAAAAAATATATACAGCCAAGAGATCGACGTAGAGATAATTAAATTCGCATACGCGCAGCGCTGTGTTCGAATGTCAAAACGAATGGCGGTTCGTTGTCTCGTCAGTCGCAAGCTTGATAACGAATATTTCTGTTAGTGAATTACACTAATTTACTAGGTGGTATACCCGTATGTAGGGTCGTCTGGGTAGGTACCACCGCCTTTCTTATTTCAGCCGTGAAACAGTTCGCTGTGTTTTGGAATGAAGGGAAAGGTAGCCACTGCAATTACTGGGCATGGACGGCATTTCATCTTAGGCCCCAGCATGACAACGCACCTGCAATATCAAGTGACTTTTCCTTGTTATTGCAGGTGTCTATAGGCGGCGGTAACCGCTTACCATCAGGTGGGCCGTCAGCTTGTGTATCATCTAGTTGTATAAAAAAAAACACTGCAATTTGACGCATATGACAGTCGGAAATACTTTCACATTTATATTATGAAATATGGATTTATATTAAAATTCAAATTAACCCTTTGAAGATATAATGATGCATGGTGCAAATTCAAATTTGATGGTAATACATACTAAATCAACTGTTTATTATTTATTATAATTTCTGAAGTATTCACTGGCATTTAAATTTTTCTGAACTTTGATGACTATATCCATGTCACTGTATTCTACTCTTTGACGTTCTGTAATAAAAACAGAGGTGTGCCACGTCTCGGCGCCGCTGCTTAATCACCGCAAGGCAAGTCGTCACGTCCGCTCCTCATGCAAGTAATCATAATATCATAAAACTTTTGCACTTCGCCAAAAATCTCCGGGATCTTCTCGGGCGATGTCTCACGGTACCGGGGTAATCAGAACTTAATGAAAAGTGCGCCCTGACGAGAGGAGAGACGTTACCCAAATTTAGGGGTCACGTAAAATATTAAAGCGGCGAGATGAAGTGGCCAGAGATTCATTGCTTTTCCTTGTTTTTATTATTCGTAAATAAGATCCTCCGACGCGTTTGTACGTTCATAACATAAAACCAGTTGTAAAGTTGGCACGCTGGTGCCACTCATAATTGTTACTTAACAACTAACTAACTGGGCTTAAGGAAAACCTTTCAGAATATTAAAGTCTCAGAGAAGTACTCTTTTATTAGTTATTTACCCTTTCTACGTGTAACACAGTTTGGAAGATTATTTACTAAGAACGACATTTTGTAAAACAACCTCACTAAACTATCAGACAAATATTTTCTTGAATTTATAAATCAGCTTTGCAAATGCGAAAAAGTATTTCAAAGGAAATTTAATTCTTCACATTAATCGTGAAATTCGCGCTAAGCATTATATAAAAGTAACAGGTAACTGAAGAAAGGTGTGAAGAGACCACTTAGTGAAAACCCTGCAAATATTTAAAAGAAGCGAGACGTCTGTAATGTGTTGTGGTTCTATCGATATTCTATCTTTTGCACTTTACAGCAAAAGCATATTACACAGTTGCAGAGTTTTTAAATGACTTAACATAATTGACATCTTTCATTGTCCTGTTGACATAAAATTGACTAAATTTAATTTATCTTAATTGTTTAATACTAAAATATAATAATTATTGAATGTTTGACAAAAAAATTTTATAGTGTGATTAATTATAGGTTTTATAATTTTATATTAATAATAATTTAATTTTGGTCATGACATCATGAATTAATAACTGGATAGTCGCATGCTGTATGACAGTAAAAATACGTGATACAATCTAATTATTATAACACCTTCTGTACCATATTTTATTGCAATAAAGAATTGAATTGAATTGAATATCAAAAATACTAGGCTGACTTAAACTTTATTCTTATATTTTGATTTTAACATTATTATAAATGTTTGAAAAATTACTTTGTACTTTTTTGTTTTACTTTGTTGTTTGATTATATTTTAATTACAAAGTGACTTAAACTTATTCAATTAACCGTGTAATAATAATAATAAATATCCTTTATTTATTGCACACAAGTGAGAAAATAAATAATAAAAATTTACAAACACAAAAAAAAGATAGTAACATTGGGCGGCCTTATTGCTGATAATTATGTACTTTTGAAAAAATACATACTAAAAATATTGTCAAACTTATTATAAGCCACCGGCGGATTATACAATAAATACTATTGTTTCTTATGCGAGTGTTTCACAGATTATTTTAGAACGAGCATTAATAAACATAAATAAAATAATTAAAAAAGTGCACTAAATTTTATAGCACTTACCAACTTATATTTATTTATTTATAACTTTATTATACACACAATATTGAAAAATAACATTTTATAAAAAATACTTACTTTCACTTTTCGAGTGTTATCGGCTAATGTAATATATACCATATAAATATATAAGTATGACACTTTAACACGATAATGTATAATATCGAGACTATAAAGCTATCGACGTTTATCGATAGTAAAGTCCAACACTTAGCCTCTGTTTGGCAGCGGTGAAGTGACTAAACTCTGGTATTTATATTACTTGTGTGAAAATGAACCAAATATTTTAGAATAATCGGAAATCTCCTGTTACGAAATCGAATTCACTCTTGTTTGATCAAACTAAGATAAAAGCGATAAATCGTTACGTTTTATTTATGTCACCGCCATCTGGTTACATTCACCGCTTAATTGAATGCCTAGCCCGTTGATTAAACGCCGGCATCCAATTGAATGCCTAGCCCGATAGTTAATTGAACTAGACTCACATAATGTTTAACGACTTGGCGTATTGAATGGATCGTCTTGTACTAAAGAGTTTTGATTTGATTTGTAGGTTCAAGGTTATTTTATGACCACTTAAAAACGACATCGTTTTGGTTCTAAGTGGTAATAAAACAAATAACCTTGAACCTACCAATCACTCAAACAGTCGCTTGTCGATTTGAACGACCTGCCTAGGCGTCCAATTGAATGGCTAATTTAAACCAGACGACTGACATGACGTTCAGCCATCTGGTTAAACGTTGCGCTCAATGACTTGGCTAGTTGTACTTCAGCCGTTTGATTGGATGCCGGCGTTCAATCAACGGGCTAGGCGTCCACTTAACCGGCTGATTTAACCAGACGGCTGCGTCATTTATACTATCACATTGAAGATTCATGGAAAATTCTTCAAGTATAAGAATTATTGCTTCCATTTAGATACGTGGTCTGAAAGCAATTAGAATTTCTTAAACTCGCATAAATCAATTGAAATACTTATATTATTTATTTGATAATTTCATGACGTTGCTATTAATTATGCAGCCAATATATTATTTCGTAGAAATGCCATGAAATTATCAAATGAATAAATTAAGTATTTAAAAGTTGCAAAAAAATTCTATGGGCTAATATAGTCCATGTTTTAGTTAACTGTCGTACATATTGTCGTCACCAACCCGTATACCGCTTAAGGGGCTGGCTACCTAGCGAATATTCAACATTTTTGATAAGGATTTAATCTGCCCCTAATGTTGCTATATTGTAAAAACATATCAGAGTAGCCTAATTACGAAAGATTTTAAACAAAAACATGAATGGAAAATATTTTTCTAACTAAGTATATTGAAAATAAACTGGAAAGAGGTTTCTTTCAATAATCATTTAGTTTTCTAATTTTATTTTAACTTTATTGTTTTTATTACATGCTATAGTTGTTTATTTGTTTTCTTCGCGTTGTAAAATCAAATGGACATTAATTTGTAAAATCAATTAAAAATCCATTTTTTCTGGAGAGAAAAAAGTGATTCATTAATTATTTAAGGAATGTAAATAGCACTGACTCACTGGTTTCATTATCTCAATTAGACTGAAACCGGAACATTGTTTAAGTCTCTCTTATTATTTTCTAAAGAAAAGGAATTCTTGCATGTTTTATAACCAAAATCAAATCGCTTCCTATAAAACTAAAGACATGGTAAAAACAAAAGATATCCTCGATGTGTTATCATAACTTTTTATAAGCGTTATCCCAAACCCTTTGTTCATATCAAATAAAAAAGGCTTGATTTAAATAAGATAACATTAAGCGATAAGGACCAAAATACTTTAAACCTTGTAAAGGAATTTTTATTAACATGCCTCTTGATGTAATGGTATTTTTAACCGACTTCAAAAAAAGGAGGAGGTTATCAATTCGTCTGTATGTTTTTTTTTATCTTTGTTACCTCACAACTTTTGACTGGGTGAACCGATATTGATAATTCTTTTTTTGTTCGATGCGGAATAGTTTCCATTTGGTCCCATTATTTTTTTTAAAATCCATTGGGTAGTTTGGTTTTTAAATCAAAAAAACTGGAAAAATTAAGTCGTCTACATATGCGAAATTGCGGATTTTTGCTTTCCTATGAATTTTTTAGTGAAATGATATATATGATATAGTAGAAATCAATTTAAGCTCACGTTCACCCATCTAGCTTTGACCTTCAAAAGTTATCACTAAAAATTGTGAAAAAAAATATTTAATCAAAAATTAAAACCGACTCCAAAAAACTGAAATAGATAAAATAATTAAATTTTAGTAGCTACATATCCCCTAGGAACATATTTTGGAGTTGGTGCTAAGTTGTTTTCAGAAACCATAGATAGTGAAGCACCGACTCCAAAAATATGTTCCTAGGGGATGAGTAGCTACTAAAATTTAATTATTTTATCCTTTTCAGTTTTTTGGAGTCGGTTTTAATTTTTGTTTCAATATTTTTTATCCATAATAGATTTGTATTAGTAATATTTAAGATTTGGATTGGATATTCAGGCATACTTAATGATTGATTAAATGTAATCATCATCATATCAGCCGAGAGACGTCCACTGCTGGGCATAGGCCTCCCCCGAGGATCTCCAAACCGATCGGTCCTGCTCTGCCCTTACCAGATCATCGGTCCACCATGTGGGGGGCCTACCAACTCTGCGTCTCCCGGTACGCGGCCGCGATTCGAGGACCTTTCCGCCCCAACGGCCGTCAGTCCTCCTCGCAATGTGATCTGCCCACTGCCACTTGAGACTCGCAATTCTCATATCAAATGAGAAATGTAATATAAAAGGTGAAATGATTAAGTAGTTTTTTATGTTAGTTTTATGTAAGTGATACTGAAATTAATTATGAAGTTATAATTGCAAACATTTAATTAAAAATCGATTTGGCATGCCTACTTTTAGTGAATGTGTCTTGAACTCAATAGATATATTATAAGGACTTTTATGTACCACATTCCTGCGAAATAAATATCTATTCTATTCTCTTCTGTGTGATATTTACTGCGCTTTGTTTGATTAACACTGTAAGTTTTTAGTACGTCATTTACAAGGTCAGTATCTATGAAACTCCAGTCCAAACCTACACATACCACGACCTATTAACTACTGTAAACATCCATCCTGTCCTCATTCACTCAGTGTTTTATAGGTGTTTTTTATTGTTTTTTCGTGTAATTTTTTGTGCATTTTTGGCTTTTGTATATGTTTTGTTTATTAACTTTATTAATTTTGCTCATCTAATTATTATGAAATACCTAATAATATAATCATAATTAACGAAACATTTATGGTAACAAATAAGTTAAAGCTAAACATTGCTACGTACATGACTACGTCGTAGTCACCGTAGTCACGTAGCAATTGTGACCGTAGCTCAATTCTGTTGAGTTATTTTACTATATCCAGAAAAAACAAGCCATGATCTACAGAAATATAAAACAATTCACATAATATTCAAATAATCAAATGCATACAACTTTGTCATGATTTGAATATTATTATTTAAAGTTGGTGCTTAGCTTTCTATTGTTTTTGGAAATAGCTTAGCAACAACTTCAAAAAAAATTCTTTTATGAGATCAGTACCTACCTAAATTGAAATTATTTTTACATTTCAATGTTTTAAACTCGGTTTTTTCTAATCTTTTTTCATCTAATAATTTTAATAAATAAATGGTATTTTTTATCGGTCGAAGTTAGATGGAACAGGTCAGGTTAAACAGATGCCTTCAACTTCTATATAAGTCGTTCATTCTAATCGGAGTCATAGTACTTGCAAGTTTAATATAAAATGCAAAATGGGTCCATTAAAAAACTCACACAGCGTCGTAAACAACTGACAATTGCGACCCACGTATTCAATTATTGCTGTACGTGACGGGGAAAGATCGGATATTAAAATTACGGCAAAACCATGTAGTCGGATCGTGTAACGTGACTCTTGACAATATGTGTTTTAATTTATCAGTGCTAACTTTTTAAGTAGGTTCTGACATTTTTTTAACTATTTAGGTTATTTCAGGCTTAATCCTCATAAACATAGAACGTTCATAAGTTCAGATCCGGTAGCAAGTTCTTCCACATATAAGTTCCACATTTCGTTCGCAATCTAAATTAAGTACTTATATTCCAAAAAAACATTGGCTGGGTAACATTTTACAATTTTTAATGGGTCGCGTGATTTCATTTTGCTTTAATTGTTTGTCATTGGGTATTTGAAAATTTCCGGTTACATTAGCTTGATAATATCATAGAAGTCCCATGGACCCAGGTTGAATTTTCAAAGTCCGATATACGCTGCAGCAGGCAACGATCTCCCCCAGCTTGTGCAAAATTGTTTTGGTTGATGGTGATCTTATATCGTGAGAAACGCATATTAGAACAGCAGCTAATTGAAGAATTTGAAAGATATGATGAAAAATTTATGAATACTGCCTGCCCAAAGGTATGTCTTGTGCATATGCAATTTAAGGTTGTATTTTGACAGCTGACAATTTTTTAATAAAGATTGTTTTGTATCTTGCTGGTGTTGTAAAGAAACATACTTTAATTAATTAAGGGTAAGAATTAGTTTGAAAAACTTGAATATTTTTTTTAAGTCACCAATTTTAGTTACATGACAAACAATGAATCATTTACTTATGTAAATGAATTGCATTGTAGAAGTAAAATTGTAAATTCGTATAGTTTATTTTGTCAAAACTGTTTTTTATAAAATAAAATAGCAGTTTCAATTGAAATATAGGTTTAAAGAAATTTATTCCTCATTCAAACTTAAATTAGTTTATTTACAATGAGATATGAAAAATATAAGTATTTTGTGGTAACTTAAATTTACCTCTGAGGCCTTTACAGAGTGTACAATTTTCTTCCTTGTTTTGTAAGTTTATTTTTATATATAGATATTATTATGCTATCGCATTCTTTAATGTCACTTGGTAATGCGTTGTACAACTGTGCTCCCTCGAACAATATCGTTCTCTTGCCATAATTAGTGCGCGGGTTGATTAACTGGAGTTTGTTTTTATTCCGAAAGTGGTGAGTTGATATTTTTTTAATAAACGTTATATTAGTTTGAATACAATTATTAATTATCCTTTGAATTAGAGTACATGTACTTTATGCCTAGAGTTGTTTTATATTTAATTATTTAGTTTTTGTATGAGCTTTTGGTGACTAACAGTGTCGAATGCTTTTTTTAGGTCTATAAATATTCTTAATGCAATATTATTCTGATCAATATTTGTTTTAATTTTAGCAACTAAGTCTATTGCCGCGGCGAGAGTATTGGATCGGGTGCGAAATCCATACTATCGGTCTTTAAGATTTTTTTTTTCAATCAAATATGTATTTAAGCAGTGATATAAAATTCGCTCGAATATTTTTGATATTGGGTAAAGCCGGGATAGATGCCGCAGTGGGATAGACGGCTCATTTTCAAAATACCTAACTTGTCAAACTCGCAACTACAACTTAATAGCATAAGTAGGAGCCGCAATCACCCCGCACCTAAGCTGCCCACCGGCTGTCGTAAGGATTGGAAGCATTTCGCTCGTGCGTGCAACTATCTCCGCGGCGAACTTCACGAACACGTAAAAGTTTTAAAGGTAAGTATTTGCCATCGTATAACTTTTTAAGTAGTAATAAATTCCGATATATTTTTTAGTACGTCAATGTACTGGTTCATAGTGTGCAGCTGGATGTAAATAATTGTTTTTTTTTGTTTTTAATTTATTTAAAAACTACTCGGGCATCTATCCCTATCAAAAAGGATAGTTGCCCTGATTTTTCGAGGGATAGATGCCCCTAAGGGCATTCTATTCCATACACCATATATGCCCATTTACTAGGGGCATCTATCCCTCCATGCACCATATATGCCCATTTATGATGTCAGTGTATATTTTAAAATTATTTTATATAAAGCACTATCCCAATGATCTCTTTACTGCTTTTTTTATGGTATGATTGTACATGTTGAGACTAAATATATTTATTTTTAATTAAGAGATAATAATATTTGAATACTTCTTCTATTTTTTTTTTAATACATAAATGTTCTTCTTATAAATGTTGAAAATTTAATTTTAAAAAAGTAAGATTAAGTATGCCCGTTGAGACTATAATTAATATTTTATAATAACAATTAAGAATGAAACAATTAAAAAGATAAGAAAAAGATAAAAATGTTTTTTGTAATTCGATCCATGTTTCTTGGAGACAATTGCTGTTTCAGGGCTAGAACGACCTCATAAAATTTAGTTGAGTTTTTTACACAGTATAAAGGGCATCTATCCCGCACTGCAGGCATCTATCCTTCTTAGTATTTTCATAGTGGGGCACCTATCCATACAGGTACGCATCTATACTCAAAAAAAAGGTTCCACAAAAAGCTAAATTTTGCAAAATCTGTGATTGATAGGTCAAAAATAAATAATTATAATTCAACATGAATGATTGAACTAGCCTACATTCATAAAAATTGTTCATATCAATGAAAATTATCAAAATTAGGAGGCTTTTTTAAAAGTGGGGCATCTATCCCGGTTTTACCCTTATAGGTAATACCGATACCGGTCTGTAGTTACCCGGATCTGTCTTCCTGCCAGACTTGTAAATAGGCGTAACCTTGGCGACCTTTAAAGTGTCCGGAAAAATACCGTGTGATAGACATTCATATAAACAGTTTTTTAACATATCGATTATTATACTTTTTAGGCATTTCACCGTTTCTTATTTTGTATAGACCCGTGCTAGTGTTGCTGTCTAAATCGGCAATAATATTGGAAATTTCAGTTACATCACATGGTACAAATTGATTTACGACTTTATCGTGTGAATATTTTATATCGTACATCAAAAAATTTCCGTTACTTGTCTGATAAGACTTTGCAATTTCATTCGCCAATTCTGCCCCTATTTATAAGAGAAACTATTGAATAGATCGCAAATTGCGTTACTGTCTGTAATCGGCCCTGAGTTCGACATTAGTTTCGTGGGAGCACTGTCTTTGAGTTTATTTAGCGCCAGGCTAATAATTACCTCCCAAAGCTTTTTTTTAAATATGTACTGAAAAAATCCCAATGGTAAGCTTTTTTCCCATTTAAAATATATGCATCCATCGGACCCACCACTAAAGATACGTAAGTGTCTTCCAACACTACAGTTGAGGGTTAATAATAACAATAACTCGAAGTATTCGAAACACATGAAAACATGAATGAGGAATATTTGAAAAAAACATTCTTATGACTAAGTCTTAGTAAGGTATTCCTCCGAGAATACGAATTCAAGTCAGCGGGTAAAACCAGCTGTTTTAAGGGTGCCTGATTCACTCGAGTACGTGTGATAACAAATATATTTCATAAATTAATTAAGTTATTTTCATATAACATTTCGTTCTTGGCCAGCCCGCCAGGATCTCTTTATCAATTTAGAACCCATTGCGTCTGTTTAATAGACTTCACAAACCAATGGAATAAAGTCTCGTTAAAAATTTGATATTAATAATTTAATATTGACGTAACTATGAGTTTCGATAGCTTGACGCATAATTAGAGGAAAATAATTTTACCCATAGGGCATGACGTGTCTTTCGAGTTGTACGCTTTGCCCGCCGGTGGAGAAATTTTTCAATTAGATTGGTTTTATTCCGCTGCTAATAAGCCATTATTTTATTTGCAACTCTCAACAATATTGAAAATCATTCCGTGATACGCTTGCATAACCAGATACAATTTGGATTAATTGTTTTACTAATATTATACATCACATTTAAGAGATATACAAACTGCCTAAGTTATCGTAATCGTATACATAGTAATAATATGTATAGAATTACAAACTTCCTTATGCAGTTTGTACACACGACAGCACATCAAGTGTAGCAGTTGCACTACGAAAGCCGCCTCTATTACGAGCGCAGTAAGGCCGGTCTCAAGGTCAAACTGTTACGCTTGATGTGCTGTCGACTGTACATACAAATACATACGATTACAAAGTTACTTTTGTAGAGGTAGAGTACAGCCCACTACGATGTAAGTAAAAATATTAGTACAGATATGGGTAAGTAAGAGTATAATATTACAGGTTTTTTTTATACAACTGGATGACAAACAAGCTGACGGCCCACCTGATGGAAAGCGGTAAGGTGCGTTGTCATCCTGGGGCCTAAGATGAAATGCCGTCCATGCCCAGTAATTACACCTTACATTACATTTCTTTTCACCTTCTAGGTAAGAGTAATAACACAACACTGAGTTAATTAAATTGATATAGCTTGAGTTTTAATACCTGAGTAATTAGGTATAAAATTAAATTATCAGTTTTCAAATAATTTAATTCAAAGCCTCGGAGAAAACCCCTATAATTCTTATAGAAAAAAAAACTTTTGAAATGTAAGGAATTTTAAACCAAATCGGTCATTTAGTCAGTACTGGAGACTGGAGGGTGTCTATAGATCTTGCTTTAAACCGACAAGTCTATTTCAAAAGTGACCATATTTATTAATATTAGAATATTTTTATTTTTTTAATATGTAGAATGACTTGACAATCACACAGAAATGCTTTCTCGTACTCGTATGTGTATTGCTCACACTGCATGTGATTACGGTTAGCACTATGATCAATTAGGATTATTTTAAATGGGTGACGAGTGACGACTAAATAAGCCGAGGCCATGGGGTGGCCAAGTTTTTCTATATATTATAAAAATTAAAATATCTTATACTGATACGGGATGGGGATGGATACAACTTTGGGATGGGTCAACCAAAATTTATAATCTCGAGCTCCTCCGTGCTTCGGAAGGCACGTTAAGCCGTTGGTCCCGGTTTTTTACAACCGCTCCCCGCATTGGGCCAGCGTGGTGGTGTTATGGCCCAAACTTCTCATGTGTTTCTTTCATGTAGGAAGGCCTGTGCCCAGCAGTGGGACGTATGTAGGCTGGTGATGATGATGATGATATTGATACGGTCACTTTGAAATAGACAAGTCTGTGGAAATCTAGTTCTAAGGAAACATTTTGAAGTAAACTGTTGTGCATGTGTTTTTTGTAGTAGAACTGCGCTGTAATATTTGTAACTTTTTAGATGTAATGTTTTTTGTGGGATATAAATATGAGAAAGTATCAAAACAAACATTAACATTCGTGACTATTGAACTTAAAAAAGAAAACAAAATTGCAAATTTAAAACAATCCTTTGCTATATACTTATTGTAGTAATACGCATTTTAGTATTCCCAAACCTACATAAAATCCATGCAGTTGTAAAAAAAATATTTTGCACACCCTTTCAAACCTCCTTGCCACATGTCATGAGCCATTTTTCTTTTCACCTTCTTTCTGACGTTGAATATTAAAATCTTATGTTTTCTTTTTATAAACAACTAGATGACAAACAAGCTGACGGGCGGTAAGCGGTAAGGTGGTAAGCGGTTACCGCCGCCTATAGACACCTGCAATAACAAGGAAAAATCACTTGATATTGCAGGTGCATTGTCATCCAGAGGCCTAAGATGAAATGCCGTCCATGCCCAGTAATTACACTGGCTACCTTTCCCTTCAATCCGAAACACAGCGAACTGTTTCACGGCTGAAATAAAAAAGGCGGTGGTACCTACCCAGACGACCCTACATACGGGTCTACCACCTAGTAAAACTCTTTTCTCGACATTAATTATATCTTTTGTGATCCTTATCCTTCGATCATAAAAATACTTACTTTAGGTAAAAGTGCTCTGAAAATATTATGATAATTTATATTAGACAATTCACATTTAGAACTGCTAAATGGGTATGAATTATGATAAAAGAAATGTATGTGTATGAATTTCTGATACCAGGCTGTAAAAATAAAATTAATCCACTACACACAGTTTAAGATGGCACCTACTTGAAATACAAAACAAATAAAACTCGACGTAGGTTTCCCTTAAAGCTAGCGATGAATAATTCCTAACAATATATCACACTTAAATTGTACAGAGAAAATGGCCGACATTAAGATAAAACACATTAAGCCATTGTCGAAGTATCGAAAAGGCTCATAATTCTTAATACTAATGTAATTTTATTACAATGTTGCAATGAAAAAGCGTTCCAATGTTACGCAATAAAGTTAGCTATTCTTACTCCGAAAACAATTTAAACTGAGTTATTTCTCTATGCTGGCAATAAGTCCTGGCCTAACATGGCGTATAATGGTATGACACGACAAACAGCTTTAAGTGTGTAAAATATGGTATACTGTGTCAGCCAAGCGTGACATTATAGAATAGAGGAGAACATAGTCTTCTAATGACCAAATTCAACAGTCAATATCAAAATGGTCTCTAGTTAAATAAACTAGTAAGTTCTTTGAAATTTAATCACCGCATTGACAAAAATATTAGCTGTGGAGCTTAAGCGGCTTTTGAATGTTTGTAATGATATTTACGGATAAGTAGATCGATTTCTAAGAACTCAACTCCTGTAAAAAATTTTCATTCAAACTACGAACTTTTTCTAAACATAGTTTAAGCATACGTTAAAGTTTAATTCAGACATAACACAGCTGACAGATTAAAACGTAAGTATTTACTTATAGACACAGAAAAATGGGTTGTTAAAAATTTTTCACCTATTTTTTTCAAAACTATATAGATTTGATATCTGAGTTTCTTTAAGGTTTATTACAAATATACATTATATATTACATAACGATAAAAAACATGTAGATAGTACACATAGATTAGCTTCTGTGAAATAAACAGAAAAGAAAATTCTAACTGTAAACCTACGATCAATGCCAGAGGCATTATGTATAGTGCAGAGACAGCACCTACAGTGTACATTTCACTACAAAAGGCGCCTCTATAACGAACGAAGTAGGACAGTCTCAAGATCAAACTGTTTCGCTAGATTCGCTGTCAGTTGTACAATGAAATATTTCCTATAATTAATCCTGTGGGCACAGACAATGCGACCGAGGAATTTGCCACTGCTACGCGCAATTGACTACAAATGACATAAACGACGATACTACCTACATTATTATTACTAGATTCAGCATTTGACAACAATATGTATACTTACATATATTATTATGTTGCTGTTCAAATACTTATAGCTATAGGTTTTGTTTCTGATAACTCTCTGATAATTTGGGCCCAATTAAAGACGACTTAATTCATACTTCTGTGGTATGCAGAGCTGCTGTCTCCTAATGCAAAACAAAATATTAAAACAAACCATGCCAGAGGTCTAAATAACGATGGTCGTTTGAAAACTCTTACACCTGGTAAGTATAAATAAACGAATGTGTGCCACTTTCGGGGCATTATGTACATTAGTCTAAGGACTAATGATCTACTGTGATATGATCAAAAAAATTATGTGTCCGTTAACACGTAAGCAAAAAATTTATCTGTTAAAACAATAACTAAGCGATACCGTATCAAGTAACTCTAGTTCTACCACCACACTCACATTTCGTCATTATTACAATTCTATTTTTAAATTTGTACATTAATCTGTTTTCACCGTGCTTTGTCCCATAGCATTTACATTACTCAAATCGTTTATCAAAACGTATTTTGTTCCATTAAAGTTAAACTACTAAAGCCATTCACATTTTTTCCAGTAATTATTCTACAAAGGGCTCGAAAACACATTCGCAGTAATAAATAAAGTGCAACTCGCTTTATTTGCAAGAATAGAAGTCAACAGTCCCAGAGGCGAGACATGGTGGCGCTACTCGGCGACGACCCGCTACAGATTATACTTCAATTTGTCCAACTTACCCTTTGTTCTCGATTTCGAAACGTATATTCCGAGTGAGTCGAAAACTGTATACTTATGATATACTTCCGCTGTCGACAGGACTCTAAGCGGTTCCAAAGTGCACTTACACAGCCGAGGGCACGATACAATTCGACGCACGAGTTCGATTTATAGACACTTCGCTCGTACGGCGTAGTACACCTAAACATTATGTGCACATATCTACACATAATGCGCGTGTAAAAAAATACGACTATCGTAAAAGCTCGACTGAAAATAATTTGAGCGATGTTACTCGTTTTTCGCGAGACATTCGGTGGTAGGACCCGCATAAAAGTTGAACATCGGGCAGCCTAATGGATTAGAAGAATTGGCTCGACTCGTAAAGACTGCCTTAATATTGTCGAAGGCCTACAGAAACAATAAACTGTATTGTCGGTCATATAGTCCATATTAAGGTATTTTACTAAGGCTTTTACTACACATCTCACTTCATCTGTATTTTGATTAGCGCACTAACACTTTTAGTGATTATTTCATTAAGCAGCCTGGGTGTGGTAACCCCTTACTAAGGGCACTTAATAAAAAACCACATTAATATCTCGTTTTAATATAAAAAAGCTGTGGCGGCTTAGTCAAACCTCCACTTTATACCACGTTTTGTATAGTTTATTTTTCATGACGTCCGGTTTGCGTAACGCCGCGCAAATATTTCAGCGCTTCGTCGATGAAGTAACCAGAGGTCTGGATTTCGTTTACGCCTATTTCGACAATTTCCTCATCTTTTCTAAGGATGAGCACACTCACGAACGTCATCTCCGTGAAGTATTCTCCAGGTTGAAGCAATACGGAGGGGTGATCAACCCATCAAAATGTGCTTTCGGCGTCACGCAAGTCAAATTTCTGGGGTATCATATCACCGCAGACGGAACGAAGCCGCTTGACAACAAGATAGAGGCCATTAAATCATTTCCCATTCCGAAGAACGTCAGGGAGCTACGGCGTTTCTTGGGGATGATCAACTTTTACCGGCGCTTCATTCCTCACGCCGCTAAATGTCAAGGTCCTCTCAACAAGCTGCTTACCGGTTCGGTCAAGGGAACGCATCCCATTACGCTTGACAGCGAAGCTCTGGGAGCCTTTAAAGCCTGCAAGACAAGCCTCTGTGACGCTGCTTAGCTCGCCCACCCAGATTCTGATGCACATTTGGCCCTCGTGACAGACGCTTCTGATATCGCCATTGGTGCTGTTCTGCAACAGAGAAAAAAATCACAGTGGCAGCCGCTAGCATTCTTCTCGCAGAAGCTGAGCCCAGCACAGCAGAAGTATTCGCCATTATGACCATCTTCACGGATCACTAGCCACTTTCTTTCGTATTCTCTTTTATTTTCTCAACTTTTATCCGGCTGGATTTCCCATTTTGGATGCCCTACCCACATCGTTACAGACCTCTTCAAATGCTTATCAGAGATAGCTGGTTTCAAGCACAAGAAGACTACGGCATATCACCCAGCCTGCAATGGAATGATAGAGAGGTTCCAGCTGGACGGAATCTCTCCCATTAGTCCTGTTGGGAGTCAGAAGCGCGTTGAAAGCTGATTTGCAGTGTTCTTCCGCTGAGCTAGTCTATGGGGAGCCACTCAGATTGCCGGATGAGTTTTACCACCCAACGGCCAACGAATCTACCGATGTAGAAGATTTCACGGCTCGTTTAAGAAACATTATTCAGTGGCTCACTCCAGTGCCAGCATCCCGCCACGGTAACAGGAGTACTTTCATCTTTAAGGAGCTAGCATCATCCACTCATGTCTTCCTTCGCGATGACACCGTGCGCAGTGCGCTGCAGCCTGCTTACTCTGGCCCACATCAGGTCTTACAGAGAGACAAGAAGGAAATCCTCCTCAACGGAAAGCCGTATACAGTGATCGGCTAAAGCCGGCGCACATGGTTGACGATTCAGACGGCCCCACCAGCACCGAGCAAGGAACTGCTATTGAGGAGGAGGGCGAGGATACGGAGGATATTCTGGACAAACGGACCAGGTCTGGACGCAGAGTACATTTTCCCGCACGCTGCCTTTGACAAGGGCTTCGGAGGGGGAGTGATGTGGCGGCTTAGTCAAACCTCCACTTTATACCACGTTTTGTATAGTTTATTTTTCATGACGTTTATTTCTTCATAAATTTCTTGTCATCAGTTTTTGTCATTCTTACTCTCTGACTTTTGCCTATCGCTTGTAATAAATTATTTTCCGTTCAGTTTTATATGTTTATCGTAAATTTCGATTCCGATTGTCAATACACGTTGTAAATAGAAGCCTATGTTTTTCATCACTCTTCCCGCTATACCAGTTTTCTCTTTTCTCTTTTATCAGTAAGGAGTAAATAATTATTTTGTTTTTATAGCAAAAATCTGGCTAACTTATTTAAATTTAATACATGCTTGTGCTTGGGTATTTATTTTATTACAATACAACATCAGGCTCTGTAAATATATTAATAGTAAGTTGGCAGGTTCTTATAAAAATGTAATGATGACATACCTACAACATGTGCAATTAAAAAAAAATAACATATTTCTTTATTTATAATTTTAGGTTATTTAACCAAAAACAAATTTCTGCAGTAATAAGTCAGTGATATCTCATTTTATAAGGATAACCGATAATTATGAATTTTCACAGTTGTCCTACTTCAAACAATTTATTCAGTGGTAACGAACAGTCAATGCACGTGATACAGACACACCTGTATCTATTATGAATGGTTGCCTTGATTGTTCGGCGTCGTCATGAGGAACTAGCTGCAGACGATCGATAAATTATATAAATAAAATCACTTTGTATTTTTCACGCTGCGATCTTGATTCCTAATTATGAGAACACGTGACATAGTTATTTTCTGCGAGCATTTCTTCTAACGCAGGTGGGTTGGAATTTTTGTTTTTAGAAATAAGCCACAGCTTTTGCGGTTATTTTATTCTTTAGCTACTTCTACAATGTATCAACAGTATACAGTAAATTGTTAAATCTAAATAAGTGAAAATTCATGTTTATATGTTTGTCCTCTATGCGCTCCGAAACCATTATTCTGCGTTCTTTCTTGTTTAACCTTTCGTCCATACCAGCACCCCGCCACACAAAATACACACCATAGAAAATCTATTGGGTCTGATATCTGGATGCATTGCAGGTTAATTCAATAGAATAACAGTGACAGACTGTGTAATTCCATTGGAAGTTGTGATTTAGGGTACATGAAATAGAGTACTTTTGGTATTGCGTCCTATAACGTTAAACATATAATTTTGCTTATTAAAGTATGTTGCACAGTTGCTCGGTAAATATTCCTATAACTCAAAACAAGGAATAGAAAGAATAGCGTCATTAATAGTTCTGCCCATATTTTGTAAAAAATAGGGAGAGATAAAAAGGAAAGAGATGAGAGAGAAAGAAGAAAGCTAAATGGTAATACTGGACAGGAAAACTAAAGACTGAACTAACTGTCACAAGCGATGTACAACAGTTCCTTTTTTGATCTAGGTCATAGCGAGCAAATGCATCCTAGCCGATTTATTTCCACTTTTACTGCAATGGCATTGGTCCAAATCGTAATGTACCGCTATGCTCTACATGCGGGACAAGCATTTGAAAAAGGTTGTTTTCCAGAATTCCGGCTTTATTTATTAATTCTTGCTTGTTAATTCTTTTAGAGTACCTCCTAAAATGATAAAGTTTCAATTTTATTTGCTTCACGAGGGAGGAAATTTCATTTTGAAATTCAACGTTCAGTTTACTGTTGTTTTGTTCTGGCAATTTCTAGAAAAGCAGAAATTAGTGTAGGTTAGATTTCATGGTTTTTCTACTCAGATACTGATATTTAAATAATAAAACCGCTTACCAATCATTATTCATTTACTTACATTTTGACATATAAACGCTTTTCTATTATCTTTTCTGATTTCGATCTTTTTCTTTTTTTTCTATTTAAGAATATTCATATTTACATAGCACTAGCTGCACCCGGTATGTGTAAAGCGAAAACTGTTAGGTTTTATTGTAAAAAGTTTTTATAATCGTCATAGTTCTTTAGAAACCCTCGTGTTCGTTCCCAAAATACCCTACCAAAGTTTCATCACAATCTGATCAATGATTTTGGAGCGCATACGGGCAAATAATAAGATTTATATAGTTCTATCAGGAGTAATTTTTTGCATTATTTTAGTGAACAATATCTATTTTTGTATGTAATATTAAACGAAGTACTGGAAGAGATCTGTTTTATTTAAAGACATTACTAAGCTCACCCTCGTTTATATGTACAATACAAAAAAAACTGAAATGGGATGTATTTTAAATAGATATAATATTATATTTCAAGTATTTATTTCTAGCGTTATCGGGCCATAGGGGAACGCCCGTCTTTGCTTTATTAGAGACTTTAGCTTAATCACCATAGGCGCTCACATAAGTAGAGAATATATTGTGTCTGTTATTTGGATACTTAACAGATAACGTATGTGTTTTAAAGCAAATCTAAGGCTTAGATTTGATAAATGAACTTGGTTTGAATGTATCTTAATGTGACGGACGCGCTTGATTTTCAAATTATTTTAATTACTTATAATCAACATAATTTGGAATTTTTGCGCATCTGTCATGGCACAGGATGCTTAGTGTTTTTTTAAACAAGTAGATGACAAACAAGCTGACGGCCCACCTGATGGTAAGCGGTTACCGCCGCCTATAGACACCTGCAATAACAAGGAAAAATAACTTGATATTGCAGGTGCGTTGTCTTCCTGAGGCTTAAGATGAAATGCCGTCCATGCCCAGTAATTACACTGGCTACCTTTCCCTTCAATACGAAACGCAGCGAACTGTTTCACGGCTGAAATAAGAAAGGCGGTGGTACCTACTCAGACGACCCTACATACGGGCCTACCACCTAGTAAAAAGCGTGGAAAATAGACCAAGAATTTAATCGGTTTTTTACATTTCCTTGCAACATTTTTTTATTATTTGGCAAGTTCTTGCAAATACATTTTGATTAGGTATTTAATTTTTTTCATTAAGTTAAACCCCCGTTTGGACTGCTTGTGATTATAATCAATTTAAATTTCCTCACATACACACACAATCTAAGGAAATCTAGCAGAAAATATACATATATATTTTACCAAGAGCATATGAGTACTTACAGTTCTTGGCACGTTTGCAGAGAAAATAAGAAAATGTTCACGCAGTATGTGTGCCTTAGCATCGGATTTATGCGCGGGACACAGAATAGGATTTAGATAAAATAAGGACTCGAGCAATACTAAATATTACTAGTCCCTTCAGACAACATAATTTAGAATTTAAGGACACAAAAATGTTAATACCAATATTATTGCAGTGAAATTAAAGATATAATAATAATGTGGTCATACATAGTAAAGCATAATTATTTACAAAACTATGTATTAAAATTTATGTGACATACAACTATTTTTAATAAATATAAAGTTCATTTTTGTTGTTAATTAACAACATAACAGTAAATAAGTAAAATTTTTATTTTACTTAGTTAAGTATAAACTAAAACAAACTAAAGATGAGCTGCTTATAGGAGACAGTGAAGTTGAAAGTTTGGAAAAGTGTATTTTGTTTTTCTTTAGCAGTATATAACTATAGTGAGTAACGTATGTAAATACTTATTAATTATTTACATACAGTTTCTCACTATTGAGGGAATGAGTATAAGAAAGGTTGTAGATGTTGAAAAAATATCACACTGAGTATTGATTACAATACTATCTTTACCTAGACACATCTTGCGATATAAAAGATCGTCGAGAATAACGTCTGCAATATACTATCGTCGAAGGCTCCTAGGAGCCGGCTCATCGAGCAAAACTAATGACATTTTATTTCTCCCGAGGAATGCATTAATTTCATTTGTTAGCACATCGATGCCGGAACGCGCCCTTTCGTTCCCACTACGGGAAGTGGACTTCCTACGAGATGAGAAAACCTATTAGCCTCGGAAACCTCAATTAAGCTACACGGTTCAACTGAATATTATATTTCAATACGTTTTTAATGAAATTTCTGTCGGGGATATTGGATATTCGAACTTAAGGTCGTAAATTGGAGTTTGAGTTTCACTTCTTGGATTGTGAAGTTTTATAGTCGTGAGTAATTAGTTTGCACTGAAAAATAAAATACAACTGAATTTTCGACTACCTGTACTGTAGCATAAAAAAACATACCAACCGAATTGAAAACCTCCTCGTTTTTGAAGTCGGTTAAAAATATGACTAGGTGCATAACTTAGGGTCAAATCTATCTAAAAATAAAGTTGCATATAGGATGCATAATAATCAAATAAACTGTAATTACGTCGCGCAAAATTTTGGTTTTAACTAATGTGGCCGAAAAAGTTTGGCTTAATATTTTTTCAGTGGGTGATATACGTAACATCCCGTCAGTCGATTAACCAAAGCTAAGACAATGATCCTGATTATGTTGGACTTCGAATTACCTTTTTTCGGATCGATAAATTAAGTAACACTAATAATCTCAGGACATTGTCATTTTGTAGTAAAAATGGGTTAGTTGATAATGGAAATTTATTATCAAGGGAAAAGAAATGAACAACTGTATGAAGTGTAGGCCGCTGCTGGTGCTCATTCTACTATGAGTAGAGTCCTAAGGTTGATCAGGAGGTTTGGTAAATAAAACACGGTCTTTTGACATTACCTTAAATTTTATCGCTATATTTTTTTGGCATACTGTAATTTTGGGACATTTAAATATTTATTATTGTGATTTATTGTAAATTTAATTGAATGATTTCCAACATGCGAATGTTTGTTTGCTTGACATTGTTACTGTAGATTTTTAAATAATTTAAATATATGTATGCCTATTTGGTGGAACATAATGAACATATTTATTATATTTGTAACATCTTTTGTACCCACTTATGTTTAAACAAATAAATTCTGATTGATTGATTGATACGACGAGCGGCCTAGAATGGCGCGCAATAACAAGTGAATTTATTTTCCAGCACATACAGACATGTGAGAGTCATCAAAATGTATGTTATGTGCTTATGTGTGCCTTAGCCCCCATAATCAAGAATGAAAAACTTATCTTTATAACACTAACCTAATATTTACAAACCTTACATGACATTAAATAAGAACCTCCTCGTTTTAAAGTCGGTTAAAAAACAAACTTACAAATAATATACAGCACCTAAATCTTGTGAAACAGGAAGTGTCTGGCCGCATTACCTCGCTGAATTGCGAGGCTTAATCTTTGTGCAAAATATAAACCACCCTTATTGTGATAATTATCTGCCGCACTGATAAAATTAAGCGTGCCAATCTACGGAGCCAATAACACTGTCTCCATCTCAAAATCACACAAAGAAATTAAATAACTAGTTTATTTGTTGCGTCTTATCATTCATAACTTGTAATTCCATCATCATCATCATCATTTCAGCCGAGAGACGCCCACAGCTGGGCATAAGCCTCCCCCAGGGATCTCCAAACCGATCGGTCCTGTGCTGCCCGCATCCTCCGGTACCGCCGGGCACTTGGGGCCTTGGATTTATGTGATACATTCATGGGGGGGTTTTGGGCCGTCACCCACCATGCTGGCCCAGTGCGGGTTGGTGGGGAGCGCCAGAGCCTCGTCTGTTGAACAGCAGGGTGCACCACGTACAGGTGAGGTTGGCTTGGATCCCGTAAGGTGTTGTTTGGAAACCTTTACACCCCTTACACTTGTAATTTAGCAACATTATATTATTTAATATAATGTTGTTTACAGGGCTATCCCAAGTCCTGGGTGGCTCAGTGGTCAGAGCAGTCGCCCGGATTGCGAAAGGTCGCGAGTTCGTTTCCTGCCTCAGGATGTGAAATTTTTCTAATTTTATATTTTAATTAATAGGTAAGTTTTCAAACATTTATAATAATGTTAAAATCTAAAATTAAGAATATTATATTATTTATTGAGCCTGCCAGGGAACTTGTTCTCTGGCAGGCCCAACAACAAGCTCTAATCGTGAATTCTGTATCTTTTCTATCATGATGTTAACAGGCTCGAAGTTCTTCATGGTTAAAATCTTTTCACTACTAACCTATGAAGGCATTTTGTACAATAAATTTGGCAGGGCATCAGCTTATTTCCTATATAAGTAATTACCATAGACTACAGAACAACTAAACTACTGTTAACATGTGTCACTAACCCAGTAACCGTTTCAAGAACATGTTTCTTTAGTAAAATAGAAGACTTTTATCGAATTGAACTCTGGCGATCTTATTTATGGAGGAGGTGCTCCAACATGAATATATTGATGAATAATTCATTTAAACAGAATATGTTTTAAGGAAACTGAAGCTGCCTGAATTATCTAAACATGAAAAATATTTCTAAAATCAACAAAAGAGACTGAGAATTTTATGTTTTGGTCTATATATTCTCAATTTTATTTTTAACATTAAACTAAATATTTGAAATTTATTTCATTTTGACATAGAATAGCTTCCACATTTCGAATCCCGGTGGGAGCAAATGTTTGTATCATGAGTACGAGTATTAGTTCACAAGTCATGGATATTCATATGTTTTTTCAGTATATTCCTAATATTTATAAACATATATTATTATCATTATTTCTCCGTTATCTAGTATCTATAATTCAAGCTCTCAGCTAGCTAATTGGTGTGATTGTATGAATATTATTATTATTGTGATTCTGGGGGTAGAAAATCAGATAGACTAGACTCTAGTCTTATCTGGGTTTTCCTTTGAATATGTTTTTTGTGGGAAGTGTTTTATCGGCTGCAGACAGAAGAGAATTCCTAAAATCAACATACACAGAGTGAACATTGTCTACAGTCACTGCGGGAAGATGTTTGATCTCATCATCCAATGCTGCAGCCTTTGACAGGTTAAATTTTAATCGCGGGCGAGGTATATCCTGAATATTAGGGCGACAGGTATCCATCATTGAGATGATGATAGGAAAGTGGTCACTGCCATGGCAGACAGGGAGAATTGTCCAGGACAAAAGGGAACTAGAGGAAATTAGAGAGTTATCCCAAGTTCTCCGTGGATCAGTATTCAGAGCTTTTACTGGCAGGTTCAAGGTAATTTTTTATGACCACTTATAACCGACATCGTTTTGTTTCTAAGTGAATTAATAAAAATAACCTTGAACCTAACAATCACACAAAAAGTCACATAAAAGCTCTTCGATTTAAATGATCCGCCGAGGCGTCCAATTAAATGGCTAATTTAAACCAGACGGCTGACATGACGTTCAGCCATCTGGTTAAACGTTGCGCTCAATGACTTGGCTAGTTGTACTTCAGCCGTTTGATTGGATGCCGGCGTTCAATCAACGGGCTAGGCGTCCAGTTAAGCGGCTGATTCAACCAGACGGCTGCGACAGATACATTAGTTTATGTAGAAATTTAACGGCGCTTAGCGCACACAGAATTTCACATTTACGAAAGTAGCATTACAAAACGGTCTATTTCAATTTACTAAGTATATCAATATGCTAAACACCTATTAACTGTAATCGTTAACAATTTTCTTCATTAGCTAGCTTACAGCTTAACGACTGTTAATCAAATCGACACCTGCTAAGAAAGCGATGTAATTTGCCCCCGGGGGAATGACATTGTAATTTAAATACAAACTGGAGCAAAAGTTTCGTGTTATTCTTCAGTCTTTCCAAGGTCCAGTGTAAACAGATTGTAATCAAGACTGCGAAATTCTTCGGGCTTTCTTATAAATTAAATTATCATAAAGTTGGCTTGCGTAATAAAATATCTATCGTACAAAAATGGTCATTATAGATCAATGCTATGTATTAGGTTCAATAGCAATTAGCAGCCATACAAATTATTGTATATTAAATGCATAGGTACTTATTATTTTTTTCTGAGTATTTTCTTGTTTTTTATGTAGGTACCGATTTATCATAAGAAATAAATCAATCATAAATCCGTTACGGTAAGCGATGACGGTGAAGTAAAAAGCGCCACGGCCGCCATCTTTTTGATACTATGGCATATGTACATTGTACGTACATAACTCTGTTCGCTAGCAACCGCAACACACGCTCTTAAATTATACTTAATTTAGGTTAGATAATTGGTGTGAGTACAAAGATATTTGAAACAGTATGTTACTAAAACTGCCTTACAGAGTTTAGAATTCGGGGAACACGTCCAAAAGAAGATTATTCGGGAAAAACGGTTGTTAGTATTTACCTATTTAAACAGAACATTATTTTATAACGCTATTTAAGATGGAGTTATATCGACTTCATAAATCACAAATCCGTTCGTGCATGGAGTACTGTTTTCACCTGTGGTAAGAAATGTGAGGGTAAAATATCCGCCAGCACCTTGGCTTCCTGACGACATCAAAAAAGTTATATAGCTACTTAAACGGGCTTACAACAAAATACTTCTACGGACGGTGATAGGGATTTGTATAGGAGACTCCGAAATCGCTGTAATTCTATGCGTAGAGATTCCAAAAGGCGTCACATTCACAACTCTATTGACAACACTGATTCAGCAAAGGTTTCTCTAAATGCTAGGTATTGGTAAATCTTCCAATAGTGTTGGAAACACTTAAAATAGATCTTGAGGCACTGAGTAAGCATTTACCAGTCTCCGTCTGTAGTTAATTCCAGCTATAAAACTTCTACTTTTATATATCTTTCTGATCTCCCATTGCCATGCAGTAAATACTCCTTTTTCCTTTACTATGACTTCTGAACGGGACATAAAGAAAATCCTTACTAATATTTCCTCCAAAGCACTGCTTGAAAAATGGCCCATGTTTTACCTCTCCCTAAAACTTATATTGCATCTGCCTTTTCAAGATTCTTCACTATCTATTCTTCCTGTACTATCCAAAGTCCTAGAATCCGTTGTTCAGAGTCAACTGTCTTCTTACATGTCCTCTCAGCATCGGTTGGTGGAAACTAGCTTCTTAGCTTGAATCACCGCCTACAAGCAGGCACTTGTCGGTGTTTTACAGACTTGTACTTATCTTTCAGCAAATGAAAATATATCTTGCCGCTTCTATCAATCAAGATTTATGCCGCTTCTATCAATTAATATTTAAGAGTTTCCTATGCTTCGCGTAAATTTCGGTCTGCCATTGATTCCTACACTTTTACCCTTCTGGAATTAGGTGCCACTCACCGTAACATCGATTCTACCGATTCATGGATTGACCACATTCTTGTCTCCTCTCCCGATCATGTATCTCACCATGGCCAAATTTCTGCTCCCGGCTTTTCCCGTCACGATCTTATTCTCTCATATAAAATCAAACCTCCCAAACGTAGTCCTGAACTGGTCGAACTTAGGAACTTTGCTCGACTAGATCTGGAGAAACTATCTCGTGATGCATCTGGTATTGATTGGCATAATGTACTGACTGCAACCTCAATCGATGCTAAGGTTGATTTATTTAACACCCACATTTTATTGCTTTTCGACACACATGCTCCGGTTCGTGTTGTTAAGTTAAAAAGACCACCTGCACCATGGATTACATCTCTAGTCAGAGTGGCGATGAGGAGGCGCGATAGAGCTTTCCAAAAATTTAAGAAGTCTAGGACAGATGCAAACTGGTCTTTATTTAAGTCGTACAGAAATCGCTGCAATCAGATGGTGCGAGCAGCTAAGCGCCGCTATTTTCACGACAATATTCTTCACTCATCCCAGGCGGACACATGGAAATTCCTTAAGTCTCTCGGTCTGGTAAAACCGTCAAGTAATCCATCCGTTCCCTATCCCTTCTCCGTCAATGATGTGAACCAACATTTCTCTGCCAACTCTAATTCCAACCTGACGGATAGGTCAATGGCTTTCAAAGACATTGCTGCCATGTGCAGCCATCCTCCGGATTGTTTTACCTTTTCTCCAGTTACCGAGTCTGAAATTCACAAAATTATTTCTTCTTTGAAATCTAAAGCAATTGGCTGTGACGATGTGAGCAGACATATGATAGTTTTGAGTTTAGAAAATACTCTTCCAGTAATTACCCATATTATTAATGCGTCTCTTTCCTCGGGTGAATTCCCTTCTATATGGCGTAGGGCTCATGTTCTGCCTCTGCCCAAAATCAATAACCCTACCTCTCTTAGCCACTTTAGGCCAATTTCGATACTACCATTTCTATCCAAAACTCTTGAAGCTGTCGTTCATCGCCAATTGTCAACTTTTCTCCATAAGAATCGTATACTCAGTCAGTTTCAATCCGGATTCAGGCCAGGTCATAGTACAACAACCGCTCTATTAAAAATTACTGAGGATTTGAGAATTGGAATGGAGGCCTCTAAGTTAACGGTGTTAGTTCTCATTGACTTTTCCAACGCCTTTAATGCTGTTGACCATGACCTCCTTCTTGCAATTCTCTCTCATTTAAGAGTCTTGACCCTTGAACTAAGTTGGTTCTCGTCATATCTTCGGGGACGGCGGCAGGCTGTTCGTACTAAAGACATCCTGTCCGACTGGTGTGATCTGGCTGCCAGTGTTCCTCAAGGCGGCATACTCTCTCCTCTTCTCTTCTCGGTGTTTATTAATATGATCACTCCTATTCTTCATAACTCTCATCATCTATATGCTGACGGCTTGCAAATTTATGCTCAGGCTGAGATCTGCAATTTGGATGCCGCAATTCTCACAATCAACGAAGATCTACAGCGGAATTCTGAATGGTCCAGTAGTTTTGGTATTCGCGTCAATCCAAGCAAGTGTCAGGGTCTTATTGTGGGCAGTTCACGCACCCTTTCTAAACTAGACATGAGTACGGTTGCAGCACTGTCCTATAACAATATATCTATTGAGTTTACTACGCATGTAAAGAATCTGGGTTTGGTCATAGATAACACGTTGAGTTGGCTTCCTTATGTAGATTCCATTAGTCATAAAGTCATTGGCATATTAAGATCATTCTACCATTTTAAAAATTTCCTTCCCATTCCTACTAAGATTCTTCTCGTCCAAACAACAATTCTCCCAATATTTGATTATGCTGATGTGTGTTGTGCTGATATAACTGAAGAACTTTTAAACAAATTGGATCGCTTACTCAACAATTGTATACGTTTCATTTTTAATCTACGTAAGTACGACCACATTTCTTCATTCCGTAAGGTTTTGAATTGGCTGACGATTCGTCAACGGAGGGATCTTAGAATCCTGTCCACTCTATTCTCCATACTTAATGATCCATATGCTCCTGAATATCTGAAATGTAAATTTCAGTATCTGGGTGCTTCTCATAATCGTGTCCTCCGTTCAAGCGGCAAACTTACTCTAATTTTTCCTTCTCACCGCACTGGCTTCATGTCCAATTCCTTTCAATGTCAAGCTATACGGCTCTGGAACGCACTACCTCCCCATATTCAAGAGGCCAAAAACAAACTGGCTTTCAAGCAGTCAGTTCGCAGTCTTTTTTTAGAGTCTCCTTCTTTATCCAATTGATATATCTATCCTCATTATTTCTGTATATATTTAATATGTATTTGTTATATATATGTAAGTGTATGTGTATGTATATATATATATATATTAATTGCGTATTTATCCATAGTTATACATCTTAACAATATATATATATATATATATATATATATATTAATTATTATGCAGTGTATTCATTGTTATTGTATATTTTAATTTTTAAAACAGTTGTTTGTGCACTACCTATTTAATTATTTTGAACTCAACTTTCCGGTTGACTGGTAGAGAATGCCTAATGGTATTAAGTCCGCCAAATTGTAACTCATTTTGTGCAATTAAAATTTAAATAAATAAATAAATAAATTTATGTAAACGATAAGGTAAGATGGATTATTACAAAAATAACAGTACGACAAAATGGTGCTTGTGACCTGTCTATCTCCTTTAGTTTAAGTACAATTTTCAACTTAGGCCATCGGCAGAAAAGGTTGCAACACGGGTTAAAAGTGATGTACCTTTCGTCGAATGTATCCCGGGGGTGAAACAAGTGTGGTTCGACGTTTTTAACGGCGAGCACCATTTCTGACTGCACAGCCGAACATCCTGAATTATAGAGGAGAGCTCCGAACACCGCCTGCCAAGGAGTGCCCTCGCAGTCTCACCGCCCTGAATAAATAATATTTAGCGTCTGAGCAGTTTTACGAACAAATTAACGACTGAAAGTTGTTATTTTAATAAAAGTTTCTCCAGAGTTCCATCTTTACGGCTCGCTGTTGCGGGATTGTTAAAAATCTAATGTTTTACTGAATTTGCAGAGGAATAAAATGAAGGTACTATTTGAAGTTTAAATTTACATAAAGGTAAAGATATGTTAAGGTAAAGGTACGTCAGAATTCATCAACTAAACTAAAATAACAGGAAGAATAAAAACATTAAATTAATAAAAAAATTGTAGAACAAATGGAACATTGAACCGTGACTTAGCCTGAATCTTAACCTGGAGTAAGTCTTATAGATTAAGTGTCGATCCCTCTAAAACATAGACTATCATATTTGGTAGTCCTTGCTATGTAACAATTGAATGGGAATCGTTGCCACAAGTCTTGTTTGATGGTGTTCACGTACCGTACAGCGTTACGGTTAAAAATCTAGGCGTTTAAATTGATCTAACTTTATCGTGGAGTCTGAAAAATGATAACTAAACTATCGACTACTTGTACTTACATTTAAAAAAGTGACTACTTAACATAGGGTAATTAATACCTAGTCAAACATGAAGTTGATTAGAGATTTGTAAAATCAAATAAACTGTAATTACTAGGTGGTAGGCCCGTATGTAGGGTCGTCTGGGTAGGTACCACCGCCTTTCTTATTTCAGCCGTGAAACAGTTCGCTGTGTTTCGGATTGAAGGGAAAGGTAGCCAGTGTAATTACTGGGCATGGACGGCATTTCATCTTAGGCCCCAGCATGACAACGCACCTGCAATATCAAGTGATCCTTCCTTATTATTACAGGTGTCTATAGGCGGCGGTAACCGCTTACCATCAGGTGGGCCGTCAGCTTGTTTGTCATCTAGTTGTACAGAAAAAAAAATACACCACGCCAAATTTTGGTTTTTGCTAAATAACCAAAATAATTTGGTTAAATATTTTTTTCAGTGAATGATACTGTGAGTTTCTTATAATAGGTGCCTTTATGTCAGAATTTAGCTTTTAACACAACACAATTGTGTAGAAAAGAGATGTTTCAATAATGTATGGCGACCAGGCCAGGTCTATGTACAGTATACTGAAAAATAGGTGAAAATATGCAGAACAGTATTCAATTATCCATTTTCTTTCCACCGCCTTTCTTATTTCAGCCGTTAAACAGTTCGCTGTGTTTCGGTTTGAAGGGAAAGGTAGCCAGTGTAATAACTGGACATGGACGGCATTTCATCTTAGGCCACAGGATAACAACACACTTGCAATATCAAGTGTTTTTTTCTTGTTATTGATTGTTTGTAATCTAGTCGTATTAAAAAAACACAGTCAGATATTGATCATGGCGGCTATGTCACTTTGGTGACGTTTCTTTGACTTCTATGTACCCCGCCATATTGCCATACTAGTTGACTGTGAAATCGACGAAAAGTCACAAATTTTGTAGAAACAAACAATGCATGAAAACGAATTGTTAGTATTTTTTCGATCCAGGAAATTTTTTCTGATATTTTGAAATAGTGTACATATACTTGGCCGGATATGAAACATGTCATGTCATGCCTTTCTTATTTCAGCCGTGAAACAGTTCGCTGTGTTTGGATTGAAGGGAAAGGTAGCCAGTGTAATTACTGGGCATGGACGGCATTTCATCTTAGGCCTCAGGATGACAACGCACCTGCAATATCAAGTGCTTTTCCTTGTTATTGCAGGTGTCTATAGGCGGCGGTGACCGCTTACCACCAGGTGGACCGTCAGCTTGTTTGTCATCTAGTTGTATAAAAAAAAAATGTCCTTTACCCAGTTTCTTCCAAGTAGATTTAGGTCAGTCGTCGAACAGTCAACTCTTCATATTGTGAAATGGACAAAATTTTTATCTAGTCTAGAAAAAAAATACTTTTTTTTAAACTTTGGTATTAATAACCGATAACCATCAAAATTGGAGCACAGTGTACAGTTAAGTCTGAAAGTGCGACGCATAAGCGAATCGTTTGTCAAAGGAGGCGCGTGCCCCCTCCCCACCCCACTTAAACTGCTTATTCTAATTTATGACTCACAGTATTGCAGTACTTATTACTCGGTTGCAGTTTCGGGGCCCGAGAGTACATTTTATGGCGTTGTAAGCCATGAACGTCTTAGCATAATTGCTGTGTAACATTAAATTAGTTTAAACATCAATTATGTCTTTATGTAAATATGACTACGGGGCCAGAATCCTTATTGCATTAAACTCCAATTTTGTGTGATCTATTCCATTAATTGTGGCTAAATTAACGCCGAAATTAGCTTTGCGTGTAAGTAATTTAACAGTTTAAGCTTGTAATAAATTCGGCTTCAGTTAATGTTAATAAATTGTAACTAAAAACTTACACTAAGCCTTTTATAGTATATTTAGATGAAAGGTCTAAGATTCGATCCCCAGCCTGCATCTATGGTAGAAAGAAGAAAGGTGGGATAAGGTCGAAAAGCTCCTCAAAATACTCCATGATAGAAGCCAAAGGCCGATAGAAGGTGCTAATCAATGCAATGTCACGACGCAATTTTAGAAACTGTAGGCTGTTCGTGACCTCTACATCATCAATGATGCAGACATCGCGACGCTGCAATCTGTCCAATGCATACTTGGCGGAGCTATCCAAGAAGTGCGAGCAATATTCCACAATATTCCAAGATCGTACCTGAGTTTTATAAAGCAGGCTAGTTGACCAGGCGTGAAAAATCGACGCACCTTATCTATTTGTTCAGGACACCGAGCTTCCGCGAGGTTTTTGCCATATATTAGGTTCATTTAACTGTGTAACAATATTTAGAAAGTATTACAACTAGAAAAAACTTTTCCCAGTGCGGAAGCCAAACCTGCCACTTTATACAATCCTGGTGATTGCTCTGCCCACTAAGCTACTTTAGTAAACGAAATTTGGCAATAGTAATAGTTTGAGACCTTGGAAGGACATAAGATACTCGTTGGAGCCGCGGGCGGCTACAAGCTATTTATTATATTAAAAATGAAACAATACAGAAGAATTTATGTATATTATTTCAGAATAAAGCCTTCGTTGCATCGCAAATGCTGAGGTTCATCAGAAAATAACAGAATCATCGAAGTCCCTCAGCCAGAAGATAGAAAGATCCAATCCGGTGCAAGTGCAATAATTGAGCGGGCGGCGTCAATGTTTAATCCGGCCGTGGCGCGGGCCGTTTATCAATCCCTCGAAAAAACAACATATTTCAATATCCGCTGATTAATATCCGCCAGTGCGCCGGCCGAGGCAAACACGAAATTTATGTACTGCGACCAAACAGTTTGTTTCATTTTGCTTTTAAGACTTTAGTCACACTGGGAGCGGAGTGACAACCTTAACGAAAACCCAAAGATTTAACCACTCCTGAGCTACTCACTTTACGGCTACAGAAACTTCTGATGATTCTCCTGCACTACAAAATCGGATACCATGATGGGTTGTGGTAGGTGTCTGGTGCCACCATGTCCGACTTGAAAATAAATGTAGCTTATTAGCAGCAATGGGTGTCAATTTGAAAGGAAGTGCGATCGCGACCGGAATTAGATAAGAGGGCAGGTCGTGTTCATCACACAATATATTGTTATTTTTTTATTGAAGCTGTGGTGGGAGAGGTCGATAATGTTGAGAGGTTGTTGGAGTTAATGGCTTTTGAAGGCGCAGCTTATAACAGGGTCCTATATTTCTTACTGATCGTCGTAAGTGCTTAACTAATTTAAACTGCCGCGTTCATTATATTTTATGTGTTCAAATCTTTCGCTTCTCACTGCTTAACTGCTAGATTGCTTTACGTTTCTTCGTACATGATGGAGACACGGGCTACTACATGTCTCTTCTGCCAAGCCCTCCGTATTTATAGACGAGTGATTTTCCTAAAAGAACCTTTGCGTTAGCCTATTTTTCCTCGTTGTATAGAGCCAGCCTTTTTTATGGTGATAATCTACTTTTGATGATCTCGGGATGGATTAATCAAAACTTGCAATCTAGAGCTCCTCCGTGCTTCGGAAGGCACGCTAAGCCGTTGGTCCCGGTAGTTACTACAACCGGCTTAATTCCACCAGCATGGTAGTGTTATGGCCAAAACTTCTCATGTATTTATATCATGTAGGCCTTATTTGTATTTTTTTTCGAGGAGGATTCCGCTTACGGACCTACCCGCCTCTGCCTAAGCGACGGGCGTGTGTGGGAGTCGCCCAGTGCCTGATCGTATTGGCAGTGAGAATACCCACTAAAACTCCACGGTAACTCCACTGCCCTTCACGGGGGGTAGCCTGGGCTCTGCCGAGATACAATTTCACCAACCCACCCCCAGGCAACACGGGTCATGTAGGAAGGCCTATGACCAGCAGTAGGACGTATATGGGCTGTGTGGTGGTTGTGGAATCTACTTTCAAGAACATTGCAGCAGCACAATTTAGGGAGAAAACCAGAGATAATAAACCTTAATAAAATTACCTATAGATACGGTTAACGTAGGACCTGGCTTAAAACTGAGACTGGCTTCAGTCCTGTAATGCTCAGACTTAAAAAAAATAACTTCATGGTATTCTATCATTGAAAAGAGATATTCGATATTGATACTTGAAAGCCCCCCCACGATAAATGATTAATTATACGAAAGCTTATGCTCAGAGAATCTTGAATATTGTAATTAAAAAAAGTGTATGCAAGAAATCTAACCTTTGTATCCAAGTTTCTCTGATGAAATATAGTAATTATAAATTAAAAATCCTTATTATTAGCCAGAAACAAGAGCAGAAACCAACTTGCCGTATTATTTCAGCATTTATTATAAAACATAATAAAAAATAGTCGTAGGCTGAACAAAAGCAACCTCATGCCTAGTTATAAAAAATATTTGACAAGACAATAGACGACATTTATGTTTTGTACTTTGTCTGACATATGTCACTTTTTAATCGAATTTTATATCTCTGGAGATTATTTTTTTTAACCAGAAAGAAATGTTACTTTTTATTTATATGTAGGCATTTAAAATTATATTTTTTGTTGTATAAATATTCCTAAAAATATACTCTTTCTTCTCATATAACTTTTGTATTGTGGGGTAGCTTAGTACCAGCCCCCATACATTTTCAGAACATGTCCTTTGGCCAGAGAAAGATAGATGACCCGATGATGTCGTTTGAAGTTTCAAAAATAGTAATAAAAATACGGCTTAGTATTGGTGGCAAGCAACTGGCATTTCTAAAACTCTTTTTGTCATATTATTAATTGCCTCTCTTTATAGGACATATTATTATTATGTCCTATAAAGAGAGGCAAATAAGGCCATGGCAAGGATGGACCTCTACGACTACTACTATTAATGTCGTATATTTTTGTGTTTGTCAATCTTTAATGCTGTTCCCGAGCATTTTAGTTCCTTTTAGGTTCAAAAAATGCTAACCGAATCCACACCACTTTCTCATTTTTTTTTACTAACGCAAACTTATTTATTTTTTATTTTTTTGTTTTGTGAGCTTTAAGCTCACAAAACAAGTTACAGTCAAAAACAAGATATTATATTGAGTAATTCATCAAGACTATAACTCCAAACATGTGAGCATAGTATGGCAAAAGTTGGATGAAATATTGAGGGTTAGTATTATTAATTACTTAAAAGTAACTTAATAGCTATTGTTAAAAGTGTTAGCTGACAATAAGTACAAGTTTATATGTAACTACTGATACATTTCATTTTCATTCCTTTATTTTTAAGACGTAATTTATATGATCTTATAAGAGGCTCCAGATATTTCCCATAAAATTACCTAATCAACTCTCAAATATATCCAACGAAGAATGCTTAGCAACAGTTTCATTATACAGACGACACATCCTGGTTATAGGGTTGTAATAGGATGTGTTATTAATGTACACTTGGAGACTGAACACTTTGGACGTAGGATTCCGTGATCTATATAGAATATTGAAATTGAGTGCGGAATGGAGGGAAGGTGAGTCAATGGAAGAGTGAACAATTTTATAGAAGTATGTCAACTGCTGGATATTGCGTCTAGAGGATAGAGTTGCAATGTGAAACTTGACAAGCCTATCATTATATGACCTATGTTTTCATCCCAAATTTAATCTAAAGCACATGATATTGAGAAATCTTCTTTGGACTCTTTCTATTCGTTCAAAATGTACATCATAGTGAGGTGACCAAACTACCGAACCATACTCCAGGATACTGCGCACCAGTGAGAAATATAAATATTTAAAAGTGGACTGATTTCTAAAGCCAGCTGTGGAACGAAAGATAAACCCAATGAGCCCGTTACATTTAGAGATAATGTGATCACAGTGTGTTCTAAAGGTGAGACATTCATCAAAATACACTCCTAGATCCCTAACAATAGAATTTCGTTGCAGTATCAATCCGCCAAGACAGTAATCAAAACAATTTTTTTGCTTCAAAGATCCAAAAGAAATAACAGAGCACTTACTAGTGTTCAAAAACATTTGGTTAACAATGCACTTATTCACTTATTAGTGATAAATTATGTTGTAAAATCAAACCATCCCTATAATCACGAATCATCAAGAAATTTTTTAAATCGTCAGCATAAAGTAAAGCTGGGCACGTGAGCTGTTGAACAAGGTCATTTATAAATATTACAAATAATAAAGGTCCCAAATGTGACCCTTGTGGCACACCCGACGGGATAGTTATTGGAGATGATAAATAACCCTGAATACTCACAAGCTGACTTCTATTATGTAAATAAGATTCGAACCATATAAGCAAACTTTCGTGAACTCCGTAGCCTTTTAATTTTTGACAAAGTATATGGTGATTTACCTTATCGAACGCTTTCGCAAAGTCGGTATATATTGAGTCTACCTAACATTTCTTTGCAAAAGCAGAACAGAGATAGCTTTTATATTCAAGAAGATTACTTATAGTTGATCTTTTTTCTACAAACCCATGCTGACTTGGAGTTAAAAAAGATTTAAAATGAGAGTACAATAAATCGTAGATGACTGATTCAAAAAGTTTGGCGAAACAAGATAAAATACTAATTGGCCTATAATTGACACACTGATCTTTATCACCGGATTTGTGGATTGGAATAACATAAGCGATCTTCCACGGCTCAGGAAACTTTACAACTCTAAGTGATTTGTTAAATATAATATACAAAGGAACACTTAGTTCCTTGAAACAGCTTTTTACAAAGAATGGTGGAATTCCGTCGGGACCTGCTCCCTTTTCCCCATCTAGAGCCTTAATCCAATCTTCTATGCTTGCAATGTCTACCTCTGCGCACGCTATAACATGATCATGTGGTGTCATGGTAGTAAAGTCAATGTTATGATTTTTTTTCCTTTCGAACACAGAGCCAAAATAATCAGAAAACATATCACATATTACATCAGGGCTAGAAGAAACACTGTCACCAAGTTTCATAACCTGAGGTATTGACGACGAGTTGCGTTTGCTATTAACATATTTAAAAAAGTGCTTTACATTATACTTTATTGAAGATTCAACAGACTCAAGATAAGATTTATAACAATTTTTTATAAGATCCTTGCATCTTGTTCGAAGCAAACTAAAAGTGTCATAATCCAGTGAATTACCATATTTTTTAAACTTCCTGTGGTATTTAAGTTTTTTTTTCATGCAAAGTATTCAAGCTAGATTGAACCATTGAGGATGACGATGAGATTTTTCACTAATCATAGGAGTATGCTTGGAGATAATAAAGTTTAACTTTTTATAGAACCCATTCACTGATTCGTCAATGTCATCATAACAAGATAAGCAATCCTCCCAGTCAATTCCACTTAACTCACCACGAACAGCATCAATATTGCTTTTGTAAAAGTTAGGTCTTACTTTTTTACACTTAGTAATAACTTTAGGAGATAAAAGTGAAAATGGAATAGTTATAAGCAAAGGAGGATGATGTTCATCAACACGACTAAGCGGACTGGCACCACATATGTTTATAGAAAGACCAGAAGCCAAGACCAAGTCCAAAAACCGATGATTTTTGTTTGAAATATTATTATATTGTTTCAAAATCTTTTTTTTTTTTTTATAGAAAGAGAGTTTTATCACACAGTGATAATGCCACTCCCACTGTTACAAAAATATTTAACATCTTCTTTTCAAACATAATTGAGCTAGTTTAGAAAACCTTTTGGACTGCCTAGATAAAGGAAAGGATAAAACACTATTACAGTTGCCCACATCAAGAAGGTTTATATCTAAACTATTAAAAAGACGCCACCTTTCAGAATGGTTCCTTGAACACTCCATTAAAACATGATAGACATCCTCCAAGTTTCCACATTCAGTGCAATTTGGGGAGTCTACTTTCCTCATGAGGAAGGCAAAGTTATTTAATGGCATATGTCCTGCTCGAAGTCTTAGAGCTGTTACCATGTCAAATCTGTTCATCTTAGCTTGATCAATCCAGGTAAACTTGGAGATATTTGGTTGTATAGTCTTATACCAAATTCCTTTGGTCAAAGATCTTTCATTAAAATATTCGTTCCACATATTATGACATTTGTTCCTTACTATATACAGACAGTCTGTAAAGAAGGGAAGACAATTATATATTTCTCCATCAATAACGGCCTCTTTAGCCAGACGGTCAGCTGTTTCATTGCCTATTAAACCGATATGTGATGGTACCCATTGTAGTGCAACATGTGTATTCTTTTTAATTAGTCTATTAATAGATCTTATTACTGTGTAAGCAATTGGACTACCTCGAAAGGTCGTCGTACATCTAAGTAAATGTTGAAGGGCGCTTCTTGAGTCTGACAGTATAACTATGCCTACCCCGCATATGACACTTTACAAAAATGGCCCATATTACATGGCAATTAAAATATATAACCACTTGCCAAAAACTATAAAGACCCTCCAAGGTAGTGAGTTCGAGAATGTGTTAAAGAAAACGCTTATGAAAAGGGCATATTATAATTTAAGGGAATATTTTAATGATTCATTTTAATTAGATTCTATCATAAGATAATTTACACCCTTGTTAATTTTTTTTTTTTTTTTTGTTTTGTTTTATTGTTATTAATTTTAATTCAATTTTACTATCATTGATATTTTGCTTTATTATTATTATTTAATCTGATTATTATTATTTTCTTTTGTATTTGACGTTTGTTTTGGTGACATGAACATGGATTATTGTTTTTATACGCTTACTTACAGATAAATAGCTATTATAATTTAAACTATATATAAGTTATACTATCACGAATGCCTTGAAAAGGTCAATTTGTAACTATCACTAACATCTTGCTATAAACATTTAACGTGTACTAATATGTTACAAATTCGAAGTGATTAAATGAATATGAAATGAATATATTATTAATGGAGCAGGATTCAATATATGATAACGCCTCTGCTATGGCAATTAGTTTAGCATACAAGTTCCCCAATGACATTGTCTCGAAAAGAATTTCTGACTTCGAGTCAGATATGGGAGTAGGAAGCATATGTGTAAGATCAGGAGAAGCCGTCCATTGAATACTTGCTGCATTAAAATCACCTAAACATAAAAACTCAATACTTTCATTTATTTGCAGCATTCTTCTTTGGCGGTTATAATAAAAAGCTTTCACCTTCCCAACTTCCAAATCAGGGGGCAAATAACATAGACATATGATTAAAGATTTTTTCGGGGAGATATTAATGCTAAGCCAGACATCTTCAACCTCACTTTCCCAGCTGCCCAGTCTACTAACCATGAACTTCTTGTTAACAGAAAAAATGTTGTAAATTAGAAACTTTTCCAGCTTTTGTTATATAAGATATTACCTATGGAGATAAAAGTATTGTAATCTACACGAGCAAAAGAGAGTGTATCATATTATTATTCATATGCATGTTCCGCTCGGTGTGACCAAAGTAATATGGTTTATTTCATTTTGCTTTTTAAATTACGAATGTTTGGCGCGACGATTGGCCGCCGCCGTCGGCGTCGCGCCCATCTGTTGCAGGACCAATTAACATTAGGATCCGTTTTTCCGCGATCCGTAATTTTAATGCCTCATAAATCAAACGTTATGAAGTGTGACTGGAATGCGGCAATTGAAATGCCTGTGTGGACTGTATGGACCCGGGTCTATGCTTGTCACTTAAGTTTTTAATGACAAGGAGGGTCATGTTTAATTTATGAAGCGGCAATAGTTCTTTTTAGCTCAAATTAAACTTACATGACCATTTGCTTGTGCTTTGCTTAAATAGGGAGAGTGGGGTAGTTCCGAACGCGGGTTAATTTTTAACGAGACCGTATACAGACGACAGAACATCAAGTGTGACAATTGCACTACGAAAGCCGCCTCTATTACGAACGCAGTAACTATTCCTCATTACTGAAATATTTTTAGGCATATTTCCCTTTAATCTTTTTATTTTCATAATGTAGGTTGCAATCGTAAAGTAATGGTTGAAAGCCATGATAATTTCAGGACAACTCGCAATAAAATTAATGTTTATGTTGCACAAAATTATACAGTAACACGTTTCTTTGTGATACGTGGAATACTTTGCTAGAACGCATGTGTTCCTTCCTACAACTTAAGTTCCTCTAAAAGAGGCGTGAAAATGCACCATATGAGTCGGCACAGTAAGGTGTTGTTGGGTCGTTTGCCGTGCTTTGTAAACACTACAAAAAGGTACAAAATTGACAATTCCTACTATAAATCTGCATATTGCAATAAAAATATTTTACTTTTTTTTAAGTAAGTTAAGTATTTTAAGTTATGTATAAGTCGCAGCCGTCTGGTTAAATTAGCCACTTAACTAGACGGCGAGGCCGTTGATTGAACGCCGGTTTCCAATGAAATAGCTGAAGGACAACTAGCCAAGTCATTGAGCGCAACGTTTAACCAGATGGCTAAACGTCACATCAGCCGTCTGTTTAAATTAGCCGTTCGATTGGACGCCTAGGCAGGTCGTTTGAATCAAAGAGCTTTTGTGTAACTGTTTGAGTGATTGGTAGGTTAAAGGTTATTTTTTATGACCACTTATAGTCCGGGAGGCAGCGCTATAGTTGAGCGAGTCATTTTATACCGGCTGAAAATCAAAACAATAATAGTTTTGCCCTAACACATAACAGCGACGAGCGTCAGCTGCTCCGATAGCGGTGGAGCTAAATGAGACAGCATGATAAAGTCATTGGAAAAAAATCTGCTCCGATGATTTTTAAACCAAGCAAAACTATATTAAATGATTGTTTTAATCACATTTTTAAATAAAATAGTCGTCAGCTGCATGGACGAGGGGGGGTTCAAAGTCAGTCACGTGCATAAACCTCATTTTATATTTGAAAAATAAATTTATTTTATACCTTATGAAATTAGGATGCATGAAATTAGGAGGATTATGTAACCGTTGAGTCAATCAAGTTAACTAATTTAACCAGATGGTGGCGACATATACTATAGGGAAAAGAAATAAGTACCGTACCCTACCTTAGAATGAAAATGAAAAATAAAAAGCAAAACACTGTCACTTCTATAATGCATTTTCTGTCATATTAGCTAGAAAATATTTCGTAAATCATATCGCTTGTGTTGAGCAGCGATTTTCATTAAACATTAAGGCGGGAAATGCAGGTCGCCCGGCGTCTGTGCTGAAGATTTATGATCCGGCCCGCAAGCGAATATTGAAAATGTGGAATACTCTGCGACCACTAAATGCACCCCAAATTGACTAGTGGAGGGATGTGCCTACGAATTCTGACTTCAAAACAAGCGTCTATAAAATTTAACTTACTTTTCTCCGAGACTCGATTGGGCTTGTTATTTTTTTATAAGATGAAAATTCATCCCTCTTTAGCCTAAACTTTATGTCAGTCTATGGGTAATTACGAACGCGTGATAGCTCCAAGCAATAACGTTTGTATAGCGATAGAAAAGGATTAAGAGCGATTACTGTGCTGAGATTTTCATAAAAACTTTCAATATAACCGATTCTAATTAAACTTGACACGGATAAGAAAAAAGTTAGGCTAGTCTAAAATGTCGTAAGAGGATTTTTCAAAAAATCTAATAATAAAGAAATTAGAACCTCTTATTGGTTTGTATGAAGAGCTAAAAATTACTCCAAACAACAATGAGACTGTTTTTCAAAAAAACTCTCTAATAACTACTTAGACATATGAGAATCTGTTTGTTCATTTCCATAATTTCCAATATATTCGACTTGAAGGTGTGTATGAAAAGCCATGCCGTTTATGCCTCACGGGTTTTCTTAAGAGGTCATGCTCATTGTCTGGCGTTGAACATCCCTCTCAACCAAAATAAAAAGATTATCAATTACTTATTCTTTTCTATCGTGATTTACGCAGCCTCCTTCAAAATTGCCCCGCGTTCTGAATAACAATTGTATTTACCAAGGTACGATTTATTTTTGTTTCTATTACAACTGTTAACTTTAATTTAAGTTAAACTTGTAGTTTAGATGTCAAAAAACATTTTAGACATAATAGTTAACTGTAATGAAATAAAAAGGAGGCTTCAGCGACAGTTCGAATTATTGTAACCTATTTGAAAAATATAGATTATTGTGACTATTGTAACAAATAGTACTATGTTACACAATAAAGCCGCTAAAATATTACCTAATATTAGTTTAATATTATAAAACTACTTACTTACATTATTTAAGTCACGTTGCCCCAAAGAATAATATTTATTCAACCATCAGATCTTGCTAGTCGCTAAAAAGCATTTAGCGGAGGTATTTCAATTCAGTTTAACATAATGACCCATCAGTCAAGACAAAATGTATATAGGATGTCAATTTGGCCAAAATTAATAATTCTTTTACGGAAAGACCCACAAAATTGGACTATTAGGACGATGCTATTTGAATTTATAAAATATGATCACTGAAAATGAAGAACAAAATGTCAGAAATTCACCATTTTGCCGAAACCTTGTTCAGAGCTGAAATAATGAATTATTTTACAGATACCTCAATATTTCTTGCAATCTGGCTACGATTCTGGTCAAACTTTTATGAAAATGAATTAAATAATTTTTATAATACAGGATTCTGTACCTCGCCGACCTTAATTCACAGAAGAGATAGCAGACATACCTTTGAGTGAGAGCTTTATTTTATTTAAAAAGGCACAGACGACAGCATATCAAGTGTAACAGTAGAACTACGAAAACCGCCTCTATTACGAACGTAGTAAGGTCAGTTTCAAGGTCAAACTGTTACGCTTGATGTGCTGTTGACTGTACCTTCTATACAAAAACTGTACTCAAACATAACTCAATTTATGTGCAACTGTTCTTGAAGTCGTTTCTTTGTCGCTTTTTCTATAGATGTCGTCAATATTCAAACCCATCCCTGATAATTTAACGTTTCAAATTCATTCTAGATTTTTTCCACTTGAATATTTCCAAAGTGTTTTCGCTAGAGACGGTTACTCTGCATTTTACCAAGACTTTTCAGCAGGTACTAAAGAGTAAGTGAGAGGCTCTTTCATAGAGTGCTTCCACCCTATAGTGTTCAGTATCGCATCATTAATCTCTGTGCAAGCACCAAGGGTATTAAGGTACATGTTCGCTGCTCTTTTCGTCAAATGCATTTGCAACTAGATCTTTATCATAGAGACGATATCATGTATAGTTATTTGGGCTTGCTTGCCTTCTATTATTTATTAATATACATACCTATAAAATGTTCATATGGGAACCTATAAAACGGCGGAGAGCACTACGCATTTTAGGTACCTAATTAAATAAATGTATTTTTAATGACATCTCAACCAGCAGCGGACGCAGTATTTAAATAAATATATGTATTAAGTTAGAGAATAACAGCAGCAAGATGTCAAGGAGTGGCGTCTACAGCATATTGGCAATTGATAAATCATACCCCCTTTTAACCGACTTCAATAAAGGACGGACTTTATCTGTGTTTTCAAGTCAGAAGATGCTAATAAAAATAATATTGCACACCCCAAGCTACCTCCGCCACAACTTGCGTTCCTCGAAAAATAATAAAGTTACCGAGAACATAAAAGGAAATGTCTATTTTTCACACAACAGTTACGTATTTATTTGTACATTTCGGTAACACAGTAGAGTTTCCGTTTTGTCCGCTGCGTCACGTACCTACGTGACAAACTGTTCGTCTTAGGGATCGCCAAATATCGTTTAGTACGTGAGAGAAGAAAACCAACCCGCTGGGTAAATAAAATAAATCAAATATATAAGTAACAGTCTGTTTTGAAACTAAAATTCCTGGGGCACTACTTTTTTATTGAGGAAAATACTGTCCGTTTCATTAAAAAGTTACAACACTCAAATATGATTGACACGTACGACTTACAAATTGAAAAGCTCTATGCCGCTGTCGTATTGAACTTATAGAATGTTATATTATTCATAAACGTTAGGTTTGCCTTACGTTACTTTTAGTTATTATACGTGTACAGTTTTTGTCCCTTTCATTTTAGATTCGACAAAGATATTATACAAAACACTTAATAAAAACCAGTAGGTACTTACTTATCAGTCAAACAGAAAAAAACAATAATAATAAATAATAATTTAAATGAAGAAAAGAACACATTTTAAGTTCTAGCTTCCAGTTCAGCTTGTATCATAGAAAGGTATTTTTTGGAGTCGGTGCTTCACTTTATTTTGTTTCTGAAACATATTAGCTCCAACTCTTTAGGAGATAACCACCAATTTAATTTAATTAATTTTTACTTCTTTTTTTACTAGGTGGTAGGCCCGTATGTAGGTAGAGTCGTCTGGATAGGTACCACCGCCTTTCTTATTTCAGCCGTGAAACAGTTCGCTGTGTTTCGGATTGAAGGGAAAGGTAGCCAGTGTAATTACGGGCATGGACGGCATTTCATCTTAGGCCCAGGATGACAATACACCTGCAATATCTAGTGATTTTTCCTTGTTATTGCATGTGTCTATAGGCGGCGATTACCGCTTATTATCTGGTGGGCCATCAGCGTGTTTGTCGTCTAGTTGTAAAAAAAAACCTTTTTATTGTTGCGAAGTCGGTTTTTTGTATATTTTTTTATTCCAGATTTGTCAATCTTAATCTGTCTCTCAATCTCTGGTTAAAAATGGTATATAACATTAAAAGAGAGGTAATTAAAGTACTTATCATATAACTCCTAACCATTACCTATATAGCTACGGAGTTTCACCTTCCCTCGTCAGCTCAATTGAAGAATCTGAAGTCATACAACTATCGGTCTATACCTACGTACCTACAACATTTGAAAAATTATCCTCTAACTCCTAACTGCAAAAGAGCTGTACCTTCCATCACCGGCTCATCAACGTAAGCTGATGACTACCAAACGCATATACCTACTTGAATAGCTTTAGGAAAAAAATATGAAACACGTAATAGGTACCTATAAAGTTTAAAGGCTGCCCTCGATTTCCCAGGGATCCTATCATCAGAACCTGAGTTGGTGATAGCGGGACCACCTCAGGAGTGTACCCTATCAAATAATAAAGAATATGGGAAATGGATCCACAATTTATTGACAGAGAAACCGCTGAACATACTTAAAGAAATGCATACAGTGGAAGAGAGAACCTCCTCGAAGTGGGTAAAAAAATGAATACTACTATTAAACTTTAGCGTCCTCAAGCTCATTACTTACTTGTTTCTGATTCTAATTGGTTGTTTCTGGTGAATAAATAATAATAATTTTCATAAACACACACCTATTATTATCTAGGTGAAACTAAACATCATTAATAGCTTGTGACATAAGTAGATACTAGACAACGTAGAAATATTGATCATCATCATCATTTCAGCCGAGCGACGCCCACTGCTGGGCATAGGCCTCCCCCAAAGATCTTCATACCGATCGGTTCTGCGCTGTCCGCATCCATCGGCTTCCTGCGACCCTCACCAGATCGTCGGTCCACCTTGTGGGAGCCCTACCAACGCTGCTTCTCCCGGTACGCGGCCGCCACTCGAGGACGTTTCCGCCCCAACGGCCGTCAGTCCTCCTTGCAATGTGGCCTGCCCACTGCCACTTGAGGCTGAATTCTTCGGCCTATGTCGGTGACATTAGTTCTCCTGCGGATATCATCATTTCTGATTCGATCACGCAAAGAAACCCCAAGCATAGCTCTCTCCATTGCCCTTTGGGTGACATTGAGTTTTCTTATGAGGCCCATTGTAAGCGGCCACATCTCAATTCTGCAAGGCATCACTGGCAACACACACGAATTAAAGACTTTCGTTTTGAGACACTGCGGTAGTTGGGCCGAGAATATGCTGCGAAGCCGCCTGAACGCTGCCCAGCCGAGTTGGATCCGTCGATTGACTTCTTTCTGGAAGTTGGACTATTTGTCCCAGGTAAACATTATATTCGTCAACAACTTCCAGTGTAGAGCTTCCAACCTTTACAGGAGTGGGTACGACATAGGAATTCGACATCATTTTTGTCTTATCCATGTTCATTTTAAGACCTATTTGTTGGGAGACTCTACTCTTATTAATGATAAATAATATGTAATTTAATCAGAAATATACAGATCAAAGAAAAAAAAACATACCAACCGAATTGAGAACCTCCTCGTTTTTGAAATAATATACTCAATAAACATACAATCATCTGCCCCTACCTGGACCGATATACAGACCACTCGACCAGCCGGTGGTCGATTGCCATTAAATAACAGAGAAAGTTATATTTTAATAGGTATGTTACTGACGCTTATATGGCGCTGATTTTATATTTGCATACATATTAGATATGCAAATATAAAAATAGCATATTGCTAAAACTATTCATTACAGATAAAAACTAACTCTTCGATCGTACAGTTGATGTTAAACAAAGATATACCTTCACGAAGTTATTGTTGTGTACATCGTTTCTTCATAGATTGGTTACCAACAATATATTAGGGCATAAAGGGAGTTTTATGTGAAACACAAGACTAGATGAAAAATTGTGAGCCAATACCAAGAATACTGTCTTTGAGGATACTGACATTTTACGAGGAAGTTTATTTCAGTTTTCCACTAAAAATATAGTCAAACATACCATATTTTGGGCGCTACACTCTCTTTGTTTGGTTACTGCAGTCTTCGAATAGACTTTGTCTGTAAAATACATAAACTTGCAATGCGTTTAGGAAACAGAATAAAATATTTCGTTAAGTTACATGAACAGTTCCAGAAAGACGTATGATGCCTTATGTGAAGAAAAATAAATGGGTTTGTTTTCGAATTCATTTTCTGTTTGATATTTCTTAACATATTTTTGTATCTAACGAACATTATATAGGATGGTGACGACAATACGACAATAAATTGAAACAGGGCTAATATAATATGACATTGTGCCTAATTCTGGGAGCACACTTTAATTCTAAATTTAAGTACAGTATATCTCTTTCTCGCAATAAGTAATAGGAAAAAGATAGCAAGAATCTGTTTAGAGCTGTCACTTAAAATTAGATAGATTTCAAAGAAACCATAGACAATTTTAGACGGCATGTACGGAGGTGCCTCCTAAACACTGCATTTTAGCACGTTCAATAAGGTCGAAAATTGAACGCACCTTTCTAAATGTCAATTTATATGACAGCCATCCTTTTCTTTTTCATTTTGAGTAAAAGAAATAGACTGAACTTAAATTTAAACTTAGCATGTGTTCGCCAGAATTAGGGCCATTGGCTGCATTACTTCAAAGAAATGTCAATTAAATGTGTTTGAAAGTTGCAATCCATTTCTACTGACGTTTTACTTTATTGTCGTATCGTTGCCAGTACTCTGTATAAAACTACTTTCTACTGTTGTAGTCCTGCGGAGGGTAAAATCATCAGAGCACTTTGAGGCAGCATTATGCTTACACTTTTCTTTTTATAATCATAAATATTTATTTGCCAGAATACAGGTGTATTTATAGTTATTACATTACAATAATATGTGCCAGCGTATTCTACCCGTTTATTGGTGGCAATTTTTTTGTCGTACATAAAGAAATGATTAAATACTACACAGTTAATTAATTTAGATATTCTATTAGTTGCTTTTATAACTAAATGCGTATCTTACATTTTTTTAGGTATTGTCAAATCACTTAATTAGAACATTTATAATTATTGAATTCATTTAAGTTATAAAATCAATTTTCTAGATTTTTCTTTTTACATGTTAGAAAACGTGCGACTAGTGTCCAAGGTGCTAAGAACTTCTATGGGCTATGGTAACCACTTACAGGGGCACTGTTAGATTACTGGCCGCCCTTGTCGCATATGAAGAAAACATTACTAAAGTTCACCACACTACTTATACTGGCTTAAGATTTTTATATGTACGTCTCGGGTAACAAAGGCTTTGAGAATAATACGTAACTAGCTAGCCCCATATAAATAAGGTCCTTATCCACTTTTTCAAAGAAGAGTCGTGTTAACACGTGTTCGCGAGTTGGGCCGAAGTTCGTCGAGATGCCGGCCTGCCCAAATGAAATTTGCCCCACTGACACCGGTAAGCGAGCTACGGAGAAATGGTGAAGGTATATCAATTTTTTTGTGAGTTAAAGTACGACATTTTTACATTTTGAATCGAATCGTGTGGTTACCGCCCACTTGGGAAGCTGCCTGAAATTGCATTCAAAAGCTCTCGTAGATTACGAAATACAAGTCAAAAGTTAATATTACTTGCCTAATAACGCCAGTTACAAGCTACGCTATGACTACTACCTAGTTTAGTCGCGTTGGCAGTCAACGAGGTTGTTTTTCAAAAGAATAGAAAATGGACAGCACTTCACGCTCAGATAGATGTCTTTATTATTATCACCTTATGGATGATAATTTATAGAAGCAGGATGTTGGCGCCGGTAACCTCCTTCTTTATGTTTCCAAGCTAACGTTACCCTTGTAAACAGAGAGTGTCATATACTTAACCATATTTCAGCCCCAATCGTCGTGGGTAGCTATAAATTTTTGTTTAATTTTTTTTTGATTATATTATGATATATTATGATTATACTTTCATAATACAATAAATGTTGTAGCCAACATTTATTGTATTATGGAAGTATAATCATAATCATAAAAAAATGATTTTAACAGAATTTTTTTTTTAGGAAAAACCATTGAATTATTTCATTACTTACTTTTCCTGATGAAATTTCTGATATAATCTTAATTATTTTTTTAGTTACTTTCGCTTGATTAGTATGAGCACAAGATATAAATACAGTATGTTACCTAGATGCCATTAAAAACTGCGTATGCGTAAAATTGTACACCAATAAAAAATATACCGCATCCAAGGTGTTCCGCGTAGCGTAGATGCGAGTAACGCGATTTCTCGACGCGCCTCGCTTTCTCGAAAATTCACTCAAGCCGCCTCCGACAGGCACGAGTGTTTTTATTGTTTTAAATGCGTGCGTTATTTTTCGCAGCAAACCGGGTGCCTTCAGAGAATTCTCTACGAAGTTACTGCTCTCTACGTGGTTCAATTACTGAAACTATATGTAGATAAATGTTTCTTACTGCTTATCTGAAACAGAAAACGTTATTGAATACCGCTGAAGAATAAAGTTATTTTTAAGGATTTGCTTGTTTTGATGTAAAGACACTTTTCTAAATTTTGTTTTTATTTTCGATGCGCTACAGGCTAGAGGGTTATACTTTGTTCACGTTGAGCAGAATAATTTACTCTATATAAATCATATTTTGTTTTATCTTTGAGATAAATAAGTAGATACAGAATGAACAAAGGATAAAGGCCTTTATTCCAGTTCATTGTTTTGTTTAAGTCTTCATAACATAAAAGCTTAATAATCAAAATGAAAAATAAGATAAAATTTTATTTAGGTAGATAGTAAGTAGTAATTTAACTTGAAGTTAACAGTTATCAAAAAACAAATAAACTTGAATGACATTCAAAAACCAAAATTACATAGTTGCGCCATACCAATAAATATTAACGTTGAGCCCGGATTAAACGTCAGGGCACGTCTTTGGTAAACTTTCGATTCCAATACGTTGTCAGCCCGATATTAAATTAAAAGCACCCACGCATTCCTCCCGCGCCTTTTTCCTGTCCATTTGCAAAGACCGTGTAGAACCCGGGGTCACATCTCGATTCTAACCTTGTGACTCGTTGCTGTTAGTCACACTATGGATGCGACATGCTATTTTTTTTTACTGTAAACAGCACTTTTTATTCACACACACCAGTATTCATTCATTGACGTTTATGTTTTCATTAATGTTAAATATTGGTGCATTAAATGAGTTAATTCATGATAAACGTGTTGGTTTGGCGTACCCATATTAACATGTCGGATCGTGGAGTAAATTTCTAGGCGGGCGGGCAAACTGCGACGCATACTTGAGTGATGGCGGCCTTTTTTATTTGAATCGTGTGTGAATGTGAGCGTCCAGCTCCCGTCACCTAAACGGGCCTTCGACCTACGACGTGAGCCGATATTTCACTACAGGAGTCGTACGCCCACTTTCATCGCAATCATTGTTCATTTAAAAATTGTGTCCTTTTTTTAAATCCTCAGTAAAAAAAATCCCTTGACATTAGTTTAGATTTTTTTTGCCTTAATAATAATTTATAAATTTGGACAGATTTTCTATTTTACTAACTTTCGACTTGCCAAAGTTATTCCTGGATAAATCTTATCTGAGGATTGAAAAATCGGCCCTTCAAGTTACTGCTGTATACATTCGGTCAAGGCACTTAGTAACCAAAAGAATCAAGACTATTTTTCGTAGACCCCTGCAAAGATATTTGCAGAATGCTTTGGTCCAATATTGGCTTAACTAGGTGCCACAGATTACTGTACATGAAAATAATCATTGGTTTGTGATGCTCCGTGTGCTCAACCGTGTAATTAAATCGAAAAAATAAATGACGCATTTATTTGAAACATAGCTTCTTAACTGGTCTCACTGAAAACCAGCGTCACGGCTTGCTACCGTGAGTTATAGCTGAGTGGGCACAATTTTGGATAAATTTTACCGCATTAATATTTTAAAAATATATATGATTAAGTGTACTGTATTTATATGCACCGAATAAACATTTTTCATTCATTCATAGCTTAAATTATGTTTTACAAAATAAAATATTAGTTAGGAAAGATAACACAATCGGGAAAAGAAATCATTATCAACGTAGCTTAAGTATTTACGTGTAAATAAAATAGTTCTACATTCGTAATAAAAATAATAAAAAATAAGCCATAACTCTATAAATATAACGAATAAACTTTTTTTAAATATATGATTGGCCAAGTTTTATATAAAATATATTACACAAACAAATCAGCCACTGTAATTTGTAGGTTTCTTTCATTAATGTATCCGGTCATAATGAATAAATTCAGGAGATAGTTGTGCAATTTGATAGCTGATCGGGGATAATTTGTAACATGCTTTGTACAAAATAAATGTGAAATACTTATAATCAATAATTAAGGCATTTCTGTGTGATTGGATATACCACTTCCATAATAAAGGATTTGGTTTATACAACAGAAGGAACTATGAAGAACAACAACAACTTATACGTAAAAATCTAAAGGAGTTATTTATTTGACAGCATAGGAGCTCGGTGGCGTAGAGGAGATTGGGGTAATTTCGGACGTGGGATACCTCTGGACTAGGCCGCTTACCTTATGCTAAGAATGGTCAACGCAAGGCAAGGGTTCTTTGGGGTGGACGCTATACAGCCTTGTCCAGAGCCGCTGCCGTAATTACCCCACTCTCCACTAGTGGTTTGACTGCTCTGGCTTCGGTTACGAAAAGCAACCTTCACCATGGTCGACCCCGGGATGGATCAATCAAATTTGTAATCTTGACCTTCTCCTGGACGTTAGTAGACAAATCCCCTTGCTCGCAATACAACGCTATCAGAAGGCACTGGCCTTCCTAAAAGGGACAAACATATGAGTAGTATGGGCCATAACACCACTACACTGGCCCAATGCGGGCTGGTGGGTACGAACAACACCATAATCTACCTAGTCTTATCTAACTAAGATCTTCTGAAAGGTACAGCAGCTTTCCCAGTGCACTTCTCATAGCGCACTTTTTGCAAAATATACAAATTAATACCAGCCATATGTTATAAGTTTTAGCTGCACTAGCTGCAGCATATGAACCCTTCTTGCCGCTTCTCATCAGGTGATGTATTCTGCCATACTTTAAGGATAATATTAAATTGAGCATCTAAATACCTTTTCGTAATACCTAATTTATCATTGAGTATTCGACCAATTCATTTTTTTTTGTCGCTGACTTAGTTCTTTTGTTGATAAAGTTAATATGATGTTCAGTTAAAACAAATACAAAATAATATATGTTTGATACATTAAATGTCACAGTAACTAAAAAAACATTACCAATTGATATTCTACATTTCAATTTCGTTTAGAATGATCTTCAATTGAACACACGCTCCTCTGTCCATGTTTTATTTAAAGTCGGATACGTTTTGACACGACCCTACGTACAGAAATTCTGCAAGGTCGTGTGCCCTCGACTGAATATTAATGTAGTTCGCCCTTTTGATAGTTGTAAAAATGATTCCGAAAGACATCTCTGATCTTGCCAGACATACGAAAATGTCTTTATACCTTCTGATGGCGAGTGTAATTCCTTTAGAAAATTGCGTGGTGCTATAAATAGATAATTGAATAAAATCCAAAGGAAATGGAACGTTACGAAATAGTTTAAGGAAAAGTAATATTTTACTTAGAAGAAATATACTCCATGTGAAAATATTTATTTATCGTGAAACATACACAATCATAAGAAGGCTCAATGTCACCCAAAGGGCAATGGAGAGGGCTATGCTCGGGGTTTCTCTGCGTGATCGAATCAGAAGTTATGACATCCGCAGGAGAACTAAGTTCACCGACATAGCCCAAGAAATTGCGAGCCTAAAGTGGCAGTGGGCAGGCCACATTGCAAGGGGGACTGACGGCCGTTGGGGTGGGCAGGTCCTCGAGTGGCGGCTGCGTACCGAGAGACGCAGCGTTGGTAGGCCTCCCAGAAGGTAAGCTAACGATCTGGTGAGGGTCGCGGGAAGCCGATGGATGCAGACAGCGCAGGACCGATCGGATTGGAGATCTTTGAGGAAGGCCTGCAGTTGGCGTCTCTCGGCTGAAATTATGATGAAATTATTTGTAAGTATACTTATATTAACGGTATATCGGACACTAATAAGTATTGCCCTATTGAGGTATAAACACATTGATTTTCCTTTTATTGACTTTAAAATGTTATTTGTTATTTGAAAGTGACAAAACACTTTGTTACTATACCGGCACAAACCGAACCCGAGGACTTTTACAACCCGGTTACTGCTCGGACTACTGAACTGAGCTACCTAGGTGTATCCCAAGTAGATAGCCGGTTATAGAAACTCATCATATCAATTGCTATCATAATAGCTAAATCTGCTTCTATAACGGCGACGGCACGCGGCGCGACTAGCGAGTCGAATTTTTGCCCGCCGGGCGCCGCGAATTTCACACCACGCGCAGTGGCGATAGTCGCCGCGGTCAGTATAGAATAGAACGAGAGCTAATAATGCATTTAACAACGTTGACTCGACACTGTTTGGAGAATAGCCCAAAACATTATATTTGGAAGAGAATGTGGAGTAAGTACATGAATTGCATAAGAATCGATGCACAGATAAATAAATCCATAAAAATTATGATAAGTTTAAATTATATACAGAAAAAAGTTGTAGAACTAGTCTGTTTAATGCGCACCTACAATTGAATGAAGTTGCCACTTAAAATAAGAACAGCCGGCAAGCTTGATGTACTGTTAACTATTGTAACGCTATTAACATACATCGAATAATCATGTGCATTTTTATAATTAACTCACTAAATATCTCAGAAAGACGAATTTGTCTCCTGCGCTAGTCGCCGCGTCAGCCGTTCGACCGTGGCATGCGTTGTACTGTCTCATGCATTGTTTTATTCGCCAGTTCGTACGCGCTATTCGCTCGACGTTACGCGTGGCTACATTCGGGCGAATAGAAGCGCGAATATTCGCCGCAGCGGATTTCCCGTGGCCAGACCGTTACAATTCTATAAGTGCAAACCAAAGCCTAAATCGTCATTCTTAAGTACCTACGTGATTTCGATTCTTCAGTTTACTTTTTAAATTGGACTTTGTCCCGTCAACTTAACCACGAGTTTTCATACCCGTTAATATGTTTTCCAATGAGATTGGAGATTGAACCGATAAATTACAAGGTTCTAAAAGTACTTATCAATCGTATTATTAAGTATAGGTAAGAAAATTACAGTTGTTCCTAATCGACGTGGACTGCACTTTTTACGTGTAATAATTTTTTAAAATGCACTGCACTGACAACCAACCAAAAACAAACCGATTCCAAAACTAAACACTATCGCCTATATTCATAAACGCTCAATAAACCTATTTTAGATAAAACACTGCTAAAATATGTTTTATCTTTTTCCTTTCTCATACGAGTGCGAGAAACAAAACACTTTATTAGCCTCATCTTGTTTTTATGAATACGAGGGTTTATCTACAAACTTACGTCAACGTGGTATACGACCAGCTAGTTGCCAACAACAGTTTTAACCTACCCTAAAAATATATAACTTCGAAAAATAATACGCATAATTTTCCCTACACCAAAAGTAATATTATCCTATCTTCTCCGCGTTTCGTTAATAGATGTGTCAGTGAATTTGTGTTTTCAATTCTTCGTTGGCCGCGGTTCGGCGCGCGCGGTGCGGTGCGACGCGATTTCAATCAAACCGGGCACGCACTCGTGCCACATCCTCACCAGGCTCCTTTTAGAATAAGAATAATTGTCTTTTTCGCTATACTCAGCGGAGAGACGCGACGGAAGTATGGAGAACGCTTTTCATAATTTCGTTCACAAAAAATCTATGTCGACGAGAAGCTACTTTTGATACTTCTTATAATGCTGAGATAAAAATAAAGAAAAAACTAACCTTTAATTTATTTTATAACGATTAACAATGCGGTCATGTCGCTGTTAGCGCGTTTTGTTGCCTGCGACATAGGAGTATTCTTTTCATTTATCTTTTCATCAAATATCGGCATCTGCGTCCGCGCCGTGATTATATATGGCGCAGGGGCTCCAGAAAGAAGAAATCGGTAACCGTTCCGGGGCCACTTCAGGTAGGTACTAATCCAGCTGCATCCTGGTTATGTCGTGGTATTTCAATTACATGAATTGAAAGAACGACATGAACGTACTGTTAATCGTTATAAAAATAAAATCCTACAAAATCATTTTTAGCATTTCACTTTGTACCAGATTTAAATTGATATCTACTATTTTATAACGTAAAACAGTAGGTATCGGAAAGTTAAAACTCGCTGTCATAGCACTGATCATCGAAATAAACGCTAGGATTCTGAAACTCTGAACTGTTTTTCGGGTGATAATCCTTTTTCACATGGTTTCATTCCATAGTCGACTACTTGTGTCCTGTACTGATATATTAACAAATTACTACATCATAAAACACAGTGATGGCTTATAGACTTTGAAATTACCGAGGATCATCTTCCAAAAATATATGCAAATGCCAAGTTTCGAAATTCATTAGAGATTAAGGAAAAAACAAACTATTCTCTAGTATTACTTTAAGACATACACATTAACAAACAGACAGTCCACATTAATCTAAAAAAGGAATGTGGGCTATAGCTCAACCGACTTTTACCTTCTATCTCCAATCTAAAAATCACAAAAAAAATGAGCTGTTACGGTTTAAAAGCAATTAATAGCATAATTTACTAGGTATCGAGATCGCCTCCACATTCTGCGCCCGCTCAGCGCGTGCCCAGCCGCCATGAAATTAAAGCCGACTCACGCCGAACGAATGATTGAATAATAAACGAAAGAATTCGCGTCCTGCCCTTGTATTAGGTATTCATGACGACTGGCCGCGAACGGTGACTGAACTAGGGACGAGTTTTTTAGAAACTCCTTTGGAGGTAACCTCATTCGAATATTTTGAGAATGGAAGGAGTATTCAGCTTATTTGGATCTTTATTATTATGCCAGGCAAAGAAAACTTCTAAAAATGGGTAACAACTATAACAAAAGAAGCTTATATTGGTAAATTTAGTTAGCCTAAATAGTCAAGATTTGTGGTGCCTGTAGCATTTTTTTTCATAAGAATATTTAAATATAATAGTTAAATTAAAATCCTAAACAATTTACTTATTTTTCAAGCTGCCCAAAAAAGGTACGAAAAGTAGAATATTTTAATTATTCGTCCTCCACAATCCATTATCTGCTTTTTGAATAATTTTCAGAAAAAGTATAAATTAGTACAGCTTCGCAAAATACAACTTTGTTCCTAACTCAACAGGTGATATTGTCATAATAATCGCAACTTGAGTTATGGTCATCAACCGAAATTCTACCATAGCCTTTGCATATACTTTAAGATTACCAAAAAGATTTCAAAAACTAACATTTTTTTTTAATATGTTATAATTATAGTGCACTATCCCGTCTCGGCTATATTCATGCTTTCCTTTACCGTAAGGTTTCCTGGTAGAGATAGCAATAAGGCCGGCTTTTGCTTGTTTTTCTTATTGTGTCTTTGTGCAATAAAGTATAACTATATACCTATCTTTATCTCCATTATTTGCCTTTCATATTATCAGAAGTACGCGCGGCTATATCGACATTTACTGAGGCAAACCTGATAGGAAATGGCGCGGAATAGGCGCTGATAGGGAATCGTATCCAAATCCCGCAGGGTAGAACCGCAAAGTAACTTAACCCGAAATTAAATCAAAGAGGGGCTTAGCCAATCAAGCCGAGTGCTATCATTGAATCGGCAAAGGAACACTAAAATTACTTCTTGATGCGGAGAAACGAAGATTCATCGTAAAAGTGGTGGGCGGGGGGAGGTCCGGGGGTCGTCTGAACGGTTTTCCGTGTACTCCAGACATCCACGGGTGGCGATTATGCCGCACGTACTGAGTCCGGACTGCCGGCCGGCACCTAATACTGTGTTTTAAACATGAAAAACCGTTCCGGTAATACCGTAAATGTTAACTCCAGGATTTATTCTACTTTGTATTTAACAGCCACTATCGTGCTGGACAGACGATTGTTGCGGGGTCAAATGGTATAATACGTTTAATCAATAAAGCTCTGTGGACTCTATGGATCATTAAGTGTAAAGTATTGCTTTCTTTTATGAGACTATGCTTGCGTTCAGGAAAAAAAACAACACATTTATTTTTATTATCTTCCTATTAAATAACGTATCACTAAAATATACTATTAGGTTCATACCTTGGCTTCATTACATTAGGTTCATAGCTTGGTGCAAAACTTAGGTAATTTAATGTTTTTCAGACTAGTGTTACTTCATCATCACTAGCCTATATATGTCCCACTGCTGGGCACAGGCCTTCCTACATGGGAGAAACACATGAGGAGTTTGGGCCATAAAACCACCACGCTGACCCAATGCGGGTTGGTGAGTTAAAGCGGTTGCAGGAACAACCGGGACCAACGGCTTAACGTGCCTTCCGAAGCACGGAGGAACTCGAGATAACAAACTTTAATTGAACCATTCAGGATCGACCACGGCGAAAGTTGCTTTGTTTTTCGTATCGAAACCAGAGCGCTCAAACCAATACGCCACCGAGCTCCTCAGTATTACTTACCTAGTATTAATAATAATATAATATTCATACACTCACACCTATTATCTAGCCCAAAGTAAGCATCATTAAGAGCTTGTGTTATGGATACTAGATAACGGATAAGTATTGATAATAATATGTATATAAATATTATAAATATACTAAATAAACATATAAACATCCATGACTCGTAAACAAATGCTCGTACTCATCATACAAACATTTGCTCCTACCGGGATTCGAACCCGGGACCTCTTGACCGAGTAGCCTGCATAGCAAGGGGTACAGACCGCTCGACCAGACGGTCGTCGTATTAAATATTAGTTGAGTTATTACCTGTTATTCACAAAGCAAAAACTACGAGACAATTAAAAACATTTGACCTACATTTTACCTGGTACATGTCAATCGAGTCTAAGCACATAGTTGCCTGGAATATTATTATTCACTATACAATAACAATTATAATGAAACAAACAAATAAATAAAATCGAATGTAATGATTACTTATCTGCTACTTTATAGTCGTGAAAACTTCTAAGATGTATCTAAATGTTTAAAACACCCGTACGACCCATAGACATAAAAATAGTAATCAAATTGATATTGAATTATATTACAATCGCTCCCCCAAAGTCTTAAACCTCATAAACATACAGGAGCGATGTTATTATACAAATTATCCCCAATTCCATAATTAACCAGTTCTACCTCACAAAAAGACAAAAGGCTCTCAATTTCGTCGGGATGCCACCTGGGTCATGTCTCCTTTTACTTTATCCCGAGATTAAGTCCCCTGTATACGTGGCGCCCCCGCCGTGAAGTGAGTCATTTCACCCCTGTTTACTAGATTAGGGGATTTTTTTACACCACACAGCTTTCTGAGGCGACCCCCCGCCTGTTTAGACGTGTCATAGTCTTAGTATACACCTTATGGCGCCTTTGAGGCCAAGATTTTTATGCGGCATTAAATGGGAGGGATTTATGTGTACACTTTTGGCAAATGAGGCCAAGTTGAGAAGTAATAACATGAAATGGATGTAGTAACGTCGCAGTAAGAGTGCCCTGTGGTAATTTGTGGTGTTTATTTAAAAGAAAACACCTGGCCTCTGCTTGTTAGGTCCGGATAGTGTGTGTCCATGGTATCTAGACAATACGTCCCGATGAGTACTATCTGATCTCTTTGTACGTTTGAAACACTGTCAAGCGTAACTAGGCTAACCTTATTTAGAGTTTTTATCTTTTCCAGGAAATGTTGTGTTGCCAGCAGCCGGCAAAACATATCTTTATTCTTATCTTGTATATAGCAACGCTCAGCAAATATTTCTGGACAGTATTAGGTACATTTTTGAGTCGAAAATACTCTGACTCTAGAAGACATCAAATTTAGTCTTAATATTATCAGTCGATTGACCTGCTTTCCGATTGATTCTATAAATCTGCTATTCCGTCACTAATAGCTCATTTTAAGTACCATACTTCCATCAGACCCTACCATGCAAGATTATACTAGTAGTAATCAAAGAAACAGTCATCATCATCATCACCTGCCTATATACGTCCCTCTACTGGGCACAGGCCTTCCTACATGGGACAAACATATGAAGAGTATAAAACCTATTGGGCCTGGTTTGTGAGTTTGGTCGTAGCATGATTGCGTGTTATTTATTCCAGAGTTAACATTTTTATTCAATTAATGAATTGCAATTATAATATAACTGTAATATAATATAATTTTGTCCGTGCGGTGACGGATTAAGAATACAATTCACCGCCCCATTTCTTCCCGTGGGTGTCGTAAGAGGCGACTAAGGGATTACCGAGCTACCAACTGCTCGACTGGTGGTAGGGTCTGAACACCCGCCTGGTTAGTGACCACCGTACGCATGGCGTAAAACCCGCCAAGTGACCACTTGTGGTCGCGTTCCGGGATCAGTCAGCGTACAACCAGAGCTTGGGGAGACGTTGCGGCGATGGATGCGGTCAGTGACGGCTTCCGTCTAACCAGAGCCAGGTGGACTGCGTTGACCCGCCGACCAGGGAGACCCGAAGAAACGGCTGTTCCGCTGGCCGCCCGTGGTACAGTACAGGGGCCCAAGCGAACCTAACCAGTTCGTGAGGCTGCCCTATCATGCCACGCATAATCTTGGGGTGGTCCGTCGTGCCGGTTGGTGACCGGGTGGTGGGGTCCCGGCGGCCATTCCCGGGGGGGTTCGGGGGCCCTTCCGTTCGGCGGGTCAGCGCTTCTCTGCTGTCGGCTATTACCTGGGGAAACAGGCCTCACGCTTTGACCGTATATATCGCGACGACGTTCCCCCAATTCACGCCTCTCCTCCTTCATCATTTACTATGGCAGCGCTAAGAAACATTTCCGGTCGTTCAGCGGTGCACACCCCCACCACAACCACGCTGTTTGAGGTCGGGCTCACTAACATCCGTGGGCTCCATGCTAACCTCAATGCCGTCCACCAACATCTCGAGACGGCTCGACCCGAAATGCTGTTTTTGACGGAGACGCAAATACTCCGCCCGGCAGACACTAGCTACTTGGATTACCCCGGCTACGTTCTTGAAGAGTCCTTCAAAGCGAAGGCCGGGGTATGCTTGTTTGTCCGGGCGGATGTTTGCTGTCGCCGTCTGCGCTGTTTGGAGGACCCTTCCTACTCTATTCTTGGGGTGCATGTGGACCTGGGCACACATTGCCGTATCTACGTGTGCCTGTATAGATCCCACAGCGGTGACATGGAGACAACTCGACTTTTCGAACATCTTAGTCGGGTGGCAGATGTTGCGCAGGAGCAGTTTCCAACCGCGGAATTGGTGTTTTTAGGGGACTTCAATGCTCACCACGAGTCGTGGTTAAGTTCCTCTAAAACTGACCATGCTGGTAGAACTGCCCACGCTTTCGCTCTCACGCATGACCTGACCCAACTGGTAAACCAGCCCACCAGGATTCCAGACATTGTCGGTCACGCGCCCTCATTGTTGGACCTTCTGCTGACGACTCGCCCGGATGGATATCGGCTAGAGGTTCGTGCTCCTTTGGGAACATCGGATCACTGCCTGGTATCCGCTGGGGTGCCACGGGCGTCGCCACCGGTACCTATGGTTGCCAAACGCCGCATCTGGCACTATGCGTCGGCAAATTGGGACGGTATGCGGGATTACTTCGCATCTGTCCCTTGGAGGCAGCGCTGTTTCAGTGAGCTGGACCCGAACGCTAGCGCTACTGCTGTTGCTGATGAGATCATGTTAGGGATGGAGTACTATATCCCTCACTCCGATCTCATCAGTAGGGGTAGGCGTAACCTCTGGTTCAACCGCGATTGTGCCTTAGCTGTTGAAAACAGACAGTCGGCATACCGCGCTTGGATCAGGGGCCGAGCTTGCGGGGATCCCAACATTGACTCACTGAAAGCAGCCTATAACAACGCCACCAAGTCCTGCAAAAGGGCCTTCATCAGAGCGGATGCCCAGCGCGTTGCACGAGTTGGCCAAGAACTTCTTACGCATCCTACGGGAAGCCGTAGCTACTGGCGTCTGGCCAAAGCCGTGCAATCCAACTTCTGTCAACCCTCGCTGCCCCCGTTGAGATGTTCTGACGGCTCGCTAGCTCACAAGCCGCAAGAGAAAGCCGATCTCTTGGTAAAACTCTTTGCTGCTCACTCCCGAATCGATGACTGCAACTTACAGCCACCAACACTCTCCCACTGTGGCCACACAATGCCCGATATTCGTATTAGGCAATGTGATGTACGTGCGGAGCTTCAGTCAATCGACGTCCGGAAAGCTAGTGGACCTGATGGCATTCCAGCGATAGTACTGAAAAACTGCGCAGCGGAGTTGTCTCCTGTCTTAACGCGGCTATACCGTCTTTCTCTCTCTTCTGGGTGTGTGCTTGGAGAGAGGCCAATGTGCAACCGGTCCCCAAAAAGGGAGACCGATCAGACCCAGCTAACTACCGCCCGATAGCTGTCACCTCAGTTCTTTGCAAGGTCATGGAACGGATCTTAAACCACCAGCTGATCCGATACCTAGAAGATCACTCATTAATTAATGATCGACAGTACGGGTTTCGGCCGAACCGGTCAACGGGTGATCTTCTAGCGTACTTAATGCATGTCTGGGGTGAAGCTATTGACAAACGTGGTGAGTCACTGGCAGTTAGCCTTGACATTGCCAAAGCGTTCGATCGGGTCTGGCACAAGGCTCTTCTCTCCAAGCTCCCGGCATACGGTCTGCCCGCTCAGCTCTGTAACTGGATCGCCGGCTTCCTGCATGAGCGAAGAATCCGTGTCCTCGCCGATGGATGCGCTTCGCGGTTCATGTCAGTGAATGCTGGTGTACCACAAGGCTCTGTTCTATCCCCCACACTCTTTCTTCTTCATATCAATGACATGATTCCGTTAGGAAACATTCATTGCTATGCAGATGACAGTACAGTGCATGGGGGATATTACGGTCGCCCAGGGGCTGGGCGCGCTGAAACCGAGAGGGAGAGAGAGAATCTTGCCAGTGAGCTCGACAGGGTGTTGAACCTCATATCTGAATGGGGATCTAACAATCTTGTTGAGTTCAATGCTAAGAAAACACAGGTGTGCGCGTTTACAGCTAAAATGTCGCCGTTCCTTCCCCTTCCGTCTCTTCAGGGCATGACTCTTTCGGCACAGGGCTCCCTCAACTTGCTAGGTATGGAGATATGTTGCGATCTGAATTCCAGGAACTACATCGAAACCGTGATAAAAACAGCCTCACGGAAGCTCGGTGTCCTGAACAAGGTGCGTCGATTTTTCACGCCTGACCAATTATGCCTGCTATATAAAACTCAGGTCCGGTCTTGCGTGGAATATTGCTCGCACTTGTGGGATGGCTCCGCCAAGTACCTACTCGATGCCCTGGACAGATTGCAGCGTCGTGCTGTCCGTATCGTTGGCGATGTAGAGGTCACCAACAACCTTGAGCCTCTGCAATTGCGTCGAGACATTGCGTCGCTTAGCGCCTTCTATCGGCTATATCACGGAGAGTGTTCTGAAGAGCTATTTGACCTTATCCCACCTTCCCCCTTCCTACTCAGGAGCACGCGTGCCGGTCTTCGGAGTCATCAATTCACTGTCTCCACCTCAACATCACGTACAAAGAAATTTAGTAGCTCTTTTCTTTGTCGAACTTCCAGAACTTGGAATTCTTTGCCAGCACATGTGTTCCCTCCTTCGTATAACATGGGTTCCTTCAAAAGAGGCGTGAAAAAGCACCTTTCGGGCCGGCAAGGTGGAGGCGGCTAGAGCAGTGTCTGAACTGCACTAGGTGTCTTCGCATATGGACTCTTCTTACCGCTTCACATCAGGTGGTGTTGAGTCATTTGTCGTGCTTTGTATAAAAAAAAAAAAAAAAAAAAAACTCAAATTTTAGGTAGCCTAAGGATTTAAATCAAGTTTATAAAACACCTTTGCAATTAATGCATTGATCACACCGCTCGCTCCGGCCCGTCTTAAAAATCATAAATGTGTGCATGATATTTTAAAACTATGATATCTCTTAAGATATTTATTGAAATCAAATGATGTCAATGAATATCTTAAGAGATTTACAATTTTGCTCAAAATTAAATACTTGTGGTAAATAATGTACTTTTTTCGATAAGAAATAATATCAGGTTTACAAAAGCACCTTCGCAGATAGTAAATTGTTTTAGAACAAATTTGATTACCAAAAAATGGTTTTACGGAGTCAATTTTAAGGAATAGAAATGTGTTGTTGCGGACTTTTTTTAGAACTTTTAAAGGAAAACAATTCCTGCATACATGATCTATACGTAACTTTAACCGTTTACGCAGCGCACGCAACGAAAGCTCTGAAAAGGAATATTTTTTCCCCGTTTTTGCAACACTTTTAATTAATGCTCAGCCGCTATTGGTGATAGCCTATATAATAATAATAATAATAATAATATTTATACACTCACACCTATTATCTAGCCCAAAGTAAGCATCATTAAGAGCTTGTGTTATGGATACTAGATAACGGAGAAATAATGATAATAATATGTATATAAATATTAGAAATATACTAAATAAACATATAAACATCCATGACTCGTAAACAAATGATCGTACTCATCATACAAACATTTGTTCCTACTGGGATTCGAACCGGGGACCTCTTGACCGAGTAGCCTGGGGTACAAACCACTCGGCCAGACGATCGTCAAATAATACCGCGATAAATGGACTATCCAACACAAAAAGAATTTTTCAATTTGAATTAGTAGTTCCAGAGATCAGCGCGTTCAACCAAACAAACAATCAAACACACAAACAAACATCTTCAGCTTTATAATTTATAACATTACTATAGATAAGTGTGTGAAATACATTGCTGCAATAAAAATTAAATAATAAATAAAACAAATTTTTTTTAAAAAAAGTCGTGGTGATATTGCGACAATATCGTTCAGTCGTCCCGTTACGCTCAAAAATCGCTTTATAAATAGGTCGATTATGTAAGTCATCTAGAAAAGAGAGTTTAGCACCAGAAAGTTTGTACAAATTTTCTAAAGAAACATTAATTCTAATTCAACACAAAAAGAAATTCATGCTTTCACTACGTGAGGTAACAACTTTCAGAGCGAAGGTTGCCGAATGATGAAATAAGTCAAAACGTCCAATAGATTCTCGAATGTTCCTTTTCTAGAAAAGGTACAGGGCAGGGTCATAAAACCGCCCGCGCACAAGGTCGCTCTGAAATGTGGCCTCTGGAATTGAAAGATGTTTTACTATCTCTTTGTTTTTAAGTTTCAATGGAATGGAGAAGACTATTTTTTATCAATTTTTCCTACGTGTTTTGTTATGGTTACCTTTCGTCCCTTACTAGCCCGCTGGCAAGGCGCAGACACACAATAGAAAATCTATTTTGTTTGATATGTAGGTATAGGTATATACTACACAGATTAGATACTGAAGTGACACATAAATTACAATGTTACAAATTAAAGAAGTAATAGATAATTATGTAAGGAATAAGAACTCGCAAGTTTTCATTTCCTTCAACTGACACACAGAAATTCATAAAATATGTAAGTCTCTTACCGATTTTGATCTCAGTCTATCTAAAGACAGAAAGAGACGAATGCCGTTAAGAGTCGCCAAGCCTAGGGAATGGTTAGTGAAAACGAACATAAAACTTGTAAATTTTTGGCGCACAATTATCATAATCTTTTCTCTTTCGGTTTTAAATATTAAATAATTGTTCAGTCAACTCAATGACAATAACATTGAACAATATTAATTTGATTTTATATTTACGAGATTGCGTTCATTCTCGTTTATAAATAAAATAACTTGAAATCTTTATGTAGTTTTTAAGCACTACTTTTTTGTCAAATTTAAAATGTATACTTAGGAACTCTCATTAAACTTATAAAATAATAAACTGATTGGGCGTTGAGTTGCATTACAACTTGATCCTGGGGTTCTTCACGACTAAACCAACTACGAACAATTTAATTTAATTATTAATCGTTTTATCCTGTCTGAAAGCTTTCATTCCATAATTAGATAAAATCCCTATATATGTCATATTTTAATATCATCCTAAGAAATTCGAGAAGTAATACTTGGTTCAAATTACCGTCTTAGTCTTAAAAACTGATAAAGAAATTATAATTACGATCTTTTAAAAACAACTTCGCTATCTTAATATTATGTAGGTACTTATAACTTATTAAGAAACATTGCAGAGCTCAAACTTCAAGCTGTTCCTTGCTTGATATCAAACTAGCAATCCTCATCTCAATTACTATTTGCCCCCTCCAGTGCGGTGCGGGCCATAGGCACCGTGATGCAAACAAATCAGCTCAATAAATAGAGAATCCTCAGAACAATGCAATGTCAACACAAGATGGAATATAAAAGCGCTGGAGAAGTGACAACTGGACCTTCCACGCTTTTACACTACACGATACGATTTTATTGCTTTGCTTAATTCAATGTTTCAATCATACTCAAACGCTTCATCTTAGGACTCAGAATGACAACTACAATACTACATGTGATTTTTTCCTTGTTATTGCAGATGTTTAAAGGCGATAGTAGCCACTTATCACCGGGCGGGCCGTCATTTTAATTGCCATCTAGTTGTATTAAAAAATATTGTTATGGCAAATGTCGAATTGAGCACTCCTTAGAAAATCAGGACCTAAAAATGTATGTGATTTCGAGTATGTTTGTGATTTTGAGTATTCGGTCTTAAGTCGTTACCTCTCCAATCCCAGCATACCAGACACAAATAAATTTTAATTGTTTATGTCATAGATTCATGACGTCGTCTAAGTTTATCGAGAAATTCTGTAAGATTAGTCGACTTTGTGGAGAGATCGATAAAAACTCAATAAATTCCCGTTTTGTCGAATTTTAATGTCAAATAAGCTTATCGAAAGTTCCATGCTCGCACCACTGGGTGTTAAAAGATAAAATAAAATACTGTTATGAACAGAGAGTTAAACCTGTCCAGATCCGTTATTATATACTATTTCATAATAGAAAAATCTAACGGCGTTTTTCTAGTCATGGAACAATCTTGAACAGTTCGATTTTCATCAGATTTATTCGACTTAAATCGCATTATTATCCACTTGCTTTTGTTACACTAATCCATGAAGTTCTTTTTTTATTTTATTGGAAAATAAAAGGCATATATTAAAGGTAAGAGCTGAAAAAAAGTAAGAGATAAGGAGTTTAGAAGTTCTTGATATTAATTTAATTTGTTAAAAAATTCTTAGTTCGTCTGGTAGTAATGTGTTGATTATGTATCCTTAACTTTTTCATTAGGGTTATAGGTTTTTAAACGTATTCTTTTTTGAGTTTATCATATTTTTTATTAGTCGCAACACGATATGTAAACCGTCCCTCAGATCAGCGTGCCCCAAATCCAATCAGCTATTGAATTAACCCGGTCCGTGTGACAGGAATACGGATTTGCTCCATCCTCACGTCAAATGTTTATCTTTCATCTGGTAGAGCGTTAATGTAAGTTCGAGCACAGCTTGTAATGGCCGGGCTCATGGGGCCATGGATCTGCTGAGTGGGCCTCGTAATCAGGGATTACGACCCATTTTACTGGTGTCATGACGATTTGCGTTTCCTATAACAGTCCAATACAGTTCTGAATTTTTGTGATATGAAGAATAAAATGTATGGATAACCAAATACATATTTTAAAATTCTCTACTAATATAAGTATTTTTGCGATACATTTGTGATTTACAATAAAGGAATTGATTGTCAATGTCATAATTTATTAGTTTTAGTTTCGCGCTAAACTAATTTTTAGCCTATTTCAAAAAAGGAGGAGGTTTTCAATTCGACTGTATATTTTTTACTATAAACAAAGCTGTGGTTTTGTCATTTTTTACCATAATTGTACAAGTGAAACAAAACATTTAGACGCAACTTAATTTAAAAAGAAATTCATGTTTGGAGATTGCGAGTTCTTAGTTGCAATCTCCAAACATTATGCGGTGCATAGCTCATGTTATATCCCCAATGTAATAAGAGCGTCTCGCGAACGCAAAACATACATATTACCAGAGGTTCAGTTAAGCAGCGACCTCTGGCGGACAATATTTTGTTCGGCTTCCACGATATCGGTTTATTCAAATGCTCCTTGTCCGACCCGAGCTCAAAGAATCAACCTGCATAACATTATACATATTGAAATTCTTCCGCCCCTAAACATGTACTGTATATTATTCTATGAATAATTTTATAGCATACAGAAGCGTGGGGTATTTTTATTTTATTTATTAGATAAAGAAACAAAAAATAAATACTGATTTACACAAGGTTCTGTAGTAAATATATTTACCACAAAACATAAAGATTGTAGGGTTCGAAATACAAATACGAAATACAAACAAATAAAGAAATAGATGAAAAAATTGTATACTCCGGAAATGTATTAAGTGGGCGTTAGAAAGGCACAAAATCAAACATTTAAATGTGATTGTAGGTTCGTTCGCAAAGTAGTTATGTGTCGTCTAGTTGAATATAAAAAATAAAGAGACAGAATGCAATTACGTTAAAAACTTACAAACCCCTAATAGTGTTTAAATGTCAAGGAATGACATTTATATGTCTTATCGAATTGAATTTGATCTGCGATATTTTACCTTGATTGGAATCCAAATAAAAGTATACATCAACGGCCTTCTTACTTCATCCATGAAGCAGTTACAACATTTGCAAACTATGTTGTTGTGAAGCAAAGATCTTATGCATAACATGCATAAATACCAAATAATAATGTTTTCAGTCATTCTTGTAGTTGGCATTAGAAGAAGAGGTAGGGCACAGTTCTATATTATACAGGTCATCCCCTATTCTCAACTGTCGGATCACGGATTCGATTCTAAAAGTCACATGCCGTCTCGCTTTGACGCAGTGCGATAAAAAGTGACAGGTATAGAGTTTCCGAAATTCGAATTCTTTCCGACAGATGAGAATAAGGGGGCAGGTCTTGTTCAAAGGTAGGTAGTAGCTTCTGAGCTGTAGAGAAAATTTCAACAAAAATATCATACATCAAATAAGTACAATAGAAAGGGAAATTCCTATCGTTTTCCTAGATCCTCGGTAGCTCAGTGGTTAGAACAGTGATCCGAATTGTAAAAGGTCTAAAAACTCTAGAACACGTATTTATTATATTCTACATTTTTTTAAAAAATATGAAAAACCTTTGCTAGTAACAAAAAATGTCACAAAATAAATTTCATTCTATTAGGTAAAATCAATTGGTCTATAGGTGGTGGTAACCACTTACCACAAGGTGGGCCGTCAGCTTGTTTTTCATGTAGTTGTATAAAAAATAAATACTGTCATAACATAACCGATTTATGCTTAATAGAAGATACAGTACTTAGCCCAAGGACGCTTTAAACTTCCAACCCAAAGATACTCTCGAAGAAGGACGCTTTCGACGATAAGTATTTTTCTCTCCAATATAATAAGATGAGATATTGAATGAGCTCCAGCAACCTTATAAACCCCTGCAGAATGAAGTAACTATGATAACCTTTTTCCATTCAAACTCAATTCCCAGTCCGCTTCGGATGTTCCTTGGCATTCACTGCCAAATTCATTACGATGAATTGTAAACGATAGCTAACATAAAAACGTCATTTTTGTTGCACTCGGTTTTATTTAAAGAGCTGCCATGCATTTGCGCAGATTAATAAGATTTAGTTGAATGGGTCGGAAGGAGCGTGTCGTTTGGCATGCAGCTTGAACTTGGCACTCAGTATGGAGACCACTCTCTCGCTTTTTGCGAGCGCGCAATAACGGAGCTGTGTGTTGAGCTAGCATATTTTTACAAGGTTTGTTGCTGCAATATTTACCGACATTGTTCTACAACATTAATGTTAGCGACTTTAGGACATACGCTACAGAGTACGCTTCACAATACACACACAACACGCGGTTACTCTTTTGCGAATTTGTAACATTTTTGTTGATGATGCTCGTTCATTCTAGAGTCATGGCGGTGGACTGTGGTACTTACATAATTACCACAGGCCACTACAAGTCATACACTGTGGTAGTCTGTGGTAATTTAGTGTGCCGCAGCCCGTCACGGTATCTGACCTTAAAGAAAAGGTAATTTATTATCCAAAAAAACCGACTTAAAACACTTAAAAGTAAAAAATAATGAAATTATTTTTTCAGTGCTGAACTTTCTATTGTTTCTGGAAACAGCACAGCAGCAGCTTAGAAAGAAAATTAAACATAAATTTGAGATTTAGCCTCGAATTCCCTAGGCTTCCACCATCAGAACCTGATTTGGTGACAGTGGGACGACCTCATGAGTATACTCTATCTAATATAAAAAGAATTTTGAAAGTCGGTTCATAATTGACAGAAAAATTGGTGAACATACTTAGAAAAAATGCCTACAGTGGAACAAAGAACCTCCTCCTTTTATGAAGTCGGTTAAAAAGGGTCCGTAATTCCGGAATCTGTTAGAAAGAAACTGCTCAGGGTCTATAAGTCTGTATTTATGGAGTTGAACTTGAGGTAAAGAACTTAGGGATTGCCTATCCGGTATCATTTTGAATCCGGCCGGATTTCACCAGATTGACACGAAGCCGGTCGGATCCGGCCGGGTTCGTGTCTATTCATTTTACTACCTCTATGGTCTAGTGGTTGAGACCTCCTATCTCAGATCTAAAGGGGGTTTAATTCCCGTGAGGGCAGAAATTATCTGCTCGGTGTGGTTGGTTATTCTAAATAGCTACCATCATCTCATCATACCTTGATCTGCCGGTATAACAAGAATGTTCACTACATTGTTGTGTGCCGGCAGTTGGGGGTAAGATAGCCAGTTCCTCTGTGGTTGAGGAAACCGAGTGTAGCTCGCTTCCATCTACGGCCTTTTTTTTATAGGAATTTCGATAACGAATCGTTGGACGTGTAGATACGTAAGTTTACTTTCATTAAAGTCTTATTACAGATGAATAAAACAATTATAATAGGTGGTAGGCCCGTGTGTAGGGTCGTGTAAGTAGATACCATCGCCTTTCTTATTTCAGCCGTGAAACAGTTCGCTGTGTTTCCGATTGAAGGAAAAGGTAGCCAGTGTATTTGACATGGACGGCATTTCATCTTAGGCCTCAGGACGACAACGTACCTGCAATATCAAGTGATTTTTGAAGATAATAGAAGTCGATTAACACTTTAGTATTATCTCTTTACTCTGTGGTATTAAAACACACGTATTCATACAAAATCTCAAGTCAATATTTAATTATTAAAAGGTACTAAAGTGCTATCCACTTCTATTGTTCATGGTATATTTTGTCCTACAACTAATTGCTGTTTCAAAGTTTGAATTACTTTGGATACTATCAAGGTTATAAAGGATATTGAACATTATATTTCTTCGTTGATATCATAAGATGAGAATATAGAAAAAATCTATACAGAACTGTGTTACTCATGGCAATAATAATTCAATCACTCTCCTCAACCGCCGACAACTCCTTCGGGAAATCCTGTTTATCATGATATATCGCGGACAGTCGCCGTACTGTCTCATAGGGACCTATGATTACGCCGACCACATCAAAGCCTTAGCCGCCACACTTCAAAAGCAAAATTTTATTGGTAACATTTACATTTTTATTAGGCTGATAGGACACGGCTTGCCTCCGCCCTGAAACGTAAGTGATTTTGAATTTTCTGATGTGTATTTTATTATCTGATTTTATGTGTGTTCAATATGACTCCAGATTACCATAAGGATAACATTACGGTCACGTAGAAACAGGCTGGATATGTAAATGGTTGGAATAAATATGAATGTACACAAATTAGAGTTGCAAAATCTTTATATATGTTTTCTGTATCGAGTTGCAAAGCAGCTGTTCAATTTAAGGCATAAAATTATTTTTAGTTTAAACCTGAAAACGCGGCGTAGAATTTTTACCTTCAAGAAAAGTTTTGTCTGTAACCAGAGGTTGTTAAATTTTCTACAGGAAATACATGAGATATGTCTAAATTTTCTCTTTTTTTCTGTAGAAATAACTTTTTTGTAGTCTGTGTAAAAGAATGGCGTTCATTGTAGTGCACACTTATAATTTAAATGCATACTTGCAAATTTGAGATGAATTTTTCAAAATATGTATTTAGTTGGCAAGTATATTAAATTAAATTAAAATAACTAAAGTTTTACTATCGTTGCCTTGTAGTAGAGTTTCTGTGAAAAAACATTAAAGGAAACCGCTAATCTTCATATTTCTCTTTATATTCTTTATCTTTATACATGTGCTTTATCGTCTTACTCGCAGCTTTTCTAATCAAAAGAAAATAGAAAATCATCATTAGCTTAAATGCGTTAAGCATAATAATTATGATCATCATCGTGGGTGACACATTAACGTTTCGCTTTTCACATTGCTGGCACTTGGTTAAATAAAAGAATAAATAAAACAAACAAACATTAACATTAAATATATTAAAAATATATAAACATATATTTTTTTCAGACAGTCGACTCATCTTTCCTTCTCAAATGGATGTGTAAAGTATATTACTTGTAATCCAGTTTAAAATATGAGCTAATCATCAAATTATTACTTTATATTTCTCCGTTATCCAGTATCCAAAGCACAAGTTATTAGTGATTCGATAAAATATGTGATAGTAAGATTGAGTATTATTACTATGTAATAACTTTATCTGACGACCGTACCTAAATGTGTACAGTTAAGAACAACAAAGCTTGATACTTCACTGTTCGATATATTTGTAATAAGACCTGTTCACTATAGAAAGTGAAGAGAAAGAAAAAAGGTTTCGATACAAAAAACAAAGCAACTTTTGTCATGGCTGATCCTGGGATGGGTCAATCAAAGTTTGTTATCTCGAGCTCCTCCGTTCATCAGAAGGCTCGTTAAGCCGTTGGTCCCGGTGGCTAGCGTGGTGGTGTTATGGCCCAATCTCCTCATGTGTTTCTCCCATGTAGGAAGGGCTGTGCCCAGCAGTGGGACGTATATAGGCTGGTGATGATGATGACTATAGAAAGTATAACGATGAAATAGCACGTCCTAACAAAGATGAGTCTTGTAAATAAACACCAGTCAAATTGTGTGTAATATTTCTGTTGCTTTTCATCTTTCAACCTCTCAAGGATCCATTGGAAAAGCTTATTTAGGTACAGTCGACAGCACATCAAGCGTAACAGTTTGACCTTGAGACCGCCCTTACTGCGTTTGTAATAGAGGCGGCTTTCGTAGTGCAGCTGGTACACTTGACGTGCTGTCGTGTGTACAACCAGCAAAGACGATAAAAATAAGTCTACAAAAAGCTATTAAGTGAGAGGAGCATTGTTTGTGCTATCCGCGGTCCAAACAGTATTTGGACGGTTCGTGATTGATTCCACTGTAATTTCCATACGCGTGCTCCGTTCGTATTAGCCACTTTATACAACCACCAGTTTTTTTAGAACCATTCACTACCCCTCTTGCTATATTGCAAAGACGGCAAAGGGGATTGTCAATGCGGATTCAGAGCTCGAACTTGTTTGGTTCTGGTTTCTAGGTCTACACGATTGTATAGCGGCGCGACCTCGCGGCGCCTGCCTAGTCACGCACACACATTTTTTCAAAGCCTTAAAATTTATCGGCAGCGACTGTTACTTTACCGTTTATAACAAAAAGACAACACGCTTTATATTTATGGTTGTCTAACTCGGAGTGTTATTAAAAAAATCAATAAAGGGTCTCTAAAGATTTATATTGTTATTCCAATTTTAGTTTGAACTGCACTAGACTAATGAATGGAAAAGCAATAAATAACTTAAGTAGAAAAACTTTTATTCACTTTCAGAACTCATTCTGCCTAGGGGCGCCATCTTGTGACATCAACCAAAACCAATACAGGAAGCAAGTACACGAGGAAGGTTTTTGTCATAGAGGAAAATAATTATACCAATAGGGTTTTTGTTAACATCTAAATAAACTATATTTGTAGGTACGTTATTTTTCTCATTTAAGGAATTCAACTCTCAATTCTCTTTATTCAGACATCCTCTTTCTTTGTTTTTCTTTTTTTATACAAAGCACGGCAAATGACTCAACACCACCTGATGTGAGAAGAAAGCTTATTTAGAGATATTTTTTTGTGTATAGAAAACATTTCTCGTATTTCTGATCGTAACCTTCAAGTACCTATAAGTATAAGTACAAAATACTAATTATATATACAAACTCATTCGAGTATCCATCCAAGTCTCGACAATGACCAACTTTGCTTTGCTTTTGCGATGATTACATATTCGCCCAATGCATTGCGCTTACATAATATTTAAACTGGAGTTATCACCAAAAAAAACTAAATTCTCACCTAAATATGCTCCGCAAAAATTCTATAATTAATTTATTTGGCAATGATTTAGGCGTTGAGAAGAAACAAACGATCATATACTTAAGCTATATATGGCTAGAATATGCTTACTATTAACAGACCTATAGTTTCCGTAATCTGTCAAGCGGTGTTATATCTCTGGAGGTCTATGACAATTATTGAAAAATCAATTGTGTCTGGAATTTGATGCTGGACGAAACAGTTAGATGATAATACTAACTTTTTTTTACTTATTTTAAACATTAATTATACATAATATCAACATTAACGCCTAAGTTTTAGTCGGTGAAGTTAGATCAGTATGTCGAATAGTTAAATACAAGTATTTAAAATATTATTACTATTTATCATTACCAGCCTATGTACGTCCCACTGCTGGACGCAGGCATTCCTTCATAGGAGAAACACATGAGGAATTTGGGCCATAGCACCACCAAGTTGGCATAATAATTAAGCGTTAAATCACTCGTTCAATCCAATTTTTCCTAACAAACAAACTGTAATTAATTCCATCACAATCAATGTTGAAATTGATACGTATCACTCAGAACATCGTTCGTTGGTCACAAAAGAAATGCGACACTCTTACTTTGAGTAATCAAGTTGATACACAGTGGCACGTGCTCGCGCAGCCCAAAAGCCTAACGACTCGCCGGCCAATTAAAGCGAAAACACATCCGTGAGTATGATATATAGCCCAGGCCGGGCGCCACAGAGAAGCGGGAGGGTCGCCGCGTTTATTGTAAAGTGACGTGAAGTCCGGTTGGCGGCGCGGCGGCGTAAATAACGCTATACTTTCTAGAGTTAATTATGTTCGTAATTACTTTGACTGGTTACTTAGCCTGTCTACAACTCTGTCCAGAAGAACCGCATTCAAATCTATTTACCTATATGTGTATGTGAAGATATGGGTTCTTAAGTAATAGGTGTGATAATTATAATCATTAACAGCTTCATCATCATCATCATTATTTCAGCCGAGAGACGCCCACTGCTGATACTAAATAACGAAGAAATATTAATAATAATAATATGTATACAGTGTCACAAAAGTCCGAAATAAAATTTAAGGTAGTGGTTTTATTCCTTGTCAAGAGTTACCACAGAAAGTTTGACACCTCTCAGACCCCTTTTATTCTCCGAGTAAATTACTATAAACATTGTCAGACCTGCTTGTGACAGCGCTACAAATGCGTACTATTACGTACAACCTGCGCATATACTACGATATCGACCCCGCAACCCCACAATTATTCCAAATTTTATTTCGGAATTCTGTAACAATCGATATAAATATTAGAAATATACTAAATAAACATACAAACATCAGTGACTCGTGAATAAATGCTCATTTTCATCATACAAACATTTACTGGGATTCCAACCCGGGACCCCTGACCTAGTACAGACCACTTGACTAGCCGGTCGTCATTAATTATAATGTATATTTGTATGTATATTTACTTTTAAGAGACTAAATGAATCAAATTCAAAAAGCGGTATTTTTTATTTGTCAAAAGATATCTTCTTCTCAAATAAATATCTTGACATGTACAGGTACACACGACAACATTTGACGATCGGCTGGTCGAGCGGTCTGTACCCCTTGCTATGCAGGCTACTCGGTCAAGAGGTACCGGGTTCGAATCCCGGTAGGAGCAAATGTTTGTATGATGAGTACGAGCATTTGTTTACGAGTCATGGATGTTTTTATTTTTAATCAGTATATTTCTAATATTTATTTACATAGTAATTAAAATAGAATAAAACTAGAAAAATTTCACGTCCTGAGGCAGGAATCCTGTGTGGCTCAGTGGTCAGAGCAGTCGCCCGGATTGTGAATGGTCGCGGGTTCGATTCCTGCCTCAGGACGTGAAATTTTTCTAGTTTTATTCTATTTTAATTACTAAGTAATTTTTCAAACATTTATAATAATGTTAAAATAAAAAATTAAGAATATTTATTTACATATTATTATCAATATTTATCCGTTATCTAGTATCCATAATACAAGCTCTTAATGATGCTTACTTTGGGCTAGATAATAGGTGTGAGTGTAGGAATATTATTATTATTATTAACATAACACAGATGTGATAAACAGTAATGCTTTAGTTTCATAATGAAACTAATGCTAATAACCTTTCGGTTATAAAATATTCTAAATTGACGCCAACTTAATTATCGGGGTGAAGTAACCGAATTCACGCATGGCACTAAGAAAACATTTCTGTAATACTAATCTGTAGATCTTATTTTGTTATCATATTCTGCCATAAATGTCCTAATGCTAACCGCCCCGCTAATCCGCCACTCTGTGGCGACACTAATAACCGGCGCGCTGGTGACAGGGAACTGCCAACAGATATTGTCGTCAATTTGTTTGGGGGCAACGCGCAAGTCGCCACGCTGCTTAGGATTCGGGTGGCGCGCGACCCGCCCGGCTTATGAACACGCTACCAATAAGAACAACAAAGTTGAGATGTCAGCCGATTAGCCACGAGTCACGTTATCATCCCTTTTTTCGCCCAAGTAAATATATTTTCTTCGCAAATACACCCGTCTCGACAAATATGGGCCTCACCGCGGCGTATTTTCGTCGGGCAATATTGTTAGTTGCTAGTATTTTCGTTATTATTCCACGTCTAGATCGGCTTAGCGTAACGATAACTGTTTAATGGAGGTGCAGATAGTAGCTAAACTTTGAAATACAAATTTACACTCTGCTTTTTCGCCATAAATGAATTTAGCCTTGACAATGCTCTAGTCTTCGCTGGATGCAGCTAGAAATCTAATATCGCTTGTAGGTTACATGATTGCTTTGTAAACTGAGTGGTTCTAGCAAGGAATCAATATTATTGCGGCAATACAGCTGATATTCTTGTTTAGCCGGAGCCAGAGCAAAATGGAACATCTAGTCCGCTGAATGTTTAAATACTTCTTAAAGTGAAACATTATTGTAATATTTTATCAAACCCAAAAAAATAAAAAGACGATTTCATCATCATTATGAATTGCCTATTTAAGTTCCACTGTTGGTGCTTTCCTATACGTGGGATATACAAGTCATGTAGAATTTGCCCCATAAAATCATCACGCTGTCCACCAGAAGGGATATAAAGCAGAAGTAGTTTCCATTGAATACAAAGAAACTGTTGCAGCCCAATGTAGGGGACAGCGATTGTTACAGCCCAATGTAGGGGACAGTTACAGCTGGGACCAATTGCTTAACGTGCCCTGTGTAACACTTAGAAGCTCGAGATAGCCAGCGAATTTCGGTTGCCTCAACCGAGATCAATAAGCCAGATACTGAAGAGGACAAGTGGGAGATTTCAAATTTTCCAGTACTCCATGTAAATTTTACAAAAGCGAGCTACATTACACCCATAAAGTGCTTAATTTTTATGTTTTTACTAATCTTTGTTTGTGTAAGTTTTCTCTCATTAAACATTTGAATACGAGTATGGATTGGTTTTTTACTAAAATAGAATAAGATTGATTCCCTTCGCAACACGTGTAGGTATCTTATGTTTATAAAAGTATAAAGAGTTGTGATATTTTTTATTTCATGTTAATAGTAAAAGTTTTACATTAGTAGAGTACCTACAAATGAGACATAATACATATCAAACATATTATATTGTTAAGGAAACTCCGGAAGTTTGGCAAGAGACAAAACTTGAATTGTTTTAGTAAGTACAAACTAAGTATCATCAAGATTTCTTCCTAACTGATTTATGTAAAATAACTTTAAGGTGACTTTTACTATAGGATATCTTCTCTTTTGCAAAATAACTAATAAATATTTTTTAACACTGCGAACTTCAATCCGATTTTTAACTCTACATACTCCCAAAGCATGTTGCACCTTTGTAATGTATAGTTTGTTGTTCATCAACCAAATTATTACACAGATACATCGGGATTTGAATACCAAACATGGCCATGCATTAGGTATTCTGCAGTTGGCTTAAGACCAGGGCGAGGCGACAGGGGGTTCGAGGCTTATTGAGGCAAGCGCGTGACGGGAAACAGCAAGTCGTGTGTCGCGACGCCCGAATTCTCATCAAATCATCCCGCGACATTGTGGCGCAAATCCCGCCGAGGATCAGCTGATATTAGAGCTAAATTGAAGCTTTAACTTATGACATCATGCTGTATAAACAAAGGGAGTTTTATACGCTGAATATTGTGGAATAGCAGTACATAATGAATATGTTCACGTACGTAATAGCAATTTAATAAATTAGGCTATTATTAACAATATGCATCGATGCTATTGAAAAAATTAAAAATTTAATTGTCCTATTTCTTCATCTCAATCCGGAAAATTTAATATTTTCCGATTCCTTCGTTGATTTCATTTAAAATTACTGGAAAAGTCCATTATGCAGAAGTAGTTTCTATTGAATACAAAGAAACGGTTGCGTTTAATTTTGTCAATTTTATTTCTTGGAAGAAACAATCGTTAGTTTAGAAGTCACGTAAAGCCTTAACAGAGAAAAGTCGCAGCGACACCTGTTAGGTGGCACGTTTGAATTATCCTGAGAAATAAAAAAGTGACTAGATAAAACACAATGAGATCCTCCGGGAGCGGGCGCAGTTCTCGCGAATCATTAATTTTAATTCGTTCCCCGTGAAGTCGGCCTCTCTAATGAATTATTGGGAATCGCAGGCAAATCACCCCCCTCCGGTGAACTTTCTTAGCATTTTCTTCAGGACTTAGCATAATGTGAAAAAATGTTGTGAGGCCTTACTGCATACTAATTGTTTGTTGTGCCGCCCTTCTTTAAGTAACGGCGACTCGGCCGGAACTCCCGCGATCCGAGACAAGATTAACAAGTTTTGCTCCTAATCGATCACTCGACACCGCCTTTTTAAGCTTCAATTCCAGCACTTTCCTTATACTTTACTCTGTAAGTTGGAAAATTATTAAGGCGAAATTCAACTCCAGGAACCAAGGTCTCGTGGTGCGGCTACTTATTATGCACTAAATCTTTGGATATTTAATGGATTCTCATTCTTATTCCGACTAACGTTACAGTAGATGGACATCAGGAATGGCTAGCGCATACCAATCGTAATAAATTTTCCAAAGAATTCTGAGTAATTTTCCTAGCAATATTATAAATAGTCCCCATCCCTAAGTGAAATTTATAAGTACCTTCCATTCACCACAAGAATTTAAAACGTAGTACCTAATATTATATGGGTAGTATGAGTAGGAATATTTATACATGTTATTGTGTAATGCTTGGAGTTAATTCTTAGTAATTCGCTCCACGCTAGTCTTATATTGAACAGACAACGCGGGAAGACATTAGAATAAAGTGCAATGTATATTGTATACGAAGGAACCTCTCTTCCCCGTCTATTTCGTGTTAGGTACGTGTGAACGTTGTCATGCGTGTTCGCGAGCCAGGGGCAAGGAAACTTGTATTTTTTAAACTTTTGCCTTCGCGTAAGCCGGAGCAGGAAAGTTACAATTGTATTCCCCCTCCACCCCCTTCAATATGTGACCTGCTTATTTATTGGAGAGGCGTCGGCAGAGTTCTCAGACAATATGTCGCGAACTACCCGAGCAAACGCACGCGGAACGAACGACTTAAACAAAACACAATTTAACCCGTCGGAGAAAGTGAACTTTGATTTATATATAAAACTAACTTTAAGTTTGTCTTCTCTGCCTATTTAAGAATATATGGCTATGAATAAAAATAAATAACAATTGTGTTAATCTTATGGTCATTACTAATAGACAATACAGATATAGCAATATGATTATCACAATATTTATCATAATCCAAAACATTAATTTGGTAATAAAATTCACAAATAAAATGCTCTAATAAAATGGTGCTACACATAGATAAGTAAACTCTTTTGTGCTCTAACGAAATAGTGGTGACATATCTATGTGTAACATCATTTTGTACCATTTTTAGTCCCTACACATTGTACAATAAAATTAATCATTTTATTTGCACGAAAAACTAATTTTCCTTTTGTCATCATTCCACATATACATGTTTGTATTATTGATTCATGAGATATTAGAAAATAAAGCTGCCAGATAATTCTTTAAATTTATTATTTTGTGTTATTGCGTAAATCATCAGCCGATGTATACATATAGGTAGAAACTTATAGTGACAGGAAGCCATTTACAGATTCACACATTTAGTTCACTGAATAAATACACAGTAAGCTTTACAAAATAATAAACAATGTAATTAATGATGGCGATGATTTTATGTCTCACAACAGAAAACCATCGCCATCATTTATTTTAGATTAGTCACATCATAACTTTTAAGTATGTCTAATAAATTTAATTTTCAAGTTGACAATACATTAACATTGTTTAGCGCAATAATTATTAGAAACAAGGAAAAGACAACTTTGAAATCGACAAATACAATGCTCAGGATGTCTACATTATTACAAATAATAACCATAATAGTCAAACACAGCTCCGTAGATATACTGTACAGCTATTCCCAAGAAGGCCAGTCGCTCAGTATTCAAAGCCTGGCAGTCATTAGCGAGCCAGACGCAGCCGACAAGACCGAACCGACTCCACAGAATAACTATAACTCTACAGAGACTCGGTTTTAGAAATTTAACATTAGATTCCTTGAATATTTTTAAGATTGGAACATTTATCAGTGTCGGCTCCTTGAAGTTTTTATTTGATACTTACTCGAAGGTACTATTTTTATGCCTTAGGTAAAAGTAACGGAAATAATTTAACACAACCTTATGACAGAAATGTAATGTAGTTTTAATAAAAATAATATTCATACAATCATATCTATTATCCAGCCCAGAGTAAGCATCATTAAGTATAAGCTTGTTTTACGCATACCACAGATAATGGAGAAATACTAATAATAATATGTTTATCAAATCCAATTAATTCAAAAATTAATGACCTTTTTAAATTATTATTCGTTTTTTCTTCGAAGTTGTGAATAGACTTTTGCGGTGCAAATAACATTTTATCTTTAGACCACTATAAGTTTCTTTTGTCAATAATTGTTTGATAAGTTGGTATGGTAATTAACCCCTTGGAAAATACATGATAAGCTCATATATTTAACTTTCGCTGTATTTTTACGGAATGTTGAAATTTAAATACGGAATCCATTTTGTGTTCAAATGAGTTTTCGGAATAGGCAATTAGTTGTTAGCGCCCAGCAGCCCTCGTTCACTTTCATTACGCTATATAGTTGCCCAAATAACTTGGCCCCTCAAAGATATATCTTTCGTTGCTTTTCCATTTTCTTCTAACAGTTCGCTTATGCGAAGGGCGGGGGCAACTCAGTTGTAAAATTTTAGTAGTGTTTCGCGGTTTGTTCACCTCTCCGGGGATACCAAAGATACTATTATATTCAAATACAAAGCTTTGGACGCGGAAAATTTATTCTCTCGTTTTTGAAGAAGCAATGTCGGCTCAAATTAATTTACATTGTTAAAATACATTAAGCATTCCTTGCCCTCGAAATTTCTACTATTTTAATACGTTTACCACAAATATGTTGAACAAGGTCTGTAAACTCACTCGAGTAAACAAACGAATTATATCTGAATAAAAATCATTAAATTTTTCTGCTCATAGTTAATTTAACATCACAAAAGGCTAAAATTATATTCGAAAATAAGGGTAATGATCTATTTGTTTACATAAATGGCTTAGCGACTTGAGTCAGTGTCACTTTGCTCTTTTAATAGAATTAGTGGTGCAGGTTGTGTAGTTAATTAGACGTGACACAGCGGCAACACAACTTTGTAAACATATTATAATATCGTGTTAAAAGGAGGACGAAACAAACAGTTTAATTAAGCAGTGCATTAATATTTTCATTTACCATAAAACTTCCCAACAAAATTGAACTGAGCTGACTAAGCAAATTATCCGAAATCAAAATGAACCAAATAAACCCGGTCTTATTTATCCAAAAGCGGAAAACTGGGACGCAACTCTTTAGAACGTGCAATTCCTTTCTTATTTCATAACGCAATCTTCCCTGCTTCTTATCTAACAACGAACATATCTCGCCCCCGCTCTTGGGGAAAATCGTCCAATATAAAATCGGTTTAATTTGCGCTTTTCGCACTCAATGGGATGGAATAATATCAGGCAATTTGGTTACCGCTGGCATAAATATGGCGGGCCGCGCTGTAATTGTAACGCTAGCAATTCGCGCCTCGTAACGACCGGGCGGAGGAAACTTCGGCCGTTTGGGCGTGATGGCTGACCCGAGATCCTGCGCACGTTGACGGACTTACTGCGAAGCGGGGGTGAAAAGCTGTGGGCGTATTGGATGACATGTCGGACATACGGTGCTTAGGTAGAGAACAGGTAACCAGTACTGGCTTTGGATTTGAACGGTTCTGCGCAGCCTACATCCAACGGCTCCCCGCGACCCTAGCCACCACTTCAACTTGCTAATCCTAATAGCTTGTTGTATGACTGCAAACTTTCACAGAAGGCTCCTAGGAAGCGATTACGTTTCAAAGCCGTACCTATGTCATCACTGGCAACATACAAATACAAAGTACAAAACTTTTCAAGACTTTCGACTTCAACCGCTGAGGAATTTTGGACGAGAAGATCTTACGTAATTTCCCGAACGCTAACAAACATAAATACTGGTACTTTCAATGTCTACACACCACCAAGGCAAAGTAAAATCGTCAAATGTTAACGCTGGGCGGCTACAAAGATCTAAATGAAACTAACTCATTCGCCGTTATTCACCTTTCTTCCATCAAATGGATGTCTCTACTCCAAAAAAGCGCAAAAAAACCAGCCATTTTGTAAGGGCGTTTTCGTTACTTAACTAGAAAAAACCGCTTAAAGTATCAGAAGAAAATTTTTAGTCTCATTATAAAGATGGACAAGATGTTCCAAAAACAATGCAATGACAGGATCATATCCGCTGGCCTCGCTCTCCGAAAACAGATTTCCCGCGTAGATGTAATTACAGTACCTCCGTTACTTTTCTCTTTTGTTTAGCGTAATAGAATAACGAATGTCATTTTCTTTCGGCCTGACCCTTCCGCGGTTCGCGTGGGGAATGCAAAATTCTCAAATTAGAGTGAATAAACCTGCGTTGTAATTAAAGTTTTGTGCCGGGCTCCGGGAAGCTGCCCGCCCATCTTTCTTGGCTGGCCTACGAATTAAGCACCGAATTGCTTCAGTAATTCTAAGTATATATTCCTCGCTCTCAGTTCAATGTAAATCACTTTTACTGTCCCGATTTTCGCCACTTAACTTCCCAATCTTTTAATATCTCCTTACTTTTCTTTTTCTATGCAAATTTAAAATCAGATGCCGGGATTTTGTTTAGGTAACGACCATTCCTATGAGATAGCGTGAAACATAGGTAGATATTTTAAACAAAGCGGAGTGTTAAATCTTTTTAATTTAAGGTTTTTATAAGTGTTTAATATGCCTGAACTAATTTATATTTTATAAAAAAATTTAGATGAATTACCTTTTTTTTACTTCTACAAATAGTTTGATAGATTTATATTGTTTCTCTAAGTACTTATACTACTCAAGACTAAGTTTTTCCTACAACGTAAAAATTAAAACACGGTTTTCTTCTTTTTTTTCACAGTTTAATTACGATTAATGTAAGAGATTTACATTGATTTTCAAGTGTCGTACAAGATATTATGCTAAGTATAAAATTTGTTTTGTTTTGTTAAAGTATGTATATTGACGAACTGTATGGTGAATCATTGATATTGACGATGACTTCTTGCAAAAGATGTGGAGAATTTTACAAATCCACCTCGTCGAAGTTGTACCATGAATACTTACTTCATACATTTGCCGTTAATTCTCCCAAGATTCGTCGAAATATGTTAATCCCATTCCACTTCGTAAGTGCAGAGAATAAATCAGACGTATAGGCTACATCCCTTTGCTTTACTTTTTTTTTATATACAACTAGATGACAAACAAGCTGACGGCCCACCTGGTGGTAAGCGGTAACCGCCGCCTATAGACACCTGCAATAACAAGGCAAAATCACTTGATATTGCAGGTTCGTTGGTGCGTTTTTATAGGGAGAGTTGAAAAGCATGTTAAGACTGCTGTATTCGCTTACAATCAGGCAATGCGGGCGTTCAGCAAACAATCATATGATTGTTTGCTGAAACCAAAACATATATATCTATTAAATGTTGATTTGTCAAATTAGTACGTCGTTTTATACATGTTCTACAATATTATAGACCATTATTATGTACTATAGTATATTTTATTGAAAATTGTTGACCTTCTGCTGTTGCTTTCTAATAGCCAGTAAGGAAGTCGGCGACGAGTGTCGTAACAACTAACAACACTTACAAACAGGCTGCAGGCCGCGACGACAATCAGCAGACGCAACAGTTAAACTAGGAACAGCCCTCGACCACTTCCGCTCGCTCAGAGCCGCGCCGCCCAAACTCAAGCAAACACTCGTCAAGTGCCTTAGTGAGAGCTGTTACTATCGACTTTCATGCTATCGATACTTTTATTAAATTAACATTTTTTTTATTATTCAAATATTAAAGAATAATTTTGTTACGCTTGATATACTGTCGACTGTACAATCAGCAAAAAAGTCGATAATTACGACTTAAGTCTACTAAGCCCCTATCGCGATCAGTAAAATTAAATACATTTTACTAGGTGGTAGACCCATATGTAGGGTCGCCTGGGTAGGTACCACCGCCTGTCTTATTTCAGCCGTGAAACAGTTCGCTGTGTTTCGGATTGAAGGGAAAGGTAGCCAGTGTAATTACTGGGCATGGACGGCATTTCATCTTAGGCCCCAGGATGACAACGTACCTGCAATATCAAGTGATTTTTCCTTGTTATTGCAGGTGTTTATAGGCATCGGTTACCACTTACCATCAGGTGGGCCGTCAGCTTGTTTGTCATCTAGTTGTATAAAAAAAAAATACATAACCAGCATGAGTGAAATGAAAATAATCTTAATATTTTATCAGACAATCACTAGTGTTTTGGGATGCAATTTCACACTCCACTAATAGCAATGAATTATGACACTGTAGTAGTAATCTTGTCGGTTTAGGATTTTCGATATCATTAAATTATGATTCTATTACAGGATGTACATAAAATTATATACATTTTTTGTTTAAAAAGCTTATTTTTCACGTAGTAGGTATTTAGTTTACAGTTTTACACTAATGATCAAGAGTTGAATCCTATTATTATAATTCAGCACTCATTGTTGTAATTAGTCTGCTTACATCATCATCGATAAAATTAGAAGAGCAAACCGATTCTCTTGTACTTTTAGTTATAAGTAGCATACATAAAATTGTTATAGATAATCATCTTATCAATAGATGAGACAAACGGCTAAGTTTATTTATCACTGCTATGAACATTACTTTACATTTCCGTTAGATACCTATAAAAGTAAAATACAAGTTAAAGTAAAAGACTTTATCGACACTGTGAATTTTGTCAACAAACCACATCACTAGTCCGGATGGTAACAGTTTGCAGGACGGCTGATTGCTTTGATATAATCGCTGGCTGAGACGTTACAAATGACGCAAGAACATTGTCGCCAGCAAGAACCTGACGTGTTGGACAGCAGACCATTATTTGGACATTCTCCATTGAAACTGATTTTCCTTCATAAACTCCATAGTAAATAAAACAAAATAGCTACATTCTGATAAAGTGACAACATGACTTGATTACGCCATGGATATCGTTTTGCCGTACCACAAGTGAACGCGAATATGTATTACTAAAGATAGTGATAGCCGCTATAAAGTTTTTACAAATAGCCAATCTAATAATAGTTAAACTGAGTTACAGATTGCATTTTGCAGATGTAGGTGGTTAGTAACGGGAATTAAAAAAATCAACAAATTGTAGGAATACTTTGTTGTACAAATACAAATGTTTTCATTCTATTTATTTAGTGTTTTGTCCTGATAGCTAATTACCTATGTAAATATAAGGTGGACCAAAAAAACATTTTGATTTTATGTAAAAGTATATTGATACTTTAATACAAGCTAGTATTCGGTATTTAAATACATTACCCCAAATAAAAAGATTTATTTTACCACCGAATAATTTCTTAGGGGTATTTCGAGCATGCTAAACAAATTTTTAAGAGGTTATTGTAGCTATCAGATTGATAACTTTTCCAATGAAATTTCGGATACAAATCAGTTGTTGGTATCTATTTTTTTTATATATATTTAAATAGCTGTAGGTATCTTTTTTTTGTGATTTTTGGCAATCAGTCGTTAAATAGTAGAAACGACCATTTCTGCCAATGTCAAGTGATGGAAAAGATACTTGGTAGGTGGATGTGGTTTGATCAGTGACAATTTCTACTGTCTCTATAGCACCGTCTATTTACCTGCAATAGGACAAAACAAAAGCGTTACACTAAAAATATGAAGCTCACATGTAGTTAGTGCAGGTCAATGTAGAAATAATTTTAAAGTTTTATATTATAAGTAAAGATATAATTACATAATAATTTAATTAGTGGTGAGTTTGTAAATAAAAGCAGGGTCTTAACATTTATTGGTCTTGGAATTTTAGGGGGTAACATGTCATAAAGGGATACAGGTTGGAGAGGGCAGTTAAACAGGATATGATCAGTAGAACCTTCTTCGAGACCACAATCACAAATGGGGGACGCGCGGACTTTTATTTTATATAAGTGGAGGGGTGTGCAAGAATGTCCCAGCCGAAGTCTACAAATAACAGAAGTAGTTCGTTTATCCGCCAGGCGATAACGAGAGAACCAAGGTTTGGTTGGGAGTACGGGCTGTATGTCTCCATAGTACCTGCCTTTTATTTTTTTGGTTTGTTCCCATCTTTTTCCCCAGTCTTTGATAAGATCAGTAGTGGATATTGAGTGCAGGTCATGAGAGTAAACCAGATGATGGTCGCTGCATCCGGTAACAATGGCTTCTTTTGCAAATGAGTCTACTGTTTCATTTCCTGTAATACCACTATGGCTTGGTATCCATGCCAGAATAATTTCAATATTATTGATGTGACAGTTATAAAGGTATTCCTTGATTTTCAAAATAAGCGGAAATTTTGATCCTAATGAAAATGAGTTTGAATTAATAGAGTGAAGACAGCTAAGGGAATCAGTAAAAATGATCGATTTGTCGTATTTGTGGCAATGCACAAACTTTATTGCTTCAAGAAGGGCCACTGCTTCACCTGTAAAAATGGAACATGTTGGAGGGCACTTAAAGTTGAGAAGTACGTGGTATTTAGGGAACCAGACAGCTGCACCAACAGCAGTATCACTGTCAAGTTTTGAGGCATCTGTGTAAAAATGACACCAATCATTCCATTGTGATTTTAGTTTATCTTGAAACATTGAGTTGGCTCCTGGGTCTTTCTTGACAATTCCAAGGCTAAATATTATATTTGGTTTAAAAATAAGTACTTCAAATGGAGCCGAGAATAGGGGAGGAGTCGGAGACTGGAAACATGTGTAGGGGATTTTGGAGTACTTATTATAACTTTTGATCAGACATGGCACATCCTTATTGGTCCAATAATTACTATGAGGGATTGTTGATGCTAGGGAGCGTAATTTAGGTAATAGAATATGATTGGAATTTTGGGCTATTTTGTAAAAGTATCTGTCAGCTAGGAGATTGCGTCGAATATTTAGAGGAGGATCTAAGGCTTCTACTTGAAGGGCATTAGTAGGAGAAGATTTCATGGCTCCTAAAATAATGCGGAGGCACTTGAATTGTATTTTATCAAGTGTAGTTAATGCCTCTTTACTACATGGTTCAAGTACAAGTGATCCATAGTCGAAATGACTACGTACTATTGCATTGTACACTAGTTTTTGAGTATAGGGATGAGCTCCCCACCAAACTCCGGAAAGGCAGCGAAGGATGTTGATATTTTTTTCGCATTTACCTCTTATGTAATTTAAATGAGCTTTTCCGTTCATTGTTTTTTCGAGGATGACTCCCAAGAACTTTACCTGATCTTCAACAGGGATAGGTTGTCCTTTGAATTTAATTTCGAAATCAGGGAGTCTTCTTTTTCTTGTGAATACCACTACGCTACTCTTAGGAACTGACAAAGAAAGTCCATTATCTGCTAACCAATCCTCCAGGTACAACAATGCACGATTTAGCCTGTTAGACGCTTCTTGGATAGAGTCAGACGCTACGTAAAGAACCAGGTCATCGGCATATTGTAGGACAGAACAGAATGTGTCCACGCAGACTTGTAGGTCATATGTGTATAAACCATATAATAAGGGACTAAGTACCGACCCTTGCGGGAGACCTTTCCAGATACGTCTCGGAGGCAATGTGACGTCACTTACTTTGACCTGTATTGTTCTCTCCATAAGCATGTTGCAAATGAAGTGTGCCAGCCTCTCGGGTATACTCAGATTTTGCATTTTCTGCCTGAGTAACGGAAGTAGAACATTATCGTATGCAGATGATATATCCAGAAAGACGCCGATAAGTGATTGGTTTTCCGTCATGGCAAGTCTAATGTCAGTAGTAAGGATAGCCAAGTTATCCATCGTGCTCATTCCCTTTCTGAATCCAAATTGCGACTTCGCTAAAAGATCGTTGTTTTCTACATACCACTCCAGTCGTTTTTTAAGAACGTGCTCCATGATTTTACAGAGGGTAGACGACAGCGCGATAGGTCTATAGGACGAGCCTAAGGCAGAGTCTTTACCGGGCTTCAGAATGGGGATGATCAGCTGATTTTTCCATGAGTCCGGGACGGAGCCGAGTTCAAAAAATTTATTTATAATGGTTAGGAATAGGGTCTTGGTGTCATTGCCCGCTTTTCTAAGAAATGAATATGGTATTCCGTCAGCACCTGGTGAAGAGTCCTTTAGATTATCCAGAGCGCAAAGTAATTCTGACATAGAGAAAGATTCGTTGAATTTGTGTGGGAGTATGGAAGAGGGATATGCAGCAGGTAAGTAGTCCAAATTAGGGACATATGGTGGGGCTAGTTTATTCATGAATTCTTCAATCCAAATGGTGAAATCATTGGAATTAGAATTATGAGAGTTTAATGATCTTTTAAATCGTTTGATTGATTGCCATAAAACGGTTGAAGGGGATCGTGGGGACAGGCTTGGGGTAAATCGGATCCAAGCTGTTTTTTTCTTTTTTTTAAATAAGCGTTTGGCTTGTGCTGTTGTTTTTTGCGAGGAACGAGGATGTAATTTGGCATGGACATATCGAGGGAGTAGTTAATCTCTGCTTGTTTACGCTTTTTATGAGCCTCTGTGCATTCGGCGTCCCACCACGGAGGTGAAACTTTGCTGTTGGTCTTATTTTTTTTAAGAGGTATGTTAGCATCAGCCGATTTCAAAAGTGACGACACAAATAAATCATAGCTTTCACTCACATTGTGGAGATTCATTCATTCAATTACTCTCGTCATTGATGGGTGGGAACACATTTGATTCACAGTCCGTGTCAGAAGCAAAATGTGACCAATTGGCCTGTGATAAGCGGTATTGTAAAAGTGGGAAAAATGTCCTTCTGGGAATGGAGGACGATATTAATGATAGTAGAATAACAAAATGATCACTCCCATAGGTATAAGGAAGAATATTCCATGAGACCATGGGACTTAAATCAGAGGAACACAAGGATAGGTCGACCGCACTCACATTTGACTGTGGGGGAGTTATACGAGTAGGGGAGCCATCATTTAATAAGCATACGTTATATGCATCCATAAGGTCAACTAAGTCACAGGCAAAAGAGTCATATCTCAAACCACCCCACATCAGGTGGGAACAGTTAAAATCTCCTAAAATTAAAAAAGGTCCAGAAATAGCTGAGAAAATCTGTTCAACATCAGAGATAGAAATGTTTTCAGGGTGAGGGATATAAATACACACTATTGTTATGTTGAGAGTTTTAACTGCCACAGCATTTAAGCCGAGAGGTGTGGGAGGAAGATCAATTCGGGAGTAAGTATGTGTTCTTTTTACTAAGATTGCAGTACCTGCATACCCATCGCCTCTGTCATCACGGAGACATGAATATCCGGGTACCCGAAAATGGGAGCCAGGACTGAACCATGTCTCAGTGATTGCAAAGACAACAGGGTCATAGGTGTTTATCATCTGAATCAGATCACATTTTTTAGGGCGTAAACTGCGAGCATACCACTATATTAGAGTGAATGTTTACAATTTCAAAGAGCTGAGTCAGTTTTTTGGCAACGTTGGACGATGGTGGAATATCACTGAACATACTTAACATATTAATAAGGACGTTTAACATACCGTCCATTAGGTTCTCATTATTAGGTGTTGTCGATCTGTTTAATAGGACACCATTTTCAGAAGCAGGGGGGTCCCTTTGGGAAATTAGAGCCTGATGGGCAGCTATGTCATAACCAGTAGATTGTGTAGAACGGGGGCGGATTGGAATACTTACTGTTTTTCTGTAGGAAGTAGTAGGAGTTTGTATATTGGGTCTAGAAGTGTAGGGAGTTGAGGCCTGGGAAGGTGAGAATAGTACTCGGGCAACATTTGAATATGGTCGTTTCACAGGGGGGAATCGTGCGGAAGCTTCTGCATATGAAATATTTTCCTGAGACATAGTAATTTTTATGGATTTTTGGCGGCTATGTTCTGGACATGACTTGTTTGTTGCAAAATGATTTCCAGTACATAAAAGACAAGTAGCACTAGTTTCAGTTGTAGAACATTCATTACCTGGGTGTGGTTGTGCACAACGGAAACAGCGAGGGGTCGAGCGGCATTGAGACTGAATGTGACCAAATCTACAGCATTTATTGCATTGTATTGAGGGTAATTCATAGATTTCTACTGGTAAAGATGTGTAGCAACAGTAAATTCTTTGAGGTAATGATTGACCACTAAAAGTAATGACTACTGTACGGGTAGCAGCCCATTCAATCTCACCTTCTTTAAATGTTTTTCTATTAAGTCGACGAGCTTTAATAATTTCTCCACAATTTTCAGGTAATTCAACTGACTCCACAAATTCACTCATAGTCCATTCTACTGGGACACCTCGTACTATTCCCATACGTGAAACATTATAAGAGGGAATGACTGCTGAAAATTTATTATCATTTAAAATAGGATTTTCGATAAATTCATTTGCATCAGTAGGTGATTTAAATTCAATGGATACTCTGTTTCTCCCTACACTCTTAATACCTTGCTTGCAAATATTTTTGATTCTTGCATTATAAAGAATTTTGCCGAATTGAATTGGATTTATGGTTGTACCAGCCTTTGGATGGTTTTCTTGACGAAAAACGTGAACTAAGAAAGGACTATTGTCATGACTCGAGTATTTTTTGGTTTCATCTAAAGAAGGGTGTCTGTAAATATGTTCGTTAGAAGCCGAAGGTGAATTAGTGTTTTTTTTTTTGGAATAGATGTTGTAGAATCATCGGCGGGTCTTTTTCTGGGATTATCATTAATGTTTGTTATAATTTCCATATCTTGGGAAGTCTCGACGCCATCTTTTGTGGCTGCGTCTATAGGAGTAGGGTCAGGGGGTTTTCTAGGGATCGACGACATTGTCGTTGATCCTAGACTGTTAATTGGCACAAAAAGTACTTACCATACGCCACTGGACAACACAAACAAACAATAAGGTAACAAAACAATGCAAAGAGAGCAAAAAAGAATTTTTTTAGTTAGAAAACTACCAAACACGTGTGTTAACCAAAACACCTAACTTGACAGTCATGCTGTAGGTATCATACGCTTGGTATTATCTGTGGTAGGCACAGTTTTATAAAAACGAAATGAAGTTTTAGAGTTTTGAAGTCGGACTACTTATAGGAAAAGATAAAATAATAAAAGTATCTAAGTAATACTATCCCTGTTTCTGGAAGAAATGGAGTGCAGCAACGACTGCAAAAATTATTATTATTTTGTTCAGGACTTCCATACTCCAAAAATCTTCGTCAAACCACTACCAAATCAAAATGAGACCTATCCGTTTCGTTTTTAATGTGACACAGTTATCGCGTAACATTCACACATGAAAATACAGTCGAATTTTATTGATGTCGGTCGAAAACAAGTGATATTTTCCGTTCGCTGTAAAAAATATAGCGTACCTTGTTTATTCACTGCAGTCGGATTTCTATACAGTTTTTTATGATTTTCACAATTTACTTACATTCAGTTTTCTGTTTTTTAAGCTTTTTGGTACTAAATTTTCTTTTTTCATAAAAATATTTGTTAGTCAATTCCGCCAATATTTTTAAATTACGTAGCTAGTCCAATGAATTACTTTCATTTGTGCAAAAAATCCAGATTAAACACTTTAATCTGCCTCTTGTGATTCGTCGCTGTCAGGTAAAAACAACAGACTAATACTACAAAATAAACAATGTCCCCAAATAGTGTCCAATGCAAAATAAGTTACCTAAGTAATCCAGTTACGTCGCAGCAGCGCCAACTCCCCTCCAAACTACTTTGGGGGAGCTACTAACACGGGCAATCGAAAAATATAAAGTTTCCTGGACCAGGATCGCGCTAACACTATAACTGGCATTCTTCAGGAACTTCACCTAAGAGTTACTCCTTCGTAAAATTTATTCAGTTTACACTTGGTTTCTTTGTGATTTGTTCAGATGCGGTTCTGCGAGAGTTGGGGTTAAGAGGTGTCTGGGTAAGAATTACTATATTTCGTTGACTGCAATAATTTTTTGACAGTTTTGTACGCGACAAAATAAGACAAAGATTAACTCTAAAGTACACATCCAGTCTATACAGAGATATACATACAGATGTGTTTGTTTTACGGCCTGGCCACGGGAACGGGCGACAGCGGCGGCGGCGGCCGGCGGCGTCTCGGCAACCACTGCGCGGTCACGACGACGCGCTGCGAGGCCGACATTGAGACAGCGCGCAGTGGTTTCGGCAACCACTACGCGGTCTCGATGTAGGCCTCGCCATCGCGAGACGCAGGACGCGCGTGCGGTGAGTTCGTGGCCAGCCCGCCTAGCATGACCACCGAAACGCGATATGATACGATATGATAAAGCTATTTATCGCTTCGAACTGTCAAAAATCATTGGATATAACCGCCATCTTGAAATTTTATCGAAACTGCGAACTTGTATTATATATATACATGTTCACAGTTTCGATAAAATTTCAAGATAGCGGTTATATCCAATGATTTTTGACAGTTTGAAGCGATAAATAGCTATATCATATCGCGTTTCGGTGGTCATGCTAGGCGGGCAGGCCGTTACAGTTGGATAGAAGAAGCCTCTTTACAGCCTGTTCCCACCAAGACAGTACCTTATACGGGTCACCCTGCTTAGTCGACAAGCGGCAATGCCGACTGGCAGAAAAGAGGCACATCACTAAGAGTATTAGTGGGTGAGATCTCTACACAAAAAAACAAGAGAAAGCCTTATGTTGTTAGCATAGATGAGCTTTGGGAACCTTACCGACTCACTAAAGTAGTGTTATTTAGCCGCAATCCACTTTTATTCTAAAGATAAATATCTAACACTATTTCTACCTCTATTGCAGTGTCGAAACTGTAGCTTATATTTTATATACATAAGCTTGATATTTGTCAAGCCACAGAATCTGGACTCAGTTGATTTCAATATAAAATATTCATACACTCACACCTATTACTCTAGCTCAAAGTGAGCTTGTGTTATGGGTACTTGATAACGGAGAAATATTGATAATAATATGTATATAAATATTAGAAACATACTAAATAGACATATAAATATCCATGACTCGTGAACAAATGCTCGTACTCATCATACAAACATGTGCTCCTACCGAGATACAAACCCGGAACCCATAAAAGAGGAGAAACGGTCGGGTACTGAAAACAATATCCATTGAAAACCGTTACAAAGGGGCCAGTTAAAGTCTTAAATGTCATATCAATGGAAGATTGGAAGCGTTCTAATTTTGTACAAATTACACTTACAACTAAAAACATCTTTAGTTTCTATAGCTTATAGAAAAGTCTCCAAAATTTACCTATAAATAAGTAATGAAATTCTAACCAGTAAAAGTCTAAACAATTGAAACACCTTTTAACCATTTTAGTGCTATAGAAAGAAATAATGATGGTTATAATCATTATCATTATCATCATAATGTCAGCCTTAAGACGTCCACTGCTGGACAAAATCCCTAAAAATATTTACATTTAGCGGCTACTTATGACATTCACCAGATCTTCGGTCCATCTCATTACAGGTCTGTCCGCCTGGACAATTAAGCCTTTGTAATTCTTTTGCTTCTTCTGGGCTGTGGTAGCAATGGTTCTGCGAGCGATGTGTCCTACTCACTGCCTAGTTTAGGAACTCTTTGAGCTATGTCGTTGAATATGGTTCTCCTACGGATCTAATAAGTAAAAAAAATCCTAAAAAAATCACATAGAACCTCCTCTTTTTTAAGTCGGTTGAAAGCAATTCCTAAGGGCCTGGCCACGAACTCACCGCACACGCGTCCTGCGACTCGCGAATCGGCAACCACTGCGCGCTGTCTCGGTGTCGGCCTCGCAGCGCGTCGTCATGAACGCGCAGTGGTTGCCAAGTCGCCGCCGCCGCCGCGCCGCCCGTTCTCGTGGTCAGGCCGTAACTTAACCATATCGTTGGTATTTCTAGATATAAATACTTATGCGTGATGTTGAAAATTATAGTAATTTCGACATAATAAGAGGAGACATTGGTTTTATTATCCAAAAACATATTGTAGAAGAGATTCGTAGGGTAACCCAATCTTCAGCTGCCTAGCGCACAGGTAGGTAGGTAAAATCCTGTTAATAAACATTAAATCAATAAATAATATTGGCGTACATTACGTGGACTTAATGTAGCTTACATAGAATAACACTCGGCAGGGTCAGCAGTGACATTAACAAAATAAGCCATGACAGATAAATATGGAATTTCCATTGGCGCAGGTACTACCAACAACAAACTCGTTTACATACGATTTAGATCCCTACCGCACTGCCATAAGAGACAGAATGGAAGCTCATCTTGATGCTGACTGTACACCGACATTCAAGTTTCATCAGCAATAGCTCCGGTCTCATAACTTATTCAGTAAGGGACAGGTAACGTACTTTAACATTCAATTTGCCATCCGATGAAACGTAATGTCGTTGTAAGCGTCGCGACTATAAAGCCTTGTTTAACATAGAATAAAGACAGCTATAGTTTACTGGCCTTTAATAATAATAAATATCATAAAAAACTACACTGGGAAGAATAATCGGAAAATTTCATTTATGTAACACTAGTGGCCGCCCGCAGCCCCGGCTGCGTTTCCTTCTTAAGGTTAGTTCAGCGGTTATTGATACTCTATACAAATTTCCACCCCCTTTTCTACCCCCTTATAAGATTAAATCTGGAATCAAAAGTATCCTATGTCCTTTCCCGATACTCAAACTGTCTCTGTATCAAATTTCATCTAAATCGGCTTAGCAGTTCAAGCGTGAAGAGGTAACAGACAGACAGACACACTTTCGCATTCATAATATTAGTATGGATTTTTAGTTCTAAAAAACCTACGAACTCAATAAACCTACGATTTACTTAGTTGTATACAGGTATCGTTCGTTAGTCACCTAGTAAGAAAAAAACCAGTAAATAAAAACCAAAAAATATACTTACATCAATACTTCAGTAAGAATAATAATTAAAATATAGATTACACGTTTTTATAATAAAAACACATATCTTTGTAAGCATTGCAAAGAATATAAACACTAAGCATTAGTAAGTATCTCCTTTGTATTTCTTTTGAACTATAAAAAAATAACTTTTCTTTACACACCAATCTTAACATTTTGTATACAACTAAATATGCATATTTGTCGGTCCATCGTGACTTAAATCCCCTCGACTTCATCGTTCCTACATTTTCAAGAGTATCTCAAATGGTACTCAATAAAGATCTAATAACGGTGTACTGCTAGCTACCTAATACTGTAAAGCTACTTAAATTTTGAGTCCCGCTTGGATAAATATTGTTAAGTACTCTCAAAGTAATAATTTTGTATATTTAAAAACCTCTATTTTAAATAAATAAAGACCTATTCACACGATGTTACTCGTTGCTGTAGCGTAGAATGAAATCAAAGCAAGATATTTTTTTTATATACAACTAGATGACAATGACAAACAAGCTGACTGACGGCTCACCGATTGATAAGCGGTTACCGCCGCCTATAGACACCTGCAATAACAAGGGGAAATCACTTGATGTTGCAGGTGCGTCGACATCCTGAGGCCTAAGATGAAATGCCTTCAATGCCCAGTAATTACACTGGCTACCTTTCCCTTCAATCCGAAACACAGCGAACTGTTTCACGTCTGAAATAAGAAAGGCGGTGGTACCTACCCAGACGAGTAGACGACCCTACATACGGGTCTACCACCTAGTAAACTTGTATATTCTAAACAACACATTGGAATATGAAAGTCATAAGAAACTTGCGTCGTGTAAATGGGCCTTTAGCCTTTAACTTTATTTGGAAATATTTCTCGGGAAAGTAATATTGTATTTCTGCTTTGTTCTAGAAATTATGGAAATGCGTTTTATTTTGCAGTGTAATCTCCAATCGATACAGATGCAGTAGATGAAGAATCCGCATTATGCATCCTGGAATTCTATCAAGATTAACTCTCATAATCTAGCATTAGAATCTAAAATTCTGCGTCACCGCTATAATATTTGAATAAACCTATAAATAGCATACCTCCACCAATACTCTGCCTGCTTACTTCTCTTTTAAATTATAAATTAGTCATTTAACGCCCAGACATAAATGTATGACATACACAATCAAATTAAATTATGTGGGGGTCGGAAAGAAGAGTACATAAATTATTTTAGGAATATAGGAAGTTAGAAGTCATATTATAATAATGACATAAATAACGTCACAATTTACAGCGACACGGTTTTAAATTCAGATATTTAAAAACAAACTGAAAAGTAAGTAACTTAAATAAAAAGATCCGTTTTTTTACTTTTCAAACAAAAGCCTTTCAATTACACCAATCAAACATTTTTTTTATGACAGAAATATCAATATTTTTCACTCACATACAGACAAACAGCTTAACAAGTAACAGTTGCACTACGAAAGTCGGCTCCATTAGGAACGGAGAGAATCGGAGTGGGAATCGCCCAAGGTAAAACTTATACGCTTGGTGTGATGCCGACTGTACCTACGTACTGTGTGAGAACTACGTTCAATGTTTTTATTTTTCGTTGGTTATGACCATGGTACAAAGCTTAACCATAGTTAACTTTCACTCAAGGCAGCCTAGTAAAAATTATGTAAGTAGTTAGATTTAGTCATAACGCCAATAAAAACAGGAATACAATCCAGCTATACTTTTTTGAAATTGCTACCTTTTTTATACGTACCTACTTAGGCTTAGCTCCTCTTAGCATAAAACGTTATTGTTCTTTTAGTCTTTTCTTTAGCTTATCAACAACTTTAAATTTCTTAGAGTGTCGATTTGCTTATAAACGAGCTATTTTCGCTGCAGTTTGTTAAGTACTGAATATGTTTTCTCCTTCACACAATGTTGGTTACACGAGTGTTGTAGTGATACTTTGCTCCAACAAAAGTTGGATTACAAAAAGAAGCAATGGATTATGCGAGACGGAAGCCGCACCATGCTGGAGACTTGTTTGTTTTTTAACGAAACGACATGTGTGCAGTTTAATACCCCTCGGAGAATTCATTGGGTATTGCGCGCCGCACTTTTACGCTAGCCTTCTGTAAATTTCTTCTACTGTAATGTGCAGAGTTTTTCGTTTTACGCAATGGTCGGTTTTTACACATTATATAAAAAATATGGTATGAGAGAACGGGGAAGTTAACTAATAAAAAAATCTTGTGGCTGAGAGGTGGCACTAACCACAGGCTACAGTCTCTTTTATCATGATAAATTATATTAATAATATTCCTTTACTGACACTTATTATCTAGCCCATATCAAGCATCATAAATAAAAAAAGGAAATAAATCTTAGTTTTCTTTTCAACATTATAATGTAGAAAAAAATAAATGCAATAAATTTTTGAAATATACCTACTTAGAAAAATGTCAAAAATCATTGGAGCGGGGAATAATCCGAGATTTTTCCAACCCGGGTTACTGCTCTAACCATTTAACCCATGCCCCAGTCCAATCCCTACATAGGCCACAGGCTATACAAAACCGTGTTATGCGCATGGCCACCGGGTGCCCTTGGTACTTGCAGAATATCGATCTCCCTAGGGACTTCGACCTCCCAACCCTTACCCAGGCCATGAAAGACGCCTCCAGCAGCTATTTTGACAAAGCACTCCGCCACTCTAACCCACTTATTGTAAGAGCCTGCGATCACGTTTCCCGTGTAAACGCCCTGGTCCGTTTACGTAGACCAAGAAATGTGATGATCCTGACGATCCTATCACGAGCGCAAATGTCCTCGCACACAGAACCACGTCATGCCCTAGACACACTTTTGTTATACACCGCCCTCGTCGACCGAGGGTGCAAAGAACCGGTCTACACTCGTCGCGCTTTACCATGTACCGACACGTACCTGGGCACTTCATTATAGGCACCCTCAGGTTTGTCGCTACCTCATGGCTCAAGCGCCCTGGAGACTCTAAAAGACAGCGGGACATATCCACTAGAGGTGGTGCATATCGATTAGAAATCCTCCAGAGGCGAATTTGCCCCTCAAGGCTTAAGGACTCACCAAAGATCTCGCCTCCTGAAAGACCATCTGCGGACAACATCAATAGTCAGTCACAAAAAGCTCTAACCATCTGAGCTACCAGGAACTTTACAGGTCAGATGGTTGTAGTCCTTGGTACGTCAGATGGTTAGAGTAGACATCCAGATTGGAAATATCGCAGGTTTGGTCACCGCCCCAGGCCATGATCTTATTCTAGCTTAGATATTTTATTAAATTATCAATTTTCATAGTTTGATATTAAAACAACATTTTGTTTAAGCATTAATTCTGGTGTTGTTAAAGCTCAACAATGTAACAGTCACCCGTCGTGCAGCCCCACACCTATGCCGCTCCTACCTACACATCACTCACGTAATAAAACCCAGCACGTAGTTTTAAGGAAGCCCGCGACAGTCATTGCTTCCCCTTATTACCGCCGCAAAGCCCATATTACACACAAACAAGTTATTCGTTTCAAATTGAAAACTTTCCACCCCACTAGCCATACAGAGGCAATGGGCCATAAATTCCTGCCAATTTTGTTTTATTTTCTGATGCAGGCACGGTAATAAAAGTAAGCTGAACGTGAGACACAGCCTCCCGATTGGATTAGGTAGCCGTAATGGATCACTGCAGCTTGTGATATGTTACCTGACTTGCAAGTTGCTGAACTGACGAAAGCTGAGTGGTCAGTATTCATAATGGACGTGAACCTGAATGAATACACAATGAGGCATCCTAATCTACCGTGAAAGCTAAAGCTGAAATATATCATGTGCACGTCTTTACGGTTAGCGATAACCGTATTATTCTCGGTGAAGATATTATCACGAGATGAATTTATCACTACCAAAACAGCATCGGCAACACCAAGTGTTTTTTTTCGTGTTATTACAAGTGTCTACTATCATATGTGGGCTGCCAGCTTGCTTGACATCACTTAGGAGTTTCGCGTGTAATTATTTTTATAAGTATGTCCGTACCTTGATAACGTTAAAATTGTAGTAATAAACCGAATTTTACTGCCTACTATGCTACAAGGACCAACTAGCCTTTATTAAAAGCGGATTAATAGGTGAGTATCACTCAACAGACGGAGGTTTCAATTTGCGCGGATTTTACGATAACGATTATCACTGGTCTAACAAACGTCAGGCCATAAACTTAAACGGGATTATAGCCTTTAAGGGTGCCGGACTTCTGAAGGCACTAGTCATCAAGGCTGCTAGTCAATGCCTATTATTAAAATATTATACACAAAGCCAAAGAAAATCCAGTATAATCAAATAATTTGAGCTTCTGGGAAGTCAGAAGGTTCTTAAAATAAAAATTTTACTTACCTGTTCATATTGAACAAAATTTTAATGTGGAACTTTTGCTACGTCGCTTTTACTTTCTCGTGGAACTGGGATTTATGTAAATAATATTTACCATAGTTAAATATTATTTACTGGTATCTTATTTCTGGGCAGATATTTTTGCTCGTTTCAACGCCCTTACCAATATGACAGTAGAATAATTGTCCTTTAAGACTATAATTTTTTTTACGGTTGAACCTGCTCATGTTTGTCATTTTTATAACATTTATCAAATAAAAATAAACAATTCCAGTCAAAAATTTACTGTGACAATAATGTTAACAGCATCCCACATTCTGGAAAATTGCTTTAGGTCGTGTATAAAGTTATCATAATTATTTTAAAATTATGTAAAGTAAATTCCGTTTCAAATTTCGCTCCAAAACGCCAATACATGTCACGTGACCGCTGTGACGTCACCTGTTACCAAACAGTGATAAGTTGCTAAATAAATGGTGATTTAGATGGTTTTCCCTTTTGACAAAGTCAGGTGTTAACAACAAGTAACGTCATATTGTTTAAATTCCGTTACTTATAGTACACTAACTAACAATAAACAAATAAACTATTGTGTTTTCTATTATAAAGGCTTATTATAAAGACTACCACTAAGCGTCAAAATTGTATTTTGTTTTAAATACAGTCAACATCCCTATTTATTTCCATTTAAATACAGGTTATTTTTGATATTCTTGAGTTCTTATGAATCGTCATAATTTAACCCTGCGACCATTTAGACTTACTACAAAGAATAAGCGGGGCTTCGCCAGAAACTCTTTTAAATGTTTGTAATTACTTTTATAAATTATTTATCCGTTTAAGTGTCAATATAATATAGGCATATAGTATAATTAAAATCAAAATTAATAGTTTAAGCCAATAATAGCTGCAATCGAAAAGTATTACTTTTTGTTACATTCTTTCTTAATAATGAAGTATCCAACACAAAAGAAGAGTGATCCGCTGCCAAAACCTCACTGATCCCAACACACTTCTAAAAACGTATCCTTGTACCATAAAACTATACTCCAAGTTTACGGCCTGATACATAAAAATCACGGTCGTGGCTCGACAAAATTTGCCTAGAGAGCTTTTTGTGACGATAAAAAATTCAATACGTTTTAAGCGTAAACTCAAAGGCTCACATTATGTTCAAAATATTTCAAAGTAACTGAATATTAAAATACCACAGCGAACATAAATTGCGAATCATAATACTGTGGAAATAAAGTTTTATTTAGAATATTTCTTTGTACTAAGAAACAAATTGGTTTAGAAATATAACAAAACTTTCAGTTCGCAATTTGCATAGTCTACGTCAGAGCAGGTGCATTCTCCTGGAGCTTCTCCAATCTCATCTTTTCTATTGTTGGCAATAACCAGAGGTCACATGTGCGATCCTCACTTTATGCTCATTTTGCTCTAGGCTGCAAGAGACGTGTCTGCTAAGCAAATTCGTAGATTCGATAATACTGATTCCTTTAGCAACGTTTTTGTTTCGAATCTGTTTTCTAAATAAATGGAATCCGGCAAAGCAGTTCAAGCAAACCTTAATGAAGTGTATCCTCTGGCAGACAACGCTTTAAGAAGTGCCAGGTGAAAGCGAGGTCTTTTTATGGCGACTAAAATAAAATCGCCACGCGTGAGTAAAGAGCTCCAGGATGCAACCACAACAACGCCGATGTACGCTCTAAAAGGAACCCTGTTTCAAGAGTATAAAGCACAATATTTTTATTCAAATGCTTTTCTTGCGAACAAAACAACGCCTGGTTTACGGATAGGATTGCAAACAGTTGCTGTGTCCAACGGTTATGATCCGTCGTTTCAGCTACACGCCAAATTTGGTCCCCTCATAAAAATAAAAAGCAAAATGGTCTGGTATAACACATGCTGTGAAGTTTATTTATCTCAGAAATAGTCAAGAACTGTCGCTTTTAAAAATTTCGCTTATAAAGTTTGATTAAAATTATTTAACACTGTAATAAAATTGCTAAAACTTAGATTAATTATACACACTTATTGTTTTGCAATCCTCTCGCTGAAAAAGAAAAGTCACATAATTTACCAAATATTTTTTTCTGATATTTGTTGGCGTGGTTAATTTCTTAAACCTAAGATTATTAACAAAGCTAGGGTTAAATGAAAACTAGAGGCTATTGAAACCTAAATAAGGCTATCAAGATCACAAAACAACAACTAAATAATAAAGTAACAAATACTCAATGTCCAACGTGAAATAGCGTACAGTCCAATTAATTTTTGCTGAGGCGACGGTTTATGTTTTCCCGGATAAATAAGGAGATTTGCGGCGTCGCCATCGCCCCGAGCCGGCTCATAAAATGGCTTGCTCGTAACTGGGCATGACCTATGACCAATTCTCTTACTAATGCTTCTCGGCAGTGTTTAGCCACCTGGGAATTTTAGTGCCACCTTTTCATTCTATTTTATGTTAAGCTACACAATGTACTATGGACGGAGCAATCAACTACTAGGTATATACGTGATTTACGAAAAAAAAAGCACTTTTATTAAAATATAATAAGGGTGATCTAAAACCGTCTAACCGTGCCTAAATAGATTTTGACTGTAGATTTTAATATATTCATACACTCACACTTATTATCTAGCCCAAACCCAAAGTAAGCATCATTAAGAGCTTGTGTTATGGATTCTAGGTAACGGAGAGGTATTGATAATAATATGTATATAAATATTAGAAATATACTAAATAAACATATGAACATCCATGACTCGTGAACAAATATGCTCAGCATACAAACATTTGCTCCTACCGGGATTCGAATCCGGGACTCCGGACCGAGTAGCCTGTATAGCAAGGGACACAGACCACTCGGTCAGCCGATCGTCAAATTATATTTTAACCACCCAACGAAAAAAGAGGGGTGTTGTAAGTTTGTCTGTTAGTGTATCAGTGAGTCTGTCTGTGGCATCGTACGCTCCTATATAAACGAATGGACCCATTTTGATTTGTTTTTTTTTGTTTGAAAGATGACGTGATTAGGATGGTTCTTAACTATAATTTATGAAGATCAGTTCAGGCGTTTGATGACTATCAGCTCATTTTCTACATGATAAAAGTGTTTTAATAACTTTCTATTCTGTTCTATTCTATTTTTTGTTTATGGCTATGTCTAGTTTGACAATTCCGCCAGTGTCGAGTTTGGAGAAGACACGGTGATTGATGACTATGATCGGTTTGAGGACACGTTTTAATAACTTTCACAGATAGGATTAATTTGAAATATGTTGTACTGTCAGTTCGGTGACATTCCCATGACATATGAACCTTATGCTGATCCTATACCATCAAAATGTCTGCGAGATCTTTAATTCTTCAGAAACTTGGTATTAGATAGATTAATGAGGCCGGATATTACTTAAAATTTTAAGTTTTATATTTTTTTATTTTCGAAAACGGTGGCAAACGAGTGTACGGCCGCCAGGTGGTAAGCCGTTGCTGTAGCCTATAGACGCTCGTAGCACTTTGGGCAGTACTCCTGCCTACCTTGTGAAAAATGAAAACAGAGCGTTTTCTTGACAGCTTAGGAGAAGAGTTCCTCCGCTCGGAACACAACACTTTCTCAATGAACTCTGACGAGTCGCCATATTGGACACAACTACAAACTAGTGTTGTTAAGGCTCGACCGAGATATCTGTCTCGGTCTCGACATTCTCGGCCATAAATCCAACCGAGAACTTGGTCTCGATTCTCGGCTAAAAATGGCCGAAATTATCGGCGGTAACCGAGACAATTGTACGGTATGGGATTCAAATTAACCACACGCGTTGTCAGTGCATGAATAAGCTGTCGATTGTGATAGGTCCAACGCCCAGTTGCGCTGATTTAGCATAATATTATCAACATTATGCAAAAATGTTAACCGCTTCTGTGGTCTAGTGGTAGAGACCACCTGCCTCAGATCTAGAGGTCTGGGGTTCGATTCCCGTGGGTGCATAAATTTTCTGCTCGGTTTGGTTGGTGGTAGGGCTTTTCTAAGTCCGCCTGGCTAGCTACTACCATCTTACCTAAGTCTGCCGCCATAGCAATTGTGTTCCGACAGTTAGAGGTAAGATAGCCAGTTCCTCTGTGGTTGAGGAATTCGGGTGTAGATCGCTTTCATCGTCGGTCTTATCTTCACTTACCATCAGGTGAGATGAAGGTCAAGAGTTACCCCGTTAATTAAGATAAAAAAATGCATACTTAATACTATCAAAATTTTTACGATTTATCTATTGTTGGTCTCGGTTCTCGGTCGAGAATAAAAACCTTGTGACGGTCGACCCTTAGTCTCTATCATGTAGGAAGCCCTATGCTCAGCAGTAAGACGTAAAAGGCTGGTGATGACGATGATAATGATTGGTAAATAAACATACGACCCGCTTGTTGGTAAGCAGTAGCTCCAGGTTTCCTTCCCTGGAGAAGACAGCCGCTCGACGACCGGTGGGCAACCTAACAATGTAAGAAATTGTGTAATGTAAGGAAATAAAGTGGACGCCACAAAAGCTTCGTGCGAACCCCGCAAGTTTGATCTGTTCTTTGCGAACTTGTCCAAACAACCTCATAGTTCTAACAAAGAATTCCCGCAATATTACACTATGTTGCCAGCTCTCTATATTTCTGGAGATCTACAGAGTTTGGAATTTGTCAACAAAATACATAATTACAGACCCTCCTGATTTAATGAAATCGTCTGATTGTTAGAATATTGGTTTTCATATTGATGTCAAAAATATTTTTTTCTAAGTAGCCCTTATAGCTCATCGGCCCCTATTAACAATTCAACGGGACGACGACGTAATATACCTATTAAATTCAGGATCTGCTATGGTTTTTTTATTAGACCATGCTGAAACCTAAATGTAATGAAAAGAAAAACTGCTCAACCAAAAAAATTTATGTTAAAGTTTATAATGAAAAGGAATATTGTGGAATATCGCTTGGATAACAATTTATGCACGAACCGAAGAGTGCCCAGGTTCAAATACATGTAAACTTCGAGTATTAAAACAGATTTGAGGATCAAAATCGAGGTTGCTAAATTTATTTTTTCGTACCACTAAAGTGGCTCACCAGAAGTCGGTCATCATATCAAATAACTACTCAAAATACATTCTGTTATACCAGCGCTAAAACACTCTTAAGGGGCATTTAATAAGCAAATAATACGAGTAGGTAGGTACTTACAATTTTATTGTAACTATCTAAAGATATTTTATCCCCACGACATTTTTCCTTGTTAGTAAATTCTACTAAAAATAATAATTATCTTCAAATTGAGGTCATCTACAAAAGCCAAGTTACTCATGATAATAAACTCGGCATTTTTCTTGGAAATCTATGGAAGACAGATGAAACCATAGACTTGAGATATATCCTGGTAGAATAAACCAATGCTAGATATCCTTTTCAGACGATTTTTTTTGTGAAACTCTATTACTTTGATGCAAAATTTTACTAGCAACCGACACTGGGAATTTTGAGGATGATTGATTTATTAAATAGATTTTTTACTAGAGTCGCTGCTGAAACACAAAAAATTTTGAGCGTTTTATTATTGTCCTATCCAGCAACTTACATTTACTTAGTATTTATTAAAATCCCCGGAGAACAGTGCATAAAAGTGCAGTGTTACGAGTCATTGCTGCATTTTATTTCCGCAGAAATAGCGATGAGGTCGGCGATGACTAAATAATGACCAGGATAACGCAGTTTTATTGCCCGCTCCGTGTTGCGAATATATAAATGAACTCTCCGGGGAGTGTTAAAGACACGAAGAACTGACGAAACAAGTTGAGCTCAGAGAAACGACGCAGTAAACCGCCCCAACCGAGCCGTCGTCGGGTGGTTCGTCATTCCGAGATATTTGCTACACAAAAAATATTAACCATCAAGGATATTGTGGCTACTTTTAAGTTTACTCAGCATCATTTTGAAGCGGATTGTTGTATTTTGGACGCAAACAAGCATTTTTAACCGACTTCAAAAACGAGGAGGTTCTCAATTCAGCCGGTGTTTTTTTTTTTTTTTTTTTCTATGTATATACACCGATTACGCCGAGATTACTGATCCGATTTACGTGATTCTTTTTTTGTTCGATGCGGAATAGCTGCCATTTGGTCCCATAAAATTTTTTTCAAAAACAGTTGGGTACTTTGGTTTTAAATTGAAAAAAACTGAAATTATGAAATCGTCTACATAAGCGAAATTGCGAATTTTTGTTTTTCCAATGACTTTTTAGTGAAACGATACGATAGTAGGAAACAATATAATTTGACGGTCACCCATCTAGCTTCGACCGTAGAAAGTTACCACTAAAAATTGTGAAAAAAAAATTTTAAACAAAAATTAAAACCGACTTCAAAAAACTGAAAAGGATAAAATAATTAAATTTAAGTAGGTATTCATCCCCTAGAAACATATTTTTGGAGTTGGTGCTAAGTGGTTTCCAAAAACAATAGAACGTGAAGCACCGACTCCAAAAATATGTTTCTAGGGGATGAATACCTACTTAAATTTAATTATTTTATCCTTTTCAGTTTTTTGAAGTCGGTTTTAATTTTTGTTTAAAATTTTTTATTATTCATATTACGTAGGCATATTGAGCTACTATTGTATTTTTCCTTTTGAGTAAGTAATTATTATATTACGTATTTTTGTCTTACCATATTTCATATAAAACTCCTTGGTATATAATTTATATTGAACTTCCTTCGTTAATATGAGATATTAGTAAGGTAGGGCTCGGTCACTGCTTGGAACGGCTTGTCGTATTTACCACTCGAATATCTTTGGTATTACCTCCACTTTACAGAAAATGTAGCAAAATAGTAGAGATAGTGTACTACCTTGTAATATTGTGCCCCTGCGGTGAGTAAGATAAAGTAAGGTCACCAGAGCTTTCTGAGAAACCGCTCCATAAGCATACAGCGTATGCAGCTGAATACTAACAGCATTTTTCGTTCCGTCAATTCAAAACACAATTTATTTGAAATACAAAATAAAGTATTTTATATTAAAAATAAAATCTATGTCATCAACATTTTAGACTATTTTTTGAGGTTATTTGTGCGTACCGTTTGGTACATCATGTCTTTTAATATTAACTCAATCAGTAGGTTAGGTTTATTATAATACAATAAAAGTATACCTTTTATTATTTTTATCGCTTTGCCTATTAGGATTGGTGAAATGACCAGACATAAAATTTCTATGAAATGTTATTTTATTTCATACAAATGCTATGAAATTATCAAATGAAAAAGATGTTTTTGAAAGTTGCAAAACATTTTCATTTCATTCATGAACTAATATAACCCATATTTTAATATCTCCGGATAAAGCGAGTCATTTAATAATGATCGAACTTCACTTGAGAAGTTCGTTTGATCACTTATTTAACTGTCTTATTGACGGCACCACAATGTATACAGGGTGGTGCTGTCAATGCGACAATAAATTAAAACATGGGCTATATTAGTTCATAGAAATGATTTGCCACTTTCAAAAACATCTTATTCATTTGATAATTTCTGGACATTTCTATGAAAAAATACAGGCAATGTTATATTACTCCATACAAATGTCATGAAATTATCAAATGAATAAGATGTTTTTGAAAGTGGCAAACCATTTCTATGAACTAGTATACCCCATGTTTTAATTTACTGTCGCATTGAGAGCACCATTCTGTATATTTCAATGACACTACATAGTAGGTAAACCTGCTTCCAGTCTTCTGTACCACTCCACATCTCTAAAGTGATTAAGTGAAAATGTGTTGAAAGCAAGCACCGTCTTAGCATATTTAAGCGAGCATTAAACTGGTGCGAACAGGAATTAGTTTATTTTATGCATTTAATAATGCCAGCTCCCGGCCCCGTTCCAATTGTGATTCCACGATGTTAAAATATTAAAACTTTAATTGTATTCCAACACCCACTCCGTGCCGTAAAGAAGCCGGTGCTCCGTTGATACACTATTAATGCAATTGTTCGAAAACAACGCGGGGTAATAAAATTTAGCCTTCAGGTATACCGCCTGGCTCGCAGTCATAGCAATAATTTTTCGCATTGCGGATTTCAAGTAAATGTATTTCATTATTCCATTTTATGTACTCTACGGCAACGGCGGCTTTAATGACATCGCCGAATGTAAATCAGGAAAGAAGAGGACTGTAGAATAATCTAAATAGCTCAAATTGTTATTATGTTTGTGATTGTTGTGGTTCTAAAATAGATCTTATGGAATATAATTATGAATTTGATTATTGTTGCTGGCAGTTTGGTTATTGGTAATTGGGTACAGTTTGTTGTAGAGCGACATTTGTCACAATTGGATTAAAATAATAAATGTATGCGGAAATTTAGTCCGACAAAGTGTTTATACCTACAAAGGGTGCGGAAGCTACAAGTTATTGGTATTTATTTAGTAATGCTTTTATCAAGAAACTCTTTTCAGACAAAGATAGTGGGCCGTGAGCACTTGGTAAAGAAGGCTATAAAATTAGTGATATACAGGTTGGGAAAAATCTATGGGCCCTGGAGGGAAACTACTTGCTTTAAATCCTTTAGTTTGCTCATTTTACTAAAAAGAAACATTCCTTTATTTTTAAAAAGAAACAAAACTGCATTCAAAAATCTTCTAAAATTTGCTTTTCTCGAATTGGAATTGGGAATTGCACCCCCGAAGGGTGCCCTTCGGTTTGCCTAAAAATTTTAGTCCTAATATTACATGGCCAAGCCGTATTGGCCTAAACTTAAAACGAACAATTATTGTTTCGCCTAACAATTGTTTTGCCACCATAATAATTTGGTCTAAGAATTGAAAGCCCTAATTTTAGGATCTATAATGTGAAATACCCTAAAATCTATTGGCATTACGACGATTTCGCTTAATAAACTATAAAAGCTCTAATTATAGCATATCTAATATTTATAATCTAATTTATCAGCCTAAGAAAAGAATCGCCCGCCGAATGAAAACATGAAATTTCAATTCTTCTAGGACAAAAATATATATATTTTTTAAATAAATTGACAAAACCGAATCGCTGCAAATCCGTCTCCACGTAGTCTTATTTGCCCTACCCTAGAGTGTAATTTAAGCCCACGTAGGCGCGGAGGGGCGAGGCGGCCCGTGAGTTGAGGAGCAGGGGGGTTTAACGCTCGCCGCCGCGGCTGAGGCTGGCCGGCGAAGCTGCGGTGGTGAGCGAAAACCATCTGCGACGATAACTCGTAGGGACCGCCGGAACCTCGCAGCGCCGGAGCCGTGACAAAAACCATCTTGCATGCTTGCTTGCAGCTGTACGCCTGCTTGCATGCTGCATGGCTGCTTGCATGCTCTAAGTTTGCTTGCATGCTGCATGCCTGCTTGCATGCTGCTTGCTTGCTTGCATGCTGCATGCCTGCTTGCATGCTGCATGCCTGCTTGCATGATGCATGCCTGCTTGCATACTGCATGACTGCTTGCATGCTGCATACTGCATGACTGCTTGCATGCTGCATGGCTGCTTGCATGCTGCATGCTTGCTTTTATGCGGCATGCCTGTTTGCATGGCATACCTACTTGCATGCCTACGTGATTTTTAATTTTGTGCACATTAATATTTAGTAATTGCAAACTTTAGGGATTACGAATTGTTCCGCCAAATGTCGCATTTTTTAAATAACAATAAGGCGATAAAAAGTTAGGCGAAGTGAAATTCGACCAAACACGATTATGAAGAGTGAAATTATGCGAAAAAATTTAGGCTAAACGTTTGTGTGCCATTGCCAATTAGAAGTACAAAAAATTAGGCGACCCGAAATGGAACTCATTTTTTATTGCAACGCGGGGCAACAATTTGAAATTCGAACTTCAACTTTCAACATTTTTGAAATCGATAAACATGTTGAAAGTATTCGTTCGTTAATGAATATAAGTTTTCACTTTTGTATATTAAACAAATTTTATCCTGAACAATAATCCTGCCGATTCGTATTAAAATTGCGAGTGTTTACTTTTTAATTTTTAGTTGGTTCGATTCCCGTGTGAGACAAGCGCATTTTAGAAGATCTATTGTTTCTTTTTTTTATATTTTTTTAAAAAAAATAAAGAATTGTTTCCTTTTCGTAAAATGAGCTAAATAAAGGATTTAAAGTAGGTACTTCTGCTCCAGGGCGCATAGATTTTTTCCACCCTGTATTAGCATCGAATAAGAGAAGCGACATGCAACGGTATTCTATATTTTTTAAAGCTTTTATTTAATTTGCTTATGTTCGGGTGGAATCTTGCGACTCGATTTTGAAGCAGATATCTTCAACCGATTGAGCTAAAATTTTGTATACACGTGTGGTTTGGATGACAATACATGATAAGCTGTGTGACGTCATTTTAAATCCAATATGGCGGACCATCCAAGATGGCGGAATAGTTATTTTTCATGCACTTCTGCAATATGGGTATCAAATGAAAGGGCTTGCCGAGACTCAGAAACCTAGCCAGTGATAACTAAAAAGTAAAAAATAAATTAAGAGTTTTTTTTTAAAAAAAAGCATTTATTTAAATGCTCTAAAAAGAAGAAAATAGAATTTTCTTTTAAAATTTTAACTATAAACTAAGAACTTCATTATACACAATTTATATGATTTTGAAAGCTTGTCGCGCGATTTACTTGTGTAAATAAACTAGTACCTACTTAATTGAGCGACAAGCTTTTATGATCATATAAATTGTGTACAATGAGGTTATTACTTTATAGTTACAATTTTTAAGGAAAATTTTATTTTCTTCTTTTTAGAGCAATTACGAACACGGGGTAACTCCGACCGCGGCTGTTTATAACATGATACAAAAGGATAAAGACTCCGAGCTCAGAAGTCTAGCTTTGAAGGGGATCTCACTCTCAGCCAGCAGGAAGAGATTATCGACAGTGCATTTCTATCATAATGTATAGTCACGAACAAGGGGCTGTGTCGCAGACAGGTTTCCTGTGAAGTTCCACGGGGGTCAGTTCTTGGACCTCTACTGTGGAACATTTAATTTTTTTTTCATGTTTTAATGTACCTACCTACTGTAGGTACATGTCCATAGACGAAAATGTAACATCTCCTTTACCCCACATCTAAATTACCCCATTTCCCCACTGCATAATTTAGTCCTTAAAGCTAGTTTTCTAAAATACATGCACAGTAAATCCACAAAATACTAACACTAAAAGGCTTAGCGCTCTCGAGTGGTATCGATCAGCCAGTATCCGTCGTCGGAATTCAAAACACAAATAGCAAATGCACTCTGGCATCATCGTTTTCCAGCTGTTCGAGAAGCGTAACTTTTCAAATTGTCTCCAATTGATGACATTTCGATTTTCGATCTTTGAACTCACTTTCAAGAAATACATGTTTACTTACCCCGGTATCTACCAAAATGTGCAAGATCCGGTAGGTTTCCAGTTGCTACTCCAACGAGACCTTTATTATTTTGTTAACAAGCGATTTATTTCGGTTTTTACAATAGAAATTATTTAAAAAATAGAAGTTTCGAAAATACGTATAGATCGACAAAAAAATATCGCATCTCGTTAATCAAATCAAAACCACACCAAACTATTTTCAGATGCTTTTCAGCGAACTTAAGCACTTCATGGAATAAAATAAGTGTACTGTAAAATTAGTTCATTAGTCCTTTTCTATTTTTAAAAATTTAGCCGTCTCTGTGGTCTAGTGGTTGAGACCACCCACCGAAAGGTCCGGGGTTCGATTCTCGTAGGGGCAGAAATTTTCTGCTCAGTTTGGTTGGTGGTAGGGCTTTTCTAAGTCCGCCTGGCTACCTACCACCATCTTACCTAAGTCTGCCGCCATGATAATAATGTTAACAGCATTGTGGTGTTCCGGCAGTTAGAGGTAAGATGGCCAGTTCCTCTATGGTTGAGGAATCCGGGTGTAGCTCGCTTCCATCGTCGGCCTTATCTTCACTTACCATCAGGTGAGATGAAGGCCAAGAGTTACCCCGTTAATGTTGAAAAAAAATCCAACTACTCAAAATTTTGCATTTAACGGTGATCAACAAAATCTATATTAGTGAAGCTTACAATAAAAAAAAACAATTCACAATAAATGGTTTTATTTTCAATAAAAACTTTAACTGAATCATTCTGCAGCATCCGGTTAATATAGTCACAGTAATACTTATTTACAAAATATTAAACATTAAATAACTTTATATAACAATATAATAAGTCCAATAAAATAATGACTGGATGATATTTGATAAAAAATTAATACCCTCTTTAAATATAAAGTACTATCACACTCGAATTTATCGAAAATATCAAGGATTTTCTACAATACTTTGGTAAATTTAGTAAGTTATTCCTTTTTTCGAAAGTATAGTTTTCTTATTTATTTATTTTATTAATCGGAGGTATTATAATAAGAAAATAACAAAGCATTTCTTTGAACCAATAACTGATCTCAGGTGCCAGCTTCAACTAATCCATCGGCTACGTATTATCCGCAAGTAATTTTATTCATCGTGTTACTTCGCAAATTTCATAAATTTGCCATCAAAAATACAATCACTTATAAAAATATATCTTGCAATATGATTATGAAATATCTACAGTACCTACTCTAGAAATGAAGTTATTAAAGCAATACGACTCGACTCATTATTATTCGGCTATAAAATTGTCACACCACTCCGCGCTTTAGGCTGCTCGCTCACTTCCGACAATTACCGATTTTCGTCGGCAAATATGACACATAGTATACAAAACAGTGGCCCTGATTAAGGCGATCTATCGATACGTTGTTTCGGCCGAGACAGGTAGGGATAGAGATAGGAAGAAAAAATACAAAATAGCGATTGAATACAAGTTACCGTTTACTAATAATCTTAAGTTTTCTTATTTTTGAGAGGCTATTTCGGAAATAAAATGTATCGAACAAAACCATTAACTAGTTTTATGGTTCTACACGTGTCTAGATAAAGATATAGATAAATGCATATCTGATTTTCAGTACCGTATAATCTTTCAGCGACCCATGACATACAAAAGTGCGATATTTTTCAATGTATCGCCTTAAAGGGTACGCACGCTTAATCTGAATTCAAGTACAGTGCATCTAGTTTGCTGAATATGAGAACAAAAAGGACAGTTGACAAAGAGTTTTACATTTCGAAAGACGTGTACAATTTTCGACCTTCATGTATGTAGGTAAGTTTTAGGTTATTAACGAAGCTTATTAAAATTATTAATTGTTTCCATAAAACTGGCTCAATTTAAGTGATTTGGCAGCTTTCATTTTCCTTTTTAAAGCGAGATAAAAAGATGAAAACTGAACCTAAACTCTGATTTAGTGTGTGTCTTATCAGTATTTAAACGTACACGTCCTACAAAAATCGGTAACGGAAAATGAACTGTTTGGAAAAGGTCTGTGTTAGAACAAAAACTCGAAGATAGCGGACGAAAAGCACTTGTTTTGCAAAATGAGTATAGAAGTCGCAAAACTAGTAATAAAAATCGCCAAAAAGAATCGAAGTCATAAAAATCTAACGTGGATGGGCAGCCTTAGCATGGAAATATGACAATGAGAGAAGCAACACTCAACGATATTCTTTATTTGATCTGTGTTCATTCTGCTATTATCTGATAGACTTTTACATTAAAAGCCACAAACGTTACAATTGCAATTTATTACACACCATATGTCAGCAGTAATGAGAGATGTTTTCGTACAAACGACAACTTTATATGACAGCCTAAGAATTCTGTCCTTAGCTATCTGTAGTGGAAAGAATAAGATGCGATGTAGACTTAATTTAGTTAAGTCACAAATAACAGAATTGCCACCAATAATTAAATTTTAATTTACATTATATTACACGTCAGAGAGTACTTAGACATAAATATTCTTTTTAAATTCATGCCATTTTATCCATCCTTAGCTTATATTCCGCCAAATGGAAACTGGTAATTTAACGTTGAAAACATTATATGGAACACACACACACAGACATACTCGCATTTATAGTACAATTTTAATGCTGACACCATTGACAGTCATTCATTTGAATGACAGTCATTTTGACTACTTTCACACTCATGTACAGACGACAGGACAACAAGGGTAACAGTCGCACTAAGAAAGCCGCGTCTATGAAGAACGGAATAAGGGCGGTCTCAGGGTCAAACAGCTACGCTTGATATGCTATTGACTGTACTAAAAAGCAACTACTTCTACAAACGTATCTAGTCTTTATAACCAACTTTCATGCTATTCTGTAAAAAACTTGCATCTCACTCCGCAAGTCGCTTCGGTTTTATCGGTCAAAATATATGAAAATTTGCTTTATTTGTCTGTTGAATTTTTGAATTCAACTGTCGGTTACTTTGATAACTTGCGAGATGAGGTGTGAGTTTATTTATAAAAAGCAAAGTGGACCAAATTTTTATCAAAAACCAAATAATGAATAAACCAAAAATAATTTAAATTTCAATATCTGTTCTATTAGGTCGGTTTCAACGTCAAATTTGTATCCACTCAGATGGGAAAGCGATATAAATAGACCTCTTTACATTCTACACTTTTACAGTTGTAATCTCAATTGCCAATCGTGCTTAATCTACATAATTCAAGAAATTATGCTTTTATGACCTATTTGAAATATCAATACTCAGTACAGTACAAATTTATTTTCTATCTTACACCTAGCTACTAAAAATTACCGAAACAATAATTGCTTCGACAATTTAGAACAATACAACTGATTCATCTTCTATCTCATTAGTAGTTTCGTGACTAATTTTCCGTGTGCCTTTGTGTAAACATTTAGATAAGGTGGTACCAACTTTGATTCAATAACGCATATTATTTATAAATCAGCTAAGTTAGCTGTCGTTAATTTCTCAATAAATTTTCATTAAGCTTTCATTCGCAGTACCACGTGGTTCTTCGATCTTTTTTCTCTCCTGTACGCCTCACCTCCCCTGGTACTCCTCGCAGAGAATTATCTGAAACCAAAACAATGTTTCTGTGAAATGTATGTAATTATTCCTTTTTGATACACTTTCAATAATGGTCTGTTATAAGAGGCTTATCAAAGGCTTGGTGGATCTTTGAAAACATGCCTGATTGGAGATCAATAACATCTCTTGACCTTAAAGGACTTAAGAATTTTAATAGCGGTCATATTGTTATTTGTAAGTTTTTGTTGTTCTTTACAAAAATAACGTTAATCCTAATCCTGTATTACACTTTGATCAGCAGTTTTCATTATAATTTCTCTTAATATAGTTTTTTTTATAGAACTAGATGACAAACAAGCCGACGGCCCACCTGATGGTAAGTGGTTACCGCTGCCTATAGACACCTGCAATTACAAGGAAAAATCACTTTATATTGCAGGTGCGTAGTCATCCTGGGGCCTAAGATGAAATGCCGTCCATGCCCAGTAATAACACTGTGATATGGAAACGATAACTGTTAAATAGTTTACCTGTTTTTATAATATAATTTTGGGCGTTTCTTTTCTACCTCACTGAACGTGATTAAAGTACCTAGTAAGTATGAAGCACCTCAATTCATTATCTGTTCAAAATAATCCGAGGTTTCTTAACAGTGGTCGAAATTTAATAAATTGACCACCATAAAAACCTTTCTCTTGTGCCGTCAAATTCTCCTGATGCATTAAAATAATATATGTTAACGTGTTTCAAGCATTTCTTTGTAATAACTGCAGAAATAAATAAAATATGGATGTATGGGCTTGACTCTTTGCTGTCCTTTTATAGGAAAAACTCAAAAAAGTAAATTCTTAAGTGTTAAAATACAAAATTTCATTTTCTTCTGAACCGGTAAATGTTGTTACTTTCTAACTTCCTGTTAAGAGTAGGTAAATGAAATATGCTATCATTTCGTCAAGCTTTATTGTTGTTATCACTTTTGATTTATGTAGTAGTACTAGATATTAAGCTACTTGAATTTAGATTTTTTATGTGTACTCAGAAGTTCAGAGCCATTGCAGTAACATAATTTCTGCGTTCAACAGAACCAAATTTAATTAAAAAATCAAATGGAAACCAGCATGAAGAAAGAAATATTAGACGAAAAACACAATTACTGAGGGACAGAATACAAAAACAGAAATAACATACTAAGTACTAAAAATGGAATGCAGTTTTAGATCTAATTTTTTTATATACAAAGCACTTTTACTATCTCCTTGAGATCGTTTTTGAAAACCATATACTTCCGAAAACCAGCATTTGATTATGTTTACTATGGATGAAAATTTTATTATACCTTTTGAAATGTCAAATTATAGTTATTATTTTAATTATTTTTGTATTTTTGAGATGCACTGAACTTAAAATTAGATGTAGCGTGTGTTCTACAGATTAGGAGCTACTTAAATATATTTTAACAATCAAATTAAATTAAATATTAGGAACTGAATTTAGTCGGATTGCTCACAAACTACGACAGTACCTGTTATGGACGTCAAGTGTATCAAACCCACGATATTGTTTGCTAGCAATAAATATTAGATCAAACGCGTTGAAATTTACTAATAAATCTCAAAAAGACACACGATGGCAAAAACCAGTAATCTATATTCACAGAAATGAAGAAAATAAATGGAATAAGTAAATGAACCATAGCCATCTTTCTTAATAATATCGACATTTCACATTGAAAAGGCTACGTAACAATTTATGTTTCGAACGTTTGTAATTTTGTTTCATTATTCTTATCTTTTAGTTATCAATTATTTTGTTGGAACATTTAATCGAAATTCAGGTACCTAACTACTGCATAAAATAATGAAAATTTAAAGTTGAACATGCATGTTCCAATACATATAGGTAAAGTCGGTTAACACGATTAAAATAATAGTATACAGAAATGGATCAATTTAACTGTGGGATATTTTATCGCTTTCTTGAATTCTCGGATGTCAAGTTTCTTACAATCACGTATGAACTTTATCCATCCATGTATATCTAACATTTTGTAAGTTCTTCATCGACTTATGTTGCTGATCGATAGAGCATACTAGAGAAATGTGTAAGTTCTACACCTACAACTCAGTAAAAATTGGCAAAAATATCTCGTACACTATAAAATTTTTAACTTCTTGCAATATTTAATGATTCCATTTATATTTTAGGGCACATTTACAGTCCCAATAATATATTATTTCAGAATTCCCATGTTAATGCTCCACTTTATTTTGAAGATGATCAATTTATCCCAAGAAAGCTTTTGAATGAAACGATATAGGTAATCAAAGGTGAAACGTAAAGAAAATAAATAGTGCCTATAATAATCCGCCAACCTTCACCACGGAAGCAAAAGTGTTTTCCATTGAAGATAATTAGTACTCAGAAAAGGAGGACGCTGACAGTAAAACCAAAGCACCCGAGAAGCGTAGAGGAGCATAAGCCAAAAACCCGATTCAAATGATTTTGGAAGAGTGCCTAAGTTTACTGACCTACTAAGCAACTCATTGGAGCAACTTCACGACTACGAAACCACTTAGACCTGGAGGAAAGATTGTTACACGATTTATTTTTGGGTACACGATAAACCATATAATAATTGTACAATAGAAGCCATGCCTGATTATAACGAGAAAAAATTTTAACTATAAGAAAATCTTGCAAAAATTTCAACAAAAATGTTCGTTAAATCGGAAAGGAAAATAAAATGGTTATTCTGTTTTACTAAAAAGATTTATATAGAAACTTTATACTTCATAAAAACTTTACAACACAAGTTACTAAGCGTTTCCATAATATCATAAATGTTTGCAAATATCAGAATTTTCCTCAATTATTTACACGAAATATACATTTAAATTACCCCTCATTACGTAACTCCAAGCTAATGATAACAGGCTTAATTTAAAGCTTCTACCAATCCATTGCTGTGTTACGAAGAAAGATATTGCAATGACATTATACTGATGTAGCAGTGTATAGGTATGCAAAACAGATCAAATGAAGTAGGGTAGAGTGGGGTAATTATACGGGGTAGCTTCGACTTCCGACCGAGGCCCTTTATATCATGATACATGAAGGATAAAGAGTTCATGCTTTGTGCTTGACATTGAAGAGACAATCAACTATCAAATGTTTTTATAGGGTCGTCAACGCGCAACTGATACCCTTGTTGTTAAAGGGTCCATATGTTACGGCAACGCTTACCATCAGGTGGGCCGTTTGCTTGATTACCACCTTAATGATATGAAACAAATCCTTTTCTATCATGATATACACGGCCTCGTTCAAAATTACCTCGCGTCAGTATTTACCCCACACTCTCCTACATTTTTATTTCTGTTAGCGTTACGTTATTAAGGTGCTGATCAATGAAATTGTATGAAATGTTCTAGATATGCGAATGCTTACATTTTTCATCATTTCTTTCGTCTTCGATTGTCTGTGGTTCGTCCATTGAGACCATGGAGATCCGCTTCTTTCGCTGCTGAAGAAGAAGTTCTGGAAATAATACAAATGAGATACATGAACTAAACTGTCACTATAACTGTATTTTAATTCACAAAATGTAATAGATGGTGATCTTTGTCAGTTTGACTTTTTCGTCCTCTCATCTGTTGTCATTTCGTTGTCTGGGTAGGTACCACCGCCTTTCTTATTGGAGTCGCGAAACAGTTCGCTGTGTTTCGGATTGAAGGGAAAGGTAGCCAGTGCAATTACTGGGCATAGAAGGCATTTCAAAGAAGGCAACGTACAAACTTGTAATATCAAGTGATTTTTCCTAGTTACCTATTTCTCACTTCGTCGTGGCGTGTGCGCATGATCCATGCTTAACCGAGACAAAAAAGCCACTGGGACAAGTCATCAGTGAAAATAAAGTCACACGGGTTTTAATTACTGTCCAATTTTCTTTCTTCTGCGGACTTGCAAAATATACCAGCGACGGTCCAGAATTTAATTAGAGATATCAACTTAGGATATATTTGCAATAATCGTACCTCTTTACGTAGTTATTATGTATCTGCTAATTAAATAATTCCTTCTTTCTTTTGCCTACTGTAAGCTTTCAATGTTACGAGTTATAAGGTCGTTGTGGCTTACCATCCTTAAGTCACTTTTTCTAAACTTCTTTTGTCGTATTTAAGTGTATGCAAGCAAAGCAATAGCAATAGGAGTACGTACAGTGAATGGGTTGCTGTATGTATATTTTTATTTAACTCGGTATAAAAGTGTCGCTCTGTCGAGATGGGAGTGCTTTTAAAGCGTTACAATAGTGAGAAACTTTATACCAACGTTGCACTGCTTGAGATTCCAGATCAGGATGTCTGTACATACGTACCTAAACTACTTACTATAGAAAAGGTTTGAACAAAGAAATAGGAAATATAAGAACTATTACTTTTTATATCAATCAGTACATATAATATTCCGTTGAATAAATTTGAGGGGATTGTTGGCGCGGTGGTTTCAACGCTCGGGTTTCGATCATTAAAACAAAGCTATTTTAGCCATGGTCGATCCCGGGATGGATAAATCGAAATTCTAATCTCAGAACACGTTAAGCCGTTGGTCCCGGTTGTGGCAAGCGTTTTATCACGCCAACCCACATTGAGCTAGAGTGGTGGTGTTATGGCCCAAACTCCTCATGTGGTTCTCCCACGTAGGATGGCCTGCGCCCATTAATTACATCTGCCCCTACCAGGAGTTAAATTCGAGACCTTAGGTTGATTGCACAAGTCTTCTGTAGCAAAGTATACTTGCAAAAGAAGAAAGAAGAAGAAAGAAGACTGATCAGTTGTGAAAAGATAGTTATAATATTCAAACATTCACACCTGCCAAATGGATTCTAGATGACGGAAAAATATTGAGCATAATATCATCATCATCATCACCAGCCTAAATACGTTCCACTGCTGGTCACAGGCCTCCCTACATGGGAGAAACACATGAGGAGTTTGGGCCATAACAGCACCACACTGGCCCAATGCGGGTTGGTGGGCTAAAGCGGTTGCAAAGACAACCGGGACCAACGGCTTAACGTGCCTTCCGAAACACGGAGGAGCTCGAGATAACAAACTTTGATTGTCCCATCCCGCGATCAATCATGGCGAAAGTTGCTTGGTTTTCGTATCGAATCCAGAGCGCTGAAATCACTACGCCACCAGCTCCTTAATAATATGTAAGTAAAAAAACATCCATGACTCTAGTCGTGGTGATCGATCGTGAACAAATTCTCGTACGAATCATACATACACCTACCCTTAGCGGGATTCGAACCCGCAACCTCTTTGCTGGTACGTTGATATAAGAGAAAAAACTTAGAAGAGAAGGCTCTTCTAAGTTATTTTTTTCTCGCTGGGCGGCACTGCACTGCTAAAAGTTACATTTTTTTTAACTACATACATTGTAATTTAATATTTGAAAAGAGTGGCTACACGAGTTTGTTGGAGGAATCTTCTCGGTAGTTCAACTTTTGGTACCGGTGTAAATTCAGGCATGACAGACAGAGACTATGACTTTGTTAGTTAATAATTATTGTGATAGTTATAAAAATGTGTGTTTTTGACGATTTAAACATGCTTCTTTGTGGCCTATTTAAATCAAATATTTTATTTTCTTTCTTTCTTTCTGACCGAGTACAGAACTACAGACCACTCGACCAGCCGGTCGTCAGATAGTTGTATTTTATCAGCTCGCGCCGAGGTCGGACCTGCACGACTAACTGATAAACCATGATAACGCTTTCCGTGAAGTTGAAATATACAGGGCGACCCACAACAATGCCACACGGGGGCAAAACGGAAGCGGAGACAGTGTATGGATGACTCCGAAGACCGGGTGTTCAGGTTGTTTTCGTACGATTTTTAAAATCAAAATGGAGTAATGTTCTGAATATTTACCGTGTAATGAGTTCGCGATATATGTCGCCGCTGTCTGGTTAAACCAGCCAGGCATCTAATTGAATGCCTAGCCCGATAGTTAATTGAACTAGACTCACTTAACCTTTAAAGACTTGGCGTATTGAATGGATCGTCTTGTACTGAAAATTTTGGTTTTATTGGTAGGTTCAAGATTACTTTTTGATGACCACTTAGAATGTTAAAATAAAATTAAGAAAAATCTCCATGTGGTTATTATTATTAATATTATTTGTGGTACCAAATAAAATATTTTCTTTCTTTCTTAATTTCATCTAAATCAGTTCAGCTCGATAGTAGTAATAAAGTAACAAACACAGAGTTACTTTCGCATTGATAATGTTGGTATGATTAGTATGATGAAACAGTTCGCTGTGTTTCGGATTGAAGGGAAAGGTAGCCAGTGTAATTACTGGGCATGGACGGCATTTCATCTTAAGCCCCAGGATAACAACGCACCTGCAATATCAAGTGATTTTTGCTTGTTATTGCAGGTGTCTATATGCGGCGGTTACCGCTTTCCATCAGGTGGGCCGTCAGCTTGTTTGTCATCCAGTTGTATAAAAAAAAAATGATGATTATTAGCTTTATTTCTTCGTTATCTAGTTTCCATGACACAAGCTCTTAATGATTTAATTAGGGCTAAATGTAAGTTTGAGATAAGAATAATAGTACTTAATTAATATTATTTCTTTTAACATGAATTCTTGTCACGGGTTTCTATCAAGCTACTGGTGGATATACACGTATGTAGTTATATACTTACATACGTGTAAAATTATAAGTTTATAAGTTCTTGATCAATGCTCCCAATATCAATCGTGTGGAATAAAAATATAAAATCTCGATTTTTTTCTAACGATTAAATTAAACTGCATTCGCGGAACTAGGTACTGTGTTGGTATTCGAGATCATAAAATTGTTGCATATTGCAATAACGTTTCAAAAGTAGGTTACGTCAAATCCCCCCTTCCCCCTAAACTGCAGACAGCGCATACGACTCTATTGTTGATAAACTGAGCCACAATAGACGACGACGGACCAGCGGCCGAGTATTGGAATCATCATTATGGACACTGCCCATATAGAAACAATAACATCGGAATTTGATAGAAGAACGGTGAATCATTCCAATCGGTGATACTTAATTTTAAAGTACGTTGTACATTATCACATTTACTTTACATATTTAAGTACGTGGTCAGTGATTGATGTACATTTCGACTTTGGCGACAGTGCGTAATACACTTTAAATGAAACATTTGCCAAAATAAAATACCTTTCATATTATAATAGGGAAGATGATTAGTTTTTTTTATTTCATAAATAAGAAGTTTAGAATTCGTAAAGAAATATTGCATTTTTTAACCGTAACAATGCAAACTTAAAAGATTTGTAATGTTGTTGAAATTCAAGAAAATTACAATACTTTTAAGTTCGAATTGTTTTTATGGGTAACAATAGCGTATATTTCCCGAATTTGTGAAAAATAGTGCCATATTCATACTTAAGCAACATCCCTAATATTATTATGGAAATGATAATTAAATCTATATGGAAAAAATATTACTATTTTAATTTGATCTATCGGATTTTGTGTTTCTCACTCAACTAGTTCCGAATAGAGATAAGTAAACTAAAAGGCAATTACTCAATCACGAGATGATTCACGAAGTTTGCTACGACATGTTTTCCAATGCGTTTCGCTAGACAAAAGCCTATTGTACCATTTGAGGTAACAACGATTGTCGCTTAATAGAGCTGAGGTAACAAAGAAAAGCATTACCAGAAAGATTTAAACACCAGTTTACGCTTATCAGAATAATCTCTGCGCGGAATTTTGCATTGTAACAACAAGACTTCGAAACGATTGTAGGTACTTTCGTCGCAGAGTTCCCTTGTGCTATTTTTATCTTACTTTATCAGCAAGCAAGAGTCGTCTAAACCAATAACATAAGCGCGATTTATTCAAATAAACAAATAAATCATTTTAGAAATTAGATCTACTTCTAGACACTAGAAAGTAACAAATAATTGAATTGAAGTAGGCAGGTTCTAAAAAGCATTTAATGTTAAGTTATTTTTTCTGTAGTCGGTACTTTTACTTTATATTGTTTCATGGAGAAAATTCAGCACCAACTCCAAAAAATAACTTTTTATGAAATAACTAAGTACTTAGTGCATACTTAGTGTCTTGAATTTGGTTTATTTTTTTTTACATTAATTGATTATTTCTTTATTTTTTTATTTCGATTAGCTAGAGCCTAATTGCATGCAACCATTGAAAGAACATGCATATTGACATGCTTTAGAATTATGCTGTGGATCCAACGATACAATCTTAGTAACTGATACATAATTAACTCTCTATCTCAAAAACTACTAAATCGATTTTGATGACACGTGCACAGGTCCCTAAGTTGGACTATGTCTAGTCCAAGAATTAAGAATTTTTGCAATTCAACTTATACTTTCTGAGATATGCGCGGACAAACGTACAAATATTCAAACGTACATACATACACTTATGAAATTTGGCACCCATGTTCAGAAGCTGGTATAGTCGGTTAAAAAACAGCGACAGGGAACCCTAACAAAACGTGTGTGATCTCTTTTGTTAAAATTTCATACGTCAGGGCGACTCCGCAAAAATTGTAGACAAAAGAGCCTGGCGGCGTATGATATGAGTAGGTTTACAAAACAAAAGCAATGTTGGAGTAAAGGCGTCGGCCCTGATGTTCCCACAGATGCAACCGAGTGCACATGCAACTCGCAAGTGTCCAATAAAAAGTCAGTCGTCGACCCCGAGTGCGTCATCCGACGATAACGCACCCCGCGCTCCTTCCGTCACGTACGGACGGGAGCAGATGACGATCAATTAAAAAGTTTATCCGCATTAACTATGCGGGAATTAGTTCTGTGCTCTTGCGTGCCAGATGGACTCAACTAGTTTCTTTATGAGAAGTAGGCTTAAGTAACCCCCGATCGAAACCCTCGAGAAGTTCGACGACCCCATAACGCATATAAACAAAGTTTTAATAACCGCATCTCCGTTCTGTCTGTGTGATTCAACTTTATTGCTTGTACGAAGTTCCAGTGTTGAAATTTTGAGACTCACTTCAGATTCATAGAACATAGACAATGTTATTTGAATGGGGTGACATAATTCTCCCATACGTGCTACATGCAGCGCGGGCGAATTGTATAACAATCTATTCATCTTGACTCTATACACTGCTGAATGGTTTTATTTTATGGTTTCAACTTCTAGGATACGAAGCAGTGAAGTATGAGACACTAAGGAATATGAGAAGCTGTAAATACATCACGACAAAATTGAAAGCAATAAACTGCGATTGAGTAGATTCAACTCCATATAAACTGAATACAACTCTATTTTATAAAACTTATGTCTTAAAAAATATGAATTGTAGACTGGAACAAGGATTTTTTTTTAAATATTATATATAATTCTGGTGCCGCACTTATACTATTGTATACTTCACTATATTAACTACGTCATTCTTTAGCGGGAACACTAAAAGCAAAAAGTATTCAATCGACACGTGCACGAAGTATGTTACAAAAAGTAGGATGTACTTAATCTGCACTTTCGCTCCCCATCCTGCGACTTTCAGACACGCAAAGTTAAAGCTATTACGCTGCGGATGATGAGACATTGTGCTCTTTTATAGTCACGCGTTATATTTAACACTCGGATTTTTTTTAAAACACAAATTCACTTAGATTAAATAAAAATAAATTCTTTGTACACTTACATAGATGATGAAGGGAACGATTAAAGAGTCATGTTTTAAGAGGGAAATAAAATATATTATTAATATTATGGTATCGACAAATTCATCATGCTAAAATTCAAAAGTGACCTTAAAAATATTTGAAAAAATAATTATTGACACGTTAATGTAAATCGGGAAAGTTCAATTGCTAAGATTTCGAAACTCATTTAAGTGCTCGAATCGTTTGTCTGGCCTTCTGATGATAATAACCAATCTAATAGTTCTTGTAAATTCTGTAATGACCTGGAGAGTACAAGTAATACTACTTATCAAGCGATCAACCTATTAAGACTTATTTATCAAGCTACCATTCTTGACATTACTTACTTCTAAATTAGATCAAAGAAGATTTACTGGTAAAATATTATGATAGTAGGTAATTTGACCCCGATAGCATACTTGTCATTGGTACATTGATCTTTGTTGATTAATTTAATAAATAATGTAAAATAGTTAACCAGGAAAGTAATTAAAAATAAAGTTCCTTTTACCTTTCTTCTGCATCGCCTGTTCCCAGAGTAATGACGTAATCTCCTCCACCCATGCGTTCCTCACAGTAGCATCCGTATTCTCTAACTTATAAGACTTCAAATTCCTATTCTTGTACCAGATAGTGAACTTGTACTGGTCATGCTCCTTTGCTGTTATACCCAGGTCGTCTACCGGTATGTGGTCTTTGTAAATAAAGTACTCCACTCTTGGTTGCTGAAACAGTCCAAATTTACATATCAAAACACATTTATTTTAAAACAAAAACTCACATAGGAATATGAAAGTTAGTATTCTCTATTGCGAGTATTTCGCTTATTCTGTCGAGATCCACTTCGTTTCATTGTCAATATTAAGAAATTAGATGCGAGAATTACTAAGCGAGACATTTTATACTCAGAGAATTTTTCATGGCTAATCGATAAAGCGACAACCAGAAAGGAATCGTTTAAAATCTTAGTAGAATAACTTTGGGCGTCTGTCTTTATTTCAAGTAACCACTTGATATCTACGAATCGACGTCTGGTAAGCTAAACATTATAAAATGCTTGACATGACTGAAGAATGATATATCTATGTCGACTTTATGGGAACGTACGCATAACGCTTATAAATTTATAGTACTAATCGGTAGTGATTGTTATCGTGCGGATCAAGAATTAAATTTGTTGAACGCTTCTAGAATTGCCAATGGTTTCTGAACCGTAAATCATTAAGCCGTATTATAAACCGTAATAACGCGTGGATCCGCAACGTTTCCTGTACCGTCGACAGTCAAACAGCTGAATTGACAGCGCATGCATAATTAGCTGACCAACCACGGCATTGGCAAGGTCACTTACCGCCAACGCGGACAATACACACGCGATGCTTTGCTAATACTAGCAAGTCTTTGCCAAACCTACAATACACCTCCTCTTATGTAATGAGAATGACGGAACACACGAAAATTAGGTACTCTAAATCCATTTTTCGAATAAGTGAAAATGTTGCTGGTTTACTTAGGTAATGACACTTTCTAAATACTGACGACGCTAAAATACCACGCAATGTAATACAGAAGTGACATGAAATATAACGTGACAATGCCGGAAATGAAAAATAATATCAAACTTTTTGTTAACTAAACCGTACGAGTGCTTTTGAGGCTTTTTACATCATATTATTAATTAAGTACCTGATAAATTGAGAGAGAAGACCAAGAGAACGTGAGCATTTTTACAGTAGGACTTTAATTAAATCAATCGTAATTATTTATTGTTTTAATTATTCAGCTTTACCTAACGTTATTCATTCATTCAAACGTTTATGAAATGTAAGGATTCCGCTTTTCACAAACGTTTAATTAAAGGATCATAATATAACTAACCGAACCTAACATACTATCAAATTTTAAAAGTGATTTGTTAGGCTGGTTTTAGCTTATTTTGCCTCTTACCTACGTTTTTCTTTATTTGGTTTAAAATACATACTATTTCCATTTCCATCTTGCGGACTGCTATAAGGTCACTAACTTAATTTTGCAAATGGAATTTTGTATTAGGAGGCAATTATACAACAGTTGAACAGTGTCAACAATTGACATATCTGATTACTGTTTGTTCAGTGTCAATGGACGAGTTAAGTCAGTTTCCGACGCTATTGTTTGCCAATTTTGCGTCAGTAAGCATTTCTGTTTCCTTTAGTGAATTTGCAAGGACGATGATACGACTACCTACTTCGTAAACAGAGAGTTATTCATCATACTAAAAAGCGTCTCTTTATTTTTGTAACTTAAGCGTAAATCTAAAACCTAATCTCATTATTCAGGCTAAATAATGTTATAGTATATATACAATAGGTATATTTTTTTGTGTTGTAATCTGTTGACCGGTAATGACATTGAGTCAAGGTCTATGGGAAAGTATGCCTGGAAGACATCAATATTTAGCGATTAGACCTCCCTTGTGCAATATAAATTCTTCATAATTGTTTGTATCTGCAATTTATGATGTACAATAATGATACAATGTCAATCTAATGAGACAATGTGTGTACTCGAGTTCATCTAATTTATCTTTTAAAAAAGCATGAAATAGTTTATGTTGATGATACCCATGACGTTGAAACCGATAGGCCTACGGGAACCGTTCACCATCAGATAAACCGTATCCTATATTACCACCCTAATATTAAAAAAAATCATTATACAATTGTTTTATCTTCTGTTTCGAGTTCATTCGATTAAAGTCATTAGAACGAACGTGAGTTAGTTATTCGTGCGCGTGTGGCAAACTCAATCTTTTCTAATAAGTACGAGATTGTATGAGATGTTCATATAGAACAAGCGTAGAACCATGCACAGGAACGATTATATGCACTGAGTATTGTACGTAATAAACATCATACGTTGGAGTTTGAACTTTACTCAGATGTAATTGCACCAGTTTTACTTACATCAAGTGTAAAATTCCACTTGCCGTACTATCATTTGTAGTTAAAACATAGAGCTGGCTAACTAAAGGTAGGCACACAGATATGCAACTGCTACGGTGCAACCGCAAGTGTGAAATGGCTCACACTTGCGTCTCTCACTTTCACTTATAAGTACGGGTCACTCATTGTTTTTTCAATAGTCGTGAACTAAATTTGGTACTTACTTATAGTCGAATTCATCCTTTTTTAAAGTTATTAATCGTAAACCTTCTTAAAGTTACATCTAACATCATGAGTGCCATTATATACCCGATTTTTTCTCTAGGTGGTAATCGAACATACTGCCCACCTGATAGTAAGCGGTCAGCGTAGCCTATGGACGCTTGCAACACTAGGGCCCCAATCGCGTTAATTTAGAACGTGTTTACCAAATCAAAACCGCTGTCCGACAAACGTTTTTGATGTACCTACTTAGTGCCTAGCAACTTTTAAAAAAACGTCAAAAATTTTTGTTGGACAGCTGAAAATACGTTTCGAGACCATAGGTGGCTCCCATGGCAACGTCTTTGTATATAAATTCTGTCTAAAACCGTTCGATATATTTCCACAATTTAGTAGTGTTATATATGTATCTATGTTATATATATATTATTTTAGTAGAAGGTAGTTTTAGAATAAGTTAGTAATATTGCTATGTAAGTAGGTATCGTTGTCTCAATTAAAGCACTATTGGAAACTGACGTATTTTATTAGAGTTCTCATTAAATACTAATCCAGTATATTCTATTTGGCGACGAGTGAATCCTAAGCGTGCGTGTGTGGTAAATAGTGCAAAATGTCGATTGGGAAACTGGAAACGTTCGATATTACTACCGACAACTGGACATTGTATGTCGAGCGACTGGAGCAGTATTTTATAGTGAACAACGTGAAAGAAGAGCACAAGGTGCCTACCTTAATCACAATAATGGGAAGCGATAGCTATGAATTACTAGTTAATCTGTGTACGCCAATGAAACCAGCAAAAAAAACGTTCACAGAATTGGTAAGATTGATGCAGACATACCTACAACCCAAACCTAGTATTCTAGCAGAGAGGTTTAAATTTAGACAGAGAGTGCAAAAAACCGATGAGTCAGTAGCAGAGTATGTTGCAGATCTCAAGCGGCTGTCTAAATTTTGTGATTTTGGCACGGAAATAGAAAATAATCTACGAGACCAATTTGTATGTGGACTCCACAATGAAACGATTAGACAGAGGTTGTTCGTGGAGGAGACCGTGTCGTTTGATCAAGCGTACAGAATTGCAGTATCAATGGAGGCAGCACGGCAGAACGCAGCAGTAGTGGAATCCCGAGGTACTAACAATACCGCTGGTGGCGAGGTAGCAGTGGCGGCGCGGACGGCTACGGTGATGCACGTCGCGGCGAGGCGTGGAGGACGCGCGTTCGGGTTCCGTGGTTTTACTCGGGGGCGAACTGCACGATATCCAGAACCACAAGGGTCTTCAGCAGGTGTAAGGAGCTCATGTCACGTATGCGGAGCTGGTCACGAGTCGGAGACGTGCAAATTTCGAATGTACACTTGTCGTGTATGCAACAAAGAGGGACATCTAAGAAGGATGTGTCCTAGGCTGAAGAAGACAGTAGCAGTGAGGACGATTGAAACTAGGGAGGAAACCGGATCTGACGAGGAATTAGAAGTTATGGAGGTACAATTTAATAGTTTTATGGTAAATAGTTATTCGGATTATTATAAGCCCATTTTGTTGTCACTAAGTGTACATAATAATAATATCACAATGGAGATTGACACTGGTAGTGCTATATCATGCATAAATTATGAGCTTTATAAAAGAATGTTTAATGACTTACCCTTGTTACCTACGAACCTAGTGTTAAGTTTTTATACAGGAAGAAAAGTTAGACCTTTAGGTAAAATTAGACCTCAAGTAAAATTTAGAGGAAAATGTACCTTTTTGGATTTGTACGTAATAGAAAATGGAAAAAATCCAATAATCGGACGTCAGTGGATATGTGAATTAAATATTCCCTTACTGGAAATGTCGTGTAATCATATTGATAATGCAAATTCACTTTTTAATATGCAAAATTTAATTTCTAGATACAGTAAGGTATTTGAAGAAGGGTTGGGTCGATTCACTGGTGGCACAGTGAGCCTTCACGTCCGGGAGGGGGCGCGGCCTGTGTTCCTGCGCGCCAGGCCGCTCGCGTACGCGCTGCGGGCCCCGGTCGAGCGCGCGCTCGAGCAGCTGCAGCGCGAGGGCGTCATCGAGCCCGTCCACTCGTCCGACTGGGCCACGCCGATAGTTCCCGTCATTAAGAAGGATGGCAACCTAAGGATCTGTGGTGACTACAAACTTACATTAAATAAATGCCTTGAGATAGACCGTTTTCCGCTACCGAGGGTTGAGGATTTGTTGGCCAAGTTACATGGGGGTACGAAATTTTCAAAAATTGATTTGTCACAGGCTTACGCGCAGTTAGAATTAGATGAGGCGTCAAAAATGTTTACAGTCATAAATACCCATAAAGGTCTTTTTAAATATAACCGTTTAGTTTACGGGTTATCATCCAGCCCGGGAATTTTCCAAAGAAAACTAGAACAATTATTTTATGATATGCCAAAGGTAGGGGTTTTTCTAGATGACGTTATTCTAACCGGAAAACGGGATAGTGATCATATGGAGACATTATGTAAGGTATTGGATAGATTAGAACGATTTGGGTTGAAAATCAAGAGAGAGAAGTGTGTTTTTTTTGCCGATTCTGTAACTTATTTAGGGTTTGTGATAAATAAAGATGGAATTCAAACCTGTCCACTTAAATTAGAAGCCATTAAAAAGGTACCGATACCTAAAAATGTAACGGAGCTTAGATCATTTATTGGATTAGTAATGTATTATGCAAAATTTGTGAAAAATATTAGTACTATTTTATCGCCGTTATATAAGTTATTACAGAAGCACGCAAAGTTCTCTTGGGATGAAAAGTGTACCGATGCATTTCATGCAGTCAAACGTTTATTAGTGTCTAGTGAAGTACTAACACACTACGACCCGGAGTTACCGGTGACGCTCACTACCGATGCTAGCGCGTCGGGCGTAGGTGCGGTAATTTCCCACATAATGAGGGACGGTAGGGAGAGGCCGATAGCCTATGCGTCTCGAGTTCTTAACCCGGCAGAAAAAAACTACTCACAGATTCAGAGAGAAGCTTTGGCGATAATATTTGGTGTGAAGAAATTCCATCAATATTTATATGGACGCAAATTCCTATTACGAACAGATCACAAACCGCTGGTTTCCATATTCGGGGAAAAATATGGCATACCGACTATGGCAGCCAGCAGACTTCAAAGATGGGCGGTCATTTTATCGGGCTATCAATACGACATTGAATACGTAACGAGTAATAATAATTGCGCTGATGCCTTATCACGTTTACCGGTTGGGGAAAAGAATAATATTATCATGAATTCTGAAGAAATTAGTTACATTAATTTTGTGCAAGATTTTTTACCAATTACCAAGGAGCAAGTTAGTTTAAAAGTAAAAAAAGATGAGTTGTTAATTAAAGTTAGTATGTATTTAATGTCAGGTTGGCCGTCAATTTGTCCTGGGGCAGAATTACAACCTTATTTTATAAGAAGAAATGAACTTTATTTAGATTCAGGGTGCATTATGTGGGGATATCGACTGGTCATACCGGTGGAGTTGCGTAATGATATTTTAAGAGAATTGCATACTGGACATGTAGGAATAGTAAAAATGAAAAGCTTAGCGCGTAGCTACGTATGGTGGCCCGGTATTGACACAGACATTGAGAGAACGTGTCACGAGTGCGGTGCGTGCGCGCGGGAGGCACCCGCACCGCCGCGCGCTGTACCTCAACCGTGGCCCTACCATTCGGAACCATGGCGGAGGTTACACATCGACTTCTTAGGTCCGTTTCATAAAAGGATGTTTTTTGTAGTTATTGATGCGTCGACTAAATGGATTGAAGCTTACAACATGATGCGAACAACAGCAAATGATGTAATTAAGGTATTAAGAGAAATTTTTGCTCGTTTTGGATTACCTAAAGAGGTAGTATCGGATAACGGACCACCTTTTACGTCTAAAGAACTACAAATATTTATGCAAAATAACGGAATAAATCACATTTTTACACCAATTTATCATCCTGCATCTAACGGAGCAGCCGAAAACGCGGTGAAATTATGTAAAAAGGCTTTAAGAAAGGCGTTACAAGACAAAACGGACTTGGACGCAGCGCTACAGTCTTATCTGTTTACTTACCGAAATTCTATTCATAGTACAACTGGCGAAACATCAGCAATGTTATTACAACATAGGCAGTTACGCTCCCGGCTTGATCTTCTGCGCAATGATAGGGAGGATAGTCCAGTGGTAAAAAGAGTAAAACAGAGACAACATAAGCAAGTAGAGGGGCGAGGGAGTAGGGATCGCAACTTTCAAAAAGGTGATAATATATGGTTTAGGAAATTTGGCGTAGGAGAGAAGTGGGTAAAAGGAAAAATTTTGGATAATAGTGGCTCTCGGAATTATAAGGTAGGTTATGAAAACGGTCAAACTTGTACAAGGCATATAGATCAGATCCGTAGGGAATCATCTACGTCAATAATAGCGGCCCCGAGTTTCGAAGGCTCGAATAATAATATTAATGGAACGTCAGACACCATTGCGCCACCAGTGAATGACCCAGACACGGAGAAAAGAACTAGGAAACCAGTAGTGAGATATGGCAATCCTGTTATCTATTGATTGTTGAAACCTAGCTGTTTGATTATCCAATCTTAACGTTTAATTAAATACTTAATGATACCTATTGTCACTTGTTAGCTGTTCTATGGAGGTGTGTATGCTACGATGTATACCTAGGCGTTTATTGTGATTAATACATTGTGTTACTTAGTTTAAGTAAATAAGTTGTGAGGTGTTATATATGTATCTATGTTATATATATATTATTTTAGTAGAAGGTAGTTTTAGAATAAGTTAGTAATATTGCTATGTAAGTAGGTATCGTTGTCTCAATTAAAGCACTATTGGAAACTGACGTATTTTATTAGAGTTCTCATTAAATACTAATCCAGTATATTCTAAGTAGTTTTTATTTTATTTATTTATGTAATATACACTAATAAATAAAATGTGATATAAATAAAATCAAAGATATCAACGTATGTCCCAAAAAACAAACTAATTGGTGGTGGCCTTTAAAATGTTTAGCGCAACACATTTTGTGCGCAATGTAACTTTTTGGTTTTGCTTTGGTAATACGTTGAAAATTAGCGCGATCGAGACCCAGAGGCTACACTCGCGTGTTGCCAACAATGTAAAATGTAATGTGTAATTTCACAAAGAGGTCTTTTAAATATCCTTGAATATTATTTTATTTAAAGGAACCCCTCTAAATAAAATAGTAGCTAGGAGTTGTACTGGGCGCAGTCCTCAGAAAGCACTGCACAAGATATTTAGATATTTGGTCGATGATTCATTGTGATGTAGTAGGTAACTATATGTCTTAAAGTTAACAGGAATATAATAGATGCGTCACAGGGAAATGTTCAGGATATACCCATGATGCAACATTCAAAGTTGAAACTTACGAAAGGAGTTTTATTTGGCTTGATAATGGGTTTTATGACAATGTAACAGAGTTATCGAATACATTGAATGTACATTGTTCGTATTTAAATTACATACAAAATAAAATTTGAAATTGTGTTCCTTGTAGGTTGGAGGTTTATTATCTTTGGTTATAGGTATCTATTTCCGACGCCAGCAAGGCGCGACCAGTTATAAATAAACTATTATTAAACTGTATACAACACCCTGTTGTTATGCATACTAAGTGAGGCTATTTTGGAGAGTAAGTTAATTAAATCAGCTTTGTACCTTATTTTATTACGTTATAAAAAATTTAACATTCCGTTTTGTGTATTTAATCCCGACGAAAAAAGAGGAGTGTTATAAGTTTGACGTGTCTGCCTGTGTATCTGTGTGTCTGTCTGTGGCATCATAGCGCCTAAACGAATGGACCGATTTTGATTCGGTTTTTTTTTTGTTTGAAAGCTGATGTGCCTACGATGGTTTTTAGCTATAATTTATGAAGATCAGTTCAGGCATTTGATGACTATCCGCTCATTTTGTACATGATAATAGGGTTTTACTAACTTTTACACATCCGATTTATTTGAAATTTCGTGTACTGTCACATCGGTGACGTTCCCATGACATACTATCCTTGAGCTCATCCTATACCAACAAAAAGTCTGTGAAATGGTTAATTCTTCAAAAACTTACAGCAGATATAGCGTATTCGGGCTCTTATGAATAGTCTCAATGAGATGGTGTTAGATAGATGATTAACGACGCCGGGGGTTACTTACTTAAAATTTTTAATTTTGTATTTTTTAATCATTGATTTTATTATGAACTTTATTAATTTACATCTGTTTAATTTTAGCATTTAAATACGCTACTTAGGAATAAACATAAAACAATCACTAATTGATCATACATCGAAAAATAAATCATAAACGAATCAATTCTGGTTTAATAGTAATTAAATGTACTAATATTGATATAATAAGCAATACTTCCCTTATTGTCGCGTTATCATTATCATACACGGGCCATGCCCCTAGTACTACGTATATGGCGTTTTGTTTAACAAATGAGTTGTATAAAAATAATTATATATACTTCAGAAACGATAACGAGTGAGTCACTAGAAATGAATCATTAACGCATCAAAAATATTTATACGTCTTTGGCTCTTTAGGCTTGATTAAGCGAAACCTCAAAACGTTTTTTTAATAGACATCGGAAGTTAATACAGGATTTAAAAATCGTGTGTTGTTTAATATTTAAAAATTTAAAGTGACTTAATTATTTATTTGTAAATATTCAAATTAAAAAAAATACCAATAATAAAAACCGACTCCAAAAAACTGAAAAGGATAAAATAATTAAATTTTAGTAGGTACTCATCCCCTATTAACCGGTAACCCCGGTAACATATTTTTGGAGTCGGTGCTTCACTGTCTATGGTTTCTGGAATCAACTTAGCAGCAAAATTCCAAAAATATGTTCCTAGGGGATGAGTATACCTACTAAAATTTAATTATTTTATCCTTTTCAGTTTTTCGGAGACGGTTTTTAATTTTTGTTTAATTTGTTTTTTCACGATTTTTAGTGATAACTTTTGAAGGTCAATGCTAGATGGATGACCGTGAGCTTATATTGTTTTCTACTATCGTATCATTTCACTAATAAAAATTCATAGGAAAGCAAAAATCCGCAATTTCACATACGTAGACGACTTAATTTATCCAATTTTTTTGATTTAAAAACCAAACTACCCAATGGATTTTCAAAACATATTTATGGGACCAAATAGGAACTATTCCGCATCGAACAAAAAAAGGAATCATCAATATCGGCTCACCCAGTCAAAAGTTCTGAGGTAACAAACATAAAATTTTAAAAAAACATACAGACGAATAGATAGCCTCCTCCTTTTTTTGAAGTCGGCTAAAAATAGAATGTTACCACAAAGCTCTTGATAAGTTGGTACATAAAGTTGCACGGTATTTTTCAAAGTGCTATCAATATATTATGTGCGTTTCATAAGCAATATTTTTTTGAACATAACTGTTTTGGTTTTGGAAGAAAAGATTAAGAATACGTATTATCATGTCTAGTTTCTAACTTCCCTAGTTGTGACTTGTGGCACAACAACTTAATCTCACTCTCATAAAAGCGTGAGGGTTGAATCGAAACTTAGGACAAACGTCAAAGGCAGTGCGTATTATAATTCTATTAATCATAATAATAACGTGAATCATACACAAGTTAGATTATAGTGTCGTAATTTAATTCACATATATACCTATCCTCTGTAGTATTTAGCCCGCCTTCCAAAGAGACAAACTAAAGTTGAACTATTCTTTATTACATAAAAACAACTAAATACAAATTTTACCAAAAAAAAAACAAACCGTGATGGATGTAATATACCTACACAGGCGAGCTAACAGGCGGCAGGTAGATTTTAAGTACAATATAATAATATCGCTTTCTTTTAATATACGTAAAATGATTGCAAAAATTATAACTGCAAAATTATTATATCAATTTTAACACTAATAAAATTAAAATATATTTTTGTACTACCTGCTCAAAAATGACGTATCCTAAACGGTTCTATTAAGGCGCGATAGTCAAAATCAACGCCTTTTACGGAGGTATCTTTATTTTCGTGTTTTGTTATTGTTTGGAACCAAACAAGAAAAAAGCTCGAATAATATATCGAAAAATTATTATTTTTAAAGCCAAACTATAAAAAGTTCAGCTCCACTACGTTGCTAACTGTTAATTTATTAAGCAGAAAAATAAAGGGATCGACCGCAAACAGCCAAGTCTGCAGTGTATTTTTTTTAAATAGAAAACCTCAAAATGTACACCTCTAATTTTGATTAATTAATTATGATTTTTGATAAGCAATTACATTTTTGTTAATTTGTTGCTATTTTTTTTGCAGTTGGTTCAAAAAGCAGAGTGTATCCCGCGGGTAAAAGCAGTCTTATATCTTGGGTGCGCTGGTTTTCCTCGCTGCACTCACTCAGGCAGGTCTTTATTTTTAAACATAGAGTACTTCGTTACGCTCGCAATAGGGTAATTGACAACTTTTTTTTATTTCTTAATTAAGAAGTTTACAACTCATAAAGAAATATTGCAAATGGAATACTATGTCTAAGATCAATAGTTTCACAGATACAGTAGTATGTTTGATTTGTAGCGACGCATCGTCCTAAAACGCTCCATAAAAAATCTACAAAACAGGTGACATCACGTCATGTTCCTTTAAGAGTAAGAAATATATGGTCATACTGTCAAAATTAATTATAACTGTTTATGGATGTTTTATGCCTAGTTGTCTTAATAATAGTTGTTTTAATTGATGTCATCAATCTAATTTCATTAACATTTTTGATAAATTTTAGAAAAATAAATTGATCTTTTTTTTATTTTCTAAACAGTACAACTTCAACACTATTCCATATATTTTAAGTTTGAAATGTTTTCATGGGTAACAGTAGCGTATATTTTCCGAATTTGTAAAAAATAGCGCAATATCCAAACTTAGGCAACTTCCCAATTCAAGCCTGCACCCGTGACATAAGACGCTGTTTTATTCACTTGGTATATAGTCTACTTTTAATAAATATCTATACTAATTATAGTCCGTGACTAATGAGTTATAAACTAACATCTACATCTGCTATAACAACGGCACAAAAAATAGAAAAACTAGAAGAAATTTAAAGGGTTATCCCATATCCTTGGTAGTTCGATGTTCGATGTTCATGCTGTGAACATCGAACTACCAAGGATATGGGATAACCCTTTAACAGAGACCCAAATTGTAAAAGGACGACTTTTTCTAGTCCAGGTACTTTTCTAAACAAAAGTCGAATAGATTTTATACAAACTTTTAAGTTAGAAATGTTGGATACGAACAAATAGGTCTGGCGTTTCATCCTTGCATGTAGTTTTTACTATTTCTTGGAAACCAATTGTTTATAATTCAGTAAGAATTCTATAATAATCTCTTACCTTCCTATACACCGCTGTGATGAGTACCAGTTTGTCGAAGAGGAAGACTCGCATGAGCTGTCTCCTTCTCCGAGCAGTGTCCATCGCGTAAAACTCATTCTGACGCAGAAGACGACCCATGGTTAGTAGGTTCAAATGAGTCTGAAAGAAAAAGTCTTTTTATAACAAAACGTAAAATTATAAGGCGTTTGTAAGATGATCTAAATAGATATTGTCTTAAAAAACACAATATACAAGTCGATTAGGACCAGTTATTGACAACGTGCGTTGGCTTTAATAACTGATGGTAAATTGTCTCAAGTTACATTCTGTAAGAAATAGGTACTAACACCATTAGAATAGCAGTCACCTCTAATGCTGTGATCGTCAAAACTACTTGAACTAATGCAAGCTTAAAAGCTTATTTGCGGTACGCGGTATCCATGCAATTTATTACGTATCTAATCAAATAATCTTAATATTTATAAATACAAATTTAGTTATGTTTTCCCATTTACCGTATCGAAGATTATTTCATTGTTAACTCATTCCAATCCGATTAAACAATAAATACTTAGATAAAATTTTTAGTCAGTAATATTTTGAGTCAGTATAATATATAGTAGATAGATAGAATGCTTTCATTCAACACATACATGTCGCATTAAATATAAAACACCCTTAGTAGATAAAAAAAGCAAACCTTACACATTTACTAAAGGTTGTTATAATTGGCTAAGCCGCCTAAGACTCCCAGGAGCATATGAAAATTGAAAACCCATTATATCTGTAATGTATGGCATGACAGGTTAAAATCTTTAAAAATCATGCAGCTATAAAAAACGAGTGTGGAGTGGACTAAAGTTATATAAAGAGATAGTTCACAGTGCGAGAGTCCCAATGAGTACAACATTTTCATGTTTACGTTTGTTCGTTTCATTCATTTGACTGTTCCTAAACGCACATAAATCAGTTCAATTATAAACCGTGCAGATTCCAGGGCGTTTTAGAAAACAGAGCCATAAACATTAGCATTATACTCACCGGGCATTCAGTTATATTTTCCAACGCCATAATTTCATCGACCGCAGTCAATATGCGTTCAACCACAGTTTTTGCTTGCTTCAGACTTTCCAAAGGAGTTTCATCACTATCCGAGTCTCCATTACTACCGCCAGTCTCATCACTGTCCACACTTAGCTTAGATATCCTTGAGTCAGTATCTCCTTTTTCGTTTTCATAACTAGTATATGTTTTTACTAAGTCCGCTAAAAACAACTTGTACCTCGGGAGCCTCTGTATTGGTTCTAATAAGTAACTTGAAAGGTCCAACCTCTCACCTAGTTCTAATTGCTTCTCCTGAAACAAAATAAATCAATTTGGAATAGGTAGGCAAACTAGCGTTAATAATAAAGAATCTTTAGTTACATATAGCGTTTGTTTATTCATAAGTAAGTGGCAGTGAATATCTCTGGGGAAATTAGCAAGATTCCTTTTTATTGCTAACATGAGGTCAAGACGACGCAGCTAGTACATGTCGCATTAACTCACTAATCTTGGTGTAAATAAATACCTATATCAGCTTCTGAACATGGGTGCCAAGTTTCATAAGTGTATGTATGGATGTTTGAATATTTGTACGTTTGTCCGTGCATATATCAAAAAGTATAAGTTGGATTTAAAATATGTATATTCTTTTGTTGGACTTGATATAGTCCAACTTAGGGACTATGCCCATTTTTTTAAATCGGTTGAGTAGTTTTTGAGATAGAGAGTTAAGTGTGTATCAGTCACTAAGAATGTATCGTTGAGTTAACAGCGTAATTATAAAACATGTCAATATGCATGTTATTTCAATTGTTGCATGTAATTAGGTTATCATCATCATCATCACCAGCCTGTTTACTTCCCACTGCCGGGCACAGGCCTTCCTATATGGGATATACATACATATGAGGAGTATCTCCCATGTAGAAAGCGATACAATTAGGCTCTAGCTAGGCGAAATCAAAAAAAGAAAATATTTTTAAAAAATTAAACCGACTTCAAAGCAAATAATTAAAATGAAGTACGTAGTAACTGTTTTCAGAAACAATAGAAAGTAAAACACCGACTCAAAAAATACCTTTTTATGACTTATATACCTACCTATTTCATTTTAATAATTTTTTTTTTTCAGAGTTTTTAAATTGATTTTACGTAAGTTATTATATTGGTTATGCTGCTATTAAATGGATAGGTACAGTCAATAGCACATCAAGCGTAACAGTTTGACCTTGATACTGCTCTTATTCCGCTCGTAATAGAGGCGGCTTTCGTACTACAAATGTTACAATTGATGTGCTGTTGTCTGTACTGTTATTTCTAAAAAAATATGTAATTTATACTGCCTCTTTTTCTGTAGCGGAAACGTGTCACAATACTATCTTAATCTCACCCTTCTTCAAATTTATGACATGTCTCAGCTACACCTTCAATTTGATTCGATTTTCAAAACTTAAACCTTTATGAAACAATATGTAAAAACCCCCTGTCTATCAAATAACATGAATAGTTCACATACGACTGTATGTCACTGGGATAAAAACTTGAATTGACCTTCTATGATATATTTTCCAATACAAAGTTAAAATGCCGTATAAAATTTTGGAATAAAATTTATCGCTTGCAACAACAACAACTTGAAGAAAGATATCCATTAGCTGACTAATTATTTCGTAATGCCTCTATTTTGTGTCGGATTATGCCATTATTAATATCAATTAAACTTTATCGCCTTTCACCAATGCGCAATTCAGGCCAGATGATATGTGATCACGGCTTAGGATTACTGGAGCAGAATTATACTGTAGGAACTAGACTGAGAAGACTCCAAAGAAATGGTGCGGTGATATTTTAACTTTCACCGCTCTTGTTTTAATTTTGGTCTGATGGTATGAAGACTGTAAAAATTTGCGACCGGGGCTTACAGATCTGTAGAATTACCCAACAAAGAAGAAACTTAGCCCGTCACAAATCCACATCATAGCAGCCTTTGTGATATCCATTTCTGGACGTAAGGTCTTGACTGTGCCTTCTGTATCCAGTTGTAGGAACCGTACCGTGTGTTCAAATAGCATCAACCGATCGTGCATCGCATCGGTTGTCTTAGACGTCTCCATTCCAACGATCGTCTAGTTCATGGGTCTGTACTGGTCTTGGCAATGTTTCACCCAGCGCCACTTCCGTTTGGAAATTACGACTACGTTACGTCTCGAAACTTGGTCTAGGAGAGTAAAGATAGTGTTATGTTTAGTGGTTCCACTTGAAAGCACCTTGCAATCAAGGGGAACTTAAATGTCTGCTGTTTCTAACTACAAAACTCTAAAAAAATACTGTATGAACCGATCACTTTAGTTTCAGAACGTTTGCGATGCTTTTCATATTTTCATCTATTCATTACTAAGAAAGCCTTAAATTCCTATGACTTTTAATTAATCAATTAATTGTTAAAATAACTCTGGACCAGTGAGTAGGTACTATGTAGTCAAAACGGTGAGCATACAGTATATTTCAAATAAGTAAGTTTTATTTTAATCTTAAATTTGAAAATTAAGACTCAACCCCTCTGTGGTCTAGTGGATGAGACCAGCTACCTCAGATCTAGGTCCAGGTTTAAAATTCCCGTGGAGGCAGGAATTTTCTGCCCGGTTTGGTTGGTGGTAGGGCTTTTCCTAAGTCCGCCTGGCTAGCTACCACCATCTTACCTAAGTCTGCCGCCATAACAATAATGTTGACAGCATTGTTGCTATTCCGTCAGTTGGAGGTACCTACGAGTAAAATAGCCAGTTCCTCTGTGGTTGAGGAATCAAGGTATGACTCACTTGCATATTCGGCCTTATTATCACTTCCTATCGAGTGAGGGGTAAGGTTAAGAGCTACTCCGTTGAGAATTGAAAAAACCCCGATAAACAGGACTTACTATCAACGCCGTGGCTTTAAATAAATACTGAAAGAATTTGCAAAGCTAAAGTTACATAAAGAAGAATCAGTCAACTATCTTTTAAAAGAGAATAGCAGACGTCTGCAGGTTTATGTTGTTAATCAAATCTATTTTGGTGAGGATAGTTGATGTATCTACGTCACAATAATTACGCAAATTAGAGTAGCATTCGACCATGATCCACAATTTTAAACGGTATATTTAAACTTGTTTGTTGATACATTTTTAAACTGAGCTGTATATTTTAGTATGTATTTTATTTGTGTGAAATTGAAGTTAAGTAGTTATACCTACCTCCTAATCACAAGTATTCGAAATAGCATAGTATTCGAAAGATAAGATTATCAAGGGATATACAAAGAACTAAATATCAAGTAAAATGATTCATAAAAATGCACATCAAGTGTAACAGTTGCACTACGAAAGTCGCCTCTATTACGAATGTAGTAAGGGCGGTCTCAAGGTCAAACTGTTACGCTTGATGTGCTGTCGATAGTAAATACAGATTACGAGTATTTGAAAAGCATTTCTTGCGTCTATATTTAAAATAATAATTCGATTTTCTTACGTTTCAAGCTCAATTAATTTAGACTATATGTATCAATAGCTAGGTGTGAGTATTAATATTTTTACTACTTGGGACACTTTTTCTGGGGTATACACTGTCATCATTATTGTTGTATTTTTTATAAAAGCACGGCAAATGACTATCAACGCCACCTGAAGCATGAAGCACACTGTCCAAGCTGCCTCTCACTTCCCGGCTCAAAAGGTACCTTTCCTTTTACTCTTTTGAAGGAACCCATGTTAGGTATATGAAGGAGTGAATACCTACGTGTCCTTACTGGCAATGATTTTTTTTTTTATACAAAGCACGACAAATGACTCAACACCACCTGATGTGAAGCAATAAGAAGAGTCCATATGCGAAGACAGCTAGTGCAGTTCAGACACTGCTCTAGCTGCCTCCACCTTGCCGGCCCGAAAAATGTTTTTTCACGCCTCTTTTGAAGGAGCCCATGTTATAGGAAGGAGGCAACAAATGTGCTGGCAAAGAATTCCAAGTTCTGGAAGTTCGACAAAGAAAAGAGCTACTAAATTTCTTTGTACGTGATGTTGAGGTGGAGACAGTGAATTGATGACTCTGAAGACCGGCACGCGTGCTCCTGAGTAGGAAGGGGGAAGGTGGGATAAGGTTAATTAGCTCTTCAGAACACTCTCCGTGATATAGCCAATAGAAGGCGCTAAGCGACGCAATGTCTCGACGCAATTGCAGAGGCTCTAGGTTGTTGGTGACCTCTACATCGCCAACGATACGGACAGCACGACGCTGCAATCTGTCCAGGGCATCGAGTAGGTACTTGGCGGAGCCATCCCACAAGTGCGAGCAATATTCCACGCAAGACCGGACCTGAGTTTTATACAGCAGGCATAATTGGTCAGGCGTGAAAAATCGACGCACCTTGTTTAGGACACCGAGCTTCCGTGAGGCTGTTTTTATCACGGTTTCGATGTCGTTCCTGGAATTCAGATCGCAACATATCTCTTTACCCAGCAAGTTTAGGGAGCCCTGTGCCGAAAGAGTCGTGCCCTGAAGAGACGGAAGGGGAAGGAACGGCGACATTTTGGCTGTAAACGCGCACACCTGTGTTTTTTATTAGCATTGAACTCAACAAGATTGTTAGATCCCCATTCAGATACAAGGCTCAACACCCTGTCAAGCTCAATAGTAAGATTCTCTCTCTCCCTCTCGGTTTCAGTGCGCCCAGCCCCTGGGCGACCGTAATATCCCCCATGCACTGTACTGTCATCTGCATAGCAATGAATGTTTCCTAACGGAATCATGTCATTGATATGAAGAAGAAAGAGTGTGGGAGATAGAACAGAGCCTTGTGGTACACCAGCGTTCACTGACATGAACTGCGAAGCGCATCCATCTGCGAGGACACGGATTCTTCGCTCATGCAGGAAGCCGGCGATCCAGTTACAGAGCTGAGCGGGCAGACCGTATGCCGGGAGCTTGGAGAGAAGAGCCCTGTGCCAGACCCGATCGAACGCTTTGGCAATGTCAAGGCTAACTGCCAGTGACTCACCACGTTTGTCAATAGCTTCACCCCAGACATGCATTAAGTACGCTAGAAGATCACCCGTTGACCGGTTCGGCCGAAACCCGTACTGCCGATCATTAATTAATGAGTGATCTTCTAGGTATCGGATCAGCTGGTGGTTTAAGATCCGTTCCATGACCTTGCAAAGAACTGAGGTGACAGCTATCGGGCGGTAATTAGCTGGGTCTGATCGGTCTCCCTTTTTGGGGACCGGTTGCACATTGGCCTCTCTCCAAGATTTTAAGTTTTGACGACGAAGAAATAAGTTACTAAACTTCTTTGCGCGTGATTTTCTGTGAATTGATAACAGTGGATTATGTTACAGTGTGGGGTAAGGATTTAAGTATTTTCTTTTAAAGAAAATGTTTGTTTTTTTTTTGTCAACAAATAACAAACCATGCATGAAAACGAATTATTAATATTTTTCCCGGATTCAGGAGATTTTTCCTGACTTTTTGAGATAGTTACGTATATAGTTTGTATATCTCCCAAACTACTCATTAGATTTCACAATTCGTTCTTCAATATTTTGAATGGACTTTGACGTGACAACCGACATCCACTCGGATGGAGACGCGGACTGCCATAGTTATTTATACAGGGTGGTGCTGTCAATACGTCAATAAATTGAAACATGGGCTATATAAGTTCATAGAAACGGTTAGCCACTTTCAAAAACATCTTATTCTTTTGATAATTTCATGGCATTTGTATGAAATAATATAACATTGGCGGCATTATTTCATAGAAATGTAATAAATTATCAATTAAATAAGATGTTTTTGAAAGTGGCAAACCATTTCTATGAACTAATATAGCCCATGTTTTAATTTATTGTCGCATTGACGGCACCATCCTGTATAACGGAAAAATATTGTATGATAATACCAAGATAATACACATTGAGTGTTTACGCTTTTGCTCACATTTGCAACTGTGTAACGGTTCCAGCAACGGTCAGATGGTCTCACAGCACGCACCCACCGTTCGGTAGTCTTAGAACCTTGCATAAGTGAGGAAATAAAACAGACAACTATCAAATGCATGTTACATAGATACTACAAAAGGCGCCGCTTTAATAAATGCCTAATTCTATTTTTACTGCCGTTAGCATACAATTACACTTTTATACGACTTGAGTGGTACACTGTAGGTTATTATATGGTCCATGGTTATAGTATATGTTTTTTTTTACACTCACACCTATTATCTAGTCCAAAGTACCTGAGCATCATTAAGAGCTTGTGTTATAGATTCTAGATAACGGACAAATATTGATAATAATATGTATATATTGATATAAATATTAGAAATATACTAAATAAACATATAAACATCCATGACTCGTAAACAAATGCTCGTATTCATCATACAAACATTTGCCCCTACCGGAATTCGAACCCGGGACCTCTTGATCGAGCAGCCCGTATAGCAAGGGGTACAGACCACTCGACCAGCCGGTCGTCAAAGTATAGACGCTTGTAGCACCTTGGGACATTTCTCACGCGCTGCCTAAGTTATAAAAATCAGGAGTCAACGTTAGCTTGACGGCGAGTTCCCTGCACCCAACATAATGCTCCATTTCCTTTGAATTGAACTTAGTAAAGTATATAACCCTAGTTTGTGTTATCAGAATAACAAAACAATTTTTAAATGATTCCTGTATGCCTTAAGGGATCCTGGCAACCATTTTGTGTTAGCAGCATAACAAAACAATTTTCAAATTATTCCTGCATGTCTTAAGGGATTCTGGCAACCATTTTGTGTTAGCAGAATAACAAAAGAATTTTTAATTCTGGCAACCTTACTCAAAGCAGCAACATAACGTAACATTGCCAATGGCCTCTATGCGTGCTTGCGAAGTAATAACTCATCGATCAAATCGCTTCTTATTCATGCTTAGTCGACGCTCATGTACCGTATTGATGTATGGCCAATGTGAAGCTCAATGGTTGGCCAAACACGGAAAAAGAGACAGTATACATTTTTTGAAATCCACAAAGGTATAGTACCTACTTATATTAATAAAAATAATAATCCTTAGATAACAATAATAATGCGAATGTAACTGTCTGAGTTTCTGTAATGTAGTTGAAATTCGGCATAGAAACAGATTAGATCCTCAGAAAAAATTTGAAATACCTACCTTTTGACGTGGTAGCCGACATCCACTCAGATTGAGCTAAAGAAATAATAATCATACTTCTACACTCGCGTTACATTATGTTAATATGTAGTTAACTATATGTATATATTAAAATATATGAAAGATTTAAAGAAGAACCAAATAATCTCAAGTTCAGAGGACTAATGTTGTGAGGAATAGCAATAATACAGAGAACTCACAATGTAATACTAAGAATTATAAATGTAAGTACAGGTAGGTAAGTATCAAAGTAATAGTTTATTACAATATGAAAATATTTTTTATAGAACACGCCAATCAATGCAACTAAGCTTTCATCATCGAATGCTAATGATACTTCATTCAATGATTTACACAACGTATGACATACGAGATACGAAAGATTGCGAATGCATCTAAGACAACAAAGGATATTTACTCTCAAAGCCATTGCCACAGCCAGTGCTTTGACCGAAGATAAGGAGACTATCATCATCATCTAGACCAGCCTATATACGTCCCACTGCTGGGCACAGGTCTTCCTACATGGCAGAAACACATGAGGAGTTTGGGCCGTTACACCACCACGCTGGCCCAATGCGGGTTGGTGGGTTAAAGCGGTTGCAGTAACAACCGGGACCAACGGCTTAACGTGCCTTCCGAAGCACGGAGGAGCTCAAGATTATAAATTTGATTGACCCATCCAGGGACCAACCATGGCGAAAGTTGCTTTGTTTTCGTGATCGAAACCAGAGCGCTCAAACCACTACGCTACCGAGCTCCTAGGAGAGGAGACTATAGGCACCATATAAAACTATTTTGTATTAAATTTTTAAAGACCTTAGAGGAGAATGCCTATTTTGTTGGAAAACTTGGGCCTTTATAAAAATTGTTGTGCCTCGAAGATTTTTGTTTTATTATAGGAAAAACATTTTATTTGCATAATCGGAAAAAAGATTTAACTTTTTTACCAAAGTTACCAGATAACTACTTTTATCTTTTCTTATAAATTGAGACTATATTTATTTCACAATCGACATTTTCAACGCCCTCTAGGGACGAGTATAGAAACTAAATAATATTTATAAGTGGAGCCACTTTCCTTACAAATTAAACATACATAATAACTAACAAAAACGATTTTTAATCCTAGGTTCGAAAAATAGTAGGTATCTACAATAAAATTTATGTAATGAAAATAAGAAAAATATCTCAATTTTGTTGCATTTTATTTCATTGAGGCACATTGCCCAAAGCAGCCCTAACCTTGGGCAATCTTCTTTAATCAAAGAGTATTTACGTATAGTCTGCATCTATATCTACCTATTGGAATTTTTATTTATTTATATTTTATATTTGGCGGCCGGCTGGCCCAGTGACGACCGGCTGGCCGAGTGGTCTGTGGCCCTCGCTATACAGGCTACTCGGTCAGGGGTCCCGGGTTCGAATCTCGGCGGGAGCAAATGTTTGTATGATGAGTACGAGCATTTATTCACGGGTTCTGGATGTTGAAATGTTGATTTAGTATATTTTTAATATTTAAATGCATATTATTATCAATATTTCTCCGTTATCTAGTATCCATAACACTAGCTCTTAATTATGGTTACTTTGGGCTAGATAATAGGTGTGAGTGTATGATTATTATTATTATTTACTAGTGTAGTGGATGCGTGGTGGTCAAGGCAATCTTCCTGTCCTTATAGAACCATTCCTACTGATTTGTTACTATAATTTAGATACCAAAAGAATTCGAATCATTGAAATAAACTTAATATTGGTGCGCTTATCGCGTTTGCTTGTCACCTATTTAATTATTTTTTAATGTGTCTTGCATACAATACCTACTTTTATGACACCATTTTATAAAGATTTTTTTTTAAATATTTCAACTGATTAAAACTTGTTTAAATTTGTAAAGATTCACGGCTTTACTTACAATCATTGCATAAGGCTTTTATTATACAGTGTGTTAGGGATCGGACTACCGATACTTTACCAACGTGTTGTATGTTAAATTTTTTAGACAAAAAACTATACAAAGGGGGGTCCTACTCCTATGAATTGGAGCCATTTTAAAATTTAATTGCTTTTTTTATTGAAACTCGTTGTTTTATGATTTTATGTTGTCTGCATACACAAAAGTGACCTTATTTTAAAGATATTGAAATTTACTAGCATTTAAAATGGTATTTGTTAAGAAGTTACTGAAAATAATAAACAAAACCCTTTGATTTAGACGAAAAACTTGCTAACATTTTACGTTTTTTTTTTCTTCTAATTTGTTCGCAAAAGGTTATGCTAACAATTAAACCTCAAATGATTACCGTTAATCGCGCTAATAATTAAGAAACGGAGTCTAACAAACAAGTACAAAAGGGACAAAAAGCAACCAACAAAAAACAAACAAGTTATTCTTATAGAGGTGAGGGTGCGACCCCCCTTTGTATAGTTTTTTGTCGATAAAATTTCACATACAACACGTTGGTAAAGTATCGGTAGTCCGATCCCTAACACACTATAGGTATTATGATGGGGATATTTGCAGTGTTATCCCAATTTAAATGTCGATCGAGCAAACGTGACGAAATACTATAAAACAATAATAAACGATAATTCACTAAGATTGCCTTGATAAATTAACAACCTTTAGACATATCGGCTGAAATAAAACAGTAGATATGAGTACATTTATCTTAGATTACAAAAAGATAACAGGAAAGAACATTGTTATAAAAATGACTAAACACTGCCAACATGAGGATTAATGAAATTTATGAATCCCTATACTTACATTTATTAAAGGGACTTTCCAACAAAAACGAGTGCATTCATTGCCCTTAGCACATACATTTCAAATTTTCGAGTCATTATCGTAATCATAAAAAAACACCATAGTAACAATGGGCATGTAAAAATAATCAACTAATGACAAGGTTACTGTTGCTGATATTTTAATTAATTAATTGTTTTTTATACAGGATGGTGCTGTTAATACGACAGTAAATTAAAACATGGGCTATATTAGTTCATAAAAATGGTTTGCCACTTTCAAAAACATCTTATTGATTTCATAATTTCATGACATTTGTATGAAATAATATAATATTGGCTGCATTTTTTCATAGAAATGTCCTGAAATTATCAAATGAATCAGATATTTTTATACACATGCTTGGTCAAAACTCTGTGCTGGCAGAATTGTTATCATTAAGATAAACACATTGCCATTAATAAAAGAAGAAGAAGAAGATATTTTTATTATGAACTAATATAGCCCGTGTTTTATTTTATTTTCATATTGACCTGTATATCAAAAAACGTGTTCTGCTGATATTATGAATAACCCTATAAAATTTTATACAATTTTACCATTGCTGGTCTCACCATAATATTTGATAAAGCTATTACAAATACACTATCAATATAAACGTAAAAGGATGTCATGATTGTGATTCAACATTCTAGTGTCATTAAATTATTATTCCACGCAGCAAATTTAAATTTGGACTTACCTTTATAGTATAAGACGTGATAAGAACAAACAAGATATTATCAACATTTGATTCAAATTAATTGGACAACGCCTTTGGTAACGGAAGAACGGTTGATACACTTGTAAATCTGTCCCAAATGTAAAAGTCAAGTGTAAAGTGTGATTATGATACCAAAAGAAACACAGTTTTGAAACAGATATGATATATGGGAAGCCTACAAACTGCTACAAGGAAATAGTTATAATAAAAAGGAGATCTTGACTTCCTCTAAAAAATTAAACTAGAATTAACTAGATCTGTAAGAATGTCCCACTATCAAAAAGCAAGAGCCTTTATTTTGAAAAGATCCTGAGGTTTTGATCGATTAGTAAACAATATAATATTCACTTAGTCAAATGTACAAATTATAACAGAACGAGGAGACACAATATTAATACAGCTATTTAGCTTAATTTACTAATGTACTAGTTATGTTTCAGTGTAATTTAGAATTCGGATCAAAGCCAAAGCCCTTGGATCTTGACCTAAATACTTTGCTTATTGCTTTACTACATTTAAAATTTATATAGTAAAAGTCTCACCTGAAAGAAGTGCTTGTTTTCGTAGACCAGTCTCGTGGATCTCTTATTATTTCTAGAATACATTACATACATATTAAACCGTGGTTCCTGAAATAGAAATAAAAAACTGAGTATGGCAATATTTACAATAACACTAAGCAACATTTACAATAACACTAGAGTATCATAAGACATTATAGTTAGGTGAAATAAATTTAATTTTGTAGTACTATTAGTGGATGCAATTCAAAAACCTTGCTAGATAAGAGATTACTCTTTAAAATAAACAAATCATTACGTATTTCGACCGCATAACTTCTAGTAATAGCTACAGTTTGTTGTGCACACATTTTAGTGAAATTCCAATACTTTCACGGATTTGAGAGTAAAATGTAAAATCTACGACCTGGGTAATGTGGCGTCAAGACTCCGAGCTGTGAAGAATCGTGCATTACTAATAACCTAGATATAAACACGACCAAACTAGGGCTGTCACAAACCAATGACAGTAAGTATAACTCAAGGATCCTTACATACTATATTTATGAATTCTTTTTCGACTCTCATATTATTTTTCTTATTTTCTTATACTCTAGCGAATTTAAATAAAAATATGATACTCCAAGCAAGATTTACACTTTATCCACATTATTGTTATACTGTGTAGTGGTTGGCCAATATAGGCTTTCAACCATTCATAATTTTATAATCACATCGTATTTCAACATGGTGGCATCATTGTTAAGTGTGAGAATCGTTATTCACATCAACAACTACTTTTCCTTATAATGGCAATTTATTTTTTGGAAAAATTGTATAATTTATAATTTGTAATTGGACTCACGATTATTTCATTATTGTTGTTTATCTAAAGATATCTATCCAACCTAAGATTCAGCCCTAGTACAAGCTAACGAGATCCGTGAGTCCGATTCAAGTTTCCATCTATTCACAGTTCCACGAAACAGAATGGGGAAGAGTTGGTTCCACCATAATAGAGGACAGCATAGAATCATGCGCTCCAACAGGCCGTGACACCGATATTTTTACATTTTTTTTCTCGCATTCTACACTGCGATTTTTATGGACTGCAATAATTGTTCTGTTGCGTTCCGACTTGTAATCATTAAATCATTCATTACCATTGTTTTAGTTTTAAAATCTGTTATCCGTGCTGAATTTATTCTAAATAATTAGATTCCGTTTTCTAAAAGTGGGGTTTTAGCTTCTTATGCAATTTTAAATTGACAATATTTACAATACGTAACAAATCAATAGTATTAAGACATTAAGACAGACTTAAAGAAATGTCACATGAATGTAAGTCGCCTATTTGTATATTAACAAACCAGAAGTAAGTAAACCAGTTCTTGCTGAGCTAATAAATATATTTGAATATTCATTACGCAATTATCTGAATGAAATACTAGTTCTCAAACAGAATGTATGAGAGTGATATGCAATATTCTATTACCATAGCCCAGTGCTATTTTTTTTATTTTCTTTACAGTTTTATCTTTAAGATGAGGAAAGCTGTGCAAAATATTCACCGTATCCTGCACATTTAACTAACATAATAATTTTGTGTCATTTGTCAGGATTCATAAGACGTTTAGCTAATGATCTCCATTCAAAGAGTAAGTACTGTTGCCTAATGATGAGCTCTCACAGTATTGTTATCTCAAAATGTGGTTAATCGAAAACCCGTCCATATAAGAATAATATTTAGGTCGGTTTTCCAATGAACCAAATTTATTTATTTACCGTTTCCGGTGACTACTTAATTTAAAACTGTAGGATGTTACCCAAGCTAAATCTTAGTCGGAAACTATAGGTACTTATGCTAAATGAAGCTGCGTACTAATAAACAAGACACAAACATGGACCAATGTTGAATAAAACATTTTTTTTTCTCTTAATTTACTAATTCACAACTCCTAACATCTTCGGGTAGAAGACTACAAGACCTTCCTATCCATATACAGAATGGTGCTGTCAATAAGACAGTAAATTTAAAAATGGACTATAGTAATCCATAAAAATGATTTGCCACATTCAAAAGTATCGTATTCATTTGATAATTTCATGACATTTCTATGAAATAATGCAGCCAATGGCCCTAATTCAGGTAAACACACGCTAAGTCTAAATTTAAGTTCAGTGCATTTCTTTCTATCAAAAGGAATACGAAAAGGATGGCTGTCATATAATTTGACATTTAGAAACGTGCGTTCAATTTTCGACCTTATTGAACGTGATAAAATGCAGTGTTTAGGAGGCACCTCCGTACATGCCGTCTAAAATTGTCTATGGTTTCTTTGAAATCTATCTAAATTTAAGTGGCAGCTCTAAACAGATTCTTGCTATCTTTTTCCTATTACTTATTGTGAGAAAGAGATATACTGTACTTAAATTTAGAATTAAAGTGTGTTCCCAGAAGTAGGCGCAATGTTGTATTATTTCATATAAATGTCATAATATAATCAAATGTTTTAAAAGTGGCAAACCATTTCTATGAACTAATACTTATAGCCCATGTTTTAATTTATTGTCGTATTGACGGCACAATTCTGTATAATCTGGTAACAGAAAACAACTATGAACAATAGGACTTAGCTAATTCACATGAGATTTCCTTGCTTCAACTATTTGGAATATTTGTTTCTTTTCACATTTCTTGAAGGCTTACAGATTAAATCATAAAATAAATAATACATAATAATAAAAACTTACAAAACTCCTAAAACATTGCCCCAACTTCCTGAGATCATTCTCACACTCCCGCAACGCCGGCAGGAACTCTTGCGAGTGGAAAGCGAAGATATCCTCAATGTTGCAGAAGGTGATCCACTTCATGCCACACAAAGGCAGGGGGAGGTCTTTACGGTGCATCTCGGGGACGTAGTTCTCGATAACGTGCCTTAGCCGCTCTACGTATACGTTTTCAGTATGTATTAACTCGTTTACTCGCTCCGTTAATCGTCTGTGGAAGAATAAATAGGTTATTACGTAATCGAGCAATCGTGTATAACAATTACTTCAAAATTGGTTTATAATGCAAAAACTTTCAGGTATCTACCCTTTGAAGCCCGATAAACCAGACACAATTAAATTTTAATTGTTATAGCAACTTAAGTTGCCGACTTGCCGTCTGGCCATTGAAGAAATAATGTTAAGGGGCTACCTCGTGCACACTAGCGACACCAATTGATTGTTATTAATTATGGTGAATTTAGAACATAATAAATAAAAACGCTTTAGAGAATTGTTAAAGAACGGTATTTGTAATTTTTAAAGATGTATCTTGTATAAAGTGTCTACCTATATGTAACCAAATTTTTTATTATTGTTCAAAGCGGCCACTTTCGGCAATAATGAAAAAATAGGTTACATTTAGACGAATATCTGATACCGAGCACATCTCAAAAAATTACAAATACCATTCTTTAGTCATTCACTAAAGCGTTTTTGTTTATTATGTTCTTTGTTCACCACAATTAATATAAATCAAGTGGTGTCGCTAGTTCCGACGAGGTATCGCCTTAAGCAGTAGGAGCATATACAGTTACTGCTTGTGGTGCTATCCATTGGAATTTAGATAATCCTACATCTTTTGAGCTAATCGAGGAACCGCTGTGATGGGAGCATGTGGATTCGTCACCTCTAGGGACGGCAAAGCGCGAAATGTAACCGTTTACTATCAAGCGGGACTAAAACCTGTTCGTCATCTTTTTTGCATAAAAACATCAGCTAAAATAAGACTAATAGACAAATTGAATATTTAACTTATCAGACTAATTTGATTTGTCTTGAGTTACACTTAGTGAAGTGTGTTTGCCGGTTTGGAAAATCTAATCACTTTACATTCGCCGTATCAGATACCTTCATTTATTTATTTTTAAAAATTACATCAATTTCATTGATAATATCAAACATCAACGAGATGGCCTTAGCAAGTAGGCCAGGAAATTAGATAATGATTCGTCCGTCAGTTTCATCATTTTAAGATTATATATATATTTTTTTCAAAATACTTATTAGAAGGTACACATGACTACAGTAATTAATCTGTAGATCCACATATCAGACATAGTTGATTTTCTATTCCATGTGAGCGCCGTCGACGGCAGGCTAGTCGAAAGATTAATATATCGATTAAAAGAAAAAAAAATAGTTTAGAAAAAAGGTAAAAGTACCACCGCCTTTCTTATTTCAGTCGTGATACAATTTGCTGTGTTTCGGATTGGAGGGTAAGGTAGCCAGTGTAATTACTGGGCCTGGAAAGCATTTCATCTAGGCCTCAGGATGACAACGCACGCACCTCCAATACCAAGTGATTTTTTCCTTGTTATTGCAGTTGTCTCCAGGCAACGGTGACCACTAACCACCTGGTGGGCCGTCCGCTTGTTTGTCATGTGATATATTTTTTTATTATTATTTGAGTGTATTGAAAAATCAAAATGTATCAGATTACAGACACAATTGATTTTTCAATTGTCAATTGTCATAGCCCTCCGGTGGAATAACTCCGCTTTAGGGATTAAAATGCTTTCAACGTATCCATTTCAATGACAAGTTCCTACAAAAAATATAGATCATTATTTAATAAGACAATAGAAATTGTAGAGTAAAAACAATATGTTTCTACCAGTTCCAGCTCCAATCCAACCAGCTTTGTTCGTAGTTCTAACTATCAGTTAATTTGCTACACAATCGTTATTTTCATAACAAAACCTAAATTAGTTTGCTACTTTAAAATCTCAACGTAAGTCATTAACTAATGATTAGTAGATATTGTATGTCACTAATCGTCATGTCATGACTCATTCAAAATGTCCAGTTTAACCAGTTATTTGGCTACTGGAGCACTTTCTCCTTTTACTGCCATATGTAGGTATTACGTTGTGCATGCATACGATACTAAATAGATAATTTAGGGGAGAGTGGGGTAAAAACTGCATCTAGGTAATCCCTAGCATGTAGTTTATGGGAATGTACTAAATAAGCTAATGATGAACTAGAATCGGCACAGAGGAGCTTGCTGGAATAGTGGGTAGTGTAAAGCTCGCTTCAAAAAAGTTTCACGTCGGCACACAGCCTTCAACTTTACAAGGCACTGGCCCCACCACATATGGGACACTGTTCTGATTACTGAGGAGGGGTACCCCAGTACCAAGTCATCCCTTTGAGCACATCACGCGGCGAGCGGCTTGAATCAGCTCGGCCCATTAGAGTTGCGTAGAGACACGGCTCCTTTCTGCATTTTTTTACAACGAAGAGTGTTCCGAGGAATTATTTACCACCGTACTATTCGCCACTAACCTCCTATTACCACATTGTGGAATCAGCTTTAATCAAAGATCTTATCAATTAGGTAAAACTTATTTAAAAACTCTTCCAATGTTAAGCATAGCATCTTCAGCCAGGTTATTACTACAATCGCATTTCCCACCAATCAGCGCTGGGCCAACATGGTGGTATTATGTCTCAAATACTTAAATTATTATGTTTCTCTCATGTATATCCTATGCCTGTTTACGGGTATACGAAGATTAAATAGTTAAAACAATAGCATAAGGAATTTTGCGGAGATTTTTTTTATCTTCACGGGGTAACTCTTGACCTTCATCTCACCTGATGGCAAGTGAAGATAAGGTCGACGATGGAAGCGAGCTACATCCGGATTCTTCAACCACAGAGGAACTGGCTATCTTACCTTTAACTGCCGGAACACAACAATGCCGTTAACATTATTGCTATGGCGGCAAACCTAGGTAAGATGGTGGTAGCTAGCCAGGCGGATTTAGAAAAGCCCTACTCTGCCCCCACGGGAATCGAACCCCGGACCGCTAGATCTGAGTTCAGTGGTCTCAACTACTACACCATTGAGACGGTAAAAATGAAGGCGATGGAACGGAAATTAGTACATCCAGAATACTCTAGTCCCCATTTTTCCTATCCTCCTCTGTCTAATAGCTCCTACAGTAAAGTGCGCTTACTATACTTTCTATTGCAACATAATGGCAACATTATGATACATACTAATGTTACTCAGTAAGTAGTTAGTAAAATAATTGCAGCACACGATATCGTAATTACGTTATAGTTTTTCCGCTAAACCGCATACATGAACAAATAAAGTCAGATCAAATTTTGCGATTTCTCGCTGTCAACACAGGTGTCCGTGATAAGTATTTTACAATTTAACTCTTTATACGAGTATTGTTTAAGTTGGCCACGCATAATACTTCAGTGTCACTTCATGTTTGAAGCTGAATTTTCAATGTTTGTATAAAAACCATTAAAAGTTGGTTGGTAAACAAAATTAATTTCTTAATATCTACGTATCTAATCGATTAATTTTTGAAACTATAGCTACTGAGGCCGCAGCTCCGGTTGACTGGTGGCGTTTTTTTCAATCAGTCGCCTGGACCCATAAGCCACAAGATGTACAGTCGCCGGAAAAAAGTCATCGTATTAGACTTATCATGTAATTTATTGCTTACTTTAGAGTTTTCATTAATGAATTTGCGTGATATTAAAGGCTTTATCTGTTAATATAAAAAGAACTTAGTATTTATTCTATTCTTTACCATTTTTAGAATTGATTTATTATTTAAAAAGTACTTAAATCAAACATAGTTCTAAGAAATTGCAACAAAAGGACCACGTTTAGAATGATAACCAAAATACAAAAAATATATTTTATATTAAAACAACACAATAGTGTCATCTAGTGATACCCAATCAAATGATATTAATTGCAATATTTATCGTGTACTAGTTTATGGGTACTTCACAAATGATTGACCAGTTTGCACCGCCTGAGAAGTTGAGAACATTATTTTTTTTTAGCTGAAATACTTTTCTAATATATTCAAACATTTATAATAATAGTATTATTTAATATTTTTTCGAGCACTACACATTTAATTTTGAAATAAAACCACTATTTATTAGGTGGTAGGTATGTAGGTTTGTCTGGGTAAATGTCTGGGTGGGTGTCTATTTCAGTCATGAAACAGTTCGCTGTGTTTCGTATTGAAAGGAAAGGTAGTCAGTGTAATTACTGGGCATGGTTACTTTACTAGGCATGGGTTGCAATACTGAGTGATATTTCCTTGTTATTGCAGGTGTCTGTAGGTGACGGCAACCCAGTAACCACATACCACGACACTGGCCGTCATCTTGTTTCTCATCTAAATAATAAAGCATAAAAATAAATAGAATATAAAATGTTAAAATAAAAAAAATTAAGAATGGTACTTATTCCTCAATTTTATATTAAAATTAATAAATAAATGTTTACTATTGTAAAACTGTAAAAAAGCCGTGTCTGTAGCTGTACATTATCGATATTCCAGTTGGGATAAAAAAAACATGCCCAATTATTTTTTATTTTTTTCTGTTGTGTGTATGTGCGCGCATTACGCAAATAGCGCGGAACAGATTTTGTTTTGGTGTTGACTGTCTAGCAGCTTTAGGTCAAACTTAAAATTTAAGCTAAGTTTTATCTCAATCGGGTAGGTAGAACTAGATATATAGCTATAAAATAACAATATTTCAAAATTTAATCATACATTGAGCAATGAGAAAATCTTGATTAGCCATGAGAGGCAAGATTCAAAAAATTATGATAATATCATATCGCGTTTATCTTATCACACACATAATTTCTAGTACAGCCGCAGGTACATACCTATAGCCCATCAGTATAAATTCAGCATACGCGACCGTCAAGTTTAAATTTCTGGACTTCAGCATTCAAAGGTACGATCGACCAAATGGTCGATTCGTTGTTTGGTTAGATAATATTTAAAAACAGAGAATGCTCTGCTAAGGTGAATTCGATTGTCTATAACAATAACAAACAGAATAGTGTAGGTGTAACCAGTCATCATTATAAATAGTTGTAGCAAAAAGTAGACGAATCTCATTAGTGAACAAATCGTTGACATTGTCAATCATTATGAGTCCTAAATTAAACATTCAATAAAATAAGCAGATACACAGAGTGTAACAAAAGACCAAAATAAAATCTAAGGGGTGGTTCTGTTCATTGGTAAGAGTTACATGAAAGTTCGACAACTTTCAGACCACTTTTATTTTCCGAATAAATTAATAAACACATTGTCACACCTGCTCGTGACAACTCTAAAAATATTTATTTAGAATCGATTTGTTGTTCGTAGTACACACACACACATTTTAATTTGTGATTAACATTATGATTGTGTTGCTCTATATAAATTGGACGTATTTTTATAGAAATATTAAATAGTGTGTGACTGTGTGATACGACACCATGTCCAACCTAGTTAAATCATAAGATTTTGATAAATATCTTAATAATATGTTTCTGTTCCGCTACTCAAATAAAGATTGATAAGTTTAGTTCTTAACAGTAACAAAATCATTAAATATTGGATAGTGCTCTCTTCCCGCGTAAATTAACACGGTACACAAAATGTGCCCGTTTAAATTACATAACACACAGTTTTGATGCTATGCCGAAATCGCGGGCGTGGATGCCAAGGTTGAATTGGTATTTACGTTCCATACATACATTATTCACACCAATGTTCAGTTGTTATCTGAATGTTGGTATGACCAAACTGTTTCATTGATTGCAAAATAGTTTATCGATATAAGTACATAACTATATGTAAAAAATATAATTACGATTTGGCAGGTACTTCCACAGATAATTGTAATGGTCTAATGGATGAGTAACCAATAATTTCCTCAATTTTTAATCATCATATAACTTTTATCTAAGATCTTACTTTAACAAATTTAATCTAGGTAAGTAGAAGACATAAAAAAACTTCAAACTATTATGCTTGATGAATTATACCTATCTGACGATTTAAGCATTTAAAATGAAAATAAATGTTAATTTATTTTCATTTATAGTCCGTACAGTCTTTAATGAATAAAAGTTACTAAACTTTATAATGAAATATTAATACAGCAACTACGTAGTTAGTGAATTCACATTTTTAATTTATACTTACAGTTTTCATTTTGATAAATAAAATAAAATAACTAATACGTCAAGTACCAGCCAATAGATATTCTACTGTTAAATGGATACCCATCAGCATGCTGACAGTTAATATTTTATTGCAGCCAAAATATTTTTTTAGAAACCTGCGGTCACTCAAAACAAAATATGGTTTAGGTAGACTATAATTATCGATAACTAACCTTTGGTTTCCTTAAATTACAGGGGTTACATATAAAAGTATGGTACACTAACTTAATGGCTTAAATGGGTATGGTAAATAGATTATATCATCATCAAACATAGGGCTTTAGTTAGAGCTGTTGCTACCATCGCAGAGTAAAGTGTCAAGTATGTCAACTGCCACTTAAAGTTCCAAGTAAAAATAGATGTACGAGTATGGTTTTCACCACTTCCTAGCAACACTAATTAAGTATGACTTATTTAAATTTTATTCGAAATGAATATAAAATGAAAATATCTTAATTCAATTAGGATAGCAGAAGCACTTTCGAATAAACAAACATCCCATAATTTATATGTGCACAAAAAATAGTTTTAACTAACTTAATTGAAATAAAACGAATTTACCGGATTTAAGTCGCGTTTAATTAGATGTTACATTATTAATATACACCCGACGTTTCGATTAGTTTACGTTTATAGGAAGACAAACCTTGCCATAGTGTATTTCTGTTATGTATGAATTTACGCTAACGAACAATGTCATTAAGCATAACTGTGTGTCATGTCTGAATTTATACCGGTTCCAAAAGTTGAACTACTGACAAGATTCCTTATATTTAAAGTACCGAATATTCAAACTTCTACAAAATTCAAATCGAGCTTTTTTAAGCAGTGTTCAATTTGATGTTTTCTGATTATTAATGCTAAATAATTAATTGCTTTTTATAAAAAAAGACGACAATATTGCAAACGAACCAACTGATTGCAACAAAACTTGCCATGCATAAGTTAGTCAGGCTAGCCTGTAAAATTATCGGATAATTCTTCGAAAAGTCTAATAGTAAAGAAATTATTGGCTATTTTTGGATTGTATGAAAAGCTGGAAATTGCTCTTACTCAACAATAATATTGTTTTTATAAAAATCCTCTCATAACTATTTATAGTAAACTGACTTGCGTTAGCCTTTTTTTATACAAACCACGGCAATTGACCCAATACCACCTGATGTAAAGCGGTAAAGAGAGTCCAAATGCGAAGACAGCTAGTGCAGAATAGACACCTTTCCGGCCCAAAAGGTGCTTTTCACGCATCTCTTGAAGGACTCCATGTTATAGAAAGGAGGGAACACATGTGCTAGCAAAGAATTCCAACTTCTGGAAGTACGACAAAGAAACGAGGCACTAAAATTCATTGTGCGAGATGTTGAGGTGGAGACAGTGAAAGCTTTATTAGAATTTGTTTGTTCGCTTACAATATTTTTAATTTGTAAGTTTGTACACTTGACAGCACATCAAGTGTGACAGAGCCATCGAACTATTACGAACGCTGTAAGAACGGTCTCGAGATCAAACTGTTGCGCTTGATGTGCCGTCAACTGTACTAAAACGCTCTTTGAAGGATTCTTAAGAAGTATGAGAATATTTGGATTTTATAAATTTAGTAGATAAATGTTATTATAGCATAAGTGAATACCTGACTTATAAATTGTAAATTTATTTTGATATGTTGAATATTGAGTTCTGTTTAACTATATGAAAGAAAATCTTATTAATGTTGCATAATTAATAAAGTGTTTATCTAAGTTAAATATAATATACATAATAAATATGTAAATAAAATATTAATATAAATAGCTCAGTAATTAGATAGAGGAAAAGTATTATGTAATTAGAGTTAAACAGCGTCGTCCTATTGTATTAATAAAATGTTTGCAATGCGTCACAAGGCCCATAATTGTTACCTTAAACCTACTATAATATTTTACCATCTGTATGTACATTATGGAGCAATAAACAATTGGATTTGATTTGATTTGATTTCAAACTTAAAAATTATAGGTATTCCTTTTCAGTGGCTAAATAGCATTAATTAAGAAATTGTTAGTCACCAACATTCCACCTGTAGATAAACGGTCCAGGGTAATACTATACGAATATTACCCATCAAAAGCTTTTTACAGAGCACAGTGTGCTGGGAATTATTATCTACATGCGCATAATAAACATTGTTATTACGAAATTTACAGGTTGCAGGCACGATTTATAAACATGTTCTTGGAATAACATTCTTCTGCTAGGTATATGAAATTGCTGCTTATGCCGACAACACTCTTTACTTAAAAAAAAACATAAAATTTTACGACAAGGTCAAACAAGCCTACAGTCCGCCTGATGGTAAGCGGTTACCGTATCCTATAGAACGTATTTTTAACTATTTGGTCCTTTCATCATCGTCATCACCAGCTCTTATACATCCCACTGCTGGGATAAACACATGAGGAGGCCATAACACCACCACGCTTGCTAATGCGTGTTGGTGGCCTAAAGCAGTTGCAGGTACAAACGGGGCCAACGGCTTAACGTGCCTTCCAAAGCACCATTGAGCCATCCCGGGGTGAACCACGGCGAAAGTTGCTTTGTTTTCGTATCGAAACCAGAGCGCTCAAATCACTACGCCACCGAGCTCCTCACGCCGCTAAGCTCCTCAACATCCTTGGTCCTTAACATCTACATACAATGAATTCCTTTTGATTCAGGAAAGAGATACTTAGCATAGCGAGCTGTATAACCATTGGTTTGACGTCTTTATCTTTAACTAGCTGATCTCGGCATGTCTTGCAATGCTGTTTTTAATAAAAAAAGGTTTTTAATCCAGGAACCTTAACGGACGTCCCCAGAACACTACCAAAGTTTCATCACAATCTGATCAATGGATTCGGAACTCATAGAAGACAAACATATTTGTTTGTGTACTGTTTATTGTTTTATACTGTTTATTTAAATTTACAAATAAGTAATGTAAAAAAAAGTTAGCAAGGGTGGACTCTATAAGAAATCTCTTCTAGCCGACGCATAAATGTGTGAGATATCTCTTTGTGGAAAGTTATACCTCACAGTACCTCACAGGCAGTACCTCACTTATATACACATAGATTTTTATTCATTGTATATAGATAATAGCTGCACCCGACATGCATTCGCAATACCCGTGAAGAGAAAACTGTAAGGTTGTATAATAAAAAAAGGTTTTGTAATCCAGGCACCTTCGCGGGCATCTTCAGAACACCCTTCCATAATTTTATCACAATTGATCAATGTTTTTCGGAGCGCATACGGGACAAATATACAAACATTGATTTTTATTTATATATTAGATATGGATTTCCTTATTGGATGTTGTATTGATATACCGCGTGGCTGTTTTCTTTTCCATGTGCCTATTTATGTTCTTCCCTTTCCTTATTTTCCACTATAATTCCGCTTTCATCAAACAAACTCTACGGAATTCTTAATTTTTATTTTAACATTATTATAAATGTTTGAAAAATATATCGCGCTTATAAATATATGGCGCGGGTCCGATCCCCGCCTCAGGACGTGAAATTTTACTAGTTTAGATATTTTATAAATAAATAATATTTTTCAAACATTTATAATAAAAATAAAAATTAAGAATATTTGAAAGCAATCCCCAACTTAACCGAATCGTAGGTATTTGTAAAAGTACTCGAAAGGTCGCGGGTTCGATTCCTGCCTCAGGACGTGAAATTTTTCTAGTTTTATTACATTTTAATTACTAAGTAATTTTTCAAACATTTATAATAATGTTAAAATAAAAAATTAAGAATATTTGAAAGCTCTGCCCCAACTTAACCGAATCGTCGGTATTTGTAAAAATACTCGTTTCGGATGTTGAAATAGAATATTTCGACATTGTAGGGTGGACGTTAGCTCATAAACGCAAATACAGATAGCCTAGAAGAATTTCACAGGGATATCCCAAGTCCTGGGTGGCTCAGTGGTCAGAGCAGTCGCCCGGATTGCGAAAGGTCGCGGGTTCGATTCCTGCCTCAGGACGTGAAATTTTTCTAGTTTTATTACATTTTAATTACTAAGTAATTTTTCAAACATTTATAATAATGTTAAAATCAAAAATTAAGAATATTTGAAAGCTCTGCCCCAACTTAACCGAATCGTCGGTATTTGTAAAAATACTCGTTTCGGATGTTGAAATAGAATATTTCGACATTGTAGGGTGGACGTTAGCTCATAAACGCAAATACAGATAAACTAGAAGAATTTCACAGGGTTATCCCAAGTCCTAGGTAGCTCAGATGGTTATCGGATTGTGAAAGGTTGCGGGTTCGATGCCCGCCTCGGGATCGAGCCTTATTTATAACCGTAAAATAAGTAAATTTTACGGTTATAAATAATGTCATATTCTACTATTGCTATGTGGGTTTCGCTATCCATTGACTATTCGTACAAATGACTTCTTATTGTTTACTTGCGTTTCCTGTCAATTATGCAGGATCTATTGATTATTTCTGCCCGGAGGCGGCTCGGTGAAATGCATCGGCAAATCCCGGGTCGTCTCCACCAAGGGTATAGGGGAAACCGGAGTGGTTTAGCAGGTATTCCCAGTGCCGCCATGATCAGGTGCTGGGCGACCCCTGCACAGGCCCACGTCTAGCCGACGGTCCGCTGGTCCACCTAACCAGCGGTTTAGGGTATCGTACGTAAGCGGATTCCACTTCGAAAAAAAAAGGATCTATTGATTAACGTCTTTCTCCAAATTGCAAGAGTCGTTCTCTGCACTGCTTTTTTATGATACCTACCTACCTTTCATGAGCAAACCGACCGTTGACGATGGTTGATGGTGGTTGAATTATTCTGAGAGAGTAAGTGAGAACTGGTGTTGCTAATGAAATTATGCCTTTAAAAAGATGTATTTTCAATGTTAAATCAAACCTTCTTATAGCCTTCCTATATTTTTGTTGTAATTTGGTTGGGTATGTTTTATATTTTTGGACTGTTAGATTCTTAAATATTTGTATGTCTCATTGTCGTTCTTTATAGATTCCTCCTATATGTCATTGTTCTTCTTGATTGAGATTGATATGATTGCTTTTTATTTTCCGTCGTTCAATATACAGTATCCTGAAATATTCTATATCAAATTTCGTATTTATGTCATTATTAAACTTAATCGTGGTCATAATGAAACTATTCTATTAGAGATAAGTCCTACCAGATGCTACTGAACACATTTATTTTTGTTTTACATTTGGAACAATAAATACTCTATTTAAGTGGGCTAAGTGAGTATTATTTATAATAATACATTGCATATTACTATCCAGCCAATAAGGGTCTAGCTGAATACGAATTATTTTCCGAAATTTCGAGAAAAAATGTACCGAACCGAATATTCGACCGAATTCATCGTTGTACTGCGTAAACGAATCGTAGAGACGAGACGTTTACGTTACGAATGCTTTACAAATTCGTGCTTGCGCTACAGTTCATTATAGCGCAAAAAACTGGATTAGGTATACAGGTTCGTGCCAGTGCAGGTAACGATTGCCTCGCTTGCTTCCACTTATTAACTTTCTATACAATTAACGAAGTGATAAGACTGATAAGGCGTAAAGCGTAGATATTATCAAACTATAAATTCGAAGTCCAAATATATTTAGAAGATGAATTTATCAAAAAATTATCTCGGGAAATCCATAACTCCATAGCTGAGACGATCCCTTTGGACAGCCACCCCATACCAATATTATAAGAACCGGGTTTCAACATACTAATTAGTTTATCAAACCAATATACCAACTGTCTGAGAGAAAATGCATGAGTTAAAATTCAGCGGTCAAATGCGGTACATAATTATGCCGAATATTTGGTCAAATAAGAAAAAAAAACTGAAATAACGCGGAATATGCGGAATAAAAAATATAATAAAGCATATTCGGGACATCTCTAGGAACTAAGTAGGTGCTACTTTGTAACTATTAAACACGTAATAGTAAAATTCCAATGGCACTACTGGTAGTGCCAAGCAGTAGTGCCTAAGGTAAAAAATGGTATTGAATTATTCAAGTATTTGGTAAGAGCTTCATCAATAATATTTACAAATGAGACTGGCCTTTTTGCGGTGATATTTTTCTAAATGAATACCTCCTTAAACAATAGGTAATAAAATAAACAAGCTGATTTCATCATCTTTCAGTCCTTGCGAAATGTTGACGAAACATGCGCCCACGGTCAATCGAATAACTTATCAAAACAATTTTCGGGTGTCACGATTAAGTACTTTAATTTGTGAAGTACACAAAAACGAGATACAATAAATATTCTATTGTTTAGGAGACGCCAACGCCGCCGGTCGAGTAAGAGACAAAAAATAAATTTACACTACCAGGCTATTTATGTGATGGCTTCTCCATGAATTGAAAAAGATTGATAATTGATTGGTTTTTTGTAATAATTATTTTATAAAATAGATCTGAATATGGGATCCATGACAAAGTAACGAAACTCTTCAATCCATAGGAGCAAATTGACGATAGTCGGCGGAATCTGTTTAGTGAAACGATACGATAGTAGGAAACAATATAAGCTGACGGTCACCCATTTAGCTTTGACCTTAGAAAGATAGCATAAATTGTGAAAAAATAATTAAGTCATCCCCTAATAATTAAATTTAAGTTGGTACTCATGTGTAATTATTTTATCCTTTTCATTTTTTTTGAAATCGGTATTATTTTTTAACCGACTTCAAAAACGAGGAGGTTCTCAATTCGGCCGGTATGTTTTTTTTTTTTATCTATGTATGTACACCGATTACGCCGAGATTACTGATCCGATTTACGTGATTCTTTTTTTGTTCGATGCGGAATAGCTGCCATTTGATCCCATAAAAATTTTTTGAAAAATAGTTGGCTACTTTACTTTTAAATGTAAAAAAACTGAAATTATGAAGTCGTCTACATATGCGTAATTGAGAATTTTTGCTTTTCCAATGACTTTTTAGTGAAACGATACGATAGTAGGAAACAATATAAGTTGACGGTCACCCATCTAGCTTTGAACGTAGAAAGTTATCACTAAAAATTGTGAAAAAAAAAATTTAAACAAAAATTAAAACCGACTTCAAAAAACTGAAAAGGATAAAATAATTAAATTTAAGTAGGTATTCATCCCCTAGAAACATATTTTGGAGTTGGTGCTAAGTGCTTCATTTTCTATTGTTTTTGGAAACCACTTAGCACCAACTCCAAAATATGTTTCTAGGGGATGAATACCTACTTAAATTTAATTATTTTATCCTTTTCAGTTTTTTGAAGTCGGTTTCAATTTTTGTTTAAATTTTTTTTTTGTTTATTTTTTTTTACAGAGAGTGAGTGAGTATTTGTGAATAATTTTGATTTGTAGTTTAGGTATCATCGATTTAATTTCTGAAACATCAACCTCATTTATTTAACAAAATTAAATAAATGAGGTACGTACATGAATAATGAAACAATGGACAAGATATTTGAGGAAAAGTAGTACAAAAAACTGATTTGGTACCATATTTTATGTAAATCCCAAAATTTTTGCGTTATATTCATCTACCATATTCAGATCTTTTTTTAATAGCGAACGTACATTGTTACCTATCCGTTTCGGGTTTCAAAAATAAATACGGATTTAGTTTTCACAGAAACCCGTCATGCGGTTGATTTTGAATGCATAACGGAGTATCCCTACCTAAATACGATAGATTATGGAATATACTAAATTTAAAATTTTTTTTGCAAGTCGACACCAAATCGCGTTGCTGTACAATTTGACGTTTGATGGTTTTGACGTATCTGATATTTCTATTTAGGCTTAGTAAATGCCGTGAAGCCCGTGAGTACTTATGTATTAGAATCACTGATTGAAATAAATCTCGATAAGCCCCTGTCGGGCGACAGGCCAGACACAATTAACTTGTAACTGTCTATGGCTTGACATAATGCTATTTTGATTTTTAATCCTTTACCGCCTATGGCCCTTTCATTAAATCATGATATAGGAACTCTGTGGTGTAATAGTTTGAGCCGCTCTGGTTTAGATTACGAAAACAAAACAACTTTCGCCATGGTCGATCCCGAGATGGGTCTACCAAAATTTCTAATCTCGAGCTCCTCCGTGCTTCGGAAGGAACGTTAAGCCGTTGGTGCCAGTTGTTACTGCAACCGTTTTAACCCACCAACCTGCATTGGGCAACCAGCGTGGTGGTGTTGTGGCCCAAACTCCTCATATGTTTTTTCCCATGTAGGAAAGCCTGTGCCTAGCAGGGCCGAGATCAATGAAATTGACTTCGAACAGCAAGAAAATGAGTAAATAATAGCGCACGCGCGTAATTTAAACGACGAATTAGAAATTATTTACATAATTAAAAAGTATTTTTTTGCATAATTCTAATACCTACTTTACTGTTATTCTAATTAACTTAGTTTGGATTCTAAACATTGATTCTATTGCTAATAAAGCAGAAAAAAGGGAATATGAAAAATCATATTTGGACATATGTATTTTTGTTTCAGAAAACTGTTTCCATTTAAGTTCAAAGTCAATGAAAATATTTCATTGATTAATCAACTTTATCATGCTTCCGCTTATTTTAAATTGACATTAAACGCGTGATTATAACGAGAGTTTATCAAGTCTATACGCTACGGTAGCCGTTCTTCTATAAAAAATGCACGTTGAAAATAAGCCACCTGATCAAATATTATGTATAATATAGATTTTTTATTATGTCCAGAATAGGTATAATAAAGATTTTCTTTTACGACCTTGAGTAAAATTATCACGGAATATCCGACACTTAAGAACAGCTTACAAAAATGTGGAATGCAGTTATCACACGTATTGTTCAAGGCCTGCAGATCAAGACCAACACTGCAATTTTTGGGTGTCTTAATCCGTTGAGTATTTAAAGCGTTTTTCATAAATATACAACGGATTAGTTATTAGAAAACATCATTTTAGAACATGTTTAAAAATGTGATGTTTTTAGCATTTAGAGTAATGGTAACACTTTCCTAGATAAACATAAAAAGTCATATTTGGTGACGATTAGAATCTATTCTATCAGGGAAGGAGTTTAATATGTGGAATACTTAAATAGATATTTACCATATCAACAATAGTACTGTTACTAAAAATAAAAACACCGGTTAAGTTCGTTTCATAATGTCATAGTATAATGAAAATACATATTACATATTTATTTCCACTACGTCATACGCCAAGAATGTAATTCATAGAATATTATGTGTATCTGTAACCTACCTTCTTGGATTTACACTCCTTTGGAACACCTGTGCGTCAAATATGGGAGATTAACTCAGTAGGTTGGTATCTACTTAGCACCATATGAATAAACATCAAGGTGAAACTTCATTCGCTTTACGTACTTACGACCGCGTGCACATAGATACAATTAATGATTGTTTTGATAAACTCTCGTAACTTCAAGCTTTTAAGCACAAAATGTGCTTAAAGGCTTATGTAATTGTATAATTGTAATAAATAATCAATTAACGTCTAACACTAAAACTGAAAAATTGCAAAGTTTTTATTCCATTCTATGAAAAAACAAAGCTGATAAGGAAGTGCTCACAATCATTATCAGTTATCAATACGCTCAGAAAAAGGCGATAAATGTATATGATATCACGCACTACCAAGATACCACAAATATTTTACGCGATATCTAAAAAATGTAACATCCTCACCTTCGATATTTTTCCTTTTTAGATTCCACTGGTAATAACGTGGGTGCCACAGACCTTGATACACACCACTCGTTCACTGCACTCACTGTTAAAAACTCCGTATCTGGAGCATGGCACATTTCTGAACCGAACTCGTCCGAGGAAACCGTGATGCTATCATATTTTTGATAGGGCACCATGTCCAATGATGATATAGATTTAATACTAACATTGTCATAATTACTACGTTCACCCGATGCAACTGATATATCGTCTTGTTCATCACTATTACCTTCATTAATTAAAGTGTCTGTTGAGTGATCCCCTGATAACGTGTCCCTTCTACCTTCATCTTCATTAACAACATAATCAACACACCTATCAGATTTTTCACTATCGTTAGAATCCACAGAACTAGTATTACTACTGTGTTCTGATTCTTCACTAATACTTTTAACATCATCCTCATGATCGGATACTTCCGACCTTTTTAATCTCAATAATTTTTCTAAATCACTTTGCCGAACACCATATGACCAATGTGCTTCTCCCGAATTTACGCTACTAACGTTTGATTTCCTTCTAATAACAGGCGGTTTTCGTGTTCTACGATTGGCCACTGGTGAAGAATTCGGCGTTGTGAATGAGTATCTCCTTTCCACGATCCTGGTTTCTTCCGATACAGGTGATTTACTTTCAGGAGAAGAAGAGTGGTCGTTAAAAGGCTCCGGAGGTGGTGGAGCGGATCTATGGGGCACAAAACTCTCACGGCCTGACTTTCTATCAGACACAAACCCCGAAGAACTTGACTCAAAACTGTTAACCGAAACATTCGACAGTAGAGAATTCACTGACACGTTAGAATTCCTATCTTGAGATCTGGTTACTGGGGTCAGATGTTGGAAATGATTCTGAAGAGGATTCACAATACTTGTCAAACTTCCAAGGGATGAGTCTTTAGACTTTTCCAGCGATTCACTCGATGAATTATAGTTACTAAGAGAAGTCTTCTCAAAACGAAGAATCATTTCTCTGACGCTGGTTTTAGGTCTTCTGATAACAACATCGTCGTCATCGGTGTTGTCGGAACTGGGAAGGTTAAGCTCGTCGTCGAGACGAGTGTATGTCTCTTCTTGCGTCATAGTGAGCTGTCGCAACTCGTTCAAAACGCAAGCTCTCTCCAGGCGTTATAATCGGGAACATGTCAAGGCGCACAGCGAGTGCGCATGACCGACGCGGGCGCTCAGTGATAACTAAACACGACTGGCGGCGAGCGCGCGCGGCGATGACGAGGCCAAAGCCCACAGACTTTTACACATCACGAGCCGGGAACGTGACGATTTAATACTTATGATTTGAAACAAAGCTCTCATACGTAAAATAATAGGTAAACACAACTCAAACCACTGATTTCTATGTTGTTACTTATTTTACGGGTTATACAATTACTAAATAAATCGTTATCTATAATACTTATTAATAATTAATTTATACTCTTACATACTCATTAGGGCTAGCCAAGTTAAGCAAATATTATAGACTTATTAAAGATACTAGATAATGTACTAATCTAACTACATGATAAATTATACACAGAAATTTACCTGACTGAACATTAAAACAACCATTCCTCCCCTACCTCCACTTTATCGGTATGTGTGTACAGAAGACCGCACATCAAGTATAAGAGTTGCACTAAGAAAACCGCCTTTATTACGAACCACATAAGGGCGGTCTCAAGGTCAAACTGTTACGCGTGATGTGCTGTCGACTGTACCTACAAACGATCGTCAAAGACGTATCACATTTTATTTTATAGACTTAAAAGCTTAATGAGGAGTTAACGGCTAATTAAACATTAGCTCATATTTTTTACTAATTATATCATTATGTACAATTAACATTTAGTATAGGGTCGTTATACAAGGTGTATCAGAATAACAAATAAAAAATAAATTCTTTATCGAAAACTCAAAATGAAAATGTCACTACTGTAGTGATTCGGCTGGGAATGTCATTCAACATAAAATGACTAGAGTACAAACTAACCTAGTACAACCTAAAATTACTAGAGGCTGATTACTACAGTAGTGACATTTTAATTTTAAGTTCTCGATAAAGAATTTATTTTTTATTTGTTATTCTGATACACCTTGTATAATCGACATGTAAATTAATAATTAAACGTAGACAGGTAAGTACCTTTTTGTACAATAAGTAAACTCTGTATTATTATTATCTCAACTAACAAAGCTATGTATTATTTATTATGTTTTGACCTGCATACTTGTTTTAAGTCTAAACTCTCTGGTTGCGTAGTGAGTCCGTGAATTCGTAATTATCTGACTGTTAGTAGGTACAATAAGCTATGACTTTTGTAAAATAAAGAAGAAAAATTAAATAAATCACATTATTTCAAGAAATCATACTTTTTGTAAAAGAAGTTTTAGGTGTTTTGTTTTATTAAAATATTTTTTTTTATTCATAATAATATTATCAAACGTTACACTTTTACGCTTCAGTTAGAAAGAAAACACGTCAGATTTCAACGGATTAGATACTTACCTACAAATGTCGTAATGTGTCTAGTGAACTGCAGTCGTGTGAACGTAGACCACATAGACCAAAATAATGCACATATGCATAGGTTTGTTTGTATACAAGATACACAGGTGCGCCTTATCGCTGATAGCTCTCTAGGCAACTCAGGTTGCCAGTTACAGTGGATTTTAGTAAACTGTAAAATTTAAATACTAGCGTAAGGTGGTAACGTAACGTAGCGTTATTTACATTATAATTTAATATACTTGAACTGAGGAGCTCGGTGGCGTAGTGGATCGAGCGCTCTGGTTTCGATTACGAAAGCAAAGCAACTCTTGCCATGGTCGAGCCCGGGATGGGTCTACCCAAATTTATAATCCTGAGCTACTTCGTGCTTCGGAAGGCACATTAAGCCGTTGGTCCCGGTTGTTACTGCAACCGCTTTAACCCACCAACCCGCATTGGGCCAGCGTGGTGGTGTTATGGCCCAAGCTCCTCATGTGTTTCTCCCATGTAGGAAGGCCCAGCAGTGGGACGTATATAGGCTGGTGATGATGATGATGATACTTGAACTGTGCAACATACTCTTAAATGACTGTACCTGTTGTTTTAGGTAATATTGCAGATTAGGTTGCCGACGGACGTAATTCATAAACTAATTTGTCGTTTCGTTACGTGTAAATGCCGTTTTCTTTCGTTCTCTCAACCGCTACCTTGAGTGCTAAACGTAACGCGTTTTTTGTCGAGACATATAATACATATAGGATTATTTATCTATCTGCACATATTATACAGTATCAATCAAATTGCCCAGCGCAAAATCAAAGAGTATTAAATAAAATATTTTAAATATAACAAAATAATAATCATAATAGGTGAATAATCTGGTGAAATTATGCGATCCGTGATGTAATGACCCGTAACAAAAGTATAACGTGCAACTGATGGAGTACCTCCAAGGCTCCAACATAAAGAAAAATATTGACGAGAAAATACTATGACTTGTTATGATTGTCATGTTCCCTACTATAGACACTGACACTTTGTTTTTTTTTTCTTAACGGGTAGCTCTTGTACATTTATCTTACCTAATGAAGGCCGATGATGGAAGCCAACTACACTCGGATTCCTCACCTACAGACGAACTGGCTATCTTACTTCTAATTGCCGGAACACAACAATGCTATTACCATTATTGTTATGGCGGTAGACTTAGGTAAGATGGTGGTAGCTAGCCAGGCGAACTTAGAAAAGCGCCCACCAACCAAATATATCAGAATATTTCTGCCCCCACGGGAATCGAATCCTGGACCTCTATATCTGACCCGATGTTAATGATCTCAACCACTAGATCACTGAAGCGATGCTCGAAGAAAAGTCTGTCGCCGGCAAAGCATCAACAGTTAAGTTATTACTTAATCGTTGGGCGAAAAACCTACTACATACAAGTATTGATAGGTAAGTATAGTAATCCCTTTTTAGGTCCACAAATGACTTTCTAGAGCATTCTGACTTATGATGGTTTGTCAATTATTCTCATTTATTCAGTTTTTTGAAAAGATACCTACCAGTCTCTATAAGACGTCACCTACTGCATCTTCATTCCATTGGTATAAATAATTCAATATTTGTTATGAATTCCTTCACGTTTCTTATAATAGATATGCTGAAATTAAGATGAAATGCTCGGTGGTAAATCAATAAAATCGAAATAAATACCAATAAATATTTAATTCTTGTAACAGCATACACAATATCAGTAGTTTCACATATAGACAACATACAAAATATTCAAAACGAAAACACTCCACTATTCCAAGAAAAATATTCCAATGAAATAAGTCATTTTAATCAAAGAAACCCCTCAGAAAGTCGTCATTCGATTGACAATACAATCAAATGTGTTAAAAAACAGACCTAATCATATACAAAATATAATTAATTATATTACTGTAACAATAACAAATAAAGAAAAAAAACGACCCCAGACCGGACCCCAAGAGACGCGGGTTCGATTCCCGCCTGGAGGATATAATTTTTTCATCGTTTTCTGTCTTTTTTGTAATTGTTACAATAAAGAAGGCGTTATGAAAGCACAAAATCAAACAGAAATGTGATTATTTACATAACGTTCATCACTAGCCAAAACTTTGCGTTTACTCACTGAAAAATATATTAAACCTAACTACTCGCCGCTTATATTAGTTAAAAGTGTTAAAACTAAAATTTGGCGAGGTGTACTTAATTACACTTATTTCTCCGCACGTATAAGTTTCGCTAGCTATTACCCTAGTTATGTAGTCACTCGGTAGTCCTAGGAATGTCAAAATTCGTATACATATAAGTACTTTTTTTTCTGTAAGTAAGAGACATCGCACATATACAATTTCAAGTTGGCCAACTATCGAACAACTAAATTGCGTGCTTTCATAGGCCGCACACTTCGTCGACTTAGTTGGTGGACAGTGTTGCTAGCGCGGTGAAATCTGTGATAAAATGCGGAAAAACAACGCACTTCTTAACTTAATAAAAAGAAGACGAAAACAGAACAAAACATTTAGGGTGCATCCGATATTAAGTGACAGATTAGAGCGTGGGAAATATCATACCTTACATTCTAAACTGAGATGTTACCCAGATAAGTTTTATTTAAGTTAAGTAAGGGCTTGCCTTTTTTGGACTTCGTCGATCAGCAGTTCTATTTTTTCATTTGTTTCACGAAGAGAATGCAGAGATCAACTGGCTGCGGCGGCTCCGTGCCCGTCGGCAAAAATCCAAGCGTGGGGAAATCACGCGCGCGGGTCTGGTCACACTGCATCTTACCGTGCGACTGACCAACTAAGTTGCTATAGTGTGCGGGCTATCGGCCGATAGTTGGCCAACTATTTAGTTGAACGACTTGGTTGATATAATGTGCGGGCTATCATAAGATTCTATGCCTATTAGACATTCTGCGATTTAGTTGGCCAACTGCAAATTGTATATGTGCGGTGGCTCTAAGGAAGAGGAAGACGAAGTGACTACCACAACAGTGCTAGTATCACCTTATACGGGATGGTGCCGTCAGTACGACAATAAATTGCAACATGGGCTATAATAGTTCATAGAAATGGTTAGCCACTTTAAATAACATCTTATTCATTTGATAATTTCATGACATTTCTATGAAATATTGCAGCTATTGTTACCTATATTATTTCATACAAATGTCATGAAATTATCAAATGAATAAGTTGTTTTTGAAAGTGGCAAACCATTTCTATGAACTAATATACCCCATGTTTTAATTTATTGTCGTATTGACGGCACCACCCTGCATGTTATTGATAGTGGTTAAATTGAAAATTAAGCACGCAGAATTCAAGATTGTTCTAGTTATTATTTCAATCGAAGTCGAGTGTCCTAAAAGACCCTTCAACACCAAATAGCTCTGAAGTCGTCTTCGGTTTGCTTGGCCTCTGTGATTCATCAGATTTACTGTTTTCTTCCCTTATGAACCAATCCCGGTAACTCTCAACTTTGGTTTTCCAATATTCTGTAACATCACATCATAATTATTGCAATAGATTGAAATACTTTTGCGCTTAACAAAACTCAAGGAAACGCTTATTTTTGTTTGGAAATGAATAATAAGCTATGTAACGGAGGTACATAGAGAGACTGTAGGATGAAGGAATCTTCGGAAATTAAAGAAAAAGATAAATACAAGGTTTTGGTGCCAAGTTAAAGAGCTATAATAATCATGACGGCAAGGTACAGTGACAGTATAAAAACATAAATATATTTAAAAAGGTGTGCTATCCCGCATAAGCTATTTAGACTAAATAACAGTATTTAACCTGATTAATCACAAGCATTTTATTATTAGTAAAATCAGTAATTTTCATTCAAAATTGAGTGTAAATTCATTTTGAAGTCAAACTGTCTGATTATGAAATGATTTTAAAAACAAACGGACTATATTATAATGTTAGATACGTATAACAATCGTTCTCCTTTTTTTAAAAAAATGGTAATGTATTCTTAATTTTTGATTTTAACATTATTATAAATGTTTGAAAAATTACTTAGTAATTAAAATAGAATAAAACTAGAAAAATTTCACGTCCTGAGGCAGGAATCGAACCTGCGACCTTTCGCAATCCGGGCGACTGCTCTGACCACTGAGCCACCCAGGACTTGGGATATCCCTGTGAATATCCCTGTGAAATTCTTCTAGTCTATCTGTATTTGCGTTTATGAGCTAACGTCCACCCTACAATGTCGAAATATTCTATTTCAACATCCGAAACGAGTATTTTTACAAATACCGACGATTCGGTTAAGTTGGGGCAGTGCTTTCAAATATTCTTAATTTTTGATTTTAACATTATTATAAATGTTTGAAAAATTACTTAGTAATTAAAATATAATAAAACTAGAAAAATATTTATACTCGTTTCGGATGTTGACATAGAATATTTCGACATTGTAGGGTGGACGTTAGCTCATAAACGCAAATACAGATAGACTAGAAGTATTTCACAGGGATATCCCAAGTCCTGGGTGGCTCAGTGGTCAGAGCAGTCGCCCGGATTGCTAAAGGTCGCGGGTTCGATTCCTGCCTCAGGACGTGAAATTTTTCTAGTTTTATTCTATTTTAATTACTAAATAGTAATGTCTTTATGCTTACGAAAATTTTAGACAAAACTGAAAACCCACCAACATTAAAACACTAAAAGGAAAGAAAAATTAAATTGTAGTAAGTGCATACTTCAGTATTTAATTTTCAGGTATTTTTGGAGTCGTATCAGTGCTTTACCTATTTACTATTGTTTCTGGAAATAGCCTACAACCAACTTTGGAGTTAAATATAAACTCAAGCACCGACTCCAAAAACTTTAAATTGGATAAGACCTACTTACTTAATTTTAATTATTTTGTACCTTTTCAGTTTTGTTTATCATATTTAAACAATTTTATTTACTGGTCTGTTTGTCATTGGCTGGTTAAATAGTAAATACGTACTTATATTGTTTTCTACCATCGCTAAGCTGTTGTTTATTAAGGAATTCCATTATCTATCTCCGAGAATCTTCATCAGATCAATCGGACCGATACGATAGTATTACTGCCATTTGACAAACGTATGTTTACCTACCTATCGAATTGATTCAGATTTGACTGAGTTATTATGGAACATACACATTCAAAAATCTCCTCCTTTTTGAGGTCGATTGTAAAACCATATCCATTCGTGTAAATAAAAGCAAGAAGGAGATGTTTCATATCTAGCCAGGTATAGTACACACTATCCTAAAAAATCTGGAAATATCTCCTGAATCCGGGAAAAATACTTATAATTCGTTTTCGTGCATAGTTGGTCTGTACAAAAGTTGAAATTTTTCGTCGATTTTACCGTTATTCAATATGGCAATACGGCGGGCGACATCGAAGTCAACCAAACGTTACCAAAGTGACATAGGCGCCAAGATGAATATTTGACTGTGTTGTAGTTTTTTCTATAAAAAATCTTGTTTTGCACCACGCAACAAAGCAAATAAAAAGACACTTATTTTTCAGTATAGTGTACATAGACCTGGCCTGGACTCCATACATTTTGGACCATCTCTTTTATAATAAGCACTATTTTAGTTTCAATTACGTTAAAAATAAAAATTACTAATTGTTTTACATGATTTACCATAAAGGTATATCATCATCATCATCATCATTATCAGCTGAGAGACGCCCACTGCTGGGCAGAGGCTATATTATTATTATTATTTTTTTTATTTTTATAGATAACTATATATCTTGTAAAAATACGAGACTCTGCTCTCGTATAGGTATACTTACTGGTTAATTCTTCAACAGAACCATCTTCGCCACCATATTCTATAGGTAATACTGATTTTGGTATCTCCTTGTACAGCAAATCATAACTTTTATTATGGACGTAAATCTGCAACAGAAGTTGAAATACTTAGAGCGCTATTTCAAATACAATAGTTCATTTTCAATTTCGGGATCTGTTAAGCATAGAAATAGAAAGCATTTACCAAACGTTATATTTACCTTAAAGAAATCTAATACTTTATTTACAAAAGAAATAGAAAACAAATGACGTAAATGATCTCCTTTTTTACTTCAGACATTACGCTTTTGTTAGCACGGAAGTCAATTCTCAAAATGAAATAGGTAATATTTGCAAAACTCTCAGACTAGTAGAAATTGCCAATCAGAAGAACGCTAATGATAATGTCAAAATCACTAATGAGGGAAGGCTACGGGTAAAGCAACATTGTATACATATACTTAGTATGGCAAGAAGATTTCATATGCTTACACATATATCTTCGATTGACCAATTTGCTTCAGATTCGAATTTGTAATTACAATATTTTTGGTTCGGCGTAGAAGTAATTAGGTAAAGATAAATTTGGATCATTGAGAAACGAATCAAGAATATTCGTACGAATCCATACGACAATTTTCATATCAATACATACTCTCTTTTTCAATTTTTCTCCGAGAAAAGATTTCAATATGGCAAACGCAGCCTCGAACCCCGTTGGAGTATTCAAGATGTGGTTGCTCTTCACCCTCACTGGAACTGCTTTCTCGAAGCACGAAATCGCTTTTTTTGCTAATGCTGGAGTCCACTGACTAAGAACACTGACTCCTACGTTCTTCATGTCTACTATCACCTCCTGTAAGTTATACAGATGACTTTTTTATAAATCCTGTTTTTATTTGCATATGCTGATACATTTTAAAACCATTCTTTATGAGTAACCTTAATAGGTATAACATAAAAAGCATGATGATCTTTACACAGATACATATCAGAACTTATTTAAACGTTTATAAGCTAAAACAACTAGTTACCAAAATATTTCGCAAGGTTATGCCATACCTCTCCAGACACATTGAAGTTATCATCTTCTAGCATAAGGATTTCAGTTATCATCAACGCTACTTTAATGATGTCAGACAGATGATATTTCGATGGGCTGAAGATTCCTATTCTTATTATACTAGTTCTTGCAGAATCATCACATTTACAGTGTTTTAAAGGCAAAAAAGTCCTGAAAAGTAACATTAAAATTATTATTATAATCTCTCAAATAAACTCTACAAATACCCACTATGCATTTTTAGTATGTACCTATATAAAACCTGCCAAGCCACAGATTCTAGATACAATTGGTTTTTAACTGTCATAAAGACTCCCTAGAGTAATACTGGGCTTCGACAAATTTAATAGTAGGTTCTTAAATTATTGATCTAAAATACGACATTGACCTACCCAAGCTTAAGTATTTCTTGAATCTTTGAATCTAAAGGGTCTCTGTTCGAAAAAAATTCTGGAACTAGACTTCTTAAGGTATAATACATATCAATTTTTTCTTTACTCCGTTCTAGGCTGAATTTGCTGCCTCGTAAAAATGCAGTAAGCCACTGGTCCGCTAAAACAAATTAATGAATACGTATTTTTAATCATTCACTGTTTACTTTAGCTCTAGCCGTCTTCGCAGAATAATATAGTCTCTTAATACTGCTTCTCATCAGGTACCTACAGTGGGGCTATTAGCGGTTATTTTGTATCTATATTTGAAAACGGGTAGAAAAATACGGGTACCAATTTGTTATTTATTTTTCCGAGTTACGAAGACTCTGAAAAATTAACAAATTACCTACTTGGTTACAGCCGGCAAGAAAAAGTCGGCCGGACTAAAAATATGCCACAGAAAATAAGGAACATTTATATGGAATTCTAAATTACAAGTGAACGTTGCAAAAACATTTTAATTTTTTTTGTGTTATTCATACACAAGTTTATAAAGTTAGAGAAAGCAGTCAACTGGGTTTTTTGTTGACTCTTCCAGTAAAGGCCTTTCAAAATGTCCACCTCAGCACAAATTCTACGATGGAAAAATGGTTGTGATTGATTTGATATTAAAAATACATGCGTATATTTAACCATTTCTTGCTACGAATTTATCTGAAATATTTGTTCTGCGATATCTCGAATCCAAATGTAAAAACCTTATAAAGCGCCATCTCTTAGTAAACAGTTGTATTACTGTCTCGCTGTAATCGTCCACATAGAGCAGCGAACTAAATTCTAATGCTGTAGAGTTACACGTAGTGTATGAAGTAAACATAGATGTCACTAAATTCATTTTATATTGATATGACATCTAAAATGCCTACGGTAAATAATAATGACGAGGTTCTATGTGCTTCTATGCTCAAGGCTTCTGCTCTATATGAAGTTATTTTCCATTAAAAAAATACTTACTTATATGAACTGATCGCAAGTGTGGTTGTTTTACAAGCCATGTCTTCAGAGCTTCGATGTCAGCATGTAATCTCTTAGAATTTTCATTAATTTCTTTCTCTGCCTTCGCGAGCAATGCTGGTGTCAATGGCCGTACCATCGTGACGGTATTATTTACCTTAAAAACAGATAAAAAATAATAAATGAGTGAAAATTGATACTTCAAAAAGATTTTCTGCTGCACCCGGCATGCTTTGCAATGCCCGTAAGGTGAAAACTGTTAGTTTTTACAATGAAATAAATAAATAAAAAAGTTTTTATATTCCAGAAACCTTCGCGGGCGTCCTCAAACACCCTACCAACGTTTCATCACAATCTTATCAATGGTTTCGGAGCGCATCGGGGACAAACACAAAAGCATTGAATTTATTTTTATAGATTTTCTTATTTTTTTTTCAATAACATCTGATTGGTGTAGGTTTCAAAACAATTGTCGTAAAAACATAAAACAATTTCCACCATTTTTTCAGATCACAAGACACAAGAGTCCTATGAAGAGATCATTAAAGAGGAAAAGGAAGAATAAAATATCGGTTTCTGGCGAGGTTATTGCTTAAAACGAAAAAATATGTCGTCCGTCATAAGTTCATAACTATATTTTTTCGTTTCAAGCAATATCCTCGACGCAATACTTCAGACGACTTTGGTAGGTCTTACAAAATAATTTAGTTAATAATTAAATTACTGTAAAAACAAACTAAACTATTTTTATTTTTACTTTAAGAATAATTTCGTTAGGTATGTATAACGATAATAATAATAAATGTTCTGACATTCACCCACATAAAGCATGGTATGAGCTTGTGGTATGGGCCTAATACCTGCTGAGGAAATAGTTAGGTATAAAGGCATTAAGTTTTTATTACGCTTTTGCGTCCCAATTAACGTCTTATGTGTCGTCCCCGGGCAGTTACCCAAATTTAATGCACATTGTAATTGAAACACTCAAAATGGAGCTTAGGTTGTATTTTACGTACATATTAGAATCGAAGACGAGCTCGATGACGTATGAGAAGCTCGGTGGCGTATTGGACTGAGCGCACTTATTTAGATGTTACATAAATTAATATTTTATAATCAGAATATTGAATTAGAAGCTCGGTGGCGTAGGAGGAGCTCGGTGGCGTAGTGGTTTGAGCGCTCTGGTTTCGATTACAAAAACAAAGCAACTTTCGCCATGGTCGGTCTTGAGATGGGTCAATCAAATTTATAATCTCGAGCTCCTCCGTGCTTCGGAAGGCTCGTTAAGGTTCCGGTTGTAACTACAACCGCTTTAGCCCACCAACCCGCATTGGGCCAGCGTGGTGGTATTATGGCCTAAACTCCACATGTGTTTCTTCCACGTAGGTAGGCCTGTCTGTGCCCAGCAGTGTGACGTATATAGGCTGATGATGTGATTAGAATTGAAATTAGGATAGGATAGGTTTTTCGAACTTTAATAGTCGTCACGAGAAATGTATTGCGTCTATTCCGTAATCTGACATTATTTCCCCACAGCAATGAAAATAATAATATTTACTTGAGACATTCTAAATCAGTAAAATAAATATGTTTTGTTTTAAATTTTGAGGTAGAAAGATCTCGGCAAAAATTATATACGTTTAATTTTAATTGTTCTAAATAAAATGTGCGAGCAAAAGAATATATTAGGCGTATTATACTTTCAGTCACTATTAAAAGTACTTATCTATAGATGGGTTCAACATGAATTGTATGGTTTAGCTTGTAGGAAATAAGTCGAGACTTTATGAAATATCAATTATATTCAATCAATCAATCAATCAAATACTCTTTATTGCACATAAGAACACAGACATAATAAACTATAAAAAATAAACAAAACAATACAATTGGCGGCCTTATTGCTAAGCAGCAATCTCTTCCAGGCAACCAGGAGTGACAGAATATACTGCAGAAGGAAAAAAAAAGAGAGTGGGTGCAAGAAAGATAAACACTATAAAATTTAAATTAATAAAATAAATATACCTAAACTTATACAAAAAAAAAATATATAATATATAAATGAACTCTATGGGAATGAAGTCATATATATTAAAAAAAAAACAAAATTAAAAGAAATAAAAAAAAAAGAAATGAGACAGTATACGACACAAACAGCTAAGGACTAGAGTGAGGAAGTGATTCTCAACCTGGATCTTGAAGGACTCCAATGACCGGACTTTCTTAATATCCTCAGGTAGGGAGTTCCACAGCCGGACAGCGTGCACAGAAAAAGAGTAGGATAAAAAATCAGTGAAATGAGGCGGAATATCTAAAATTAGAGAAGATGAGTTACGCAAAGTACGGCTCAATGTTGAGGAACGGAAGGAGAAAGTGTATTGAAAATAGCGAGGAGAAGTACTTAGGTAGGAATAGAATAGATATATTATATTATATTCTTTTGTAATATTTGTGGATAACTAATTTGGCCGAAGAGGAATTAATCAAATTTCAACATTGTATTATATTTTTAAGTTAGCTGTTTGTTATTCCTTATCAATAAAATAAATAAAAAAAATCTATTTTACTGTTGCTTTTGTATAGTCCATTAGGTAGGTAGTGAAACAATAAGTGGATTTTTAATCAGTTGTTCATTACTGTATGATAAACAAATGACAATAACAGATAACAAAACTTCCTAGTATAAAATACTTGAAGACACATTTCTTTTTCAATTGTAGAGAAAGAGGGTTCCTTAGAAACTTTTATTCCTTATATCGTATAGTAATTTATTACTTCACGTAGTAGTAAAAAACTAACTTTTATCTCTAAATCTAAACCACGTCTGTTTTAACCCCCTACGCAAAAAGAGGCGTGTTAAAAGTTTGACGTGTCTGTTTGTGTGTCTGTGTATGTGTGTGTCTGTGTATGTGTGTGTCTGTATGGGGGCATCGTAGCTCCTAAACGAATGGATTGATTTTGATTCGGTTTTTTTCTCAATCTGACGTGATCGAGATGGTTCTAAGTTATAATTCATGAAGATCTGTTCCAGCGTTTGGTGAGCACCAGCTCATTTCCTACTTGACAAAAGGGTCTTACAACTTTCACAGATCGGATTGCTTTGAAATTTGGTATATGTATTGCTACCTTGTTGGTATTTCCCTGCCTAGACCTGCGGCGTGGTTCAGAAACAAAAATATTCAACATCGAGCTTGCCGTCTGACAAGACGACGAGCTGCCATTGATTTTGACGTTCGCGCATTGCGCTGCGCGAAAGCGTATTCACTAACCTCTAAGTCAGTCTCTTGGCTGTGCATGATTGTCTCTGTTTTGGTTTTTTGATTTCGTTTTTTTGTGTTAAAATTGTATCGTAATGTATTCATTCAATATTTGATTGATTTTTACATAAAGATATAAAAATCAACAACTTTTTAGTTCCGGTTCACGCCGAGCTCGTCGTCGGAATGCTGGTATCGCCAACGGTCGTCAAACAAACGTCAAAAGGTATGACAGCGCTTCCGACAGCCACGAATTTATGGCTGCTGACTTTAGAAAATCGCATAGCAGCTAACCTTGAGCTGAGACTATATCATCAAATGGTCTATGGGATGCTCGATTAATCATTAACGCACTGCCCCAACTTAACCGAATCGTAGGTATTTGTAAAAATACTCGTTTCGGATGTTGAAATAGAATATTTCGACATTGTAGGGTGGACGTTAGCTCATAAACGCAAATACAAATAGACTAGAAGAATTTCACAGGCATATCCCAAGTCCTGGGTAGCTCAGAGGTCAGAGCAGTCGCGACGGATTGCGAAAGGGCGCGGGTTCGATTCCTGCCTCAGGACGTGAAATTTTTCTAGTTTTATTATATTTTAATTACTAATCATTAACGTTTTTTTATACAACTAGATGACAAACAAGCTGAAGGCCCACCGGTGCTTATAGACACCTGCATTAACAAGGAAAAGCACTTCATATTGTAGGTGCGTGGTCATCCTGAGGCCCAACATGAAATGCCGTTGATGCCCAGTAATTACTTTACTAACTTACAGAAAAATATCATGTTTGGGCTCATAACATTTTTTTCAGTGAGAATTTTTTGAAGGCCGCCTAAACATTATAGTATTGTATTATGATATATTATTTCTTAAAAATTTTATATATATATTTTAAGCTGTCTATGGCTTCAAACGTCACGTGACTCCTTACGTCACGCCCTGAGCTTTTGGCCGAGATTGAAAACTTCGACGGACATCACGCGCACCTGTCACTCAGGCCACCGAGCCAAGAGCCAAATTAACCCGACATTACACCGAAGATATCCCGGACGTCAGCCTGTACGAGATTAATGTAGCTCTCAAACAGCTCAAGAACAACAAGGCACCGGGCGACGATGGAGTTACAGCAGAGCTTCTGAAAGCAGGTGGACGCGTGGTCCTAAAAGCTTTTCAGAGGCTATTTAACTCCATTATCCTCGAGGGCAAAACGCCAAAAGCATGGCACAGGGGCGTGGTGGCACTCTTCTTCAAAAAGGGTGACAGAACCCAATTGAAGAACTATAGACCCATCACGCTTCTGAGTCATGTTTACAAGCTGTTTTCGAGAGTTATAACGAATCGTCTCGCACGCAGGTTTGACGACTTCCAGCCTCCCGAACAAGCCGGATTCCGAAAAGGCTTTAGTACCATAGACCACATACATACGCTGCGGCAGGTTATACAGAATACCGAAGAGTACAACCTGCCATTATGCTTAGCGTTCGTGGACTATGAGAAAGCCTTCGATTCTCTCGAGACCTGGGCCGTGCTTTAGTCACTCCAGAGATGCCAAATAGGCTATCGGTACATCCAAGTGCTGCAGTCACTGTACGAAAACGCCACTATGTCAGTCCGCCTCTTTGGTCCTGAACCAAAACCAATACGTCTCGGAACCAATACGTCTTCAGCGAGGTGTGAGACAGGGCGATGTTATATCGCCGAAACTGTTCACTGCCGCGTTGGAGGATGTGTTTAAGCTTTTGGACTGGAGAGGACTTGGCATCAACATAAACGGCGAGTACATGACTCACCTTTGTTTTGCGGATGATATCGTAGTCATGGCTAAAAACCTGGAAGACTGAAGAAGAAGAGTCTTACAAGTGGGTCTTAAAATGAACATGGATAAGACGAAAACAATGTCGAATTCCCATGTCGTACCCACTCCTGTAAAGGTTGGAAGCTCTACACTGGAAGTTGTTGACGAATATGTTTACCTGGGACAAATAGTCCAACTTGGTAAGTCCAACTTCCAGAAAGAGGTCAATCGACGGATCCAACTCGGCTGGGCAGCGTTTGGGAAGCTTCGCAGCATATTCTCGGCCCAACTACCGCAGTGTCTCAAGACGAAAGTCTTTAATTCGTGTGTGTTGCCAGTGATGACTTACGGAACTGAGACGTGGCCGCTTACAATGGGCCTCATAAGAAGGCTCAATGTCACCCAAAGGGCAATGGAGAGGGCTATACTCGGGGTTTTTCTGCGTGATCGAATCAGAAATGATGAGATCCGCAGGAGAACTAAGGTCGCCGACATAGCCCGAAGAATTTCGAGCCTAAAGTGGCAGTGGGCAGGCCACATTGCAAGGAGGACTGACGGCCGTTGGGGCGGAAAAGTGCTCGAGTGGCGGCCGCGTACCAGAGACGCAACGTTGGTAGGCCTCCTGGACCGACGATCTGGTGAGGGCCGCGGGAAGCCGATGGATGCGGACAGCGCAGAACTGATCGGTATGGAGATCTTTGGGGGAGGCCTATGCCCAAAAGTGGGCGTCTCTCGGCTGAAATGAATGAATGGCTTCAAATAGGGAGGAGGTTATCAATTCGACTGTATTTTTTGTGTCTAAATAGATTTCAACTGAGCATCATACTTTTTTTTTTTTACCCTGGGAAAAAATGCCTTACGCATGCCCTCCCGTCGGTGGACGGGAGGGGTATGTCGGACTCCCCGGGAACATGGTTCCCGGGTCTACCCACTAAAACGACCCAGCGGCACTCCCTCATCGCCTTATGTGGTTGGAGGACTGGGAAACTGGCAGAGCCTCTCGAGAGGAAACCGTGCCGTCGCTCGAGCCAGTCTTGTAGGACCGGACCGAGCGCATCTAATGTTCGGCGGCCGTAAAAGGCAGAGGCGAGGTCCGCCGTCCAGTGATGGACAATGGCATCCCTCGCCTCCCGCCGGACGGCCTCCCGTTCTTCAGGGGCAAGGCGCTCGCCGAGCGCCCCTCGCCCTGCCGTCCACTCATAAACTCTGGCGAGCACCCACGCCTCAAGTTCCCAAGGCGGGGTGCCGGCCAGAGCGCACGCCGCCGCGAAGCTAACCGAGCGGTAGGCCCGCGCCACTCGCTGTGCGATGGCCTATTGGGGCGCCCGGATGCTGGTGGCATTCTCCCTCCTTTGGAGGGAGTCTGCCCAGATGGGCGCCCCGTACAGGGCCATGCTCTTCAGAATGCCGGCGTAAAGACGCCGGCATCGCCCACTCGGCCCCCTCAGGTTTGGCATTAGCCAGGAGAGGGCCCCCGCTGCCTTGAGCAGGCGCGACGACAATCCGCTAAAATGCGGACCGAAGCGCCACCTGCTGTCGAGCGTAAGGCCCAGATACTTCATCTGGGCCTTCACCTCGATCCTGACGCCCGCCACGAAGATGTGGGCGTCAGGCGGGGGGCGCTGCCGAGGGCCGTGAAAGAACACGGCCTCGGTTTTCTGCAGCGACATCCTCAGTCCCAGACGGCGGATCCTTCCCGCGACCAAGGAACCGCCCGCCGAGGCCAGATTGGCCGCCTCCCTAAAGCTTCGTCCCCGGGCTGTGTCATCACACTCAAGATGTGTGTCAAGAGTGTCATGACACTCGTGCCCCGGAGAAGGGTGCCCCGCAGCAGCCAGTCGAACCCGATGTTCCACAGTAGAGGTCCTAGGACCGACCCCTGCGGAACACCAGACTCGACGGCGTACCGGCGGACCTGGCCAGCTTTGTCTACGAGGAGGACCGATCGGTCCTCCAGGTAGCTAGCCAGGAGGCCCCTCAGGTATCATACTGGTCTAACCTAATTAACCAACGAAATAACTAAGTGGACTTTCAAAAAATCCGATTCTGGCATCTATCAACGATTAGATGCCACTTGACGATTTTTATCGCCCACTTGGTATTTTTTTTTTGTGGCTCAATTTACTATCTATCGACAATGCGTTCCCATGGGATAATGCAGATGAAGTCGCAGACGGAAGTCAGATTTCAGCCCGTTTCCAGGAATATTTTAAGCGCCAAAACTAAACCCTTATAATTCGTAGAGAAGTATGTAATTATTAAATTTATTCTTTTATGCCTTTTTACTTTTAGTGCTTTGAAGTCGGTTTTTATGCAACATTGCCAGTGTAATTACTGGACATGGAAGGCAGTTCATCTTAGGGCTCAGAATGACAACGCACCAGAAATACCAAATGGATTTTCCTTGATATTGCAGGTGTCTATAGACAACGGTAGCCACTGACCACCGTGACGGGCTGTCAGCTTGCTAGTCTAAAAAATAATATATAAAAATATTGCCAACAGTCACAGGACAATATGTACTTGGTATAAATAAGCAAATGTAAACTGAACTGAAAACGATGGATTCCTTTAAAACGAAAACAATAAACATTAAAGCTACCGCTTCTGTGACAAGTAGGTAGGTACAGCTCATTCACATACTGGAATTGGTGAATAATCGCTTCGTGAATAAATAATAATTTGTAGCTATGAACTTTGCGCAGTTATAATGTAAAGATACACAGTATAGACCATACCTAAGGCCCTACAAGAGACCTACATGAAAGTGACCATACTGTGTCCCGAGGTGTTATTTAAATTATATTTGCTGTCTGTGAGGGGTCTAATGTCAAGCTAGATCGAAATACAATCGCCCTTACTTATTTCAGCCTATTTGAGAACATTGTTGAATTCACACTCATAAATTTTATGAAACAGATTTTATGAGTGAGACCAAATTCTGTCAAGTCTAACTTGTAATAACCTGTAATTAGGATGCAGTTTAGCATTGTGACAAAATAGATATACTTAATGAAGCTACCGATACTTGATGGAATCAAATGACCTTCAAAGTGATAAAAACAATAAGTGTCTAGTTACTAACATTCTATTATTGTAAATAATTTATTAACATCTAGCTGTTTGCTTTCCATTTTTTTTGTTAGAACAGCAAGATTTTTAAAGATTTGTTGCAAACTTTCTCAAGCCGCGTAAGACCACCAGGGTATTATGAAAGTTAATTTGAAAATAGCCTTTTATTTTTATGAATTTAGTAATATTGATAAAATTCTCATTTTTTGCTATTTAACCAAACTGATTGTGATCTTCAGTTAGTTACGAGTACCTAAATTGTAGTTAGTGATAAATTAAATTTCATCAAACAAAGAACAGTTATTTATCACTCGCATGGACACAGATATAATTAAATATTTAACACTTACTATTATTGTTCCAATAATCAACGTGCGGCTATCACATCCATATTTTGAAATGCTTAAAATATTAAAATTTCAACCACTCTGATCTGAGCGACCTTGCACCATGAAACCGCACGTCGTACTAATCGTAATGGCTTCAATGTCACACCGTATGCCTTAGTATTTTATCACTAATACAATTTTCTTGCGCTTCGCTTAATTTCAACTCTAAGTTCTCTTACATAAGACTACAGATGATTCAGCTATAGCGGTTAATTGCTCGTAAAATTACAATTACTTTGACAAAACGAAATGGCAGTAGTATCTAATGTACAGTCCACAGCACATCAAGCGTTACAGTTTGACCTTGAGACCGCCTCTATTACGCCTGTAATAGAGGCGGCTTATGAAGTGTAACTGTTACACTTAGTGTGCTGCAAACTGTACTTGCAATTTTATTGCAAATAATCAGGCGAGCTCGTCCGTAAGATATTTATCTATATAACGCTAGAATGTTTAGAGTTTTTTATATCACTAAGGTAACAAAGGTGATAAAGGTTACAAAGGTGACAAAAGTGACAAAGGTGATCAAGCATACGGCCCACCTGATGGTAAGCGGGCAAGCCTATGGACGCTTGCAACACCAGGAGTATCACTTGCGCGTTGCCGACCCTGTAAAAATCTTTTCACGCGTAGCGGCTACCATTTCTACCTTTTCGTTCTCATTTCCCAGTGGTAGGACGTGGGTACGACTACTACATGAGATTTTTTTTAAAAACGGAATATCTGTGCAATTTTTTGATTGTTTTATTATTTTCGCTCTTTTTCTTCTTGCTTCAATTCTTTCTCTCATGTTGGCAAAAACGACTGTGAGCCTGTGAACCTTTTGTAGATGGTTAACCTCAGGCTGAAGAAAATAATTGAATGTCTAACTAGCGTGATGTCTATAAGTGACTTCCTTTTCTTCTTATTTTTTCACTGACACCAATTTGTCTACCACAAATTAATCATAAGTAATCTGTGTGAAGTATTTACAGTATTTGACACAATATATATTCTATTGTATGTGAACGCCGGGGAGGGCAGGCTAGGGACGAAAGGTTAAGAGCAACATTTATAATAAATTATACTGAGTATTAATACTTAAAATAAGTGTACTAACTTAGATACGGATAAATATTAAAATAATAATACATTTATAGAGTGCAAAAGAGAAACGATATGTCTACTTTATATGTTTTCCACTTACTGCTTCCAGTCTATTTTTTTATCAATTTCTACAGTTATCTAAGAAATTTGTACTTTTGAGTATTTTTCGTGTTAGTGTTATGTACAAAACAAATATTATGAAATGTAAGTACGGTACGTATATCATCATCATCACTACCTAACCTGTAAGTCCCACTGCTGAGCACAGGCCTTCCTAGATGGTAGAAACACACGAGGAGTTTGGGCTATAACACCACCAAGCTGGCCTAATGCGTTTTATGTGTTGAGGCGGTGTCAATAACAACCGGGATCAACGGCTACCTTCCTAAACACTAAGAATCTTGAGTTTACAAATTTTGATTGACCCATCCCAGGATCGACCATGACGAAAGTTACCTTCTATGAAAGCCTTTGCCTATGGCTTGTGTTGCCTTTTTTCTATGATACTTGCCTTGTTTTCGTGATCAAAACCAAACGCTCAAACCACTACGTCTCCAAACTTCTCACTAAGTACCTGTATACTTACGTTAGATCCTCTTATGCTTTGATATCAATAAATATATTTTTTTTACCGACAAAAGTGATTACTTTTTCGTTGACGGTACCTATGATAATAGAAATTGACATCCACTTTCCATTGATATAACTACAATCAGCAAGTGGTAAGCTAACACAGAATATGTCTCTGATAAGGCCACCTGAACGTCCACTTGCTTATCTCGACCTGTTTAGGCCAAGCTAAGAGCGTGTCCAACACGCATTATGGGTACCGTAGCACTATTTATTTATTTGATATTTTTTTATATGCTCATCTTGTTATCACTATTAATTTCCAATTTCATTTATGATTTTTTAAAAATATAATTTACACTGAAAAATGACAACTGAACTTTCGACTACCTCTAGCTCAAAAAAGTGACTACCTAACTTATTGTGACACCTAGGCAAAAATAAAGTTGCCTAAATATGCACAATGTTGTTTTGGTTATTACAAATATAACCGAAGTAGTTTGGTTTAATATTTTTTTCAGTGTAAACACAAAAATAATTACAGTTTTAGTTGGACCATAGAAAGTACCTACTAAGTCAATAAATAGCTTCTTATGTATCTGTTGCAGTCATCTGGTTAAATTAGTTAGTTCATTAAACGTCTAAGCTGATCACGAAGAGTTCTTGTGTGACTAACCAGTTAACCACATGCCAACGACAAATTCATATCCATGCTGTATAGGAAACGTTTCCTAATTAGAATATCTTAGTTTTTTATTCTTTCTGTAGTTGAGGGACAGCAAAGGGATGATTAGAAATAAAACATTCGTTTTATTTCTTTTCAAATCTATTTTCTACAAAAACAGTAATTATGGTGTGTGTATGGTTGATGTGTGATAAAACTAAGCGTAAAAGTTATTCTTGTCAGATTTGTCACTGTTAGATTTTAAAATAAGAAAATATTAAATTAGTAATTTTTTCGTTATGAAATTGATAAAAATTGTAATTTTGTGATAATTTCATGTCAAGATGTGCAAAACTTATCAAAATGTTACAAATCTAAGTAACTTGAAAAGTAAACATCATGTTACGGCTTAGCGCCAGAATTTCGTAGTTTACGAGCGTATCCTTTGTAGAGACCCTGCGAGAATGAATCTATCGACCGCTAAAATTTGACATTCAACATCGCCACAGGTAATGGTTTTTTTTTTCTCTAATTCTGACATTATTTATTTAATCCTTATTCCCCAAAAATACAATGGACAGAATGGCCGCAGAATGGCCTAAGACACTACCAGTAAAAGATGTAGGAGAAAATGAAAAATAGCGATGCAAAAATAAATTTGATAAATTATCTATGTGTTCGAATAAACCATTTTGTGATGATAAACTTCGAATTTCGTTTACTGAGATCCAAGCTCGCACAACTGCTTGCCCAGGGGAACATAATTATTATTATGCAATGTCGAATACCTGATGAATTTATAAGAAACAACTCTGGCCTATACAGGGTGGCACATTTTGATCGGTCAGTATGGGAAAGTCTGAAACTATAAGACATACGAAAATATCTTCTTAGGAACCATGTCATCGATTTTAGTAAAAAGAAAAACTGCATTCATACATTTAAAAAAAAAACTTGTGCTCAGCTCGCGAATCGAAACCAAACTTTTTGAAAAAATAAACCTACACTATTTCTGTTTAGATATCGATTGTGTAGGTCTTAAGCAGTAAACGTGAAAACTATGAAACATGATGTCTAAAATGAATAAAATGCATTGTTTTCATATCCTCTAATTTAGTTTAGTAAGTGTTCGAAATTACCACCATTTTTCAATACAACATTCAACTCGTTTAGGTGGTAAAATTGTTTTATGGTGGTAAAACAACCATAGGGTTGTTTGTAGCTCTTTGCTGGTGTCGCAAATTGTTACATACACTGCTTAACATATTGTTATCTGCGATAATATTATCTATCTATGATTGTTATTGCTTACTTCTATTAATCATACTTACACTAATAATCAATTGGAAAGCTCACTTACAAAAAGTATGCAGATACAAAGACGTGATTAACCATATTTGAAAATGTAACGTTTTGGTTTGAACAGAGACGTGATAAAACTCATTTTAAAATGGAACGTCTTGGTTGTTGGAAATGTTGTATTAAAAAAATGGTGGTAATATCGAACACTTACTAAAATAAATTAAAGGATATGAAAACAATGCATTTTATTCATTTTAGACATCATGTTTCATCAGACATCATCAAAAGAGGCGTAAGACAGGGGGATACTCTTTCACCAAAATTGTTTACCCTGGTACTAGAGGATGTCTTCAAAAAACTTTCATGGGAGGAACATGGTCTTAAGTTACCGGGAACAAGACTGAACAACCTAAGGTTCGCTGATGATATCGTTCTCCTTAGCGATAATCCTGATGACCTCCAAACCATGATCCACGAGTTGAATAAAGCCTCCTTAAATGTCGGTTTGGAAATGAACCTAAGTAAAACTAAGATCATGACCAATGATACCAAATCAGTTACTATTAAAGTTAACCAAACCGTCATTGAAAAGGTAGAGAAGTACGTCTACCTGGGTCAGGTAATAAAAATGGGAAAGGAGAATCAGCTAAATGAGATAGATAGGCGCATACGTCTCATGTGGGCTGCCTACGCAAAACTGGTTTTTGCTTTCAAAATGAACTTAACGACGGTACAGAAAGCCAGATTATTCGATCAGTGTATTTTACCGGTACTTACCTATGGAGCTGGGTCCTGACAAAGTATCAACAAGATACAAGTCGCCCAGAGGAAACTGGAGAGGAAACTGGTGGGGATTACACTGAGAGACCACAAGACTAATACCTGGCTTAGAGAGCAAAGTAAGGTCACCGATGCTATTAAACAAATAGCAAACTAGAAATGGCAGTGGGCCGGTCACATAGCCCGTAAGCATGGCTCGTGGGAAAAGACAGTCTTGGAATGGAGGCCTTGGAGTGAGAAACGACCTAGAGGAAGACCACAGATGCGATGGAAGGATGACGTCAAGAGAACTGCAGGGATAAATTGGATGGATGTAGCGCAAGATCGAGCTAGATGGCGTAATTTGAAGGAGGCCTACACCAAAATGGTTGAGAACGGCTGAGAAGAAGAAGAAGAAGAAGACATCATGTTTCATAGTAAAGTTTACTGCTTAAGACCTACACAATCGATATCTAAATATAAATAGTGTAAGTTTTATTTTTCAAAAAGTCCGGGTTCGATTCCCGAGCTGAGTACACCTTTTTTTTTAAATGTATGAATTCAGTTTTTCTTTTTACTAAAATCGATGACATGGTTCCTAAGAAGAGATTTTCGTATGTCTTATAATTTCAGAGTTTCCCATACTGACCGATCTAAATGTGCCACCCTGTATATTGCACATATAACTTAATCTATTTCTAATTTCCTAAAAGATCCGTCGATATCACTTTCGCCGGTCGGCATATTATAACGTTTTGATTCATCAGTACCAAGTTGTTCTTCTTTTTGCATCCAGGTTTTGTATTCTCCGATTTTTTTCACCCATTGCTCTGCAAGGATATTACACAAAGTGTAAATAGGTTTACTTTACAAATCACGGTAAATTTTATGACTTTTAGAGAGTAGGCATTGCGTGACTATATGTATATCGCTGAAGGTGCTATGAGCATAGAATATACCTTTATAAAAATATGGTTACATATATAATATACCTTTAGCCTATAATATACTTTAAAAAACAACGCACCCGTAATATCCGCAATTGTGCCACCAGTACCCCCATACTCCACGGGTATACTTTCCTTTGGTATAAATTCCATTAATTCTTTAGACATTTTATGGATAACTAGCTGCAAAATAATAATTAATTCGAAATTAAATTAAATTATTTACACTACTATTGTTATAATAATTTTATTTTCAATTTTATATTAAAATCTTTCACCCTTTGTTTCGCCTTTTCGTTTAAGAATCCGGAAACCCATGTGAATATAACTTCCACTCCTGAAGGTAAATTAATGTGATGACTGCCCCTTAATCTCAACGGCATAGAGTCCTAGAATGATTCAAATGAGTTATTTTCACACACGAAGTAAATAAATGATATTGCAGCAGCAGAATTATAGTGTTTATTTATAGTGTTAGACTTTTATTTTAGAGCACTTTGAACTAGCATAATATTGGTTATCGCGACAAGAGATAGCCTATAACCTTTCGTAGGATGTAATCTATCTGCATACCAAAACAGATGTTTCAAAAATGTATGGCTACCAGGCCAGGTCTATGTACACTATACTGAAATATAGGTAAAAATATTCAGAACAGTGATCAATTGTCCATTTAATTTTTATTCGCTTGTACTACACAAAACAAGAATCGAAATATATAGAAAAAACTGCAACACTGCCAAATATTCATCATGGCGCGTGTCACTTTGGTGGCGTTTAGTTGACTTCTATATCGCCCGCTATATTGAACAACGGTGAAATCGACGAAAAATTTCAACTTTTGTACAAACAAACTACCTACTTATGAAAACGAATTATTAGTTCCGGAGAATTTTACTGATTTTTTGAGAGACTGTACATACTTGGCCGGATATGGAACATCTTTCATCGAAATCAGTTGAACGACTAAGAAGTAAAAACGAAACAGACAGAATTACTTTCGCATATCAGAAACAATATACCTGGGCAACTGTTATAATTTTCTTTAGCAAGCTGGGGTTGGCTTGTGTCATGTGATTCATCGTGACCCCCTCGTAGTCTACCACTATCTTTGTGCCTAGCACTGTTGCCACATCATCCTCGACTACCAAAATCTGAAAATGTAATATCAGTAAGAAATACTTCAATTATATTACACGTTAACGTTATTGGCAAAAATAAAAACAAATTACTTTAAAATACAAAGTACTTTAAAAAAAATTGTAATCGTTTGGAAAAAAAACTTAATATATTATTTTATACTTCTTTTAATGAATGTTTCTTTAATGAAACAAAACTATATAAATAAAAATACGCGATATGAAGACTTTAAAATTTAGGTATATGCCAAAAATGCACTTTTATTTTTAAATTTAACATTGTAATACACGTTTGAAAAATACTTAGGACAATATTTGAACTGACGAGGTGGGGATTAAACTCACGACCTTCCACAGTCCGGGTGACAACTAACCATATGAGCTACCAAGGACTTGGGATCATAGCCCTGTGAATTTCTTCTAGTTTGTCTGTATTATCATTATAAGCCATCGTCATGGCGTTATTTTTTTTAGTATAACTAGATATTTTTCTAAAAATTCTATTTGAATATTGTAACATGCTTTTTTTGGTTAACGCTTTTCAGTTTTATCCCATATACTCGAGTTCATTCTTTTTTTATTTTGCTCTGGTTTGATTTTAAGTTATTATCTGGGAATATGACTTTAAATGTAGTAAAACCTACTTGAACTAAATAATATAATATGCACATAACATCAGCAACACTATGTTCCTCTGGATCGTAATATCCTGGTCGTAGTAAGATCACTCGTGGGGTCAAACCAGTTTTGGGTTTGGGCAGGATCACACAAGTTCTGAAAAGTCACAAAATATTACTGTGCTAATTTTCAACATATAATTAGTACGTATGTGTGTGTCATATGTTCATGCGGATATAAATAAAAAAACAGCTGCTTGTGTGTGTGAACTAAATAAACTATACAGAAAATGTACTAGAAATAAGTACAGAAATAGTATCTATGTCATTAAATATTCGTGCTGCTACCAAAACATTATGATAGTGGTAAAAAGGCGAATTTCCAAATCATACATTTTTTTTTATTTCCTAAGTGAAGAGTTACCTTCGTAATTCTTTATTGTTCTTATTTACTTACAATTTATAAGTATCTACATAATCATAGTTATTTAATCGAGAAATGAAATAGTCTTTCTCAAAAGAAATAAATGCGTAGACATCTCACTCACCCCAGTTTTAGAAACTTTATAAATTCCGCTTTAGTGGGTTTCAATTTTAATGTGATTTCCGGTGCTGTTGTTCTTAAAGTGTAATACAGTTCCAACTTCTTTTTAAGTTTTTCTAAGCTGAATTTGCAGCCTCTAAGCAATGCTACGAGCCATTGGCCATCTAAAATATTTAAAAATGAGAATAATGTAAAAATATTTTTTATAATGGCAAAGAAGAATACTCTAAGATTTGTCATTTTTCTCAAAATGAAATTGCATCTTAGCAAATGTCTTTATACAAATCACAGCAAACGTCTCTACACCACCAAAAAGCGATAAGAAGAGTGTATAAATATAATTAATATAAGCCGTCCTAAAAGGTGCTTTTTCTAGGGAAAAATTCCAAGTTTTGGATGTAAAGAAATGAAATAAGAATATTTTGAGCGCGATGTTCAGGTGGAGACAGTAAATCGATGACTCCGAAGACGAGAACACATGCTTCAGAGGTGGAAAGCGAAAATCGTGCTTCAATAATATAAATTTATAAAATAAAAAGTTCCCGAAAGCACTGATGGCTATGCATATTGTGAGGTTACATAGCTATTTCTACTTTAGATTCGCGTGCTATGTAGTTTTGGCAGCTATTGTAAGAGGAATATGCCTTCGAAAACGGAGGCAGATGGCAGATGGTTGCTGGTAATCCTAAGCAGGACTTGATGAAAATAAAATTTTTAACCGCGAAAAACCATCAGCTGTTTTATACTACATTGTAATGCCTATCGATAATGTAATGCCGATCTGACAAAAAAAACAACCACCAGAAACCAAATTGTTCAAATCACTGACTTTTCCGTGCTCACAAATCGTAAAATTGAGAATTGATAACATCAAAATTTTTGTTAAATATGTTATTGTTGTATAGTTAATTGATTACAGTATTTTATTCATTGATTACTTCATTTATATATAACTTTATTTGTAATCAGTTCGCACTTCGTACGCGTGTAGGTACTTTTACTTTAAGATGTTTTCCCATACTGTATTTTCTAATTATGTATGACCGTCACACTTGCATATAGTGTGCGCAACCCTTACACCGCCGACTGTTTCATTACAAGTTATTGCCCACATCTGGACAGACACAAGTACCTACACAACATATAATGACTCATACTATGATAAAATAAGTGACACTTTACCAAAAACACACCATGAAATACGGCCAATAACTAGACACGAGATAGTATCGATTCGTTATATTCTCGCTTTCATCGATTGGTTGTACAGTCGACGGCACATCAAGCGTAACAGTTTGACCTTGAGACCGCCCTTACGCCGTTCGTAATAGAGGCGGGTTTCGTAGTGCAACTGTTACACTTGATGTGCTGTCGTGTGTACAGTCGACAATACATCAAGCATAACGGTTTGACCTTGAAAATAGCCCCTGCTACGCTCTTAATAGAGTACACTTTATGTGCTGTCGTGTGTACAATATACGAAATAATTAAGAACAGTCGATTTGTAAATTCTAATTTGGACCGTTTGGTTAAATGAACATTCTATGAAAGAACAATTTGATTCAATGACTTTTCGATTAATCGTGGTCGATCGTATAATCTCCGGTGTCTTTGAAGCATTCGATATGGCGTGTGGGTAAGTAGCCCGTGTGTAACATACGTGAATCTGAGTAATTAAAAAACATAATAACAATTTAAGTAATAGGTAACTTAAGTAAAAAAAGGGCTCGGTGGTATAGTGGATTGAGCGCTCTGCAGTGTGATTCACAAACAGAAATATTCGACATCGAGCTTGACGTCTGACAAGACGACGAGCTGCCATTCATTTTGACGTTTGAGCACGGCGCTGCGCGTCAGCTTATTCACTAATCTCTACGTCGATGTCATGGCAGTGTATGATTGTTGCTGTTTTGGATATACGACATGAAGTACAATCAATATTTTTTGACTTCGTTTTTCTTGTGTTTAAAATGTATCGCAAACACTTCATTCAATATTTGATTGATTTTTTACATAAAGATATAAAACTAAACAACTTATTAGTTTTGGCTCACGCCGTGCTCCTCGTCGGAACGCTGGTGTCGCCAACGGTTGTCAAACAAACGCCAAAAGGTATGACAGCGCTGACGACAGCCACGATTTTAAGGCTGCTGACTTTAGAGAATCGCATAACTGGTTTCGCTAACTAAGCAACTTTCGCCATGGTCGATCTGGACCCATCTCTAAAGATGGGTCAATAAAAATATGTAATCTCGAGCTTCTCCTTGCTTCGGAAGGAACTTTAAGCTGTTAGTGCCGGTTGTTACTAAAATCGCTTTAACTCAACGGGGTCGTTGAGTCAGCATTGGGCCAGCGTGGTACTATTATGTCGCAAACTCCTTATGTTTCCCTCCCATATAGGAAGGCTTGTGCCCAGCAGTGGGACATTTATAGGTTGATGATGATAAGTGAAAGATAATGGTTATTACCTGTTCTTGCTTTCAGATGAGGCTGTTTAGAGATCCACTCCTTTATCTGAAGCAAATCGTTTTCAATTTGTTTGGGGTTTTCATGTATTTCCGCTTTAGCTATTTTAGCTAGCTCCGGTGTCAGTTCTCGTATCATATTTGCCTTTGTCTCATTCAAAACACTTTCTGTAAACGATTCAATAACAAATAAAGGACAAATATTTTATGGTTAAAGCAAAAAATACAAGTATTGTAATTATTTTACCGACAAGGTATTAAATTTACAACTTATGATTTTTTTTGTGAGTGATACATCTGCATGGGTTCTACACAGATCCACCAATATTCAGTATTGAAATTTGTTTTAGAAGTTGTTCCTAATTTTATCTGCTATCAGATCTTGATACCAAGCATGTCAATAAATGTGATAATAGGTACAATAATACTCACCTATCGGTTGCGACGCCACTGGCGTATTGAACAACTGATAGCGTTCAGGTGACTATTCTTATCACTTACTTTACGATAGAAAAGGACAAAACATCAGATTAGCAATCAGAAATTTTGTTTATAGATCGATTCCGTTTAACTAAACAGTTAAATTATAAAATAAAAATTTTATAATTGAATGACTTTAATAAAGTCGACATAAAATATTGATCAATTTTAGACTTTGGCACATAAGCTCCATACTTTTTATATTTGAATAAACAGCAAAATGAAAAGGTTCTAAGAGTAAGGCATCTTTTAAGGGAAAAGGTCGACTCAGGAACGTGAGGGATTGCCAATCATGTTGTGGCAGTAGAGACACTTAACTTTTTTTTTATACAACTAGACAAATAAAAAACCCTAGATGACCTGGTTGTAAGTGGCTACCATCGCGTATAGACGCACAATAGCAAGAAAAAAAAATTTCTTGGTAGATATTGCTTAGTAGAAGCTTAAGGTGCCTTCCATGCGTAGTAATTACACTGGCTACCCAACCCAAAATACAACAATCTGTTTTACGGCTGAAATAGGAAAGGCGGTAATAGTTCCTACCCAGATGACCCTAAATACGGACTTCGTTAAGTATATTTTAGGTTGAAGCAACTAATAGTAGCGTAGCCCTCATGATTTAAAAACCTCTAGACACTTCCCCGGCGAGCTCCAGAGACCCACAGAAACGCAACGCGACAAAAGTTTTTTAACACTTGGAGGCGATATCAAAAAAAATATTCAAACAGAAATGCAGGAAAATATTTGTGTTTCAAACTAGCTTAGCTGCCCGCCATTCGTCTGCGCAGGATTAGTACATGGAGTAGCCTTTTTTAGCCTAATTATGTTATTCTGGTATATGAGCTTTAATATTGTAAAGTTTTATTGAAATCTATTCAGTAGATTTTGCGTGAAAGAGTACTCCATCCATACATTTATTCAAAAATTTTGCGTTTATAATATTAGTAGGATGCGTGTAATACTGCTCGCTAATGTAATATCAAATAAGTAGTATCAAATCAAATACATGTATAAGTATATGTATTTGATACTGTATTACATTCGCGAGTAGTGTTATACACATCCTATTAATATGAGCACTATGAAAGTAAAGATGATTTGTTATTATGTGCCTACTATAAATTATTATTTTTATAACTCTTATAAAAACTCAAAAGAACTAAAGCAAGCAGTAAAAATTATATTAATTATTGAACATATTCGACATTCCATAAATTTGATGAAATTTTACATTCTTTAATTATCATTCATAAAATTTGTTCACCTCATGAACTTCATGAACGTTTAAATCTAATGGTATGTTATCTACTCATCACGTAAATAAACGTTTTTGGCGTAACGGAAGTATGTGCAAGCACAACAACATTAATGTTGAAACTGTTGGAAAACAAGGAACTTACACAACACACTTATTTTGCCAATAATCATCACATGCGCGAGACACGATACGCCTACATTGTTTGCCAAACGAATGCTAAGCATATTGTCTAATTTTAGACTGTCATATCTTTTAACTAAGGAATTTCTTATAATTTACAGCGATCGTGGTCACTTTAAGATATTGGCGCGTGCGATATTTTCGCGAGAAAATATAAGACAATACTTTAAATAATCTTTTCACGCCTCTTTTGGAGGAACTTTATTCAGATGACTTAAATTTTAAGTCTTATTAACTACCAGTTCTTTTCCGCACTATAAATTATTTTCATGTCAAGATAATTTATTTTATTATAATAAATAAAACTAAGGAACACTTAGAAGAAGACAAAATAAGTCACTTTTTATTGTTGAATACAATATTGAATTCCTTATTTGGAGATCAGACTATTAAATAAGATTGATAACTGTGAAAGTTCTTATTTACGGAGTACTCGTCACTATGGCTCACGTTTCACAATATTCCTAATCAAACTCTAGTTGTCTGAAGGATCCATCGACTCCAAAAAGATCGGCAGCAGTTTTTGGCTCATTAGGCCGAAGACCCTCGTCAGTGCCATACTGCAGGTCTTCTTCAAGCCAAGAACTGTAGGATATTATCTTCTTTTCCCAATAATCTAAAAGAAAATCATTGGGTTCAAAATAAAGTTTGCTATATCGATCCTGGAAATTAAAGTTACTGTAGAACTAAATTATATATGCAATAGCGATACAGCTTTTATAAATCGAGGGCAAAGAACTTTATTACTCATTTGGCCCAAAAAATCTGATGTATCGAATCTTCGTGTCATACAGCCGCTGAATCAAATGGAGGAAAAGAAGGAGAAAACCCACTATGTCAAAAAGTCTGGCTATTTAATATACCTAATACCTGTGCTCTCGGGAGTTTGACGCGGCTTAAGATATTAACATTTTTAAACAACTACTATGACAGTAAAGGGACTGAGTTAGCTGGTTCTTTTCAGAACAAGAATGTGAAACGTTTCGCCGAAGAATAATTCGCCGACCAATCCAGTTAATTCTACAAATACGTAAAAAAAATCCGACTCCGCTTCATCAAAAATTAATAATCTTGAACCCACTATTAATGCTATCATTTCCATGGAATTATTTGAAGTGTTAAGACTTAACATTTAATAAGTTGTAGGTGCTAAAACTGACATGATTTTTTTTACTTTATCTTACCAATTATTTCTTGTACAGTACCCCCTTCACCACCAAATTCCGCGGGAAGAATTTCTTTCGGTACATAATCATACAAATCATCTATAGTGCTATGGAGATATATCTGTGAACAACAAAGGTATTACTTAGTTTACTAAAATCATAGGGACCATAGGGGCCAAACCAATACATTACCACAGACTACGTCAATGTCCAACTTAAGAATAAACTCTGATCATCAACGAAAATGTGACCGAATTTTTGATTAATTCTTCTCTACACATATAGCACTTCAAATATACAAAATGTAATGTTGTATGTAACATAGAGTTAGCAAGGGTGATGTCTATAAGAGATCTCTACAAGCCAACCCATAAACGTGTGACACAAACTAGTGGAATGCATGCAACTCAAATTGCATTTAAAATCTATAAACATTAATTTCCTTTACATATTCTCGAGCTCGATGGCATTGCGGCTTGAGCGCTCTGGTTTCGATTAAGAAATAAAAGCAAAAGCCATGGTTGGATGGGTCAATCAAAATTTATTATCTCGAGCTCCTCCGTGCTTCGGAAGGCACGTTAAGCCATTGGTCCTGGTTGTTACTGCAACCGCTTTAGCCTACCAACCCGCATTAGGTCAGCGTGGTGGTGCTATGGGCCAAAGTCTTCTTATATTTCTCTCATGTAGGAAGGCCTGTGCCTAACAGTGGGACGTATATAGGCTGGTAATGATGATGATGATGACATATGAGAATATAAAATATGAAAATATTAATATCATTCTGTTTGGTATTCTTTACAAAGAGACCCCTAAATTTTATAAAACAACAAGATAAAACAAAGCAATGGCAAGTGAGGTCACCAGAGCTCACTGAGAAAACATTATGTTGGGAACTTGTCTCCTATGCTGTCACTTTCTCTTAATGTTTACATGTAAGCATCACGTAAGTAGTGCCTAACAAACTACGAAAGTCTACGGTAATTTTTAAATAAAGAAAAGTTTACCAACCCTGTTTTTGTGTTTCTCACTAAATATTTTTCTTCCTATGTTAAAAACCGTTTCGAAGCCCGAAGGAGTACCAATGTAATGCGAACTTTTCAATCTAGCTGGGGAAGCATCCTGCAATTTGATAACATAAATTAAATTACATAAAATCCATTTTATCGTTCCCTATTATTTTCACTGTTTGGAGATCACAGCTCATTGTAATGTTGACAGGCAAATGAGACTATATCATAATTTGTAACGAGACGATATTATCGTGGACATCCACGGTACAACGATAACACAGGGAAGTAAATTGTATGGAAATATATGAAGACGCTTTTAAATTTCCGTGGACGTGGACGTTATAACGTGCACGTCTTACTTCCCTGTGTTATCGTTGTACCGTGTAGTCTGGTCAATTTAAACATTCGAAGCTACATAAATTCCCACCAAGCTGAAAATCAGTAAAATTGTTTAAAAAACTTATTTTGCTTTTGTGACCACGAACAGTTTTCAATGTGTTAATTAGTTATGTTCTCATGTAAGTGACAATGTAATTTCTTTATGAGAATAAAATTCTTCAAACCTAAAATATGATTAAAAATAAAATTTGAAAGTTCCCCATCTTTCCCCTGTATGGAAAAAAAATATTCAAAAAAAAAAATTCAGAAAAACGGTAAGTTTTATCATAAAAATACTTCAGACAAAAATTGTAGATCATAAAATTATCTACAAAAATGAATAAATACTTTTTTCCTATGAGCCACCGTTTTTGAGATGCAACGATTCAAAAAGTTGTAAAAGTTGTAATCGTCATAATATGGATTGGTTCCTTCTTCGCCGGATTCATGCACACGTTTCCACGCCACCTATGAGGTAGTGTACTACGCGCGCTTTTTTCAACGTGGTTTCCCCAGTAGGCCTATTCCACGGGTCAGTTGTGATCCTGTTTAATTTGAAACTATTGCAAAATAATGGATCATCATCATTATCATCACCAGCCCATATATACGTCCCACGGCTGGGCACAGGCCTTCCTACATGGGAGAACCACATGAGGAGTTTGGGCCATAACACCACCACGCTGGCCCAATGCGGGTTGGTCTGGTTCAATGCGGGTTGGTAAACAATGGATATTAGCAGAGATTGAAAAGATAAAAGCAATTTAAGTAAAAAAAGTAGTGAAATTTAATCGTCCGAGTCGTAACTTTCAAATTCTTCTTGATCTTCTTGTTCTTGTTCGTCTAGTTCTTCTTCTTCTTGTTCTTCTTGTTCTTCATCCTGAGTACATGTAAACTGCGCTAATAGCGATGTATCGCATGTCGCCTCGTTGGAATCAAACGGATCCTCCACTGTTGGTGATTCAATATTATAGCACGACCGGCCTTGACAATGTGTACACGCCAGAGAACAAAACAGTCCGACTTTTTTGCAACCACATTTAGCACTGCACCCCTTTTTGCAGTTGCAAAAAATTGTGTTGAGCAATTTTTCCGGCGCAGGTGGAAGTAAAGTTTGGACTGGTTCTATTAAATTGTTAACCAACTTCCAACCCCAGTCTGTAGGGTCTAGCTGATAACCAAGCCACACTTGAACTTGGTAATATACTCAAAAAAGATGTTTATGAGCAGCAACTGAGGTTGAAGGAAGACAAGCTAATTGTACTCGTTTTTTACTTTTGGTATTTTTAACGAAACATGCATATCTATACTTATTTAAGCAGGTAGTTTTTCTAGGAGCTTCGTACATAGAAAGAAGAAAGCAAATGCCGTTAGTGCTAATTTCTTGTCGAAACATTTTGAAAACTGTTATTTTACCCCTCTTGTAAAATACAGATGTCGTATCACAGCAAGTTATTGCGTGTAAAAATAGTGCATAGCGTACTCATGCATATTATGACGATCACAACTTTTTGAATCGTTATATCTCAAAAACGGTGGCTCGTAAGAGAAAAATATTGTTACATTTTTGGTAAACAATTTTATGATCTACAATTTTTGTCTTACGTATTTTTATGATAAAACTTACCGTTTTGCTGAAAATCGCTAAAAACTAATTTTTTTGACATTTGACCTTGAATATTTTTTTTTCCATACAGGGGAAAGATGGGGAACTTTCAAATTTTTATTTTTAATCATATTAATAACAATCTTACTGATTTTCAGCTTGGTGGGAATTTATGTACTCTTATTTTTTGGTCTAATAATATCGTCGCGTTACGAATTATAAAAGCGCAGAATGGTACCTACTTTTGACTTGACATGTTTGTGTTTGCTTTCTTTTGTGTGTACATAAATTGTTAACTAAATTAAAAATAAATAAGAACCAAAAACTTAACATAGCATAGAATAAAAAAATAATATAAAAGGCCACCTTATTGCTAACAAACAATCAGTTCCAGGCAACTTTGGGTGAAAGTAATAAAGGTAATGACAACAAGGGGCAAGAATACTGAGAAATAGGCGCATTGCAAAATACAAATGTAAATATATAATTTTTATAATATAGAAAGTGATTCATAACCTAAATTTTGAAATTAATTTGTTTATATATTTATTTGTTTTACTGCACTTGATACGTCATAAGACAAGACACTGTTACATGAGATAAACTAAAAAGTTATGAAAATGTTCAAGAATTACCTATTTAATTTTAATTGCTACAAATTTAAAAATAGTTAGTTAAACTATTTTGTAAGCTGTTTTATGAGACAAAAACAAATAAAATAATTTAAGAAATGCCACTTTTTGGTATACATCCTGCTACTTTTTAAATTTTGTATGTTTAATTTGCTCTTTTATTTTCCTTGTTTTTTGAATGGTAACCAAATTGAATAAAAAGCTATCAATATACTGTTATATTCATAGATTTCTTTTCAGTAACATATTTATATTGTTTTTGTTCAAATGTGTTGTATTTGGCTTCTGTATTCATAATTATGTGTTACTGAATAAATCATTTCATTTTCATTTTCATATGTATACTATACTGTTTATAAACATAATATTCATGTAGGTACTATTGTTTTATTTGTACCCAAGTCCACGATATTATCTAGCAATATTCAATGCTTACGTAGAGAGAATATAATATACCTAATCAATAATAGATATAGTGATAACGTCTAAACACATGACGTCAAATGATTTTCACTAAACAAAGTACGAGTCAAATTGCGACAAACATTCGATAGAAATAAGTTATCGATTTAGACGTTACTTTGCGGAAACCAACATAAATAAAGAAGTAAAAATAAATAAATTTAATAAATAAGGTAATATTATTAAAAGTTATCTTTATACATTGTATGACAGGTTATCTTTAACCTATTTCAAGCTCCAGTCTTCACAATAATCATTAGTCAAAATAAATATATACCTAGTATTTGAAACAATAATGTATATTGTGAAGAAAATAAAGACGATTTATATACAACCAATTTATACGAAAGTTTCATCCATCCGACTCCGATCGATAGGCCTAAGCAGTCGGACCAAGTGCTTACAAGGAGTTTCACATTGTTTTTATTAGAATTAATCTAAGATATTTTAGCTAAATTAAATGTCAACATTTGGGTTATCAAAAGCTTAGGAAAGTTCTCAAGTCACACCTATCAAACACCCTCTAGATTTATTTTCTTCCACGAGGATGAGAACAAAATTTACCGATCTATCTTTGCCGAGAGTTCACGTTTTTCAAATTGCTAAATCATGATTTCATTGCAGTAGCAAATCGTATGATAACATATGAGCAGCGCCAATGTTGGTGGTATTAAGAATGTTGCAAAAACCATTCTTTCCTCATACCCTAATGACATTTGTCATAAATCTAGCTCGTATATAAGACACATTGAATTCGTTTCTCAGATAATATTACCTGTCCACAAACGACCATCTTCTTCATCTGTACAGGAGTCATTTGAAGGAAATGTGCCATAGTTGCCCCTTCTAAGTCCACAATATTAATCGCTCCTGACACCATGAAAGAATCGTCTTCTAAATATAAAATCTGTAGAATCAAATAAAGCTTCATAGAACTTTAAATTTTAATTCTATTAAACCAAGGTTAGTTGACACGTTTTTGAGTTAATTTCGTAATGAAATTCGTTTTTCTTTTTTATAATGACTTTGAAAACAACTAGACTATTTCCCTTATTTGATCTAAAGATGTTTAAAAAATGCCAAAACAAACCCTGTACAGTTATCGATAAAATAGTATAAATTATGTGTATTTATTTTAATGTTTATACATCATTTAGTTTTTTTGTAGGAAACAAAATAATTTTCATGATCTGGCAGCTCAAGGAGCAAAAACGATAGGAAAGTATGGCTATAATGGGAACATTCCCAAAGCTTTCTAATTAAACATTTTAAATTTGTTCTAAGAAAATCGTGTATCATAGGGTCCGGGCTTAAGCTATTATTTAATATGTTCACGTGTTGGCATTTTCCCAATACAAAATTGAACATCTCCTTTAATTATCATCCTTTAGAATATCTTTATATAATCTTATTTCTGATATCTATTTGTGAAAATTATAGATACGGTTCAGCGGCTTAAGAGCGTAGATGTCCCGAAATCAATTGATTTTTCATTTCACACGGCTTGACAGATAAAATAATGTTCGGTTGATTGTTGTTGCTATGTATTTCAGTTAACTCACTTGTTGCAGAATTAGGGTTAGTGCCAGCAGTTCGGTGACACTATATCTGCTAGGGTCGTACTTGTTGGCTCTTATCATTACCACTCTGGGACCTTTGAGTCCCACTGGTCTTGGCAATACTAAAGCGACTCTGGAATAAGCACACATACATT